>CM059021.1:12108612-13437354 GCA_030272315.1 Paspalum vaginatum | reverse complement strand
AGATGCTGAGAAGTTCTTAACATCAGGCATCAAGGGATGTTGTCATGGATGCGGCTGCTACGATCAAGACGCACTTCCTGAATATAGACTTCTTGGTGGCAGCTAGTGGTCATAAGTAGGGGACCACCGCAGATTAGGTTGCTGGTTATCTCGCTGATGCCCAACCGCTTGGGGACTATGCTGCCGAGCAATTCGTGTTTGGCTCAGTCGAGGAGTGATGCTGTTGACGAGACTTAGTGTTTCTCTATCTAGTCTGATTGTTTTATTGATAGAGTGAGTCGGATCGCTTTTGTAAATTGAAACTGCTAACTTTTCATGTCTTACCAAGTGCTTAATGCCTCTGACATTGTAGCTGTTATCGTGCAGGAGGCATTTGAGTATTTTTTAGAATGCGGCCTCGATCTTTGCAACTTCGGTTGCAACGAACATCTTAAGACGTTGAGTGCTTTAGACTCTTGGTGTACATAGAGTGCTTTTTCAGGCTAATCTGTGAATACTTAGGATTCGGGGAGAATTAGTTCTTTACAACTTTGGTTGTAGTGGAAGTCTTATGACTTGAGTGCTTTAGACTCTTATGTCAGGCAACGCGTAATCCTGAACAGCTGGGTGCATTCGACACAGCCGTAGATTCGTTACAGCTTTAGTTGTAGCGGAAAGTCTTGTGACTTCGAGTGCTTAAGACTCTTTGGGCACGTAGATAGCGCATTATCATGAGTTGTGTCATCGCTTGATTCGTTGCTGCTTTGGAGTTGCAGTGGGAGTCTTAGGACTCGAGTACTTAGGACTCTTGTGATAGGCTGTGCTATTGCCTGGGCGACAAGTGGGGTAGGACTCAGACCGATCTTTACAACTTATGTTGTAGCAGATTGTCTTTAGACATTGAGTACTTAAGACTCTTAGGCGTGGAAGAAAATCAAATAGTCAAATGCTTCAGATTCGCTTTTATTCATTACAACTTATGTTGTAGCATTCTTGATACATGAGCGCTATGGGCTCTTACAGTAGAGACGCTTGCTGTCATCATCGAGTCTTAGGACTCGGCAGAGTTACATCGAGTATGATTCGGAGAATAGCGAAGCTGTGTGCTTAGGACTCGGTTGTCGTAGATCTACATCTTGTGGCCCTTGGGTCTATAGGCTGCTTTTGACAATGCATGGAAAAGTCACAGGCTATCTGAGTTCTATGTGTTCTTGAGCTTAACACCATCTTCATCTTCAAGCCACAATGTCACTGGGCCTAATACCTCGAATATGATGTATGTACCTTCCTATGGGGAGCTTAATTTGCTTAGACCCACAGTTGTGTTCTTCCGCTTTACTATGAGGTCGCCAATGTTGAACGCTTTTATTTTCATGTTCTTGTCATAGTACTACTTCAATGACTGTTAGTACTTGGCTGCTCGAAGGTCTACATCGAGGCGATCTTCCTCCAGCATGTCGATGTCTTGCAGCCCTGACTTTTCTACCTCTGCAATGTTGCTAAAGGCCACTCTTGGAGCCCCATGAATCAAGTGTGCTGGGATGATTGCCTCAGACCCGTAGACCATGAAAAATGGGGTGTGCCCACCAATTGCTTTGCTTGGCTAGGTCCTCAACCCCCATATTACATAGGGCAGTTGTTGCAGCCATTTGCACTCATACTTCTTGAGTCTGTCAAAGATGCGAGATTTGAGTCCTTGCAAGATGAGTCCGTTTGCCCTTTCGACCTAGCCATTTGCCTTCGGGTGGCTTACTAAGGCGTAGCGAACATTGATGGCGCAGTTGTCACAATATTCTTTGAATCCCCCTGTGAAGTTAGTTCCCAGGTCCGTTATTATTTATGTTGGAATGCCGAACCTGTGGATGATTTCTTCGATGAAGTCTATTGCATTCTTCGCAGTGAGCTCCTTGATGGGCTTGTACTTGATCCACTTGGTGAATTTGTCGATTGCCACCAGGATGTGGTCATAGCAGCCGAGAGCCTTCTTAAATAGGCCAATCATGTCCAACCCCCAGCAAGCGAATGGCCATGATAGTGGTATGTTGTTGAGTGCACAGGCCGGCTGATGCAGTTAACGAGCAAAGAATTGGCACCCTTCATATGTGTTGACCATGGCTTGAGCATCTTACTTAGCCGTCGGCCAGTACAAGCCGGTTCAAAATGCCTTGCCAACCAGAGTCCTCCATCCTGCATGGTTGCCACAGAAGCCTGAGTGGATTTCTCCCAGAAGGTCTAGGCCCTCTTCTCGTGGGATACACTTCATGAGCACCCTTGATGTGGCACCGTGCTTGTAGAGCTGATCTCCTATCAGCATGTAGCACTTGCTTCTTCTATGCACTCTGTCGCCTGCTTCCTTTGGCTCTAGGAGGTTGCCTGTCTTGATGTACTTGAAGATTTCGGAGTGCCATCTTCGGTGATGATGAGTACTATCTGGTTTGCTGGGGCACTTGGCAGTGCCTCTTCTTGAGCACCCTCTTTGACTGTTGGGTCTTCTAGTACCTACACAAAGATGACAGATTGTACTTTTGCTCTTGTAGACCCCAGCTTGGCCAGTACGTCCACAGCGATGTTCTTGTCCCTGAAGACGTGATGGAACTCGAGCCCCATGAATTTGCTTTCCATCTTCCTGACCTCTGAGCAGTAGGCACTCATCTTCTCAGTCGTGCAGCTCCAGTCTTTGTTCACCTTATTGATTACAATGAGGGAATCGCCATATACGAGTAGTCGATTGATGCTGAGGGACTCGACGATGCACAGACCATGCAGCAAGGCTTCGTATTCGGCTGCATTGTTGGATAGCCTGAAGTTCAACTGCAGGATGTATTTGAGATATTTGCCTTTGGGAGAAATCAGTAGAACTCCTGCTCCAACCTCTTCGAGCATCAACGATTCATCGAAGTACATGATCCAGTGCACGGGTCGCTCTGGATTCGCTGGGACTTGTTGCTCTATCCACTCTATGACAAAAATCTGCCAGGACCTGTGACTTGATCACTGTTCTAGGCTTGAAGCCAATGTCGAAGGCGCCCAGCTCACAAGCCCATTTCTCTATCCATCCTGCGGCCTCCTTGTTACGCAGAATGTCACCAATGGGGAACGAGGTGATGACCACGACTCGGTGCTCTTGAAAGTAATGTCACAGCTTGCGGGCCATGATCAGCACTGTGTAAAGCAGCTTTTGGACTTGAGGGTACCTTACTTTTGATTCGCTCAGTTCCTCGCTGATGAAGTACACTAGGTGCTAGATGTTGTGGATGTGTCCCGGGTCTTGCCACTCTACGACGAGTGCTAAGCTCATGACGTGCATGGTTGATCGCCTTTTGCTCTAATTGGAGCTGTGAGTACCGGTGCCATGGTGAGGAATTGTTTCAACTCGTCCAAGGCCCATTGTGCGACCTCTGTCCACTTGAAAGAGTCCAGCTTTTTGATGAGCTTGAAGAAAAGGTAGCCCATTTTCCTCGAGTTGTGATATGAAGTGGCTGAGTGCCGCCATGCACCCGGTGAGTTTCTGTACTTGCTTTTGGGTGGTCAACGGCATCATGCTTGTGATTGCCGCTACCTTCTTTGGGTTTGCTTCAATGCCTCTGTTGCTGACAATGAAGCCCAAAAGCTTGCCCGACGGGACGCCAAAGACGCATTTCTCTAGATTCAGCTTCCACCAGTACTTGCGCATGCTGTTGAATGTTTCTTCTTTATCTTCGATGAAGTCTTCTGGGTCTTTGGTCTTGATCACCACATCATTGACACAGGCTTCCATATTCCTGCCCCACTTTTTGGCCAAGCATGCTTGTATGCATCTCTAGTAGGTAGCCCCGACGTTCTTCAGACCGAATGACATCGTCTTGTAGCAGTATGCCCCGTATGGTGTGATGAAGGAGTCTTCTCTTCATCTTCCAGTGCCAGGGCTATCTAGTAGTAGCCCGAGTAGCAGTTGAGGAATGACAACAGGGTGCACCCTGCTGTAGAGTCCACCACTTGGTCGATCCGTGGTTGGCCGAAGGGGACCTTCGGGTAGTGTTGTTGAGCTCTGTGTAATCAATGCACATCCTCCACTCTTTATTGTTCTTTTTAAAGATGAGTACAAGATTAGCTAGCCACTCGAGGTGGAACACCTCTCTAATGAAGCCAGGTGCTGTCAGTCGTGCCACTTCTCTCCTAATGGCCTCCTTCTTGTCATTGAAGAACCAGCGAAGCTTCTGCTTGACTGGCTTCTTGTCTAGGAATATCTTCAACTTGTGCTCGGCCAACTCCCTTGGGATGCGAGGCATGTCAGATGGCTACCAACCGAACATGTCTCAATTGGTGTGTAGGAGCTAGACAAGCACTTCTTCCTATTTTGGCTCCAATCCTGAGCCGATGGTGAATTGCTTGGATAGGTCTGCCAACACCAAATCGATGCACTTGGTCTTCTCTGCCACCTGTATGCAATTGCGGCTAGGCTCCATCAAAGGCACGGTGGGCTGCAGACTAGCCACTAGGACTCTTACTTCTTTGCGGTTTGCCTCGAGCTTGAGGTCTTCTTCTGCGGCGAGTGTGGCCTAGTCGCACTCGTGGGAGGTCTTGAAGTCCACTTTGATTGAGAGGACTTCGTTGGGCGCCTGCATCTTGACCACCAGGTAAGAGTGGTGTGGGACCGCCATGAATTTGGCAAGTTTTGGTCAGCCCAAGATGGCATTGTACGCATAGTCCATGCTCGCCACCTTGAACCAGATGTACTCAGAGCGGTAGTTGTCCTTGTCACCGAAGGTGATGGGCAGAGTGATGTGTCTAAGTGGTCGAGAACCCCTCCCTATGATGATGCCATAGAAGGGAGTGTCAGAGTTCTCAAGATCCTCCACGCTAAGTCCTAGCCTAGCGAGAGTCTTCTTGAACAGGATGTTGAGGCTGTTGCCGCCGTCGATCAGCGCCTTGTGCAGGATGGAGGTTTTGATGATGGGTCTGACAACGAGTGGGTAGCACCCTAGAGCATCAAAGTCGCACCAGTGGTCTGCCCGGCTGAAGCTGATCGGGCACTTGGACCACTTGTAGTACATGGGATTCGGTGAATGCGCCATCATGACTTGGTGGTCGGTTAGCTTCTGCCTCTGCTTGCTCTCCTTGGAGTCATGGCTATCGAATAGTACGACCACCTCATTGTTGATGTGGGGGAAGCCACGCCCTTCATTGTCATTGCGGCGATCGGGCTTCCTTTTGTCATCGCGGTCGCCCTTATTGCCATTGTCGCCTCCCTTCCTCGGGGGTAGCATGTTACCCCTTCTCAGTAGGTACTTGAGTTGCCTGCAATCGCAGTACAGGTGGTGGTGGTCGGAGTGCAGTGGGCACTACTAGTCCATCATCTCATTGATCATGATCTAGGGTCATTTGTTGTCGTAGTCTGCGGTGTTGACGGTGTTGCCATGGTGGTGCTTATGCTCCCAAGGCTGCCCGAAGTTGTCACCACCCTGGCGCCTATCACGTTGGTCATCGCACCTAGACTCGCGGCCCGGCGCGAGCCTGTCCTCATGGCCCTTATTGCGATGGAGGATGTCCACCGTCTCCTCTTGAGCATTGGCGTACTTGTTGGCGATGTCGAACAAGGATTCCATGTCAGTGTGTGGTTTCCTTGCCAGCTTGTCGAGGAGTTTTTCAGTGCGTAACCCCCCTTTGAAGTGGTTAATGATGGTGTGGTCAGGGATGTTACCCACTTGGTTCCTCAACTCAGTGAAGCATTGTAAGAAGTCCTTGAGGGACTTGCTCCATCCTTGGCATAGCCGGGCAAAGCTACGCTTCGTAGCCGGGCGCTGATAAGTGCTGCGGAAGTTGGCGATGAACTTCTCACAGAACTGATCCCAATTTTAGATGGAGCGAGGGGAAGGGGGGATGTTCTGAAGCCATCTCAGTGCTTGAGTCCTAAGCATGATAGGGACATATGCCAGCATGATGTTGATGTTGCCCCCGACTGTCTTGATGCCGAGTGCGTAGATCCGCACCCACTCTTCAGGTTTTCCTTTGGGTCGTACTTCTTGATATTCATCAGCTTGAAGGTCACATGCCACTGGACGGACCTGATATGCGAAGAGAAGGCACTGATTCCATCGTATGTGGTGTGTGGAGGATCAATGAGTACCCTTGAAGCATGGCACGTAGGGGAACGTCGCGATGGCAAGTTGTCTCGCTGCCTTGAGAACTCTCCTCGTCGGGATCGGGGTGCATCTGCCCCAGTCATCTGCTTTGTCATTGAGGGGGACGTTCTCCTTCTCCTACTCCTCTTGGTGTTTAAGCTCTGCCATCCCGTGCCTTGTGCCTCCAGGTCTTTGAGGTGTCGCCGGAGGTCACAGTTTTTGGCTATGGTGAGACGAAGGTCGTCAGGGGGTTCGGCTCGGGGTCACTGAGGACTTAGCTTCATTATCGGTGTATATCAAACCGCCTTCCCCTGTAGTTGGCCAGTCGACACTGGTCTAGATGATCTAGTTGAGTCTTGTGCAATGATGCGGGGAGCTTCGCCACGGTGAGCCCGATCGCGGCGAGGTAGTGGTTGGGGTCGCCAGTGGAGTAGCTGCTTGAGGCGCCTGTTGAATTCAGCCCTTGAGGTTATGGGATAGGCAGCACTCCCGGTCACACTGCTCTACCTTAGTGGAACTCATATTCTTCTCGGCCTTTCCTTCACGAGCCGCATCTTCGCCCTATCTTAGTGAGGGAGAGCCACGCTTGTTAACAAATGAAAATAGAGTGGTGATTTCGACTGGTGCGAAAGATGTCTCCATATCAAGATGGGTCATTACCAGGCGACGACTTCGCGGACCGCTGATTACCTTCTATGCCTGCGCATGCGTAGCTTCATGCAATGATGGAGGCAAGAGCACCGTGCCACCGGAGGCCCTCTCCATAGCAATTTCAAATGCATCGTACCTGTCGGGAGGCAAACCTGGTACTAATGATGCTCAGTAGGACTTAATTGGAGTGTCTTACAGCTCTGCGCAAAGCTTGCTTACTAAATATGTGGATCCTTAGCCATTGATTTAAATCAGAGATATAATATCATAAATTGACAAGTTTCATCATTTGGATATAACTCCATAATAATAACTTGCAGAAATGTAAGCAACACACTAGTACAAGCATGTTGTATTTGAAAACAAGTGAAATAGATATAATATATTCAACTAGTTACTACATTGCCCGACAGTGATATTGGCTTTCCCACACCTGGTGGGCATCAGCGATTCGAATCGATTTTAATTCCCGGGAATAACTATCATGCCAGGGGTATATGTTTACTAGCCATCGCGTTCCCACATATAGTCCCCATCTCCACCTGTCCTGTCCCAAGATTCAAAGCGCCCCCACCAAACCCCCGGGTTGTGCCCTCTCAGGAGCATTACCACAACGCACTGGGTCAGCCCTCCCTCGAGTACAAGAGCCCTCGGGCCCAACGGCCTCTTGCAAGTGGATGTGCGGCACCTCGAAAACTTCGGACGAGCCCAGGTAAGACTTTCACCGGTCGCATATCCTGGTTAAGCATTCTAGCAATGTTATGCCCATCAGCAGACGAAGAGCGAACGGGCTATAAACGACTCGGGCTGAGCCAAATAGTACAACAACACACACCCCAGAATTAAATTATTCTCCGCCCGGTCTCCATTTAAATCACAAGCATAATTGTTACTTTCTCAATAGTAAATATTTCTGTGAATTTTGAAACAACCTACGCGACGAGTGACCCCTTTCACTTGTGTCCACTCAGACCTAGCAATTCTAGGCAACTCGTCCTACGAACTCTAGGTATAGGTGCTAAGGCCAGAGCGGCCAGGGAGTCTAATGCAAGGGTTTTCAACCAACCCCTCATGCGGATGCATAATCATCAATCAGTATAATATTAGCTGGGAAATTCATGGTCCTGCCTACCTCTGCTTATGTTTCACAACACCAACAAACTAAACTACGTTAGTTTGCCGAGTTGTGGGGCTTTCCCCCAGGCAACACCTTGATCACTTGGACACTCCTCCTTCCAAACACAACTAATGGGCCCTCTAGGTCGTGAGTGCGTCTTAGTTGGTCTTTTGGACACCGTTGTTTGAAGTAGTTCCACACTCTTGCTTCTCAATCACGTATCTACAATAAACGTCACTACATGAATAACATAATACAAAATGAGTACAATGAATGCACGTTATGTGTGAGCAATATGGAAGACATCATGGAACAAGTAAATTGATTTAATTCATGCAGCTTCATGTGACCTTTGCATATACCCAATTAACTTTACTATGAACGCATGTGTTTAGCCATATAACATCCTTTGTGATTTCAAAAGTTGGACAATGCCAAATGATTTCAAACATTTATGTCATGCATATGAATACTACATGATGCCACCACCAAAACTTTTAACAGTAAAGGAGATATAAATTAATTAAATAAACCCAGCAATTTATTTGGTATTTAAGTTCCCAGATTTATTATAAAATACAAGAAAGGTTTCAGACCCTAAAACTTTTACATCCAGCATATTATGTTATGAGAGTCTTGTATAAAATCTAGTAAGCCAAATAACCAAAGTTTGATAGTACAACTAATTTCCACTTAATTATTTTAGCTTATTTCACATGCAGGTCAAAACAGCAAAAATAAAATTCACAAACATACTTTTTGAGACCTAAACTTAACTAGTAAGCACACTGATTTTTTCTAGAATTTGGTTCACAGAATAAGATCGCTTTTTCCTATTATTTACTTTAACAGGCAATATTTTGTCATTTTCAAATCAGCTCCAAAACTTAACATGCACATCTCCATATTTCAACAGTGAGCTAAATATACTAAGGATAGCACATACAAATTCCAGGGAGACATTTAGAGCACATACTATTTAGCAACCATTTTCATGTTACTAAAATAAATAAAATACATGCATGATGATGAAATAGTAAACATCCAGCCAATGCTAGGGCTACCAAAAATTACGAAATGTCTAACTAACCTAACAAAGCTACTATCCAAGTTTCAAGATTTTTAGAGCTCATTTGACCCACATTTCTCATTTCTCTAGTTTTAACATGCATGCACAAATCCAGGGGCAAAATGGTCAATGCACAATTCCACATCATACCCAACCTGTAGATCTAAGAACAAGGAGTACTAATGGAATTTCAAAGTTTCAGCTTGAAATATTCAAGGTCTATAGATCTAGGGACTGAAACGGAATTAAACCTAGCTTTCAGGGGCTAAAGCGCGAGATTTGAGAGACACATACAGCAGCGCGCTGGAGTAGATCGTAAAAACAAGAGACGTCTGGGACTTAGGCACAAAACAACCTTCTTCTTCCTTGGGCCATTGTCTTCCTCTCGACAGAGGGAGGAGACAGACAGGGCCCCGGCCAATCCGGCCATGCCGGGCACGGACGGACACCAGAGGTGATCTAGGAGGGAGAGTGGAGTGCGGAGAACTCATCCCACAACCTGGATTCGACGGGGAACGCGTGGAGATGGCTGGCGACGGAGCTCAGAACGCACGGCTGCTCCACAGAGTGATTTCGGCGGCCAAAGCTTGGGGGAAACGGTGGAGTGTAGGACAGGGAAGAGCGGCTTTGAAATGGTGAGGCGCGGGGACGAGCAGAACGGGCTGCTCGAGCAGCTCGAGTTCCTGTTAATGGCGGTGGGGTGGAATAAAGAGGAAGAAGGGCCACGGATAGGAATGTACTGAGGGAAAGAGAGGAGAGTGAATGGGAGGGAGTCCTCCTCCCCGTATGGCCGCTCCCAGTGGGGACCGGGCGGAAGGTGCCAACCATGTGGCCATGGACGTGGCGGCCATGGTCTGCCGTGGTCGGGCGCCGGGGCTGATGGGCCCACCTGTCGTAGACCGAAGGGAAAAAGGAAAATTCGAAAATATAAAAATCTCCTGTTGACTGCAGAAACCTCCGTTTGAAATCCCGGTTTTTAACTAACATAGAGGTCGAATTTGGAAAAACTCAAAATACAAGAAATGTAGTAAACTTTGTGATCTACAACTTTTCTATAAAGTATAATAGTATGTTCTGTCGACATTTTTGGAGAATTTTTGAATTTCAAAGTCTGCCCCTGTTTGACCAACTAAATTCTAGGATTTAAATATTCTGTTTAGCCTAGATGGGGTCATTTTCATGGAAAATGAATTAGATCAATGTTGTCCAATACTTCATGCTCTACAACTTTCATATATAAAGGTTTGCATGATAAAGACGTTTGTGTCACATAAATTTGAATTTTCTAGACAGTACTAGTTTCGACAGATTTGATATGTTGAAATAATTTGACCTAAAACACTATGCAAACCTTTATGCATGTCACTACTCACAATACCGAAGTTGTTCATCATCAAGTTCTTTACAAGTTTGGTATAGGAAGTTTGGTCTAGATCTCATTATATTTTGAACTACCAGCACAAATGTTTTCAATAGGGTTGGTAGAACTGCAGCTTCAATTTGTGTGGAGCCTTTCTTGTTTCAAACTTTTGAGTGACCAAATGAGGTCCAATTACTTCAAGATCAGATGCATTTGAAAGATCATAAGTTTAGTTTCATTTCATAGTAAGGAAGATTTTGAAGTTGTATAATGAAATCGAAGGTAATTTCAGAATGAATCTTGGGAAAAGTGAACTCCCTAGACTTAGCAGAATTTCCCTAGTGTAGTCTGTGTTGGTCTGGTTTGAACTTTTGAGCCTCTTAACATTTGATTTTAAAGAAGGTCAAAATGTCAAAGTTGAAGGTCACATATTAAACCAAAACTTTTGTATTTGATGTTTTGCGCAAAAACTAATAGGCTTTTAACTACTCAACCAAGCAATGCATGGTTTTACATATTCAACTAGAAAATTTTGACTTAGTGTTTTATTTGCCTAGTTCTTGTTCCGTTCTAAGCATGATTAAGTTCTAATTCCTCATTAGTGGTCATCTAACTCTATGTTAGGGCTTTTGAGATGCCAGGTGCATCACAACCCACCCCTTTCAAGAAATGTCGTCCCGAGATTTGGATGAGGTGCGGCTGTATAACCTAGCACACATTGCAAAGAGTATGACATCGTGGTTCGTGTCTTTTCGAATGCACGTGGCAATATCCAAATTTTCACCCGTTGGCTTTGTCAACTAGCTTGTGAATGGTTAGTGCCTCTTTAACACAAGTAGTCACAAAGTGTCATCTAATAAGGCTAGGGTGGTCTCTCTAAGGTACTCGACAGGTCATGCCATATATGAGAGCGAATGAACAAACCATGAAGAGAATACGGTCAGTGAGCCAGTGACAATGGTAGACGCAAATGATAGGAGTTGCTGACTTTGATACCATCATTTGAAACATGATAAGTACCTGATTTATCCAAACAATGAAAGCAAAGTGTACACAGTCGGAAATCGAACAAAGCAGAATCTTGTGATTCAAAGGAATGTCATCGGATGTGTTTTTGAGAGACACATTCATTTTATTTGATAGGGACTGTGTCCACAGATAAAATACCAAGTCAACATATCTTCAAAGAGTAAGATGTGGTGAAACATAGCACATCCTGCTCATCGTGACAAGAAAGGCACAAGAGGGAGAAGATAGGCCGTATTTGCCTAGACAAGGTGATGGTTTATACGATTTCTTAGCGTTGGTCAGGATGACCAAGAAAATGGAAGTAGCTGACGTGTTCTTACTAACGAAACAATTGGGAATGTTAGTAAGCTCCCTTCTTGGGTAATTTCTAAGAGGAAGAAAACAACTCATAGGGAGATGACGATATGGCAAGATCACCAGCCGAGAACAAAAAGCTAGTGTGGGGGATGTTTGTGAGGTAGACCCTCAGAGAATAAGGTTCAATGAAGGAATGGAAAATATCAAAGGAGACTGTGAGAACGAAGTTGACTGTTCCCACCAATTGTCAAAGGCTAGGTCAAACAAGAATATGAGTTAATATGAATGAGTCGTGGGATTGAGGCGGATCATTCCCACTAGTCAAGCAGGCAAGGTGAAACAAGCAAATGGAAAGATGTGATGAGATGGTGGAAATGAGACTGATCACTTCCACAGAAGCAATGAAAAGGTGTAAATAAGCAGTGGGTGGAGGTTGGCTACTCCCACAACTCAAGAAAAGCAAGGTGAAACAAGACAATAACATGATAAAAACAAGGTAGTGGAAATGGAATCGATCACCTCTACGAATCACGAGTAGCAAGATCAACAAAAGGGATGAAACTGGATATGAATGTCCCACGATTGAAGTGATGTTATGCCTTTGCATGTCTTGATACCTGTGCGCACCTAGTAGCACAACCATGTCATGGCCGTAGACACAGGACTCTAGGTTTCGTCGCAGCAACATGGACTGCTTAGGTAAACACCACATCATGTGTGGTATAACCATCCAATTCAAGGTGTCATGAGTAATACCAGATTTTGGCACGGAAATGAGGAATGAAATATGTTTAAAATATAAGAGTTCATAACACGTGAACCGCAATGTATGAATGATATGGATCAAAGAGGCGAGGAGTCCTCGATTTGCAAATGTTCAGAGCAAAGAAATCACAAACATTGAAATACAATGCAAATAAATTAAGGTTGCATTGATTACAAAAGGTTGAAGTGCATGAATGGCGAGAGTTTCTAGACATGAGAATTACCAAAGTTCGAAGTGCTACCGTAGTAAGACTAAGAGGGCATTAACCATGAAAACGAGACACCAGTAAATTTTTACAGAGTTGGATACATGAGGTCTTACTTGACCTACGAAAGTCAGGTTCCCTTATTACAAAAGTCTGACTCGAACACTACCCAACCAACTGACACTCAGTTAGTACGGCTTCTTCCTTCAGCCATGTCGGTGTAGTGTTAGGCTTCACGTGGGAGATGCCATGGAATAGTAGTCTTGATCTTCCACCGAGTATAAGAACATCGCCGAATTCGAGGTTGATCTTAGTCACTCTATTCTTGTCTTGAGTATCATCGAACAAGAATTCAGCAGTGTCGCCTATGGAGACCGAGATAACGGGTAGACCTTGGCTGAGGCTTCTTTTTGATTCATCCTTGTCTTGATGGAGTCCGAGCTTCCCGGAGTCGTTGTAGTAGTTGACGATGCATATGTCAGGATTGATTTGAGGAAATTCGCTTGCAGTTGAATTTGCAGTTTGAGCAATTGTCTTGAAAGCTTCCGGTAACGCAGGGACGTGGGCACCATCGCATGGACGCATTGGCCCATAGAAACCTGTACTTGGATCCCAATTCTTCCCTAGACACATCATCCATAGCTTCATCTTGGCTCCGTTCTTGAAACTAGGCCTATAGAATCCTCCTAGACCAATACCTAGTTGTTGACACGTACAAACTATCTTGACTTTATCTTCAGGCTTGATGAATCTTTTCAACAAAACCATCCTAGGTCGCAGATGTTGAACCGAAACCGCGTCAGAAGAAGATTCTCCCGCTTTTCTCTTCTTCTTGTGACCTCCAGGTACTGTTGTTCTAGTCTTCGTGGGCTCAGAATGATCAGGGCATAGGTCGAAGGGCTGCGGCATCTGTAGCAGGAAAAAACAAGGCTTCCGTAAATTCAAGAGTTTTGAAAACTTGGTGTGGTCATAGTATATTTCACGTTTATGTGCTCAGAAAATATGCCGATAAGTGATGTTATCGTAAGATGAAGGCACAAGGCTATATAGTTCTTTTCTAACGTGTGTAGCTTACAGCTAGACTTCTGAGGGTCGATCAATGGACCCTAAAGAACTCAGGATATGATAGTCGTGCGTTAGTCTATACTCTACCTTGGTGGTATAGAAAGTTTCGGTTAGTTCTATTTTGAAATAGTTCAAGTATCCAAATTTGCGAGCTACGGAAAATCTGTCCAGATTTAGATGGGTGCACAAAACCTACAATAGTTTTAGATAGGAGCTATTTTAGACTGAGAGCAGAATACCAAAGTTGTTTATTTGAAAGTTTCCTACAACGTTGGTATGGGACATTTTTATCCATGGTGAGTGGAAAATGGGTGGAACTTCAGATTACTAAGCTAAGGTCAGATCTGTCCGGATCTAAGTCCTATTTTAGTTCTAGGTGTTTAGTACAATTAGAAGCCTTCTCAAGCCATGGTCAAAATAGAAAACCTGTTGCAAACTTTGTGTACTACAATTTTGGTATGATGAGCTTTCATTGGTTCTATTTAGATCATGTCCAGAACTTCAATTTGTGTGCCGAGCGCTTGCTGTCCATATTTGAAATTTTATCTTAAAGTGATCTTAGAGCATCCTTATCTGCATTTTGCAGCAAAGTCAATATAGATATGTTACTTGTTCAGTTATCACCTACAACTTTTGTATAGAAAATGTTTGCTGAAGACATTTGGATCAACACCGTATTTGAAGTATTTAACAAATGGTAACATAGGTGCAGATTTTTTACTTGGGCTTGTTTGGCTCTCACTTCACAACCCAAGCATTTTCAGAAAAAGAGTTCTATACAAATGTTATCACCAATTTAGTACTCTACAAGTTTGTTATCCATAATAGAGGTAGGTCCTGTGGCGGAAAATGCTTAAACTTACAATTTTATGCGCTAGTTGCTGTATGTTCAGAGCCATAACTCTACTATACAACTTTTTAGTGTTATATGATGAATACAAAAAGTGTTCTCATAGTTGTTACCCTAACTTTTAGACATAGAGTTTTAACAGAATGAAGTTGGAACACGTCTTAAAATTGAAAACTTCGTGAAGGGTTGGATTTTGGACCGATCGACATGTTTAATGTATTTGGCTTGCATTCGTTGAATCACTTGGATTTAGACTGAGTGATGTGTAGAAAAATTGCCACAACTTAACTGTACTACTTGAGTCACTTGCTTAGTTTCTGTTAGTTCCACTTGTATCTTAAGCTACATATCAATATAGTAGTAACACACATTCAAATGCAATATACTTCTAGTCACTCCCAAGCAACAAAAGCAAGGCATGTGAGATAAGGTAAGATAAGATGACATGATGCATGATTCGCCCTATTCGATCTCATATCACACATCTTATATATAATGTATATATCTAGCGAGTATTCGGTGACATATATGCACGGCTCTCCCTAATGCAACTAGTCGTTCTCTATTCGTTCTTAAGTTTGCACGTGGTTAGTGTACCTGCAGAGAAATACATGCTCATACCACATCATCACCATGATCATACATTACCACTCTAATCCTAAAAGTGGCATCCACGAATTGATGTACGACGTGGTGGCGCCACTTCTCCCAACACACCCAACGTTCCTCCAGTAATGGAGAATTGCTGGGGAGAGAAGTGGTGGCCAACAAGATCTAATTATAATTTTGGTCGAAGGAAAAGTGGTCATGAAACACTCCAATGGTGTGACCACCCCCTTAAATAGTTCTGCCCTACCAGCATGAATGCAGGGTTCGCAACAGTCTGCAAATCCCAATAGCGTTCCACCAGTATTGGGGATAGCTATGGCCGAAATGTTGCTCCCCAAAGCGTCGAATATGCATATGAGTTCTATCTAGGTCAGAATGTTAGTGATGTCACTTGGTATACTCTAACATCTTTAATATGGGCATATCGGTACTCTCATTTTTCAAATACTTGAAAAAGGGTTTTCGAAAATAGGTTTGTAAATCAAAACTGGATGATATGACTTTTGTCTGTGTATGATCGGCTCTGATACCAACTGTGGCGGAACCGCCGATTTAATCCAGGCTAAGCACACCTGCCACCTCTGGCTCACAGTGCACTTAGGCCAAACTAAATTCGGTCGTCCATCGAGAGTCATTCGGCTCCCGCTATTACCCTTTCCCAGAGGAACCGACATCATACACATCCAGCCCGCGATGGAGCCACAACAATTACATCATCACATATAGTTGAAATAGAGTATAAGTAGATTTACTTTACAAACCGGTTCGAAATAAAATATAAGTTTCAACATAATACCATACGAAAGTCAAGTTCGAATCAGTTAGCGGAAGCGGTTTCAAAAACATCTTGCAGCGGAAACAAAATACTTTAGTAGTCTTCATGCAATGATGATCGAGGCGAGCAGCACCGAGCCCACCGGTACTATCCCCCTCCAAGCACTTGTCCAAATGTCATCGTTACTTGTACTCAAAAGGTGCGGGCAAACCCTGAGTACTAATTACTCAGTAGGACTTAATGGAGCGGCTTACGGCTGACGCAAAGCTTGCTTACTAACACATGGATCCTTAGCTATTGATTTAGATCAGAGATGTAATATCATAAATTGACAAGTTTCATCATTTGGATATAACTCCATAATAATAACTTGTAGAAATGTAAGCAATACGGTAGTACAAGCATGTAGTATTTGAAAACATGTGAAATAGATATAATATATTCAAGTAGTTACTACGTTGCCTGACAGTGATATTGCCTTTCCCACACCTGGTGGGCATCAGCGATTCGAATCGATTTTAATTCCCGGGAATAACTATCATGCCAGGGGTATATGTTTACTAGCCATCGCGTTCCCACATATAGTCCTCATCTCCACCTGTCCTGTCCTAAGATTCAAAGCGCCCCCACCTAACCCACGGGTTGTGCCCTCTTAGGAGCGTTAACACAGCACACTGGGTCAGCCCTCCCTGGAGTACAAGTGCCCTCCGGCCCAACGGCCTCCTGGAAGTGGATGGGCGGCACCTCGAAAACTTTGGAGGAGCCCAGGTAAGACTTTCACCGGTCGCATATCCTAGTTAAGCATTCTAGCAATGTTATGCCCATCAGCAGACAAACAGCGAACGGGCCTTAAACGACTCGGGCTGAGCCAAATTGTACAACAACACACACCCCAAAATTAAATTATTCTTCGCCCGGTCTCCATTTAAATCACAAGCATAATTGTTACTTTCTCAATAGTAAATATTTCTGTGAATTTTGAAACAACCTACGTGACGAGTGACCACTTTCACTCGTGTCTACTCAGACCTAGCAATTCTAGGCAACTCGTCCTACGAACTCTAGGTATAGGTGCTAAGGCCAGAGCGGCCAGGGAGTCTAATGCAAGGGTTTTCAACCAACTCCTAATGCGGATGCGTAATCATCAATCAGGATAATATTAGCTCAGAAATTCATGGTCTTGCCTACCTCTGCTTATGTTTTACAAATCCAACTAACTAAACTACGTTAGTTTGCCGAGTTGTGGGGCTTTGCCCCAGGCAACCCATTGATCACTTGGACAACTCCTCCGTCCAAACACGACTGATGGGCCCTCTAGGTCATGAGTGGGTCTTAGTTGGTCTTTTGGACACCATTGTTTGAAGTAGTTCCACACTCTTGCATCTCGATCACGTATCTACAATAAATGTCACTACATGAATAACATAATGCAAAATGAGTGCAATGAATGCACGTTATGCGTTAGCAATATGGAAGACACCATGGAACATGTAAATGGATTTAATTCATGTAGCTTCATGTGACCTTTGCTTGTACCCAATTAACTTTACTATGCAACGCATGTATTTAGCCATATAACATCCTTTGTGATTTCAAAAGTTGGACAATGCCAAATGATTTCAAACATTTATGTCATGCATATGAATACTACATGATGCCACCACCAAAACTTTTAAAAGTAAAGGAGATATAAATTAATTATAATAAACCCAACAATTTATTTGGTATTTAAGTTCCCAGATTTATTATAAAGTACAAGAAAGGTTTCAGACCCTAAAACTTTTACATCCAGCATATTATGTTATGAGAGTCTTGTATAAAATCTAGTAAGCCAAATAACCAAAGTTTGATAGTACAACTAATTTCCACTTAATTATTTTAGCTTATTTCACATGGAGGTCAAAACAGCAACAATAAAATTCACAAACATACTTTTTGAGACCTAAACTTAACTAGTAAGCACACTGATTTTTGCTAGAATTTGTTTCACAGAATAAGATCACGTTTTCCTATTATTTACTTTAACAGACAATATTTTGTCATTTTGAAATCGGCTCCAAAACTTAACATGCACATCTCCATGTTTCAACAGTGAGTTAAATGTACTAAGGAGAGCACATACAAATTTCCAGAGATACATTTAGAGCACATACTATGTAGCAACCATTTTCATGTTACTAAAATACATAAAATACTTGCATGATGGTGAAATAGTAATCATCCAGCCAATGCTAGGGCTACCAAAAATTACGGAATGTCTAAATAACCTAACAAAGCTACTATCCAAGTTTCAAGATTTTTAGAGCTCATTTGACCCACATTTCTCATTTCTCTAGTTTTAACATGCATGCACAAATCCAGGGGCGAAACGGTTAATGCACAATTCCACATCATACCCAACCTGTAGATCTACGAACAAGGAGTACTAATGGAATTTCAAAGTTTCAGCTTGAAAATATTCAAGGTCTATAGATCTAGGGACTGAAACGGAATTAAACCTAGCTTTCAGGGGATAAAGCGCGAGATTTGAGAGACACATACAGCAGCGCGCTGGAGTAAATCGTAAAAACATGATACGTCAGGGACTTAGGCACAAAACAGCCTTCTTCTTCCTTGGCCCATTGTCTTTCTCTCGACAGAGGGAGGAGACGGACAGGCCCCAGCTAATCCGGCCATGCCGTGCACGGATGGACACCAGAGGTGATTTGGGAGGTAGAGTGTGGCAAAACCGCCCAGATTAACCCGGATTTAGTGCTTAAACACCAGATCCGGACTAACCTCGGTAGTCCTTCAGGATGTAGGTATCCTGACTTGGCCTTCCCATCTGGATCGAGCTCATGTGTCGACTGTCGACGGAGTCCACAGATTACAATATCTTACATGTCATACATAGCTTAAAAGAAATAAACTATTACAACTAAACGATTGATTAGTACAATCTTTTATTCAAAATGACCGTAGGGAGGGAAACTTGCATCCAGCCCAATGATGCTCACCCCAAAAGGAAGACCTGGGGAGCGATAGAAGAAAGCTCTCACTTGCGGCGAGTGTTCAGCACCTAAGAAAAACATAAGCAAAGAAGCCTAAGTACTAGTTACTCAGCAAGACTTACCCGACCACTGGGTCTAAACCCGACTTTCTAGTCTATAGCCGGGGTGGTTAGGTCAACTCACACTGCGGCAGGCCTGACAGTGAATCCTTAGCTTTTTAGAATTTAGTTACTTTTTAGTTATTACCTTTCCAGACTAAGTTATACTTATTCTACTAACAAACAAAAGCAAACACTTTGCGAAATCATTCTTTATCAACAAGATCAACTTTCTTTCTACGATGTTAGTTGCGATCAGGCAGCTTACAACTGGCAAGCCACAAACGATTCGAATCGATTTTTCCACCTCTCGAGAGGGATACTCAGACACCCGTCATATGTGTGTACACTGACCCCACATACGACAACCCAACATCTAATGCCACCTAGCCGGAACCATCCTCACCGAACCCGGGTGTCAGTCCTTCGACACCCGCCCAACCTCCTCCTTCCAGTTGGTCTCGTCTAGTTTCGCGCTTAGGTACAACAGGACGAGAGGTTTACCGGAGCCCGTTAAGGACGGCAAGTGAATGAGGCGCGTTCGGCCCGACCAGGCCACACATCGGACGGCCTTATGCTACACAGGCAGGATCAGGGTCCATGGCAATAATCACAATATGCAATATACGAAAGCGAAACTGATCCAGCCGCATGCCTGTCAAATTATTAACATCCTTCTCATTCTTACCCAATTAACTTTAATAAAAGAATTTCCGTTCTATGCCTATGCCACCTAAGCCATTTATTGCGTATAGGATCTTCATGCAGGACATTGGGTAATCATGCCCTAGAGTTTCAACCAACTCCTGACTCTAATGCACAAGCATAACCCATTCTTATTTAAAGGACTTAAAGAAAATAGGTAATGCACCGGGGCTTGTCTTAGAAAAGGTCTCAGAGTCTTGAAATCGCTTCGGGGATTAGGGTAGTGGACACCTGACGGACCAGGAGGCTCAGCTTCGGGGTGTCACATCGGAATGACTTCGGAAGATTCTTCAACTGGAAAGATAAGAACCAACGTGCCTAACATGAATGACATGCAGGAGTTTGAAAGCACGAGGATGATCAACCTGTTAAAAAGTAAAGCGTACGATTTTCTAAAGAAAAAGGGTGGTCGGGGTTAAACATCTGGATCTTCAGGACGTAACTGACTGTCCTAAGGCTCAAAGGAATTTTTATAATATTTTTAAAAGCTTAAATGAATTTTCAAGAAATTTTTGAATAATTCAAATGTGTTTTAGAATTAATTTTATATTTTTAATACTCTTTTATGAATTTCTCTGCATTTTTAAACAAAATCTAACACTTTTTTTAATATATAAGCTTTAATTTAATTTCTTTTTTTAGAAATACAAAATATTTATATGAATTAATAAATAATTCTATTAATATAAACAGATTAATATTAAAATAAAATTAAATAACCAAATTGAATTAAGAAAGAAAATAAAATAGAAATGGAAATTGAAATTCGGTTCAGCCCACGAGAAAGAACAAAACAAAAAGTCTTAATTTTCCCCTCCAAAAATCCGCCTCGGCTCCTTTCTCCCTGGCCCAGCCCACTAAGTGGGCCGGCGGCCTTTTTTCCCAGCGCGGCCCAACTCTCTCCCCTTTTTAGCTCTGCCCATCGGCCGAGCGGGCTAGCAGACCGGCCTGCCTGGCAGGCAGCCCAGCTGGGCCGATGGCCCAACTGACCAGCCTTGCCCGGCGGGCTCGGCGCGACGGCGTGCGCACTCACCGGCGCGGCCTCGCCGGCGGGGTCCCGGCCGACGGCGACCCACCGCAGCGGCGCCTTCCTCCTTTCTCTACCCCTTCCTCTTCTCCTCCCCTCCCTCTCATCTCTCTGCCCGCGGCGGCCACATCGCGTGCACGCGCTAGAGCGCTGCGGCGCTAGGCCTGAACGGGGCCAGGGGACCCCCGCGCGAGGTGCGCAGGGCCGTCCCGCACCCGTGCGCGCGATGGAGAGGCCACTAGGGCTTGCGCGCGGGGAACCCAGCTGGGGCGGCGCGGCCCTCGTGGCCGAGGCCACCATGGATGGACGCCGAGCTCGATTGAGCCCGAGCCGACCCCAATCTTCGGTGAGGGTAGGGCGGAGGGGAAGAGGGTGGCGAGGGACGCGGGTTCTCACCCCTCGACGGCGAGCGGAGGTGGCGGAGGCAGCAGTCGACGGGGAGGCGTCACGGCGGGCGCGGACGAGCGGCGCGAGAGCTGCGCGGGGGGAGGGGGGCTGCGCAGCGGTGGCGGCCAAGGCAGGGAGGCGGTGACGGCTTGGGACGGCGGCGGGCGGAGTGGCTACAACGGCGCGGAGCGGAGCGGGGTGGCGGGCAGGGGCGAGCGGAGTGGGGAGGACGGGAGCTCCCTGCTCCTTTCCCCCGCGGAGAAGAAGACGACGGGCGGTGGGGCCCGCCCGTCAGGTGCGCAGGGGGACTGGGCGCACTGGCACCCATGCGGGCCGCCACGCCGGCCTCCCCCGGTGGCTGGGCCGCCGCGTGGCCACGGGCCGCCATGCAGGCCGGGGATTCATCCCCCCGGTCTGCCATTTCTTTTTTTTTTACTTTTACCATTTTCATTTTTAACCCTGGATTTTGACCCTTTTTGACAGGGTCCAAATACAAAAGTGGAAGGGCTTAATTTAAACTACCCTTTTATATTTTTGCCCCTAGAAAACTCTAAATTTTTGAAAAGGCCTCAAATTTGAATTTGAATTAAAATTTTAAAAGAGAATTGTGAATGCATGTAATGCACTTAGATGGCCTTTAGATACGGAGTATCACAGCCTTCCCCCCATAAGGAAATCTTGTCCCGAGATTTAAGATGGCCGAAAGACGAGAGAAGACATTTAAAGAATAGAAGAAAGAAAAGTGCGATGATAAGTCATATAAAAAAAGGCACCGGAATCAAAAATCCATGCATTAATACCTAGTGGTCCCTGAGTGGAAGACTGAGAAGCAGCAGCAAAACCTAGTGAGCCAGCTGGCAGAGTCACAACACTAGCAGGCCCAGATAGTGAAGAGGCAGCAAAGCAACAAAGAAGCATCAGTATCTCCCGGGTAACTGGATCTGTAGAACTCCTCTGAGACATTCTAGTACTAGCACTACCAGAAGCCTATGAAGTCTGTGACACCTGACGAGCCTGAGATCGCTGCACCTTCTTCTTCCCGTAACAGAAGGACTCGACATGTCCATCATTCCCACAATAATCACAATGAAGACTACCACCACCCCCTCCACGTGCAGGAGGAGAGGACACATGCGCTGACGAGGGCATAGACGGTGGAGGAACAGCCGGCCGTGAGGGCGAAGAACGAGCATCCAAAGCAGTCGCAGATTTAACAATCCAGCAGTACGAAGCCAAGTCTCTTCATTATGAAGGACGGGAACACCACCATTGGAAGGAGCCGAAGGTGCCATCGCAGACAATCTGCAACAGGCGATGGCGAGAACGCAACAGGAAAAGCGGCGCAAACAACAGTTTCTTTTTTTTGCTTTTTTTACCTATCTAAAGAGCCACAGCCGACGAAACGAATCGGCGGTGCACTTGAGCACAAGACAGCAAGCCAACCGTCAAGCGGACAACAGACAGGGCCGCCGGGCGGAGGTGCGCCGACGGATCAGGCCGCCGGGCAGGCAAGCGGACGACGGGCGAGCGCTTAGACTAGTGGCGGGCGAACAGTGCGCAGGCGTAGAGGAGAGGACACGTGGGCGCGGAGGAGCCGCGCGTGGAGGCGGAGGAGCCGCGCGCTGACAACCAGCAGCGGGGGGCGCGGAGGAGCCGGCACGCGGACCGGCAGGCGCGGAGAAGCCGACGCGCGGGCGCAGAGGTTGAGCTGGCAGAAGTCAAACCGGCAGCGAGTTTGCACGCCGGAGGGAAGAATCCGGCAGTGGGAGAACGAGGGACAGTGCAAAAACGAAGCACAGTAGATCGATCTGGGAGAGAAAAAGAAAAAACGGAGGTGCAAGTGCAACACCAGGATCGTTGTTTAGAGGAGAGAAAATCTAACCCTAAGTTTGGCTCTGTATACCATGTTATGAATAGCACTTATATTCATTATAAGGCCCTAAGGCCGATATATATACACCAGTACGTAAAGGGATATATACACATAACCCCTACAATACATAGGAAATACAGAGATACAAATATATCTAACAGGTCTATGCAGCTATATCTAACAGGTCTATGCAGCTCCAGAATGCTACTATAAGCTGGAGGTTTAGAATAGACTTACTCTTTCTATTCTGGAGCCTTTCTGAGAATCGTAAAGCTCGAGGCATTTCAGCCTTGGCACTCTTGCCAGTAGCTTGCTCTAAAGCAAGAATTAACAAGACAAATTAATTAGCAACGAATAAGAATAGGAATAGAGTTTTATGTAGCTCCAAAACGTTATCATGGTACATAATTATCAGAAAAAAAATCCATAAGAGGGGGGAGACAGGTTTATGCACAATGCTACTATGTTGGAAAATATCTGGCCATCAAAATTTCATTATCAGTTTGCAAAAAAGCTACAAACTCCATTCCAAATTGCAAAGAGTTCTAGCAAAAAATTTCCCCATCCATGCTTATATGGATGTTAATGAATCTAGACACGTACAAAACATATATATAGAATTATGAATGAATCTCATCGAAAGCCAAAACGGCTACAATTTTGAATGGAGAGAGTTTGAAATCATTAATAGCATACAATTATAACTTACTGCTGTCTTTCTTCACAACAGCAGCACCTTCAAACTCCTTTTGTTGAAGTGATACAGCCAGCTCCAAATCAGAACTGCCAACATAGGAGAAAACACAGTATGGACGGGTTAGAACTTAGGTATTACATGTACAAACATAAGTGAGACAATACATAAACAAAGACTGAAACAAGCAACCAAGTAATAGATTGGAAAAAAAAAGAGCAACAAGCAATAGATTTGGGGAAAAAAGTAAAGTAGAGCTTTTCAATCGGCACAGCATTATAGCCCAACTGATGGACACTTGTTGCCTGTACAAATTCATACAAGTATTCACAATTTCACAAGGTTGCAGAGATTGAAACTTGAAATATTGTACTCTCTGAGCAACAAAGACAGGTAGGGAAACATACATTGCAGGAGCGGAGATACCAAACTGAGCAAGATGATCCTGTGACAAACAAAGTTGAATTAGTTTGAATGACTTTACCAAATAAGAACTACGGAAGTTTATTGATGTTATACATACAGCAGTACTCGTCATAGCTTGCTGTTCATCCCATGAGTGGTTTGTTGGAGTTTCAGACTGAAATGGTGTGAAGTTACTAGTAAAAAAGATCCCATCACCATTCACCTGATTATTTCCAATTGAGAACTTTAAAAATCAGTAACGAATTTTCATTTCAAGCAAGCATAAAACAATCACATAGAGAGTGAAACCTACCTGATCCAACTTTTGCCATACTAAATCAGTTTGGCTTAAAAAGCCTTCGTCAGTTGCAAGTAAATACAGGCTTCCTTTGTACTACAAAATAAATATATAAATATATAAAAGAAATAAGAACGTCACCAATTTAAGTAATCGGGCATACATCATACTTGATAAAACTACCATACCTTGAACATAGTGTTGAAGTGGTTGTTACGGAAGAATACACAAAGCTCCCTTTCTTTAAGTCGCTCTTGTAAACAGAAGAGACTGCAGCATTGAAATTTGACAGTGTGATAAGAAAGAATACAGCTAAGAAAAATATATATCGAACCCATAGAATAGAGATATACCCATGGACAGTTAGTTGATTAGCAGTTATTTGCAGAAAATTATCAATCAGCTCCCCAAGAAATAAATCAATTTAAAGTGTGAAGCCAAATATCAAAAATAAATCATCAATGACCGCAAAGAGATTTACAAATGTACAAATTGTCAATGAGCAGAAATTAAATCTCACATTGATGTTCTGTGGCCTGCTTATATGTCAAAGCTTCTTGGGATCCTTCAGGGACAACTTCACTACCATTAACAGCACCATCTCTGAGACCATCTCTAGCGGGAGGAGTAAAAGTCTTTCCTATCACTGTTCCTCCACTGTTCTAACTACCCTCTCTCTGTCTACAGTGGCGCTACGGTGTCAAACAGTGTCAGACAATACTATAGGCAATCCATTTACTCCATCCGCTGGAGGTAGCCTGACCGGTAGCTCAGTTTTGGATAGATTAAGGACCTTCATCGGTTCCTCTTCTTCCTCACGGTCTCCTTGCCTTATGTTTGATTCAATTGAGTCTGAGAGTGTGTTTTCATCAAATGATCTACCTTGAGAAACACTGGGTGAAAGAATCTTTAAACTTGCAGCTATCCCAGCAGCAAAATCAACATTTTTAACCTCCAAGTATTTGTTCTCTTCTGTTGGTTTCCCATGCTTGAATTCAGCAAGTACAGAATCAAGAGCATTGTAGGATTTTGATCCAATCCCAGCAGCAGTTTCAGTGTCCTGTAGACAATATGAATCAGCAATCGCAAGTAGGTGGCTTGAAGCAATGGCGGGCCTAAGATCTAGAACATGGGTATTCAAAATCAATACGTATTCAAAATTTCAAAAGATCAATAGAAATTTACACATGCTAAGTATATATGTATAGTATATGTATGTGTATTCTCAAAAATCATGGGTATTGATCCCCCCTGGGCCCGCCCCTGGCTTGAAGGTTGCAAAGTGAACTAACTTTTTTGCATCCATTACAGAGGGCAAATATAAGAGTACTCCCAAAATCAGTATGGATCACCCATTCTATCTGACCTCACGAGGGGGTAATAGGACATTCGTAACTATTAAACGTGTGTTAGTGATTTTCTATTTGTAAACTTAACATAATAGGAAGTAATGTATTTGGAGTGCGCACATTTTATTTGGTGTGTATTAGTTTGTTCATATCGCCATGACTTCTAGTACTAATGAATTAGGATCTGATCGTTTGAACGTGCATGCGCAACTGCAGCAATCGGCAACGATCAGAGCCATATGAGAGAGCTAATGCACATAATGGATCCAATGTGTCATGCAGGTGACTGGTGAGGAGACGACAAGATCAATTTTGCAAGTGACTAGTGAAGAACAAAACGCTTTATTGTCACACGTAATATAAAATGTGGCAGAAGCAACAAGGAACAAAGTCTAATTGGCAGGCAGTAGCATACAAATTTAAATTCAGTCTTTGTCATGTTGTCAAATACTTTGTCAAGGTTAGAGCGGACATGAGCCAATCAGATTTGAATTTTGGTGGATTCCTAGTACTCATATCAGTAATAACTTCCTTATGTAATTAAAGATAATCAAGTGGCACGTGGAAGAAAGATTAGTAATTAACTTTCCTTTTAACCCTACAATATTGCACCACGTAAGGGCAAAAGCTACAACCTAGTTAAATTGATCATTACTCTCTAGATTTGCCCCCTTACATGGACTCTACAATTTTAAGAAGAAACCAATATCAAGTTATCAACACCACAGAGACAGCTAATCAGAGAGTGTAGGGCACAAGGTAGGAAATCGCTTTGCATAAGGTAACAAATCTACCAAGTTTTGGAAAAGCTCACACACAAATAAAAAGACCGACCACACCAATGACATAAACCAACCATGGAATCGAGCTTTTGAGGACTAAAAGAATCAGTTGGATCTTGAATGTGTAATTTCAAAAAAAAAAAAGTAAATAACTACATCAGATAGATCAGGCAATGGATTAGAAATTTAGAATGATGTAGCAAACGCAAAACTTAGGAACAAAATGACATGCACAGATCCAACTGAAACCAGCAACATTACGGTTATAGCATTTTTGTTAAGTGGTAAGATAACACATACAACTTAGGGTCGACTATCCACCCATGGTATAGCGGGATATCCAGAAGATCAAATATGAGGCGTTCTATGGTAAACTCAAAGTCATTAACCCTGTAAAGTAAGCATAAGAATAAACCCATAATCGCACATACATGAGACAAACATCTGATCAACAACAGGCTAAAACCCTTACGCACTTCCTGAACATCAAATTCACATTAAGGCCATTCGTCAGGTGTGGGAGAAGGCCGATCGTATCCTGGATGTTCTTCTCCCTGTTGCAAACATACCCCTGATCCTTGTCCTACAAATTGCATCCCAGAAGCATCAACATATCAAACAATGACACAGCCAACAGCCTACCTAAACCTAACCTACATGTTGCTACTGCATTCCAAGTTTCCAGCATAACACCATTTCCACATTGATCGACCGGACAGGCAATCACATAATCTTATAATATAAGTGACAAGTTTAGCAATAATCTTATAACAATAACTTGTTGCTAGTTTAGTATATAACTTTCATCTAATTTTGTATATAACTTGCTATTTGATTTAAATGTCTTAAAACATATGCAACATGGATCTTGTTTCGTAGATCTCGTCATAAGGAATGCAATGGTACAAATAAATTTGAAAATGGACATCGTATGAGCAAGTAACAAGCAATGGAAAAAATGCACAGCATTTTTCTTTGCTGACTTCCTCTCGAAAGTGACATTCGTTGTCGTTTTATGATTAATACTTAGTCTCATAACGCTGGAAACGGAGAGTTACTATAGGATTAGCGGGTCACTGGGCCGTAGGTATCGATACATTAGAAAATAGCCTGCTCAGATCTTCGCTCCCCACGGGCCGTAGAGTCGCGCAGTCATGCGTGCGCGCGACCCGTCGTCGCCTAACCTTTCTGGATTGAATAGTTCATATCATATCAAATACATTATATATCGCCAAAATTTAGAAAAAAAATAACAAGATGGTTAGTCAAAAAATAGGGGAAGGTTTGTATCTTTATAACTATAGTAACATGAAGAATGTTTTTTTATTTGGAATATTCTGTAAGGTCTAGTTTGGAAGCCCGAACCCCCGTGGGATTCCTAGCCTTTTCCCGAGACACGCCGCCCATGCGGATTTCGGCCCTGGGGCAAGGTCCTGGGCCGTTTGGAAGCCCATGCGAGGGGGCAGTTTGCCCCCGACCCCCGTCATTTCCCCGTGGTAGCGCTGCCTCGACGCTAGAGTCCAGGCAGCTCTTCCCCCAGGCGACGGTGCAACACGGTCACGCGAGGCGATGCTCCGGAGCCACCACCGGCCGCCGCCGCCTTCATCTGCGCTCGGCCGCCATCAGCCCGTGCCTCCCTCCGTCTTCCACGCTCGGCCGCTGTTGGCCGCTGTCACCTTCTTCTGCACTCCGCCACGCCTCCCCTTCGTCGTCCTCGCTCGGCTGCGCCTCCCCTCCGTCGTCACCACTCGGCTACGCCTCCTCAGCCATCCCCGCTCGGTTGCGCCTCCTCCGCAGTCCCTGTTGGACCGCGCCGCCTCCGCCGTCCCCACTCAGTCACCGACGTCGCTTGCCACCGCCACAACACCATCCTTCCCTTGTCCTCCACCGACTGCAAGTAAGTCCTTCCTCGTCATCGTCATCTATTAGCTAGGGTTTCTAGATCTTGGTCAAGAACGGCTGATTGTAAATCTGGGTAAGAACCACTCAGTGATTGTAATCTTGGTTAGGCATCCATGTTTTACTTGTGATTAAACCTGGTAGGAGGAAAAGAAAGACAAGTGAAACTAGAACTGCAGTTCCTGCTCAGGGAATTAGGGATTTCAGACCTATCTTAGGCACACAGTGGCAGCAGCTAGCATTGATCCCTAGTTCTAAGGCAGCATGCAGCTCCAGGGTTTAGCAATCTAGCTTATGAGCTCTGAGCTTTTTTTATGTGGATGTCATTTTTATTATTGTTCATTGATGATATAGCATGGTTTAACTCATTCAGTAATGGCTAGTTGTTGGCATGGTTATTCACTAAATAATATGTGGTTGCAGCTGGGGCACTATGGAGTGAAATTATTTTTCATACGGACCGTTGTTTAGTTAAGTTAATTATTTCTTCATCATGCCATTTCTTTGTTTGTCTGCCTTAGATTGGCAGTTTGATTGGTTAAAGATAGTGATGGTTGTGAATATTTTTGGTAGATTGGCCGGTGGTTGGGCACAAATCAGAGAAAGGATTCAATCTTGTAGTTATTGATCTGTTCTTGTAGTTATTGACTTGCCCTGCACCTTTTCATTACATAACTAGCTTAATCATTGTTCATACTGCAAGCTCCATTATACTGTAGCATATTTGTTTTATTGATACTTTTTGCTTACATTCACTCCTGTAGTTTATTAATCTATCTTTGCACTAGAATTTAGTGCTGTTGCAGTTTGATAACCTCATAATATACTGGAACATCGTAGCATAACCTTACTTGATAATTTTCAATGATTAATCATTCTTTTTTATTAATAATACATTGGGTCCGTGGAAATATGTTTCATATACAAGCTAGCACAACTATATAAGTGCATGCTTTTCTTAAGTCCTTATTCCACATTTGTAGATATGGGTTCTTGGGAGGAGCAAGTTAGACAATCACTACACCACAGCCCCAGAACATCGATGGACTGTCCGTCGGTATAAATCCTTTTACCGACGGATGAGCACTCGCTACACAGCTATACCGACGGACCGTACCCATCGGTGTAAGTCCCGTTGGTAAAAGTTTGTACCGACGGACAACACTTATACCGACGGACAATCCAACGGAGTACATTATAGCGACGGTCGATCCATTAGTACTTTCACCGACGGACAATCCAAGGTTAAATGCCTTTTTGCCGACTGACCATCCAACGAGATAGTGTCAGTGAGAAAAAAAAATAAAAGCCAATTTGGCTACAATTTGGAATTAAAATGTGGCAACAATCGCATCAACTATAGAATGACACATTGATTCATCATCAAGTCCAAACATTTAATGATATAAGTCCAAACATAAACACACTGGTTCCATGAGTACACAAGTCTAAACTATCATCTAACAGTTGTACGCTTTTTCCAAGCATAACATAACACAATGTCCATAGAACGTACGAAAATCTACAAAAGCTCAGAAATTACAACCACCATGCATGCTTAATATATTGGTTGGCTGCACAACCATTAGCAGGTTTGTTGTACAAAAGACTTGATCTTTGATGAGTCCAAAAGAGATCAACATCTGGCACCATTAGCTTTGAGTGGCTTGTAGACAAACATGCTACCTTGAACACCCAACAGACCCTGAGTTCCAGAGTTAGCATGCAGTTAGAAACATATTAATGACTCCAATTATTAGGTAATGTATAATGCTCAAACATACATGCTGCTCACGAATATTAACTATTTTTTCAGGCAACGAAGAATTAGTAATGTGCATCTCATCTCCTATATGCTTATACATGCTACTTGTTAGTTTCAGCAAGACAACCACGCTCACACATGATGAAATTGAAAATTACTATATGAATCTAGTTGTAGGCCCTAATGAAAAATTACTCTTTGGTAACAAATATATGGAAGTAATCAAAATTACTTGTATACATACTACATATTAAATTTAGCATATATAATGCTGAATTCAAGCTTTCTATAAACTAAGGCTATTAGAGCCATTATAGCAGATAGCAAGACATGAAGCATAGGTAGCAAACTTGAAGCTCATAACTTGTTTAATTACCTGCAGCACCTTGAGATGAGTTTGATGCTCCATTGACAACCTTTAGCTGATACAATTATAAGCAATTAGAAAAATTGGTATGTCATCATAGTTCAAGAAACAAAGAAAAAAAATCAAGTAGAATATTACCCTCTTATATGGCCATGCAATAGACATCATATAGGCACCAGCCATAGACTCCATATTGTCATAAGGGCGAGGAAGAATTGCATCCCTTTTCATCACAAGATTCACAATAACTTCACAAAATTCCTTTCCTAGAGGCTGACCTCCTACTATGGTTTTTGGATTGGTTGAAATGATTGTTCCTTTAGCTACAGGTACATCAGACCTCAACATAGCAAATAATATCACTTCTTTGCCAACCTGAAGTACATGTCACATTTATGAGATAAGCTAATGGTGAGTAAATCAACTATTAAATCAATAATAGAATTTTTTGCATTGTGGATAAGAAGATTACTAGTGCGTCATGTGCATAGCGAGGAGCACCATCATTCCTTGGTGTGGTTGTAATGTTTATTGTAGGCACAGATGGGGCTGCAACATGCATTTGCTCAACCAAGTTCTCGTCATCAAAATTATCATAGCCTTCATTCTCTGCACAATCATCTTCTTCACCCAGAGCATTATGATGTGCCTCATCAACAAGTTCTTCAGATCTTGGGCTCTACATTAAATACCAGCGACAAGACCAAAACATGATGAAAATTCAAATTGCATATTGAAATTAAACCCTTGTGAGAAAGGCATTGAAGTTATTTACCACTTGGTGCTGTGAATTAGAACCACGTTGTGAGCTGATTTCAACATTTAGCCTTTCTCGCGCCATCCTTTCCTCCAAAACTTGCTCCTCTAGTTCTTTAATGCGTTGTTCTAAAACTGATCTTTCACTCTCAGCATTTTTACGAGCAAGCTCTTCCATCTGAATTCTTGTTGGGACATATGACTTCATCCCCGGTGTACCAATTTCTGTAGGAGTTGGTCCAAGACCTAAAACACGAACACGCCCTCTTGGCTCCTTGACTCCACAGACAACAGAAAAGGCATCACCTTGCTGAATTGTTCTATCCTTCAACTCAGGACGAGCTTCAACAATTCCTTTAAGTTCATTCTATAAAAGAGCAGTAACTATGTTTATACATATGAAATTTATTAGATGTTTCAATTTCCTTTAAAGAGAAAGCTTACAATTGTTGGGGATGCATGCCTTAAAGGTACGCCATTTTTTCTTGTATGCGTCTTGATAAAGACTTCATCTCTTCGAGGTGGGCGCCGAAGTTCCACACCCTACAGGTTAGCTTTGCAGTTATCATAATGCTCTCAAATAATGCATTGAATTATGATTGTGAGTGGTATATTCCAATACCAGATTGTGCCTAGCACAAGCATGGCTCATGCTGCCAGATGTATGAAGTTGCTTCAAGTTTGCACGACTTGCTTTTGCTCTCATTGTGCGATCCTATGATAAAAACTGTTAAAATCTGCACATATATTTAAGAACATGAGATTCATAATGGCTATTCCTTACTTGGGAGTCAGAAGACCTCCAAAAGGAGATAAGAAAATCCCAATCAGCAGTATTTACTCTATCTCCATTTCTTTTCTTTAGTTCCTCATCTGTTAGTGTTTCATCAAAATACTTCTCTTTCAAATCTGCCTTAAACTCCTTCCATTTTATGTTTGCTGTAGCCATAAACCACTTGAAAGCAGCAACATCCAGATCATAGATTTTCTATTTTTTTTCATGGAGAAAAAGGAGCCCATCAGTAGAGTGCAACTTCAATATCTCGAAAATAGGCACATATGCAGTACATGATACATAGATAGATATATATATATATATAGCAGCAATCAATGAATTCCACGTAGATAAAAATTTATGACAAAGGATATCTAAGGAAGTAAGCATGCAATGCACTACCTTAATTTCAGTCCAAACTTCTAGCTTCTTTTTAGGATCAACAAGCCTCCAGTCATCACACCCAACAGATAGTTTCTTTCTAACTTGACACCCAATGGCACTTGAAAGCTTCCTAGAATTTTCTCCAACAGGCTGTCCAAATTCATTAATTGTAATTTTGATTTTAGGCATATCTGGTGTCCTTGAAAATATGTCATCCAATGTTGTGATACCCCTTCCCTTTCTCTTCTTGTTTGTACCATTGTGCAGATCTATACAACATAATTTTATAAGTCAGAAATCTAAAATGTCCTAAGATGGTACTATATATGTTGTAATAAGAAGTTATAATACAAGCTACATGACCTTCGTTGTCACATAAGAATTCTCCAGTTCCTTCATAGTTAGTGGCATTCACAATCTGCTCATTTGCAATTTCTCTGCTATTTCTTTGTGTCCTTGGTCGCAAATTAGGAGCATCAGTTGCTGCATGACTTGTGTGTTGTGTTCTTGGTCGCAAATTAGGAGCATCAATTGCTGCTTGACTTGTGTGATGAATTGTCTACATGATACTCTCATGAATATGAATTAGAAGTTAAAAAAGTGTAAATATTACAGTATCATGGTGTCTGAAGTATGAATATTAGATTTGATAAGCTAACCTTTCTTCTTTTGCTAGGTTGACTGGACTGTGGCATGGTGGCCTTAAAACGACGAAGAGATTCCAGTATTTTTTCATTTCTTGCAATGTTTTCAAGCTGCTGCTTCTCATACGCAGTAATAGGAACATCCTCACTATTTCTTCTTGCGCTTGACATTTTTTTTCCTGGAAAATACAAAGACATTAGCAAATAGAAGAGAAGCGATCTTGCAAGTATAGTGACACAAAATAGCCGCCATATTGTGCAAATAAGACTTACTTATTAGATATTTTTTTAGCCTTTTTTTTATCAACAATTACACCATCTATGTCTGTTCTAACAGCAGGGACAACCCCATTTACAACATCCACGGTCACAGGGCGATTTAGATCAGGCAGTGGAACAACCAGTCCATTACCATTATCAAAGTGGTCACCTCTCTAAATTATCCATGTCATAGAAGTCTCTTGGTTTTGATTGTAGTACAGCGACCCAATCAGTATCAACTGGATCAGGAACATAAAAGACTTGAATCGCCTGCGATGCTAGAATGAATGGCTCATCTGATATTTTTTCACCGGTATTGAATAAATGCTTAAAGTTGATAGTGGTAACCCCAAATTGGTCAGTTTTCACCCATTTATCTTGCACACGGTTGTCAACCCAATCACACTTGAAAAGAACAACATTTCCTTTGTGTTGATAGTTCAACTCAACAATCTCCTTTATAATACCATAATAAGTCTTATGTCCTATTATGATATTATCGTTATTGCCCCTTTGAAAGCATGCTGACTCAGCAACTAGAGCAACCCCACTATTTTGAACAGGCCTACCCTCATCATAGGATTTTGTGTGGAAATCAAAACCATTTATTGTGTAGCTACTATACTTCCATGCCAACACCATTGGCATCTTAGCTAAAATTTGTATCTCATCTGGTGCTTCCTCACACATTTCTTCCACCTGAGATTATGAAATACTACTAGTAAGATAAGTGTGAAGTTAATTTTAAATAACATGTGTTAGGTTTTTTTCCTACTTACATGTGACCTAAGCCACTCATGAAAGGATTCATGCTGCATACGGTTGATGTCTCGTTTGTTTCGAAGGCCAATCGAGGAAAGATATTGGGCGTGCTTGCTGCAAAGATCAATTTATTACTACACCAAGCAAGGGAAACTAATATGTGATGTAGGTGAATTAGAAACTTACTTCAAGTAAGGTTCTATATTTTCATAGTTGAACAAAACATATCTATGTGCTTACAGCCATGTCTTGTGGTCTAAATTCACTGTGCACTTTCCAGCCAAACCTCGATCGATACTATGAAAGAAAGGAGTTGGACTATAAGTTTCAATTTGTCCCTCATCTTTGGCACCTTGCTGGTTAAATGGAGTCACACTATGTAAATAGCGTGCACAGAGCGTAAGGCTATCATAAAATAAAGAACCCTCCATAATTGAACCCTCTAGATGGCTTTTTGTACGAACATCACCCTTACACCTCATCAAAAACCTGTACACATATATAATACACTCATGAAATTGTTAAAACACATTTTATTTTTTTTCCTATGTTCCAAGTTGTCTAAGGATATTACCTCTCGACAGGCCACATGCTACGAAAATATACAGGACCAGCCATTCTTGCTTGTGCAGGAAGATGAACCATCAAATGTACCATGATATCAAAAAAGGAAGGAAGGAATATAGTCTCAAGAAGGCTCAAGATTTCAGCTATATCAGCCTCTAGATTCTCCATATCACTTATTCGAATCATAGGTGCACAAATTTTCTTGAAAAAATTACTGACACGAATCACTACTGCACTAACTATTTCTGGCAATATTTTTCTCACTGCAAGTGGCAACAAGTGTTGTAAGACAATGTGACTCTCATGACTCTTAAGCCCAAACACCTTTCTCTCATTAACATGAACATTGTTTCGTATATCAGAGGCATAACCAGCAGGAAACTTTACCCCTTTTAGTATTTCACAAAATAATTTCTTCTCTTCAGAACTCATTGAGTATGGTGCAGGTGGTAAATAAAATTGGCCATCAAGTTCAATAGGGTGAAGATCACTTCTAATACCTAGAGCTTGAAGGTCTAAGCGAGAATTCAAATTATCCTTTGATTTCCCATCTGTGCCCAAAAATGTATTAACAAAGTTCTCATACACATTTTTCCCTATGTGCATGACATCAAAATTATGTCGCATCATCAGATCTTTCCAATATGGAAGTAAGAACCAAATAGATCTTCTTTTAAAAATCACTAATGGATCTCCTTCCTTGCGTCTCTTGCTTGCTGGTTTCTTTCCAGATGGATCCTTCCCAAAAACTGTAACAATATCTTTTGTGCACTCTAAAATTTGCTCACCAGATAGTGGAGTAGGTGCTGGCCTAAGCTCAATTGTACCAAACTTATCAACATCAAACCTAAATGGGTGTGTATCAAGCAAAAATCTACGATTGTCCATATAGCATGTCTTGCTGCCATTACCAAGTCTAAGTGAACATGTATACAAGTGGCAATCAGGACATGCAGCTTCACCAGATGTGACACAACCAGATGCATAGCCTAGACCCGGGAAATCCGTAATAGTCCATAATACTGCTGCACGCAATTGGAAGAACTCTCCCTTGGAAGCATCATAAGTTCTTACTCCATTGACAAACATATCTAACAAATCATAAACTAGTGGCTGAAAATATACATCCATATCACTACCAGGAGCATGCCGACCAGGGATGAGCAAAGAAAGGATGAAATTTGATTGCTTCATGCACACTGAAGGTGGAAAATTATAGGGAATACAAATACCAGGCCAAATGCTATAGCTAACATTCATGCCCCTATATGGATTGAAACCATCAGTGGCAAATGCTAGACGGATATTGCGGCTATCTGCAGCAAACTCTGGATGTTTAGCATCAAAGTCTTTCCATAGGGGAGAATCTGCAGGATGCCTAAGCACACCATCTTTTGTTCGCTCCTCATCATGCCATCTAGTTAACTTTGCTATTCTAGAAGTCAGGAACAATCTTTGCAGTCTTTTCTTTATAGGAAAGTAACGAAGAACCTTCCTAGGAACCTTGTATACATGCTTTCCATCTAGACTCTTCCTAACTGACTTCCACCTCGAAACCTTACATTTTGGGCATACATTAGATTTTTCATTCTCCTTCCAATAGAGAATGCAGCCATTTGGACATGCATGAATACTAATGTAGCCAAGTCCTATGGACTTAATCAATTTCTTAGCTTCATAGTAGTTTCTAGGTAGAGCTGAACCCTTTGGTAATGCATCATTAAGTAGATCTAGTAGCAGATCAAAACTCTTATCAGTCCACCCTCCAAGGAGTTTGATATGGAGCAATCTAATCAGAAAACGCAACTTTGTATATTTCTTGCATGTAGGGTATAGCTCTCGGCTATTGGCCTCTACCAACCTCTGAAGGGCCAATAGTTCTTCGGTAGGTTGTACAACCGAACTATTGTCTTCAAAATCCCCTCTATCATCTAAACCACATGCTAGGTCTCTAAGCAATTCAGATATTTCATCTTCTTCATTTGACTCTTCCACAAGATTTGCACCATCACTATTCCCATTATTCATATAAGAACTTGTTTCTCCATGTAAATTCCAGTTTGTATACCCTTTTAGAAACCCATCGCATATCAAGTGCTCACGTACATCACTAGCCTCTCTCCAAAATGAGTTAACACACTTTTTGCAAGGGCATAATATCTTGCTGCCTACTGCTGAATTTCTAAATGCATAACTTAGAAAACTATTGACACCTTGTAAATATGCCTTCGTGTGCCTACATGCAATTTTTCAAGTTAAATCCCATGTTAACTACACAAAAATCTTAGCATTTGTGAATTAGATGCGCTGTACCTAGCCTCACTATTGATCCAAGTTTTATCCATGAACCTTTACAAGGAGATCAAGCGGCCTTCAGACAGTAACTTTTGACACTAAAAATTGCATAGCAGATAATACAATTAATCAACAAATCAGAATAATAATAGGGCTAGCGCTGTATGGCAATCACGAAGCAGAACAACCATATACCTTGGAATTTCGTGGGGTAAAAACTTGTCGATCGGAGTCTAATAAATTCCAATACTCTGCATATTATAAATTAAAATACAAGACAATGTGCATCAGATCGAGAAGGTACCAACAAACATAAAAAATATTCAGTACTATAAAAATCAGGAACAAAATCATATATAGTAGCTGCAGCTAGGAGCAAATGAGATCTCTTAACATTCACCCATCTGAAGGTGCACATCATGACGTTACCAAGACAACACAGATCAGAAAAAGGGAGAGGGGGAGAGAGCATTCACCAAGTATTGCCTGTCTCTGATAGCACTCCAGCCGCAGCAGCTTCCTTGCAAACTTCTCTTAATTTCTGTAACAGCAGGCCTCTCAGAAGATGGCTCCTCCACCAGAACGTCCTCACGTCAGTGCAGCAATCCCTTTCAAGAATGGAGAGGTCACAACTTGAGCACGTCACTGCTAGATGGCTCAATGGTAGCACCAGCCTTGAGGGCAGATGGACAGATGAGCAATCGATTTGGGGGCAGTTCTAGTATTCACGAACAGGGTGAACGAGATCTGAGCGTGAGGAGAGGATGCAGCAGGATTTGGGTAAGGGGCGCAGGCGAGATTGAGCGTCAGAGGGCCAATCCGGGAGAGGATTCGAGGGGAACTCGGGAGAGAAGAGATGCGAGGTGAAATTTGGGGGCGAGCGGCGGCGGCGGCGTTCTGCGGGTTGAGGGCAGGGAGGGGTGACTGTGAGAGATTTTAGAGCCAGGGTTTGGAAACATGAGAGACTCTATAGGTGGGACCATATACCAATTTTGCGCGCGAGTGGGCTGCTCCAGCGCGCGCAATGAGTGAATTTTTTGGACCATTCTATACCCACGGACGGTTCGACGCATAAACTAAATATACCGACGGATAGTTCGACGCGATACATAAATATCTGTAGCGACGGACCGTTCACTAGTAAACATAGATATGCCGACTGACGGTCTGTGACACTGTTATACCGACTGACAGGCCATCGATAATATTCTATTTTTAGCGACTGATGTCCGACGCTGTTTCGGGGTTGTGGTGTAGTGAATTTGAGGAAGAAGACGATGATGAGTTGTTCTTTATTGTTGGTGCAAATCTGAGTTTCAAATGGAGCCAGCAATATTCAAAGCCACAGCAAATTTTCTTAGGACAGAGAATTTACTACGTGACACAATTCTCTACGTGACACAAGGAGTTACCGTTGAGGAGCAGCTTGGGATGTTCATGTACATGATCTCCCACAATGCTAGTAACCAAATGCTACAAAAGGCTTTTCAACACAGTGGAGAGACTATCCATAGAAAAATATCTGAAGTTTTTGATATTGTTCCCACACTAACTCATCGTTTCGTGAAGCTTTCTAGCTCTGTCCAAACTCATACTAAAATTGCAACAGATTCTAGGTTCATGCCATTTTTTCAGGTGAGCTATCAATTCCAAACACACAATTCGCTTAAGTGTTTCCCTTTCATTGCCGTGTAGCCTCAATATGTTTCCATATTCCTTTCCTTGCAAAACTGCATTGATGCAATCAACGGCACACATATACCCATCACCATAGCAGAACATAGGGCCCCTCCATATAGAAACAGGAAAGGAACTCTTTCACACAATGTTATGGTAGTCTGCGACTTCGACCTCAATTTCACATTTGTTTCATGTGGATGGAAAGGGTTAGCCTCAGATGCAGGGTTGCTTCGATCTGCTATTAGTAAAGGATTTAGTGTGGCAGAAGGAAAGTTTTATCTAGTAGATGGTGGTTATGCAAACACATCATCTTTCATTGCACCATGTAGAGGGGTTCGATACCATCTCAACTAGTTTAAGAGGCGTCGTTCATCACAAAGTGGTTATGAGAACTACAAAGAGTTGTTCAACCACTGCCATGTAATTCTCTGTAACCATATAGAGAGGGCCATCGGTGTTCTAAAGAAAAGGTTCCCGATCATAAAAGTAGGCACATTCCATCCCATAGGGAACCAAATCAAGATTGCAGCTGCAACCGTTGCATTTCACAACATAATTAGAGGGCAAAATGGAGAAGAAGGATGGCTTAACAACCAACCAACTTACATCTCTCCAAGTCAATATGTTGATGTCCTAGAGGGAGATAACAACTATCAGAATGACACGGAATCAAGTGATGGAAGCACACTAAGAGATCAGATCGCACTTTAGATGTGGGTTGCCTATAATAGCTAGATGTGGGCTGCATATCATAGCTTGTAGTCTATATGGTTTATAGTCTGTCATGTAGCTAGTTGCCTAGTTCTATACATTCATCGGTTATGTACTGTTATTACTTATGAACTTAAAGTTGCCTAGTTCTGTAGTATTATTACTTATGTACTATTATTACAATATGGTTATACAAATAACAAATCATAGAATGTCCATGGGCTCAGTTTCATTTCCACAATTTCAGTTTTGAAAAAATGATGATTTGGAACGTCATGTATGAGAAATGCTTAATCGATGTGATGTATGATCACAAAGATAATCTAAAATTCAAAGGTCAAAATGGTTGGAATCGTGATGGATGGAATAGTATCACTACTAAGTTTAATGAAAAGTTCCCTGTAGTTCATTTCTGTAAACAACTACTTCAAGAGAAAGAGAAAGAGTTTAAAGGAAACTACAAGGCAATAAGAGATTCAAGAAAGGAAAGCGGGGCTGGTTGGAATGACACCCTATGCATGGTATTGGCTGAACCAGAAGTTTGGCCAAGGCTGATTCGTGTAAGCAATTTTTCTTTGTATGATTCTATCTTTGTGCATTCAATATGATCACTTTTGCTGCTAATAACTAATTACATTTCATGTTGCATTTAATAGGCTCACCCAAAGGTAGCAAAGTTTCGCAACAGGCCATTCCCTTTTTTTTACAGTTTAGAAGGGTTGTATGAAGGTGCGTGTGTGTTGCATTTACTATTTCTTCCTATTTAACTTGTGTGCACTATATATGTGAACTAAATATACTTCTGCTGCATTTTGTACAAGTAGTGTGGCCACCGGAGAGTTAAATTTCACATCAACTGCTGTTGATCTTGCTCCACCTTCTGCTCCTTCATCTAGGAGTGCGTCTGAACAAAGTCTCGATCCCTTGAGTACTAATTCACTTGATTTGGATGGACAAGAGACCACAAGTGTGCTCAATCTGTCCACTGATGCTCAATCTGTGCCGGTCAGTACTAATGAACCCACTGAAGCTCAATTTATCCCATCTAATCAAGAATCAAGCCAGAGAGAAGGTGGCAGTGGGAGAAAGCGTAAGCAAAGTCACATTGGATCAGCTCTTGAAAGTTATGTGGAGTTTAAAAAGATCCAAACTGCAGAAACACTTGAAGCTCTTAAAGAAAAGAAAAGGCAGGAGGAACAATTTTCCATTAACAAGTGTCAGGATGAATTGAAAGTAATGGATGGATTGATAGCCAAGGACAAATTATATGCTGTGGAGCTTTTCGAATCTGTGACAAACAGAGAGGTTTTGTTAACAACAACGGAGCACAATGTTAGAGAAATTTGGCTCAAGCACAAAATTAGGTATGTCCTTACTCTAATACCATTAACCTTATTAATCTGGTAAATGTGGTACTTTGGAGTACAAACACCTAATGTCTTCTTTTGTGCTAATTGCAGGTTGCTTAGAAATAGTGATGCGTGGCCTCAACATATGATGTGAGGTATGGATGTATTTTTTATTATTCTTTCACTATCCCTAGCTTCCATATCTTGAAACCTTTTGTCTGTTGTATGCTAGCTGATGATATGGCAGTAGTGAGTCTCAAGTTTAGCACTTGTAGCTACTAAGAATTGCACTTGTAGCTATAGTCATGAGTTTCTTGCATGCACCTATGGCTATAGATAGTGCTCATATGAATTTTTGCACTTCTGTAAAAATAGCAAGCAGATCTTTCTCAAGCTTCCCAAGGCTAGAGTGCCTCTCCTTTCTTTTGTTCTCTATTGTGTCATAGAAGACATCACAAGCATCCCATTTGTATTTCAGTTTCAGCCCAACAATAAGTATGGTCTCACTGTTAAATACTCTTGCTTCAGAATCCTTTTGCAATTCACTTTCCAAAACACAAGGGCAACTAGTCCTTTGATCTGGTGATTCACATAGTAGCATCTAACTCACCTGATGCTCACTCACCATGCACTCTCTAGGAGTAAATAACGTGCTATGACTGAACCATACCACAAACTGAAGCACTACTAAATTGAATCGATGTCTTCCTTGCATCAGTTCAATAGATTCTCTCCACTTGTAGTAGTCACAACTAATACCCATAGAGATACTGAATACACCAAGTTCAAACCACCAGCACTGAAAAATAACTGCACATCGTTTTTGCGAACCAATAAACAATCACCAAGTTTTTGTGGCAGCAACATCCTAACAACCTAGTTCCTGATAGGGTTTCATAGTCTAAAATTTCCTTTTCTCCTTTGCTTTCTTCTATTAACAATTGATTGCTTTGCACATGCTGGTGATGCAGAGATATTAGGAGTTTTGTTCTGGGTAGTCCACCCTTTTACAGCTTGCAGCTTACTAAGAACTCCTTCCGTGCTAATAAATTTTGCTTTGACATTCAGATATAAGTCTCTAGATGCTTTACTGATGCCATATTTAGTTTAGTTTGCATTCTTTTTCACGATGTACCATGATCTTGAGAGAAAATTCAGAGAGTGCATGTCCTATTGTTTGTTATCTTAATTAGGTCTGATGAAAACACTCAATGCTAATGTCAATCAAACTTCTATTTATTTGTAGAACAACTGATCCAGAAGTAATGAATCGGTATGGGTGGCAGGAGCAAATAAAGATGTGAGGTTTCTTCTTGTGGCAAGAGATAGTCAAACCCTATTTGTCTACTTGTGTCATTTTTTCCTTATGTGCATGTCTGTTTGAAGTAAAAAAAGGTTATTATTTGGATGAGACATGCGGTACATTTTGCAGTTTGGTGACCTTTGATGCGGCGAATTTAAGGATTTTCAACACAATCGAATGCATTTATGTCTATGTTGTGTTTATGCGGATTATGTTGTTTATTTCAAAGTCCTGAACTGTTTGTATGTCTATGATGCCACGATACCAATAGACATGTTAATAGCAGATAGTTAGCTGCAGCGGCGGTGGTGTCAAAGGAAAACGATCAGATAGCTAGCTGCAAAGGCGCCTGGCTCCCAAACAGTGCATGGTGACAAAAACCTAGTGGGGGCAACCCTCCCAGGAAATGAAACGACAAGAAAAATCTCCGCACGAAATTTCCTTCCTTGGTTTTTGCTTCACGTGCTACCAAACTCGCCCTAAGATTTTGTCCGCCTCTCCTTTGAGACCGCCAAACATGCTTTGATATCCTTTCGGTCCGCCAAACATGCCCATGGAAAGTTGCTTCTAGCAACAAAAAAATCGAAATATAATAGGAAACAACCAACACAAACTAAAGTCCAAACAAGGACAAGACTCAGTCAACTATAAATTAGACTGTGTTTGAATACTTTAGACCTAAAGTTTAACTCGAGCTAAAGTTTAACTGGCTAAAGTTTATCCCACTAGCCATTAGTCTGGGGTGTTTGAATAGTATGGACTAATTGTTAGTTGATATATTAATTACACTAAGAATTGTTATTAGTCCACTTTAACTCTTTTTTTGGACTAATAAACGAATGGTTAGCCCAAGGGTTAGCTAAAATTTAGCCCGCTCATGAGCTATTCTATTTGAATGCAAATGTACTAAATTTTAGTGGCTAAACTTTATTCTCTGGTATTCAAACACGTCCACTATGCCAAGAGTATGTTAGGGAGCGCGGTTGTTCAAAACTCTAAATTGACATTAAAGATGCGCCACCATCCAGATTAACGACAAGGACAACATGCCGGTGTGGCGCGGCCAGCCTTGTCGGCTTCTTTAGCCATCAGCCACCTGCTGGGTGTGGGCTCTATCGTCGGCTGGGGTCCAACTAGGGACGAAAGTGAGACGGATATTTCTGATTATTTATTCGTCCGAAGGATTCAAACAACATTTAAATAGCAAATCCGGAAATTCAGGATACCTTAATCGGATAATGGATACGGATATCGTATAATGTGTCAGATATCGGATATGGATACGGGATGCTCCATATCCATCGGATATCCGATCGGATATGTATTCGATACCCGAGCCATTATCCGTTTGTACTGTAGCAATACACGAAAACGGGCACCAAAGTCGTATATGGACTCCATTTTGAGCGTTCTATATATCGATAGAAAGCTAAAAATATAATCTTTCTAATGAAACTAATTTCAATTGAATTTCTATTGCTATCTGTGTATTATTAATTATTTTCTACAGTAAATCATGATAAATGATATTGAGTGCATAAAATATTGTAGTGTTGTCTGAAAAATAGGAAATAAGTTACTAAGACCAATAAACATGCTAATAAAGTAACCTCAAGTTTTTGAAAAAAAACTATAAAATAAAATATTTGTTACGTTGAAATTGAAACTTACAGTGATTAGGATGGCATCACGTGAAACCTAAAACTACGAATGGAAGTAACCACCGGCACCCTGTGGAGTTTCTTACCCAAACTTTTTCGAGAATTCTATATTTACATATATTGCCCCTTCACCAAATATCATGAATTTCTGATGCTATTTTGTATAGTATTAATTTATTTTTATAGTAAATCAGGAAAAAGATATCAAGTGCATAAAATATTGTAGCATTGTCTGAAAAATGTAAATAAGTTACGAAGTACAATAAATATGCTATAATAAACTAACCTCAAGTCCCTATATGAAAACAACAAAATAAAATATTGGTTATGTTGAAACTTAGATGATTAGAATGACATCATGTGTAAACAAAACTACGAATGGAAGCTATATGAAAGAAAAGCCGGTACCTTGTGGGCTAGTGGAGTTTTTTATTCAAATTTTTTTGAAAATGCTATATTAACATATTTTCCCCTCCATCAAATATCGTGAAGTTCTGAGGCTATTCGTGCATTATTAATTTATTTCTACATTAAATCATGAAAATGGTATTAAATGCATAAAATATTGTATTGTTGTCTGAAAAATGCAAATAAGTTACCAAGACTAATAAACATGCTATAAGAAAATAACCTCAAGTCCCTAAATAAAAATGATAAAGTATGCTATTGGTTACGTTGAAACTTGGATGATTAGGATGACATCACGTATAACCTAAACTACGAATGGAGGCCATGTAAAAGAAACACCGGTACCTTATGAAGTTTTTTGTCCAAATTTTTTTAAGGATGCTACATTGACATATGTTGACTCTCCGCCAAATATCATGAATTTCTGAGACTATTTACATATTATTAATTTATTTCTGCAGTAAATTATGAAAATGGTATTCAATGCGTAAAATATAGTAGTGTTGTCTGAAAAATGCAAATAAGTTACCAATATTAATAAACATGCTATAAGAAAGTAACCTCAAATCCCTACATAAAAACGATAAAGATAACTATTGATCGTGTTTAAACATGTATAATCAAGGTCACGTCAAATGTAACCTAAGGCTACGAGTTGAAGCCATATGAAACAAATGAAACCCTGTGGATTTTTTTGTTCAAACATTTTTTAGGATGCAATATGGACATAATTTGCCCCTCCACTAAATATTATGAATTTCTGAGTCTATTTGAGTATTATTAATTTCTTTCCGCAGTAAATCGTGAAAATGCAATTAAACTCATAAAACATTGCAATGTTGTGTGAAAATTACAAATAATTTACCTAGACCAATAAACACGCGATATAAGGGTAACCTCAAGCTCCCACATGAAAACAATAAGTTGAACTATGGGTCATGTTGAAACTTGAATGACTAGGGTGACTCCACGTGTGACCTAAAGTGAGGTTAGAAGCCATATAAAAGAAATACCGACACCCTGCAGAGTTTCTTGTCCAAATTTTTTTGAGGATGCTACGTGGACATAATTTTCTCTTCCATCAAATATCATGAATTTCCAAGTCTATTTGTGTATTATTAATTTTTTTCTACAATAAATCATGAAAATGCAATTAAAATCATAAAATATTACAGGGTTGTCTGAAAATTGCAAATAATTTATCTAGACCAATAAACATGCAATACAAAGGTAACATCAAACCCCTACATGACAATAATAAGTTGAATTATGGATCACGTTGAAACTTTAAGGACTAGGTGACTTTACTTGTAACCTAAAGTGTGGACAGCCTATGGAGTTTGTTATCTAAGCTTTTTTGAGGGTGCAATATTGACATAATTTGCCCCTCCACCAAATATCATAAATTTTCGAGTCTATTTGTGTATTATTAATTTCTTTCAGTAATAAATCATTAAAATGAAATTAAATTCATAAAATATTACAGTTTTGTCTGAAAATTGTAAATAATTTTTCTAAACCAATAAACACGCAATACAAAGGTAACCTCAAGCCTCCACATAAAAACAATAAGTTGAACTATGGGTCATGTTGAAATTCGAATGACTAGAGTAACTTCACATGTAACCTAAACTACGGGTATAAGCCATATGAAAGAAACACGACACTCTGTGGAGTTATTTTGTCCAAACTTTTTTTAGAGTATTATGTGGACATAATTTGCCCCTTCGCCAAATATCATGAATTTCTGAGTCTATTTGTGTATTATTAATTTATTTCTGCAATAAATCATGAAAATACAATTAAATTCATAAAATATTACAATGTTGTCTGGAAATTACAAATAATTTACCTAGATCAATAAACTTGCAATACCTCCACATAAAAATAACAAATTGAACTATGGGTTATGTTGAAACTTGAATGACCATAGGGAGACTTCACGTGGAACCTAAACTACAAATGGAAACCATACGAAAGAAACAACGACACCACGTGGAGTTTCTTGTACAAACATTTTTGAGGATGCTACCTAGATATAATTTACCCCTTCGCCTAAATATAATGAATTTATGAGTCTATTTGTATATTATTAATTTCTTTTTCAGTAAATAATGAAAATACATTTAAATTCGTAAAATATTATACGATTTAGCATGATTCGGTAGTATTTTAGACTAAACAAGCGTCTAAATGATCATAACATACACGATATATGTGGATGTTGCTGAAAAAATTTCGTATTCGAGGATATTTATATCCGATTCATTATATATCCGTTCCGCAATAATCCGTGTTCATTAACTGATATATCCGCATTCATATCTGTATCTGACAAAATTACGTTCGAATCCGTATCCAGAGAAAAATATAGAATCAAATACTGGATCTCTGATATCAGTCTCTATCTTATCCGGTTTCATGGCTAGGGTCCCACATTAGCAACCATGGTGGGTGCGACTGAGGCAATGTGAGGCAAGCAAGAAGTAGTGTATGTGGCGCGGCTTCCGGCCTATACAATCCGGCGGCAGCACAGATCCTCGCTACCCACACAGCCCACAACGGGTGTTTGGATCCGAGAGCTAAAATTTAGTCCATATTACATCGGATGTTTGGATACTTGTTACACATATTAAATATAGTTTAATTAGAAAACTAATTATACGGATGAGGAGTAAACGACGAGACGAATTTATTAAACATAATTAATTCATGATTAACGAATCATTATCGTAGCATCACATTTGCTAATCATAGATTAATTAGGCTTAATAAATTCATCTCGGTGTTTAGTCCTCATCTGTGTAATTAGTTTTATAATTATACTAGCGTCCAAACATTCGATGCAACGTGAGCTAAATTTTAGCCAGAAGATCCAAACACCCCCTGGTCAGCGATGAGAAGGAGGTGGTGGAGGTCGGGATGTTTGGTAGTGCAGTATTTTTATGGTTTATATGCAATTCTGTAGTATTTGGCAAAACTGTGGTATTTTAGACCAAAACATGTTTGGTTGGCCATCACAAAACAAAGTTTTCAATACCATGGTTTAGCCAATTCTATAATATTTTTGTGGTTTTAAATACTTCACTCCCTACCAAGTTTTCACCCGGTTGAACGTGAGAGCTCGATCCCTTCTTCCCCGCGGTGCACTCCCTCCCACCGCGCCCGCCCTCCCTCCCACCGGCCACCGCGCCCTTCCTTATCCTCCCGCGCCGGCCATCTCCTCCCTGGCCGCAGCGCCCTCTCTCCCACCGGCCACCGCGCCCTTCCTCCGCCTCTCGCGCCGGTCATCTCCTCCTTGGCGCAGCACCCTCCCTCCCTCCCACCGGCCACCGCACCCTTCCTTCGCCTAATGCGCCAGCTATCTCCTCCCTGGCCGGGGTGCTTCCACAACGACCTCCTCCACCCTACCCGCCTCCACGATCACCTCCTTCGCCGCCACACCGCATGGCCTCCTCCGCGCGGTCAGACGCCTCCGCGGTGGCCTCCTCCGTGAGGCCGCCGCCGTGCCACGTCACTTAGGCTGTGCTCCGGGAGCCATGGCGGCCTCCTCCACGCGCCTGGCTGCCTTCGCGCTGTCCTCCTCCGCCTTGGCCGCCTCTGCGACAACCTCCTCCGTGCGGCTGGACACCGCCGCACCAGCCTCCTCTACTGGGCCGCGTCACCGAGGAGCGCCGCTCACCCTGGGGCTCCTGGCGGGCGAGGAGGACACCGCCGCTGCGCCCAACTGTGGGATGGAGTGGTGAGTGACCGGATCAGATTGGTGAGTGAGCCGGCTGGAGGAGGGAGGGATACTACGAACTGCATCAATATTGAGTAACCAAACACCTACTGGTTTTGAGGAATACTGTAGTTTTACTGTAGTACAAGGATACTGTAGTACTGATATTATTGGCAAATTGAAACCATGGTATTCCAAAACCATAGTATATCAAAACTTTACTTCCAAACAGGACCTTAGATGTGCTTGGAGGGGAGGGGCAAACAACAGGGAGAGGAGAATGTAAATGCATCTATCCCTAAGTATGTCCCTGCGCCCGCGTAGGTGCAGGAGGAACGGGCATGCTAATCTAATCCCTATCCCTGACCTCAAGAATACTGATTATCGCTTGGCTGGGAGACATGAAATAAATTGGATGGAGGAGTCCACCAAGTGTCCCGGCGTGCAGACCTGGTGCCGATTCGCGCTGCGAGGACGCCTTCCGATCGGGCGCTAGGAGCCTACCTTCCTGCATGAGAGGTTTGAAGCTCCGCTCGGCTCGACTCTAGAGTCTCACACGTTGTGGCTTGACTCCAGGGATCCTAGTCCACTCAGCCCCCGCCGCTCTTAATCGGTGTCGCTGCCGCCTCCCGCCCATGTCGTCGTGCCCGCTGTCTCCCACTTTGCACCGCCCATTCTCAATCGTTGTCGATGCTCGTCCCTCTTCGTCCTCATGGGCACCTTCGCCCTCTCCGCCCCTATGGCATATGGACACCTCTTCCCTCTCTGTCCGTCACCGTCAGGGCCTCGTCCCTCTCCACGCCACCCGCGGATCAGGGAACTTTGTATCTCTACATGGGCACCGCCTCCCTCTCCATCCGTCAGTGCCTACAAATTATACATGCCTAGTGATATTGAGAGATGCAATTTCAGAGTTTTAGTTCATGCAAAATGAGCGGATATTTCTTGGTTCGTGGCTCACTGAGTCATGGATTGCCTGGCTTTTGGAAACAAAGAGAAGATTAGCGTGCAGAAGTAGCTGATCACAAGTTTAGTGTAGGTTTATAATGTCAGCCGGACCATTTTCGTCGATCCGAGCGTGCCTTCCGTGGGAACCGGATCAAGCAGGCGCGTCCAATCTCGTGGAGGTCCACGCGTCACAAATCAGGAGCTGTTCACCACGAATGGAACTTAGACTCTGTACGCGTCCACCACCCAGTTTTATTCCGAGAGACAAAGGACGTACGTGCTGGGCTAATCTAACCCACGCCCACACGCGTCGCATTATCGGCCCTCGGCCGGCCATGCAATGCAACTATGCAGACAGCTTTGGATTATGCTTCGTACCTGACGATCACTTGAGTTTGAGGAGATCCTGTGTTGGGTTTCAGATAGAGGATGATCAAGCAACCAGTCAGCCAAGAGGGAGCCTGCTACTGAAAGGTCTCCTGGCTCCTGTTACGGTTGAGACTTGGGACGGTGCCTCTACAACCACCGCTTCTATTTCAACACTGTGGTGAATGCACAGCTTTTCAAATAGAGCAAATTCCTTCTATGCTTTTAGAATCTATACACGTTACGTTCTTTATATGCTATATATATCGAAAATTATGTCTTCTCTTCGTTTTGGACCGTTTTCCATTTTCGTTCCCTTAAATGACATTACCGAACTCCTCCACTTGTCCCGTTAGAATGTGATTCATGCCGTCTAAGCTAGTACCTCTGCACGGCTTCTTTCTCTACTGTGCGTGCTACCTGCTGCTTGCTCCTTGCTGCTTCAAACAGCTGCTTGCAAAGCCGCTTGCTGGTTACCAACACACTCGCCCACGCACACCTGCATGCATGCGCACACCTTCTTGGAGCACCCTCAATAGTAGTATGGACTAAATAGTTAGTTGAGATATAGGAGAGAGAGAAAAATCACCTTATAGATTTTCTCTCATTCTAAAACAAGATGTTCCATTAATTTATTGCAATACTCTTGTCGCCTTAGACCATGAAAATTAGATTAATGACTAATTAGTCGCCAATGACTATTCTTTCTAGTACATTTTTGCATGTGTCCATACATCTAACTAACCAAATAGATAGTCGTTGGACACCCCCAGCCATGCCACATGCGAGCACTACCGAGAAGCCATGCACTCGCGCCATGTCGCTAGGCATCGTCGGTAAGGCTGTCCACACTCACGGACGCCAAACAAGATGCAGTCCCAGTTTGATGTGGTGAGGGGCTGCAGCAGGGGACAGTACCGCTCACGGTACCATCCCGCGCCCCCCATCCGATGCCACATCCAGCTGTACGACAAGGCGCTATCCTTCCCTCTCTCCTCCATGTCGGATGGGCAAACCAACGGCTGAAGGTCGATGCCCTCGCACGGAAGGAGAGGCAGCCGGGAGGAGGGTGCGGCCGAGCGCACCTCACCATGGCCCGTAGCGCTCGGCGACCAGAGTGGTGAAGGAGCGGAGGCGGAGTGGATGAGGCACCGCCGGGCCAGATCCGTGCGTCGATGGAGGGCACCGGATTGGAGGAGGGTGGCTCAGATCCGGCGGCGGCTTGGAGGTGTGGCGCGGCATGGAGGTGGGGCCACAGTGCCACCGAGCGGAGCGGAGGTGCCACGCGGCACGGAGGCGGGGCCTGCTACCAGGCGCAGGTGAGGTTCCGCCGGGGCAGATCCGTGCGGTCGGAGGTGGGCGCCTGGTCAGAAGAGGGCAGCGTGGCGGAGCAGAGGGCGGCACGGCGGAGCAGAGGGCAGTGCAGGCAAGGTGGAGGAGAGGGCGGCGGGTTGAAGGACAGCCGACGCAGATCCGGCAAATGCTTGGAGGTGCAGCGCGGCGCGGAGGCCGTCAGGTAGAGAGAGGAGGCGGCAGGCGTGGGTGAGGCCGGCTGCGGGGAGGAAGAGGAGGCGGTGGGAAAGGCGCCGACGGCGAGGTGGCCAGTGGGAAGGAAGAGGATGCGGCGAGCGTTGGTGAAGGTGGGCGCCGGGAGGAGAGGAGGCGGTGGAAGAGGAAGGAGAGAGAGAACAGGGAGTGGAGAGGTAAAAATATTAAAATAGTAGGAGATATAGAGTTATATGAGCGCATAAATTGTTGACTGTATTTTGATGACCGGAAAGAATATTCCCTTTTAGAGTGGAGGTATAGAGTTGTATGAGTGTGGATAGTGTATTGGCCTGGTCATGCCTAACAGCTGTAGGCGGTTCGGGTCCCTGGCACCGTCGGTCTCGTGCTTTCTGGAGAAATCGAGCTTCCTGGACAAAGGGCTGCGCTGACGCGACGAAGGCGTCGTGGGTGTCCAGCTTGTTGATGTCAGCGGCTCAGCGCAGAAGACGGTGGATGGGGTAGCGGTTGGAGGCGGGGCCTCGCTCGCGGAGTCGCGATCGAGGACGGACGATGGAGTTGGAGTCACCGCCTCACCGGGTGACGCTGACGTCTCGTGCGGCGTGAAGCCATCCTAGGCGAGCCGCGCGCTCGGCGTCGCCGTTTAGGCTGAGTACAGCAGTGGGAGACCAAAGGCAGGACCAAATCCACGTCATCCGTGAATTTTTCATTTTCACCCCTAAAATTCTTTTTCTTCTCCCCTCGAAGTCCCTGTCCTCTTCCCTCACCTCCCGCGCAGGCGCAGAGCCCCGCACGCACTGGCAGCCTCCGCACCGGCGCGCCCGCCTGCGGCCGGCTGCCTGCCCCCACCCCCGCCGTCGGCTCCTTCTCCCTTTCCAATCTCGCCGCCGCCTCCTCCCTTTACCTCCTTTGCTCCCATCCCCGCTCTGCGCCATTTTGCAACCAGCAGGGACGGCAGCAGAAATTAGGTGCGGGCCAGGGCGATTCGAGGCCGAGGCCGAGCGGAAATTGAGAGATTAGAGGCCTTAGTACCGATTGGCGCGATCTCACCGACCGAGGGGTGGCAGATGGCCCGGAGAAAACTCTGCAACGAGCCGCCAGAGAGGCGGCGGACAGGGAGGGATCAAATGCCCGGTCGGAGGCGTCCGCGGCGAGCTCGGTGGCGGAGGAGAGCTTGGCTTGGCTGGCTTCAGACCGCATCGCTTCGGCAAAAGCGAAGAGAGAGACAGGCCGAGACGGACGGCGGCAGCTCCCGGCCTGTGGCACTCACGTGGAGGCAACCGGCCCTTGGGCGCTTGGGCCTGTGCCGCTGCCTGACGAGCCAGCCATGGGCGGGCAGTGCAGGTGCGGAGGCGGCCTGGTGCCTGCGGGGCGCTGCGCGGGAGGTGAGGGAAGAGGACAGGGACTTCGGTGGGAGACAGAAAAGAATTTCAGGGGTGAAAATGAAAAAATCGTGGATGACGTGGATTTGGTCCTGCCTTTGGTCTCGCTCCGCTGTACTCAGCCTTACCGATGATGCCTCTGTCCCCGGCCTTCGCCAGTGGGGAAACGCGCGCTCACCTAGACTCGCGTGTAGATGCATCGGGCGAGAGCGCGCGCAGGGCCGCGATCGCACACTCGGACCCAGGCCTAGCCTTGCATCGCTGCCTGTCTAGCCTCGCGCCCAGGTCTGGTCGAACTAGAAACAAAGCGTGGCCTTGCCGCGCCATTTCGTTGAGGTCAGCCATTGGAGTGCTCATACAGTCGTACTTAGAACATCTAGTGGTTACAATATGCTGAAAATCATGAGCTTCATATTATCTCATTCATTATTGTGACTGTGGCTCTGTTCGTTTCAAACAAGTAATTCCAACAGGATGGAGTATAATGATAGAAAATATTTTGTCATTATTTTTTAATACAGCATTGTATCTAAGCAGGGCATCAAGCCATCAACAATAGCTTATAGTAAGTAGTATTGTGCCATATGTAGCACGATATTTTAGTAGACAACTTTTCAAATTTGAGCATAGTAACAATGTGACTTCCAAACTCAAAGATATTTACAATGATACATACTTCAACTTCAGTGCATTGCATTGCATAGACAACTTGTGCTAGTATTTCCAAAGAAGTTGTCATGCAGCCAATGTATCTTTGTGGAAAAGCGTAGATATTGCTAAGCACTAAGTAATAACTCTGAGGGGTACATTTTTGAAGTTGCACGATGATATTCTAGCCGGAAAAGATGTACATGCTGCTGATTCAGTAACCATTACACCAAATAATATGGCAATGTTAGTTTGTTTCAGTAACTCATGAGGGAGTGTGATTTAATCGAGCTACCTTAGCTGAAATGTTGTAACAGATTTGGATGGTCAGCACTGATAAAAAAACTTGGAATTAAGAGTGATAAATCTCCAACTGCAACTACCTTCGATATTTGAGGGAGAATCCACACGGATGATCACTACACAACAGGGGGGAGTCATGATTGTGGTGGTGCACAACAGGAGCCGAATCTCCTCGTCTAGGATGAATAATGGAGTAAGGCAAACTCAATGGCCCCAACATGGTGAACGCCCACTACAACAGCCCGTGGAGAGACCTGGCGCAGCGCTTGAGCTCTCCGATTGGTGCCTCCCCAAGAGCTAGGTCCTCCTCCTCCCACAGCAATAGGAGGAAGCCATGGCACGAGGTCACGCTGCTGCATAGGTGCAGAACCACCTCCCCAGGGCCAGGGGACTATGCCGCCGCTGCCACCTCCCCTAGGGAGAGAGGGCGATGGCCAACACGCGAGATAGCGCCACCGCGCGTCTCCAGTTGGTGCGGCCTTGACGGCGCGGCCTTGTCCTCTTCTCTCACTTTCCAATGCTTAGCGGTGCTGGGCGACCGTCCGAGCGAGACGACGGAGCCGGTGGCAAGGTAGAGCAGTGGGTGAAAATCTTCCCGAGAGCGCGCCATCCACCCACCCCGCCTTCCCTTCTTCCTCTTTCCTTGATTCGGCCCACGTCGGCCCATCGTTGCCAACCCGCCTCCTCTTCCTCCTCAGTCGCGTCGCTCGCCGCCACCGCCTTCCTCCTCCATCGCCGCGTCCTCCTCCACACGCTGCCACCTCCATGGCCATCGGGTTCGGGGTTGGGGTTTGGGGTCGGGTTCGCCGTCGCGGGGTGGCCGCCACCATGGCCATCCCCTCTCCTCCACCTCCGGCATTAGAGGGAGGGCTGGGGGAGGCAGGCCGGCCCGGTGGGGGTGGTAGGGAGGCTGGCGGCGAGGGCACCGCTGGCCGAGCAGGGTAGGAGGCTGGTTGGGCTAGGGTTGGGTGGGAGAGCTCCACGGGCGGTCGGCGATGGCGGCGGCGATGGAGGTCGTGGGGAGGGTCGGCGCGGAGAGGGGTGGCGGCCGGCGGGTAGGGGGAGGCCGTGACAAGGGTGCCGATGCGCTGGCGGCCTCTGGGTAGCGGGGGCGGGCAGAGGCGGGGTGGCGCCGGCGGTGAAGATGAAGATGGTGGCGGCGGGAGTAAGGAGAAGGAGGAGAGCAAGTGGGTCGCGGCCCACGAGCGACGCGTTGGGACGGGCGGGGAGGGTGGACGGGTTGCCCCTGTCCACCTTGGTGGAAGTGAAGGCTCCCCATTAGTGGGTGCCCAGGAGACACGAGGAGAAAGGCGAAGGGAAGTATGGCGGCCCGGCATGCATACGGCGCAGTAGCTGGCGGGCGGATTGGAGACCACAGAGAGATGGATGGAGTGATGGGAGAGTGCGAAGGCTTCTCGACGATGCTAGATGCCGTGTGTATCATCGAGGTCCTTCAACGCCGTTTGTCTTTGATCCGACGGTCGAGAATAATGCCGAGGCATGAACTGATGGCTGGTGACGTCGTGATGACGTGGTGCAACGTCATGAGAAATTTGGGCCCCGATTTCGTTCTATTAAAAGATGTGCGCCTCTGCTGCCATCTGCCGTCGTGTGGCCAGGGACGCCGGGTGGGTCGTGGATCGAGTTGCTGTAGATTAACACCGTTTGCTTAAAATTGACGGGTGTGGTGCGGAAGAGATGCAAAATCTACATTGATGGCAATAAAGTGAATTCATATTTTTAACAGATTTACCCCCTTTAAATATGAATTAATCTTTTTTCATTTTCACAAATATTTTGAATAATGATGAGCTGGTTGGACCGGATACAAAAAAAGTCAAACAACCTATAAATTGAGATGGATGGAATATATGCTAATTGTTGAAAAAAATATCAGTGACAGATTTAGCTCTGATGGCTCACATCTAATTATGATATATATTTTACTAGTCCATTGTTGCCTAATTAAAGTGTCTATTACTCTATAAAAGAGCGAGTTTAAAAAATAATAATTTTCACGTGACTGTCATCCACCCAAAATTATATCCATATTCCGATCGTCCAATACAACACAATCTAACGAATCAATTTTAATCAATATGGGCCCAGAAATCTACATGGCACGGAGACTCCAGATATTTGCTTGGTTCTGTTAAAATCCAACGAGCCAGAAAGAACTGCGGCAAAATCCTATGCACGCGGAAAAAAAGATGTAAGAGATCCTTACGCGTTTTTGCCCGTCTCTCCGTATACTTTTTTCACCGTATTTTTCACCCGCATTAACTCATATTCGTATACAACAATCAAATGCAAGGCCCATTAAACACATTTTAGTATCAAAAAGAATATTTGGCCCATCATCCAACGCATGTTTAGATCAAATCAAAATATACAACATACTAGCTATTTGTACCAAATTGTTTTTTCAGCTTTGTACAATCCTTCGTATTAGTCAACAACATGGACAAGAACAAGCCAGAGCAGACAGACAGGAACGTACAAAAACGAGAGAAGTGACTGGATCCATGGATAGAGAAGCAAAAGAATGAAGGATACACACATCAAACGCGGATCCCGAGGAGACACGGACCTGGGCAGAGGAAGGGGCTGTTGCCTGGCGGGCCGGAGGAGGGGCACGGTGGCCCAGATCCGGCACGAGCAGGTGGCGACCGAGGAAGAGAGGGGCAGAGGAGGGGGTGACAAAGCCGGGACCCCATATCCGGCACAAGTAGCGGCCGAGGAAGAGAGGGTCACGCAACGGCCCGGATCCGCAGCAAGTAGGCGCTGCCGGCGGACATGTCGGGGCAGAGGCCTGGCGGCCAAGGAAGGTAGGAGGCGGCCCCAGTGGCCGGGCATGGCGGACGAGAAGTGGTGGGGGAGGATGGGCGGCGTACGCGTGTGGGAAGTTGCGGCAAGGGTTCTGGAGGGGAGGTTGGCGTGATGGATTTTGTTTCGCATCCGACTGAATGCGATCCATCCGATCAAGCTGAACGGACGAGATGGAGCTGTGCCGCGAGGCGATTTGGGCCGGTTTCCTTACTTCTTGGACAGCGTCGTTTTTCTACAAGGAGTTTTTTGCTGATAGGTGAGTTCAAAGAAATCAGTTTACTGCCAACATACTATTTTTCAGGTTAAGATTAAGTGTAGTAGTTTGTGCAAATGCTTGTACAACATTTTAAACAATCGACAAAAATGGGCTTTCTTATTCTTTGTTTTATAAATCAATCATATAATAATATTAGTCCCAAACTTACTATGTCTCTACATGGTTGGTCCATAGAATGCACACACTAAACTTAATATCTATATAATTTTAAAAATTAACTACACATCATCTTTAAAAATATCCTTTTTACATAAAACAAATACAGCTAGTAGGGTGGACAGGTGTTCTTCTGTTGTGCGCCATGCAAATTAAAAAAATGATACATGTACATCAATCCAAAATGATTGGTTACTGATTTCAAATTGACAAACTAATAGGAAATTTATTGTATAATTTTTTAGTGAAATCGGTGCATTAGTGAATTTTTTGGTTAAATATAAAAGTATTAGAATCCGGAGGTGCAGCAGGAGGGAGCCCGTGCGAGGCCTAATTAATTGCACAATTTTTTATTGTCACGTGCGGGATACACGTGTATTTTTACTGGTTACTAATAAAAAGTTCTCATTTGTATTTACTCATGATACTTGGAAGTGGGGTACATCTTGATTAAAGAAAAATCACATTTAGGGCTAGTTTAGTCAATCCCATTTCTCCAAAGGATTTGAGGGAATGGAGGGGAAAATAACTAATTTTCCCTCCGTTCTCCCTAAATTCTTTGGGAAAATGGAGTTGCTAAACTAGCCCTCAGTGTATATAACTATAAAGCAGGAAGCGACTAGGGTGTAATCACAGCTAATGTGCAATCATGCAAAGGCCTGTTTGGAATCTGTTTACATTTCATTAAAAACTGGCTTTTAGGATAGATTCTATAAACCTGTTTTTAGGGAAAAAGCTGGAAGACCTGTTTGGATACCAGTTTTTAATAAACCATAAACCGGGTTTTAGGTAACAAATGACAATCGTTACCCCTAACCTCTGAAGTTGGCCGCAAGTTCAACTAACCTGTGCTTGGCGCCATTTTGGTGTACCAGACCTTGGCGCCATTTGTTGGAACAGTACGTAGCGCCATTGCCCCAGATGCATTTTTACGTGAAGCAACAATCAGTCAATTTACATGTACCGCAAATACATTTAAAACTGCAATGCCGTATAAAATAGCACAAATGAAGGCCACTGCAACAAGTTCCTTTAAAACAAAATTCAGTCGCACGGTAGAAACAGTCAAGCCAAAGTTTGAAATGTGTCCAACACTTCGTCCTTGCACACAACTACGGACTATTGTGCTTCACCCGCCAAAGCGTTACATATAATATCACGGAAAGCATTCATATCCTCGTCTTGACCAAAGTAATTATTACCACCGTTTTGATGCGATGAGTTATCATCAGCCACAGGCATGTGCATATCATCGGTCGTTGCACCTATCAATGTCTTCATCACCTGGCTGCATTCTCTCGAATGAAATTATGCAAGGCCATGCATGCTAGAATGATTTTACTTTGCTTCTCCAAAGGGTAACTTGGTATATCTAACAAAATCCTCCATTTCATCTTTAAAACTCCAAAGGACCTCTTGATGACATTGCAAAGAGATGAATGGTAGTAATTGAAAAGCTCCTTACTGCCTCTTGGTCTTGGACCTTGCCGGAATTCCGGTAAATGGTACTTTGTCCTCTTGTATGGCGCAAGATAACCTTTACGGTTCGGATATCCCGAGTCTACTAGATAAAACTTACCTACAACATATATCCAAGCAATGACCACTTGTACAGAATATGTCATAACAATTAAAACGAAATTAGTGTCATTTGAGTTTACCTGCAGGAGGATGAGGGAACTTGTTACTGTATTTATTTAAAGCATCAGTAAAAAGCCTCATATCATGTACTATCATGTACTGATCCTGGCCAACCCGCAACCACGAACATGAACCTCATATCAGAGTCACATATAGCTAACACATTTTGACTAGAGTAACCATGCCGTCCCACATACTGAAGCACCTTTGCCGATGGAACCTTAATAGGAATATGTGTACCATCTATTGCTCCAATGCAATTATCAAACTGTCCTAAGAAACGAGACTCTTGCAACCTAGGATGCTTCGTGTTGAATTCTGGATCGTTGACTTTCACCATGTCAGCAGACAGTTTGTACACACAATCTAAACCATTCTTAAACCTTCTACTCACTGTCTCTAAAGACCTTATGAATCTGTTTTTTTGCTTGTCTAGCTGATTGTGGGGCACCAATCATCCAAAGAAACATGCCCAAAGACTCTATGGAACACATTTTGTTGGATGACTTTAAACCATATGATGACACCAGGTCATCATGAAGCTTAAAAAAAAAGTTCTCTACTCATTCTAAACATGTTGAAACACTCTGTCGGATCATTTAAAGTTCTATTAACCCACTCTAAACCTGACTCAGCATCATCTGCAATTGTGGTTCTTGGTTTTTTGTTCATGAAAGTAGCTTCATAGTACATACCAAATATGTTTGCTATGGCACCATTTCTCTTCAATGTCTTCTCTGCAATGTCAAAAATGTACAGGAGTTTGTCTACATTTAATTCAAAGTGAATCAAGAAAACATGAAATGTTCAGAAGATAACGTGACATATAAAAAGTGGTTCATATCTCAAAAATCGACCAACATATCCGTAGCACACAATACAATGGTTCACCTCACAGAAGTCTAAGACAGAAATTACCAAATAAACTTGTTCACCTCAAATAACTTTTGGACACTACTCTTAAACAGAAGACATGGTTCAGCTCACATAATTTAATCAGCATGGTTGCATTACAAAATGGCTAGGTAATATTCTTGTCCCTTGCAGTACCTCCTTAACCATGCAATTCTGTCAGGTGGCTTCTCCATTGTGAGAAACACTGCACGGTTTTTGGCCTTAGCAAATAGTTTGCTAGCCATAAAATGCTCCGCACTTCCGGGAAGTGCTCCACTTTCCACAACCAAACGCATACATTCTTTGATTGATTCTATCATGTACTCCCCTTTCATTGCCTTCCTTGTCGTTATATTTGTATCCTGCATGTCCTCGCAAATACCTTTCATTATCTTCACTACATGGCTCCTTGATTTCTTCCTTGGACTGGTCACAGTATTTTGACTATTGCCACCTCTCTTAGTGTTGGTGGTACTCATTGGACTATTTTCTGCATTAACATCATCGCCATAGTCCATAGCATCACCAGCACCTCCATACTCACCACCATCCATGTAATCTCCTGGTGTGCAAGAGGTAGAACCATCAACAGCAGTGTGCTCAAATATGATTTCCAACTCAGGGAGGTTCTCAGGCAGCCCATTCTTTAGCTTCCTCCATTCAACATGTCCCTGGACGATATTCGAACTCAAGTTCAGTTTGAGAAACCATCATATTAGCCATATAAATAAACAAATGTGAGCAACAAAAATATACCTTTTTGTGTGCCTTCCTAGAAAGCATCACTTGCCATAATACGACCATTTGAATTGTGACCTAGTCCAGTTTGTTTGTTCAACCAAAGCCAGAAAGTGTACATACGCTTTAATGTTTCCCATCGGTTCTTTAGTTGAGTTTTTCAGTGTTGCAGCCCTCTCATTTCCTGGAATTTGAATGCAATATTCTTGTATCCGCGACTTGTCATGAACCCGTTGCTTCTATTACCGGCATTGATCTCCTCAACAGCTAGAGTACAAAATGCAGTAGTATTTTCACTATTTGACCATGCAGCCTTATCAAAGAACCCATCTTCATTCTAATTCATACACATGACCATGATAAGGTTAAATTGAACCCTACTCTAGCACACAACAGAAACACCTTCATATATGTAACAATATTAAATCAAGCAATTTCGAACAACCATGAAAGACAACTTATGCACATTAACATCTTTTTCATTTGCACAATTATCTGTTTAATGGAATTGAAAATACAAACACAGTATCAAAGTTGCTATTAGTCTTACTGATGCATCACCATTGTCGACGTCATGATCTGCCCAATTTGATGCTTCTGGTTCCTGCTCGTACTGCTTCTCACTTCCAGAAAAACCTTCAATCTGTCCGACAGCAGGACGAGGTGAACGGTATGGCACAGATGTGGGAGGGATAGGTGGCCGACCTCCGCCACGCCCACCAGCACTTGTCGGACCACGCACAGAAGCACTTCCACCCCAGGCACGGCCACGCCCACGGACACCGCTGACACCACCACGGCCCCGTCCACTAGTCACCCCTTTAGTTGTCGGGAAGGTGTTCTCCTCCCCAAGGACTGGAGCAGCACCACGGCCGTGCATGGGGACACCAGAGCCGCTCCCCCTGCATCCAACGTTGTTGTGCATTTTGTAAAAAGAACCCCCACGTCCCTCCTCATGTGGTTATGAAATTTGCCAAAAACACCGTTTGACATCTTCTCATGGGCACAGTCGCCTCCCCGACGGCCGTGGCTACGGCCTCCGCTATGGTCGGAAACCACGGTGATGGCGTGACGGCCGTGCGGTCACCCTAGACATCGTCCTTGTTGGCCGCTTCAACCAAGGCGCGTCCGGCAAAGATTTCTCCCAGCTCTCGCCTTGCAAGTAATAACCGGCTGGCACTTGATCGCGGTGAAAGACGAGGCGTGGAGAAGTCCCTGCAAGTAATAACCTTGCCTGCTGTCTAGCCTACTTGTCAATGCCATCCATGCATTTAATTATTGTGATTATCCATGCCTGGAAGCTCAAACCATATACAGTAATGCTCTAGGAAGCACGCTTGCCTCTTGATAATCCGTGACAGCGTCATGCTAAGGTCCTTCTTGTAGGGTTACGGAGGAGGTTATCATAGCATAAAAACGATTTTCTACTACCACGTAAACATAGGAACTCATACAAGCAAGGGATCATAGATCATTACCATTAGACGCGTAGTGCAGCGGAAGACGAATCGAGGCAGCCGAGTGCCGAGTCGCGTGCGCCGAGTGGTTGCAGTGCGAAGAGCCGATGCCGATCTGTCCAGCCGATCTCGATCAAGAACCACTCAACCACCCTCGAAACCAGTCGGTTGATCATCGTAGCAGTCGTAGCAATGCCTCTACGGTATCCACACGTGCGGGAAGGCGACGCCAAGTTCTGGCGTGCTAGCACGATGGAATTCGCGGAGGATCTTGAGAGATTGGACTAGGGCACAGCTAGGATTTCGCAGAAACCTTTTCTGCGATGGCTCAGATATGCTACCAGTCCCCTGAGCTGCGCCCTCTCATGCATATATATAGTGTCCACTAATGGGATTTTACCCCGTAAGGGCCCATCAAGATTCTAATTGCTTGCGGATCAAGTATCTGAGTCCCAATAGAGGTCCAACTGCGCATACCATATGTGAGCTTCCGAGCCTAACCCGATGGGTCAAGTCCTAATCGGACTCAGCATCAGCTCGTACCAGAGCCGATATGACTTAGAGTCAGACCTAGAAATTGCCGCGCTAGCACATCTCCATCAATCTCCCACTTGCCCAAGGGCAATATCCTGGTGTCCTAGACCCTGAAATGTGTGACCTTGTAGGTTCTCATGCAGTCAGGCCATGGCGAAAAAACCTTTTCTCAAGCCAATCAATCAACAGCAGCGCCTAGCAGCACATGTTGACCCCCGAAGGCACAATGATCATATCAACCGAACCTTGATATACAACTCGTCCTAAATCCTTTTGCCACGCGACTCTAGTCAGATCCAAGGCGAGATTGGTGCCACCCTTGTTTAACAGTCCAACTTATTTCACTCGTCCATGGTGGATTACTGGACTAACCATTAGTCCAAATGTGATTAACCTTGAATTACATAGCACGGCCATGCATTTTCTAATCCAGCCACCTCGAGGGGCCTAGAGGAAATCTCTCCTGTTATGTAGGAGGGGCAAATTCCATCTTGATCCACTCACATCCCAATCCATGTTTCGCAATGCATCCGAAAGCGACTTTTATAACTACCCAGTTATGGAATAGCATTTGGTAACCCCTAAGCACACCACTAGGCACAATGAGAAACAATGGTGATCTTAGGTAAAAGGATTTAGCTGGTATATCACTCGAGATCGCTTGATGGCACATATTAGCATAACAATCCCGACAACGTCTCGGAGTGAGTCAAGCCGACACCATGTTCTCTAGCATATGTCCACATCATTGATTTGATATCCAATATCCATGATCCGCGAAACATGATCATCAATCAATCCATGAGCTAGCGCTTGAATATTTATTGTCCTAGATAAATATTGTAGGATAGAGACCATTTAGAACATCGCATTTAAACAAGAGTTTCATGAATGAGTCACGTACTCGCTGATCCATTGTTCATAGCAGCATGTTCAAGGAACAACAATGAATAACATTCATCCTACTACACTAGAGTTAACTAAGGTATCCAATACCCATTGCTTTCAGTGTGTGCCTCAAACTTGGATTGTGGGAGAGGCTTCGTTAACGGATCAGCTACATTTAGATCTGTGTGCACTTTACATATCTTCACATCACCACGATCAATAATCTCTCTTATCATGTGATATCGCCTAGGTATATGTTTGGATTTTTCGTGTGACCTAGGTTCCTTAGCTTGTGTAATGGCACCAATATTATCACAGTAAAGGTCCAAAGGGCACGAAGCACTCGCAACAACACCCTAACTCATGAAACAAATTTTCTGATCCAAATTGCCTCCTTTGCAGCTTTTGAAGCTGCAATGTACTCGGCTTCTATTGCAGAATCGGTTACCGTATCTTGCTTGGAACTCTTCCAACTAACCGCTGCACCATTGAGGCAGAATACGAATTCAGCTTGCAATCTACTGTAACCCTTGTCTTTTTGGAAACTAGCATTGGTGTAACCCTTTATAACAAGCTCTTCCTCACCTCCAAACACTAGGAACGTATCCTTAGTCCTTCTCAAGTACTTAAGGATATTCTTTACAGTTATCCAGTGACCTTCACCTAGACATGACTGGTATCTGCTCAGTGACACTCAGAGCAAAGGAAACATCAGGGCGAGTACATATCATGGCATACATGATGGATCTGATTGCGGAGGCATATGGGATCTCACTCATCCTCTTTTGCTCATCAGTAGTCGACAGATACTGAGTCTTGCTCAAGATCATGCTAGGTGACATGGGCAAGAAACCTTTTTTGGAATCATGCACGTTGAACCGTTTTAACACCTTCTCAATATATGTACTTTGGCTGAATCCAATTAAGCGCTTCGATCTATCTCTATAGATCTTTATGCCCAAGAAGTAAGATGCTTCTCCCAAGTCCTTCATCGAGAAACACTTTCTCAATGAGTCCTTCACGGCTTCCAACATAGGAATGTCATTTCCGATCAACAATATGTCATCTGCATATAAGACCAGAAAGACAAGTGCGCTCCCACTAACCTTCTTGTATACACAAGGTTCTTCTACATTTTTTTATGAAACCAAACCCTTTGACCACTTCATCAAAACGTAGATTCCAACTCTGAGATGCTTGCCTGAGTCCACAAATGGACTTCAAAAGCTTGCATACCTTCCTAGCATTTTGTGGATCAACAAAGCCTTCAGGCTGTGTCATGTACACATCCTCACCTAGGTTTCCATTAAGGAAAGTCGTTCTAACATCCATTTGCCACACCTCATAGTCATGATATGCGACAATCGCTAGAGGATTTGGATAGACTTTAGCATAGCTAAGGGCGAAAATGTTTCATCATAATCAACACCTTGAATCTGACGAAACCCTTTTGCCACAAGCCGTGCCTTATAGATGTGAATATTTCCATCAACGTATATCTTTTTCTTGAAACCTATTTGCACTCGATAGGTCGCACCTCATCAAGTGGTTCAACCAAGTTCCAAACTTGGTTGTCAGTTGACAGCCATGGATTTTAACACATATCTCATGGCCTCCATCCATTTCTCAGAGTTGGGTCCCATCACAACTTATTTATACATCTTAGACTCATCATTGTCCAACAACAATACATCGTGCCGACCCATGGTGAGGAATATGTTGCGGTCGGGTGCACGATGTGCCCTCTATGAACTACGCGGGGCTAATGGTGTTTCAATAGAGTGCTTAACACTTGACTCATCTTGTTGGAAAGAAGTCAGATCAGAACCATTCTCCAGTGTTTCTCAAACCTCTTCGAGTTGCACCTAGTTCCAATTGGTTTCATCTTTCAAGAGAAACTCTTTCTCCAAAAAGACACTATTCTGGGCAACAAACACTTTTGCTTCCTCCGGGTAAAAATAATATCCTTTAGTTTCCCTAGGATAGCCCACAAAGTAGCATTTGTCCGACTTAGGATGAAGCTTGTCAGACGTCATACATCTGACATAAGCCTCACATCCCCAAATCTTAAGGAAAGGTAACCTAGGCCTCTTCCCAGTCCATATCTCATATGGTGTCCTTTCCACATACTTTAATGGAACCTGGTTTAGTGTAAACACAACAATTTCTAGAGCATAACCCCAAAAAGACAATGGAAGATCAGTTTGACTCATCATTGACCCCACTATGTCCAACAAGGTTCCGTTCCTCCTCTTGGACACACCATTCTACTGTGGCGTTTCGGGTGGAGTCCAATATTCCACTGTGACTCATTGAACTCTTGGCTCAGATATTCTCCACCACAATCCGATCGTAAGAATTTCATCATCTTGCCTGAGTGGTTATGTACTTTATTCTGATACTGTTTGAACCTTTCAAATGACTCAGACTTATGTCGCATCAAGTAGAAATAGCCATACCTACTAAAGTCATCAGTGAAAGTAATGAAATACCAAAAACCGCCTCTAGCTACTAAGCTCATTGGACCGCATACATCAGTATGTGCAAGGGCCAACAACTTGGACTGCCCTCTCACCTTGACCAGTGAATGGTGTCTTTGTCATATTGCCAAGTAAACAAGATTCACATCTCTCAAATGATTAATAATCAAATGAGTCGAGTAGTCCATCTTTATGGAGCTTCTCTACATGTTTCTTGTTGATATAGCCTAAACGACAATGCCACACAAAAGAAGGATTCAAACCACACGGCTTGAGCCATTTCGCATTAATGTTAAGAATAGGTTCATCCTCAAGATTAAGAACAAATAATCCATTCATTAATGGACAGTGTGCATAGATCATGTTATTCAAATAAATAGAACAACACTTGTTCTTTATTATTATCTCATAACCACCATCCTCCTCTAAACATGACAAGGAGGTAATATTTTTGCTCAATGCTGGAATAAAATAACAATTACTCAATTCCATGACTAATGCTGTAGGAAGCAACAAGTGATATGTGCCGACTGCCAACACAACAACCTTTGCTCTGTTGCCGACGCTCACGTCTAACTAGCCTCTCGCAAAACTTCTAGTTTGTTTTAGTCCCTGCAACAATTTGCAGGTATGAATCATTGACTCGGTATCAAATACCCGTGATTCACTAGAAGAAGTTGCAAGATTAATTTCAATAACATTAATACCTGAAGCAGTAGTCTCACTTCCCTTCTTCTTCTTCTTCTCTTCCCAGTACTTTTGGCAGTTCCTCGACCAATGCCCACTGTCACCACAGTTGAAGCACTTATTCGAGGAAGAGGGACCAGCCTTAGGCTTAGCATCAGGCTTTGGCTTTTGGATCCTATCCCCAGCCTTGCATTTGCCCTTGCCCTTGCGCTTCCTCTTCTTGATATCCTTCTGAACCATCATCACATGATTTGAGGTTTTCTTTATGCTATCCTCGGCAGTTTTAAGCTTCCCGTGCACCTCATAAGAGTCTTATCCAAGCTGTTCATATGAAAGTTCATGATGAATGGCTCAAAACTAGGATCCAGCTCAAAACCAAGTCTGTCGAGGGTCTCAATGTGACCAATCATCTTGATCACATGAGGGCTGACTAGACTACCTCTAGCTAGCTTACAACCGAACAAGGCCTTTGAGGTGTGATACCTCTCGACCCTTGCCTTGTTCTCAAACATGCCGCGAGCCCTACAATCATATTGTAGGTTTCCGTGTCCTCATATTGCTTCTGAAGCTCAGGGGACATAGTAGCAAGCATGAGACAGCTAACATCAAGTGAGTCATTTTAGTGCTTCTCATAAGCCATGCGGTCAGCTACACAAGAACCATCTATGAGAAACAATGACCCTAAGAGGTAGAGGTTTTGGTGATTAATGACAACTTAATTATGTTGCCAATGAGTTCATGACATGAAGGTGATACATTTAATATCGAGCTCATTGGTTGACCAAAAGAGACCCCTAATTTTCATATTCATGGAGGACGGCTTGTTGATTGGACAATCTAGCGTGAAGATCAAGGATCGATAGCTCTAAGTGCTGGAAAGTCGAAAGAAGGGCACTTGGAGATTCTTTTCTAGTTTCTAGATAAGCCGTACTATCAAGGGGGGTCGAGGTGAGTAGCTTGATGCACTTCATTCTAGAGTTTTTCTCAATTTCGAGTGCATCTTAGTCCTAAAGCTCTAACATACTAAAATATGCTAAAACACACTCACCTCTATCGTTTGAATCAAAAGAAAAACCCTTGAAAAATCTTCTTAAGTTTTCAAATCAAAACAGTGACAAAAACAAGTTTTTATATGCCACCGGACCGTCCGGTGGTTAGCCACCGAACCCTCCAGTGGTAGCTAAATTGCACTGAGTCCTTAGCATTTGGCTAGTTGGTTTAATGCCCACCGGACCGTCCGGTGGCTCTCCACCTGATCGTCCGGTGCCTCCGCCAGACATTATGGACAGAGGGTTTGTCTAGGTCATCCTTGGGCAAATTAGCCCACCAAACCATCCGGTGGCTCGCCACTGGATTGTCCCGTGCCTCGGCCGGATGTTCTAGACATGGAGGTATGCCAGTGGGCTTGCTTGAGAAATCAGCCGACCGGACCGTCCGGTGGTTCATCGTCGGTCTGTCCAGTGGCTCTTTAGCCCATGGCACGAAATTGAGTTTTCAAAATTACTAAACACCGGACTATCCGGTGGCTAACGACCGAACCGTCCGGTGGGTTCGCAAAAAATTGATTTCGTACGGTAACAGCTAGTTTTTGAGCTGGCCTATATATAAAGGACTCCCCTTCCAACAATTCATACCTTTGCGACCAGAAAACATTTACTCACACACAAATGTCACCCAAGCACCATTTCCACACAAATCCCTAAGCTTTGGGGCAAGAGACTTGAAAAAGAGAGAACTCCTTGAGTGATAGTTGAATCAAGTGAAGACCAAGGCTTGTTACTCTTGGTGATCTCGATCACCTAGACGGCTTGCGAGTCATGCCTTCTGTGAGCTCTTCGAAGATTGTGGGAGAAGTGAAAGCAAGCCTTTGTGAAGGCATTGTTCGCAGTTTGCAGCTCACCGTTGTGGAGTGGAGAAGAGCATCCCGAAGAGAGCGCTTGATCTTTGCAAAGGCCAAGAGGTAGCTTGGTTCTTGCGAGAACCACTTTGCCAACCTATTTCCTTGTGGGGTTTGGGGTCGAGATCCTTGCAAAGAGCCCACGAGAGCAAAGCCTTGCGGGGGGCACCAAACGAGGACTAGGGGGAGTCGCGACTCCTCGATACCTCGGGAAAAAGATCGCCGTGTCACTTCTTGCTCTCTTTACATTCCGCATTTACTTTCCGCTATTTATATTCCTAGTATTGCATGCTTGGCTCTAGGTTGCAAAACTTTTATATCGTGTAGAACTCTAGACACACTTGTTTAGGCACTAGGGTGAATTGGGGCTTGTGCGATAGGATTTAATTTCAAGTTTCGAAATTAGAAGTCCAATTCAAACCCCCCCTCTTAGACATATTGATCCTTTGAATTGGTATCAGAGCCGAGTGCTCATTGGTTGAGGCTTCACCGCCTTGAGAAAGATGTCCGGTGGGGAAGGACCCCCACCCATGTTCAATGGTGAGGACTTTCCATATTGGAAGATCCTTATGGAGTCCTACTTGGAAGCCGCTGACACCTCCCTCCACATGGCCGCAATCACCGACTTTCTAGAGATGCCGATAAGGACTAGATAAGGACAAGCCCACAATGTCGGAGCTTAGTTACGAGAAGTGGAATGCCAAAGCTCGTAACATTCTCTTCTGCGGTTTGTGCAAAGAGGTCTTCAATCGCGTGAGGACTATCAAGGATGCGCACAAGCTTTGGGAAGAGATTTGTGTGCTCCATGAGAGAACTAAAAGCAGAGAGAGAGCAACGCCATAGTTTGCTTACCAAGAAACTTAATGATTTTCACATGCTCCCTCATGAATATGCTAATCAAATGTACTCTCGTCTCAATGTGCTTGTAGAAGAGATCAAGTGGTCTTGGTTTGATTCAAATCAAAGAGGCCGATGTGGCTAGGAAGATATTGGATCTTCTTGATTGTGACAAGTATGGCCACATCGTCACATATCTTCACACCGATCTCAACACGGTGACTGCATCCAGTGTACTTGGGAAGATAAATGCTCGTGAGATGTACATGAAGATCACACCAGATCTGGAGCCACCATCCAAGAAGAAGGATATTGCCCTCAAGGTAAGCTCATCCAAAGAGAAGAAGTCCACCTCCAAGAAAATAATTATTGTGGACAACAAAGAAGATGATGAGCAAGAAGAAGATGAAACTGATGATGAGGTGGCTCTCCTTGTGCGCAAGGTCACTTGTGCCTTGGGCCATCTTGACAAGAAGGGCATCAAGTATTCTTCAAGCAAGAAGAAATTCTTTCTATCCAAGAAGAAGATAGAAGAGACGGAGTGCTACAAGTGTGGTAAGCTTGGCCATCTCTCATATCAATGCCTAGTTTCCACCAAGAAGAAGAAAGACAAGAAGCATCACAAGCAAGAATCAAGTGATGAGTCAAATGATGATGAGAAGAAGAACAAGAAGAAGGCCCCCAAGCAATTCAAGAAGATGGGAAGAGCTTACATTGGGGAGTGGATGACGGATGAAGACACTTCAAGCAACTCCTCATCCAATGCAAATGATAGTGATGATGAAGTGGTTGTGGGACTTGCTATTGCTACTACCTCAACACTACCACTATCCTCATCATCTTCTACTTCATGGGTAATAAGGTAAAGACCTTCGATGACTCTTCCGATTATGATGATGATGTGCCTTCCTATGATGAACTTACTAGCTTAGTCCATGAACAAAACAAGGCAATTAGCAAGTTGAGTGCAAAGCTTGACAAGGTAAAGAGTGAAAAGAAGAGTCTCATGAATAAGTGTAATGAAATTGTGGCAAGCTATGATCAAGCAAAATTTGATGAGATGCAAAAAAAGATTGAGAGTCTTGAAGAAAACAACAACAAGCTTGTGAATGCCAATGAAAAGCTCACATCAAGCAACAAGCAATTGGTGATGGAAAAAGAGGCTCTTGACAATGGCTACAACATGATCAAGAAGGTCTCATATTGAGCAAACACAAGAAATCAAAGAGCTCAATGAGACACTTGAAAAAGTCACCAAGTGCTACAATGAGTTCACAACAAAGCATGAAGAGCTTAACACAAGACATCGTCTATTGCAACTTCATAGTGTTGAACTTGATGAAGCTAGAAAAGAGCTAGAGAAAATTAAGAGCAAGAAGAGTGAATCTCCCAATGCACTCAAGGATGCTAAATTTTGTGCACAATGCAAGAGCAAGCGTTCAATGGAGAAAGAGGCAAATGTTCTCATCAAGCTCAAAGATGAGAATGAGAAGCTTAAGCTCGAAGTGAAAAGTGTACAATCCGATTACAATCAATTGCTCATCGGACAAATGAAGTTTAGTGAGATGCTCTCTTATCAATCCGTACATTTTGAGAAGGAAGGGCTTGGCTATCCACCATGCAAGGATACATGCAGGCTGGTACCATCAATCAAGATAGAGAAGCCAAAGTGGTGCACTGAGTGTATGATCAAGAGTCACTTCATGTTTGAGTGCAATGCACCACCCAAGAAGCCAATCTCCAAGCAATTAAGGGCCAAGGCATTTGGTGCACACTATGTTCTTCAAAGGAACTCACATGGTCAAGTGAAAGCAAGATTCAAGGGAAAGAAGAATGAGTCTAGGCCAAAGAAGCTATGGGTAGCCAAAAGTACCCATTCCCAAGATTCCTAACCCAAATGCAAAATGGACACCTAAACCGAAGATTGCACATATTCTTAGATGGGTGCCCAAGTCTCAAGCTTGATTTGCTTGTGTGTAGGTGAACTACAAGACCGATGGATCACATTGGGTAATGAATAGTGGATGCACTCAACATATGACCGCTAATTCCCAGATGTTCACCTCACTTAGTGGAAATGTGGAGGATTATGACAAGATCACTTTTGGTGACAACTCCAAAGGCAAGGTTGAAGGATTGGGCAAGATTGACATATCAAGTGAATACTCAATATCAAATGTGCTTCTACTTGATTCTTTGAACTTCAATCTCTTATCCATTGGTCAATTGTGTGATTTGGGTTTCCAATGCCTATTCAAGCCAAATGAAGTGATAGTGCGCAAAATTGATGGTGGTGAAGAAGTCTTCAAAGGATTTCGGCATAACAATATATCTTGTTGACTTCAACAAAAAGAAGACCAATTCGCAAGCATGTTTGTTCTCCAAGAATTCAAAGGGTTGGCTGTGGCATAGAAGGATTGCTCATGTTGGAATGAGCACACTCAAGAAGTTGATGAAGAAGGATTTGGTCAGTGGTTTGGAGGATATCACATTTGAGAAGGACAAATTGTGTAGTGCTTGTCAAGCCGGCAAATAAGTTGCTAACACTCATCCAAGCAAGACTTTCATGTCCACCTCAAGGCCACTAGAGCTACTTCATATGGATCCTCTTCGTTCCAACCACATATACAAGCATTGGTGGCAACAACTATGGTTTTGTGATTGTTGATGATTTCTCAAGATATACATGGGTTTACTTTCTTGAGGACAAAACCGAGGTGGCACATGTCTTTAGCAAGTTTGCTAAGAGAGCTCAAAATAAATTCAACACTTCAATTGTGAAGATTAGAAGTGACAATGGAAGTGATAACACCAACATTGAAGAATATTGTGATGAAGTTGAGATCAAGCATGAGTTCTCCGCTACCTACACCCCTCAACAAAATGGTGCAGTGGAGAGAAACAATAGAACACTCATTACTCTTGCAAGATCAATGCTTGATCGAGTATCGTATAAGTGAGAAGTTTTGGGCTGAAGCCATCAACACCTACTTGCTATGCTTCCAACTAGTTATTTCCTCATCACCTCCTTGACAAGACTCCATATGAATTGCTCAATGGGAGAAAACCCGATATCTTATATTTCCGGGTGTTCGGTTACAAATGTTATATCTACAAGAAGCGCCAACACTTGGGTAAGTTCCAAAAACGTTGTCATATTGGTTTCTTACTTGGTTACTCATCAAAGTCCAAAGCATACCACGTAAATATGACGAGTAGCTGGTGCATACTCCTGCACCATGTAAATTTGCTGAAAGACACCACCGCAATTAAAATATTGTTTTCAGGATGGAACAGGTGAGAGGAAGGTTGGGTAATGTCCACTTTGCCCTAGACCCCACATGTAAGTTCTTTCTTCGTCCTCCTACCTCCCCGAAGTACCTCCAGGTCACCGCCTCGTCCGCCCCTCCACACCGTCGCTGTTGTCCCCGCCACCGTCCACGAGCTGCCGGCCCATCCCCGCCTCTAGCTAATGGCCCCGCCTCCATGTCCTGGTGTCTTCCTCCCCGTGTGCCTAGCCTCGCCTGCTGCTCCCTGCCTGGCAGTGGCCTCGGTGCCTAGCATTGCAGCTCCTCCACGCCCGGTGGCGCCCCGGCCTCGCCACTCCTCCATGCACGCACAGTGGCGCGCCAAGCCTTGCTGCTCCTCTATGCCCTGCTGCGCGTCTAGCCTCGCCGCTCCTCCATGCCCTGCGGTGCACCCGGCCTCACCGCTCTTCATGCAGATTCCTTTCGATGGCACGCTCACCACGCAGCTCCTCCCGTCTTGGTGGCGTGTCGCCCTGCAGCTCCCTTCTTGGCGGTGGCTAGGGCGACGAACTTGCCGAGGTGGCTGCGGATGGCATCGAGCACGGGCGAGAGGGTGCGGCAGAACGGGGTGCACGAATGGGGAGAGGCAGTGGGGGCCCGGATGGAGGGGGAATGGGGCGCGGCAGGCTTGGCGGTGACGATGAGGGCGAGCACAGGATGGGGATCGACGGGCGAGCAGTAGGGATAGGACAACAGCACGACGGGGGAGGCAGGAGGAGAAGCCCTGACATGTGGGGACAGGGGCAAAGAGGAAATTTCCCAACCTTTCTCTCACCTGTTCAGTCCGAAATCAATATTTTAGTCACGGCGGTGTCTTTCAGCAAATTTACATTGTGCAGGAGTGTGCACCAGCAGCCCATCAGTTTTGCGGTGTCCACCTAGCAAATCGACATCATTTTGAGTGTCTAGCAGCCAATTTCAGCCATTCAACAATGCCATTGGCATGATTGAAGAGACTGTATGATGTGGAATTTGATGAATCTAATGGCTCCCATGGAGCACATGTTGATGTTGTGGATATAGATGAGGAACCCCTTGTAGAGTCCAGTGAAAAATATGCCTATCGGTGATATCAAGCCTAAAGAAGATGAAGATGAAGTGCAAATCATTGATTAACCATCCTCTTCGATGGCACCTCAAGATGGTAGTGACCAAGACAAGCAACTCCCAAATGAAGATGTTCATGTATCACAAGAGCAAGTTGGTGAAGAAGCTCAAGATGTTGATGCACTAGTACAAGCACCTCAAGTGGCAGCCTCAAAGAAGAAGTCAACTCATAAGTGCACACCCACAAGATCTCATCATTGGTAGTGCATCAAGAGGAGTCACAACAAGATCACAGCAATGTTGCCTCATTTTGTCAAGCCTACTCACTTGTTTCTAGCATTGAATCAATGAATTTTGATCAAGCTTTTAGTGATCCGGATTGGGTAAATGCTATGCATGAAGATCTCAACAATTTCTCAAGAAATGAAGTTTGGACACTTGAAGCAAGACCCAAAGGTGCTAGAGTAATTCGGAACCAAGTGGGTGTTTAGAAACAAGCAATATGATGAATGCAACATTAGTGAGAAACAAGGCTAGGTTGGTGGCAAAGGGATACTCTCAAGTTCAAGGAATTGATTTTGGAGAGACCTTTGCACCGGTTGCAAGATTAGAGGCTATTCAGTTCCTATTAGCTTATGCAACACATCATGACATGAAGCTTTGTCAAATTGGATGTGAAGAGTGCATTTCTAAATGGAGACATCAATGAGCTAGTGTATGTTGAGCAACCACCCGCATTTGAAGACCCAAACAACCCCAATCATGTGTATAGGTTGTCCAAAGATCTCTATGGACTTAAGCAAGCACCAAGAGCTTGGTATGAGAGGCTTAGGGACTTCCTCATTAAAAAGGTTTCAAGATTGGCCGAGTTGACACCACCCTATTCACCAAGAAGATGGATGATGATCTCTTCATTTGTCAAGTGTATGTTGATGACATTATCTTTGGCTCAACAAATGAAGAGTTTTGCAAGGAATTTGGCAAGATGATGGCAAACGAGTTCGAGATGTCTATAATTGCTGAGCTCACCTTCTTCCTTCGGTTTCAAATTAAGCAATTGAGGGAAGGGACATTCATCTATCAAGAAAAGTACACGAGAGATCTACTCAAGAGATTCAAGATGGATGGTTGCAAGCCAATAATCACTCCCATGGCATCTAATGGTTATCTCGACATCGATGAAAGTGGCATCAAGGTGGACCAAACTATCTACCGGTCCATGATAGGTTCGTTGCTTTATTTGTGTGCTTCTAGGCCGGATATCATGTTTAGTGTGTGCTTGTGTGCTCGATTCCAAGCCGATCCCAAAGAATCCCACTTCTTCTAGGTGAAAAGTATTCTTCGGTATCTCAAGCACACCCCTAGCATAGGCTTGTGGTACCCCAAGGGCGCTAGTCTTGAACTCTTGGGCTTAGACTCGGACTTTGCCGAATGTCATGTTGAGCACAAGAGTACCTCCGGGGGTTGCCAATTGCTAGGGCGCTCGCTTGTTTCTTGGTCTTCCAAGAAACATAACTGTTTGTCTTTGTCACTGTGGAAGCGGAATATTTAGCGGCTGGGTCTTGTTGTGCCCAAATTCTATATATGAAGCAAACGCTTTTGGACTATGGTGTGAAGCTTTCTAGGGTTCCCCTCCTTTGTGACAACGAGAGCGCCGTTAAGCTAGCCAACAACCTAGTTCAACACTCTCGCACAAAGCACAGAGATATTCGCCACCACTTCATAAGGGACCACATCGCAAAGGGAGACATCCTCTTGTGAAATGTGGGGACCAAGGAGCAATTGGAGGATATATTTACTGAAACCATTAGATGAGAGTACCTTCTGTAAGTTGCGTAGTGAGCTCAATGTGTTAGATGCTAGAACTGTCATGTAAGTTGCCATGCCATATAATTTGCATTCATATGTATATGCTAGCTACTTGCCTAACCGCTTGCAAGATAGAGAGGAGCAATTGCATGACCTGGTAGCCTAAGTTTCGCTCATGGCATGTAGAATGGCTCCTCTTGAAGAAGCTTGCGGGAGGAAGTAATATGGCAAGTGTAGACTTAAATTCTTGCGAGCATTGCATTCCTTGTCATATAGATGTGCACTCATATTTAAATTCCTATCCATGCTTGTTGGTAGCTTGCACTTGCATTGCATCCAGTAGTGTCACAAAGGAGCACTCTTGATGATATCGAGACTTGTTTCAAGTGCAAGAATATCAAATCATGAAAATAGATCAATTGAAGGTTTGGCATCTTTCTTCATGCCTATTGAGTCAAGTTCCCACATGACTAGGAGTTAATTTCATCTCTAGCTCTCCTAGGAAAAGACTCATACATTTCTTTTGGATTTTAATCGCTAATTGGTTTTGATTTGGAGTTCATGCTTGGAAAATCAAAAACTATATAGAGCATGTGAAAATGCAAATATTTTTGAGTGGTTGAGGGGCAAGGGTTTCACATTGGACAGTCCATACTTGTGTTTATTTGAATCCTCAAAAATTGGACAGGAAAAGGAGCAATTTCAGCTGTTTTCGGTGTCTCTTGTCGCCACCGGACGTCCGGTGGCTACCCACCGGACCGTCCGGTGGATCTCTGGCCGCCTTCTACATCGTGGAACCCCTTTGCCTATTTCGTCCGATGGCTCCCACCGGATCGTCCGGTGGGTCACCACCAGACCATCCGGTGGTGTCCTTTCCACCGGCTGCTCCCAAACCCACTCCACTGGCTTTTTCGTCCAGTGGCTGACCACCGGACCGTCTGGTGGCTGGATCTCGCGCGGCCGCTAGGGTTAAAACCATTTAAGATGTGGGCCCAGCCTCATGTTATTTCATTCTCTCGCCCACTCCTCCCGTGCCCTAGCCGCCGCCTGTGCCACCTCCATTGTGCCTCTTCGCCCAGGGCCACGCCGTTGGTCCTCTTGCACGCCACCGTCCTTGTGCCCACGTCACCGTCCTCACGCCCGTGCCGCCTTCCTCAGCCGTCCTTCGTGCCGGCACCACCGTTGCCCCTATCGGCTTCACCACCCCAGGCCGCTGCCACCAATGCTCAGGACTGCCACCGTCCTCACGTTCGTGGCTGCTTTTTTCTCTTCTCCGGTGATCCTCCTCATCTTTCTGTCATGGTGAGCTTCGATTGTACCCTTTCCTTTTGCTATCTTACTCACCTCCTTTTCTAGGATTTCATGGTATGTGATTGCAAACGGAATTAATTTCATGTCAATACATATATGGATTTGAGTAAATAAACCCTAGTGTGAGAGGGTCACCGACTTTGGTTGATTTTATAAAAAGTTTTTCACTTGACATGCATGCCACAAATCCACAACTCTAATTCTTGCTTTAGGTCTCACCTTGTCTAGATGTCTCTACTTATCTAAATCTTTGTGCCTATCTATTCCTTGAAAATTTCAGATGGTGCGAGAAAGGAAAGACAAGGGCCAGGAACCTGCACCCAAGCCTGCCAAGAAGTGAAAGCGTACACAGGAGGAGCGTGAGGGTGAGGGTGCCGAGACCGTGAGACCGATGCTTTCAACGCTATGGAGAGCCATCGAGCGGGGAGGGTCTAGATTGGAGAGCCTCGTCTGAACCCCTCCCACGGGGCGCAGTTCGCCTCCAGTCTCTCACAAGGCGCACACTAAGCACGCTACTCTACCGAGTCAGCCACATCAGAGACAAGTGCCGGGGTCTAGTTTCCCTTGATGAGATCATAGCTCAGCAGGAGGTAGAGGCAGCCGCTGAGAGAGTAGCGCAGATCGAGGAACAATCAGAGGAACAGGGATAGGCACAACAGGTAGAGCCAGAGTCATCAGTTGCCGTGTGGGAGAGATTTGCCTTCTCTTCCATACCAGTGCCACCTCTCCCCACAGGAGATGCCCAACTGTCAGACTACAGGAGTTACGAGGGTAGGAAGCTCAAGAAGCTTCGCTACTATATCACAGCAAGCACAGTGGCAGCCAGAGCAGCACTGAGGAGCAGTGTGGGACCCTAGGTTTCAGACCTTGTTTCAGGCCTCCCTCTACTGAGAGCTCCAGATATGCAGGCATGGGTTTATTTCAGCATGCAGTTCTCAGTATACCGAGGATGGGGAATGTGATCGGGCAAAACTTGTATCCTTTCTTCACTCACATCCCCAGCCTGTCAAAGCTACTTGAGCACCTGCCACGCCTATGTGGAAGGACTTGGGTCCTGTGTCTTCTGCACCACACTCTACGTCAACCCAAAGAGGACAGTACATCCAATTCATGTTTCATGGGCAGCCAGTTCGTCTTTACAGGCAGAACGTGGCTATTTTAATTGAGCTAGAGATTTCAAAGCAGTCGCCTCCACACCGACAGTTTATGGAGACTCAGAGCCTCCTCGCGACTCTAAGAATGAAGCTAACCACCCTATCTGATTCCGAGGCTGACATTCTATTTAGAGAGGGATTTCAGGAGAGGACACCAGCAGCTCTGACTCTAGCAAGCCAATGTGATTCACAAAGCCTTGAGGAATAGCTTGCTTCCTCGAGATGGATACAAAGAGGGGATCACCACACTTCAGCAGCACTTACTCAGAGCGCTTCTTCAGCGCATTCGCTTCTGTGTGGTTGACTTCCTGATAGCAGAGATGGAGGACGTGATCACTGATGGGATGGGCTCTTACCATAGTTTCCCTTATGCCCACTTTATCTCTCATATGTTGAGTCAGACTGTTCACGATCCAGCTAGCGAGCCTCTACCTCAGTATAGGATCTTTAGGAAGATCTGGACCGCGTTTCTGACCTACAAGGCTCAGTGCACCGACTGGCTCCCAGAGCTCCATTGCAAGGGTCAGTGTACCACTTGAGGGTCCGCAGCTTGAGTTACCCCCCAGAGCCACAGAGACTGAGGCAATCCTAGAGACACGGGGAGCGACAGCAGCCGAGGAGGTCAGTGGGGATGACACCTCAGACGACTGAGCGCGCACCACCTTTGCCCAGTCCTACCTCATGACCATAAGGCAGGTGGCTCCGTGTGCTCCTCTACCACCTCCACCTTTGCCATCAGTCACTGCTAGCCCAGGTCGCCACACCAGTCAGATATTGCATCAGTTCTACAAGTTGACGATGGAGCAGCAAAGATGGGCCGATGAGTGGTTTGCACAATAGCAACAGCAGAGCAGATCAGCTGCTTCGAAGCTCCTTCTTCAGTAGCAGCAGATGCAGAGGAGTAGTGACTGACTGTTTTCAGCTTCTACAGCAGAGGTAGGCAGAGTAGCAGACACAGATCTTAGAGACAGTTCACTCGCTAGGTGGCTGGACTCCTGGGCTGACACTTGAGCGTTCAGTTTACCGCTATACGCTAGGAGTTCCAGTTGGCACCCTTCGCAGCCTACAGTGACACAGTAGCTCCCTCCTTTAGATACGAGCCTGCAGAGCCTGTTTGCTACTTTGGCCTCACTTAGCACATCCCCACATGACTTTTCTTACTCTGGACTGCTAGCGAGTGCCCCTCAAATGGAAAGGTCTCAGATGCCAGCCCATTCCTTACAGTTTGATATGACTCCTCTGTTGCTCCCGGATTTGCCCTTACCAGTCTCACAGGCACAGGATAGTTAGTGCTTGACTTCAGGGTAACCACCTGTGACAGGAGCTACTTCTCAGTCTGAGCTTGTGTCATTAGCTCCAGATTCTTTTGTGCCTGCTCCTGCACACTCTCCCTGCTTCTCAGTCGACCGAAGCCAAGCTTTCACTCTGCTTCCACGACCTTCTCGACGACTGATGCTACCACACCAGTTTTGATGATGACAGCCTCTGCTATCGTTTCCGTTTCGCCTATGGCTCTCAGTGCTCTACATCCAGATGTTGAGCAGGGCTATTGATAACACCGCTACAGAGTCCGACGATGATGCCTCGCTTGATCACTATGTTCTGATGGCTTCTCGTGGTCTTCCTCCGGGTGCTCCTCCTCCGTCGAGCTCTTAGGACTCCCTGTTTGGTGCTTGTTGCCAAAGGGGAAGAGTTACGTTTAGGGGGAGTGAGTAGAGCCAGTGAGTTTAGCAATTAGGGGGAGCTATGAGAGTTATTCCTTTTGATGTATAGCTAGGACCCCTCTGAATGTTTTTTTTGGATGTTGACTCAGACATTGTATTTGGCTTTTGTGCTTGACTCGATTTCACCATGACTGTGGATCCTTTGGTTGTGGATCGTTATGTATTTACATTCATGTCTTTTCGTTTGAGCTTTGTACTTAATTGCATTTATTTTCTAAGCTCTACTCTTGTGTTGTCAGTCAATCACAAAAAATGGGGAGATTGTGAGAAACAATGACCCTAAGAGGTAGAGGTTTCAGTGATTAATGACAACTTAATTATGTTACTAATGAGTTCATGACATGAACGGTGATACAATTAATATCGAGCTCATTGGTTGACCAAAAGAGACCCCTAATTTTCATATTCATGGAGGACGGCTTGTTGATTGGACAGTCTAGCGTGAAGATCAAGGATCGATAGCTCTAAGTGCTAGAAAAGTCGAAAGAATGGCACTTGGAGATTCTTTTCTAGTTTCTAGATAAGCCGTACTATCAAGGGGGCTCGAGGTGAGTAGCTTGATGCACTTCATTCTAGAGTTTTTCTCAATTTCCAGTGCATATTAGTCCGTAAAGCTCTAACATACTAAAATATGCTAAAACACACTCACCTCTGTTGTTTGAATCAAAAGAAAAACCCTTGAAAAATCTTCTTAAGTTTTTGAATCAAAACAGCGTTGAAAACAAGTTTTTATATGCCACCGGACCATCCGGTGGTCCGGTGGTAGCTAAATTGCGCTGAGTCCTTAGCATTTGGCCAGTTGGTTTAATGCCCACCGGACCGTCCAGTGGCTCTCCACCGGACCAGTCTGGTGCCTCCGCCGAATGTTCTGGACAGAGGGTTTGTCTAGGTCGTCCTTGGGCAAATTTGCCCACCGGACCATCTGGTGGCTCACTAGTCGGACTGTCCGGTGCCTTCGCCGGACGTTCTTGATAGGTAGGTATGCTAGTAGGCTTGCTTGAGAAATCAGCCCACCAGACCGTCCGGTGGTTCCGCGAAACGGAGTTTTCAAAATTACTAAACACCAGATCGTCTGGTAGCTAACTACCGGACCGTCCGGTGGGTTCGCTAGAAAATTGATTTCATACCGTAACGGCTAGTTTTTGAGCTGGCGTCTATATAAAGGGCTCCTCCTCCCTCCATTTCATACCTTTGCGACCAGGAAACACTTACACACACAAAGGTCACCCAAGCACCATTTCCACACAAATCCTTTAGCTTTGGGGCAAGAGACTTGAAAAAGAGAGAACTCCTTGAGTGAGAGCTGAATCAAGTGAAGACCAAGGCTTGTTACTCTTGGTGAACGCGATCACCTAGACAGGCTTGTGAGTTCGTGCCTTCCGCGAGCTCTCCGGAGATTGTGGGAGAAGCGAAAGAAGGCCTTTGCGAAGGCATTGTTCGTGGTTTGGAGCTCACCGTTGTGGAGTGGAGAAGAGCATTCCGAAGAGAGCGCTTGATCTTTGCGAAGGTCAAGAGGTAGCTTGGTTCTTGTGAGAACCACTTTGCCAACCCCTTTCCTTGTGAGGTTTGGGGTCAGGATCCTTACGAGGAGACCGCGAGAGCAAAGCATTGCGAGGGGCACCAAACGAGGACCTAGAGGAAGTCGCGACTCCTCGATACCTCGGAAAAAAGATCGCCAGTGTCACTTCTTGGTCTCTTTACATTTCGCATTGTACATTCCGCATTTACTTTCCGCTATTTACATTCATAGTATTGCACGCTTGGCTCTAGGTTGCAAAACTTTTATATCAGTGTAGAACTCTAGACACACTTGTTTAGGCACTTAGGGTGAATTGGGACTTAGTGTGATAGGATTTAATTTAAAGTTTCGAAATTAGAATTCCAATTCACCACTCCCTCTTGGACATCTTGATCCTTTCACCATCCTTAGGTTCTTAAGGCTAGGGTTCCTCCAGAACATATTCCTTTTTCTCTTGCTTGAGAACAATTCTCAAGTTTCGATACCAATTTGTAAAGTTTGTTCCAGACAACTTTTCTTTATTAAGAATAGATCACAAATTAAAGCTTGAACTTCGAAGCAGGATTAGTGGCCATGATAAGCTACAATAGGAAGTAAATATGCAAAGATTAAGCATAATGTTTTATGTAGATCTTTCATTAAAACAATTTTAACAAAAGATGCTCCCACTATATGCTTGCAATCTTATTCCCTTTCACGACTATATAGTAGACGAGATCCACGTTTATCTAAGCGTCCTAGTGAGCCTTGGTATCACTGCTAGAAACTTAGCTGAAACCGGAAGACAACCATTATCCATCACATCCTATGTGACTCTCAGTTTGTTAGGCGACATCCTATGTCAAAATATCCAACGCCGTGTCCCAGGCCCAAATCCGATTTGATAGCCTCATCAAGTAAACCAATCCCATACGCAGCAGATGTCCAACATCCACCCTATTTGATTACGATAGTTGAAGGCACCCTGCTTTGGCAAACCCACCAAACAATGATCGAAATGCTTATACATGTAGCGATTGGAAGGGCATCAAGAATTCTTTGATTTTTCTAAGGGAATCTACTCTAACACATCAAATGCAAGACAGAATAGGCAGAGAGATAACAAAACTATGGACCATAGATCCAATTCTACGAAAACTCATCGGATTGATCCAATCAAAGCGAGTGCAAGTTTCATCCATGTACATTGCATCGGCTCATCCAGTGAACCAGTGCAAATAGCATGTAACAGATCCAATCTGTTACCATCAATCCATCCAATGAATAGATGCACAGAGCCTATAACAGATCCAATATGTTATCATGGAGTCGCAATAGATCCAATCTACTACGATAATAGATCCAATCTATTACATGATCTAGATCATAAAGTTACTATACGATTGGCTCTGATACCACGGTAGGGTTACGTGGTAGGCTACCATAGCATGAAAATGATTTTCTACTACAGCGTAAACACAAGAACTCATACAAGCAAGGGATCATAGATTGTTACCACTAGACGCGCAGTGCAGCAGAAGACGAGTCGAGGCAGCCGTGTGTCAAGTCGTGCGCACCTAGTGGTTGTGGTGTGAAGTGTCGATGCCGATCTGTCCAGCCAATCTCGATCCAGAACCACTCGACCAACCTCAAAACCAGTCGGTTGATCAGCGTAGCAGTAGGTAGCAACGCATCTACTGGTATCCACATGTGCGTGAAGGCGACAACGAATTCTGGCGTGCTAGCACCACAAATTTGGCGGAGGATCTTGAGTGATTGGATTATGGCACAACTAGGGTTTCACAGAAACCTTTTCTACGATGGCTCACGTATGCTACCAGTCCCCTGAGCCGGGCCCTCTCATGCATATATATAGTCTCCACTAATGGGCTTTTAGCTTGCTAAAGGTCCATCAAGATTCTAATTGTTTGCGAATCAAGTATCCAAATCCCGATAGAGATCCAACTGCGCATACCATATGCGAGCTTCCGAGCCTTGACCTGATGGGTCGAGTCCCAATCGGACTGAGCATCGGCTCATACCAGAGCCGATACGACTCGGACTCGGATCTGGAAATTGCCACGCGGGCACATCTCCATCACTTCTGACATTGTACCGCATGCTGCCCTGAACACAAACTCACAGTAGACTAGTACGTAGATCAAGCTAACTTCGCTAGATATCCATGGTGGGTGCGAGCCTGCTGCTTATGATGTGCATGGCACACGACGGTGTAACAAGCCTACTGCAGCGATCTCGCTCACAAGGGAAAGCGGGGAGGTGCTCGTGAGCATGCCACCGCGATGGAGGCAGGCAATGGCACCGATTGCGGCGTATAGATGAGCTCACGGCCGTCAGCTGTGGTTTCCAACCATAGTGGACGTCGCAGCCACAGCCGCCGCCGGCGTCTAGGATGACCGCATGGACCGTCACTGCCGTCACCGTGGTTTCCAACCATAGCAGGAGGCCACAGCCACGGCCAGCTAGGCGAGGCGACTAGGATGACCACATGACCTGTCACACCGTCACCGTGGTTTCCACCCATAGCGGAAGCCGCAGCCACGACCGCCGGCGAGGCGACTTTGCCCATGAGAAGATGATGAATGGTGTTTTTGGCAAATTTCATAACCACATGTGGAGGGATGGGGGGTTCTTTTTGCAAAATGCACAGCCAACATTGGATGGAGGAGAAGCGGCTTGGATGCTCTGTTTAGCACGATTGCACGTTAGCTGTGATTGCACCCCAATCGCTGCCTAGTGGGCTTCCTTTTAATAATACTTTAGGAGTAACATTGTTTTGTGCGTAGAAGTTTTTTTTCGCCATCTCTTTTCGGTCCTTCTGATTCTATGGATCGGACAGGTGGGTCCCTCCGAAGAGAGAAATCTTAGGCCCTGCACGGCGTTGACGCAGGCATCGAAATCAAATAAACATATCACAAATCAAGCAACCAGGCAACATAAATCAGGACTACAAATCGATAATATCAGGACACGGATCAACCAAATACTACTCTAAATTAGGCTCGTACACGAATCAGCCTCTAATCAAAAGAACGAGCAAGCAGGAAGGACATGTTTGGATCGGGGGATTAAAATTTAGTCCCGTTACGTCAGATGTTCAGACACTAGTTAGAAGTATTAAATAAGTTTAATAATAAAACTAATTACATAGATATAGACTAAACACCGAGACGAATTTATTAAACCTAATTAATCTATGATTAACGAATGGTACTGTAGCATTACATTTGCTAATCATAGATTAATTAGATTTAATAAATTTGTCTCGACATTTGGTCGTCATCGTCTGTGTGATTAGTTTTATAATTAGATCATACTTTTTATTTTTAATCAGTATCCAAATATTCGATGTGACGTGAAGTGGAACTTAGGCTTTGGATTCAAAGACCACGGAGCCCGTGCCTGAGCAATTGCTGCACAGTTTAGAGCATGGCGCAAATACCAGGCGTTCGTGGTGCAAGGCTGATGGCCGAGCAGGCGCGGGGTTGCGCAGTCGACCGATCTTGCTGAACCCGAGTCAGTCTAGGCTGATGTCGCCTATGATGGTCCGGATGCCTCGTGCCACCTCCCTCGCATCGCATGGCTCTTCTGCAGTCTCGCCTCGCGCTGGTGTCGTCACTGCTTCGAACCAGCAGACACTGCAGGCTGCAGCCGCCGGGCTTGGTCGCCAGAGCTCAACCCGTCGTACTGCTCCACCAAGCTAGCTCGCTCGAATCACCAAACCTACTCTTCTGCTGAATCTGAATCGATGAGGGAAGGAAGCAAGAAAAGCATGTCCAAGAAAACCTACTATAAATTTCTGAAGTGTCTAAAAAGTAAGTCAAAAAAACTTGTTTAAGGATCTTCTTCAAAACTACTTAGATAAAAAAAACACCCCCATCTACAACAACCCCAAAATCAGCAAGGGAAAACTTGCTAATGTCCAATAACATTATAAAAAAACTCGGGGTCTAGCCAGCTCACAACATTTCTCTCGATCGGCACTGAAGCGCACACAACCGTTAAAAGGCTAAGAATAAGACCTTCTCACACAGGTTGAGAAAACCCCCAAACCTCTGTCCTACTCATACGCAGCTGCACCGCAACTCTATGAGAGAGGCCGGCTACATACGTGGGCTTTGGCGACGGACGAGCAAAGGGATTTTTTTGCACCCCAGGTACCTAGTGGCACCGAATCGCACACACTGTGGCTTGATTCCTGGCCGGCTAGGAGCAAACCAGTTGTGCTCATCGGCCGACCTTCGGTCGAAAGGCATGCCCAATAACATTATTGCACCCATCAAATTTAACAATGTTTAATGATTAAATAAAAAGATGAATCCAAAATATAAAAAATGACATATAGTAATATAGTTTGTATTAAATTTAACTTTTTTACTTCAGCTGAGCATGAGTCAGAAATTTAATTTTCCTCTCATTTATATTACATCCTATATTGCATGATCAACAAAGATACACAGTATTAATTGAGACATTTTGTCCTAATTTGTGTGGTAAACATCTTGTGTAATCAAAATATTTAAATTACATCCGTTGCAACGCATAAACATTTTTTCTAGTCAGACATAGATTAGTTACCCAGGCTGCTTTAAAATTCAAGCAACTTTATGAAAATGGACTAGGGGAGCATTCCTCAAATAGGTTTATTATCACGAGCCTGAGCCCCAATGTCAGCAACCATTATTGACAGCAAGCTATGCGTTATGGACCACTGTCAAATGCCGATGTCAATATACATTAAAATAAACTGATGTGCCATTCTCAATTGAGTTTCATTCCCATTTTGTTACAATACATTAGCATATTCTGTGACATGGTAAGATATTTATGGAGAGAGATATATAAGAGAGTTTTATGAAACCTGAGCAGGTTTTATATAGATGAAGCATACTCCATATGTTTTCAATTTATAAGTCGTTTGACTTTTCGACAACAAGTTTGACATGCTCGTCTTATTCAAAAAAAATTTACTTGACTTTTTTGACACCGACCGGCTCGTCTTATTTAAAAAATTTCATAATTATTATTTATTTTTATTGTGATTTAATTTATCATATAATATACTTTAACTATGACTTGTTTTTTTCCATATTTTTATAAATTTTTTGAATAAGATGAGCCGGTCGGTGTCAAAAAAGTCAAACAATCTATAATTGGAACGGAGGGAAATATGATACATTGTTACCTAGATAAAATTTGATAGGGTGTACTTTGATAAGTATGCTATGAAACTTCTACTGAAAATGCCTCATTGCCATTTTGCCTATGCTAGCATGATAGTAATAACATTGCTGATTTTTTCTCCCTGGAGAAAAAACGAAGCTTTCTGTTATTTTCAAAGAAACAGTGACCTGATGTCCTGATTATCTATTCACCTACAGCCTACTTGCTCAATTTGCATAATCCTATCTTACGCGGCGCTATCCCTGTTGCGTTGATTCAACTTAGTTTACTTCACTGGTCCCTGTTCATGACCGAAGCATCCAAGTAATGGCAAGCAACTTCCATGCCATTGGATGGGGAGAAATACTGGGATCAGTACAGCCAGTGATCGACGTCATGGCTGCGGAGGCCAGCTTGCGTAGATCGATCATTCGTTGAGCCATCGCCATCGCCTTCGTCGGGCGCAGCAAGCTACAAGCATTATTTACGCGCACATCGTCAATACCCACATCATCATTAAGCCTGCATCTTGAGTTCTTGACTTGACTTAGTGACTCGACAGCTTCGTCTATTAGCTTATCTCTCCTGCTCATCCGCTCCATCTCCTGTAGTGATTCTTGTGTATATACGCATGCACCACTACTGTCCTAGTAAACTCCCCAGAGCGAATCTACTTTTGCCATCTGCAAGAACAAAGTTGGTAACTTGGCTTCGATTTGCATCCTTTATCCAAAGAGCAGCCATGACGGTAAGCTCTGTGTTAGTTCTCTCTACATCACTTTTAATTTGCCGCAAGCTTCATGAATGATCTTCGCGCGTGTTCAGTTCAGCCTCACATGCCTCTGTCTGAAACTAAACCATGGCGTGCCCGCAGATCGTAGAGATGCATGTAAACATCGACTGCGACGGGTGCGAGGGCAAGGTCAGGAGAGCCCTAGAAAAGCTTGAAGGTACGTTTTATACCACCAAATTCTTCGCCAGCAGTCTATCAGATCACTAAAAATCCTCACCCCTGGCTGTCCGATCGCCTCTTGAATTTCTTCTTCCTCAGGGGTGCACCATGTCAGCATCGACAGGATGCACGGCAAGGTGACAGTGACGGGGTCGGTGAGCCAGAAGAAGGCGCTCCGGGCGGCGCGGCGCACGGGCAGGCTCGCTGTGCTGTGGCCGTCCGCCTACAACCCGGCATACCAGCACGCCTACGCGCAGCCCGCGGCCTACTACCACTACCACCAGGACCGGCAGGTCAAACCCGTGCAGGCGCAGCACCACTACTATAGCAGCGTCCCGCGCGGCGGCGGCGGCGTGTCGGCGGTGGCCAAGAAGCCGGTGGCGGCGCCGTACTACCCCCAGGCCAAGGCCAGCTCGTATAATTACCATGTCCACGGGTACTTTGACTCGGAGCTTTACGGGAACCACCGCGAGCACCCCGACGTGGTGCCGGCCGCCGTGCGGAACTATTTCAGCGATGAGAACCCGAGTGCTTGCTCCATCATGTGACCAGCCTTCAACGGTGATCGATCGTACCTACAGGTGTCAGATTGATCATCGCCGGCCGTCTGCTTGTGTCAGGGTGTGTATTTATTTCCTGTATGTATGTACTACGTATCTGTATCATAGATGCAGTGTCTTGTAGAACAGTACTGTAGATTTCTATCCCAGAAAAGAACAGAAAAGAAAAGGCAGTGATGTAAATTTCAAATTAAACGGTGTGTTCGGCGGGCTGCGGCTGCTGCTTTTTCATTCCACCACTGAGTGCTACAGTACCCGCGGGCAATCAAAGCAAGCTGCGGCAGGCAGCAACAGCCCGCCGGCCGAACAGGCCGAAAGGCTGCAATTTCAGTGGGCGGCATACCGCATAGGCATATAAAATCAGTGTCTCGATGTCAGCGGCTTTTCTTCTTGCTATTAGCTGGGCTGGGCTTTATGTCTGGTTTAGATTACAGCCCATTTGGAGCCTGAAGGCATGAATCAGTTCGTGGAAACACTGTCCTAAATCATTACTGAAAATAAACAATCCTCTAATGGCTCGTTTGTAACGAAGGATTTGAAAACAAAGGAAAGATAAAAACATAGAAATAGAATGTAAGTATAGTCACAAACATAGAAATAAAAAACATGAAGAGGTGTTTTTGATGCAGAAAATTAGCTATGAAACCGGATCGGATACAGACGGATATCGGGGATCCCGTATTCGATCCTATGTTTTTTTCTTATATACGGATTCAGACATAATTTTGTCCGATACAGATATGAATGCGGATATCTCGGTTGATGAACACGGATTGTTGCGGATCGGATATGTAATAAACCGGATATAAATATTCTCGAATACAAAATTTTTTCCGATATCAAGTAAAAACAACATCCACATATATCGTGTATGTTATGATCATTTAAACATTTGTTGAGTCTAAAATACTACCAAATCATGCTAAATCGTGTAATATTTTATGAATTTAAATGTATTTTCATGATTTACTGCAGAAAGAAATTAATAATATACAAATAGACTCAGAAATTCATTATATTTGGTAGAGGGGCAAATTACGTCCACATAGTATCCTCAAAAAAAGTTTGGACAACAAACTCCACATTGTGTCATTGTTTCTTTCATATAGTTTTCACTCATAGTTTAGGTTACACGTGAAGTCACCCTAGTCATTCAAGTTTCAACATGACCCATAGTTCAACTTATTATTTTATGCGGGGAATTGCAAGTTTATTGGTCTAGGTAAATTATTTGCAATTTTCAGACAACACTATAATATTTTATAGATTTAATTGCATTTTCATGATTTATTGAAGAAAGAAATTAATAATACACAAAAGACTCGGAAATTCATGATATTTGGTGGAGGGGCAAATTATGTCCACGTAGTACCCTCAAAAAAGTTTGGATAAGAAACTCCATAGGGTGTCAGTGATTCTTTCATATGGCTTCCACTCGTAGTTTATAGGTTACACATGAAGTCAGCCTAGTCGTTCAAGTTTCAACATGACCAGTAGTTTAACGTATTGTTTTCATGTGGGGGGCCTAAGGTGAACTTTGTATTGCGTGTTTATTGTTCGAGGTAAATTATTTGCAATTTTCAGATAACATTGTAATAGTTTATAAATTTAATTGCATTTTTCATGATTTACTGTAGAAATAAATTAACAATACACAAATAGACTCAGAAATTCATGATATTTGGCAGAGGGGCAAATTATCTCCACATTGTATCCTCAAGAAAGTTTGGACCAGAAACTCCATAAGGTGTCTGTGTTTCTTTCATATGGCTTCCACTTGCACTTTAGATTACATGTAAAGTCACCTAGTCCTTCAAGTTTCAACATGACCCATAGTTCAATTTATTATTTTCATTTAGGGGCTTGAGGTTACCTTTGTATTACATGTTTATTGGTCTAGGTAAATTATTTGCAATTTTCAGACAATATTGTAATATTTTATGAATTTAACAGTATTTTCATGATTTACTGCCGAAAGAAATTAATAATACACAAATAGACTCAGAAATTCATGATATTTGGCTGAGGGGCAAATTATGTGCATATAGCATCCTAAAAAAAGTTTGGACAAGAAACTCCACATGGTGTCAGTGTTTCTTTTATATGGCTTCTACTCGCAGTTTAGGTTACACGTGAAGTCACCCTAGTCATTCAAGTTTCAACGTGATCCATAATTCAACTTATTGTTTTCATGTTGGGGTTTGATGTTACCTTTGTATTGTGTGTTTATTGGTTTAGGTAAATTATTTGCAATTTTCAGAGAACAATGTAATATTTTGTGAATTTAATTACATTTTCATGATTTACTGTGGAAAGAAATTAATAAGACACAAATAGACTAAGAAATTCATGATATTTAGCGGAGGGGCAAATCATATCCACATTGCATCCTCAAAAAAGTTTGGCCAAGAAACTCCACAGGGTGTCATTGTTTGTTTCACATGGTGTGGGCGTCATATACTAGTGGGTACCTCAAGGACTCGATTTGCCCGCATCCTGGCATGTGGGCCGAGTGGTTTCCCTTGTGGGACACGCTGTAAGGCGACATGAAGGCTAAGGCGGCTCGGCTATTCGGATAGATACGAATCTCCTGTCGATGCTCGTCCCAGTAATCTCGGGATTATAATCTGTTGAGTTCTACGTAGCCGGCTTGTAACCCTAGCTCCCTCGCCTATGTAAGGAGAGCTACGGACCTTAGGAAGACCCTCTCGCATTATTGATACTCTAGCACTCTACATAATCCACAAAACACCTTGTAGGGGATAGATATCCCCTGGTCCCTCAAGCGATATATTTGGTGCATGGGCCAACGGAAGGCCCAATCAGCGGCCCGAACCTGTCTATATCATTGTGCCCTTTCATGTTGTACACCATCACAGCCCACTCGCATACCCCCCTCGATCTCTAAAACCATCGCGTGGTCTACCTTATGGTGGGTTGAAGGTACTAAGCACTGTGAGCTGGCACGCCAGGTAGGGGCTGGTATGTGCGATCCAAAGTTTGCGATGGCACCATTGACTTTCTGGACCATCGACTAGTTCCAGCCAGGTGAGATCTTCACTTTCAACGTGTTCACTTCCGTCATCGACAAGTTCGGTGACATACGCATGGTAAGCGACTATGAATAGATCCTAGAGCCGCGGCGTGTGGGGGATAAATATCCCCTGGCTCCTTATGGCGTGGATCCAAGACATGGGCCAATAAAGGGCCTAAGTCGGGTGAGCGGCTGATTTCATGGGCCGAGCGCTTCACTCAGGACCAAATACGGTAGTTATGGCTTAGAGTTCAAGGCAACGATGATGTGATCTGGAGAGCAAACAAGGAAGCTTAGCTCGGAGTCAGATTCTGAGATTTGAGGAGATCGAAGAAGATACGATGGAAACTAAGATTCTATTTGATCTCATGTAATCTAAACCGACTAGGAGATATAGAAGGAACTCAGCTTGTAACCCAAGACTCTGTTAGACTATATTAGGCGGATGAGGGGCCCCTACGTAGATCATCAAAACACACCTCAACCCATCGCAATCCAGCCCTAGCCCTCGTTGTAACCTCGAGAACTCGACGTAATACAATCAGCCACAAATAGCACATAGGGTTTTACACATCTCGCGGCCTGAACCTGTCTAAATCTTCGTGTCTCTGTTGCTTCTCCGGTGAACCATCGAGCTACGTCGATCTCGCTGAACCACAAAAGCTCCACGCGACCCGTCCCGTGATGCACTGCCGGTACTAAACCCCGACAATTGGCGCGCCAGGTAGGGGCTCGGAGACATCGACATCGAGCTAGCTCCATGGCTAACCTCACCAACAACGTCAGCAAGTTCACTCCGGGCGAGATGATCTGCTTCGGATCCATCTCATTCATCACCATGCACCGTCTCATCGGTACCACGGGGGAGGCACGTAGCTGCAAGGCTCCATCGCCAACTCCGAAGCTTCCTCCAACTTCACCAGCTCCTGGATCTGTCCAGCGAGCGGCTGGCCAGCGATCAGCCGTCACCAGCGTCGAGCCAACTCGCCCTCGAGCGTCAACGTACCACCCAACCAGGGTCTCTCGGCCTCGATTTGTCCCACCTCGGGGCAAGGCGCCGAACCACTCCCTGATTCAATCTGGGTCGGGACCGCGATAGGTGGTCGAGGCATCAATCGAGTGCAGATCTGCTCCTAGTCCTTCCCCCCGATCGGTGACCACGTCTTCGCCGACTCGACGCACTGCGCTCTCTACTTCCCCAACTCGGATCTGGACTCAGATCAGTCGGGAGAAGAAACCGCGGCAACCGAAGGCTCGCCGCACGTCCTCGACTCCCGCGCCGGCGACCCCACCTTGCTGGAAGACCTCAATTTTTCTCCCGACTGATGGCCAAAGCAGCAAAGCCACTGATCACACACAAGATCGGGCTCCCTCCTTTCTTCCCCGTGGCCTCCGCAACGCCACGGTAACTCACCAATCGACTCTATCACACCTGCGGTTCATTCCTCGCGCCACGGTTCTCCTCAAAAACAGTGAGGATGCGCGACGGGAGACCACAGGCCCCCATCGCTGACCACAGCCTCAGGCACCTCGACTCAAAGAGGAGGGCGGGGAAAAACCGAAGAGACCTTCTTCAGGGTCAAAGTCCATGCTACTCGTGGACGACGACATCTACCACGCGGTCGAGGAGCTGGTGACTAGGTTTTGCCTAGGCCTCATCATCAACTCTACCCTGAGCGGTAGGACCGCCACATGGCGCAGCGCGCGAATGGTGGCGAAGTCAGAGATCACGTCTCTGAAGCCTCCACAGCAGTTGACTCGGCCACCTCTCCCTCGAGAGGGCGGCGAGCCTTCCTGCATCGAGATGGTCTGCAACCTGGAGTCTCCCACTGAGCTTGGAAGCGGGCAAGCTTCAACAACTACGGCATCGGGATCCATGCTTTTCGACTCCGGGCTTCACTCAGAGGGGTCACTGACACTCCTCGACGATCGGTCAAGCTCGGGGACGCCAACGCACCTCTTCGAGGTACTCGTCATCAACATACCGATGGAGGACAACCCTATCTCTGGTGACGAGCCTTCCATCAACGGGGAAACACCTCAGCAGCATGAGCAGCGGCGGTGTCGCAACTGGCGCCGCAACATCTGTCGTCACCTCAACACGGGGAATCAAGACCCAACCACCAGGCTCAACCTCGAGTACCTCCACCACCAGGGCGCAACCTGCTACCTGACTTCGCCGCGGCCATGGGCACCTTGAGTCAAGCAAGAGGAGTCCTGGCACGGCTGGCGAACACTCTCCCTCAGACTCCAAAGGAGGAAGCATATCATTAGATCTTTGCTCAAGCAGCTCATCATCTCCTTCCCGTCAACCCTCCAGCAGTCCCCGATGCTCGTCAAGCCATCAACGGGAGGCAGGATGTGCAGAACAACATCGAGAGATCGTGCACAGAATGGCATGCACAGGAGATCTGATGTCGCAATGACTACGATCGTGACTTCGGGGCACCTCATTAAGAAGATCGGGGCAGAGCTAACTCAGCCGGAGCGTCTGTCAATAGTCCGACGGCCCGACGGTCAGTCTACGACCGATTGGGGGGAAATCGCCCTTGATCCCCGCAACGCCGCAATGCACCAGCTCAAGATGGAGGTCGCTACGAACCAGCCCATCGTGGCATGGTCGCAATCCCGGCTTTCACCACTCGGCTTCGTGGAGTAGCGAGGCCACAGAACTTCAAGGTCTCCAACGTCGACAAGTATGAGGCAAAGCTCGACCCCACTGGCTGGCTGACTGTGTACTCGACTGCAGCTAGTGCGGCCGAGGCCAGTGAAGATGTGATGACTGCCTACATCCCGATCGTCCTGGGACAGGATGCACTATAGTGGTTGCGTCACATCAGGCACAATTGCATCGACAACTGGGATGACTTTTGTCGGCGCTTCATCGCCAACTTCCAGTCGCTATCGGATAAGCCGGCACTACCTTGGGACCTCAAATCCATCAAGAATAAGGACGGCAAGGGTCTCCGCTCGTACCTCAAGCATTTTCAGTTAATGCATAATTGAATTCCCAACATCGCTAATGCGGCGGTGATCGATGACTTCTTCTGCGGCTTCAAGGACGAAGCTTTCATGAAGGCCCTCATGCAGAAGTCTCCGGTCACGTCTGAGCAGCTCTTCCACGACACCGACCAATACATCACTGCGGACGAGCGAGCTTGGGACTTGGTCGACACACAGCGAGAAGATCGGGGGAAGCACGAAGAGCCCCCGCGGTAAGATCGCCGTTGGAAGAAAAGTCCTTGGGAGGAAGTCCAGACTGTGGGGCCATCACCCACGTGCCCGCGCGTTCTGCCGTGGCAAGGGGGGTAGAGGTCACTCGACCAGCTCCTCAACGCATCGTGTCCTTACCATAAGGAGATGCACCACACCCTGCGCGACTGCAGGGATTTCAAGGCTTCGATCGCCCACGACAGGCCTTTCGTAGCTCTGCCTCCGCCACCACCGCTGCCGCGTGATCAGGGACCTCTGCCTCAATAGAACAAGGCCAACGGTGCCGGCTTCCCAAACGTCAACCGGCATGTCAACGTCATCATCGGGGGCATGGCTCCCTGGAAAGCAAGTGGCAGCAGAAGCTGGACGACCGCCAAGTCATGGTGGCCACCAAGGAACCTCCGGAGCCATACAACTGGTCGGACATGACGATCTCCTTCAGTCGGGCGGACCAATGGCTCAAGTACGATCACCCGGGCAAGTACCCCCTACTGGTAAGCCCGCTGGTCCACGAGCGCCGACTCATGAGGACTCTGATTGACGGTGGGAGCAGCATCAAAGTCATGTTCCCCAAGACCCTGCTGTTTCTCGGGCTCTCCATCAACGATCTGGAGGAGTCAGATAGTCCATTATTTGGGATCATGCTTGGCGAGGGGGAGTACCCGCTGGGGCATATCAGCCTGCCCGTCACCTTCGGAACGGAAGAGAACTTTCGCACCGAGACCCTGCATTTCGAGGTGGCCACTTTCGACTCCGCCTACAACGCCATCATTGGGCGGCTCGGGTTAGCCAAGTTCATGGCTGTCCCCCACTACTCATACCTGGTCCTGAAGATGCCGGCCCCACATGGAATTCTCTCAATGCGGGCGGACTTCAAGGCCTCTGCTCTCTGTGCTCGGGAGGCTTTCTAGACGGCCTTCACCACGACAACTGCGGTGGCTCAGCGCCGACTCATCAACGGTGCGAACAAGATCCCAAAGGAAGATCAGGTGATCCCGACTCATGAGTCGGTCCCCACCACGGCCATCTAGGCGACCATGGCGACCAAGTGAGCCTCGACCTCCCAGATACCTCGAAGACGGTGACCAAGGAAAGCACCCTTGTCCAATTCTTGAGGGACAACTGGGACATGTTCGCATGGAAGCCTACTGATATGCCAGGAGTCCTGAGAGAATTGGCCGAGCACAAACTCAAGGTGTTTCCCAACGCAAAGCCAATCAAGCAGAGGCTGCGTCGCTTTACTCTAGACAAGAGGGAGGTGATCCGTGCGGAGTTAACCCGGCTCCAAGCTGCCGGGTTTATTAGAGAAGTCATGCATCCTGAGTGGCTTGCAAATCTTGTACTCGTTTTGAAAAAGAATAAAGTAGACTGGCGGATGTGTGTTGATTATACTGATCTCAACAAACATTGCCCGAAGGATCCCTTCGGGCTACCTAGGATAGATCAAGTAGTCAACTCTACGGCCGGATGTTCTTTTCTTTGCTTGCTCGACTATTACTCGGGCTATCATCAGATTAGCCTGGCCTTGGAGGATCAGGAGAAGACGGCCTTTATCACACCGTTTGGGGCATTCTGCTACACCTCTATGCCTTTTAGGTTGAAGAACGCTGGGGCCACATACCAATGCGATCCAGACATGCTTGGATGAGCACTGGGGCAAGCGTGTTGAAGCTTACATTGACGATGTGGTGATCAAGATGAAGGACCCGGAAGACTTCATCAATGACATCCAGCAGGTCTTCAACAGTCTGAGGAGGTTCCACTGGAAGCTTAACCCGACTAAATGCGTATTTGGGGTTCCAGCTGGGAAACTTATCAGATTCATCGTCAGCAAAAGGGGGATCGAGGCTAATCCGGAGAAGATCGATGCAATTCTTCAGATGCAGCCGCCTAAGTCACAGAAGAAGGTCCAAAAGCTCACTGGGTGCATGGCTGCGCTAAGCCGATTCATCTCACGGCTGGGCGAGCGTGGCATGCCATTCTACAAGCTCCTGAAGGTGGACAGGTTTCAATGGACACCAGAAGCTCAGGAAGCACTCAAGGCCCTCAAGAAATTCTCGACGACTCCCCCGGTATTGAAGTCACCGAACCGAGCCACAGCAGATAGCGCAGCTGAGGATCTGTTGCAGTACCTCTCTTGCACAACTCACGTGGTCAGTTCAGCCCTGGTGGTCAAAAGGGTGGAGGAAGGGCATGTTCAGCCGACTCAACACCCGGTCTACTTCATAAGCGAGGTGCTCAGCCCATCTAAGATAAGGTACCCTCAGGTCCAAAAGTTGCTGTACGCGGTCCTTATCACAGCTCGCAAGCTTCGCCATTACTTCGAAGAGCACAAGGTGGTGGTAGTCACTTCATTCCCCATTGGTGAGATCCTATGGAATAGAGAGGCTACAAGAAGAATCGCTAAGTGGGCGTGTGAGCTGGGAGTACATGACATCGAATTCTGCCCACGCACTGCTATCAAGACTCTAGCTTTGGCTGACTTCATCTCCGAGTGGACAGAGAACCAAGTACCTGACAACCCGGAACCTCTGGAATTCTGGAAGATGTACTTCGATGGGTCGCTAAAGATAGATGGAGCCGGGGCTGGTGTCGTCTTAACCTCCCCGAAGGGCGAAAAACTCAAGTACGTGCTGCAGATTCTCTTCATAGTTTCCAACAATGCAGCAGAGTATGAAGCTATGCTGCATGGTCTGCGCATCGCGATTTCACTTAGCATCAAGCACCTCATAGTCTATGGGGACTCTCTAGTGGCGATTAGTCAAGTCAACAAGGACTGGGATTGCACCACAGAAGTCATGGACAAATACTGCGCCGAAATACGCAAGTTGGAAGACAAGTTCGACGGGCTGGAATTTGATCATGTGGATCGCAATGGTAATACAGACACCAACTTACTATCCAAGCTTGGTTCGTCCCGAGCCAAAATTTCCCCATGTGTGTTCGTCTAGGAGTTATCTCGTCTGTCCATTGATCGTGACTTAGAACCCCCAGAGCAGCACGTTCTGAGCTTAGAGGAGGCTCCAGCTGACTGGCGGGTCCCAATCATCAAGTTCATCAGGGATGGTGACGAGCCTGACGACAAACCAGAAGCCGAGTAACTTATACGGTGTGCGGCCAGCTATACATTGATCGGCAACGATCTGTTTAAGCGCGGTGCAGCTGGAGCCCTCTTAAAATGCATCGATGTGTCTCGAGGTAGAAGTCTGCTGATGGAGATCCATGCTGGGCAATGCAGTAATTCACGCTGCTTCTAGGACGTTGGTCGGGAAGGCATTTAGAACCGGATTCTACTGGCCAACAGCTAAGCAAGATGCTGCAGAGATTGTCAAGCGGTGCGAGGGATGTCAGTTCTTCGTGAATCAACATCATGTGCCGGCTCAACAGTTGCAGAACATTCCTGTCTCGTGGCCCTTTACATGCTGGGGGCTTGACATGATCGGTCCGCTCAAGAGGGCTCAAGGTGGATACACTTATGTCTTGGTAGCCATTGATAAGTTCACCAAATGGATCGAGGTCAAGCCAATCGCATCTCTGACTTCAGCAAAAGTGGTGGATTTCATACAAGAGATTATATTTCACTTTGGGATTCCGAACAGCATCATCACAGATTTGGGCTCCAACTTCACGGGCTCGGAATTCTTCAACTTTTGCTGCGGGAAGTCTATACTGATCAAGTAGGTCTCGGTGTCGCACCCTCATGCTAATGGCCAAGTCGAGCACGCTAATTGGATGATTTTGGATGCCCTGAAGAAGAGAGTCTTCTATAAGGATGAAAGACTGGCAGGCAAGTGGATCAGAGAACTCCCATACATCGTCTGGAGCCTCAAAACGTAGACGAGTAAAGCTCTCAATAGGAACACACCATTCTTCATGGTGTATGGCTCGGAGGCGGTGTTACCTACTGACTTGGCACATGGGGCACCGCGGTTGGCATTCAAAGATATCGTAGAGGCAGAAAGCACGCGGCTCGAGGAAGTCGACCTGCTGGAGGAAGAGCGGCTCAACTCAGTAATTTAGTCGGCACGATATCAGCAGACTCTGCACCGTTATCATGAGCGCAACATGCGTCCTCGTGCTTTCTAGTCGGGGATCTGGACCTCCGGAGGGTCCTCAAGGGGGTTGGGTGCCACAAGCTATCCCCCCTTGGGAGGGGCTTTACATCGTCACAAAAGTCACTCAGCCAGGATCCTATCATTGTCTCAGATGGATGGCACTCCGGTTGGGAACTCGTGGAACATCGAGCATCTGCGCAAGTTAGGTATCATGCGACCTCGGCAGTCATGTACTCTAGTCTGTACTCGTGGTTAGTCTTGATTTCAAGTGGACTCGTCCTCAGTCATGTTCAGTCGGATGTACTCAGATAATGAATAAAGGCATGATTTCTGTGCATACCTCTTCTCCTTGTGGTGTGAGTGCGTACAATTTCTGGTGATCATATCCTCGTCCTCAGATAATTAGGCAATCAATCATGGGTCCTGACCTGACTCATGGCTGGTGTTACATGCCTACTCCTACTCAAGCTTGGGTGCAGTCTGACCCTAATTATGGGACAATCAGCCTAGGTCGTATGACCGACAGCTGGTGTTACATGCCTTCGCGTCCTCATAAAAAGGGTGCAATCTGACCCTCCTTATGTGGCAATCAGCCTAGGTCGTATGACCGACAGCTGGTGTTACATGCCTTCGCGTTCTCATAAAAAGGGTGCAATCTGACCCTCCTTATGGGGCAATCAGCCTAGGTAGTATGACCGACAACTGGTGCTACATGCCTTCACGTTCTCATGATAAGGGTGCAATCCGACCCTTGTTACCAGGCAATTGGCTTAGGTCATGGACCTACAGTCAGTGCTACATGCCTGCAAGTACTCGTAATAGATAGGCGTGGTCTGGCCCTGCGTATCGCGTATTTGATGAGTTTTCAGTGCGAAAGTTTAAGTCCGGCACTCGTTTGCGTGTTTTCGATTTTGGGAAAGTTTGCGTCTAAAACTCTGTGTTAAGGCCGACTCAAGGGCCCGTTTTTCTCATAACATCATACATGAGGATAAGCAGTCAATAAAGATTTCATATCATCTAAGAACTCTAATATTGTTTTCTTACAGAGTAACACTCACAGCAGGTACAATCGGAATGCATAGTCACAGCAAGCAAAGTGTTCAAATTACAGTTCGAATTCTGAAATCAGTTTCTCTGCTATGGACTGAATCTCTGAGGCATATTGGTCAATGGTTGCGTCGCTTGGGTCAGCTCCAACTTTGGCTGTCAGCTCGGCTAAGTCTAGCTCTGGCCGAGTTATCTTCATCATCATCAGCACGTGTTGGAGAACTGATTTCAGTCGTCATCGAAGGTGTTTTTTGGTGTCTTCAACCAAGGTTGTCACCCGGTCTGATATTGGTCTTGACGAACCAACTTTTGGGGCGCATATGTTCAGGATGGTGTTCATGGCTGTGGTTGCGGACTTCATCAGCTCCTTGTTCTTTTCATAAGCTGCCTTCAGTTTCTCGCAGTTCTTCTTGACAACTTCATAGTTTCGCACTGAAAGTTCCAGATCGTGGTGTTGTCTCTCTGGCAGCTACCACGATTCTTTGAGAGCTTGTCTTGTATACTTCAATACCTTGTCCAAGTCTCTGTTTTTGCTTTGAATCTCGACTCAGATCTTGTCAGCTTCAATTAGCTCGGATGTTTTTCGTTCGAGTTCTGTTCGAGTCAGCTGGTGGCTTGTTTGAAGTACTGTCAAGGCACTGGATGTGTTCTGGAAGGACTTCTTGAATCCATCTCATGACTCTCAAAGCTCCTAGATTTCTCTTTTCAGTCGCAGTGCCTCATCCTGCGGACCGATTCAACTTATAGGCCAGTTACCTCATGCTGTTTTCATTCCAGTTCAAGCTTGCGCTACAGATTTCGAGCATTGTCTCAAGCTTCGTCATGCTCGAGGACAATATTATGGTGTGAGGCATCGCGCTGAGCTAAGGCAATTTCCAGATCAGCAATCTTTTTAGCTGCAGCTGCATGTCAAGGCATGAGCATATCAGGATATGTCGGACGCTAGGCTATATGGGCGACTAAGAAAGTAGGCACTCACCAGCGCTCTCAGCAGCACGGGTGGCTTCTGACTCGGCCAGCTGTTGGCGCAGCGCGACTACATCACTCCTAAGCACTGGAGCACTGGAGCAAGTTGTTCACACCATCGTGCGGCCTGATCGAGCCAGTTTTGCAGAAAAGGATTCAGTGCATTAGTGATATTGATGTTGATTTCAAAGATCATCACAATCTGAATAGCGACTTACCTCAAAAGCTGCAAACGGCATCGGTTCAGTTGGGCCTACAGCAAGTTGTAGATCTGGGGCCACCAGGTCGAATGAAGTTGCTTCTTCAGCCATGATAGTGTCATCTGTCAACTTGGAACCTTCATCTCGGGGGCTTGGCACTTGCACTGAGATATCTGGAATATTTTCGGCATTAGTTGTCTCGTTGCCAGTAGTTGCCTCATTCTCATGTTGTGGGCCATGCTCGTCCATAGCATGATCTTGGCGACCTGAAGTGCCTCTTCCTTCAAGATTGCTGAGCGCGTCTTGCCAGTTGAAGAGGGGCCTCGCGCTGGTGTCATCTTGGTGGTCTTCTAAATTCTTCACCTCTGCTTCAGTCGGCCGCTTCGGGATCTCAAGCTCAGGTGCTTCAGTCGTACGCTCTGAAACTTCAAACTCGAGTGCTTCAGATGCACCAGACCCAAGCTTGAGGGCTTCGGTTGCTTCGGCCCCGAGCTCGGGGGCTCTGGCTTCATTCGATTCAGGCTCGGGGGCTTCTTTTGGGTCAGCATCGGGCCCGAGAGGCACTGTGCTTTGTTTTGCGGAAGGTCTGCACAACAATTTGATTCAATCGAGGTGTTGGAAATAGAAATAAAAAGATGATGGTTAAAATGATCAAGCCTACCATGGTGGCGTAGGACGGCTGTCACTTGGAAGTGGAAATGACTTCACGAATTGCGCTAACTCTGGATCAACATCTGATAAGTCTAACTCCTCCTCCATTGGCATATCTTGGTGAGTCAGGAGGGAAGGCTATGACTTCAAGTTACCTGGGCTCGTTTAGACCTCCTCCTCGTGACGTTGCAGTGGGATTTCTTCTTCTTCCTCCTCCTCATCGATCAGAGCACTCCAGTCAATGCCGCCAAGAGATGAGGCTTCACTATTGTCAGTCGTCTCCTGCACTTTGGATTTCTTGCTCGGTCTCTTGGATGGGGATGTTGGATTAGGCTTGGCAGGTGAGGTCTTCTGACTGCTGATTTGTTCCCTGATGGTCCCCTTTCTCTAGGGGAACTTCGGTCTGTTCTGTCGATGTCTTGGCTCAGGTACGTCTGGACACCCTTAGGGGTGGCATCACCTTCCTTAGAGCCCATTATATGCTCAGGGAGCTTAGTTCCTCTTGAGCCTCGGCATTCTTCTTCAGACATCGGCGTCGTCAGCTCGGCGTGAGATGGTGATAAATGTTGCAGCTTCATTGTTGTCTTTCCCTTGTGTTGCTGCAACCACAGCTTCCATCTCCTCAGCAGCCAACTAGGGACTCCCGTTTCAGCATCTTGTCTGCGTTGTGTTGCGGAGGGTCGGATAGGAACTTAGGAATATTGCTCTGCAAAGATAGAGTCAGCAAATCTGTTCAGTGATGAATACATTATCAGGATACTCACAGTTGGCGTAGGATGCCATGCAGAGTAAGGCTATGGTGATCCTTCATTGTGGACGTCACCTCTCAGCATTAGGCCAACTCGGGCCCTGATTTCTTCTGCAGTAATGGGTCGGCTAACCTCTCGAGTGGGATCGTTGGCTCTGACATACAGATAGGCTAGATATACTCGGTCTTTCATCGGTTGAATGCTTCAGAAGATAAAATCTATAACTATGGCACGAGCAGTCAAGCCGTTGTCTTTCAAATCTGAGATGTCATTGAGCAGGATTTCCACCTCCGCCATTTCCTTTGCAGTTGGTGCCTCTTCCCAACTGCTGAGCTTGGAGTTCGGTTGGCGTCCTGATCGGGCTGGTAGAGAGTTGGCATGGTTGGTCATGTAGAACCACTCGGAGTGCCATCCTCTGTTGCTATCCTTGAGAGGGATGTCTAGGTATATTGATTTGCGCCCCCTACGCAGTTCTAGACTAGCTCCTCTGATTACTTGCAGAACCTTATCCCGGGTGCCGGGTTTGCAGTGGTAAAGATATTTCCAAAGACCGAAATAGGGAGCAATCCCGAGGAAAGCCTTGCACAAGTGAATGAAAATCAAAATTTGGAGGATCGAGTTTGGGTTCAGATGAGACAAGTCAATGGAATAGAAATTCAGTAATCCTCGTGCAAAGGAGCAGAGGGTAATCCTAACCCGCGGACAAAGAAAGTTGCAAAGACCAAGGACTCGTTGGTATCCTCTGTGGGGACCTTTTCACCCTCGCAATCTCTCCACCCACCCAATTCCTTAGGAGGAAGAACCCCCATTTTCACAAGATGATTGAGGTGAGATTTGGAGACAGATGACATACGGACAGCCAGAAATGGCGACAGGATTAGCCAGTTCTCATCATGTGGAAGTCCTTCGCTAGTGTTTCCATGTTCGCTGATCGTCTTCTTCTTCTGAGCCATGGGTGCGAGGGATTCTGGCGCTAGTTTAGAAGTTTTGGGATAAAGATTTTGAATCTGTTGGTGCTGGCGGTGGAGTAAATGCAGCTGTTGGAGATGGGGATTTGAGCGGAAGGAACCGTTAGGGTATTGGTCTTCTTTAATACCCAATGGCATTAAGTTCGAGGAGTTCTGTTTTTCTTTAAGGAAACTTACGGCGTCAACGTTTTCTCTGTGATTCTGATGGGATAGCGGGTTTCCTAAATGGTTCAGTCGGCATAACTTTTTCCTGGGTTGTCTGGAATTCAGTGGACATTGCTCAGTCAGATAAGTTGACTCAGATATTTTCAATCTGTCAATACATGGTGGCACTTATATTTGAGATGATTCGTTTGGCTCGGGGGCTCATGGTCTTCATTCGGTGATCTGGTTTTCAGTGATTAAACTGTCTTTAAGCAATCTGACAAAGGTTGTTTATAGAAGGAATGAACTTCATTATATGACGGTGAACTCGTGAACAAGTTGAAAACACAAACCATTCATTAGAAAGATGGGATTCATTACAAAGATAAATCTACGAATACATGAGATATTCCTACGGCACTACACTGCTAGTTAGACTAATCATAGTCCAATAGCCGACACAGCGGCTCTTCTTGGGTGGTAGAGCAGCATCCTCGTCGCTGCTGCTGCCATCCCCGTCGTCGTCGTCGTCGCCATCGTCACAACCGTCATCGTCATCATCGTCGTCGTCGTTGTCCTCGTCCTCGGCGTCTTCATCCTCCTCCTCCTCCTCGTCGTCGAGGCCGCCGAGGCCGGGGTGGTTGAGACCCCGACGCCTTGCCTTCTCCTTCTAGTTGTACTGGTTAGAGTCAGCATCGGAGTCCTCCCTGGCTTCTTCCAGCGGCGCTTTCCCCTTGAAGTCGCCGCCATCATCGCTGTCGCTGAGGGGGTCGGCGTCGCTGGGGGGATCTTCCTCGCTGGGACCGCCGGTGAAAATCTCATCCTCCGAGTCAGAGAACTCAGAGCGGTTCTTGCGAGGGCCAGGCATGGAGTTTGCAAGAAAGGGGTTTTGGGAGTTGAATCTTATGTGTGTGCAAGACAATGAAGTGTGATTGATGGACGGGCTCTGGCTTCAGTTATATAGCGGGCGAAGTGCCGCTCCGACTTCTGCAAGTCCGCGTATAATGATGGCGCTTGGTATTCGGATGGACACGCGTCGGTCATCTCCAGGTGAGACAGTTCAAGAGAGTTGGATCCACGAGCGGTTGGGTTTTCGAGGGAAAGTGTATGCGACAAAGAAAGGAATGGCTCTTCATATTATCGGCAGTTTCCCGGTTTACACCCAATCGTGGGGAATTTTTTCTGTAAGTTTTTTCTGATTGGGACAAAGGCCTGAAGACATCAGTCGGGCGATGATGAGTCGGGAAAGCTCTTTGGACCTAAGCTGATTGTTACTCAAGTCAACTTGAAGCTCGGGGGCTACACCCAATGGGTGCACATTGTCGGTGCAACCATTGAAACGATGCGGTGATTGACTCGGGAAGAAATATGTACTTTCAAAATTCCAGATTATTTGGACCTTCAAGCTGATTGTTACTCAAGTCAACTTGAAGCTCGGGGGCAATACCCATTGGGTGCACCTAGTCGGTGCAACCAATGATTTGAGAAGACGAATGATCTGAAGATGGAGTTGTCGAAGCCAGTTATTCTTTTTGGACCTTTAAGCTGATTGTTGCTCAAGTTAGCTTAAAGCTTGGGGGCTACACCCAATGGGTGCACCTAGTCGGTGCAACCATTGGAGGGATATGAAAGTTGATTCCGCAAGACATTTCACTTGGAGCTATAGTTGGTTGTGCGAGTCTCGAGTCAATTGACCTCTGAATTGACTCGAGCCTCGGGGGCTTGTGGGGAATAAATATCCCCTAGCTCCTCATGGCGTGGATCTAGGACATGGGGCAACAGTGGGCCTGAGTCGGGTGAGCGGCGGATTTCATGGGTCGAGCGCTTAACTCAGGCCCAAATACGGTCGTGATGGCTTGGAGTTCAAGGCAACAACGATGTGATCCGGAGAACAAACAAGGAAGCTTAGCTTAGACTCAGGTTCCGAGATTTGAGGAGATCGAAGAAGATACGATGGAAACTAAGATTCTGTTTGATCTCATGTTATCTAAACCGACTAGGAGATATAGAAAGAACTCAACTTGTAACCGAAGACTCCGTCAGACTATATAAGGCGGATGAGGGACCCCTACATAGATCATCAAAACACACCTCAACCCATCGCAGTCCAACCCTAGCCCTCATTGAACCTTGAGAACTCGACGTAATACAATCAGCCACAAACATGACGTAGGGTTTTACGCATCTCGTGGCCCGAACCTATCTAAATCTTCGTGTCTCTATCGCTTCTTCGGCGAACAATCGAGCTATGTCGATCTCACCGAACCACAAAAGCTCCACGTGACCCGTCCCGTGGTGCACTGCCGGTACTAAACCCCGACACGGCGTGCGTCCACCACATCCACGCCAGTGACCCCAATGACCCCAATCTCAATGGGGGGCCAAGCAGATCCGATCTGCAAAACCTTCAACCCCATCCGACCCCTGCGCTTAGATCTGATCTGCGGTCGGAAGGTTTCATGGCAACTCCATCGACAAAGCACACAGCATCCGGATCCAATATGCACCCAGGCGCATACTATGCAACCTCCATCGTGGGGAATCTGGACCCTAGGCCTGATTTGGACCGGGGAGGCCACTGGCAGACTGTCGCCTCCAAGCGCTTCACAAGAAGGTCCAGAGCTTATCCAAGCCATCAAGCGACGGCTCCACCAGTAAACCACTCGGCCCTATGATGCCCCCGGCATCTCAAAATCCCTAACATAGAGTTAGATGAACACTAATGAGGAATTAGAACTTAATCATGCTTAGAACGGAACAAGAACCAGGCAAATAAAACACTAAGTCAAAATTTTCTAGTTGAATATGTAAAACCTTGCGTTGCTTGGTTGAGTAGTTAAAAGTCTATTAGTTTTTGCGCAAAACATCAAATACAAAAGTTTTGGTTTAATATATGACCTTCAACTTTGAAATTTTGATCTTCTTTAAAATCAGATGTTAAGGGGCTCAAAAGTTCAAACTAGACCAACAGAGACTACACTAGGGAAATTCTGCTGTGTTTAGGGAGTTCACTTTTCCCAAGATTCATTCTGAACTTACCTTCGATTTCATTATACAACTTCAAAATATTCCTTACTATGAAATGAAATTAAACTTATGATCTTTCAAATGCATCTGATCTTGAAGTAATTGGATCTCATTTGGTCACTCAAAAGTTTGAAACAAGAAAGGCTCCACACAAATTGAAGCTGCAGTTTGACCAACCCTATTGAAAACATTTGAGCTGGTAGTTCAAAATATAATGAGATCTAGACCAAACTTCCTATACCAAACTTGTAAAGAACTTGATGATGAACAACTTCGGTATTGTGAATAGTGACATGCATAAAGGTTTGCATAGTGTTTTAAGTCAAATTATTTCAACATATCAAATCTGTCGAAACTTGTATTGTCTAGAAAATTCAATTTTATGTGACACAAACGTCTTTATCATGCAAACCGTTATCTATGAAAGTTGTAGGGCATGAAGTATTGGACAACATTGATATATTTCATTTTCCATGAAACTGACCCCTTGTAGGCTAAACAGAATATTTAAATCCTAGAATTTAGTTGGTCAAACAGGGGCAGACTTTGAAATTCAAAAATTCTCCAAAAATATCAACAGAACGTACTATTATACTTTATAGAAAAGTTGTAGATCGCGAAGTTTACTACATTTCTTGTATTTTGTGTTTTGCCAAACTCGACCTCTATGTTAGTTAAAAACCGGGATTTCAAACGGAGGTTTCTGCAGTCAACAGGAGATTTTTATATTTTCGAATTTTCCTTTTTCCCTTCGGTCTACGACAGGTGGGCCCATCAGCCCCGGCGCCCGACCATGGCCGACCATGGCCGCCACGTCCATGGCCACACGGCCAGCACTTTCTGCCCGGTCCCCACTGGGAGCGGCCTTACGGAGAGGAGGACTCCCTCCCATTCACTCTCCTCTCTTTCGCTCAGTACATTCCTATCAGTGGCCCTTCTTCCTCTTTAATCCAACCCACCACCATTAACAGGAGCTCGAGCTCGAGCTCGAGCAGCCCGTTCTGCTCGTCCCCATGCCTCACCATTACTGCGCCGATCTTCCCTGTCCTACACTCCACCGTTTCCCCTAAGTTTTGGCCGCCGAAATCACTCCGTGGAGCAACAGTTCGTCGCCACAGTTCTGTGCGTTCCAAGCTCCGTCGTTGGCCATCTCCACACGTTCCCCGTCGAATCCAGGTTGTGGGATGAGTTCCCTGCGCTCCCCTCTCTGTGATACTCCGTATCTAAAGGCCATCTAAGTGCATTACATACATTCACAATTCTCTTTTAAAATTTTAATTCAAATTCAAATTTGAGGCCTTTTCAAAAATTTGGAGTTTTCTAGGGGAAAAAATATAAAAGGGTAGTTTAAATTAAGCCCTTCCACTTTTGTATTTGGACCCCTGTCAAAAAGGGTCAAAATCCAGGGTTAAAAATGAAAATGATAAAAGTAAAAAAAAGAAATGGCAGACCGGGGGGGATGAATCCCCGGCCTGGGTGGCGGCCTGTGGCCACGCGGCGGCCCAGCCGCCGGGGGAGGCCGGCGTGGCGGCCCGCATGGGCGCCAGCGCGCCCACTTCCCCTGCGCACCTGACGGGCGGGCCCCACCGCTCGTCGTCTTCTTCTCCACGGGGGAAAGGAGCAGGGACCTCCCGTCCTCCCCACTCCGCTCGCCCCTGCCTGCCACCACGCTCCGCTCCGCGCCGTCGTAGCCACTTCGCCCCGCCGCCGTCCTGAGCCGTCACCACCTCCCTGCCTTGGCCACCACCGCTGCGCAGCCCCTCCCCCCGCGCATCTCTCGCGCCGCTCGTCCGCGCCCGCCGTGACGCCTCCCCGTCGACTGTTGCCTCCGCCGCCTCCGCTCGCCGTCGAGGGGTGAGAACCCGCGTCCCTCGCCACCCTCTTCCCCTCCGCCCTACCCTCGCCGAAGATTGGGGTCGGCTCGAGCTCAATCGAGCTCGGCGCCCATCCATGGTGGCCGCGACCGCGAGGGCCGCGCCGCCCCTGGGTTCCCCGCGCGCAAGCCCTAGTGGCCTCTCCATCGCGCGCACGGGGTGCGGGACGGCCCTGTGCACCTCTCGCGGGGGTCCCCTGGCCCCGTTCCGGCCTAGCGCCGCCGCGTGCGCCGTTCGCCGCCGCGCTTTAGCGCGTGCGCGCGATGTGGCCGCCGCGGGCAGAGAGATGAGAGGGAGGGGAGGAGAAGAGGAAGGGGTAGAGAAAGGAGGAAGTCGCCGTCGGCCGGGACCCCGCCGGCTAGGCCGCGCCGCGCCGGTGAGCGCGCACGCCCCGCGCCGAGCCAGCCGGGCCAGCCGAGCGAGGACGGTCTGCCAGCCCGCTCGGCCGATGGGCCGAGCTGAAAAGGGGAGAGAGTTGGGCCACGCTAGGAAAAAAGGCCGCCGGCCCACTTAGTGGGCTGGGCCAGGGAGAAAGGAGCCCAGCCAGATTTTTGGAGGGGGAATTGGGACTTTTTGTTTTGTTCTTTTTCGTGGGCTGGGCCGAATTTCAATTTCCATTTCCATTTTATTTTCTTTCCTAATTCAATTTGGTTATTTAATTTTAGTTTAATATTAATCTGTTTATATTAATAGAATTATTTATTAATTCATATAAATATTTTGTATTTCTAAAAAAAAGAAAATAAATTAAAGCTTATATATTTAAAAAAAAGAGTTAGATTTTGTTTAAAAATGCAGAAAAATTCATAAAAGAGTATTAAAAATATAAAATTAATTCTAAAACACATTTGAATTATTCAAAAATTTCTAGAAAATTCATTTAAGCTTTTAAAAATATTTAAAAATAATATAAAAAATCCTTTGAACCCTAGGACAGTCAGTTACGTCCTGAAGATCCAGATATTTAACCCCGACCACCTTTTTTCTTTAGAAAATCGTACGCTTTACTTTTCAACAGGTTGATCATCCTCATGCTTCCAAACTCCTGCATGTCATTCATGTTAGGCACGTTGGTTCTTATCTTTCCAGTTGAAGAGTCTTCCGAAGTCATTCCGATGTGACACCCCAAAGCTGAGCCTCCTGGTCCGTCAGGTGTCCACTACCCTAATCCCCGAAGCGATTTCAAGACTCTGAGACCTTTTCTAAGGCAAGCCCCGGTGCATTACCTATTTTCTTTAAGTCCTTTAAATAAGAATGGGTTATGCTTGTGCATTAGAGTCAGGAGTTGGTTGAAACTCTAGGGCATGATTACCCAATGTCCTGCATGAAGATCCTATACGCAATAAATGGCTTAGGTGGCATAGGCCTAGAACGGAAATTCTTTTATTAAAGTTAATTGGGTAAGAATGAGAAGGATGTTAATAATTTGACAGGCATGCGGCGGGATCAGTTTCGCTTTCGTATATTGCATATTGTGATTATTGCCATGGACCCTAATCCTGCCTATCACATAAGGACGTCCGATGTGTGGCCTGGTTGGGCCGAACGTGCCTCATTCACTTGCCGTCCTTAACGGGCTCCGGTAAACCTCTCATCCTGTTGTACCTAAGCGCGGAACTAGATGAGACCAACTGGAAGGAGGAGGTTGGGCGGGTGTCGAAGGACTGACACCCAGGTTCGGTGAGGATGGTTCCGGCTAGGTGACATTAGATGTTGGGTTGTCGTATGTGGGGTCAGTGTACACACATATGACGGGTGTCTGAGTATCCCTCTCGAGAGGTGGAAAAATCGATTCGAATCGTTTGTGGCTTGCCAGTTGTAAGATGCCTGATCGCGACCAACATCGTAGTAAAAAAGTTGATCTTGTTGATAAAGAATGATTTCGCAAAGTGTTTGCTTTTGTTTGTTAGTAGAATAAGTATAACTTAGTCTGGAAAGGTAATAACTAAAAAGTAACTAAATTCTAAAAAGCTAAGGATTCACTGTCAGGCCTGCCGCAGTGTGAGTTGACCTAACCACCCCGACTATAGGCTAGAAAGTCGGGTTAGACCCAGTGGTCGGGTAAGTCTTGCTGAGTAACTAGTACTGAGGCTTCTTTGCTTATGTTTTTCTCAGGTGCTGAACACTCGCTGCAAGTGAGAGCTTTCTTCTATCGCTCCCCAAGTCTTCTTTTTGGGGTGAGCATCATTGGGCAGGATGCAAGTTTCCCTCCCTGCGGTCATTTTGAATAAAAGATTGTACTAATCAATCGTTTGGTTGTAATAGTTTATTTCTTTTAAGCTATGTATGAGATGTAAGATGTTGTAATCTGTGGACTCCGTCGAGAGTCGACACATGAGCTTGATCCAGATGGGAAGGCCAAGTCAAGATACCTACATCCTGAAGGACTACCGAGGTTAGTCCGGATCTGGTGTTTAACCACTAAATCTGGGTTAATCTGGGCGGTTATGCCACAGCTGGTATCAGAGCCGAGCTTATGTGGACAGATTACTTCTATATTCAAAACAAAACTATTATATATATATATATATGCCCAATATTAAGGACTAGTGTAGTGAAGATGAGATAAGTCATATTAATGTAACCCTCTGTAGAAATCGTTTACCAAAGACTAAGAAAAGCTTCAATTAAAAGTTTCATGCATCATGATCGCATTAGATCTGTCGCCCTCTCCTCCATAAGCTATATAAGCCAGCTTCAAAATGAATTCAAAATTTTCTTTCTCTGGTTCAGATGGCCGGTGAATACTTAGGAGCAACTCTTCCACCCAATCCCACCCTGGCAGATGTGCTCAATCGCCAAGATCGGTTAATTGAATTACTTGCTCAGAACCAGTTGCTTCCACAGCAGCGGATTCAGGGTCAATCCTATCCTGGTAGGGATCAAGAAGTGAATTTCTTAGATTGTGAAGCTCTACACCCTCCAGTCTTTCAAATGACATCGGATTCAATGGATGCCAAGCATTGGGTTCGGAACATCGAGTCGACATTTGAACTTTTGCCGAGCCTCTGAGATCGCCAGAAGGTGTTATTCGCCGCACAGAAGTTGCAAGGCCCTGCAGGAGCTTGGTGGGTTACCTATCGGGCGTCTCTTAAAAGTGATCAAAAATTGACTTGGCAAGAATTCAGGAAGGCTTTTAAAGACCATCATATTCCCGAAGGCTTGGTGGAATTAAAACTGCAGCAATTCTTGTATCTTCAGCAGGGGGACAAAACGGTATTGGAATATCTACAGTTATTTAAGTATCTTGCTTAATATGCACCTATGCTATTGGCCACTGGTGAGAATGATTCCATTTGGGTAATCATAGACAGACTAACAAAAACCGCTCATTTCATCCCAGTAAGTGTCAATTATCCTATTCAGAAGTATGCCGAGCTATACCTACAACGTATAGTTGCTTTGCATAGAGTACCCAAAACCATCGTTTTTGGTCGAGGACCCCAGTTCATTGCTCGCTTTTGGGAGCAATTGCAAACAGCCTTGGGTACCACTCTCATTCACAGCTCTGCTTACCATCCCCAGACTAGTGGACAAGTGGAACGGATTAATCAAATATTGGAAGATATGCTCCGAGCTTGTGTCTTGCCCTACGGTGCTAATTGGGAATCTTGTTTACCATTGGCGGAATTCACCTACAACAACAGTTATCAGAAAAGTTTGGAAATGGCTCCATTTGAAGCATTATATGGTTGACGGTGTCGAACTCCTCTTAACTGGTCTGAACCTGGGGAAAGGGTAATCTTTGGTCCAGAACTGGTAACAACTGCTGAAGAACAAGTTCGTTTTATTCAAGCCAAATTAAAGGCCGCTCAAGCTCGACAACAAAGTTATGCCGATAAACGAAGGAGATCTTTAGTTTCCCAAGTCGGGGATTTTGTGTATCTCAAGGTATCACCAATGAAGGGGATTCATCGTTTCGGTGTCACCGGCAAACTAGCTCCTCGATACATCGGACCTTTTCCAATTATCGAGAGATGCAGTCCAGTGGCTTATCGAATCGATCTACCACCTGGGTTGACAGCCACTCACAATGTATTCCATGTCTCTCAACTTAAAAAATGCTTAAGAGTGCCCTCCGAAGAAGTGGACCATACTGAACTTCAAGTGGAACCCAATTTAACTTATAAAGAGTACCCCAATAAGGGTTTGGATGTGAAGGAAAGGGTGACCCATCGAAGGACAATCAAATTTTATAAAGTGCAATGGTGACATCATACAGCAGAAGAAGCCACCTGGGAATCAGAACAACTTTTACAAGAGGAATATCCGGATTTCTAGAATCATCTTCACAAGGGTCAAGCAAGTAAGTCGTCTCGGTTCATTCTCCATCTCGTTCTCCCACTGTTCATACTATCGATGGGTCCTCTCTTTCCGTTGCTGGAGAGGGCATTCTCGTGTCTGACTCTTTTCATGTTCCTAATGTTTCCTACGTTCCTAATCTAACCATGCAGCTTATGTCCGCTGTCATTCTTGATCTTGATTTTTGTTATGTTCAGGATCGTAGTACGGGTTGCCTAGTTGGTACTAGCCCTCGTCGTCATGATTCTCAGCGCCTTTGGGAGCTTGACTGGCTTCATCTTCCTTCTGCTGCGTCTGCCAGTTTTGATGGCTCTGTTTTGGCCGCTTCATCCACTTCTTCTTTTGATCAGTGGCATCATCGGCTGGGTCATCTGTGTGGCTCCTGTTTATCTACTTTGATTCGTCAAGGTCTCTTAGGTTCGGTTTCCGGTCATGAGTCATTAGCTCAGTGTCAGGGTTGTCGTTTGGGAAATCAGATTTAGCTTCCCTATCATTCTACTGAGTCAGTATCTGAGCGCCCGTTTGATCTTGTAGACTCAGATATATGGGGTCCTGCTCCTTTTGTTTCAAAAGGGGGCCATCGATATTATATAATTTTTATAGATAATTTTTCTCACCACACATGGATTTACTTTATGAATAATCATAGTGACGCTTTATCCATCTATAAGAATTTCTCTGCTATGGTTCGCACTCATTTCGACACTTCTATTCGTGTTTTTCATGCCGACTCTGCAGGTGAATACCTTTCTGGTGTTTTTCGTCAGGTTCTTTCTGCACAAGGTACTCTTGCTCAGTTTTCTTGTCCTGGTGCTCATGCTTAGAATGGTGTTGCTAAACGCAAGCATCATCATCTTCTTGAGACTACTCGTGCTCTTATGCTTGCTTCTTCTGTTTCATCTCATTTTTGGGCTGAAGCTATCTCCACTGCCACATATTTGACTAACATTCAGCCTTCGTCAGCCTTTCATGGTGGCATTCCTTTTCAGCGTCTCTGTGGTAAGACGCCTGATTATGACGACCTTCATCTTTTTTGTTGTGTTTGCTATGTGCTTCTTGCACCTCGTGAGCGCACGAAGTTGACTGCGCAGTCCGTGGGGTGCTGAGCATTAGGGATATCGTTGTTGGGATTTGGTTGGTTGACGGATGAGGATTTCTCGGAATGTTGTCTTTGATGAGTTTCGTCCTTTCTATCCTCGTCCTTGATCTGATCCTTCTTTAGCATCTTTAGTTGATTCTCTCTCATTTTTATTTATTCCTGATACTGCTCTTCAACATATATCTTCTTGCTTTGTACCCTCTCCCACTGTGCCTTCTTCAGGAGCTGTGCCTCCGTCTCCTTCTGTAGTGCCACATGTAGCTGTGCCTCTATCTCCTTCTATAGTGCCACATGTCGAGCCTCCTTTGGGGTCTTCTTCTTTGCCTCCTGACTATACTACCAAGCCTCCTATGACCCAGGTGTACACACGTCATCGTGCTTCGACTCCTGCTCCTTCTGATGAGCCATCTTTTGGCCCTTCTGAGCCTTCTTTTGATGAACCATCTCCGGAGCAGCTCATACGTCGTGGTCATCGGTCTCGTCAGCCTGTTGATCGATATGGCTTTGGACCTGTTACTTGGCAAGGTTTTGCTGGTACTGTCCTTTCTGTGCCACTTTCCTATCGTGATGCCATTCTTCATCCAGAATGGCAGCTTGCGATGGCTGAGGAGATAGCTGCACTTGATTGTACGGGGCACTTGGGATGTTGTTTCGACTCCCTCTCGTGTTCGTCCCGTAAGTGGATCTATAAGGTTAAGACTCGCTCTGATGGATCTCTTCAGCGCTATAAGGCTCGTCTTGTTGCCCGTGGTTTTCAGCAGGAATGTGGTCATGATTATGATGAGACCTTTGCTCCTGTTACTCATATGACCACTGTTCATGCTCTTCTTCCTGTGGCCTCTATTCGTGAGTGGGTCTATCTCTCAGCTTGATGTCAAGAATGCCTTTCTTAATGGTGAGTTACGCGAGGAGGTTTATATGCAGCCACCGCCTGGGTATTCTGTTCCTGAGGGTATGGTTTGTCGTCTTCGTCGCTCTCTCTACCGTCTTAAGCAGGCTTCTCACGCTTGGTTTCGGCGCTTTGCTTCTGTGGTTACGGCTGCTGGTTTTTCTGCCAGTGCTCGTGATCCCGCTCTGTTTGTACACACATCATCTCGTGGCCATACTCTTCTTCTCCTCTATGTTGATGACATGATTATCACCGGAGATGATCCTCATTTCATTGCCTTTGTCAAGGCACGTTTGAGTGAGCAGTTTCTCATGTCTGATCTTGGCCCTCTTCGTTATTTTCTTAAGATCGAGGTTTCCTCTACACGTGAGGGATTTTATTTGTCTCAAGAAAAATATATTCAGTGCCTTATTGATCGTGCATCTATTACTTGATCACTGGACTGATGAGACTCCCATAGAGCTCAATGTTCACCTTTCTGCCACAGATAGTGAGCCTCTTGATGATCTACTCGTTATCGTCATATCTTGGTGTTACTCATCCTGACATTTCCTGTTCTGTGCATATTATGAGTCAGTTTGCTTCCGTGGGACTATGCCACGTCGTTTGTTCTTTCCACGCTCGAGCTCTTTACAGCTTCAGGTTTATTGTGATGCTACATGGGCTAGTGATTTCTCTGATCGTCGATCTCTTTCTGCTTATTGTGTTTTTCTTGGTGGTTCTCTTATTGCTTGGAAGACTAAGAAGCAGACAGCAGTTTCTCGTTCGAGTACAGAGGCTGAGTTGCGTGCTATGGCTCCTGTGACGGCAGAGGTGAGTTGGATACGGTGATTGCTCGTAGATTTTGGTGTTTCTGTTTCTATACCGACTCCTCTTTTGACTGACAATACTGGTGGTATTAGTATTGCTCGTGATCCGGTGAAGCAAGAGCTTACTAAGCGTTTTGTTGTTAATACATATTACACACATGCACAGGTTCAGGATGATATAGTTACTCTTCGCTTCGTGCCATCGGAGTTACAGTTGGTTGATTTTTTCACGAAGGCACAGACCAGAGCTCAGCATAGTTTTTATCTCTCCAAACTTAGCGTGTTTGATTCATCTTGAGTTTGAGGGTGGTGTTAGATATATTTGTATCTCTGTATTTTTTTATGTATTGTAGGGGGTTATGTGTATATATCCCTTCATGTACTGGTATATATATATCGGCTTTAGGGTCTCATAATGAATACAAGTGCTATTCATAACAAGACCTACATGTCTCCCCTCTCTCATGGATGGAAAGAAAATTTTAAAATATGATAGTTTGTATCAAGATAACGTTTTGGAGCTACATAAAACTCTATTCCTATTCTTATTCATTGCTAATTAGTTTGTGTTGTTAATTTTTGCAGCAGGCCAAGCAAATGCCAAGAGTGCCAAGGCTGAAATGCCTAGAGCTGTAAGATATTCAAAAAGACTCCAGACCATAAATAGTAAGTCTATTCTGACCTCTAGTTTAGATCATATTTATCAAGATAACGTTTTGGAGCTACATAAAACTCTATTCCTATTTTTATTCATTGCTAATTAATTTGTGTTGTTAAGTTTTGCATTAGGCCAAGCAAATGCCAAGAGTAGTGCCAAGGCTGAAACGCCTAGAGCTGTAAGATGTTCAAAAAGACTCCAGACCATAAATAGTATGTCTATTCTAGCGTCTAGTTTCGATCACATTTGTAGTTATTTATTTGAAAAAGCTGTTAAGAGTTCGTCTTTAGTGAGTTAAGAACAATGAGCTTGCTGATCTCCAATCATTTTTAGCTTGGGGTTTAAGGAAGCAAAGAACCATGGTTCCCATGAGGAAGAACTATATATGGCCAAGCATTTTTTCTTTTGAAGAGGGTAATTTTCTCCTTCCCAAATTAATATGTATGATTTCCCGCTCAAATATGATTGAGCTGCTCTCTGTCCTGCATGTAATAAACTAAAATTTGATAATTTATAACATGATATCATTCTCTCTCTCACCCATGTAGTGAAATACATTGTTAAAATCTGATCTGATAGCTTGTTACGTGATGGCGTTCTAGGGTTGCATTAAGTTCTCTCGCTTTCTCGCTAGATGAAGCCGTGACAAAAAATTGTAAGAGCAAAATTATAATGGCCCCAAAGCTAAGTCAAGAAGTAGCAACCATGTTGAACAAGGACGGCAGTTTGCAGCAAGAGCTTCCTAGGATCAGTAGGTCTGACTGGAGCTGGGAAGCCATTCCGCATGGAAATGATGCTTTTCTGGTGAATTTTCCTTCGGTTGATGATCTCAAGCGGATGGTCGATATCGACTACTCTTTGAAGAATCACAAGGTGACAATCGCAGTTTCAGAATGGAGTGCAGATGGCCCAGTGGATCCCATCTATCAACTAGAGGAGGTGTGGATCCATGTGACCGGCATACCTCACGCCTGGCGGCACTACTTGGTGTTCTGGGCGCTAGGCTCAGTGGTTGGCTTTACCGAGGATGTTGACATGCATACTTACAGGCATAAGGGAATTGTCCGCATCAAAGTGGGCATTTTGAACAAGGATTTGTTGCCGATAACCACGGATGTTGTGTTTGGTAAACTAGGATACAACATCACCTTCTCTTTAGAACCTGAGGGTTTTGAGCCGGAGGTGGACAGCCAAGTTTCTGAAAATCAGCAGGACAAGGATAGTGAAGGCAACGAAGAGGACAATAGGATGGAGGAGGATGATGATCAATTACACAAGAGATTAAAAGGGAATAACAACAGTAACAGTTCAGCTTCAGTCCAGCCTGAGGAGGGACCGGTGCCTATGCAAACAGCTTGCAAAGATTGTATGGTGGGTTCATTACAACAGTCACCTATCTTTGTGACCAAACCACCTATTGGTGCAGAAAAATATTGTGCGGAGTTAACTATAAAATCACTGCGCAAATTTGGTTTTCTACCAAACCCTGTGCACTCACAACCGAGTGCAGAAAAGAATCTGTTGGTAGCTGATCTGAATCATAAAGCCGATGTCGTGGACAGTCCTGGGCTACAAAAGAATCAAATGATCTCTTCCATTGACAGCTCCAGCAGTTTGTCTCGACCCGCCGCAAGCAGCCCTACACCAGACCATAGTCAGAAACTTGTTGCAGAGAGGGAGAAGTTGACAGCACACCAGAGTCAGAAATCTATGGCAAAAGAGAGAAGTTTTTCTGCTCTCCTACTGGTCATGACCCATCATCTGATGAGAATATATTGGATAAAGCAACGAGGAGGACAGCTGAGAAGAACTTAGATGGTATTCCAAGGAACAAGGCGGTAATTGAGCCGGCTAATCCAACTCAATCACATTTGTCGCCATCCCCTTTGGTACCAGGTTATTTTTGCAGCAGTCCATTGGGTGCGTTCTTGGGCTATCCTTCAGAGAACGGTTTTACAGGATCTTGTTACGAATGCTTCGCGTCTGTTGGCCCGGGTGGCTACGGATATCTCCTCCCGAGCGCATGAGTGGCAGTCTAGTCTTAGGATTGAGTGCTACTAGAAAGACCTATTTTTCTAAACTTGTGGCTGTGTGTTCTCAGAACAGAAGCCGGATGTATTGTTTCCTTCCAAGTGTCTCTGACTCTTGAAAGTTAATATATCTTCCTTTTCCAAAAATCAGTTTAGGTTGATGGTACTTCAACTATTAAAATCTGCTGTCTTGGAATGCCATTAACAATTTCCATAGTTTTTTTTTTTTGCAATCTGATAATAAAACAGCACATTAGAATGACTCATAGTTGTTAAGTACCTGCTCTTTCCTCTCCTATGTACTCAAATTACATTTTGATGTCCAGATATTTTGTAACATAGTAGCATTGTGGAGCTCCATAAACCTAAATGTCTCCCTTTTCTCATAGATTGAAAGAAAAAATTTAAAATCCGATAGTTTGTATAAAGATAACGTTTTGGAGCTGCATAAAACTCTATTTATATTCTTATTCGTTGCTAATTAATCTGTGTTGTTAATTTTTGCTTTAGAGCAAGCTGCTGGCAAGAGTGCCAAGGATGAAATGCCTAGAGCTTTACGATTTTCGGAAAGACTCCAGAATAAAAAGAGTAAGTCTATTCTAAACCTCCAGCTTATAGCAGCATTTTGGAGCTGCATAGACCTACATGTCTCCCCTCTTTCATGGATTGAAAGAAAATTTTAAAACCTGATACCTTGTATCAAGATAAGGTTTTGGAGCTACATGAAACTCTATTCCTATTCTTATTTATTGCTAATTAATTTGTGGTGTTAATTTTTTCGGTAGGTCAAGCAAATGCCAAGAGTGCTAAGGCTGAGATTCCTAGAACTGTAAGATGTTCGGAAAAACTCCAGATCATGAATAGTAAGTCTATTCTTACCTCTAGTTTAGACCATATTTGTAGTTATTTATTTGGAAAAGCTGTTAAGAGTTTGTCTTGAGTTAAGAACAATGAGCTGGGCGTTCTCCAATCATTTTCAGCTTGGTGTTTAAGGAGACAACGGACCGTGCGCCCCATGAAGAAGAACCTTAGATTGCCAAGCATTGTATCTTTTCACGAGGGTAATTTTCTCCTTCCCAAAGTACTGTCTTATTTGCCACTCAAATATGATTAAGCTGCCCTCTCTCTCTCTCTCTCTCTCTCTCTCTCCAGATATGATGGTCTGAGTCTGAGCATAGTTATTGCTGCATAAACCTACACGTCTACCCTCTCTTATGGATTGAAAGAAAAATTTAAAATCTCATTGTTTGTATCAAGATAACGTTTTGGAGATACATAAAACTCTCTGTTTTTATTCATTGCTAATTAATTTGTGTTGTTGATTTGACTCTCAATTCGCAGAGATTGTTTCCATTGTTTACGATATGAGGATGATGAACCACAAACCACTTGATTTGCTACACGAGCTACCTCGTCGAATTTCGAGCATAATAGAAAAGCTTGGCAGTGATGGCTTACTTGAAAGGTTGTTGCTGCTTCACATTTTTATTCCGTTGTTGCATGCAATTAAATGTAGCGAAGAATTTTGATTTATTTTTTGTTTAGGTGTCAAGTTATAGATATGGTTAATCCCATAGAACTACAATATGTGAGCGAAGTTCACTCTGAAGGGCACATCCAGTTCATAGAAGCTTTACCCTTCTTGACCCAAACAGAGATGTTAAAGTCCTATGGCAATCACATTGGAACTGGTATATTTACAGACGATGGAACACACGAAGCTATTCTTCTAGCAGCTGGTGCTGCTGTTCGGGTACTTCTAATCTAAATACTTACATTTGTTTGCCACTTGAATCTGGACAATAATTTTTTGCATAAACAGGATAGCTCTTGCTATTCCTAGCCAGGAGCTCTGCTCCATTTTCTTGCACGTAATAATTAAGCACATGAATATTTCTGCAAACATATTAACACTGTTAGGTTTTATATTCGTATTCATCTATTAAAGACATCGTAATAATTCTTGTTCTTTTTATCTGTTAGGCTTGCCTTGAGGTAGCTAGTGGCAATTGTAACTCCGCGTATGCGATTGTACGTCCACCTGGACATCACGCTAAAAAGGGCGAAGCGTCTGGGTTTTGCTTCCTAAATAATGTGGCAATTGGAGCTCGATATCTTCAGTTGGAACATGTAAGTACCTTTTAAACATTACATGTCTAATTCTTCACTATTGAAATTTGAATTTACAAACTTAATTCGTTTCTTCAGAATGCGAAGAAGATTCTTATTGTTGACTTCGATGTCCACCACGGAGATGGATCTCAGGATATTTCTACAAGGATGACAGTGTACTTTTCAATTCTGTGCACTGGTATAACATTTAAATGTTATTTCACTTGGGAAAATAGTTTTTTTTGCATGTATATGCTTGAATAATTTCTTACGTTAGCTCTTTGTTATTTTAGCACTACAGTTTTCCCAATCATGTCAAAGAAGACTGAAGAGTATATTGGGAAGGGAAAAGGCAAAGGGCATAACATAAATGTTAGCTTGCGAGATATAGAAGACTCAGATTTTATTGCAGTGTTTGATCATATTGTTTTGCCTGTGGCTAGTTCCTTCAATCCTGAAGTGATACTCGTATCAGCTGGCTTTGACGCAAGTGATTTTAATATCATTTTTTTCAAAGCATTTCATGCTGTTTGGTATATGTTAAATTCTATGTGCATTAGATCTAAACGTGATACATAAGAATCCGGGCGGAGTTTTATTTCTTAAGACATCATATCTTTTTATAGCAATGACAAGCCACATAAGAACATAACATATATTGATGTAAATTCTACTTGTCCAGCCAAAGGGGATCGATTGGGTGGCTGTAAAGTCACGCTTCAATGTTTTGGTCAGCTTATTTGTAAGGTAAGATCTGTTCTTGTTCCCTAGTGAGTTATAAAGGAAATAACTCATTCTTTATACTATTTTTTATTGTTTAATCAATTTTCATCCCCCAAACTAATACATATTGCAGCTCAAAAAAATCACTAGCAAAATTATACTTGTCCTTGAGGGTACCTAAATGCTCTTCAGAATGTGTTAAGGCCTTGTTGGGTGATATAAAGGAATTGTCGAAAGAATATTTTCCTGTTGTTTCAACATGGACAGCTATTCTTTCGGTATTAAACTTATCTCTAGGGCATACACTACGGGCCTGATTGGATGCCTGTATCTGCATGAGCTAGGCTCGTGGAATGCGGGATACGCTGTTTGGTTATACCTGCATGCATCTAGCCATCCGCGGTCCATTGTTTGGTTGCCTCTTCATCTACGCTGGCTTGCATTGCGGGATGCAAAACAGGGGGCTGGGCCAGGCTCGCGGGAAACGAGTTCCATTCTCGTTTCTGCCGAGCCTGGCTCTGGCGGCCCTGGCTTAGCTGGCCTGGCTCCCCTACCCAACCAACCAATCACGCCCTACCTTTTTTGCTAATATGGAGCCATTCTAACAAGACTCTTCTAACAATTCTAATCATTTTATATTATTCAGGTTCGCCAGTATGTGCCACAGAGATTGATAGAAGTGTTTTGGCTAGGCATAGGAAAGACAGGTTGGACCCTGGAAAAGGGTGACCGTCGACAGAGACGTCCATGTAGTGACTGTAGGGAAGTAGACTAAGGTTAACCGGATGTACTGGAGTTGTGGACTTGGAGTATGCTTACGTCTCTGGTTAGATTACCACGAATGATGATGTACTGGTTTTGTCTTGGAAGTCTATCGCAGAATAATGATGTACTTACTGGTTTTGGCTTGGAGTCTAACCTAGAATAATGATGTACTAGTTTTGGCCTGGAGTCTAACAGGTTTGTTAAACCATACACCCTTCTATGTGAATTATAGTTTATTAAGAGACATTAAGTAAATTAATTCATTTCTCTCTTCAATAGTCGGGAGTGAGTAGATTTGTGCACGGCTGCGTACTAAAAGTTTGAGTGCAAATGAACAGAGAACAAATGAGCGATAGTTCATTGCTCAGGTATTTTGATCAGATTAGGGATGTGTCGTCTCTCTTTGTGCCGCTGCTGATTCTGCCGCCACCGCCTCCCGTAAAGGTGTGGCTTTCAAGGGACGTCGTGGCAATGTCTCGCGAGGAACGACTAGAAGTACTGGAGTAGAGTATCCCCCTCTGCAAAAGATTTCATGATGGATATTGGCAAGCGAACATATAATCTAGCAGTACTAAAAAAATCTACATGCCCTGTTTTTTGAGATGAAGTAGTTTACTTTCATTATTTCATCGTACTATGATTGTCAAGTTGGTTTCTTAGATTTTATTTATATACCGGGTAAGAGCCTTTATGAAAATAGTCAGAAACAGTTGATAACAATATCTTTTATATGGAAACGATTGCTGGTTGAATGAAAATTTAACTACTTTGATAATTTAACTATTCATTGTCAACCGCAATATAATGCTGATAGAAATTAGAAGAAAATAAAAATCAAATATGATAATTTTTAGAACGCTGCCTTTTTAGAATTGGTATCATCTTTCTGGAAACGATATGATCATGATAATTTTAGCTACACTTTTCATGTTTAGATATGTTTAGAGGTATGATTTTTTTGTCCATACGAGTGTGGCGCGAGCATTTCAACTAGTGTTCTATAATGGAACCAATTAATTAAAAGTTTGAGTTAATGCTTATTTTGTGCATTTTCATATATTATTCTAAGATATTGTTTTACGTAACGATTGTTGTCATAAACCATTCAACCCATAGAACTTAAAGAAATCCAAATCAATTCTCTATAAACTTTGATATCTCACTTATTTTACAAATAATCAATGTGGTTTATAATTATAAGGATACAAGCGGTCCTACTCGTCCACTAATAGGCCTGCTTGCGTCCCTTAATTAATTAATTGCCACTTAAGATTGGGCAATGTGTAGTGGAGAATGAACTCGTGGAGATTTTTTTTTCTCTCCTCCCGTTGCGCATATTTGGTAGTTATTATTAAAAGATTAAACAAAATAATATCGTACTCCGGAGTACGTGACAGGCTCGGAAGTGTATCTGATTAGGATTAATGGGAATAATATGCAGGCTCGGACTCGGAGTTCCATTTGTTTTTTTTTTTGACAAACCGAGTCGGACCTTCTTTTTCATCGTAAAATAAAAGGGTATAATAGCTTCGCCTGCGCCCCACCCCACCGCACCCCACCCCACCATTGTGCTCGGAAAAGGGGGACACGACGCCGACGACCCGACGTGGATCTCTTAAAATGGAGGAACCGAAGCCCCATGCGGCCGCCGGCGGTCGAGCGGGGAAGCGTGCATCCAGCCGAGTTCCGATCCCCTCCTCCCAACCCTTGAAGAAACCAAAAACAACGCGATTGGCCAGCTCCCAGCGGACGAAGCGGTCAAGAACACTAGACGATGCGCCGTCTGGATTGTGCTCGTGCTGCTACTACCCCCAGATCCCTTCTCCGGCGCCGAAGCGAAAGAGCTATGACCTGCGCGGCACCTACTCCTCCACCGCGCAGATCCATCTCCCCTCCTGGGGGGCGAAGCGCGCACGCACCTCCCGCCGCCCTAACTGGTACGCGCGGGGAATGTTTACTTGGGTAGTAGTAGATATCTGCACTGGGGAATTCGAATCTAATTTGTGTTGCCTCCAAGGCAGCAGGGACTGGGCGAATCTTGAGGACGGGCCGGCAAGTCTGATCGCGGAGTTCGTCCTCGCCAATGATGTGGTTGACTACATTCGCTTCCGAGCCGTGTGCCGTCCGTGGAGACAATGCTCCACGAACCCGCCGGTTCCACCCCCGGCGGTGGATCATGCTTGAGGAGCTACATACCAACCCACAAACCCGTCGCTTCCTCAACACATCCACCGGCCAGTGCATCCAGGTGGACCTCCCGGAGCTCCGCGACCACCGCCTGCTTCAGCCCACCACTGAAGGCCTACTTGTCCTGCTCTGCAGGGCCACCAACGTTGTCAGGCTGCTAAACCCGTTCACGCGGCAGGTGACCGAGCTTCCGCGGATCACCGCCCGTCTAGGCTCTGAGTTCAGAGGGCCGCCCGACTACGCCGGCCTTGCCGACGACGGCACCGTGTTGCTCTACTTCTGCAGGATCAACAAGCTAGCCTTTGCCAAGCCTGGGGACGAGCACTGGGTGTTCGTCAAATTCAAGGGGCTGCTCATGCCTGCAATCTCATTTGCAGGCCGCTTCTATGCTGTCACCACGAATGCCGTCATGACGGTGGAGACTAGAGGAAACCTGCCGCCGAGGCTGGTAGTGGCCGCTAAACTGGCTAAGCCGGTTAGCAGGATGGCAGACACGGCACACCTTGTTGACAATGGTGGGGAGCCATTCATCGGTTAGCAGGAAGTATAAAGTCTACCATGTAGATTTGGATGCAGGTAACACGATCCCTGCCCATGGTCTCAGTGGACGGGCCGCATTCATCGGCCTTTACAGTGCGCTCTCTGTGTCACCACAGGTGTTCCCGTACATCAACGCAGACAGAGTATACCCAGGATTCAATCTTGTAGAGCGAAAAGGCTATGAGCACATTGGCTCCTATAATCTTGGGGATGGAAGCATTGAGCTCTCAAAGTACAACACGCAGAGTAGCTTGCCACTTCCATGGAGCATCGCTGATTTCCTAGCAGCTCATGTAAGTGCCTAGTTTGACCGGTGTTTTCAATAGCACCGCCATAACATTTCTGAAGACCTGCTGCTAAGACTATTGTACTAGAAATAGCGCGCTATGTTGGCGTTAATTATGCTTTCAGAAGGCTGCCGCTAAATCCTGTAGCACACTGTTTAAAACATTGAGTTTCGCAACTTTACAAGAGCAAGTTGTTCTCACCATAGAGAATTTTTATTAAATAAAGGTATTATTGTTGAGGTGGAGCAATGGCTATACAACCAAATGGTTGTGCTATTTTTTTGTATGTCGTATGTGGATTCTGTGTTGTTTGTTGCACTTGCCTTGATGTGTAATCTATGATTTATGCCTGCAATAAGTTGTCTATTTGTAGACAATCTAATTGCCTCTCTCACTCCTCCCTATTTCTCTGTCATTGTTTTTTTAGGAAAATCCCGAAATAGGCTTACATTTACATACAAGGAACGCTACATAGTTTTTTCCCGCGACTAGGCCATTTACAAATTGCATCTTGTCACAGGCACCAATGTGACTAATATTGGAATATTTAAATTAAAGAGTGTCATTGTTGCATGAGCATACCTTGGTATGATATCTGCAACAGTGTTTGAAAGATGTTTCTTTTTAAATTTTTTGATGATGCCTCTTATATCCTGTGTTGAATGCCTCATTGACCATTTTGATACATTCTCTTGAGCATTATTGTCGCGCTATGTGAGAGGCAAACACTATGTAAAGAAATCACAGTTCTCTACCTACAAAATAGAAAGAAAGAACATTTCAAGGTTGAGAGCCAATCAGTCTTCGATCCTACAAAGGTAGAGACTAAGAGTCTCAGCATGCAAGGGGGAATCAGTATGTGTAATTCTTGCTTGAATTTGCAAAGGGGATTCAATATATGTAATTATTTCTTGAATTTTACAAAAAAAAAACACACGGAGATTGGTCACTTGTATTTTCAATGTAGATTCCCATGCCAGCCTGTGGTCATGATATAGGATGCATTGTTTTACAATAGCAATTGCCATCAAGAAGATGACTATCTTCAAGGTGTTGAGAGGGAGTAGAATTATGAGCTTCATCTTCCTGTAGAAATTGAGCAATATTGTAGATATCATACTTGTGTTATACTTTTGCCTTAAAAACACATAATGAATGGAGCAACATTCATTTTGAAACCTTAGACCATTCCTTGCTTTGCAGATATGCCAAAGGATGCAACATGCAAGGTCGACATTTTCTGGATAATACAAGGTGAGCATAGGTGATTCAAAATTTTAGATAAATGACCTGTATGAGGAATGATTCTGACTACTCCCTTGTACTGTGATCATCTCAGCAATCCAGTAACGGCCGGGCAATCCAAGCGTTCATCAGCTACAAGCTGCACACAACACAGCTGAGGCTACAGAACAAGGCAACTGAAGCTTCCCGGAGGCGAAGCTCGCAGTGACATCGCATTCGTCCTTCCTGTCAGGGATATGCTAGTCAGATAATGCGTGAAATTGTCCATCAGCAGTCCGTTTCAGACCATCCACCAGCGCTGACGACGACGACCTCCCATGTTACACGGAGCTAGACAAGTGGCGCATGAATTGAGCAGAGAGGAGTTTGCCTGGCTTTAGCAACGCGATGTTCAGGGCTGTTGATTCAGGCCGGCTGTGGTAACTCTGAAGTTGTTGTCAGTAGCTTAACCGTTTATTCAAAATCGTGTTCCAAGTGATTTAATTTTCAAACGAACTTGGACATGCAGTCAAAGTATGCAGGAGGTAATAAACGCCGGGTTGGGCTCATTTTAGTTGGGCGTATCTTTCCTTGACAGCCATCTGGCATCTGGCCCGGTCCAAAAAATGGCATCTGGCACTGAGCCATGAGCTCTTCAGAACTGGAGAAAGAAAGAACCTGCAAACCACGCCTCAGCCACCAAGACGATAACTGAATCTCTGTTTCTTGGCACCGTAAAGTCGACTCTTCAATCGTTTTTTTTGTGTCGGGGAATAAATGTGAGTGAGTGCTGTGCCTCGTAGCATATCACCACCCAGTCTCCACGGCCGTTGCTTTCCATGCCAGTGCGTTCCCTCCCTTTCTCTACACCTCTGAATCCTGATCGCGAGGACGTTCCTGTCAATCCATTTATACGCGATGTGTCACGACGCTGGCTGTTCAATGGAAGGTAGTTGGCGTGTCGAGCTCAAAGGAACGGCAAGATACATGTCAGCACCGAAGGAAAGAGACCGAACCAGTGGACGGAAATCTAGCGTGACAGTAGATTTCTAGTACAGCAGGCAATATAAGATGAGCCTGCAATTTGCAACTCCTGCAAGTTCCTGCGACTGAAAATCAAAAGAGAAATCACAGTCGCAGCGCTATCAGTCATCAAAAAAATTCGAAATACTCATTCTACATCCAACTTATGTCTATTATTTTATATTTAAACCCTCCCACCTAAAAGCTTTGATAAATCTCTCTTTTTGTCTAAAATTTTCTAAAGACACCTCGCTGTTAGATATATAGATTTGATATTCAAATTGCACACATATTAGTAATTATACAGGATATGTCTTCTTAGAACCCCCACATATTGCATATAGAAAACCTGAATTCCTGAAATGCACCCCTGCGAGAAACGAAAAGAAACACACTCCATTGGCTACATGTTCACACTTCCATCAGCAGAAATTGTGAACACCTTTTTTTGGCACTGAAAGACTGAAAGTGAAGTCGAGCTCAAAACACAATGAGCTTTACGACCGGATCTTAGGAGCTTTGGACAAACAAACCACCGCTCCGTTCAAAAGGTTTCCCAAAAAGAATTATAAAAAACAAATCACCGGTGCATGCCAGCCCTCCGCTCTCGTCTTCCCGGTCGTCGTCGCACGCACACTAGCGTGCTGGATTTTGCCAAACACGCGCCCCGTGCCTACCGCGGCAGCCATCAAGTCACCGCGCCCCATCGCACAGGCAACAGCCAGGCGCCCAACAGATTGGCGCCACGTGACCCCAGATGGACATGTTCCAGTCGCGCCCTGGGCACGTGTCCTGCGCTCGCACACGTGTCGCGACGGCAGTGGCCCCAAGGCCTGTCGCTCCCCCGCTAAAACCCGGCCGCGGGCACGCCATGTGGGGCCCGGGCCCACCTGGCTGCGACGGGGACAAAGCTTCACGGGCGGAGCTCGCCGGCGGAAAAGTGCAATTAGAGGAGTGGTTAGTGAGCTGGTTGATAAGCTCCCCTGATCTCCTCAACCCAAAACACCACGAGCCCTCTTCTTCCACAAGCACCATCTCCACCGCAGCCAGCCAGCGAGCCCAATCCACCGTCTCCGTGAGATCTGAGTGAGGTAGGACTAGGGATGGCAACGGCCCCGATCTCCGATGGGGATTTCATCCATTAGGGGACAAAGATGGGGCGATTTTGTTCCCCATGGGGAGCTGAGCGGCTAAAACTCATCCCCGTTGGGTGAAGCGGGGGACGGAACATTCTGCGTGTCCCTGTCCCCGCTTCCCGCTGGCCCCCGAAATAGTTGTACACGTGCATAAATATAGTGGCCCAATAGCAAAATCTCAGCCCAATATTGGCCCAAATCCCACTAACCCTAACTCCTCACATCCTATTCCGCTTCTTCCTGCTGGCCACCGCCACACTGCGCTATGCGAGTCGCGAGAAAAGAAAAGCATCGCCCCGACGGCCGACGCCCACCAAGGCACCACCGCGCCCTCCTCCTGCCGGCACTACTGCACCTTCCTCCTCCTCCCGCCGGCACCACCGCGCCCCCTCCCGCCAGTTGTGTTGGCGGCGCGTCGCCCAGTGCCCTTCTGGCCTTCGTGCCATCGTCTTGCTTGCCGAGAACTCCAATCCATCCGCTGGCTGTCCGCATGCACTGCGACGGAACCATCAAGAGGCCTCTCTTGGCGGCCAGAGGAGCCTTGCAGAAAGACAACAGCGACACCAGGTGAAGAGATTCCACTTCCTCGTGTCCGCCTCTGGTCGACCGCCGCCGCCATTTTCGGGGACAGGTACCCATTGGGTGAGCTATCCCTGACCGGGGACGGGAATGGGGATGGGGAAAATCTACCCCCGCGAGCGGGGACGGGGATGTGGAGCGGGGGGATTATCTCTGTCGAGTATGCAGAACGTTCTTGTGATCCCCGGCGGGGCTAGCCCTGTTGCCACCTCTAGGTAGGACTAGCTCTGAGCGAGTTCTTCTCCCATCTTCAGGTCACCCTTGCAGTCCTCTTGGCATCAGTCTTCTTCCCGGCTGCTGAATTTCTTCTTGCTTTCTTTGTTGGATCCTGGAACGGAGGTTCAAAGCCTTTTAGTTTCTGGTCTCTGATCTAATCCACTTTTCTCCTCCCTTTTTGTGTAGAAATAGATAGGTAGTTAGCCAAGAAAGGTTCTTTTCCCAGACCTCTCTTATGCTTCTTTGTCCACAGAGGCACTGACCAGTCATTAGTAGATCTTTCCTGCCTGTTCTTCGATTTTAGCTAAGAACCAGGCTATTACTATTATTCTTTCTTTCTTTATTCCCCCAAAAAGAGAAAAAAACAATTGTGACTAGATTCCTCATTTGATGGCCGCTGCTATAAATCATTCCTGTCTGGGTGAGGATCTGATGTCTTTCATGGAAGAGGACGCCCCATCCCCTCTGCCCATGCCGCCGGTGCCGGCGCTCCACTACCCGGCGGGGGTGGCACAGATGCAGTTCATCCAGGCCTAGCTGCACCTACAGCAGAACCCAGGCCTGGGCCTGCTGCCCCGTGCCCTCAGCATCGTCGGCGCTGAGGCTGCAGAAGCTCTACCGCGACGTGCGGCAGCACCACTGTGTTAAGTGGGTGGAAGAGATCCGGCTCCGGCGCAATCGCACCCGCCTCTGGCTCGGCACCTTCGACTCCCGAGGACGCGGTGCTGGCCTACGACTAGGCGGCCTACTGCCTCCTCGGTGATGCGGCGCTCCTCAACTACCCCGACAACGCCGCCTCTAGGGCGCCGCTCGATGCCGCCGTCGACGCCAAGCTGCAAGCCATCTGCGCCACCATCGCTACCGTGTCCTCTTCCAAGGGCGCCCAGCAAGAGCAGGGCCACGCCCATCAACGCACCCATCACCGAGACGGATCCGAGCAACAGCTCCTCCGGCAAGGCCTCGGGTTGCGAAAACGGGTCCCTGGGTGCATCTAATGCACGAGTTTGTGCTACCGAAACCGTTTCTTATTTTTTCACAACCAACAAGCCCAATCCACTACTTTAGGTCCAAAACTCATGTTTGGAATGGTTTTGCACCATTTCTTTGCCACAAGGGAACCGTTGCAAAACGGGTCCCTAGGTGCATTTAATGCATGAGATTCTTGTCAATTCGCAACCAACGTACCCAATCCACTGGTTTAGGTCCAAAACTCATGTTTTGGATGGTTTCGCACCATTTCGTTGCCGCAAGGGAATTGTTGCGAAAAAGGGTACCGAGGTGCATCTAATGCACGAGTTTGTGCTGCCAAAACCATTTCTTATTTTTTTGCAACCAACAAGCCCAATCCACTACTTTTGGTCAAAAACTCATGTTTACGTTGGTTTCGCACCATTTTGTTGCAGCAAGGGAACCATTGCGACAACGGGTCCCTGGGTGCATCTAATGCACGAGTTTGTGCTGCTGAAACTGTTTCTTGTTTTTTCGTAACCAACATGCCCAATCCACTACTTTTGGTCTAAAACTCATATTTGGAATGGTTTCACACCATTTCGTTCCGCAAGGGAACTATTGCGAAAACGGGTCCATGGGTGCATCTAATGCACGAGTTTGTGATGCCGAAACCGTTTCTCGTTTTTCTGCAACCAACATGCAAAATCCATGACATTAGGTCCAAAACTCATGTTTGGAATAGTTTCGCACCATTTTATTGCCGCAAGGAGAACGGGTCCTTAAGTGCATCTAATGCACATGTTTGTGCTACCAAAACCGTTTTTTCGCAACCAATGAGCCCAATCCACTACTTTAGGTCCAAAACTCAAGTTTGGGATGGTTTCACACCATTTCTTTGCCACAAGGGAACCGTTGCGATAATGGGTCCCTAGGTGCATCTAATGCACGAGTTTGTGCTGCCGAAACCGTTTCTTGTCTTTTCGCAACCAACATGCTCAATCCACTACTTTAGGTCCAAAACTCATTTTTGGGATGGTTTCACACCATTTCGTTGCCGTAAGGGAACAGTTGCGAAAACGGGTCCCTAGGTGCAACTAATGCACAAGTTTGTGCTACCGAAACTGTTTCTTGTTTTTTCGCAGCCAACAAGCCCAATGCACCATTTTAGGTCCAAAACTTTTGTTTGGAATAGTTTTGCACCATTTCTTTGCCACAAAAGAACCGTTGCGAAAATGGGTCCCTTGGTGCATCTAATGCACGAGTTTGTGTTGCCGAAACCGTTTCTTGTTTTTTCGCAACCAACATGCCCAATCCACTACATTTGATCCAAAACTCATGGTTGGGGTGGTTTCGCATCATTTCGTTGCCGCAAGGGAACCGTTGCGAAAACGGGTCCCTAGGTGCATCTAATGCACGAGTTTGTGCTACCAAAACTGCTTCTTGTTGTTTCGCAACCAACACAACCGTTGCGAAAATGGGTCCCTGGGTGCATCTAATGCATGAGTTTGTGATGCCGAAACCGTTTCTTGTCTTTTCACAACGAACATGACTAATCCACTACTTTAGGTTGAGAACCGAGAAGCCGACCTAGAGGGGAGAGGGGTGAATAAGTCGACTCAAAACCTACGACCCCAAAACCCACTCTTCTCACACCATGCAAGATCACATAGCAATGGGGTGCTACAGACCCTAGGACACATTGAGGAAAGCTTAGCGGAAGCACTCGAATCAATGCCCAAACGAACGGACACAAAATACGCAAAACAGTGCCAAAAACTACCACCGGACAGTCCGATGATTGTACGCACCGGACGGTCTGGTGAGCATGCCGGACTGTCTGCCATTCAACCTCGGATTTGAACTGCGGACTGTCCACAGTCCACTTGTGGACGGTCCGCCGTTCACCACCGGATGGTCCGGTGGTGGTACAACATCAGCATTTTTTGAAATGCAGAAAACAATCCCGAATCCACCAAAACCGGTCCAAAACTCATCCAAACTTCACGAAAATTTGCATGGGTGATCTTGCATCTATCCCAAAGCTAATCCCAAAAGATTCACTCGAAAAGATCTAGGATTGCACAGGAATTGCAGATTCGCGAAGGGGATGAGTTGAACCCAAAAAAACCAAGAAACATAAAGAACAACCCTTGCTCGTGGTTCAAAGATTCTAGCACAAGACTTGTGAAATTAACCATGTCCTAGCAAGGCAAAACACCGGCAAGAGAAAGAATTCAACCTTGGCCAAACCAAAAGCACAACAAAAGGCCAAGAATCAAAGCCACAAACCAAACTAGAAGGGGAAGACAAGAGCACTCAAGAGGCTGCACGAAACTCCATCTATTCCACCCACAAATTGATCACAAGGTTTGATTACAAGTGGTAGATTTCATCCCCTAGCTGCCTCCCACTTCCTACCCTCTAATTATGGAGAGTAGATCACTCTAATCCCTCTAATCTTGAAGCTCTTTGCTTGGTGACAAAAGTAGGACTCAAACCCTAGCTCTAAACAAGTCTCAACTAGCCGAGAGAGGTGGCTAAGAGCAGCCATCCTCTTATTTATACTACACCTCTATTGCCCTAAGGAAGTTTGCACTTAACCCCATATATTACATACTCATTAAACTAAAATGCCTATAGAGGCTAGAAAAGACCGTAATAACTCGGATGAACGGCCACGATGGAGTCCTCGATGTCTTCGGTTTCTCTGCCTTTGTTTGATGCCCTCCACGTGTCCAGTAGCTCATCCCTTGGGTGTAACTCCGATTTTAGAATACCGGTAACCGGCCCATGGTTTTGTTGATAGAACCAGGAAATGGTTTCGGCCTTTGATTTTCTCACTTGAAACAGGAAATGATAGTTGGGCCCAGTTTTAACGCTCGAATCGGTAAACGATTGTGGGCTTCATCTATAAAGTGATTTTATGGCTCACAACACCATCCCTCTTACGGGCCGAGCCTAACTTGGACCGCAGCCCAAGCCACCTACCAATCCACTCGGTAGGGATTTTGTCATGCCACGGTAGCACTCGGGTGCCGCCACTAGGTCACGCTTAGGTGGACTTTCGTCCAGGTCACTCTTAGGAGGTGCTCGCTCATCCTTCAGCAAGTCTTCGGTGTTGACAAGCACTCATCACAGCCAGGACGAAAGACCAGACTCAGTACACTTGAGTCCCTCAATCTCCCCCTTGATGAGTACCTTGTCAACACCCTCACCAACCACGTAAATTCATAAACAAAGAAAGAATAGCGTAACAAAGAACAGTAGAAGAAAGAAAAACAAAGACAATCCACTCAAGTGCCCAAAAGCCAAAGAAGGGCAGAAACAGGGGCACTAGAAGTGAACAAGAGCAAAGCCAAAAGATCACCCCCCTAAGACAAGGGTAACTGCTCAACACAGCTGATCAACAAAGCATGACCCCTCAAGAAAGAGGCAGGGCTCAACACAGCCATGCTAGAAGCAAAGGACCAACTCATCCAGATGGAGGCAAAGGCTCGACACAGCTGGCCAAAAGAGCATGCTAAAACTCCATCTAGGGTTTGGAAGTGCTTGCCCAGCATATATATACTCGTTGATTTGGTTGGGCTGTGCGAAAGGCCCACGAACTTTTCAGCCCAGAAGCATATACTGGCGCTAAATGACCCTCCATATAGCGGATTTAGCCCGCTTATATCCGCTTTTAGCGCTGGGAAACGTATAGCGCTAAATGGTGACTGTCTTAGCCTCAACCCTCTCCAGAGGCTAAATCCCGCTATAGCCACAGCTAAATCTGTCTATTTAGAACTATGCTTGACATGCGATGTCACCCAACAAACAGGAGTCACATAGGATATGATTGACAATGGTTGTCTGCCGGTTTCACTAATTTTCTAATAGTGATGCCAAAGCTCACTAGAAGCTTAGATAAACGCGGATCTTGTCCACTATGTGTCGTGGAAGGAAATACAATTGTAAACATATAGTGGGAGCATCTTTTATTAAAAATGTTTCATTGAAAGATCTACATAAAACATTGTGCTAAATCTTTGCATATTTACTTTATGTTGTAGTTGATCATGGCTGCTAATCCCGCTTTGAGTTCTGCTTTAATTTGCGATATATTTTTGATAAAGAAAAGTTGTCTGGAACAAACTTTATTAATTGATATCAAAACTTGGGAATTGTTCTCAAGCAAGAGAAAAAGGAATATGTTCTGGAGGAAGCCTATCCTAAGGAACCTGAGGATGGTGCAAGTGCAGCTGACCTCATGGCTTATGAGAAGCAATACAATGACTCGCTTGATGTTAGTTGTCTCATGCTTGCTACTATGTCCCCCAAGCTTCAGAAGCAATATGAGGACACAGAAGCCTACAATATGATTGTAGGGCTCCGTGGCATGTTTGAGAACCAGGCAAGGGTCAAGAGGTATCACATCTCAAAGGTCTTGTTTGGTTGTAAGCTAGCTGAGGGGAGTCCAGTTAGCCCTCATGTGATCAAGATGATTGGTCACATCGAGGCCCTCGACAGACTTGGTTTTGAGCTGGATCCAGAGCTTGCGACAGATGTGATCCTCCAATCTTGGCTTCCTAGTTTTGAGCCATTCATCATGAGCTTTCATATGAACAGCTTGGATAAGACTCTTATCGAGTTGCTGGGATGCTTAAAAGTGCCGAGGATAGCATAAAAAAGACATCAACTCATGTGATGATGGTCCAAAGGGATAGCAAGAAGAGGAAGCACAAGGGCAAGGGAAAAGGTAAGGCTGAGGATAGGATCCAAAAGCCAAAGTCGGATGCTAAGCCTATGGCTGGTCCCTCTCCCTTCGATAAGTGCTTTCACTGTGCTGACAGTGGGCATTGGTTGAGGAACTGCCAGAAGTACTTGGAAGAGAAGAAGAAGAAGGGATGTGAGACTTTTGCTTCAGGTATTAATGTTATTGAAATTAATCTTGCAACTTCTTCTAGTAAATCATGGGTATTTGATACCGGGTTGACGATTCATACTTGCAAATCATTGCAGGGACTAAAACAGACTAGAAGTTTTGCAAGAGGCAAGTTGGACGTGCATGTCGGCAACGGAGCAAAGGTTGCTGTGTTGGCAATCGGAACATATCACTTGTCGCTCCCTTCAGGATTAGTGATGGAATTAAATAATTGTTATTTTATTCTAGCATTAAGCAAAAACATTATCTCCTCTTCATGTTTAGAGGAGGATGGTGGTTATCAGATAATAATGAAGAACAAGCGTTGTTCTATTTATTTGAATAACATGCTCTATATACATTGTCCACTAGTGAATGGATTGTATGTTCCTAATCTTGAGGTTGAACCTGTTCTTAACATTAATGTGAAATGGCTCAAGCCGAGTGGTTTGAATTCTACTTATGTCTGGCATTGTCATCTAGGCCATATTAACAAGAAATGTGTAGAGAAGCACCATAGAGATGGACTACTCGACTCATTTGATTATGAATCATTTGAGACATGTGAATCTTGTTTACTTGGTAAGATGACAAAGGCACCCTTCACTGGTCAAGGTGAGAGGGCATCTGAGTTGTTGGCCCTTGTACATACTGAGGTATGTGGTCCAATGACCTTAGTAGCTAGAGCCGTTTTCAGTATTTCATTACTTTTACTAATGGATTTAGTAGGTATGGCTATATATTATTGCGACATAAGTTTGAGTTGTTTGAAAGGTTCAAACAATATCAGAATGAAGTACAAAACCACTCGGGCAAGACAATAAAATTCCTATCATTGGATCGTGGTGGAGAATATCTTATCCAAGAGTTTAATGATCATCTGAAGAGTTGTGGAATTGTTCCACAGCTGAGTTCACCTGGAATGCCACAATGGAATTGTGTGTCTAAGAGGAGGAACCAAATCTTGTTGGACATGGTGAGGTTGATGATGAGTCAAATTGATCTTCTGTTGTCTTTTTAGGGTTATGCTCTAGAAACTGTTGCGTTTATACTGAACCAAGTTCCATCAAAGTCCGTGGAAAGGACACCATATGAGATATGGATTGAGAAGTGTCCCAGGTTGTCTTTCCTTAAGATTTGGGGTTGCGAGGCTTATGTCAAACGTTTGATGTCTGATATGCTCCATCTTAAGTCAGACGAATGCTACTTTGTGGGCTATCCTAGTTAAAGGATGAAGATGTCCAAGAGGGGGGTGGATTGGACTTCTAATTTCAAAACTTGAAATTAAATCCTATCGATCAAGTCCCAATTCACCCTAGTGCCTAACTAAGTGTGACTAGAGTTCTACATGATAACAAAAAGGTCCGCAACTTAGAGCCAAGCATGCAATTCTAAGAATGTAAATTGTGGAATGTAAATTGCATGTAAGTAAATGCGGAATGTAAAGATAAGAGATGACACGTCGATCTTTTTCCCGATGTATCGAGGAGTCGCAACTCCCCCCTAATCCTCATTTTGGCGCCCCTAGCAAGGCCTTGCTCACATGTAGCACACAAAGAGCTACGACCACTCCCTCGCAAGGAAAGAGGATGGCAAGGTGACCTTCACAAAGGTCAAGCAACCCCTTGATTTGCGGACCAAGTGCTCTCCTTGGGATGCCCTTCTCCACACTGAAACGGTGGGCTCCAAACCTCTAACAACGCCCTTGCAAGGGCCTTCTCCTGCTTCTTCCACAATCTCCCAGAAGCTTGTAGAAGGCACGACTCGCAAGCTGTTTAGGTGATCGCGATCACCAAGAGTAAAAAGCCTTGGTCTTCACTTGATTCAACTTCTACTCAAGAAGTTATCTCTCTCTCAAGTCTCTTGCCCTAAAGCTCAAAGATTTGTGTGGAAATGGTGCTTGGGTGACCTTTGTGTGTGTAAGAGTGTTTCCTGGTCACCAAGGTGGTAAATGAAGGGAGGGGAGTCCTTTATATAGAGGATAGCTCAAAAACTAGTCATTACTGTACGAAATCATTTTTCTGCATACCCACTGAACGGTACGGTGGTTAGCCACCAGACGGTCCATTGCTTTGTAATTTTGAAAACTCTGTTTCACGCTATGGGCTAAAGTGCCACCGGACGGTTTGGTGGGGAACCACCGGACGGTCCGGTGGACTGAGTTCACTCTGAGCCCATGAACACGCCTCCCCTATCTAGAATGTCCGGAGGTGGCACCGGACGGTTCGGTGGACTATTTTAACCAAGGACACCCTAGACAAACTCTTTGTCCAGAACGTCCAGCGGAGGCGCCGGATAGTCCGGTGGGCATTAAACCCACTAGTCAAAATGTTCAAGACACCACGCGTTTTGACTCCATGGGACGGTCCGGTGGTCAACCACCGGACAGTCCGGTAGCTTATAAAAACTTGTTTTCAGCGCTGTTTTGATTTGAAAACTTAGTGAGATTTTTTGAGGGTTTTCCTTTTGATTCAACCGACAGAGATGAGTGAGTATTAGCACATTTTAGTAGGTTTGAGCTTTAGGACTAAGATGCACTCAAAACAAGAATAATTCTAGATAGAAGAGCATCAAGCTACTCACCTCGACCCCTTTGACAGTACGGCTTATCTAAAACTAGCAAAAACAATCCCTAAGTGCCATTCTTTGACTTTACGGCACATAGAGCTACCAATCCTTGATCTTCGCGCTAGATTATCCAATCAACATGCCGACCTACATGTATTTTGAATTGAGGGGTCTCTTTTGGTCAACCAATGAGCACGATATTAAATGTAACACCTTCATGTCATGAACTCAGTAACATAAATACATTATCATTAATCACCAAAACCTCTACCTCTTAGGGTCATTATTTCTCACAATCTCCCCCTTTTTGGTGATTGATGACAACACAAGAGTAGAGCTTGGAAAGCAAATGCAATTTAGTACAAAGCTCAAATGAAAGGACATGAATGTAAACACATAATCATCCACAACCAAAAGACCCGTAGGCAGGGTAAAACGAGTCAAGCACAAAAGCCAAATACCATGTCTATGAATCAACATCCAGCTAGGATCCTAGCTATACATCAAAAGACCAACTCTCATAGCTCCCCCTAACTCACTAACTCTACTCACTCCCCCTAAATATAACTCTCCCCCTTTGGCACCAAGCACCAAACAGGGAGTTCTATGAGGTCGACGGAGGAGGGGTACTCGGAGGAAGTCTACGAGTAGCAACCAGAACGTAGTGGTCGAGTGAGGCATCATTGTCTGACTTTGCAGCGGCTTCGTCAACTGCCCTCTCGACATCCGGATCTAGAGCGCTGGGTGCCACAAGCGAGATAGAAGCAGTAGGAGTATATGTAGTCATCGTCAGGGCTGGTGCTGTAGCATCAGTCATTGAGCAGGTCATAGAGGCAAAGTGAAAGCTCAGCTCGGTCAACTGAGAGGCAGCAAAAGTCTTGGGTGCAGGCACAAACGACTCTGGAACCGACGACGCTGACTCAGACTAAGAGGTGCTGCCTATGATAGGTGGCTGCCCTAATGTCAAGAACTAGCTATCCTGGGCATGTAATGCTTTCACAAGCAAGTCTAAGAGCATCAGAGGAGACATATCAAATGAAGCGTACAAGCTGGCATCTACGACCGCTCCATTTGAGGAGCACTCGCTAGCAGTCCAAAGTAGGAAAAATCAAGCGGTGACATGCTAAGCAATGCCAAGGTAGCAAATGGGCTCTGCTGGCTTGTATCTGGATGGGGCGGCTACTGAGAAATGACAGGAGATTGAGATGGTAGAAGGAGCTCCTGGCGCATATCTAAAACTTGGAGCTGTGTGTCTTCCTAGAGTCTTGCGACCAGCGAGTGAACTATCTCCAAAATATGAGTTTGCTGCTCTACCTGCTGCTGTTGGAGAAGCCAAAGGCGCTCATCACTGCTCCTTTGCATCTGTTGCTGTTGTAGAATCATCTCGAACCGCTAATCGCTTCGCTACTGCTGCTGTGCAAGCCTCTCATCTGCTCGTCTCTGCTGCTCCATCATCAACTGAATCACTGATGCTATATCGGATGGAGTAGCAACCTGAGCGGATGTGACTGAGAGTGGAGGTAGGGGTGGTGTAGGAGCACGCAAGCCACCTGCCTCATGATCATGAGGCAGGATAGGTAGAGGTGGTGCGCGCTTGTCATCTGAAGTGTTGTCCCCAATGTCCTCCTCTGCTACTGTCACTCCCCCTGTCTTGAGTACTGTCTTTGTCTCTATGGCTTGGGGGGAGAACCTAGGCTGAGGACCCTGAGGAGGTACAAGACCCTGCACAGGAGCTCTGGGAGCTACCGGTGCACAAGCTTTGTATGTCAGAAAAGCGGTTCGGATCCTCTGTAAAATCCTAAACTGTGGTAGAGGCTTGCCACCTGGATCGTGATCAATCTGACTCAACATGTGGGAGATGAAAAGGGCATATGGAAAACTGTGGTGAGAGACAATCCCGTCAGTGATCACGTCCTCCATCTCTGCTATCAGAAAATCAACCATGCAAAAACGTATACCCCCTAGGAGGGCTCGGAGCAAGTGCTGCTGCAAAGTGGTAATCCCCTCTTTATATCCCTCTCGAGGTAGCAGAGTCCTCCTCATGGCATGATGTTTCATGTTCACTGCAGGAGTCAGAGATGCTGCTGGAGACCGCTCCTGAACTCGCTCATGAAATAGAAAGGCAACCTTTGTGTCTGATAGCACTATCCGCTCATTCTTGAAGCGGGGAGGGATCTCTGAGTCCCTGTAGATGTCGGTGTGGAGGTGACACTCTGAGAGCTCGAGCTCAAGCAAAATAGCCATGTTCTGCCTGTACAGACGAATCGGTTGCCCGTGAAACATGAACTGAATGAAAGTCCTCTCTGGGCCGACATAAAGTGTAGCATTGAAAACTCGGACCCAATCCTCCACAAAGGCGTGACAGTGCTCAAGTTGGTCGGATAGGCCAGGTATGTGTGTAAAGAAAGGATATAAGTTTTGCTAGATCACATTTCCCATCCTCGGGATACTAAGCATGGCATGCTAAAAGAGACCCATGCCGGCGTATCTAGAGCTCTCATAGAGGAAGGCCTGGGGTCTACTCTCTCATCGTGCTGCTCAGGCTGCTACTGAGTCTCTGAAAGATAGTAGTGAAGCTTCTTGAGCTTCTTACCCCCGTAGATCCTATAATCTAATAGATGGGCATTTCCTGTGAGCAAGGGTGGCACCGGTATGGAAGAGAAGGCAAATCTCTCCCATATGGCCGCTGGTGACTGTGGCTCTGCCTAACCAGATGGCTGAGCCTCTGCCTGTGTTGCTCTCTCTCCTGCTACCTTTGCCTCCTGCTCTACTATGATCTCATCAGGTCAAACATGTCCTCGGCACTATCTCTGTCGGGGCTGGCTTAGAGGAGTGGCAAGTCAGTGTTTGGTATCAGCAGTACAACACAGGAGATATCACGAGGTGCTTTTTGTGGTTGGCGAGATCGACTGTAGCTCGATGGTTTGCGTGAGACGCGACGAAGAACAAGATTTATGTAGGTTCGGGTTGTGATGTACGTAAAACCCTACATCTAGTTTGCGGTGAGTTGTATTGCTTTGAGTTCTCAAGATTACAATGAGGGATTAGATGGCTAGGGCTATGATGATTGATATCGAACATAGGGGTCCCTCACCCGCCTTATATAAGCTGACTTGTTCTAGGGTTACAAGTCGGTTTCTTTCCTATCTTACGAGTCCCATGTCCTTCGGAGTCTGCTTCTTAGTCGTGCGCGTCTTCGCACTTTCCTTAACTAAGTTAATGCTTCCTTGTCTTGTCCACCAAGTTCTCCTTGCCATCCTTGGGCCCAAGCCAGCCGGTCAGCCCATGAAATAAGCCGTCCAGCCTTCTTGGACCCTCTAATGGCCCACGAATAGAATCCACACCATGAGGACCCTGGGGCATCTATCCCCCACAAGCCCCCAAGGCTTGAGTTAATTCTAAAAGTAATTAACTCGAGACTCCAAAAAAAACCACCATTCCTTGCACAGGTTCCACCAAAATCCGCACGCTTTGCCGAATTAATGGAACTTCCATTTTGTCGATGATTCCTTCCATTGGGTGCACTGCTCAGGTGCACCCAATGGGTGTAGCCACTGAGCTTTGAGTTGACTTGAGTAACAATCAATTCAAAGGTCCAGAAATCGAGAAATCTTTCTCGAGTCATCTCCTCAACTACCTCTGAGTCAACTTGATCTCAATAGCGTCTTCTGAGTTACTAAGAGCAATGTCCGGCTGAAATCTCTAGACTTAACTCGGTAGAATATTTGAAAATTCCTCACCCAATGGGTGTAAATAAATGAAGAGCACTTTCTGCCAAAACCGGCACTTGACTTCACAGGTTGCCACGATGTGAATGTCTGTCTCCTTGTTGCGCAGGCCAACGCCCACATGTGCTGCTTTGGAAACTAAACCGCCACCAAATCATTTTCCGAACCATCACGGCGCCTTGCTTCCCTACACGCACACTGCTTGGAATATGAAGCGACGCGCTACCCAGTATATAACTAGACCATGATATCTCTGCATCGCCACATTTCCATCTCCTTTCGCAGACACGTCTAGTCGAAAAACTCTTCCTCTTCACACCACAAGCACCAAGGCCAGCGGCAGTGACAAGGGAAAGAAGCCTGCCGGCCCCCTAAAGCTAGCGAAGGATGACCCCTTCTGGGACAACTTCGACAGCAATGACGACACATTCTTCAGCGACTACAGCGGCGGGTGAAAGCCCGCCATCCCCTTCAGCGACGACGAGGAGAGCGACGTGGAGGCGCTGCTGGAGGAACATCCTTCCTTTGACAGTGACGGGTACAACACGGATGAGAGGGCCATCCTGAGGGGCCTCGATCATCCTGGGCTCACGGGCCCTGATGATGACGATGAAGACGATGACGACAACGACGACAGCGGCAACGATGATGATGCCACAAGTGTTCCTCTGGCAAAGCGCCACCACCTTGACGCTGGAATAGCAGTAGTTTAAGTGTAGTTGCAGCATAGGAGTAGTTCTTCGCTGAACAAAATCTCTTGTATCCACCATGCTTAAGTAATGAAATCTCTTTGGTCACCTTTCAATTTGCTTGCTGGGCATCAAAAATTCTTTTCCTGATTGTTGTTCATCTTTCATTGTATTTGTACGAACAACCTCAATCCAACAGTTCCACACTTTTTGACCCAATTGTGTATGCACGATCCATGAAAAATGACGAAGCCCGAGTGAATACTATCGAGTTTCTACGCTAGACACAACTGCACATCACCGCCAAGCAGGTCGAGTGAACAAGGCCCAACTCAACATAGCCCTCACCGCTTGTCTGGACCACCAGATATAATAACCCGAACTGGCACTTGACGTAGTCCACATTAGATCTCGATCCGATTGAATCTTTGAGGAACAACTGAAGTGCTCGACTCAAGATGATATGCGTGAATCATTGTATAAAAATGACAAGCCATACCGCACATGACCCTCCAGCCGTTCAATTTAACGGCGTCACCGTTACTGTTCAAAGCGACATCTCTTCCCGAACACTGTCTGGGTTTTTAAGAAGAAAATACCCTAACGGTTATTTCCACTTGAAGTTTGCATTCCCCAGTTCATTCATTTCCTCCACCACCACAATTTGTGAGTTTGAAACCCTTAGCTCCAATCACCTCCATTCTTGCTCATGCTTCTCCCTCCATCAGTGATGGCCCCCAAGAAGAGAACTTTGAATGAACGCGGGAACACCAGCGAGGGGCTGCCGTACAGCGAAGATTCCCATATTCCGTCCCTTTTTGCTGTATTCCATAAGTCTACTGTATCCGAAGCTGATCTCCTTCGATTGGCAGAAACGGGAGTACTTCCCCCAAAGGAGTTAGGTGGGTGGAAAAGTTGCAAGGGAGATGGAGCTCCCACCGAGGAAACACATGAAGCAGTAGCCTTCACCTCATTCTTTGTTCATGGTCTGGGTTGCCAATCTATTCTTTTGTTCGAGGTCTCCTCAATTTATATTCCATTGACCTCACACACTTGAACCCTAATTCCATATTGCAATTTGCAATCTTCATTCATCTGTGTGAAGCCTTCCTAGGAATCGTTCCCCACTTTGGTTTACGGAAGTACCTTTACCACTACAAACCCAGCATGAGAGATGGGGTCTTGCAGGTTGTTGGCGGCGCAAGTCTCGAACTACGCCATGGACGAAAATCTATGTACCTAGATATCCCCCTCAAGGATAGCAATAGAGGATGGCATGCCGAGTAGTTTACCATAGAAAATCATGGAAACTCACTGCCAGCTCGGTCGGGATGATAGCCCAACACCAAACATCCTAGTTGGGAAGAGGCACTAACTCAGGACGAAACTGCTGAAGCTGATATCCTACTGAAGAAGATTGCTGATCTAAAGGAGAAGGGATTGACTGCTGAGGCAGTGGTTATTGATTTTTCTTTTTGCGGCATTCAATCTTTGAAGGACCGAGTGTATCCAGCATATTTATATGTTGGGGAAAGTGATCCCACCAGGGAGATCAGCTATTCGATCACCGATTAAGAAATCAAGGCTCGAGTTGGTTCAATGTTAAATGGTGAAATCCATAACGACGGTACTCCACAGCCCTACTCCGCCTAGCATCCTTCTCCTTCAGTAAGTATTTTCTTGTTTGATCGAGTACGTTTGCAAAATTGGTTGATGTGAGCTGAACTAAACTTTCATTCCGACTTGTTATTGCAGAATAATATAACCAGATTTCTTTAGACCTCCGATCTTACTCTACAAGAGATGGAACAACTTTCATCTCTTACTCCAACCATTATTGTAGCTACTCAAGGTGAGGGCAATAATGAGGCAACAACTTTCTTCGTGATTCAATGCACTGCACCAAATTCTAAAAATAGTGCTGAGGTTGACATCCACGAAGGCAAATCCCTCGAGCGTGAAGATGTTGAGTCCACTGACAAAGCCCCCGAGCATTCGAATACTGCTAGGGAAATTATGCTGACTCAACAGGTTCCTAAATGAACACATACCAAGATGGCCGCTCTAAAGCCTGAGTTACCCTAGAGGAAGAGAACCGCTAAACAACAGGTGGCCATCAAGAGATTTGCTACCAGTATGCGCAACTCATCATTGCTTTCCAAGAGACCGAGCAAAAAGACCAAGCTCGAGAAAATAGCAGGAAGCAGAGTTGCTACCTCACTCTCTGCTACCTCACTCTCTGACATTGAATGGAACAAATTGGTGAATGAGGATGAAGAAAAAGAGGAAGAAATTCCACTCATACGTCGTGAGAGAAGATCAAAGAGACAATAGATCTTGAGGTCTCCTCCCCCGAAACCCAGCAGTTGAATATTGTGGAGGAGGAGATAGATTCATTGTTGCTTGACACTGATTTGGATGAGTGCATAAAGGTAATCCCATGATGGCCTTTTAAATTGATGACTGACAATGACCTCGAGCCACCTAGGTACATGTACTTGTATTTGCACCAAATTCTCCATGGTATCTCTCCTCACCGATGTTGTATGATGATTATGCAGGCCATCCCCAATACAACCACCATTAATTCCTTCTGACAAACCATCTAATTCATCCAATCCAGAAATGAACCTGGCTTAAAGCGGTGCTCGCTCGAGCCCCCAAGACTCTCTGCATCCCACGGGCAAGCAAGGAGAAGGGACCGCAATAGAGCAAGGAATAGCAGAAGGTGGATCAAAGGCCATTCCAACTGATATGGCCGACCCAATAACTGGATTCGTGAAGGAACCCATTGATGGTTGTGATCAGGATCCCTATAGTAGCGCAAGATTGAACTGGCATGATGCCTTGACCAGCACAAGAGCTAAAACTACTCAAGCAAGCCAACTTCGCCCCATGGTTGATTCCTGCCCTGATCCTGAGTCAATAGTTGAGTCGGAGGCCACATGTACTGATAGAGCCTAGGGTCACTTAGGCGACACCTTGGTCAATACTACCTTACTAAATCCGTCAGGAGATGCCAGGCAGCAGCATGAAGAAAGTTCTACTGATAAAATGACTCTAACTAATGTGGAAGCCGTGCCAGAGACCTTCACAATTATCGCCAGCCCCCAAGCTTCCGCTATTGCGCCATCCATTACCAGCATAGCACCTGACACATTGAATTTTGGTGCTGTTGATGCTAATCTTTAGATAACTGAAATTCCTTCCAAGTCAAGTCCACTCACAACCTTTGAAGTAAGCTTTGCACCTATCCTCGCTGTAAATTTTTTTGAATTGTTGCTGACATGGTAGAATGCCATACATGATTGGTTGAAGCAGGCAACGTAGCTGTACTATGGGATGCATGGGTGGATGAAACAATCTGCCTAAGTTCACGAGAAGATCGCTCCATTGCTTGAGTCCAACGTTGCTGTGCTATGGCAACAATTAGCCGACTCAGAAACAGCTCGTGCCACCGAAGCCACTGGTATGTAAATGACCATTGAAGTTATATCTTGAGCCTCATCAATTCCTTTCTGACTTGTGTTCAATGACTCTTTGTCTGACAACTGCTGCTAAGAGGATTGCCAAACTAGAAGATGCTGCAGCACATCGTGAGATGGTATATCACAATGTGGTATCCGAACGCGACGAAGCACGGGAGACTGCTACCAATTTGCAGAGAAAGCTTAACATCGAGAAGAAAGGGCATGAGGTAACCCGCTAAGAAACCCAGACTGCATACTCTTTACTCACAGAAGCATATAAGTTGCACTGATCCGCAGGATGAAGCACTGTAGTGTAAGAAAGAATGCTCCACTCTGAAGGAAGAGGTCCAAAAACTCTGAGAATCTAGGGATGGTTTCGAGAAGTCATTCCATGACACAGCCAGCACCTTGAGTTCTCTTGAAACTAGCCACAAGTTGACTCGGGAAGATCTTGAGAAAAAGAATGTCGAGTTAATCAAGGCTGACAGCGCCCAAGTCAATATCCAAAAGAAGAATATGGAGCTTGAGAAAGTGCTAGGCTCCACACGGGAGGCCCTCAGGGAGTCACGCTAGCAAGTGAGAGATCAACTTGAAGAGCTAGAACTCACGAAGTGGAATTATGAGGTCACCAAGAAGAACTGTGAAAAACTGAAGACTTCTCTTGAGAAGGCAAAGGATCTTGTTAAAGCTGTAGGTGCCTCCATGATGACGGTTTTGAATATCTACGCTCCAGAGATAGGAACTTCACGATCACTAGAAGACCGGTTATCAAATGTAGCCAATGATGTCAAGACCCATCTTCAGAGCAAGCTTAAGTCAATCCTCAAACAAGCTTTGGTCATCCTCAAGGTAACTAAGCCTAATTTAGAGCTGTCCAACCTAATCAGAGTGGTTGTCATAGATCTTGATGATGCTGTTATCACTAGCTATGCCGCTGAGGCCCAGAATGTAGCCGAAGAACTTGTTCATGAACTTGAGATGTAAATGAACACCTTGTAGTTATCATACTGAACTGCCGCCGTGTATGTGTTACCCGACTGAATTCGTCAACAATCGCATGATCTTTTTAGTTCTTTGACATGTGAGTCTTGTGTGTATAGTCCAAACATTCCACTATGACCCTATAAAAGGCGAGGGTCATGGCAGAACATGCATCCACCATCTCTTTCTTCCTCCTCTATGTTCTGAAGCTTGCAGTAGTCATGGAGAAGTCCGATCTTCGCTTAGCCCTTGACATCCATTCTCTTGTTCTTGTTCTAGGATATGAGAAAACCCTATGTTTCTATCGCGCAAAATCCTTGCGCGATGGGCATCAGGATAGGAGAAGAACCTAAGGTCTCTACCTTATCCTGCGAGCCAGAGCGCGATCGCCCACCGTGCTGATGTGAACAGTAGGATCTTCCCTAAAGGCAAAAGCCCTCAGGCTCTTCATGTCGAAGGAAGCCCTCATGTCAGCATGCTTGTGCGTAGTACTTCAAGAACTTCCAGATGAGGCGATGAGCGTTCCCTAACAAGAAGAAGGGTGAAGCTCCCTTTTCGGGTAAAGCCCTGCCCACGTCACTCGGAATGGCTGTTCCTTCCCTTGTGCTTACAGCGTCTGGACCCCCATTGGTATTGTTTGGCCTAACCGCGGGTGCCTAGATGCTACGTTTTGAGAATCCTAGAGGTACATCCGGTAATGACCCCTCTGCACCTGATCTGTATCACCTACGGCAGTTGCGCTGAGGGCCTTGGTATGGGCAGTAGGGGATAACCCTTTTTATCGCCCTAAGTTGTTGTTCTTGAGTCAAGCGCACTCTTCTTGTAATGTCAGATGCGCTCGATCAAGCACTTCTTGTAATGTCAGATGTGTCCCGAGTTATGGAGTTTGTGTTGAAAATATGATCAAAAAATTTTTTGACGACTAAATTTGCCCGAGACAGTAACGTGGGCACGTGACATCGGTTCTGGGTCAACACTTGGCGACCCAAACTGATTGTGTAGTATGAAGGATTTGCATGTACCCTTTGAACTGAGCGTGGGCATGTAGCATCGACTTTAAGATGCCTCAGCAGCTTGAGTGGATTGCCCTGAGTAGAGGATTTTGAGTTACCATTTAATGAACTAGCGCAGGCATGTAACACCGGCTATGTGTCTAACCAGTGACCCAATCTGATTGCCCCAGTAAGGAGGGTTTCGAGTTACCATTTAATGGACTAGCATAGACATGTAACACCGGCCATAGGTCAGACCAAGACCTAAGCCGTTTGCGCCATGGCGAGGGTTTAGAGTTTACCCTTTTTCTGAATATATGAAGGCATGTAACACCAGGTGTAGGTCGGACCATGACCTAAGCCGATTGCCCTATGACAAGGGTTTAGAATTTACCCTTTTTCTAAATCTGTGAAGGCATGTAACACCGGCTTGTAGGTCGGACCATGACCAAAGCAGATTGTCGCTTGACGAGGGTTTAGAGTTTATATTTTTTCTGAATCTGCGAAGGCATGTAACACCAACTGTAGGTCAGACCATGACCTAAGCCGATTGCCCCGTGACGATATTAATCATGAAACCAGAATGAAAAAACTACTCATGATGCAACACAAACACACAATAGAGGAAACAATTGCACAGAGGTCATACATTCTTTGTTCATTGAGTACGACTGACTAGAGTACAGATGAGGTTGTGTCGCTTTGAGGTCACGATGACTAGAAAATCAAACATAGTATTTGCAGAGGTGTTTCACATTCCATGAGTTCCCGACTGGAGTGCCATCCATTTGGTACATCCGATAAGATCTTGGGCGAGTAACCTCCGTGGCAATGTATGGTCCTTCCTAAGGAGGTGATAACTTTTGACGCCCTTCCCCTTTGAGGACCTTGTGAAGTACCAGCTCACTGACTAAAAAGGCCCTAGGGCACATGTTACACTCGTGATAGCACCTCAAGGTCTGCTGGTATCAAGCTGACTAGAGTACTGTATTGAGTCGCTCTTCCTTGAGCATATCGACCTCTTCTAGCTAGGTTGCCTTTGCTTCTACTATGTCCTTGAACATGAGTCAGGGTGCTCCAAAAGCTGGGTCAGCAGGTAACACCGCTTCTGAGCCATAAAACACGAAGAAAGGCGTGCTCCCATTGAGTGCCCGACTGGGTTGTGTTCGGAGGCTCCAAACTAAGTATGGGAGCTGTCTGATCCATTTACCAACATGCTTCTTGCTTTTGTCGAAGATCTTTTTCTTTAGGGCATTAAGGATCATGCCATTAGCATGCTCAACCTGACCATTAACCCTTGGATGTGTGACTGAGACATACTTGATGAAGATGGATTTGCTTTGACAAAAGTCGAAGAAAGCCACGCCTATGAAGTTGGAGCCCAAATCTGTGATGATGTTATTGGGGATCCCAAAGCGAAATATGATCTCCTAGATGAACTTCACTGCCTTAGCAGTCATTAAAGAAGCGATGGGCTTGAACTCAATCCATTTGGTGAATTTGTCTATGGCCATCAGCACGCGAGTATACCCGCCTTGAGCTTTCTTGAACAGGCCCAATCATATCTAGCCCCCAGCATGCGAAGGGCTAGGAGACTGGAATATTCTGCAACTACTGTGCTGGGAGGTGATGCTGCTTTGCAAAGTACTGACACACCTCACAATGCCTGACCAAGTCAATTGCATCCTGCTTCACTGTTAGCCAATAGAATCCAGCTCTGAATGCCCGTCCGACTAATGTTCTCGAGGCGGCGTGGTTGCCACACTACCCCGCATGAATCTCCAGCAGCAAACTTTTGCCGTGAGATGTGTCAATGCATTTCATGAGAACACCTAATGCTCCATGCCTATATAGATCATCACCAATCAAGGTGTAGTTGGCTGCACACCTGGCTAGTCGCTGGGCTGCTGCTTTGTCATCCTAGCTCGTCTCCATCTCTGATGTATTTGATGATTGGGACCCTCCAGTCTGTCGAAGCCACTTCTTGGTTCAAAACTTGCTACTCTGGGGATGGATCCTCCCCACCTTGCTGGATGGACAGGCGAGATAGCTCCTAGATGAAGATGCCTGGTGGTACTTTGGCATAGGAGGAGCCAAGCTTTGATAGCACGTTGGCTGCCATGTTGCGGTCGCGATCCACATGGTGAAACTAAAGACCCTAGAACTTGTGTTCAAGCTTATGAAATGCTGCACAGTACTTGTCCATTGTCTCTGTGGAACAATCCCAATCTTTATTTACTTGGCTAATTGCAACCAAGGAATCCCCGTAGACCATCAAATGCTTGATCCCGAGTGAAATAGCTATTCATAGCCCATGCAGCATGGCTTCATATTCAGCTGCATTGTTGGATACCTAGAAGAGAATCTACAGCATGTATTAGAGCTGCTCACCTTTTGGAGAGATCAGGAGGACTCTTGCCCCTGCCCCTTCTAGCTATAGAGATCCGTGGAAGTACATCCTCCACTTCCATGGGCTCTGGGTTTTCTAGAACTTGGTTTTCTATCCACTCTAAAACCAAGTCCACCAAAGCTTGTGTCTTGATCACAATACTTGGGCAGAAGTCAATATCATGTGCCCCCAGTTCGCACACCCACTTGGCTATCCTCCCTAGTAGCCTCTCTATTGTGGAGAATGTCATCGATCAAAAACTCAGAGACCACGACCACCTTGTGCTCTTTGAAGTAATGGCGCAATTTGCGAGCAGTGATAAGGACCGCATAAAGTAACTTTTGAACTTGAGGGTACCTTATCTTGGATGGACTGAGGACTTCGCTAATGAAGTAGATCGGATGTTGGGCCAGTTGCATGTGCCCCTCCTCTAGCCTCTCGACCACCAGCGCGATGCTGACGACATGAGTCGTGCAGGAGAGGTAGAGAAGTAGGGCTTCGGCTGGCTGATCCGTAGTGGCTTGGTTCGATGACTTGAGTACTGGAGGCATCATCAGGAACTTCTTAAGGGCATCAAACGTTTCCTTGTTTTTCTGGCATCCACTGGAATCTATCCACCCTCTTGAGCAACTTGAAGAATGGCATGCCTCTCTCGCCCAGCCGCGAGATGAATCGGCTTAGGGCCGCCATGCACCCAGTCAGCTTCTGGACCTTGTTTTGTGACTTAGGAGGCTCCATCCGGAGGATAGCCTCGATATCCTCGGGGTTTACCTCGATCCCCCTGTTGCTAATGATGAAGCCGAGTAACTTCCCGATTGAGACCCTAAACACATATTTGTTGGCATTAAGCTTCCAGTGGAATCTTCTAAGGCTGTTAGAAGATTTGATGTATGTTGCTGATGAAATCATTAGGGTTCTTTGACTTGATCATGACATCATCGACATAGGCCTCCACACGCTTGCCCTAGTGCTAGGACAGACACGTCTGGGTAGCGCTGCTGGTACGTCGAAGGATGTGTAGTAGAATGGCCCAAAGGGTGTGATGAAGGTGGTCTTCTCTTGATCTTCCTCCGCCAGGCTGATCTGATGATACCCCGAGTAACAATCCAAAAAACAAAGCAAGGAGCACCCTACGGTGGAGTCTACAACTTGATCTATCCTAAGTAGCCCGAAGGGATCCTTCGAGCTAGTGTTTGTTGAGATCGGTATAATCAACGCACATGCGCCTAGTCTACTTTATTCTTTTTAAGTATGAGTATAGGGTTTCAAGCCACTCGGGATGCATCACTTCTCTAATAAACCCAGTAGCTAGGAGATGGGCGAGCTCCTGCACGGATCGCCTCTCTCTTGTCTAGGATGAATCGGTGCAGCTTTTGCTTGACTGGCTTGGCGTTAAGGTAGACCTTGAGTTTGTGCTCGACCAGCTCCCTTGGGACCCTAGGCATATCGGTAGGCTTCCATGCGAACATGTCCCAGTTGTCCTGCAGGAACTGGACTGAGCACGTCTTCCTGCTTGGGAGGAAGGTTAGCGCTGATGACAACGCTCTTGGATGCATCTGGGAGGCCTAGGCTCACCCTATTGGTTGCCTCGACTGGCTGCAAAGCTGTAATGGAGATTGCCTCTTGAGTCAGGATCGGCCGGCCGTCCTTCGGGAGTTGGGCCACATCTGCCACGAGCTACCATTGAGTCACTGACATGCTCGCCACTGAGGGCCGTCTGGAGTGCCTCCTAGTTGCAGTCTGTTGCGCCTTTGAAGTCTACCCTCACAGAGATGACGCCCTGTGGAGCGGGCATCTTGAGGACTAAGTACGAGTAGTGTGGGAGAACTAGGAATTTGGCCTACCCGGTCTGCCCGATGATGGCATTGTAGGCGCAATTGAAGCTCGCCACCTCGAAGCAAAGGAGCTTGGTGCGGAAATTTTCTGACGTGCCGAATGTGACCGACAAGTAGATATGCCCCACTGGATATTCTCCTTCACTTGGCATGATCCCAAAGAAAGGGCTATCTGACTCTTGGAGATCGTTAAGGGAGATCCTAGAGCCAGCAGGGTCTTGGGGAACGTCACGTTGATGCTACTTCCACCGTCGATCAGCACCTTCTTGACTCGGCTCTCTTGTACCATCAGGCTCACAAGCAGAGGGTACTTGCCCAGGTGGTTGAAGTTGAGCCACTGATCCACCCGACTGGAGGAGACAGGAGTCTCTGACCATCTGTATGGCTCTGAGGGCTCCGTCGTGGTCGCCATGACTTGGCAATCAGATAGTTTTTGCTGCCTGTTGTTCTCCTAGGAGTCGTGCCCACGGAAGATGATGTTGACCTCCCTGTTGACATCGAGGAAGTTGGGGTCGTTGCCCCCATTCTGCTGTGGCGAAAGGCCTCGGTCCTATCATGGAGGAGAGGTGGAAGCTCTTGCCAGAAGGGCCACCCTTGGCTGATCAATTCTTGAAGTCCCGACATTGGCCCAAGGTGTGGTCCATATCCTTGTGGTAAGGACATGTCCCATTGAGGATATCGTCTAGCGAGCGCATGTTTTAGTGTGAGGGTTGCCACAAGAGTGCACAGGTGGTGGCCCATGACGTGGACCTCCTCCTCCTGAGGCCTCTTATCCCATCGGCGCTCCTGCCGTGAGTGATCCTCATAGCTTCTCCTGCTTGTCTTTGCCTTGATCGTCCCAGCGTCGGCCGACCTGGTCCCGAGCTCACTCGTCCGCGGTGATGTACTGGTTGGCATCGTGGAAGAGCTGCTCGGAGGTGGTCAGAGCTTTGTGAAGGATGCTTCTCATGAATGCTTCATCGTGAGAGACACGACATAAATCTTCTATCACCGCTGCCACGAAGACGTTAGGGATACTATCCCGCATCAACTGAAACCGCTTCAGATATGATCGGAGGGACTCGCCATCCTTCCGCTTGATGGACTTGAGATCCGAGGGCTGCACTGTTTTGTCGAAGAGGGACTGGAAGTTGGTGATGAACCTATCGCAAAAGTCATTCCAGATGATACAGCCGTTGGGGAGGTGGCGTAGCCACTGCAATGCATCCTACCCCAGCATGATCGGGAGATAGGCTGTCATCACATCTTCACTCGCTCCAGCGGCGCCAGCTGCAGTAGAGTACATAGCTAGCTAGCTGCTCGGGTCATGTTTGGCCTCGTACTTGTCAAAGTTGGAGACCTTGAAGTTTGGCGGCCACATGACCGCGCAAAGCTGGTGGGTGAAGGCAGGAACACCGAATATGCTTTGAAGGACCAGTGCGCCTAGGCCACCATCATGAACATTCTCGGCTCCTGCCCTTAGTTGATGGGTCTCTGGTTGGTGTTGCAGTGACCGGGGGCGAGGACTCCCCAGTCGTTCACAGACTGGGCGGTGAGCCACCAGGCTATTCAGAGCGGCTGCGACTGAGCGGGCCCGGACACCAGCACCTTGCGAAGGGGCACCCTGATACCGGTCATATTCAGCTTGGAGCCTTAGGTCCTCGTCGTTTCGGTGTGCGCGTGATTCTTCGATGTTCCGATGCGCATCGCGCCAATTGTTAATGTTGTGGTGGGCATCGCCAGCCGTAGGGGCATCGGAGACCACAGGCAGGAGGTGGTTTGTCACCTGAGTGAGAATCTGATGATAAATTTCCCCATCTGGATATTTGGGGAGGGCATCCGCGATTTGGGCTAGCACCCCACCAACTTGACTTGGGGTTTGCATAGCCCTAGCAAACTCCAGCAGTAAGTTGCATCCCACAAGTAACGGACCGCGAGGTAGCTTGCGACCATCATTCTCCTGCTCGCGATCGCGCACGGCCTCGCGTTCGTGAGCGGCTCGGGTGTCCAGACATGCGCGATCTTGAGCATTCCGACGATCTCTTTGCCAAGTATTCCATTGCTGATGAAACTCCTGTTCTTCCGGGGTCTCGCCGGCTGTGGATTCTTCATCAAGCGAGATCGGTTGAGTAGGGTCGATCCCCGGCGTTGTGGTGGCACCGGATGCTGTGGTGCCAGTTCGTGCATCGGTGCGCGTCGCGCCTCAGCTAGTCTTCTCCATCTTCAGTCGGCTCATCATCGAAGACTTGGCCTTCCTCCACCCTGTCATCGATGTAGAGGATCTCGGAGAAACAAGTATATGAGTTTAGGATCGAGTTATCCTGATCATCGAGGGTCACGGATATTTCCTTCAAGCGACGACCAGAGGCCATTGTCGTTGGCGCCATGGTTGCAGTAGTTGATAGGCTAGCCTCGGTCGGGTCAGGAGACTCGAGGTAGCAGGCCGTGCGAGGGCATGGGTCCTCGCTCCCTGATCGTGCGTCCTTCTGGGGTGGAGATGATGATGAGCCCTAGTCAGAGCCCAGTCAGCGGGACATCTTCCATGCTGTCGTCCTGAGACTGTTGCTGACGTTGGTCTGGAGTGGGCACCCCTTTGGTTGCAAAATATTAGAAATGGTTTCGGCAGCACGAACTCGTCCATTAGATACACCACAGTACCCATTTTCGCAACGGTTCCCTTGTGGCAACGAAATGGTGCGAAACCCTCCCAAACATGAGTTTTGGACCTAAAGTAGTGGATTGGGCATGTTGGTTGCGAAAAAGCCAAGAAACGGTTTCGGTAGTGCAAACTCGTGCATCAGATGCACTAAGGGACCCATTTTCGCAACGGTTCACTTGCGGCAACGAAATGGTGCGAAACCATCCCAAACATGTGTTTTGGACCAAAAGTCATGCATTGGCCATGTTGGTTGTGAAAAAACAAGAAATAGTTTTGGCAGCACAAACTCTTGCATTAGATGCACTCAGGGACCCGTTTTCGCAACGGCTCCCTTCCGGCAACGAAATGGTGCGAAACCACCCCAAACATGAGTTTTGGACCAAAAGTTGTGGATTGGGGATATTGGTTGCGAAAAAACAAGAAACAGTTTCAGCAGCACAAACTCGTGCATTAGATGCACCATGGGACCCATTTTTGCAAAGGTCCCCTTGTGGCAATGAAATGGTGTGAAACCACCCCAAACATGAGTTTTGCACATAAAGTAGTGGATTGGGTATGTTGGTTGTGAAACAACAAGAAACGATTTCGGCGGCACAAACTCGTGCATTAAATGCACCTAGGGACCCGTTTTCTCAACGGTTCCCCTACGGCAACGAAATCGTGCGAAACCATCCCAAACATTAAGTTTGGACCTAAATTAGTGGATAGGGCAAACTCGTGTATCAGATGCACCCAGGGTCCCATTTTCACAACAGGTTCCGTTGCGGCAACGAAATGGTAGCGAAACCATCCCAAACATGAGTTTTGGATCAAAATTCATGGATTGGCCATGTTGGTTGTGAAAAAACAAGAAACAGTTTCGGCAGTGCAAACTCGTGCATTAGATGCACCAAGGCACCCATTTTCGCAACGGTTCCCTTCCGGCAACGAAATGGTACAAAACCAGCCTAAACATGAGTTTTGGACCTAAAATAGTGGATTGGGCTTGTTGGTTGCGAAAAAACAAAAAACAGTTTCGGTAGCACAAACTTGTGCATTAGTTGCACCCAGGGACCCATTTTCGCAACGGTTCCCTTGCGGCAACGACATGGTGTGAAACCATCCCAAACACGATTTTGAACATAAAGTAGGGGATTGGTCAAGTTGGTTGCGAAAAGATGAGAAACGGTTTCGGCAGCACAAACTCGTGCATTATATGCACCCGGGGATCCATTTTAGTAACGGTTCCCTTGCAGCAACGAAATGGTGCGAAACCAACCTAAACATGTGCTTTGGACCTAAAGTAGTGGATTGGGCTTTTGGGTGCGAAGAAACAAGAAACGGTTTCGGCAGCGCAAACTCATGCTTTAGATGCACCAATGGACCCGTTTTCACAATGCTTCCCCTGTGGCAATGAAATGGTGTGAAACCATTCCAAACAATAGCGGATTGGGCATGTTGGTTGCGAAAAAACAAGTTTCGGTGGCACAAACTCGTGCATTAGATACACCAAGGTACCAATTTTGGCAACGATTCCCTTCCAGCAATGAAATGGTGCAAAACCATCCCAAACAAGAGTTTTGGACCTAAAGTAGTGGATTGGGCATGTTGGTTGTGAAAAAATAACAAGAAACGGTTTCGGCAGCGCAAACTCGTGCATTAGATGCACCTAGGAACCCGTTTTCGCAATGGTTCGCTTGCGGCATAAAAATGGTGTGAAACCACCCTAAAACATGAATTTTGGTCCAAAAGTAGTGGATTGGGCATGTTGGTTGCGAATTGACAAGAAACGGTTTCGGCGGCACAAACTCGTGCATTAGATGCACCATGGGACCGGTTTTCACGAAGGTTCCCTCGCGGACTCGAAATGGTGTGAAACCATCCCAAACATGAGTTTTGGACTAAAGTAGTGGATTGGGCATGTTGGTTGCGAAAAAACAAGAAATGGATTCGGCCGCACAAACTCGTGCATTAAATTCACCCAGGGATCTGTTTTCGCAACGGTTCCCCAGCGGCAACGAAATGGTGCAAAACCATCCAAAACATGAGTTTTGGACCTAAAGTAGTGGTTGGGCATGTTCATTGCGAAAAGACTAGAAACGGTGTCGGCGGCACAAACAAGTGCATTAGATGCACCAGGGCACCCGTTTTTGCATCTGTTCCCTTGAAGCAACGAAATGGTGCGAAATCATCCCAAACATGAGTTTTGGACCTAAAGTAGTGGATTGGGCTTGTTGGTTGCGAAAAAACAAAAAATGGTTTCGGTAACACAAACTCGTGCATTAGATGCACCCAAGTACCCATTTTCTCAACGGTTACCTTACGGCAACGAAATGGTGCGAAACTATCCCAAACATGAGTTTTTGACCTAAAGTAGTGGATTGGGCATGTTGGTTGCGAAAAGACAAGAAACGGTTTTGGCAGCAAAAACTCATGCGATGCTTCTAGGGATCCATTTATGCAGCGGTTACCTTGTGGCAACGAAATGGTGTGAAACCAACATAAACATGAGTTTTGGACCGAAAGTAGTGGATTGGGCTTGTAGGTTGTGCAAAACAAGAAACGGTTTCAGAAGCACAAACCCGTGCATTAGATGGACCTGAGGACCCGTTTCCACAGTGGTTCACTTGCAGCAACGAAATGGTTCAAAACCAACCAAAACATGACTTTTGGACCTAAAGTAGTGGATTGGACATGTTGGTTGCAAAAAAAAACAAGAAACAATTTTGGCAACACAAACTCGTGCATTAGATGCACCTAGGGACCCGTTTTAGCAAAGGTTCCATTGTGGCAACGAAATGGTGTGAAACAATCCCAAACATGAGTTTGGACCAAAAGTCATGGATTGGGCAAGTTGGTTGTGGAAAAATAAGGAATGGTTTCGGCAGCACAAACCCATGCATTAGATGCACCCAGGGACCCGTTTTCGTAACAGTTCCCTTGCGGCAACAAAATGGTGCGAAACCACCCCAAACATTAGTTTTGGACCAAAAGTAGTGGATTGGCAATGTTGGTTGCAAAATGGCAAGAAACTGTTTTAGCGGCACAAACTCATGCATTAGATGCACCATGGGAAACATTTTCACAAAGGTTCCCTCGTTGCTTCGAAATAGTGTAAAACCATCCCAAACTTGAGTGTAGGACCTAAAGTAGTGGATTAGGCATGTTGGTTGCGAAAAAACAAGAAATGGTTTCGGCCGCACAAACCCATGCATTAAATGCACCTAGGGACCCGTTTTCGCAAGGCATCCCCTGTGGCAACGAAATGGTAAAACCATCCCAAATATGAGTTTTGGACCTAAAGAAGTAGTTGGGCATGTTGGTTGCAAAAAACAAGAAACAGAGTCGGCAACACAAACTCGTGCATTAGATGCACCCTGGGACCCGTTTTCGCAACGGTTCCCTTGCGGCAATGAAATGGTTCGAAACCAACCTAAACATGAGTTTTTGACCTAAAGTAGTGGATTCGCTTGTTGGTTGTGAAAAAACGAGAAACGGTTTTGGCTGAACAAACTCGTGCATTAGATGCACCTAGGGACCCATTTTCGCAACGGTTCGCTTGCGGCAACAAAATGGTGCCAAACCATCCCAAACATGAGTTTTGGACTAAAAGTAGTGGATTGAGCAGGTTGGTTGCGAAAACACAAGACACAGTTTCGGCGGAACAAACTCGTGCATTAGATGCACTATGGGACCCATTTTCAAACGTTCCCTTGTGGCCTAAAATGGTGTGAAACCATCCCAAACATGAGTTTTAGACCTAAAGTGGTGGATTGGGCATGTTGGTTGCGAAAAGACAAGAAACGGTTTCGGTGGCAAAAACTCGTGTAATTAAATGCACCTAGGGACCCGTTTTAGCAACGGTTCCCTTGCGACAACAAAATGGTGCGAAACCACCCCAAATATGAGTTTTGGACCAAAGTAGTGGATTGGGCATGTTGGTTGCGAAATGACAAGAAACGGTTTCAGCAGCACAAACTTGTGCATTAGATGCACCATGGGAACCATTTTCAGCAACGGTTCCCTTGCGGCCTCGAAATGGTGTGAAACCATCCCAAACATGAGTTTTAGACCTAATGTAGCGGATTGGGCATGTTAATTGTGAAAAAACAAGAAACAGTTTTGGCCGCACAAACTTGTGCACTAAATGCACCCAAGGGACCCATTCTCACAATGGTTCCACTATGGCAATGAAATCGTGTGACACAATCCCAAACATGAGTTTTGGACCTAAAGTAGTGTTTGGGATGTTGGTTGCGAAAAGACAAGAAACATAGTTGGCAGCACAAACTCATGCATTAGATGCACCCAGGGACCCGTTTTCGCATCGGTTCCCTTGCGGCAATGAAATGGTGCGAAACCATCCCAAACATGAGTTTTGGGCCTAAAGTAGTGGATTAGGCATGTAGGTTGTTAAAAGACAAGAAACGGTTTCGGCCTCACAAACTCGTGTCCTTAGATGCACCCAAGGACCCGTTTTCACAACGGTTGCGTTTTGGCAAAGAAATTGTGTGAAGCCATCCCGAACATGAATTTTGGACCTAAAGATTGGGCATGTTGGTTGCAAAAAAACAAGAAACGGTTTCAGCAGCACAAACTCATGCATTAGATGCTCCCAGGGACCCATTTACGCAACAGTTCCCTTGAGGCAACGAAATTGTGCGAAAACATCCCATACATGAGGGAGTCAAATGTACCAAGTCCGGTCTTTAATCCTAGCTGTGATGAGCGCTTCTCAACACTGAAGACTTGCTAAAGGACGAGCGAGCACCTCCTAAGAGTGACCTAGAGGAAAGTTCACCTAAGCGTGACCTGGTGGCGGTGCCCGAGTGCTACCGTGGCATGAAAAAATCCCTGCCGAGCGGACTGGCAGGTGGCTTGGGCTACGATTGAAGTTAGGCTCGGCCCATAAGAGTTAGCTTGGGTTTGGGATGGTGTCGTGGGCCATAAAATCACTTTACAGATGAAGCCCACAATCGTTTACCAGTTCGAGCATCAAAACTGGGCCCAACTATCATTTCCAAGTTTGAGCATCAAAACCAGGGGCCAAAACCGTTTCCTGGTTCTATTGACAAAACCATCGGTAGGTTATCGGTATTCCAGAAACTGGAGTTACCTCCGACGGGTGAGCTACTAGACACGTGGAGGACATCAAGCGAAGGCAGAGAAACTGAAGACGTCGAGGACTCCATCATGGCTGTTCATCCAAGTTATTGCGGTCTTTTCTAGCCTCTGCAGGCGTTGTAGTGTATTAAGTCTGTAATATAGGGGGTTCAGTGTAAACTGTCTTAGGGCAATAGAGTTGTAGTATAAACAAAAGTATGGCTGCTCTTGGCCACCTATCTTGGCTGGTTGAGACTTGTTTAGGGCTAGGGTTTGAGTCCTATTTTCGTCACCAACCAAAAAGAGCTTCAAGATTTGAGGGACTAGACTGATCTAGTCTCCATAATTAGAGGGTAGGAAGTGGGAGGCAGCTAGGGGATGAAATCTACCACTTGTAATAAGACCTTGTGATCAATTTGTGAGTGGAATAGATGGAGTTTCATGCAGCCTCTTGAGTGCTCGTGTCTTCCCCTTCTAGTTTGGTTTTTGGCTTCGATTCTTGGCATTTTGGTGTGCTTTTGGTTTGGCCATGGTTGAATTCTTTCTCTTGCCGGTGTTTTGCCTTGTTAGGATGTGGTTAATTTTACTAGTCTTGTGCTAGAATCTTTGAACCACGAGAAGGGCTATTCTTGACGTTTCACGGTTTTTCGGGTTCAACTCATCCCCATCGCGAATCTGCGATTCCTGTGCAATCCTAGATCTTTTCGAGTGGATCTTTTGGGATTAGCTTTAGAATAGGTCCAAGATCACCCATGCAAATTTTCATGACGTTTGGATGAGTTTTGGACCGGTTTTGTTGAAGTTTTTGGTGGATTCGGGGCTGTTTTCTGCGTTTTGAAAAAGGCTGGTTGTGTACCACTGGACTGTCCCGTGGTGAACAGCAGACAGTCTGCAATTTGACAGCGAACAGTCTGCAGTTCAAAGATGAGGGCAGAGTTCTCGAGGCCTCGCTGCCTTGCGTGCACCAGACTGTCAGGTGGTTCAACTGCGGACAGTCTGCGGGTAAACGACAGACAGTCTGTCGTGCACACCAGACCGTCCGGTGCGTGCAATCGTTGGACCATCCGGTGTGTAGTCTTTTGGAGCTATTTTGCTCATTTTGCGTGCATTCTTTTGGGCATTGATTCGAGTGCTTCCGCTAAGCTTTTCTCAACCTGTCCTAGGGTCAGTGGCACCCCATTGCTACGTGATCTTGCATGGTGTGAGAAGGGAAGGTTTTGGGGTCGTAGGTTTTGGTGTCGACCTATTCACCCCACCCCTCTAGGTCGCCTTCTCAGTCCTCAACCTAAAGTAGTGGATTGGGCATGTTGGTTATGAAAAGGCAAGAAACAGTTTTGGCATTACAAACTCATGCATTAGATGCACCCAGGGACAAATTTTCACAACGGTTGCCTTTTGGCAGAGAAATGGTGCAAAACCATCCCAAATATAACTTTTGGACGTAAAGTATTGGATTAGGCTTGTTGGATGCGACAAAACAAGAACGGTTTCGGCAGCACAAACTCGTGCATTAGATGCACCCAGGGACCCATTTTCGCAACAGTTCCTTTGCGGCAAACAAAATGATGCAAAACCACCACAAACATGAGTTTTGGACCAAATGTAGTTGATTGGGCATGTTGGTTGCGAAATAAAACAAGAAACGGTTTCGCGAACACAAACTTGTGCATTAGATGCACCTAGGGACCCACTTTCGCAATGCTTCTTTTGTGGCAAGGAAATGGTCCAAAACCATCCCAAACATGAGTTTTCGATCTAGAGTAGTGGATTAGGCTTGTTGGTTCTGAAAAAACAATAAACGGTTTCGGTAGCACAAACTCGTGCATTAGATGCACATAGGTACCCGTTTTCGCAGTGGTTCCCTTGTGGCAACGAAATGGTGTGAAACTATCCAAACAAGATTTTTGGACCTATAGTGGATTGGGCCTGTTGGTTGCGAAAAGACAAGAAACTGTTTCGGCAGCACAAATTGGTGTATTAGATGCACCCTGGGAACCATTTTTGCAACGGTATCATTGTGGCAAAGAAATGGTGTGAAACCATCCCAAACATGAGTTTTGGACCTAAAGTAGTGGATTCGAGGCTGTTTTTTATGTTAAAAAAAGGCTAATTTTGTACCACCGGACCGTCCGGTGGTGAACGGCAGACCATGGATCAGTCCGTTGGCAAGATTCCAGGGTTCGATGGCTCAGATTTCTCTTATTGGAAGCAGCGCAAGTCTACGTTCCTTTAGAGAAAACATTCTCTAGGATATTTGTTAGGATGTTGGCTACCAAGTGGTAGAGAACCGTGTTACCCAATAGCAACAATGGCAAACAACATAGCGATGAATTTCCTGCTTACTGCCTTATGCTGTCTAGAGTTTGATAGAGTAGTGCACTTGAAGACGGCACGTGAGATCTGGACTACCCTCAGTAACTTCCATGAGGGGAATAGTCAGGTCAAGTCAAGGTTGTTTGAGGTGCCCAAAAGGGAGTATGAGAACTTCTCCCAGCAACCTGGTGAGAGCATCGACGGAATGTTCAGTCGTTTTCTATCGATTGTGAACAAGATTTGTACGAATGCTAGAAATGGGGTGTTGCCTTATGATGACCATGAGCAAGCATGCAAGCTTCTCTATGCTCTGGACATGAGTATTTGGCAACTGAAGAAAGAGTCTATAGTCGAGTCAGCTGACTATGAGACTCTTTCCATAGACGAGCTCTATAGCAAGTTGAAGGCTTTGGAGGTTGACACTCAAGAGCGAGCCAGGATGAGAGGAACAACTCCCAAGAGTCTAGCTCTTATGTTTGGCCCTAGCTATGGAGGTACTGCTAACCGTAACCTTTCTGTTGGCTATGCCCTGTCTTTGATATCAGCTACAGAGGAAGAGCTTGAAGGACTAGATGATGAGAAGCTGTGTCTGCTGTCCAATAAGTTCTAATGCACAGGAGCGCGACCATGCTTTCCTTACCAACCTCAATGACTTTGACGGCAGCTCAAGTGACTCTGGCTCCGACAGTGATGACGACGATGAGAAGATGATCATTGGGCATGCTGGACTCTGCTTCTTCGGTGACGAGATCAGCTACTGCACCATGGCGCTTGCGGGAGAGCAAGCCGAATCCATTGACTCGGACGTCTGCAACAAGTCCAACGTCAAGCTTCAGGTGAGTGATGATGATGAGGATGCCATGTTCACTACTTTGAAGAACCAAGATCGTTTGCTTAGAGTAGTGGCTAAGGACCTTAGGCAAGCTACTGCTAGGGTTGCTACTTTAGAGGCTGAGCTTGAGACTATGAAGTCTAAACTTGCATATGCTTTGGATGATCTTGGTGTGGCTAAGCAAGCTTGTGCTCTAACTGATGAGATAGAATGCGCTGATTGTTAGGTTCTAGCTGATGAATTGACTGAGTTATGCTCTAAGCATGCAAGTAATGTAGATTTATTTTTCTCTACTACTACAGTGTTAGAGGAGTTGAAGGCTAGGCTGACTCTGCTAGGTGCTTGTCCTATTTGCCCAACCCTTAGGAAGGAGTTGGATGAGACTAGGGCTACTTTCAGCAAGTCTAAAAAGACTGCTAGCCTTATTAGTGATGATTGTCCCAAGTGTGATGGCCTTAGAGATACATTGAGAAGGTCCAGTTAGATGATGAGAATACCTATCTCAGGACCATTCTCAGTAGGATTTCAGCTAAAGAGCCGCAGCTTGGTATGACTGTTTCCTCTTTCAAGGGGGGTTGGCTGTTTTTGATTGGTTGTATGCGAAGATAGGTGAATTGAGTGGGATATCCATTAGTGAGAAGTTCCCTGTTACCCATAGCAATCCCACCTTTCAACCTGACAACCCTAAGACAGATAAGCCTAGGGAGACACCTAAGAAACAGGTGTGGCCTCCCAAACCTAATGAAGTGAGGAAACCTCTTGACACTCTTCCTCAGAGGAACTTTGTTGACTCACCTACTGAGAGTTCCATGCAAGAGGATAAGAGGAATGCTCCTCCTAAGCCCACTCCCTAGCCTAAGAACCAAAACCAACCTAAGGGAGCTCCACTCAAGAGGTGCGTGTGTGACTACTGCCATAGGGAGGGTCACTTGGTGGAGTTTTGCTACCGCAGGTTGAGGGCAGAGCGCAAAGAGGGCTGTGCGGAGGCTACTGTTTATATAGACTTTATAATGACCAACAATGTCTAGACGCTTCCATGATGGACTCCAAGACGATACATGGGCCAACAGCCCAAAAGAGCGAAATAGCCCCTGGACAGATTCTGTCCTTTGAATTGTGACATGAATACGCGATGACTCCAAACTCCAAAGGACCTGAAACCAGTGGCATTGGAACGGATATCTTCTTAGCTTTCCATACATATGTGGATCGTTGAAATCGGAGTCCGTTTGTGTCCTAGGCGATGATTTTACTGATGACTGGTCCTAGAGGCCGAGGAAGTCGACTCCGAGTAGAATTGGGCCTCCATCTTGAATTGGACGTCCTTCTTGCCCTCATCTTGGTCCGAGCTAATCTCTATGGCCTTCATGGTCCTCTCCTAAGTTCCTAAGTACAATATAATCAATAATAACATTAGGGAGCATACCATCCTCACAAGTATAGGTACGTGTACTGAGGAACGATCGCACCTGTTAGTTCCATTGTCTTGCACGTGCTCTTGTAATAGATCCTTGCATGCTGATTTTCAGAAGCTAAAGCCTTGTCACGCATTGCAGTTTCAGCTATTGCCCTATCGCATTGCACAGTTTCAGATTGAGTCAAAAGAAGCAACGTAATTTTCTTGCCTTTATGCATAATTGTATTAGTTCTACCACGATCTACCCAACAAAAGGGAACATGCTTGCATGGGAACAACATCACAATTTGCATAGTCATGATATGTACCAAGAGAAAAATGTACTTGGGCAGTGTGTGTTACCTTGGCCTTACCGCTATTGCTAAGCCATTGTATATGATAAGGATGAGTGTTGGCACATGTGGAAAAACCAAACTTCTTGACAAAATTAGCACTCACCAAATTATTGCAACTCCCACCATCAATGATAGTACGAACACGGCACTTGTTGATGATAAATTAAATCTAAAATAGATTATGCCGTTGAAGCTTATCCTCTTGTTCCACTTGTGCACTCAACACACGTTGGTCAACATATGTGCCATTGTGGGTGTAATCATCTATATCATCTTAGCCAAAAGCTATAGAATCCTCCTCTAAAGCTTGTACATCATTCTCAACATCACTAGTACTGATGTAACCACCATCATCTATAGCAATGTAGGCTTGCTTGCTAGGGCACTCTCTCATGACATGTCCCATGCCTTTGCACCGGTGGCACACAATATTTGTTGATGTAGTAGCAGGGGTAGCAGGGGCCGCCTCGGTCTTTACTGTTTTAGGCACAAAAGCAGATTTGCTCACCTCAGGCTTAGTAGGCGTCGCTGCTAGTTGTGGTGGTGGTGGTGGTGGTAAAGCGCGTCTCATGTCGCTGGGGCTGCATGTCCCTTGCTCGAAGGCAACCTGGAAGAAGAAGAAACACCAAAAGTGCTGCACGAAAGTTGCACACGGCCCTGCACTTTTTGTTCTGCCAAAACAGCAATGTGGAATAACTGGTCTGTGGAGAAGTACTCTTTATAATCAGTAATATTTTGGATATCTTTGCGCAAACTAGAATAAAAATGAGTCATAGTATCTTCATCCTCCTCACCAATATCACAACATAACATAGCAACAAGCAAATCATTATAGTACTCATGAACAAAACGAGTGCCTTGATCAAAACGTTGTAATTTTTTCTTCAAAACACGCTTATAAGAAGGAGGAATAAAATGATTACGCATAGAATTTTTTAATTTGGACCATTTAGAAGGATCTTGACCAAGTTTAACTAACCCATTCCACCATAAGATAGCATAACCAGTAAATTCACTAGTAGCATAGCGAACACGTTGAGAAGCAGGAATAATATGAGTATTAAATTTTGTTTTACAGGCATCTCACAATCTAAATAAGCATCAGCATCATATGATCCATCAAAGGGAGGAACTTTAAATTTGACTCTAGCAAACTAATTATCATTATCATGTTTGTTACCAGTTGATGCCATGTCGTGGAGGCGATCGTAGTGGTTGCTTGCCTTTATTACCCTTATTACGTTTATTACCTTTATCACCTTTCCGCCAGTCTTGTTCGGTATAAATGTCATCTTTATCTTCATCATCATCTTCATCTTCATGATTAGAACCCTAGAACGCCTCGGATTCCTCAGAAGTTGAAGAAGCTTGACTGGATGTAGCAACACGCTTCTCAACAGCATCGAGTCTTGTCGACAAGTCATCCATCAAGCGCACATATCATGCACAACGGGAGCAAGTTCCTTTTTGAAATCACTAATAAGCTTGTTTTGTTCACTAAAAAGTTTTGTTAGCTCGTCCTTTGTGACAGATTCATTGAGTCCATGAGGGGGAACATCTCCGTGTACAGCAAAGGAACAAATGCTACTTGGAAGAAGCGACAGCTGCTAAGAGGCAATAACACACCTGGAGCGTGGGATGATTGCAAGACCGACCTATACTGCTCAAGAGACAAATATAGTGGAGCTTGGGATAGCTCAATATGTGGCTAAGCAAATACAATAGTGTAACAATAAAGCAAAGCTGAGTAATGATCCAAAGCAGGTGTTCGTTACTGGCCAAAAGCTAGTCCCAAGTCAAAGCACAATGTGTCACAGGAAAAACAAGTCAAAGATGGAAGTATAGAAAGAAGGGATGGTGAGGCAAAAAACAGAAGCAATCTTTGGGGCTCTCCCCGCTGCAACACCCTTTCTTTCTTTTTGCTCTTTTTCTTTTTTTTTCTTTTTTCTTTTTCATTTTTCATTTTTCTTTTAACTCAAAGGAGAACTCATAAAAATTTAAAGGGAAACAGCAGCAACATGGGAACACTGGCAGAAGCCCAAACTAGAACTATTGTGAGAGGGGTGAATAACTTCAGGCGCCGAAGACCCTAAACCCTATTTTCCGCTCTTTTGGGTTGTTGGCCCATGTATCGTCATAGAGTCCATCATGGACGCGTCTAGGCATTGTTGGTCGTCATAAACTCTATATAAACAATAGCTGCCGCACAAGTTAGGGTTTGGGTTTTGCTTAGATTATTCTGTCTTGAATAGTTTCGCCGTCATCGGTTTGTGAAACCCCAACTTGTGCAAAAGATTAATCTTGATTGTGTTTATTCCTCATTCTTACTTGTGTTCTCACGGTTGCCTTCTTGGCGATGTCGATTGAACGCATCACGCGGTCGATAACCATCAGAGCAGTGGTGTAGTGATTGCAAGGATTCGACCTTTTGCTTGGAGCCTTCTGCACCTACGCTGAGATCTCCATCCCTAAACTGACTTATCCATATCTCTCAAAAGATCAAGAATCATTTTCCCCATCATTTGGTATCAGAGCTGATCTCTAAGGCCTTCATGGTCCTCTCCTAAGTTCCTAAGTACAATATAATCAACAATAACAGTAGGTAGCATACCATCCGCACAAGTATATGTACGTGTACTCAGGAATGAGCTCATTTGTTGGTTCAATTGTATTGCATGTGCTCTTGTAATAGGTCCTTGCATAATCATAGGAGTGATGTCCTCATCAAGGTGGAGGTAGAGGAGACCATTTACTCAGGAATGAGCTCATTTGTTGGTTCAATTGTATTGCATGTGCTCTTGTAATAGGTCCTTGCATAATCATAGGAGTGATGTCCTCATCAAGGTGGAGGTAGAGGAGACCATTTTCTTCATGGTGCTCCAAGTGGTGGACGCTTTGATGGAAGGACACCGGATCGTGAGCAGTACGACTTCGGTCCTCTCCGTTGAGGCTTTGAGAGTCATGACGGACCATGCTTTGCTAGACGCGGTGACCGGCAGTCTCAGTTTGTGCGACACAGGGGTTTTGGGATGTTTGATTGTGATTTGCTAACCCTTCTCTTTAGCAGATGGCTCGACACTAGTTTGCTTCTTTTCAGACTAACCCCGGTGTCGAACCATATGCTCACCCCATGAACCACTATTGATGCAGGACAGAGGCTTGGAGAACATATGGCTCATGGATTTCAGTTGTTTGTGCCACATGACCGGCAATCACAGATGGTTCTCTAGTCTCACCCCAGTGAGCTTCAACGAGCATATCATTTTTGGGGATAAAGGTACGTGTAAGGTGAAAGGTGTTGGCGCTATTCCTGTTTTCAATTAGTTTGTCTTGAGGGATGTTGCTTTGGGTTCTAAACTTGATTATAACCTTCCCTCTGTTTTGCAACTTCTCGATGAGGGATATGAGGTTCATTTCAAGAAGGACTACTCTCAGGTTTTGGATGCTCAAGAAGATCTTGTTTGCCATGTTTTGCCTGATGGGAAGGTTTTTCGTGTTGATTTCTTGAGCTCCCCCCGTCCTTCTCGCTGTTTGGTGGCTAGTCCCTCCTCTGATTTATGGAAGTGGCATAGGAGACTAGGTCAATTAAGCTTTGATTTGCTTGCCAAGCTTAGATCACTTGACTTAATCCGAGGATTGCCCAAGTTGAAGAGTGAGCGTGACCTTGTTTGCCATCCTTGTCACCACGGGAAGATGACTGCTGCTTGCCACACACACCTGTGACTTAGGTGATGACGGCTCACCCTAGAGAGCTTCTTCATATGGACACAGTTGGTCCTGCTCGGGTGAGGTCTGTTGGTGGGAAGTGGTACGTTCTTGTGATCGTGGATGATTTTTCTCGCCTGGTCTTGGGTGCATTTCATGGAATTGAAGGATGAGGCTTTTGAGTTTGTTCATGACTTGGTTTTGAGGTTGAGAAATGAATATAATCATGCCATGAGAGCTATACGTAGTGACAATGGCTCGGATTTCAAGAATGATCGTTTCAAAGCCTTTTGCCATAGCCAAGATCTTGAACACTAGCGTTCATCCACATATGTCCCCCAGCAGAGCGGTGTGGTTGAACGCAAGAATCAGGACCCTTGTTGAGATGGCTAGGATGATGCTTGATGAGCATAGGACTCCTAGGAAATTCATGAGCAGAAGTGATTAAGCACCGCATGCTACATTTTCAACCGCATTTTTCTCCAAACTCTTCTTCATAAGACCTCGTATGAGTTGCAGTTTGGGCGACAGCCTAAAGTGAGCTACCTGTGGGTGTTCGGCTGTAGGTGCTTTGTGCTCAAGCAGGGGAACTTGGACAAATTCGAACCTCGCAGTTCTGATGGAGCTTTTCTGGGCTATGACATGCACTCACGTGCATACCGCGTTTGGCTCTTGGACTCCAACATAATTGTTGAGACTTGTGAAGTTACCTTTGATGAAACTATGCCTTTCACAACCCCTGGCTTTTAGCTTGCAGGTGATGCTGAGTTAGGTACTACCATCATAGAGGAAGATGAGGAAGAAGATGGAGGTTTTTTTGGTGATACTATGCCTGTTGCAGCTCTAATTGCTTCGCTTTCAGAGGATGAAGAGGGAGCTCCAGTACCTTCTCCTTCGACTACATGGGAGCAACCTCTAGAAGATCCACCAATACATGCAGCAGAGACCGCTGAGGATGCAGGGGAGGTGACCTCCGAGCCATAGCCATCTCGAATGGTCTAGTGGGATCACCCTTCAAGGAACATCATTGGTGGACTGCATGAGAGAGTTACAAGATTCAGGTCCACTTCTCTTGCTGTCTTGGCACACTCTGCATTTGTTGCTTCTTTCAAGCCCCATGATGTTGGACACGCTATGTCTGATCCAAATTGGGTCAATGCCATGCATTAGGAGCTAGAGAATTTGTAACACCCTAGTTTTAATTCCAGTTTTTTTTATAACAAATTCCAAGCAATTTAATTAATTTCTCTAAGGCTTATGTGTTTTGTTTGCATTTAATATGATTTATTTGAATAAAGAAATGCATAAAAGCAACCATAGGTCTACCTTTTCTTGTGCATACATGCTGGTGCATTATTTTATTGTTGTATGAATTAAGGATTCATATTCAAATTTATTTGAATATATAGATCTATTGCCTTCTTATTCCAAAGAATTCGAAATGGAATTTGAAAAAGAAAAAAAAAGGAAAGATGAGAGGGGCAGCCCAGGCCGTCGGCCCAAGTCAGCAGCCCAGCTCACCTCTCCCCCGCTCTCCACCTGGGCCAAGAAGCCGGCCCAACCCGAGCCTCTCTCCCTCTCTCTCGCGTGCCTCTGCCAGGTGGGCCGCATGTTTCCTCTCCCGGCCAGGCAGGCCCCACCTGTCATCCTCGTCCCCTACCTCTCGCCGGAGATTCCGCCCGTGCTTTTTTTTTCCTCTGCGTGGCCACGTCGGCGCCCCGGAAGAGGAATCTGAGCCCACCACCCCTACCTTAATCGCCCTCCATCAATTCCCCAACTCCCGCTGCCAGCTTCCTCTTCTCCCTCTCCCTTCCTTCACTGCGCCACCATGAGCTTTCAAAGGCGCCCGCCTCCACCTTCACCCGAGTCGTTTCAACTCACTCAAGGCTCCTATAAAAGCCACCCCGAGGACCGCCTCGACCTCTTTTGCCACTCCACAGCTCCAATTCCACTCACGTTCACGAGACAGCCCGCAATCCGCCGCCGAACTTCCACCGGGGTAAGTGGCTCTGCCTCTCAAATTCCTCACCGTTGGGCTCTCTCCGATCATCACAACCCCGTGTCTTCTTTCGGAGGGTCTCTACGAAGCCGTCCAGTGGGATTTGGAAGCAGGTACGCGCTTCCAACGCCCCTGTCCACGAGCTCCATCTTCACCGTCCGCCGTCCCACGTCGTCAAGCCATACTGTCTGCTCCTCGATCTCCTCGATCCCGTGGTGAGCTTCGCCCTCGCCCTGTCACCCTCCCGAGCAAACTCTAGGGCACCGGAAACCGCCTTCAGGCCTCGGCGTACGCGTGTCTGGCGAGCCGCCGCCGCGCGGGCCGAGCTCTACCGTGGAGTTTGGTCACCGTCGCCCCCTTTCACCCTTGCCGTCCGATCTATCGCCAACGCCCACGATTAGAACGCGGCGTACCCCTTCGCGAACCAATCGCAGAGCGCCACGTCGCCTTACATAATCCCACTCAGCGTGGCCCCGCTTGTCAGTGGTGACGACGTGCACACATCATCGCCGCGTCAGTGCAGACCGAGTCCACCACGGGACCTTTGCAGAAAAGCCCCCGCGTTTTCCTGGAATCCACCCGCAGTCCATCTCTGTTGAAAAATATTTATGTTTTTGTCCCGTTTTCTTCGGTTTGACCCCTGAGCTTTCCGGGATTTGAACCCGCAGTCCAGGCTCTGGTGGTTTTTCTTTAAAACCCTCAGCGGCTATGTTTAATTACGATTAGGCCCTCGGTTTTGCAAAGTTAGCCCCTGGTTTAGTTTATTTATCACAGTTTTGCCCTTAGGAGCCTGTTTTATGCATAACTTTCACATTTTAGCTCTGATTTGAGTGATTCTTGCGCTCACGTGTCCGTAGAAATGCGTAGAATGTTTTTATAACTAGTTTTATCTTCTGTTTTTATGATGTGGTGTACCGTTGCTTATCCTTTGTTATTTGTTTGCATGTATGCCTGTATGGGAATGCTTGTATGTTGCCGTGAACGTGTTTAGACGGTGAACCGTTCATGGGTGAAGAAGAACAGCAGGTTGCAAGTTTTGGACAGCAGCCACAAGAGCATTTTGAGGAAGGCAAGTATAACATGGACAACCTAATAACCCTTTAATCACTTCATATGCATGTGTCTAACTTGTATGCCTATAAGGATTGTACCATAGCCTCTTTTATATATGTTTACCTATGGGGATGCAGGTTGGTTAAGTTTTGCTAGTCGCAGCGTGAACACATGTCCTTTTGTTAATAATTTGATTAATGGATCTATGCAATATAATTGTGAGCTTGACCCTCTGTGCTGAGGCTTGAGTGGTTCGGGTCTCCTTAATAATTTTGGCTTTTTAGCAACTTGGTTAGAGGGCATGAGCAATGGGCTTAGTGGTTTTGCTCATAGCCACTCTCCATAAGGACCGGTTCGCAAAGCGACAACCTAGGACAACAGCGCTACCATGAGACTAGTATGGGACGGTCTTAGCTGATTAATTAGATTGCCTTGATATTGGAGTAACTTACCTGCGGGGCAAGAGGGGAAGTGAGCCAGGATGGGCCTCGGATCTGCTTTGTGTTGTGTGTGCTGTGTGCTTCACCCCTTAGACTAGGGCCCCATCTCCACGGAGCTTGAAACCTCAGCAGTTACACTTTACCAACGTGATCTTTGTAACGGCTTCGTAGTGTGGCTTCTAGTCATCTCATCTAAGGCAATGTGATGAACTTCTAGCGTAGCTCACGACTTGTGGGTAAAGATGTGCAACCTCTCGAGAGTGTAAAACTGACATGTCAGCCGTGCTCACGGTTATGAGCGGCCCAGGTCCTTTATGCTGATTAGTGGGTTCCGGGTTTGGTTTGGGAGTGGTTCCTTATGTTTTTAATGCTGTCTAATGTTCCATATGCAATATCTTGGGCTTAATGGTTTATAAACTCACTTGTAGTAATTAGTTGCTTAATAAAACATGATCAACTAAAAGCTCATTCATATGTGTCAGCCAACCTTAGAGCCTCATGGTTCATGTTATGCTTGTTGAGTACGGTTGTGTACTCACGCGTGTTGTTTTCTCTCTTTTGTTGGGTGAACCCAATCGCTGTTCAGTTGATGAAGGCACAGAAGAATACGCTCAAGGTTATGATGAGTTCTAGGCATGCCAGTCTCCCAGTCGACTTCCCTGTGGCGGCTCGTTTATGTTTTCGTTTACGCTTCCGCTTATGACTCTGTTATAAAGACTTGTGGTCTTAATGTAATAATGAGATGGTACGCTATGTAACGTTATATCCCTTTTTTGCACGTTCTGTGATGTCACTATTGTCAAGATATATGTGAGACTTGTTCCTGGCACATATATGTCGTCCTAGTTCCATTGGTTGGAAACTGGGCATGACAAAGTGGTATCAGAGCCGTGTTGACTGTAGAAAGGTAGCCTAGATAAAAATGGTCGTATTTAAGGATTTCACTTCTTTTGTCTTATCTGCTGTTTTACAAAATTTATTTTCTCCGGTATACTATAAATATTTATGTTCACATTATGTTGAAAATTTTATTTTATTCATTCTATCATATAGAACTGATCTTAAACTTATTCTATCCTCCTTGTAGATGGCCCGCACCCTCTGGACTGCCCGCAAGAGTACCGGTGCAGCCCGACGCTTTGGACCGTTCGTTCCACCACAGCCCGAGCCTGAGGTCCAGCCTGAGGTGGAGACCGAGGAGTCTGAGGAGGAGTCTGAGGTGGAGTCCGAGGAAGAGCCCCAGGAGGAGGAGCCCCAGGAGGAGGACCCTCTGCAGCCTGAGGAGCAGGCACTGCAGGAGGATTCAGAGGACGACGAGGTGGTGGAGATACTTCCACCCCCTCAGCCGGAGCCCGAGGTGGTGGTGATACCAGACGACGAGCCTGAGGCTGAGGAGGGCGATGACGCTGGAGACGCCTCTGCTAGCGCCGAGGGTGCCAAAGGTGGCGACACGCCCCCGTTGCAGTGGATAGACGTGAAGCACTTCTACAACGGCTTGCACTTGAGCTTCCCTAGGATGCTCAACGACACCATCCAGGAGTTGGGTTACAACAACCTGGAGATCAGCTACAAGGTGGTGGAGAGTGTACACCCCGAGTTTCCTCCCAGGTTCTGTGCATCTGCGTGCTTTATGGTGGATAACACGGAGCACGGGGGTTCCACCCTGGCTGAGGAGCACTACTCGGTGTCGTATCACACTGACCAGGATGCGGCCATCAACGACACAGCTCGATAGGCTTATGGAGTCTTCTGTGAAGACCACCGTATAGCTTTTAGCCAGTCTGCTCGGCGCTACCTTCCCCACCGCAAGAGTGGTGAGACAAAACACCAGATCTCTTCCTTGGAGCACAAGGACAACGCTCAGTTGGCCTCACTGGTGGAGTTTACAGCAGCCTTGAGCACTGAGCACGATGCTCTGTTGGGGGCTTACCGTAGCTTACACCAAGAGTGTGAGTTTCTTCGAGCTCAGCTGTTGGAGGCGACGCACATGACGCATATAGAGCCAGCACAGTCTCCTCCGCTCAAGAAGCCGCGCTATGGCGAGCCTAGTGGCGCCACCACCGTGCTTCCTCACGACGACTAGACAGCCTCGCCGTTTATCAGTTTGAGTCCTTTTCTTTTTGGGTGGAACTTGGTTAATTTTGGATGTTTTGATGTTTGCTTTATGAACTATGGTCGATTTGGATCTTTGGTTGAATGTTATATCCAGCTGTGGGGATTGTCTACAGTATGAACAAGTTTAGTGTTATCAATATTAAAATAAAGTTAGCTCGTTGGGTTAAAAATATCTAATCTATTGTTCTTTCTACTTTATCGTCAGGCTTTCTCTCTTGTGCATCACTATATCTGTCATATGCTTATGAATTATATGTTGCAATCAGATGGTTAACACAAGGAGAGGTGGTGGTGCCGGTGGTAACAACCAGGAACACCAGGGTGGAGGCAATCAACTTCCCAACCCACCACCCATCACCATGGAGCAGCTAATGGCACAAGTGTTAACCACAGTGAATACTGCAATGCAAACTCTCCAACAAGCACAAGCTCAACCACCACCCCTGCCTAGAGACAGGCGTGGAGATTTCATGAAAGGGCATCCTCCCACTTTCTCACATGCCACAGAGCCACTACAGGCTGGTGACTGGCTTCGTGCTATTGAACGCCAGTTGGAGATTGCACAGTGCAACGATAGGGAGAGGGTCTTGTATGGCTCTGGACAGTTGAGGGGTGCAGCTCTGGACTGGTGGGAGTCCTACAGGCCAGAGGACAGGGATGCTTTCACTTGGGCACAGTTCAGGGAGAACTTCCGCAACCATCACGTGCCTGCAGGGTTGATGAAAATGAAGAAGGAATTCCTTTCTTTAAAGCAGGGCAACATGTCAGTGACTGAATACCGGGACAGGGTCCTTCAACTTGCACGATATGCTACTGTAGAGGTGGCCGATGACAGAGAGAAACAGGAGTATTTCATGGAAGGTTTGAATGATGAACTCCAGTATCAATTGACGAATCATACTTTCCCTTCATTTCATCATTTGGTGGACAGGGCGCTTTTCACTGAAAGGAAGCGCCAGGACATAGAAGAAAGGAAGAGGAAGTTCAACAACTCCTCATCAAGCAGCAACACTCGTCTTCATTACCCCCAAGGTCAGAGTTCTCAGCAAGCAGGGTATCAGCAGCGTACCCAGGGACAGCAAGGGTACCAGCAGTAGCGCAGTCAAGGCCAGCAGATGAGCCAGGGACAATGCTATCAGGCCCAACCTACTCGTCCTGTTTATCAAGTTCAGCGTCAGGTGCAAAACAACCTCCCTACAACAAATCAAGCTCCAGTTCCAGTTGGTAGAAGCTGCTATAAGTGTGGTGAGCAGGGGCATTATGCTAATGTCTGCCCTCATAAGATGCCAACCAATCAACAGGGTCAGCAGCAGGGCCAGAGGCAAAACCCTCCACAACAGCAGCAGGGATGTGCAAATCAATTGCCCAAGGGACAGTGGCAAGGAAAGGTGAATCATGTGACCACCGAGACTGCAATGGAGGCTCCGAACGTCGTGCTCGGTACGTTCTTGGTCAACTCCCATACTGCTACTGTACTTTTTGATACCGGTGCAACTCATTCCTTCATTAGCAAGTCATATGCCATTCGACATAACATACCTATAAGTGCCATGAAAAGGATATTATTAGTCACCTCACCTGGGGGGCAGATGAGAACTAATTCTATCTGTCTTGGAGTTAGTTTTGACATAAGGAGGGTAGAATTCTGCACAAATTTAATTGTTTTAGAATTAGAGGGAATTGATGTCATTTTGGGCATGGAAACACTAACCAAATGGGGAGCCAAAATTGACTGCTCCAAGCAAGAAATTCTCTTGATAGCTTCAGATGGGAAAAATGTGGAAATTATGGTAAATGAACCAAGGAAGGAATATAGTCAATTAAACCAGATCACAGCCAAGCCTACTGATGGGATTCGGGTAGTGTGTGATTACCCAGATATCTTCCCTGATGAGTTGCCAGGTATGCCACCTGACCGAGAAGTTGAATTTTTAATATACCTTTTACCTGGTACAGCACCAATAGCAAAAAGGCAATATAGAGTGGCACCTAAAGAACAAGAGTTAATAAAGAAAAATATAGATGAGTTGTTAGAAAAAGGGTATATCCGACCTAGTTCTTCACCTTGGGCCTTTCCAGTTTTATTTGTTGATAAAAAGGATGGGTCAAGAAGAATGTGTGTGGATTATCAAGCTTTGAATAATGTCACCATTAAGAATAAATATCCTCTACCCCGGATAGATCATTTGTTTGATCAGTTGCAAGGTGCTTGTGTATTCTCAAAGGTTGACTTAAGGTCTGGTTACCATCAAATGAAGATTTGACCTTCTGATATTCCAAAGACTGCTTTCATTACCAGATTTGGGTTATATGAGTATACAGTGATGTCTTTTGGTTTGACAAATGCTCCTGCTTATTTCATGAATCTTATGAATAAGGTGTTTATGGAGTATCTCGACAAGTTTGTGGTTGTCTTTATTGAGGTTATGTTGATCTATTCCAAGACAGAAGAAGAACATGAAGCACACTTGAGACTAGTTTTGCAGAAGCTGCGAGAACATAAGTTGTATGGAAAGCTGAGCAAGTGTGAGTTTTGGATTGATCAAGTACCTTTCTTGGGACACATTGTTTCAAAAGGTGGAATCATGGTGGATCCAAGCAAGGTCAGCAGTGTATTGGATTGGAAACAACCAGAAACTGTGAAAGATGTTCGTGGATTCTTGGGTATGGCAGGATACTATAGAAGATTCATTGAAGGTTTCTCTAGGACGGCCAAATCGATGACATCATTGCTTGAAAAGGGTGCTGAATTTATTTGGACGGCAAGCCTCATTTGATGAATTAAAGAAGAGACTTACTACAGCTCTAGTGCTTACTCTACCTGATCTAACAAAAAGTTTCATGGTGTATTGTGATGCTTCTAAAGAAGGTTTGGGATGTGTGTTGATGCAAGAAGGAAAGGTGATCGCCTATGCTTCACGTCAGTTAAGGAAACATGAGGTGAATTATCCTACTCATGATTTGGAGTTGGCAGCTGTTGTGCATGCTTTGAAAATTTGGAGGCATTATTTGTTTGGGAATCGATGTGAGATATACACGGATCATAAGAGTCTTAAGTATATTTTCACCCAGAATGAGTTGAATATGAGGCAGAGAAGATGGTTGGAGTTGATCAAGGATTATGATCTAGAAATCCACTATCATCCTGGAAAAGCTAATGTTGTGGCAGATGCTCTGACCAGAAAGAGTTATGTTAACATGGCAGTCGCTTTCCAAATGCCACTAGAGTTGTGTGAAGAATTTGAGAGCCTGAGTTCGGATTTTGCACATCACACCACAGCAACAACCATCGAAGCAGAACCTACCCTTGAGCAAGAGATAAGGGAGCATCAGAAGACTGATGAGAAAATTCAGGAGATCCATGAGTAGATCAAAGTGGGTAAGGCACCACACTTTTGTGAGGATGAACAAGGTACTGTTTGGTACAAGAACCGTATCTGTGTGCCAGATGTGGATAGTATAAGGAAGTTGATACTCAGTGAAGCTCATGATACAGCCTATTCTATTCATCCTGGAAGTACAAAGATGTATTACGATTTGAAAGAGAGATTCTAGTGGTATGGTATGAAACGAGCAGTGGCTGAATATGTTGCAGTTTGTGATACATGTCAACATGTAAAGGCAGAATACCAGAGACTTGCAGGTTTGTTGCAACCACTGAAGGTTCCAGAATGGAAATGGGAAGAAATAAGCATGGATTTCATTGTGGGGTTACCAAGAACTCAGAAAGGATATAATTCTATTTGGGTAGTTGTGGATCGTTTGACTAAGGTAGCTCACTTCATCCCTATGAATACTACCTATTCAGGTGCAAGGTTAGCAGAGTTGTACATCTCTAGAATTGTTTGCTTGCATGGTGTGCCAAAGCGGATTATATCTGACAGAGGTTCACAGTTCACATCTCGTTTTTTGGAGCAATTGCATGATTCGTTGGATACGAAGCTCCAGTTCAGTACAGCGTACCATCCACAGACAGATGATCAGACAGAAAGGACAAATCAGATTCTAGAGGATATGTTGCGGGCATGTGCTATTCAGTATGGTACTAGTTGGGATAAGTGTCTACCATATGCTGAATTCTCTTATAACAACAGTTACCAGGCCAACTTGAAGAAGTCACCGTTTGAGGCGATGTACGGTAGAAGGTGCAGGACTCCATTGTTTTGGAACCAAACAGGTGAGAAGTAAGTGTTTGGACTTGACATCATCAAGGATGCTGAACAACAAGTAAAAATGGTACGGGAAAATTTGAGAGTGGCTCAGTCTAGACAGAAGAGTTATGCAGATGTGCGACGCAGGGATCTGACCTTTAAGGTTGACTACTTCGTGTACTTGAAAGTGTCACCCATGAGAGGGATCCGTAGGTTTAATATAAAAGGGAAGCTGGCACCGAGATATATTGGTCCATTCAAGGTGGTAGAAAGGAAAGGTGAAGTGGCTTATAGACTGGAATTGCCATCTAACCTATCTGGTATACATGATGTGTTCCATGTTTCCCAATTAAAGAAGTGCCTGAGAGTGCCAGAGGAACAAGCACCACTGGAGGGTTTGGATGTACAAGAGGATCTATCATATATGGAACATCCGGTGAAGATTCTTGAAACGTCAGAAAGAGTCACCAGGTATAAGAGGATCAAAATGTGCAGAGTGCAGTGGAAGCATCACACAGAGGATGAGGCTACATGGGAATGAGAGGAAGACATGAGAGCAGCATATCCTGATCTCTTTGCTAGCCACCTATAAGAATCTCGGGGCAAGATTCCTGTTAAGGGGGGTAGGTTTGTAACACCCTAGTTTTAATTCCATTTTTTTTATAACAAATTCCAAGCAATTTAATTAATTTCTCTAAGGCTTATGTGTTTTGTTTGCATTTAATATGATTTATTTGAATAAATAAATGCATAAAAGCAACCATAGGTCTAACTTTTCTTGTGCATACATGCTGGTGCATACCGCGTTTGGCTCTTGGACTCCAACATAATTGTTGAGACTTGTGAAGTTACCTTTGATGAAACTATGCCTTTCACAACCCCTGGCTTTTAGCTTGCAGGTGATGCTGAGTTAGGTACTACCATCATAGAGGAAGATGAGGAAGAAGATGGAGGTTTTTTTGGTGATACTATGCCTGTTGCAGCTCTAATTGCTTCGCTTTCCGAGGATGAAGAGGGAGCTCCAGTACCTTCTCCTTCGACTACATGGGAGCAACCTCTAGAAGATCCACCAATACATGCAGCAGAGACCACTGAGGATGCAGGGGAGGTGACCTCCGAGCCATAGCCGTCTCGGATGGTCTAGTGGGATCACCCTTCAAGGAACATCATTGGTGGACTGCATGAGAGAGTTACAAGATTCAGGTCCACTTCTCTTGCTGTCTTGGCACACTCTGTATTTGTTGCTTCTTTCAAGCCCCATGATGTTGGACACGCTATGTCTGATCCAAATTGGGTCAATGCCATGCATTAGGAGCTAGAGAATTTGTAACACCCTAGTTTTAATTCCAGTTTTTTTTATAACAAATTCCAAGCAATTTAATTAATTTCTCTAAGGCTTATGTGTTTTGTTTGCATTTAATATGATTTATTTGAATAAAGAAATGCATAAAAGCAACCATAGGTCTACCTTTTCTTGTGCATACATGCTGGTGCATTATTTTATTGTTGTATGAATTAAGGATTCATATTCAAATTTATTTGAATATATAGATCTATTGCCTTCTTATTCCAAAGAATTCGAAATGGAATTTGAAAAAGAAAAAAAAAGGAAAGAGGAGAGGGGCAGCCCAGGCCGTCGGCCCAAGTCAGCAGCCCAGCTCACCTCTCCCCCGCTCTCCACCTGGGCCAAGAAGCCGGCCCAACCCGAGCCTCTCTCCCTCTCTCTCGCGTGCCTCTGCCAGGTGGGCCGCATGTTTCCTCTCCCTGCCAGGCGGGCCCCGCCTGTCATCCTCGTCCCCTACCTCTCGCCGGAGATTCCGCCCGTGCTTTTTTTTCCTCTGCGTGGCCACGTCGGCGCCCCAGAAGAGGAATCCGAGCCCACCACCCCTGCCTTAATCGCCCTCCATCAATTCCCCAACTCCCGCTCCAGCTTCCTCTTCTCCCTCTCCCTTCCTTCACTGCGCCACCATGACCTTTCAAAGCCACCCGTCTCCACCTTCACCCGAGTCGTTTCAACTCACTCAAGGCTCCTATAAAAGCCACACCGAGGACTGCCTCGACCTCCTTTGCCACTCCATAGCTCCAATTCCACTCACGTCCACCAGACAGCCCGCAACCCGCCGCCGAACTTCCACTGGGGTAAGTGGCTCTGCCGCTCAAATTCCTCACCGTTGGGCTCTCTCCGATCATCACAACCCCGTGTCTTCTTTCGCAGGGTCTCCGCGAAGCCGTCTAGTGGGTTTTGGAAGCAGGTACGCGCTTCCAACGCCCTTGTCCATGAGCTCCATCTTCACCGTCCGCCGTCCCACGTCGTCAAGCCGTACTGTCTGCTCCTCGATCTCCTCGATCCCGTGGTGAGCTTCGCCCTCGCCCTGTCACCCTCCCGAGCAAACTCTAGGGCACCGGAACCGCCTTCGGGCCCCAGCGTACGCGCATCTGGCGAGTCGCTGCCGCGTGGGCCGAGCTCCGCCGTGGAGTTTGGTCACCGTCGCCCCCTTTCACCCTTGCCGTCCGATCTATCGCCAACGGCCACGATTAGAACGCGGCGTACCCCGTCGCGAACCAATCGCAGAGCGCCACGTCGCCTCACATAATCCCACTCAGCGCGGCCCCGCTTGTCAGTGGTGACGATGTGCACACGTCATCGCCGCATCAGCGCAGATCGAGTCCACCACGGGACCTTTGCAGAAAAGCCCCCGCGTTTCCCTGGAATCCACCCGCAGTCCATCTCTGTTGAAAAATATTTATGTTTTCGTCCCGTTTTCTTCGGTTTGACCCCTGAGCTTTCGGGGATTTGAACCCGCAGTCCAGGCTTTTGTGGTTTTTCTTTAAAACCCTCGGCGGCTATGTTTTATTACGATTAGGCCCTCGGTTTTGCAAAGTTAGCCCCTGGTTTAGTTTATTTATCACAGTTTTGCCCTTAGGAGCCTGTTTTATGCATAACTTTCACATTTTAGCTCTGATTTGAGTGATTCTTGCGCTCACGTGTCCGTAGAAATGCGTAGAATGTTTTTATAACAGTTTTATCTTCTGTTTTTATGATGTGGTGTACCGTTGCTTATCCTTTGTTATTTGTTTGCATGTATGCCTGTATGGGAATGCTTGTATGTTGCCGTGAACGTGTTTAGACGGTGAACCGTTCATGGGTGAAGAAGAACAGCAGGTTGCAAGTTTTGGACAGCAGCCACAAGAGCATTTTGAGGAAGGCAAGTATAACATGGACAACCTAATAACCCTTTAATCACTTCATATGCATGTGTCTAACTTGTATGCCTATAAGGATTGTACCATAGCCTCTTTTATATATGTTTACCTATGGGGATGCAGCTTGGTTAAGTTTTGCTAGTCACAGCGCGAACACATGTCCTTTTGTTAATAATTTGATTAATGGATCTATGCAATATAATTGTGAGCTTGACCCTCTGTGCCGAGGCTTGAGTGGTTCGGGTCTCCTTAATAATTTTGGCTTTTTAGCAACTTGGTTAGAGGGCATGAGCAATGGGCTTAGTGGTTTTGCTCATAGCCACTCTCCATAAGGACCGGTTCGCAAAGCGACAACCTAGGACAACAGCGCTACCATGAGACTAGTATGGGATGGTCTTAGCTGATTAATTAGATTGCCTTGATCTTGGAGTAACTTACCTGCGGGGCAAGAGGGGAAGTGAGCCAAGATGGGCCTCGGATCTGCTTTGGGTTGTGTGTGCTGTGTGTTTCACCCCTTAGAGTAGGGCCCCATCTCCGCGGAGCTTGAAACCTTAGCAGTTACACTTTACCAACGTGATCTTTGTAACGGCTTCGTAGTGTGGCTTCTAGTCATCTCATCTAAGGCAATGTGATGAACTTCTAGCGTAGCTCACGACTTGTGGGTAAAGATGTGCAACCTCTCGAGAGTGTAAAACTGACATGTCAGCCGTGCTCACGGTTATGAGCGGCCCAGGTCCTTTATGCTGATTAGTGGGTTCCGGGTTTGGTTTGGGAGTGGTTCCTTATGTTTTTAATGCTGTCTAATGTTCCATATGCAATATCTTGGGCTTAATGGTTTATAAACTCACTTGTAGTAATTAGTTGCTTAATAAAACTTGATCAACTAAAAGCTCATTCATATGTGTCAGCCAACCTTAGAGCCTCATGGTTCATGTTATGCTTGTTGAGTACGGTTGTGTACTCACGCTTGTTGTTTTCTCTCTTTTGTTGGGTGAACCCAACCACTGTTCAGTTGATGAAGGCATAGAAGAATACGCTCAAGGTTATGATGAGTTCTAGGCATGCCAGTATCCCAGTCGACTTCCCTGTGGCGGCTCATTTATATTTTCGTTTACGCTTCTACTTATGACTTTGTTATAAAGACTTGTGGTCTTAATGTAATAATGAGATGGTACGCTATGTAACGTTATATCCCTTTTATTTATGTTCTGTGATGTCACTATTGTCAAGATATATGTGAGACTTGTTCCTGGCACATATATGTCGTCCTGGTTCCGTTGGTTGGAAACTAGGCGTTACAGAATTTTTGAGAGGAACCAAGTTTGGGTTTTAGTCAAGCCTCCACCACATTGCAATCCTATAGGTACCAAGTGGGTGTTTAAGAACAAGCAGGGAGAGGATGGAGTTGTGGTGAGAAACAAGGCTAGTCTAGTTGCTCAGGGTTATTGCCAGAAAGAGGGTATAGATTATGAAGAGACTTTTGCCCCTATAGCCCGATTAAAAGCCATTCGCATTCTCTTAGCTTCAGTAGTTTTGAAAGGGTTCAAGCTGTTCCAAATGGATGTGAAGAGTGCATTCCTGAATGAGTATATAGAGGAAGAAGTCTATGTGAGGTAGCCCCTGGGCATTGAGCATCCCAAGTATCCTAACCGAGTGTTCAAGTTGCAGAAGGCTTTGTATGGCCTGAAGCAAGCTCCCCAGGCTTGGTATGAGAGACTTAGGAAATTTCTAGTTGCCTAGGGTTTCTAGATGGGGAGTGTGGACAAGGCTCTGGTTTTGTAAAAGCATGGCAATGACCTTTTCATCGTCCAGATATATGTGGATGATATCATCTTTGGTGGCTCTTCGCATGCACTTGTGAGCAAGTTTTTAGAGCAGATAAGGAAGGAGTTTGAGATGAGCATGATGGGGGAGCTTCAGTTCTTCCTTGGGCTCCAGATCAAGCAGACACCCCTAAGGCACCTTCGTCCACCAGAGCAAGTACACGAGGGACCTCCTTGGAAGTTTGATATGGCGAATGCCTCGTCACAGATGACTCCGATGAGTACCTCTACCATGATGGACAAGGACCAAGAAGGCGAGGAGGTTGATAAGAAGATGCACAGAGGATGGTCGGTTCCCTAATGTATCTAACGGCTACGAGGCGGGACATACAGTTCGCTATCGGTTTGTTTGCTCATTTTCAAGCTTCTCCAAGGGCATCACACCTCACCGCTGTGAAGCGGATCCTAAGGTATGTCAAGTTCACCCTAGAGTTTGGCTTGTGGTACTTCGTGGATTCCTCTCTTGCCCTCCTTGGCTTCACAGATTCTAACTTGGCTGGGTGCCCGTTAGAACGTAAGTCAACTTTCGGTTCGTGTCAATTTCTAGGTACATCTTTAGTCTCTTGGTCTTCTCGTAAGCAGTCTAGTGTATCCCTATCTACATGTGAGGCAAAATACGTTGCTGCTACTAGCTGCTGCTCCCAGATTATTTGGATGCTTGCTACCCTTAAGGACTATGGCCTAACCTATGGGAGGATACCACTCTTGTATGACAGTTCTAGTGCTATTAGTGGTGTTAAGAACCCAGTGCTCCATTCTAGAACCAAACACTTAGACGTGAGGTATCACTTTCTGAGAGATAGCTATGAGAAAGGCCTCATTGACATAGTACATGTAGATTCTGAGAACTAAGTGGCTGACATCCTAACTAAACCCCTAGAACTAGAAACTTTCAACCAGTTGAGGGGGGAGTTAGGTGTTTGCTTTCCCTTTTAGTTAGGGGGAGCTTTGTTAGCTTTTAGGTTTTGCTTTTGTTTTTTGTTTTGGCTTTCTGTTTGCTTCTTTATGCATCTTTGTATCATACCCATGCATTGCATCTTATACATTTGTAGTATACACTTGCACTTGAGCTCTTTTGGTATGACTTGCTAGTTTTTGCTCATGCTATGATGTGCAGTAGTATGCTTGATCATGGTTGGCTACATCACATTTGGATCTATTGTATACTGTGTAAGAGCCTAGTCACTTTTGTTTTTCCTGAAAATCATAAATTTGATCACCACTTGACTTGGAAACCTAGTATGTGTAGGAAGTTGAATGCTTGTGCTATCTTTCCATGCTAGGTTGTTCTCGTTGCTTACCTTTGTTAGTTGATGCCAAAGCTTTCGTCATACCTTGCCTAATCTGAAGTCTAAATTAATTATTTAAATTGGTATCTGTTAGAGCTAAAATGGAAAGATCCAGGTGGATTTGTCTTGTCTCACTAACTTGGTTTGAGATTGCTCACTTTTGCACCTTGGTGAGAACTTGGACCTAGCTATGAATGACTAAAACTTTGTCTTTAGCTTATGATGGTCTTTCTAGGCCTAGGCTTGCCATTGGTTGGTAAGAAGTGACATGACAAGCAAATAACCCCTTGCACATGTTTAGAACTTGCTTGAAATGAAAATGTTAAATTTGAATTTGCAAGTCTCTGAATTGCTTATGGCTTGTTGTATATGCTCAGGTTAGGATTAGCACACCTTGTATGAATTGCTAGCATTGTGTGGTTCATGCCTATCTTGCTAGATGCTATTCTTGTTAGTGATGCTTTCTTTTGAACTAAACCTGAAAATCATGCTTTGCTCTTGACCTGAGTAGATAGGTTCTCTTGAGCTTGTTGCATGACTCGTAGCCCTCACATGCTTTGTATGCTAGAACTTGTATCTACTAGCATTCCATCACTTTTGAGCTCTTTGTTACACCTAGTTGCATTTGCACTACATTTTTCTCATGGGACTTGATGTGTGCATTGTCAACATGGAAGGGAGTGGAGTCACCGACCAAGGGGGAGTCTCTTGGAGAGTTGAGAGAGTGCATCATTACAGGGGGAGAGCTGCATTGTGAGATAGGCTGAAATGCAGGGGAGTTTGTTACTCTCTTCTCCTGCTCTCCCCAAATGGGCGGCAGCTGCAGGGAGCTCATCTGATGGAAGTGGCGGCACAGCGGCAGCTGCGACCTGCGGCTGTGGAGCATCAGGCTCGGGTGTCAGCAGCATGTCTCAGCCGGAGCAACAACCAGGCAAGTTACTCTATGTCAAATTAGGTAGTCAGTGTATTTGAGAATGAGAAATTGAGGACGCACAAGCAGTTGCAAAGCTGTAGGGTAGAGTAGATAGTAGATTAGTAGACAGAAGAAACTAGAGACAAGACAGGGAATGGTTTGTTTCACTCTTTCTGTTGTGTTTGTTTCAATAACTTGACATCGATGGAAATGGAAGAATGGTTTTTGTTACTTATATCTTAGCTTTACCCCTTGTTCTTTTTCAAGTACTCATGTAACACCTCTGCAATGAAAAATAAAACATTGATTATCAACTGTATAGGTGGCCAATCAAGCATGGCATCAGCCTCAGTAGGTGTAGCGGCAGCAGCAACACAACCTGTTATCAACTCAGATGATCCTGCGTGGGCGCATTGTTTTTGCCCAGACATTACGAAGAAGCATTCACTCATTTGCAATTATTGTGGCAAGAAAGTCAATGCTGGAATCACTAGAATGAAGTACCATCTTGCTCAAATGTCTGGATTCAATGTATGTAAGTGCACCAAAGTCCCTACCCATGTGAAGCAAGAGATGGAGGCTTTGATTAACAAAAAGGATGGTGACAAGGAACAGAAAAAAAAAGGAAAAGGAAAGGGACAGAGAAGGAATTGACATAGATCACTCAGATGGTGAAATGAGTAGGTGATGAAGATTCTGACACTGGGAACAAGGTTATTCTTTTGAGATCAGCAAATGAATCTAATTCTACTAGGTCTAGAGCTGTTGTAACTGATGGCACAATTGACAAGTTCTACAAACCTTGTTCTATAGAAGAGTTTGTTGAGAACCAAAACAAAGGTAACCTCAGTGCAAAGGTTCAAGCAAAGTTGACAATTCAGAAGAGAGAAGAGAGGAGGGATAGACTTTGTGAGTACATATGCCAGTTCTTCTATGAAGCTAGCATTCCACATAACACAGTTACACTTCCTAGCTTTTCCCATATGGTAGAGGCAATTGGACAGTTTGGCAGAGGTTTGAAAGTGTCTAGTCCCTATGAGATGGGTGGACCCTTCTTGAAGAAAAGGAAGCAAAAGGTTTTGGATGGGTTCAAGAACCACGAGGAATCATGGCAGCTCACAGGTTGTACCGTGATGACCGATGCATGGACAGATAAGAAGAGTAGAGGGGCAATGAATTTAGTTGTGCAGAGTGCATATGGAGTTTGCTTCTTGGATTCTGTGGACTGCTCAGCTGTCAAGAAAGATGGCAAGTACATTTTTGAACATGTGGACAGATGCATTGAAGACATAGGTGAGGAAAATGTTGTCCAAGTGGTCACAGACAATTCTAGTGTCAATGTATTAGCATCATGTCTTTTGGCAGCAAAGAGACCATCCATATTTTGGAACGGATGTGCTGCACACTGCCAAGATCTAATGTTGGAGGATATTGGGAAGCTTGGACCTGTTGAGCAAACAATTGCCAATGGAAGACAAGTGACTGCATTTTTATATGCGCACACAAGGGTGTTGGATTTAATGAGGAAGTATCTTGGGAAAGATTTGGTCCGCGCTGGAGTTACTCGATTTGCCACAGCTTATTTAAATCTGAAAAGTTTGCAAGACAGCAAAAAAGAGTTGATACGGCTCTTTAGATCAGATGAGCTTAATGATTGGGGCTACTTGAAGAAGGCAAAGGGGAAGAAAGCCATCAAAGTAGTTCGATCAGAAGCATATATTCTAGAAAAATGTTGACAATGCAGTCAATTACTTTGAGCCATTGGCTAATGTGCTCAGGAGGATGGACAAGTGATGTGCCGTCAATGGGATTTTTTCATGGATGTATGATTGAAGCAAAGAAAGAAATTTCTCTTAGGTTTGACAATGATGAGAAGAAGTTCAAAAATGTTTGGGATATCATTGACAAAAGGTGGGACAACAAGCTCAAAACCCCACTTCACTTGGCTGGTTACTATTTGAACCCCTATTACTATTATCCAAAAAAGGCAGAAATAGAGCATGAAGGATCTTTCAGAGCTGCTGTACTACAAAACTAATCGATGATGAAGAAACTCAAGATAGAATAATTGAAGAACTCAACATATATCAGGAACAAAAAAAACATTTGGACATGACATTGCAATTAGGCAGAGGAAGAAACAAGAACTTCAACCCAGGTGAATATGTAGGATTGATGAATAGGATATTTTCTACCTTGTGCTGCCAACATTATTTAACTATAAACCTGTTCATGCAGCAAAATGGTGGCTAAATCATGGCACATGTGCACCAAATCTGAGGTTATTGGCAATGAGGATTCTAAATTTGACATGCAGCTCCTCAGGCTGTGAGAGGAACTGGTCAGCATTTGAATAGGTGAGGAAAATGGTTCATTTTTGCATTCTTTGCCTAACAACTGCTAGTTCACTGAGTAGTTATTAATTCTCCAACATCCATTTTAGTAGCCCTCTAATTATAGATTACTATTTATTACTATTTCCAGTCCAATTTGTAACGTTGAGTTGCTGATCTATTCTAATAACTGAGATAGCATTTATTTATTCATTGATTTTTTCACACACACATTTTTAGGTGCACACAAAGAGGCGCAATAGACTGTTGCATGATAGGATGAGGGATTTGGTTTTTGTGAAATTTAACTCAAGGCTAAAGCAAAAGAGAGAGAGCAAGAGCAGAGATCCAATATAGAAGGAAATAGATGATGTTCTTGCAGATGATGGCAATGAGTTCATCACCGGGGTTGTACCAAATGAAGCTAGAGAAGAAACAGAAGTTAATGGAACTAGAGTATCACAGCAACATGAATCATCCATGTCACAGCCACAAGATGAAGCTAGACCATCACAACCACATGAAGCATCCAGGTCACAGCCACCAGCCAAAAGAAAGAGGCCCATGCCTTCAAAGAAAAGGAAACTTAGGAGCATACGATCTCTAATGCGTAATGTTGAGCAAGCTGATGCTTCAACTTCGTCTTCCGAATCAGAAGGTGATCAAGATGGTGACATTTCAATGCACTCTGGTGATTCTACAGATTCTGAAAATGATTAGAAATGCACCATTGCAAAATCAAAAGCTGAAATGCTTGCTAGCAGTTGATGTTTTAGTTTGTTCCTCGCTGATGTTTTTGTTTGTCAGTTGTCATTGTCAGTAGCCCTTGCTGTTACTAAAGACCATTGAACTGTGTTTAGTCAATTTGTCTACTGAACAATGTGGTTGAAACTTAGAATGATGATGTAATGACTAATGACTAATCAGGTTATGGATGCCTTGACTCTGTTTCTATCCATGTAATGGTCTTGATCTTGTTTATATGCATGTTTCACTCATTTCTACAAGGTGTTTTTACAAAACCGCTAAACAAGGCTATTGATGGCTATAGCCCGCTATATCCTCTGTAGCCTCTGGAGAATGGAACTGCTAAGAGGCAAAATCCGCTATTTAGAACCATGATGTCAAGACATCCAACGTCATGCCCAAGGCCCAAATCCGATTTGATAGCCTTGTCAAGTAAACCAACCCTATACATGCAGATGTCCGACATCCACCCTATTTGATTAAGATAGTTAATGGCACCCTGCTTTGGTAGACCCACGAAACAATGATCGAAATCCTTATAGGTGTAGCGGTTGGAAGGGCATCAAGAACTCTTGAATTTTTCTAAGCGAATCTATTCTAACACATCCAATGCAAGAAAGAATAGGCCATGATAACAAAAACTATAGACCATAGATCCAATCTATGAAAACTTATCGGGTTGATCCAATCAAGCCGAGTGCAAGTTTTATCCATGTACATCGCGTCAGCTCATCCAATGAACCAGTGCAGATAGATTATAATAGATCCAATCTGTTACCCTCAATCCATCCAATGAATCGATGCATAGAGTCTATAACAGATCCAATCTGTTATCATGGAGCCGCAGTAGATCCAATCTACTACGATAATGGGTCCAATCTATTACATCGTTCTAGGATCATAAAGCTACGTACGATCGGCTCTGATACCACTGTAGGGTTACGCGATAGGCTACCATAGCATGAAAATATTTTTCTACTTGCCATATAAGACACAGGAACATGTACAAGCAAGAGATCACAGATCATTGCCACTAGACGCGCAGTGCAGCGGAAGACTAGTTGAAGCGGCCTGAGTGCCGAATCGACGCAGTCGGCTGTCGAGTCGTGCACGTCGGGTCGATGCGGTGAGAAGAGCCAATGGCGATTCGTCCAGCTGATCACGATCAGGAACCACTTCGGCCGCCCTTGAGACCAGTTAGTTGATGAGCATAGCTGTCGTAGCAACACCTCTACGATATCCACACATACGGGAAGGCGACGCCGAGTTCTAGTATGCTAGCACCACGAACTTGGCGGAGGATCTTAAGAGATTGGAATAGGGCAAGCTAGGTTTTTGCAGAAACCTTTTATATGAAGGCTCACATACGCACCAATTAGGTCTACCGAAGCCGTGCCCCCTCATGCATATATATATAGTCTCTCCACTAATGGGCATCGACTACGTAAAGGCCCATAAGTACTCTAATTGCTTGTAGATCAAGTATCTGAGTCCTGATAGAGGTCCAACTGTGCATAGCATATGCGAGCTTCCGAGCTAGACCCGATAGGTCGAGTCCCTGATCGGAGTCAGCATCGGCTCATACCAGAGCCGATACGACTCGGAGTCGGACCTAGAAATTGCCACTTGGTCACATCTCCATCACGAAGTCGCTCTAACCATCCAAGTTTCAACATGGTCAATAGTTCAATTTTATCTTTTTTATGTGAGGACTTGATGTTACCATGTTATAGCATGTTTATTGGCCCAGACAACTTATTTGCATTTTTCGGTAAACACTAAAATATTTTATGAATTCAATTGTTTTCTAATGATTTACTACAGAAAAAATAATAATACGCAAATAGCCTCAGAAATTCATGAGACCTAGGTGGAGTGACAACATATGTCCACAGTAGCTTTCTCAAAAAAGTTTGGACAAGAAACAACAAGAAGTCGGTGTTTCTTTTGTTTGGCTTGCACTCGTCGTGTGGGTAACATGTGAAGTCAATCTAACCATCTAAATTTCAATATGAATAGTAATTCACTTCATCGTTTCCATATGAGGACTACCATATTATAGCAAGTTTATTGGCCCATATAACTAATTTGAAATTTGCAGTCAACACGGGAATATTTTATGGGTTTAATTTATATTTGTTGATTTACCACATAAAAAATTAATAATACATAAATAGCCTCAGAAATTCATGATACTTGGCGTAAAGGCAACATATGTCCACGTATCATCTTCAAATAAGTTTGTTTAAGAAACTCCACAAGTGCCGGCATTTCTTTCATAAGCTTTCCACTCGTTGTATGGATTATGCGTGAAGTTACTCTAAGTCTCTAACCATCCATGTTTCAACATGATTAATAGTTAAATTTAACATTTTTATGTGAGGACTTGAGGTTACCATCTTATAGTATGTTTATTGGTTCAGGTAACTTATTTGCAATTTTCGGTCAACACTAGAATATTTTATGAATCAAAATTATTATTTCATGATTTAGTTTGGAAAATAGTAATAATCCACAAATAGACTCAGAAATTCATGAGACTTGGCGAAGCAGCAATATATGTCCATGTAGTATCTAAAAAAAGTTTAGACAACAAATCCCAAGATATCAGTGTTTCTTTCATACGGCTTGCACTCGTCGTGTGGCTAACACGCGAAATCACTGTAACCATCCAAGTTTAAACATGGTCAGTAATTCACTTTATTGTTTCCATGTGAAGACTTGAGGTTAAATTATTATAGCATGTGTATTGGGCCAGATAACTTATTTGCAATTTTCGGTCAGCAATGAAAAACTTTATAATTTTAATTGTTTTATGATACTTTACTGCAGAAAACAATTAATAATAATAGAAATAGCCTCAGAAATTCATGATTCTTTGCGTAGGGGCAACACATGTCCTAGATTTGAATCCTCAAAAAAGTTTGGACAAAAAATTCCACAAGGTGCCGGTGTTTTTTCATACGGCTTTCCCTCATTGTGTGGGTTGCGCATCAAAGTCACTCTAACTATCCAAATTTAAACTAGATCAATAGTTCAATTTATCATTTTTATGAGAGGACTTGAGGTTATCTTCTTATAGCATGTTTTTTTGGCTCAGGTAAGTTATTTACAGTTTTCGATCAACACTAAAATAATTTATAAATTTAATTGTATTCTCATAATTTACTAAAAAAATTATAACACAGAAATAGCCTTAGAAGTTTATTATACTTTGCGGTGGAGCAACACATATCCATGTTGAATCGTCAAAAACTTTGGACAAAAAAGTCCACAATGTACCGACGTTTTTTCATACGGCTTCCACTCGTTACGTGTGTTACGCATGAAGTCACTCTAACCATCCAAGTTTCAACATGATCAATAGTTCACTTTTATAGTTTTTATGTGAGTACTTGAGTTTACCGTTTTATAGCATGTTTATTAGCTCAGGTAACTTATCTACATTTTTCGGTCAACACTGGAATATTCTAGGAATTTAATTATTTTCTGATGATTTACTACAGAAAAAAAATTAATAATACACAACGAGCTTCAAAAATTTATGAGACTTAGCGGAGTGGCAACATATGTCTACGTAGCATCCTCAAAAAAGTTTGGACAAGAAACCTAACACGTGAAATCACTCTCACCATCCAAAATTAAACATGGTCAGTAATTCACTTTACTGTTTCCACGTGAGGACTTGAGGTTATCTTTTTATAACATGTTTGTTGGCCCAGCTAATTTATTTGCAATATTTTATCGGTTTAATTCATTTTTGATGATTTACTGCAGAAAAAATTAATAATACAAAAATAGCTTTAAAATTCATGATACTTTGCCAAGGGACAACACATGTCCACATTGAATCCTAAAAAAAGTTTGGACAAAAACCTCCACAAGGTACCGATGTTTTTTCATACGGCATTCCACTCATTGTGTGGGCTATGCACAAAGTCACTCTAACCATCCAACTTTCAACATGATCAATACTCACTTTTATATTTTTTATGTGAGGACCTGAGGTTACCATCTTATACCGATTGGCTCAGGTAACTTATTTGCATTTTTCGGTCAACACTAGAATATCTTATGAATTTAATTGTTTTTCAATGGTTGACTATAGAAAAAACTAATAATAGACAAATAGCCCCAAAATTTCATAAGACTTGGCGGAGCCGCAATATATGTCCACGTAGCTTTGTCAAAAAAGTTCAAACAAGAAATACCAGAAGTCAGCATTTTTTCATACGGCTTGCACTCGTCATGTGGTAACACATGAAGTCATTCTTACCATCCAAATTTTAACATGATCAGTACTTCACATTATCGTTTACATGTGAGGACTACCTTCTTATAGCATGTTTATTGGTCCGGGTAACTTATTTACAATTTTCAGTCAACACTGAAATATTTTACATGTTTAATTGATTTTGATGATTTACTAAAAAAATTAATAATACGCAAATAGCCTTAAAAATTCATGATACTCGGCGGAGGGGCAATACATGTCCACGTATCATATTCAAAAAAAGTTGAATAAGAAACTCCACAAGGTGCCAGTATTTCATTTACACGCCTTCAACTCGTTGTGTGGGTTACGCGTAAAGTCATTCTAAGTCTCTAACCATCCAAGTTTTAATATTATTAATTGTAAACTTTATCATTTTTATGTGAGGACTTGGGGTTACCATCTTATAGCATGTTTATTGGCCCAGGTAACTTATTTGCCATTTTAGATCAATTCTAGAAAATTTTATGAATTAAATTGCGTTTTGATGATTTAATGTAGAATAAATTAACAAGACACAAATAACCTCAAAAATTTATGTTAATTTGCGGAGGGGCAACACATGTCCACGTTGAATTTGCAAAAAAAAATTGGACAAAAAAACTCCACAAGGTGCCAGTGTTTTTTTCATACGGCTTCCACTCGTTACGTGGGTTACGCATGAAGTCATTCTAACAATCCAAGTTTTAACATGATCAATAGTTCACTTTTATCGTTTTTATGTGAGGACTTGAGGTTAGTTTCTTATATCATGTATATTGGCCCAAGTAACTTATCTGCAATTTTCGGTCAACACATTAATATTTTATGAATTTTGTTGTTTTCTTATGATTTATTTCAAAAAATTAATAACACACAAATAGTCTCAAAAATTCATGAGACAATGTTGAGCGGCAACATATGTCCACGTAGCATCCTTAAAAATGTTTGGACAAGAAACCTGAAGAAGTCGGTGTTTTTTTCATACGGCTTGCACTCGTCGTGTGGATAACACGTGAAATCATTCTAACCATCCAAGTTTAAATATGATCAATAATTCATTTTATTGTTTCCATGTGAGGACTTGAGGTTATATTCTCATAGCATATTTATTGGTCCAGATAATTTATTTGCAATATTCGATCAACACAGAAATACTTTATGGATTACATCTATTTTTGATGATTTACTATAAAACAAATTAGTAATACACAAATGGTTTCATAAATTGATGATACTTGCCAAAGGGGCAACACATGTTCATGTAGCACCCTGAAAAACGTTTAAGAAGAAACTCCACAATGTACCTGCATTTCTTTAATACAGCTTCCACTCAATGTGTGGGTTACGCGTGAAGTCACTCTAACCATTCAAGTTTCAACATGATTAATAGTTTACTTTATCAGTTTTATGTGAGGACTTCAGGTTACCTTACTGCAGGTGTTTATTGGCCAGGTAACTTATTTCTAATTTTCGATCAACAATGAAATAATTTATAAATTTAATTGTTTTCTCAAGATTTATTACAGAAAAAATTAATAATACAGAAATAGGCTCAGAAACTCAAGATACTTTGTTGTGGGGCAACACATGTCCACATTGAGCCGTCAAAAGGTTTGGACAAAAAACTCTACAAAGTGCCGGTGTATTTTCATACAATTTCCACTCGTTATGTGGGCTATGCGTGAAGTCATTCTAAGTCTCTAACCATCCAAGTTTCAAAATTATTAATAGTTAAATTTATCATTTTTATATGAGGACTTCGAGGTTACCATCTTATAGCATGTTTATTAGTCCAGGTAACTTATTTGCAATTTTATGTTGAATATTTTATGAATTAAATTTGTTTTCGATGTTTTACTACGGAAACAAATTAATAATACACAAATAGTCTCAAAAATTCACGGTTAATTTGCGGAGGGGCAACACATGTCCATGTTGAATTTATAAAAAAATTGGACAAAAAAACTCCATAAGATGCATGTGTTTTCTCATACGGCTTCCATCGTTGTGTGGGTTACGCATGAAGTCATTCTAACCATTCAAGTTTAAACATAATCAATAGTTTACTTTTATCGTTTTTATGTGAAGACTTGAGGTTACCTTCTTAAGGCATGTATATTGGCTCAAGTAACTTATATGCAATTTTCGGCAATACTGGAATATTTTATCAATTTAATCAGTTTTTTCATGATTTTGTCCAAAAAATTAATGATACACAAATAGCCACATAAATTCATGAGACTTAGCAGGAGCGGCAATATATATCCACATAGCATTTTCAAACAAGTTTGGGACAAGAAACCCCAAGAAGTCGGCATTTCTTTTATACGGCGTGCACTTGTCACGTGGGTAACACAGTGAAATCACTTCTAATCATCCAAGTTTAAATATGATCAGTAATTCACTTTATTATTTCCATGTGAGCACTTGGGGTTACCTTCTTATAGCATGTTTATTGACCGTAACTTATTTGCAATGTTAGGTAAACATAGATATAATTTATGGATTTCATCAATTTTTGACGATTTACTGCAAAACAAATAAATAATACACAAATAGTCTCAAAATACATGATACTTGGCAAAGGGACAATACATGTCCACGTAGTATCTTGAAAACGTTTGATAAGAAACTCCACGAGGTGGCAGCATTTCTTTAACACGGCTTACACTTGTTGCATGGGTTACGCGTGAAGTCATTCTAACTATCCAAATTTCAACATGATCAATCATTTATTTTATCAGTTTTATATGAGGACTCGAGGTTACCTTATTGCCGCATGTTTATTGGCCAGTTAACTTATTTGCAATTTTTTATCAATAATTGTTTTCTCATGATTTACTATAGAAAAAAATTAAAAATACACAAATAGCCTAAAAAATTCATGATAATTTGTTGTGTGGCAACACATGTCCACGTTGAATCGTCAAAAAGTTTGGACAAAAAACTACACAAGGTGCCATCGTTTTTTCATACAACTTCCACTCCTTGTGTGGGTTACGTATGAAGTCACACTTACCATCCAAATTTCAACGTGATCAATAGCTCACTTTTTCCTTTTTTATGTGAGGACTTGAGTTTACTGTCTTGTAGCATGTTTATTGGCCAAGTAACTTATCTACATTTTTCGGTCAACAATAGAATATTTTATAAATTTAATTATTTTTTGATAATTTACTGTAGAAAAAATTAATAATACACAAATAGCTTCAAAAATTTATGAGACTTGGCGGAGTGGCAACATAAGTCTATGTAGTATACTCAAAAAAGTTTGCGCAAGAAACTCCAAGAAGTCAGCATTTCTTTCACACGGCTTGCATTTGTCGTGTGGGTAACATGTGAAATCACTCTGACCATCCAAGTTTAAACATGATCGGTAATTCACTTTATTGTTTCCATATGAGGACTTGAGGTTACCATCTTATAGCGTTTTTATTCGCTCAGGTAAGTTATTTGCAATTTTCGGTTAACATTGAAATGCTTTATAAATTTTATTGTTTTCTGATAATTTACTAGAAAAAACAATTAGTAATATAGAAATAGCCTAAAAAATTCATGATACTTTGTGGAAGGGCAACACATATCCACGTTGAATACTCAAAAATGTTTGGACAAAAAATTCCACACGGTACCAGTGTTTTTTCATACGGCTTCCACTTGTTGCGTGGGTTACACATCAAAGTCACTTTAACCATCTAAGTTTCAACATAATCAATAGTCCACTTTATTATTTTTATGTGAGGACTTGATGTTACCTTATTATATCATGTTTATTGGTTCAGGTAACTAATTTGCAATTTTCGATCAACATTGAAATAATTTATAAATTTAATTAGTTTTCTAATGATTTATTATAGAAAAAAATTAATAATACACAAATAGCCTTATAAATTCATGATACTTTGCATAAGGGAAACACATGTTCACGTTGAAGCCTAAAAATGGTTTGAAAAAAACTCCACAAGGTGCCGGCGTTCTTTCATACGGTTTCCACTCATTGTATGTGTTACGCGTAAAGTCACTCTAATCATCCAAGTTTGAACATGATCAATAGTTCACTTTATTCTTTTCATGTGAGGACTTGAGGTTGCCATCTTATTGCAAGTTTATTGGCCTAGGCAACTTATCTGCAATTTTCAGTCAACACAGGAATATTTTATGAATTTAATCGTTTTCTCAGTGATTTATACTAGAAAAAACTTAATAATACAGATATAGCCTCAGAAATTCATGACACTTTGCGGTGAGGTAATACATGTCCACATTGAATCCTCAAAAAAGTTTTAACAAAAATGTCCACAAGGTGCTAGCATTTTTTTCATACGGCTTCCACTCTTTACGTGCGTTACGCGTGAAGTCACTCTAACCATCTAAGTTTCAACATGTTCAATAGTTTAGTTTATCATTTTTATGTATGGACTTGAGGTTACCATATTATAGCATGTTTATTGGCCCAGGTAATTTATTTGCAATTTCCGATCGACATTGAAATAACTTATAAATTTAATTGTTTTCTGATGATTTATTGCAGAAAAAATTAATAATACAGAAATAGCCTAAAAAATTCATGATACTTTGCGGAGGGGCAACACATGTCCTCATTGAATCCTCAAAAAAGTTTGGACAAAAACTACACAAGGTGCCGACGTTTTTTCATACGACATCCACTCGTTGTGTGGGTTACGCATCAAAATCACTCTAACCATCCAAACTTCAACATGGTCAATAATTCACTTTAGCACTTTTATGTGAGGATTTCAGGTTACGTTTTTATAGCATGTTTATTGGGCCAGGTAATTTATTTACAATTTTCGGTCAACACTAAAATAATTTCTAAATTTAATTGTTTTCTGATGATCTACTGCGGAAAAACGTTAATAAAACAAAAATGGTCTCAAAAATTCATGAAACTTTGTGGAGGGGAAACACATGTCCACGTTGAATCTTCAAAAAAATTTAGAAAAAAAAAACTCCACAATGTGCCATGTTTTTTCATATGGCTTCCACTCATCGTGAGGGTTATGCATGAAGTCACTCTAACCATCCAAATTTCAACATGACCAATATTTCACTTTTATTGTTTTTATGTGAGGACTTGAAGTTACCATCTTATAGAATGTTTATTGGCCCAGGTACCTTATCTACAATTTTCAGTTAACATTGGAATATTTTATGAATTTAATTGTTTTTATTATGATTTACTCTAGAAAAAAGTAATAATACACAAATAGCCTAAAAAAATTTATGACACTTGGTGAAGTGGCAATATATGCCACGTAGCTGTTGCCGGATTTTGGCCAAGACTAGTAGAATGGAATGTCAAAAGAAGTCCATGGTGAAGGAATCCACATGGCCAAACTTATATCATAAGTTTCACCAAATATGATGATAATTATGCGTCCAAGGCCCAAACCGAGATGGAGTCATATGCCCAATCTATGTTGAAGCCCGGTTTACTCGCGAGACTGGTTCGGACCGCAGGAATAAGCCGTATGAAAACGGACGCCTAGGCTACATATGGATGGAAAGATAAGGATATAAGCTTTCCAATGCCGCAAGAATCACATCCAGATACGCTCAGAGTCGACAGCAATAGAAGAAAAAATGTGATGTCCAGAATCAGTAACGATTATACGGCATGTTTCGGCTAACATTTAAAAGCTTCGTGCGGATCCAAACCGATGCAAGGGAGAGTCCAGGTCACATTACATAGTAATAGAGTACTTGATTTATTAAGTTCTAATATATTAGTTTAGGAAAGAGTTTGAGTCTATTTTTAGGAAAGGGTTGCCATGAGGATCAAGTATACGGATTATAAATATATAACCCTGTGTTCAAAATAAACCAGTGGCGGTATTATTCTCAAGCAGCAATATCTCATTCATCAACTCTCGGCGCATCACCAGCCCTTCCTAGGGTTATTTTCTCTAGTCAAGTGTCGGCTACCCCAGCGGAGTTGTCCGGGTCGGCTAGGGCAGCGAAGCGTTTACCGAAACCATGGCGGACATTGTACTGAAGCGTTTTTGATGGCACTGTTTGCTAGTTATCCCGGTAGATCTCGCTCAAGCTCTGCTTGATGTGAGAGTTACCAGCTACCCAGATGAATTTCGCGTCAAGCTTTGCTTGGTGCGAGATCCATCAATTACCTCGATGAACCTGGTGCCGAGCTGTGCTCAACACGAGATACATCGTTTACCTCGCATGTTTGTCGATCTGTTTATGTTTCCTGCGCCTCATGTTATCGATCGATCATCATGTAGCTCGTTTTATGTTACTTAATCGCTTGTCACAACCCACGACGTGTCGCTGCAACATGTGCACGCGATATGCCGATAGATCAATGTATCACGAGCACCCTGTCTATACACATCGTAACATGTATCTGTTTATCTAGATGGATCTCCTTGGAGGTTCTGGTTCGAAGCCGATCTGGCTATACAAATCTTTTATATCATACTTTTAGATAGTGTTTGTATCTGTCTTGTTCATGGATGTGGTGTTGGTTATTATAATATTTTGATTATATACCTCATTGACCGTCAAGCGTCTACATGTATGCCGATCGGAAGTTCACGATCTCTCGTGGTGCCGATCAGAGCGATCAGGCAAGAATTTAATGTTTAAATCTGTTGTGTACGCTTTATAGGGAGAACTAGAGCCAACCACCACATCCATCCAACCTTCCTGGCTGCAAGGTCAAGCCAGGTGGCACGACCGGAGCCAATCGGAGCCGCACTATAGGAAGACAAGTGCAGCACCAGCGTGATCCCCGGCTCCTAGTGTGTCCGTGCCGCTGGGCCCTCGCACTTCCAGTTTTCCGTGCCAACACACTCTTTGGCATGCTTGGTGGGACCTCAATCAAATTGATGAGAAGTCAAGACGGAGTGCATCTTTGTGACTAAAAAAATCGGCTCATCTAAAAATATTTTATTCTGTTTGGAAGAAGAGCAGAACCGATTTGATATATTTATTAAATTTTGGATGGAGCCGATTCTTCGAGTGGGGGGCAAGCAGAATCAGCTCGAAGAGTGGGCAAGCACCGGAAGATATGACACCATGATAAGAAATTCGTCTCATCTAAATATTTTATTCAGAAGGCAGCAGCATCCGATTTATTTATAGCAGCCGCTAGCAAGACCTGAAGTTTCAAGCAATAGCAGCAACGTCGGCTTGCAACAGAAAAAATGTTAAAAAACTCACGGATCAGAATATGTTACGGCGTGCATCTTTGCAAGTCAACAAGATGGATCGGCTTGCTAAAAAATATTTTATTGTACCCGGGGGACAGAAATGCACCATTCCAAACACAGCCTAAAACAACACATTCTAAGCCATCAAAGAAAAAAAATCGACTCTAATAAAAAATATTTTATCCTGCTTGGGTGAGCCGATTTATTATTTAAAACAGCTGACGGTGGGATCATGAGATGTACACCCACAAAAAAATTCAGCATTGGTGGAAAGAAAATCCGAAGCTGTAAGGAAGATGATCATTGGCCGATTGGATATAATCAGTTAGTTTGCAATTGGCTCTTGTGAGAAAGAGGTGCAATCGGCTCTTTTGCACGAGGGATATCGTTATCGGCTCTTTTGCAGGGCGGTGTTCCGAACGGCGGCGCCGATGCAGCTAGCAGCACAGCCGATCGTGTTGGACGATATTTCGTACAAGCTTGGAAGGATAAAGAGAAGTAGCACATCCACGTACATGCATAACCATGCATGGCCATGCAACGATATAAAGGCAGAGGCAAGAAGCTAGCAGGCAAAGATGATCCATATACATGCATGGGCCACGCAAGGACACAAACCTGGAGACGAGAAGGAAGCTAATCCCCATACACACGTACGCGCCTGGCCAGACGCCATGGACGCGTAGCCGACGCGGAGTCCGACGGGCCGGGTGAGAACCTTCCAGAAGGATGCGGGCCCATTATCGTATGCAAGGAAGCTCATCGTTCAGCGTCCAAGCACTCTACGTCGGCAGTCGCGTGTTGTCCTCATCTCTTCCTGGATAATCGCAACAAACCCGTGCCTATCCCGGGCTCGGCGTCGGCACCGACTTCATGCGCCTACATGAGAAGAGCCCACCCCATCGTGGAAAAGGCTTCTCTCTCGACCCTTGGAGACGCGATCCACCGACGACTGGCAGCTCGCTGCCACCAGCTGCTGGCGTCATCTGCGCGGGCTCATGTTGCAGGCTACCGGCACTATCTACACCAGCTGCCAAGCGCCGGACGTCTACGCCATCTAGAAGAAGCAGCCTGCTGCCACGATGACCAGCGAAGCCGTCCACGGGTCGGCGACCACAAAGGGCTGTGCATACGACGTCCGACCAACCATTGCAGACCTCGTCTCATCGCATCTTGCAGCCAAGGCTGTCGCCGTCAAGCACCGGTTTCACCTGGCCGAAGAGCTACCACTGGTGCTCCTACGACAGCATCACCATCGGCTATTTCGTCTCCCGCGTTGAAGCGTTCGTCGCATTAGCCGATCTAGATACTAGTGTTCCCACCTTCATCATCGGCAACTACATCAAGCTCTCGACCTATGGCCCCATCGAGGAAGACAAGGGTGAAGATGGAGTCGTGAGTCCAACTTACTCTGAAGATCAATCTGTTCGCACTACAGGGATGGTCCGTACGATAACAGATGCCCGGCCGCATACCGATTCTGTTTGGGGCGTTCTACGTATGGATGGAATGCTGTGAAGATAAGATTTCTAACGCCGCCAAAATCACGTCCAAATATAGTTGGAGTCGACAGGAATTCTCAAAACAATGGGGCATCCAAACCTTTCACGGTGTACATCTTTGCAGGATAACAAGGAAATCGGATTATCTCAAATATTTTATTCTGATCGGGGAAGGTAGAGCCTATTTATTACCTACAACAACCAATGGTGTAACACCCTACGCCAAGATCTTCATCAACAACGGTCACCTCAAACGCCGAGAACGGAAGTTATCGTGGTTGATCCTCGCGTGATCGGTCGATAGTACAATGCACACCCTTTGGTTGCAGCGAGATTACATAGTTGGAGACGCTGTGTCATTGACTGCTCTCGTGGGGCAGCGGAGACTGCCTCAAGAAAAAATGGTGGAATGGCCGGCACAATGCTGTCGGCTATGCAATGAACATCAGAAGGACACGAGTATTGTGAAGAAGGTGCCAGTGCATACAATAGTTCCGATGCCCAGCCATCGGCTTAAAAAATTATTAATTAAGACTACAAGGCAACCACGAAGCCATCACCATCGCCGTCAGCTACTTCGGCTCTTGTGCCGGAGCATCCGCACCTCAGCCGATCAATTTTAGCCACCATGCTCCTGCGGCAACATCATCATCGCGTACTCTGGCTGCTTCGATAGAGAGTGGGACTACAATCTGTTGATTGGATTTTAGACCGACTTCATCCTAGGTTAGTATGTATTGTTTCCATTATATGCTTCACTGGTCTGCTGTAGGCTATGGATGTTCGGCCTCCCAACGACCAATAGTTGTGACGAGATTGTCATGACAAGCACAGACCAGATGGGATTGTTGCTATCGGCTTGTCAATAGCCGATTGGATCAGTAAAACTCAAACCTACCCTTGCATTGTCATGTAGTATATGCACATGTCACTTGCACTAGTTTCCTTATATGTTTAGTAGCTTTTACTTGTGCTTCATATATGTGCTTTCAGGTGTAGATGCATTTGACCATGCTTAGTTAAGCTCTTTTGAATATATTGAATATCTGATGCTGAGCATGGCTTTTATTATTTGAAAAAAAATTTAAAAACATGGTCACCGCTTTATCTGGCTACTAGTATGTGTAAGTTGTTTGCTTTTGCTATCTTGTACATGCGTGGTAGCTATGCCCGTTACTTTGGAATCAATATGCAGCTCGAGTCTTACGTGGTAATCTTGTGCTACATCGAATTAAGTTTAAAAAAAGATTTCCATGTTGTGCTTAAATGAAATGATCCATGCGGTTTTGCTTTGTCTCACTGATTTAGTTCGAGACTGCTTGCTTTTACACTTTGGCACGGACTTGAACTGAGCTGTGAATGACAAAAACTATGTTTTAAGCTTCTGATGGTGCTATGGCCCTAGGCTTGGCATTGGTTGGTAAGAAGTGGCTTGACGAGCAAATAACCCCTGGCACATAATGAAAGGTTTGCCTAAAGTTCAAATCTAATATGTTTAATCTGCAAGACCTGGGGGCATGAGTTATCGAGTTTGCTAAAAGATCCTTCTATCGGAAAAGCTCACTGGTGTAGATACTTGCTAGCTTTTGCTTATCATGCTTTATCGTGCTACTTGGCTGGGCTAAGTGGTGACGCTTTTATTTTAAATATCCTAAAACTTCTTGCTCATGTTCTAATATAGATATATTCTCTTGACCTTTTCTATGCGATGTCTTTATGCTATACCCTCACTATATGTGCATGTTAGCACTTGTAAAATGCTTTTAGACATACCTGGTGTTGACGGTCGTTATTGCACTACCTTCGACCATCAACTATCCGCAAACATGAAGGAAAATACATCAAAGTGTAGACTAACCCTTGCTACTAACATAGTTCCACGAGTTGTGTTGAATATTTGATTGCAGGAGCAAGATCAGCTGAAAACATGTCAAATTTGGCTAAGTTAGAAGGGTCACTGACCATAAGGCCAGGCCGCCCGGCCCCACCCAGGCCGCCAGGCCTGACATTGGGCCCAAATGGCCTCATCTTTGACCTGCATGCACATAAAAGACGGTGTCAACACAGTTCTGAAGTATAAACGCCAAAGCCAACGTGTTAAGTACCGGAAGGCTTGCCACCTCATCGATCCAACACTTGGATTGGTGAAGTCACCAATCCGATGGACTCCAATCCTATGGCTAAGGAAGAAACACAAGTGAGATCCAATGGTTCGGGGAAAAAGCACATGTTTTAACCGCCAACCACCATGCAACCGACTTAGGGAGTGAAGATGGACCTGTAAGATGGTGTAAGGCAGTGGATATAAGGGCTGGCCAGGCCGCTCGGCCTTAGGTGGGGCCTCCCAGCCACCTACCTAGCCACCCGGCCTGCCACCTACCCCCATAACCGCCTTACCGACCTTATAAGTACCTCCACTCACTTGGTGACTATAAAAACCCCCTGGTAGCTCATTTGTGAAGTGTGGAAGTGAGTAGAACATACCATTGTCTTAGTCTTGTAGCGCTAGGTTAGTCCTAGGAGTTAGAGTTGAGTCTAAGTCTTTGCCTCAGGGATTCCGGAGTTAGGTTCGAGTCTTGGGTAAAGCTCTTGTATCCTCTCTATCTTTTGTACTCTTGCTACTCAAGTATAATATAAATCATTGCTCTATCTTTCAGCTATACTTTACTTTATTTCTTGCACTTGCCTAGTGTGGCGTACCTTTTTGCATACTAGATCAAGGCTTAGGTTTGTATTGTTCTTTAAGTTCTTTGAGTCTTGCTAGACTTGCCAGTGCTATAAACTTGTCTTAGGATCTGATCTAAGGTTAACTTAGCTCACACCCTCTGATCAAGGACGAGCTTTAGTGATCAAGTTCTCACTTGATCACTAGTTTAGCGTGCTATCTTACCCACGTAGATCTGGTTGGTAGCCCCTATTGGTAACAGCATTGGGGAGCCTCTGTAATCCGACCCCGTCGTTCGATAAGACCATAAGCGTTAGCCAGTTGCCGTTCGGTTGGCCAACTATCTACCCCCGTGCCTCCTCGGTGAAGTCTGGAATTTCACTCGACACAAGACCCTAGTTTGTATTTGATTAACTTAGTTCAACCGCGAATACTCCTTTGCAGCAGTTAAGGAATAGAGTTTGGATATCTTAATTTCACTCGTTGTCCTCCAAGATAGCTATACCTAGTTGCTGACTACTTTGGTCCCTGTTTACTCTTTGCACCATAAACTATCTTGTTTATCTTACCCCCGTTGTAAGAATAGTTGTATTTATCTAAGTTATATAGTACCGTTGAAAGTTCGACATTTCATTCCACCTATTCGCCTTTGCTTCCCTGTGGATTTTTACGATACTCGGAATACTCTGAGTGAAAAAGCTACATCGAATCTCTATATGCTTACGGAGTAAAATCTGTTTCGCTTAGAGACGTCAACAAGCTTTTTCTGGTGCCGTTGCCAGGGAAGCAATTGGCAATAGAAGTTTGATTTGTTCGAACCTAGGTGCTTATAACTTGATAACATACCGCTATCTCTTAGCGAGCTCATTTGCCTCTGTCTACTTTATTGTTGGGTGGTAGAGAGGTGTATGATCGGTTTCGATCTACCAGCAAACTTCCACAACAATCCGGAGTCGCTGCTCAGAAGGAGAGTCTGTCAAAAGACAATCCATGGGCAGAGGCCTGTGCCATTAGCATTGGAGTTTGGATCCACAAGTACAACTTCACCGACACCAACTATGGCCGAAAAGACCATTCGCGAGTTCTCTGTCCCATCCAGCAACAACATCCCCACTGGGCCTGAAGTGCAGGTTGGAGAAGGTTTTGAGCTCAAGCCAGGTGTCATCCATATGGTCCAAGCTAGTCCATTTTGCGAATCGGCATCAGAGGATGTTAATAGCCTTCTCCAGCAATTCCTGGAGATATACAGCACTTTCACAATCAAGGGTGCAACCGCCAATGCTATTCGACTCAGCCTCTTCCCATTTTCACTAGTGGGAAATGCAAAACAGTGGTTGTATCTAAACCGCGCAAACTTGGCAACCTAGGGGGCATGCTCAAATGCCTTCCTTGCAAAGTACTTCCCTCTAGGAAAGACGAGCTCATTGAGGAACTAAATCTCGAGCTTCCAACAGCTCACATATGAGACAGTGGCTGAGGCATAGGAGAGACTTCAACAGTACATCACCGCATGTCCCCACCATGGTATGGAACAGTGGCTAGTCATCCAGAACTTCTTCGACGGGCTACACCGGTCTGCGCAAGAACACCTTGATGCAGCTGCTGGAGGATCCTTCCTATCCTTGAGTGTCACTGCTGCTCGTACTCTCATCGAGAAGATAGCAAGCAACCAAGGATGAAAGGCGAACAATAAGTGCCACGGAGTCCACCATATTGACGGCACCTGACATGCTTGTCGCCAAAATGGACCTCCTGCTAAAGAAACTGGAGGATGCTCCAGAAGCTTTGCCTATCCAGGCACTAGATTCTCGCATGACTTGCAAGCACTATGGGAATACCGGCCATACAGGGAACAGCTACCCTGCAAATGGATCGGAGGACGTCAACTCCATTAACAACAATATCTTCAACAACGGGCCTCATCCTCAACTAGGTTGGAATTCACGCCCACATTTACCTTTCTCTTCTGGTAGTTCGCAGCAGTTTAACAAAAATTCTTTTGATCAAAAGGCTGAGAACGATAGCATAAGCAAGAAATTCCATGCTAATGATAGAGTCATTGAATCTTTGTCGTTGCAAATGGAAACTCTTAATGGTGCCATGAAGAACCAGCTGACCTTCAATAAAATGCTAGAAACACATATAGCTCAGCTTGTTGCCGCTCTGCCTAGTCCTACTTCGGGTAAGCTCCCGGGACAGCCCAAGCCACCCCCGAAGGAACATATCAATGCTGTAACCACTAGGGGTGGAAAGTCTACACAAGACCCCCCACATCCTAGAAACGCAGGGAAAAAGCAGGCAAAACCCACCAAACCCGAGGAAGAAGTGGCTAGTGAGCCACAACCGGTGAAGGAAGCACCCAAATTGACTCCACATGAGTTTTACAACACCACCGTGCTCCCTTTTCCTCAAAGGCAAAAGAAGACTTCCGTTGATGATCAGTTCGGCAAGTTCGTTGAGGTAATAAAGAAATTATATGTCAATATTCCTCTGCTAGATGCAATGCAGGTGCCTACGTACACAAAGATCCTGAAGGACATCCTCAATAACAAAAAGCCGCTGCCATCCACAAAAGTTGTGAACCTCACAAAAGAGTGTAGCGCTACTATACTCAACTAGCCACCACAAAAGAAAAAGGATCCAGGGAACCGAACCATATCGTGCTCCATCGGGACCCAACATTTTGATCAAGCTCTCTATGACCTAGGAACAAGTGTGAGCGTCATGCCAAATGTAGTTTTTGATAAACTAACACATGCCACACTTGCCCCTACTTCCATGTGCCTACAGCTGGCGGATCAGTCGATTCGCTACCCCCATCGGGATCGCCGAGGATATTCCAGTCAAAATCCAGAACTACTTCATCTCGGTGGACTTTGTGGTGCTGGATATGGAAACAGATAGCAAAATGCCGCTCATCCTAGGGCGACCATTTCTAAGCACCGCTGAGGCAAACATTGACATCGGAGCAGGAGAAGTTCATCTCAACATCAATGGCAGAAGGGAAACATTCGCCTTCAAGCCGAAAGTCGAACAATGCCGACAAGTGAAAACATTCAAATGTCAGGCACCCAGGGAGATGTCGAGATCCAAGATCGAGCTCTTGCCAAGTTAGTAAAAAGTCGATCGTCACATCTTAGCAATGGAGAAAGTCCTGCGAGATGGAGAAGCCTGCAAGCTCAAAGCCGATCGCAAAGCTGAGTCACTAACACATGCCTCGATGGTTAGGTCACCGACAAAGGAAGCAGGAGGCAAAGCTCCTATCACAAAGGTCACCGCCAAAACAACGAACACACACAAAGAATGGCGGAAGAAGGAAGAAATGCCAAAAGCCAAGCCAAAAGAAAAGAAGAAGAGAAACACTTAGAACCAGAATGCTATGCCAACAAAGAAAATCTGGCGAGCAAAAGTTGCAGCACAGACGGCCACTAAGTCTCCGTCAAGCGCCGACTCTAAATAAAAGGTATGACTTGCCCTCGCCACGAGGTAAACTGGCATTACCCTCACTGCATATTTTATTCCCACGCATTTACAATTCATTTACATTTTGAACCTTTTAGATTCCTCACCACTACATGTTTAAAATTTAAATTTTGCATAAGTAAATCTATATTTTTGAAAAAAAAAAGAAAATTTTTGGCTGCCCGGCCCCCCTCTGCTGCCTCTGCGCACTAGTGCCAGGCCACCCGAACCCCTACACAAGCCGCCCGGCCCCTCTCTGGTGCCCCTCGCTCCTCGTGCACTCCCTAAGCACAAAATGCTAAATGCTCTAAACACAAAAGGCTGACCAGCCATTTCCTCAGGCCGCCCGACCCCTGCTCCACCAACGCCGCCGCTCGTTCTCGCACCGTTGCAGTCCTATCCTTCTGCGCGCACATCAACCAGGCTAAGGGCCTAGCCCCCAAGCCGCCCAGCCTCTAGTGCTGGCCGCCTGGCCCCCCTTGCTGCGTCCTGCCTACATGCATGCACTCCCGCACGCCTATAAATATGCATGCAGCCCCTTCAGCTCTCCCCGCACCGCTCAACTACTTGAGCTCTCTCTTTCTCCCCCTAATCACTCTCTAATATTAGCACTTAGTTTAATTTCTGCCCTTAGCAAAAATTATGCTCGAATAAAATTACTGCTCCACTCCTGCTTGTTGGACGGCTTGTGGAGGCCCTGCCCCACAAGGATAACTAACATTCAGACGACTGAATTTGGACCGGTAATGCTAATTTTTATCTGCTGTTTCCCTCGGGTATTCTCTTGTCTGTGTCTATTTTTGCAGGATGTCTTCATTTTTTAGAAGAGCCAAGACAGCCATCAGCAACACAGGGGGGCGTATCCACCTCAACTTCCTATCTTCGTCATGCTCCCACTCCTAGAGTGGAAGTTCAAGGACTCCTACTGCATCCGACCGGATGTCCATCAGTGGTGCCCGAAGCCAGGAACATGATGAGAGAATGTCTTCACATCCTCCACCGCAGCGCCAACTTTTGACGATCCATGACATCACCATACAGAGCGATGAGGAAGCTCAGAAATTGGAGCGTCTTGCATCCAAATCATTTGGACGGACAAGATACTTTGATGCCTTCTTCCTCGTCGCCATAGGTATGTTGGATCAATTTACGAAGGCATTCGACTATGCAGGATGGTTAGAATTCTCGAACATCACCGAGAAAAGGTCCATCCTTCTCACGAAGGAGTTCCTAATGACTCTCCGCATGGAAAGACACGCCTCAGGTACAACCATCCATTTGTGTCTCTTTAACACTGAATTTTCTATTACCTCGAGGAGGTTTAGCGACCTCCTAGGCTTCGACTCAAATTGCTCTTTAGCAGAGGAGCCGGCTGGGAATAACATGAAAACCTTTTGGACAGAAATCTGTGGAGAGAATGTGAGGGGAAAACATAGCACCACAAAAATCCACAACCCTGCTCTAAGACTCCTTGCTCGTTGGGTCTCCCTCGTGGTTTTTCCACGTAGTGAGGTGCGATGTGCACCAAACGAAGATCTTAAATGCTTTTATGCCTTTTGCAAGAAGAAGCGCTATGCCCCGGTTCTTGACATAGTCCATCACTGGATGGACATGCCAAAAACCAAAACCCCATAAACATCACATCACTAGTCACCAGGATTGCATCCAACCTGGGCGTCCTAGAAAACACCCAGGTGACATACATCACTGATGTCATGTCACACATCATTGGAGAGCAGCGCTTCATTCAGGCACACTTCATGAAGAGGGATGATTTTGGGAACCTAGTCATGACCTACTTTGGGTATAATTTCAAGCTGCTGCTTCCAGCGCCACAGTTCGACTTGTACACAGTTAGGAGCCTAGCTATGCAGCTCGACACAGAAGTACCACGCTAGAGAATTGGAGGCATCATGACTAGGGACCAATGACGACGAGCAGAGGAATGCCAACGTGAGGCATGAGAGGACGTTGGAGTAGGTCCATCATGGGCACCCCTCGCTGCCACTCCGACTAGAAGTGTCGACCCAAAACTATCATGGTTCCGCCGATACGCCCAGCCTGAGCCATGGTATAGCAGCAATGGCGGAGGCCAAAGTTCATACCAGCCATCCCATAGTACTCAGTACTATGGCGGTGGGAATGCATCATATGAAGTCAGTAGAGACCAAGGCCACTCTGCATCAGCCTGATTCCAATCCGACAATGTGGCCAGCATCAACTCCGCAATGGGGGAGATGAACTTGGGCCACTGTGATCAGAGGTTGTACCAGCAGGTGGACGACATCGCCCGACGCACCGCAACGATGGACCAACGGCTCCAAGACAATACCAACATGATTTAGAACCTGAACGAACAAGTCAGAGCCGGCTTCAACAATGCTCAGGAGTTCTACAACTACTACTACTGCCAGAAACTCTAGCTTCATTGAAGCTTAGGGGGTGGTAGACCAGCATGAGCATGCCTCCTCATGTCCCCACGTCAGAGTAAGGCCCCCGATTCCCGTCGTTGTTTCTTCCTGTGCAGCAGCAACAGTACCCGTACCAGGATTCCTACCAGTCCCAGCAGTTCTACCCAGCAGCAGCAGTTCACCAGCAACACCCGTCCTACCCGAGAGTGAATAATAAATAATTTCTTTACTGTTTGCTTTATTTTATTTTGCTAAAAAAAGGTGTCAATAAAATAAACTTCCACCTTTGATATATTACCTTCATTATGGAAATGATGAATAATTGCTCTATTATGTTCTTGTTTAGTTGTCTATGCACACACTATACTTAGCTTAATTTCGTGCTTGTGTGTATAAAATGAGAACCTGATCTTTTACTTTGTGGATGCCATTTGTACAACTTTGTCTAAGTTGTTGTGAGAAATGATATGACTAAGTAATAGGTTCACATTCTCTTAGTAGGGTAAACATCTCAGGTTAATCTTTTGAAAAACTAAAATGAAGTTCCCCCATTGGTCTTTAAACACCTACCAAAGCCAAATACAATAAAAATATCTGAGCCTAGCATATCAGCTACTTAGTGTTGTTTTGAGCATTGTCAAATTTTTAGTCTCATTGAATGGAATCATCGCTATCTTGTGAATATTTGGAGCAAAATCACACCACCCCACATGCATCTACCTATCTCGGGTATGCATCCTTATATCTCCAAATAATATCTTTAACCTTACTCCTTCCAAATCAAAATGAGGTAGGATGTGGAGCCATAAAAAAAGAAGAAGAGAGCATGCTAGTCAAAGCATGGCAAAAAGAGAGCAAATACAAAAGGCTCCATACCCGTACCTATCACAAAAGAAGGTGAAGGGAAGGAAAACAAGGAGATCCACCCATCCATCCACCAAATAAGCTCCAACGATAAACAAGATTTGCTGATGCAGTATATTTCTTTGGTCCAATCTTTGGCTTTGCAAAATAAACAACCTAAACAAGCTAAGTTTTTCCATCACCCTGAACTCCACAAAAGCTTTAGTGTCGAAAAAATCTTGGCCGTGCTCATGGCCCTTTATGGTGAGGATACACTTTTGAGCGATCGAGAGTACCACTTGGGAAACTTCCTTTATTTTGGAAATCTCCAAAAAAACACCTGAGTTGCGAATCCAAAAACAGATGTTTAGAGCTGGGACCTACAACAAGGTCGTTCTTTCTCTCAACCGCCCAAGATAGGGAAGTCAAAATGATGCACCACAGGTATGAGAAAAGGGTGATCGATGAATACACTATGGTTTGAAACAAAAGCATGGGTGTCGGTTATGCATAGCATATATTCTTGAACATTGATATTGCAGCAACTCTTGATCCATAACCCATCTTGGCTTTACTCAAGCACGAGCAAAGGTCTAAGCTTGGTGGTGGATGTTGACGGTCGTTATTGAACTACCTTCGACCATCAACTATCCGCAAACATGAAGGAAAATACATCAAAGCGTATACTAACCCTTGCTACTAACATGGTTCCACAAGTTGTGTTGAATATTCGATTGCAGGAGCAAGATTAGCTAAAAACATGTCAAATTTGGCTAAGACAGAAGGGTCACTGACTAGAAGGCCAAGCCGCCCGGCCCCACCCAGGCCACCCGGCTTGACATTGGGCCCAAATGGCCTCATCTTCGACCTACAAGCACATAAAAGACACGTCAACACAGTTTTGAAGTATAAACGCCAAAGCCAACGTATTAAGTACCGGAAGGCTTGCCACCTCATTGATCCAACACTTGGATTGGTGAAGTCAGCAATCTGAGGGACTCCAATCCAGCAACTAAGGAAGAAACACAAGTCAGATCCAATGGTTCAGGGAAAAAGCACACATTTTAACCACCAACCACCATGCAACCAACTTGGGGAGTGAAGATGGACCGTAAGATGGAGTAAGGTGGTGGATCCAAGGGTTGACCAGGCCTCACTGTCTCAGGTGGGGCTGGCTGGCCTCCTACCTGGCTGCCCTAGCCTCCCGCCTGCCCCCATAACCGCCTTACCGACCCTGCAAGTACTCCCACTCACTTGGTGACTATAAATACCCCCTGGTAGCTCATTTGTGAAGTGTGGAAGTGAGTAGAACATACCATTGTCTTAGTCTTGTAGCGCTAGGTTAGTCTTGGGAGCTAAAGTTGAGTCTGAGTCTTTGCCTCAGGGATTCTGGAGTTAGCTTCAAGTCTTGGGTAAATCTCTTGTATCCTTTCTATCCTTTGTACTCTTTCTACTCCAGTATAATATAAATCATTGCTCTATCTTTCAGCTATACTTTACTTTATTTCTTGCACTTGCCTAGTGTGGTGTACCTTTTTGCATACTAGATCAAGGCTTAGGTTTGTGTTGTTCTTTAAATTCTTTGAATCTTGCTAGACTTGCTGGTGCTATAAACTTGCCTTAGGCTCTGATCTAAGGTTAAGTTAGCTCACACCCTCTGATCAAGGACAAGCTTTAGTGATCAAGTTCTCACTTGATCACTAGTTTAGCGTGACATCTTACTCATGCAGATCTGGTTGGTAGCCCCTATTGCTGACAGCATTAGGGAGCCTCTGTAATTTGACCCCATCGTTCTGTAAGCCCGTAGGCGTTAGCTAGTTTCCATTCGGTTGGCCAACTATCTACCCCCGTGCCTCCTCGGTGAAGTCTAAAATTTTGCTCGACGCAAGACCCTAGTTCATATTTGATTAACTTAGTTCAACCGCGAATACTCCTTTGCAGTAGTTAAGGAATAGAGTTTGGATATCTTAATCTCAATCGTTGTCCTTCCAGATAGCTATACCTAGTTGCTGACTACTTTGGTCTCTGTTTACTCTTCCCACCATACACTATCTTGTTTATCTTACCCTTGTTATAAGAATAGCTATAATTATCTAATATATATAGTACCATTGAAAGCTCGACATTTCATTCCACCTATTACGATACTCGGAATACTCTGAGTGAAAAAGCTACATCGAATCTCCATGCACTTGCGGAGTAAAATCTGTTACGCTAAGAGATGTCAACACCTGGAAGCTTTCGCTTGCACGCCTTGCATAACATAGCATGCTTTGTAGGGGAGAGATTTTTTATCCTTGCCGTTGGTTCGGCTTGCATCAACTTTTTGCCAAAATAAATATGATCCATCGACTTTTAGCCAATTCATAGTGTTTTCTGTACTGTTGGTCTCAGCAATCGATTGTTTTGCAGGATTTCACTTTTGGCATTCGACAATCATCAAGGGGACGCCAGTATGCGTGCCCGGCCAATCAGCCGAGTAGTCATTATTCCTGATGCTTTTATGATGTTGAGCGTTTCCAGAAGACTGGCGGTGTGGCGGTGCACCACGGATTTTGTCAGTGTTGAGACCACGTCACGACCAGGTGTTGACTACTACTTACTAGAAGAAGTGCCATTAGATGAATATATGAGGAGCAGAAGGTACTACAATCAGCATGCCTGCTGCCTGAGTATTATAAGTCATCATCAAATCTCAACGCGAAGAAGAAGGTTGAGGCTGGTTCGAGCAATCGGCCATAAAAATAAATAATGTTGCCTAAGGATTCAAGCTCAAGACTGAAGTTGTCAAGTGATGAAGAGCCGATCCATCAGCTCAGGGGGCACGATCGGAAGCACAAGAAGACAAATGGAGGAACCAATCATTCTTGGGTGATTTGCAGCTGACACATGGGGGGAGGTTTTGATATATTTGACCTAAACTTGGGGGGAATGTGTTGCCGCCGGATTTCGGCTAGGACTAGTAGGCTAGAATGTCAGAAGAAGCCCACGGTGAAGGAATCCACTTGGCCAAGCTTATACCATAAGTTTTGCCAAATATGATGATAATTATATGCCCAAGGCCCAAACCGAGAAGGGTTCACATGACTAATCCATGTTGAAGCCTAATTTACTCGTGAGACTGGTTCGGACTAAAGGAATAGACCACACGATACTGGGCACCCAGGCCACATACGGACTCTATTTTGGACGTTCTACATATGGATGGAAAGCTAAGGAGATAAGCTTTACAAGTGCCACAAGAATCACATCTAGATATGCTCTGAAGCGACAGGAATAGCCGAAACAGTGTGACGTCTAGAATCAGCAATGATTATACGGCATGCTTCGGCTAATATTTGGAAGCTTCATGAGGATCCAGACTAATGCAAGGGAGAGTCCAAATCACATTACCTATTAATAGAGTCCTAGATTTATTAAGTTGTAATATATTAGTTTAGGAAAGAGTTCGAGTCTATCTTTAGGAAACGGTTGTCTTGAGGGTCAAGTGTGCGGACTATAAATATGTAAACATTTGTTCATAATAAACCAGCGACAATATTGTTGTCAAGCAGCAATATCTCGTTCAACAACTCGTAGCGTATCGCCACCCCTTCTTAGGGTTATTTTCTCCAGTTAAGTGTCACGCTGCCCCAGCGGAAGTCATCCGGGTCGGCTAGATAGTAAAGCGTTTACCGGAACCATGGTGGACCTCATACTGAAGCGTTTTTTATGGCATGTTTTGCTAGTTATCCCGGCAGATCTCGTGTCAAGCTCTGCTTGATGTGAGAGTTACCAGCTACCTAGATGAATCTTGGGTTAAGCTTTGCTCAGTGCGGGATCCATCAGTTACCTCGATGAACCTCAGTGCCGAGCTATGCTCAACACGAGATAAATCGTTTACCTCGCATGTTTGTCGATCTGTTTATGTTTCCTGTGCCACATGTTATAGATCGATCATCATGTAGCTCAGTCTTATGTTACCTAATCGCTTGTCACAACCCACGACGTGTCGTGGCAACACGTGCATGCGACATGCCAATAGAACAGCGTATCACGAGCACCCTGTCTATACACGTCGTAACATGTATCTGTTTATCTAGATGGATCTCCTTAGAGGTCCTGATTTGAAGACGGTCTGGCTACGTAGATCTTTTATATCGTGCTTTTAGATAGGGTTTATATCCATCTTGTTCATGGATGTGGTGTTGGTTATTATAATGCTTTGATTATATACCTCATCGACCGTTGAGCGTCTCCATGTATGCCGACCGGAAGTTCACTATCTCTCATGGTGCAAGAATTTAACATTTAAATCTATTGTGTATGCTTTACACGGAGAACCAGAGCCAGCCACCGCATCCATCCAACCTTCCTGGCTGCAAGGTCAAGCTAGGTGGCACGCCTGCACCACCACCGCCACCCAGATCGGCTCCTCCCAGAGCCGATCGGAGCCGCACTATAGGGAGACGAGTGCAGCAGCAGCGATCCCCGGCTCCTAGTGTGTCCGCGCTGCGGGGCCCTCGCACTGCCGGTTTTCCGTGGCAACAAAAGCATCCTCTAAAAAGTTTACACAAAAAAAGCCCCAAACAGTCGGCATTTCTTTCATACAGCTTGCACTCGTCGTGTGGGTAACACGTGGAATCACTCTAACCATCTAAGTTTCAACATGATCAGTAATTCACTTTATCGTTTCCAGGTGAGAACTTAAGGTTACCTTCCTATAGCATGTTTATTCGCTCGTGTAACATATTTGCAGTTTTTGGTCAAAACTTGAATATTTTATGGATTTAATCAGTTTTTGATGATTTACTATAGAAAAAATTAATAATAGACAAATAATCTTAGAAATTAACGATACTTGGCAGGAGCAATGTTGGCATTCCTTAGCCTATCAGATATTACTCCGCAAGCACATAGAAAACACGTTGTATCCTTTCACCCAAGAGTATTCCGGGGTATGGAATCCACGAGGAATGAGGAATTTAATAACACACAACACAACCAACCGAACCAGTGAAGCTAGCAAAGCAGAGGATAGAAGACAGAAAAGCTGGTTCTCAACAATGGTTATGTCACCTTACTATACTAATCATGCAAAGCACTATACGTGTCATGTGAACATAGACACCAAAACTATAGAACCACTGCCAAGCACCAGAGTGTTGAATACCTAGCTAAGAAAGGCGGGCGCTACAGGATTCGGCTATATCATCAGCGAGTGTATCCGAACGAATGGGGTTGGAATACTGAGAACACAAAAGCTGTCACCAAATGTGCCTACCAACCAGTGCTGCATGGGTTAGCCGACCAACCAAGGTAAACTCTAAGTATAAACACCGTCATGTCTACTCAAAGAGTTCACTACTAAACTGGTAATGAGCCAGAAGAGGAAGCAACACTATATAGCCAACACTATAAGCATGCACAAGGTTCCCGTGAACTAGACAAGCATAAGACTAAATATGAAAGTAAAGTAAAACTAAAATAACAAAGGCTAGATGACAAGGGACTTTACTCCATCCTAGAATCAAATATTGCATCCTAGAATCAAATATCATACCTGTGAGATTATAAGTATGGGAGAGAAGAGAATTCCTACCCCCTCACTCTTCACCTCACTACTCTTTTTGATACAAGAGGCACTCTCTCTACAAGCTAAGGGAAAGCTTCACTTCTCCAACACTATACACTTCACACTCTCAAGTGCTACTCCACCACTACACACACCACATACCATGACCACAAGGGTATTTATAGCTGTCCAGAGGTCGGTTGTGGTGGTTAAGTCGGTTACAGAGAGGACACGTGGCAGGCCGAGCGGCTTCCACATGGCCGGGCGGCCTGGCTCCTAGTACGAGCGGCTTGGATCAAGGCTGGGCGGCCCTCCCATCCGATGCACTGAGTCTGGCTATCCAATGCTCCATAGCACTTGGTTGAGGCGGTTGACAGTTATTCACATGTCCTTTTTCCTTCAACTTTGGATTGTATTTTTGTTTCTCCCTTAGCCATTGGATTACACTCTCCTGGATCGCTGACTTAACCAATCAGTGGGCTGGATTGGTGAGGTGGAGGCCTTCCGGGATGTTTGTGCTTTCTTTCTCGGTTTCCATTGTGGATTTGTGTTTGACATGTTACACCTTGCATGCAGGTTAAACGGCGTGGCAATTAGAGACAATGAAGGGCCGAGTGGCCAACCGTGTGGGTCGGGCGACCTAGTCCTTAGTCCCTGATGTTAGCCCTTGGTGCCAAGGGGGAGAAGGAGGCTAGGGTGAGTTGACCATCTAGTCAGCCAGCCTAGTATTATGGCCGGGCGACCAGGGTTTAGCCTAGGTTGCCTTGCCTTTCTCTCATTCACCACATTTTGCAATGTTTTTTATATGTTCCCTTTGTATAAAATGTTCCTGCATGATCTTTGTACACAACTCAGTGGAACCGGTTAGAATGTATGAACTTTGCATAAAAATTTCACCCTTGGGAAAGAAATGTTGTTCGTCGAAATGGTCTATAACTTCCTCAAAAAGGGACTTGGCGGAGTAGCAACATATGTCCATGTAGCATCCTCAAAAAGATTGGACAAGAAACCCCAAGTAGTCGGTGTTTCTTTCATGCGGCTTGCACTCGTTGTGTGGGTAACATGTCAAATCACTGTTACCATCCAAGTTTCAACATGATCAGTAATTCACCTTATTGTTTCCATGTCTGGACTTGAGGTTACCTACTGATAGTATGTTTCTTTGCTCATGTAACTTATTTGCAATTTCCAGTCAACACTGGAATATTTTATGGATTTAATCATTTTTTGATAATTTACTACAGAAAATATTAATAATACACAAATAGCCTCAGAAATTTATGATATTGGCGGAGGGGCAACACATGTCCATGTAACATCTTCAAAAAAGTTTGGATAAGAAACACCATAAGCTGTTGGCGTTTCTTTGATACGGCTTCCATTCGTTGTGTGGGATATGCGTGACGTCCCTTTAACCATCTAAGTTTCAACATGATTTATAGTTCATTTTTATCGTTTTTATGTGAAGACTTGATGTTACCATCTTATAGCATGTTTATTGGCCCAGATAACTTATCTGCAATTTTAGGTCAACACTAGAATAGTTTATGAATTTAATGTTTTCGCATGATTTACTCTAGAAAAAAATTAACAGTACACAAATAGGCTTAGAAATTCGTGAGACTTGGCAGTGGCGACATATGTCCATGTAGTATGATCAAAAAAGTTTGGACAAGAATCCCTAATCAGTGGGCATTTCTTTCATACAGCTTGCACTCATAGTGTGGATAACACGTGAAATCATTCTGACCATCCAAGTTTCAACATGATTGAGTACTTGAGGTTACCTTCCCATAGGATGTTTATTAGCCCAGGTAAATTATTTGCAATTTTCAGTGAACATTGAAATATTGTATGGATTTAATCGATTTTTTATGATTTACTACATAAAAATTAATTACACAAATAGCCTCAAAATTTCATGATACTTGGCGGAGGGGCAACACATGTCCACATAGCTTCTTTGAAAAAGTTTGTATAAGAAACTCCATAAGGTACTGGCGTTTCTTTCATACAGGCTTCCACTCCTTGTGTAGGTTATGAAGTGAAGTCACTCTAACCATCTAACGTGATCAATAGTTCACTTTTATCATTTTTATGTGAGGACTTGAGGTTACCATCTTATAACTATGTTTATGGGTTCACATAATTTATTTGCAATTTTCAGTCATCGGTGGAATATTTCATGAACTTAATTGTTTTCTGATGAGTTAATCGAGAAAAAATAATAATACACAAATAGCCTCAGAAATTCATCATACGTGGCAGAGGGGCAACATATGTCCATGTAGTTTCCTCAAAAAAGTTTAGACAAGAAACTCCACATTGTGACGGCGTTCTTTTCATTCGGATATAAAAATGTTGTACAAAATAAAATTTTGAAGAACTTTTGTATTTTGAGTTTCCCTCAAATCCGTTGTTTATATCTTCGAAACTAAAATTCAAACTATCTTAAAAATCTGGTCAAACCACAATAACTAGGATGCTTGTGGGCCCACATGATAGGGTGGTTACCTTACTTAAAAACACTTGTCACAAACAACAATGTCATAAACTTATTGATGGGGACGGGAGTTCCCGATCTTCCGTCGAGTTATGATAACTATCGATTTGGCAGAGGCAAACACACACGATCCAGCTTCCAATCAATACGATTCGAACCATGCAATCGCAGCACCACATTTCCTCTGGTTATCAACCGTGCATACACGATTGACCTCTCCATGAAGGCTTATCTATGCCAGCGAATCGAAGAACACAAGCAAGAACACAGTAGACGCAAACTCGAATCGCAAATCAAAAGATTAAGCATACAAGTTGGGGTTTCACAAATCAGAGTATTCCCAGATGGCGAAACTATTCAATTGACAGAGTAATATAAGCAAAACCCATCTAATTCTAATGACAGCTACAGAATACTTACAAAAGAAAGGCCTAGGGGGCGGCCAAGGGGTGGCCGACCAACCCTAGGGCATACAATACCTTCGGGCCCAAAAACCTGGCCTTTCAACATCCTGGCATATTTTGGTTGTCGGGTTGTTTTGACGATTCCCATCAACTCCCAGATTATTTGGATGTGGGATCAGATGGGTTAGAAAGCTTATCTCCTTGACTTTCCAACGATATGTGGAACGTCCAAAACGGAGCCGCATGTGGCCTAGGCATCCGTTTTTGTGAGGCCTGATCCAGCAGTCCGAACTGGCCTCGTGAATAAATTAGACCTCAACTCTGATTGGGCTTCAAACTCCATCTTCTCCTGGTCCTTGGTTATATGCATATTTGGCATGTTCTCATCACTTATTGATCCACGTTATGAAAAATAGTTTTCGTCACTAAGTATTGTGATGAACTTAGTGATAAATCTAGTATTGGGCTTGGTTTGTGATGTACTTAGTGACAAACATTTTATTTTGGTCATTACACCATGGCTCACTTCAAAAAATGTTATAAACAGAGCAATATAGTGACGAATTACTTTATTGTCACTAGACGTTCATCATAAAAGATAAAATCTCTTTGAGTGACATGTTCTCCAATAGTGATCATTTCCTTCTTCAAGAAAAAAAGCTTCTAGGTCTTGGAATGACTCTTAGCTATTTGGTTTGTGTTTTTTCATCCAGTCATCTTCGTAGCAAGACCCAATCACGTTGCTTCTTGTTCAGTTCGGGTCAATCGGCATCAATTCATGCATTATCGAATACAGGTCAGGTCTTCGAAATGGTGACACCGCCCACTTCCCGGCGTGATCTGATTGCTTCCCTGTCACATAGGAGGTGTTTGGTTGCCGCGCCTAGGGTCTGGCCAGGCCAGCCCATGACATGGCCCAGTGTTTGGCTAACTGGGCCGCAGTCCCTAACCAGGCCTAGGCGGACCAAGGAGGCGCCCGCGGGGTGGCCCTAGATAAATGGCCAAATCGGCCGTTCCATTCTAGTCGGGCCAAAATTGCACCCGCGAGCTCCCGTTGGTGGCTTCAGTTGGCCTTCCGTGCGCCCGACGGAGGCTAGGGTTTGCGCCTCGCTCCCATTTGCGCCATCCTCCCTTTACTCTCGCCTTCTCCCGCCGCTCTCGCTGCTCGCTCCCCTCTGCTCTCCGCTCCCCCTGCTCACCTGCCACCGGCGAGCTTAGCTCACTCCTTGCTCATGGAAGGTCCAGGTTTAGGGTTTTCTTCCCCTTTTCCTCTCCTGTCTGTTACTCGCACCTCAGTGCTACTAGTAATAATGCATGAGCTCTTGATTTCGTCCCCTTTAACGCTGTTTTCTTACCGGAATCCATGTTATTTGTTAGTATTAGGTCAATTATCTGTGATATTTTCCATGACAGTATACGAGATCTAAAGTTTGTACTTTCTGAGCTGCGCTTCCCCATCTCACTTTGCTAGATTTGCATGCTTGCGTGGTAGATCTACAGATAATTGCACCTTTTGATGTTGTTTTGTTCCTGAGTTGTTCGGATCTATTGTAGAATGGTCAGTGATGTCAAAAATATTGGAGCATTGCTACTAGGACTGTGATGCCATAACTATCTATGAATCTTTCTTGTTTGGTCCATGATTAAACATGTGCACTGGGAGGCGCAACATCTGTTGTTGTAGCCGTGCTCATGTGCTATAACTCTATAACATAAGAGTAGCAGTAGCTTGTCCATCATTTCTAGGGTTTTCTCCCATCTTATCTCATCTACCTTGTCTCAATCTAGAATGGATGACCAATCTCTCCGTCGCCATCTTGTTCGAAGGGGTGCAGCACTTGTAGTTGTGGTTGTTGCTTGGATTTTTGTCAGATTTAGGTTGCGTAGCCAAGCTAGACGTCGCATTTCCTATGGTCCTTTGGCACCAAGAGATGAGATGATCAAGCAGAAGAACCTAATGTTCATTTATAACTTGGATGATATGAAGTGCATTGACCTCCTAAGAATGAAGAGAGCCCCATTCTTCCACCTATGCGATCTATTTCGCACTAGAGGGTTGCTGAAGGACAGCATACACTCTTCTGTTGAGGAGCAAGTGGCCATGTTTCTGCATGTAGTAGGTCACAATTAGCGTTTTAGAGTGATTGGACTATCCTTCAGGAGGTCCACAGAAACTATCAGTCGTTTCTTCTGTGAAGTTTTATTCGTTGTTGGTGAACTAAGGAATGAAATGATCCTACCTCCCTCCTCTGCGACACCAACTAAGATATTGCACAATCCAAGGTGGAACCCATTCTTCAAGGTCAGCCATTGTTATGGTCTACTTCCCTACAATGCCTCTCCCATCCCTTCTACTAAGCATATTTTGTTGTGTTGTAGGACTGTGTAGGTGCAATTGATGGGACTCATGTGCTTGCTAGAGTTCCAGCTAGTGAGAGGGCTGCATTCTTAGGAAGAAAACACACCACAACCTAGAATGTTATGTCAGTAGTTGATTTTGATCTGAGATTCACTTATGTTCTTGCTGGGTGGGAGGGTTCTACTCATGATGCATGCATCCTAGCTGATGTCGTGGAGAGAGATGATGGACTTAGAGTCCCCCAAGGTAACTAGTTGCCTTATCCATTTCATGCTTTCTAGGGGATTTCACTCCATACCTATCACTGATACCTTGTCCTAATCATAGGGAAGTACTTCTTGGTAGATGCTAGCGTTCCTCTACTGCTGTGAGTGATACCATTCCTAGGTTGTATCAAGCTGTGATGAATTGTCCTGGTTACACTAGGGAGGCTCTCATGGCAGCTCTGGAGCATCTCACTGAGAAGAAGGCTAATGGGCAGATGTTTGTGGAAATGACACCAGATGATTGGGACCTGTGGCTGAGGAGCTACCTAGCCAAAAACTACTACATGTAGACTGTAGTATTTTAACCACCATACCACTTTTGTAGAGCTTCTGACCAAACTTAGGATATGGGTTTAGATGACCTTTGACTCTAAACTACACATGAAGAATGAGACCATACTTAGCTGTAGTGGACATGTATTACTGGTTCTTTGAATCGGTTTTTTTAAGTAATTGCACCACTTAGGATTGCAGTCTATTTGGCAGGACTGAGATGTAAGGTTGATGCCAGGAAATGTTTATCCTGTGCTGATTGGAGCCTTGGATGGTGGGAATTGATGAACTGTGAGCTAGGACTCGATGTCATGACTTTGCTGGAAAACTTGATGTGTCATTGATGCTTGTTTGATGTTAGCAAACTTGCTATAGTTCTTGTGATTATTTCACTGTTGTTGTTATTGGACCTTTTATTTCTGGTCAGCCTATGATGATTGGCAGTAACTGACGATGAGGAACACTCATGTGCGTAATGGTTTTACCATTCTTTAACTGATTCTGGCGGTTTCTTCATTTTCTGGTGTTTCTGTATCTGCCCAGAAGTTGTATTGTGCAATAGTCGTGCTGCTGTTAACAGATGTTGTGTTCCTGCATTACATCTTTATGTCATATGCTGATTTATGCAACATCCTAGCTGTTGTTTATCTATGTTCTGCTATTTTATATCGTTTTTTGTATACACAGAGAGTGTTCCTATCAGTGATGAAACTGTCATTAATCTTAGGCCAAAACTTGCACAAAATAATTATTTCATGTGCTGTTTTAGGTTAATTGATGCCTTGGTATGTTGTATTCCGTGGCCGCAAACCAAGGGTTTACAAGGACTGGGGTCTGTGCAATGAACAAGTGTTAGGGTTTAAGAATACGTCGTCGTTCGAAAGATATGAATACGAGGGAGCTGCATTAGATGCATTTCAACTTTTCTTTGGAACTGAAAAAGAACAGGGATAGGACTGAAAACAGTCCAAAGATGAAGGGCAAAGAATTACCAAGAAATAGGCTATGGGGAATCAAAGATTTCATCATTGTGTTACAGCTCATTATAATAATAGTCCTCCTTTATTGTGCTATGTGAACAAATACATTATTACTAACATGAACTATTTAATCTGAGGTGTTGCTAAACCGTATTTGACAAATTCAATTCTGATTTATGCATGGTCTGTGAGTTAGCGTGTGATTTTAATAGAATTCATATTTTTGATGTGGCGAAAACCAATTCTGGAATGCTAGAAACCAATTCTGCGTTCTGGGACTTAGTCATTTCCAAAGAAGAGGTCCAAGGCCACCATGCTCCAAAACAGGCAACCAAACGGAGGCTAACTTGAGTTAGCTAATGAAAATAGGCAAATAAACATGATCTAAGGGGGCTACACAGAAATTGCAACCAAATACAATCTATTGGAGTCCATAAGCCTAGGGTGGTCTGGGTACAGTTAGACTGGCCTAAGGTGGAAGGTGGGTTCGGATTGAACTTTGCAACCAAACAGATCCGTATCGTCTTGCAGGCTGTTCTATTGATTCCCTTTTCGTTGATTGTGATGTGCCATATTGTTTTTGTCGTTGCTGCTGCTGCTATGTCGCTGTACGTACCTTTGCGGCGTGTTTTCATGCCGTGGCGCGTGTTCGCTACCAGCCTGTCGACTAGCCCAACCACTAGGTGATTTTGCTTCCTTGAATGTTCTGTGTTCCTGCTTCGACGCTACGTGTTGTCCATTAAACCTGCTAAATTCATTGCCCTTCTTCTAGAATGTGCTGTTAGCAATTTAGAATTCTTTTCGATTGTAATATTTCGTTCCCATCCATATTGATTAGAGTTGATGCTAACTGTTTTATCAGTTCTTCACTTTTGGAAGCTTTATTGACAACCTCACACTTTTACATTTCTTATGGATGGTGAGGATAGTTGTTCCTGTTTGAATATAAGGCTCAGGTTAGCGTGGACAATTCATTTATCTATATAAGCTTCTTGGTGACCAACTGACCATGACATATTCAGTAAGGTAGAACCTTATTTCCATGTTTATAAATAGGTTTTTATTAGCTTACTAGACCATATAAGCAGGTTCCTTACAGCTTTAGAACTAATTTTGCTGCCTTCCTAGAGTTGACAACATGTTGTTTGATGTGTGCAGAACTGCATGTGGGTACCTCCGTTGCCTGCTAGCCTCTGATGGTTGCCCTTTAATTAGGGGCTATTGCACATGCGCCTAGAGTGTGCTGAATTTTGGGCCAATCCTTCATGCTGCTGAGGCTTTGCATGCATGACGATTCATGTCCATACTTCCGTCAAGAGCAACGTGGTGTTGATCCAGCATTAGTTACAACGGGTAAGGGTTTGCATTTTATTTAATGGAAGGCTTGCAATTTGGTTAGTATCTGCTAACTTCCTCTCCAATTTGTATTGCCACATCTTACCAAATGCATCCTAAATTGCTTGACTAATCTTTGGCAACACATGTTCTTATATTTTTGCAAGTGATGGCAGCAACATTCTTTTCGCACCGTACGGAGAAAAGAAGTTCTTTTCTGTTCCATCTAAGCTTCATCTCAGACACCAACAAGATAGGTAAATACAGTCTTTTATAGTTTTTTTCCCATACTGCAGGTGAGCCCCTGGCCCTGTGCTTTGAGTTGAGCCGATCTACTACCTACCTCTCCAATCTTCCACATCTTACCAATTGCATCAAAAATTGCTTATCTTTGGCATTAGTTCATTACATGTTCTTATGTTTCTGCAAGTGATGGCAGCAATGTTCTTTTCACAGCGTACAGAAAAAAAGTTCTTTTCTGTTCCATGTAAATCTCAGTTAGCAACTAGATAGGTAAATGAACTATTATATAGTTTTTCCTGTACTGCAGGTGAGCCCTGACCCTGTGCTCTTGAGTTGAACCGACGTTATCATCAACATTTATGCAGGGGTATTATTATTATCAGTTTTTTTCCATTTCCTGATATTTTTTACTTTTTACATGATTGTATCATCAAATGGAGTAACCTACGTGCCTTCACTTAGTGCAGCCTTTTATATGCTCCATATTACACAAGATATTCAAGTTTCGTACCATAGAACGTAGTCCAGTTGCTTTAGGAACTCTTATTATTTGGGTGCTACTGCCTTGATGATTCTGCACTTTTTTTTTCTATGTTTGGCTACCATTAGAAGCAAAATACGATGGTACATTTTATCCTCAGGCATGCGGTTTTGCATCAGATCAAGGTCGATCAATTTTGGGCCCGTTCCGGTGTAACTGGCCTGTCAACCTGATAAGCATTCCAGGTATCGCATATCCTTCTTTAGTAATCATGGAAACTGTGTTTTTTCGTAGATTATATTTTCTTGAAATGTACTCTCCTTTCGTTTTTGTTTTCCCTGATTCGTGGCCATGTTTTTGCAATCAATGTGTACTATACACAATGAACCACAAAGTTCTATTCTTATGCATCAGTAAGTCATCATTTCACATTGTTTCCTTTCTGTAGCCCATGTTATTTTGTAAATTTATTGATAAGAGGTAAATGACCTGCTTCCAAGTCCTCTTTCTATAATTAACTAGCAATTGGCCTGTGCGTTGCAACGGACAGCACCAAAGCTTTGCTGTGATGTGAAATGCAGATAAATATAAAATAGTAATCCAATTTTCATTGGCTGTTAAAAAAACTACAAACAGAGAATCAAGCCGGTTGTCCCTGTAATCTAGCAAAGAACAAGCAATCATAACGCTATGCAAAATCAATCGACAATATAAGCACGTCTTGCTCACTTATGGCTGTTGTAGTTCTTTGTCCATGCAAAAAATGCAGGCATGTACAGTCACGACCAGGATGTACAAATTACAGAGAACTATTCTCACAAACTTAAGTGGTTAACAGAGAACAACCTCTTGTTAAATACCATTATTGATTAACAGAACTACTCGAAACTTGTGCCAAGATGTTGTAAAATATTGACCTACGTTCACAATGATAAAGACACCAGGCATGATTAGTCACAAATGAATACAACAAAGTCTTTGGGTGAAATAACTACAAAAACATCACCCTACAATTATGCGATCTAAAGGATCACATTACATGAATAAGTGAAACTACACTAACATTAACATTTGAGGAAGTTTAGATAGTAGCAATTCATTCCAAGTAGTCATTTCTTCCTCAACTCAATATCATCTCCAAGCCAGGTTAGAAGTCATTCCTGCGTACACAGAGAGATCAAAGTTATTTATTTTGAACTTTATGCTTCTTCTGCATGAGAAACCAGCATCTAGGCGAGGATAATAGTACAATAAAGACATTATTGGAACTTAGATTACAACTTTCCAATAACATATTGAATGGAGTATGGTATATATTTGGATAGACACTAATCCACAAAAGATAAATAGACAAAGTTGTGCTAGAGCCATACAATTTCAAAGAAATATCAGGCACCAAGGGCACGGCATGCAGTGAGGACTAACTATCACTAATGCCACATATCTGACCAAATTTGGCATAAAGAGACTGTAGACCTAAAGTAGAATGCTAGACCCAAAATAACGCTGGTAGCTGCATGAAGAACACTGGATAGTTCCAGTGTAAAGGAAAAAATTGCACACCACTTGCATAGTTGTTGTACATGTTCAACCTCTATGCATGTTATTGTTGCCATGTGATATTACTCGAGTTCAAGCATTCATTTGTTAATCTAAGAGCTGAAAACAATTAAATGAATGCTAACAATTAGTAGAGTTCAGTAAAAGAAACACAAGATGCTGACAAATAATAAGCTCATCACTTATCCAGATGAGCTCAGAAGCGACGGCCTTTCTGCACAGAGGGACATTTCCCCAAAGTTAACCAATGAACATTGCATCTCTTGCATATCTCAACATTCAGGTCAAATTCCAGAAGTGCAACATGTCATACTACCAACTTAATTATGCTTATATGTGCTGAATTTGAAATTCCAATGTTTATTAATCTCATTCAGAAAGCAAGAACTACATGAAGAACCAGTACGTTGATATGGCTCCAATAAGAGCAACATGCCAGAAGTTAAGAAATAAACAACATTTTAGTTATAGAAATTGAATAACAGTCCATATTGCATTGAGAGACCATATGAAATAGCACGAGGTTTTTCATAAACCGAAAAGATAAGTTAGCGAACATTTCTATCAACATTTTAGACTGAACATTTCTATCGGCATTTTAGACTGAAATGGCATTATTGGAAACAAATAAAAAAAGACAAACCAATTAATTATCAAAGAATGTGATTGGTTGCATCTCATCTCAAATATGATTGTTAATCTTGCACCACTTATGGGTAACCTTAGAACTAAAAATACCACGGCATGATGCGAAAGTATCCAAAACTGACACAATAAATCCTGTAGCAAAATAGCATTTGTGCTGCTGATCAGAAGCTTGAGGTAGGGATGCACAAATATCAAACTTTTAGTAGTAATTAACATGTTTATCTAGAGTTTATCATTAAGGGTGGCAAAAACAAAAAGCCCTTTTTTGACCGATTTCATGCCATCAGTTAACTGAACACCAATTTGAGACAGGTGATTAACTAATAGATGTAAGATCAGCGGCGTTGATGAATTCATTGATTAATTGGTGAATGGATCTTGTAGAAGAAACGTAAGCTTAAATCTCCAGTTCGTTTAGATTGAGCCGAAACAGAAGCACACGTGTTCTTAATATTGAGTAAGCAACCTGTTGCCCTCCTGCCATTTGCCCCCCAAAAATCCACTGAGCGGTAGGGAGCACAGTATAAAAGCTATACCTTGGAGAAGATGTCGCTGGCAGGGGCGACGCCACGTTGATACTACCTGGTGCCAATGCACCAGGGTAATTTTCTTTTTACTACTAATTAGAGTGATGTTTACCACATAAATTTGCCAAATTATGTACCTCTTTAAAGCGGTGCACCAGGGTGTATTGTCACTAGCTTCGCCTCTGGTCGCTGGAGCAGCTCCTAAGCTCAAGCAGCTCGTTCCCCTTGCTCTACTTTCAGCCTTCAAGTACCTTGATGTGCTTTGCGTGCAGGAGCAGTGACAACACATCCCGTGTCACTGTCAGATGCCAATATAGCTGCATCCCAGCACGCAGGCATCAAACAAATCACCCACCACATAGTAGGTGATACGAACGGCAAGGGGGAAAACAGGGAGCACTCACTTGTACGTGATGCGGCAAAGACAGATGATGAGCACCTTCGACCGCCTGACGAGGAGGCAGCTGTGCGGCAGCAACGCAGGCGGAGTGAAGGGCGGCACCACCAGAGGGCGAGGCCGTGGGGAGGTGAGTGGGATCTGGGATGACTGACCGGCAAGCTGCTTTCGCTGACGATGCGGGCGCGGTGGCGTGGTAGTTCTGCAGGACCTGGAGTTCCCGGAGCTTGGTCCCCTTGCTCGCCTCTACTGCCCCGCTACGCCTGGATCCCGCCTCCTACCCATCTTCTCTCCCCCCACTCGCCGCCCTCTCCTCTCCCCCAGCGCCAGCGGACCTGTCCATCACCACTCTCTTCCGCTTACTCCCCTTTTCTCCCCCAGATCCGCCAATGGCCGCGGGATCCAGCCCACCGCTGGAGGGCGGTGGGGCCAGTGGGGGAGCAGATGCGGAGGGGAGGAAGGCGCCGGTGGCAGAGCGGGCGCGCACGGGTAGGAGGAGGCCGAGCTGGCCGGAGGAGCGGAGGAGGCCAACAGATCGAGGGTGGGGCGAGGACGATTGTCTTGTTCAGGATGCGGCGCGGAGGAGGACGTGCAGCGAGCCCGCGCCGCCAGCCGAGACGGTGAAGCGGAGCATGGCGTTCCAGATGGGGTTGCGGCCGCTGGTGCGGTCAGGCTGGATCCGCTGCCGCGAGCGCGGGTCGCCGGCAGCTTGAGGTCCGCCGCCGGTCTGCGGAAGGTGGTTTCGGAACTGGAGGGCCGCGCGTGCGGGTCGCAGGAGCGAGGGATGCGCCTGCGGACGGACGAAACGGACGAGTGGACTCAATACGAACTTTTAAGGGGTAGAGAAGAGATTAATTTTCTTCTCCCAAATTGTTCCCTGGCATTTTACCAAAACCGAATCGTTTTCTAAATAAGATTAGAAGTAGACAAAGCGATACAATTGCCATTCTCAGTGTGAACAATTTTTTTTGCCATACTATGAACTAAAACGACACACATTTTTTCTTGGTTCTTTAAAAATTAGCACCTTATAGTATCTCAATCAAATATCTAATCCTTTTTACCCTTTATTTAGAATTCTAATGGATGCCATTGGTTGAACTACTAATAGGGTGTTGCTAACATTTTTGAAAATATCACGTCTTTGTTGCACCAGCTGGTACTGTGTTGTCGATACAGAGGCCAATGATAATAGGAACACAACACCAATAGGAAAAAAAATGGTGTAGCGTGCTTTCCTTCGGATGTTCAGTACCTCAAACATTATGACTACCGTGTCACCATGTAATAAACTCTTCTTTTGCTCATCATCATGATCTTTCTGTGATGTCCACCTCTACTCTTGGATCATTTGATAGTCTGCTCTGACGCTGTGTACGTGTCTCAAGGTTGTTGCCCCTATAAGTGCTCAGCAACATTTGTTGTATGTAAATTGATGAATACTATTTAAATACTTGAAAATTGTATGGTCCTAGACTCCTGGTTGCCAACTCTGTGTGTTTGTCCTATGTTATTTATGTTTTCGTTTATCCTATGTTGTTTACATTATGTATTACAACAAGCATTCGAGTACATCTATAGTGGGTGGCGGAGCGTAAACACTGTTACGGTGTTAGTGCGCCCCCAGACCCAGTTGACGTTACCGCTCCTGGCAAGGAACCAAACGGCACCTCATAGTTACTACAGTAGCTTTAACATTCATTACAGTCTACGTAGATTGCTCAAAATATTGAATTTATTTTGTGAATAATTTAGTATAGTAGAGTTTTTTTTTTTCATAAAAAGTAGAATGTTTTACACTTAGGTCTACTTTGGGTAACCTCGGATTGACGGGGATTGGAGGGGGATAGAGTGGATTGTGATGGGTTGAGGAAGATTTTGATCTATTGGGGATTTAAACACACTCCAATCTCTTCAAAGCACTCCAATCCAAAGTTGCCCAAACAAAGCCTTGGGGGTGTTTGGATATACTCAACGAATTTTTAGCCAGTAGTTTGTAGCTAATTTTTAGCTAAGACCCTAAGACACAATCTAGCAATTAGCTAGGGTGTTTAGACACTTTATAGCTAATTTATAGCAGCTAATTTTTAGTTTGGTGCATACTATCAATAAAGATATGCTATAATGTATACATCGATCAAAATGTATAATTTTACCAAAAGTAAGAACTTACACAGTTATTCTCACAGTAATTTAGATGTGTCATTGTGGTTCTTTAAAGTAGGGCATCTTTATCACTGTAAAACTACATCAATTCATATATTTTCACTCATGTCTACTATATCTGCAACGTGCGGTGGCACATAACCTGTTTTCCCCCATAAGTTAGTATTTCATAGTATATTATTAGTAGCATAGATAGGTAATTCAGAAACATATATATGCATATGCGTACTTTATATTCACCCAATTGTTCATATATTATGTATATGGTAATCTAAATGTTGACTCAATGGACGAATTTTCTTTATTTTAAATAATAGCATAGGTATGTAATTTACATTCAGAAGGGATATGTGGGCTAACTATTATAAATGAAAATGAGAAATATAACTATTATAAATGAAAATAAGAAATCTAATTATTTTCCTTAATGGCATAGATTGCTAATTTAAATGCAAAATCTAAAGAGTTAATTTCAATTATTTTTATTTTTTGTAATGGTGGTGGATAGTTTCAATGCATAATCATAGGATTACATTAAATTATATTTTACAATGGCGCGCAGTGGGTAATTTAAAATTCACTTATTTAGTAGGAGTAGTAAATAATAGAATTTAGCTATTCACTGGTTTATCATATCACAGAGAAGACAGAAATCCAAGAAGATTGCTTGGGACAGATCATCACTTGTTGCCTGCCTGTATCCGGAACAAGCAGCAACAGGGGAAAAAAATCAATCATCGGAAGCAGCCCAGGGATAAACAAATCAAGCAGCCCAGCGATACACAAATCAAGCAAATCGCCGACGAAGCTGTAGAAGTTTTGGATGCGTGGCCCGTGGGCCGTGGCCGGCTCGCGTAGATAGGTCTGGGTCGCCTGATCTCCATCGTGGCCCCGTGGGCGTGGGTAGCCCGCACAATCAGGCTGCGCCGGCGCTCGCACAGACTGGAGAGAGGGTGGGTGGCCAGGCGGTTTGTCACACGCCATTTTATAAAGGAGACCGGATGTACACCGTAGAAAGAATTTTTATACATACAATATCAATAGACAATGCATTATATAAACAAAAAAATTTAAATGACAATAATGTCTTTACCAGAGTCTAGCTTTATTTTCATAGGAAGGTTGACCGGGACACAGGCATACTTAAACACCAGATGACTTCTGGGTCTACGTTTCTTCGTGGCATCATCAACTTGTATATAACAAAACTATATGTTTGGGAATACTAAAGGTGAGCGCATAGTACTCAGCAAGAATTCACACACACAATGCAAAGCCAACACGGATGCAACACGCCTATTATTGTAGCATATGTCATGTTTTTGCATTATAAATAATTACTTTGAACATAGTTATGTAAATATTAGAAAATTTTTAAAAAGTAGAGAAATCATTGTATTAACTTAAGCTAAAAGAGTCACATTTGAAATTGAAAATTTGGGGGACAAAACTATTCCATTAAGAGGAATCTCGTCTAGAGATTTAAAAAGCTAGAAAGAAAGAACATGGATGGTGTTTAGATCATTCTAGAGTTTGAATAGGTATAGAAAGGAAAGCATAGAAAGAAAAGGTAAGCATAGATAGGATACAAATGAAGGGCGAGCGGAAAAAAACCCGACCACTAACACTATTTTTGTTATATAAAACTTACATGCAGACCAAAGTCACACAACACACCACACTCATTACAAATAACCAAACCGTACATGTAGCGCAATAAGAAGCATATAAATTTGTTACTATCTGTTCTCTTTAACTATATGGTGGACTTTATTAAGAGGGTATCTATTCTTTAAAAGGTCACCGGAAAGGTGAGATAAAGATGATATATTAAAGGGACCACATGAGCAAAGAAAAAGTAGAGAAAAGGACAATGCTAGTGAGAAAAGGAGAGAAATAGTCGAGGGTAAGATAAGAGAAAACACACTTCTATTTGAATATTATAAAAAAGTGATGGAGGTAAGCATATAAACAAGGATAATAGAGAGTTAAGTAGACAACATAGGGAGTCAAGGAGATTACATAGAGAGTCAAGGGGTGGATTATTGATACACAATGAATTATTGAATGAGGGTATAAGAAGACCAAGAAAATAAATATGACAATAAGGATAATAATGTGATTGTGGGGAAAGCAAGAATAGAGGAAGTGCAAGCATTAACAATTTGATAGTAGAGAAAACAAGAATAGGGAAAGTGCAAGGATAACAATCTGATAGCAACGAAAGCAACAATAGTGGAAATGAATGACTATATAGCAAATGATGATCAGAAAGTGAAATGTGCTAACTAGGTTTACATCCTACAGTCAATACAACTCTGATACTACCTTTGTCACACCCAGTTTTTAGAAGGGAAAAGTCCATTTTACAACCTCAAACTGTCGCAGTCGTCTATTTTTCAACCTCTAACTATGAAACCGGGCAACCTAGGCCCTCGAACTAACCAAATCGGACGAAATACCCCCTCGGACCCTATTAAAGCGGTATTAGATAGTGGTTTCTATTTTTTTAAATAATAAAACATTGTTTAATATCTATAAATTCATAACTAATTTATTTTAAATAAAAAATGTGAAAATATATCAAATATTTTATAAAAATATAGCCAATTAATTTGTGCTCAACTTTAAGATATCTGGACTAGGATTTTATCCCTACACCTAAATTTATTTCTCCAAATATAAAATTATAAATAGGAATGAATCAGTTTCAAGTATCTTCAAAAAGAGCACCAATAGATAGGTTATGTTTTTAGAAAAATAATGATATAAGTTTCAAATTTTTTCTAATGTAAAATTAATACACCTAGGTAAATGGGTGGTGTATTAATTAACTTTATAATGTATCTTTTGTTGTATTCATTATTATACCTTATTAATTTTCATCATAAATATCTTTTATGATTGTAGTTCTCATGATTGTAGTCCAATGATTAGACCCTCATAACTACATTTAATAAATAGACTTTATTAATAGCCTTATTAATGAAGTACCCTCATAAATAGACTCTTATAAGTACACTTCATTAATAGCCTCATTAATAATACCCTATCCATCGATGATACGATATTATATATTTGTGAACTTTTAATATTTATAGATGACACGTGGTTGGATGTATAACTGGCCAAAGATGGGACGGTCTTACCGTGAGGAAGTGGATAAATTTATTGAAGCTGCGAAGAAGGATGCGATCAAGAAGAAGATTCCCGGCATACATTGTTCTTGCAAAAACTATATAAATCAGAAGGTTTGGACGGATCCGGTCAGCATTAGATCGCATTTGATCGCTGATGGGTTTGTGAAAGACTACTTTGTTTGGATCCATCACGGCGAGCAACAAGCACCTCCCAAACCAATAGATACCAACCAAGCCTTAGATGAACTCATTGGCGGCGATGTGGATGAAAACAACGACACATTCTTCGATGCAGATTTTGATACGTTGGATTGTGGTGGTGATGATGAAGAAGACAATGGCGGTGGAACATATTGCTCCGTACCTTCAAAGAGTATCGAAGACTTGGACTTGGTGCCGATTCAGATGCAGATGACCTTGAGGAAATGTTGAAACACTTCAAGGCGGATATCCTTCTTGCGGGTGCAAAAGGGGCAGAGAATTTCAAGGCGGTAAAGGATGCTGCAAAGAAGAGTGTGTATGAGAAGACAAAGGGTTGTCCTACTCATTGGTCTTTGCTACGTTTTGTACTCTAGCTGTTGATTCTAAAGGTCAAGTACGGGTGGTCTGACTCTAGCTTCAACGATCTGTTAAAACTCTTAACGTGGTTGCTTTCAAGCCTAACTTTGTGCCTGCCAACACATATCAAGTGAAGAAGGTTATTAGCCTTTTGACAATGGGAGTTGAAAGAATACATGCATGTCCGAATCACTGCATCTTATACCGAGGAAAATTTGAGAACCTGGAGATATGCCCAACTTGTGGCGCCAGCCGTTACAAGCGGAATGTCATATACTGTGGTGATGGTGAAGGTTCCTCTAATGGCAAGAAGAGGAAGAAGAAGGTTGCACCCAATCCTTCCAAAGAAGATACATGCTTAGGCATCGACGAGAACAACAGAAGAATCCCTGCCCTAGTCATGTGGTACCTCAGTCCAATCGATCGCTTAAGGCATATATTTGCAAACACTACCTTTGCAAAGCTGATGTGTTGGTGGTATTGTGAGCGAACAAATGATGAGGAAAAGCTTTCACACCCAGCTGATGCATGCAATGGCAAAGGTTTGATGAATTGTATCCCGAGTTTGCAAAGGATCCAAGAAACGTGAGGTTTGCACTTAGTACAGATGGAATGAATCCTTTTGGAGAAAGGAACAGCACATGGCCGCTGATACTGACCATATACAATCTACGTACATGGCTTTTTCAGAAGCGGAAGTACACAATATTATGCAGTTTGATACAAGGGCCTAAACAGTCGGGCGTTGATATAGATGTCTTCCTTGAGCCCTTGATGGAAAATATGGCGAAGCTTTGGAACGATGGGTCAAAATGACCGATTCAGTAACAAAGGAGGAGTTTACACTCAGAGGAATGTTACTCACTACGATCAACGATTACCCTGCAAACCTCTCGCTGTCCGGACAGATCAAAGGAAAGAAAGGATGTCTAGTATGCTTGGATGCAACGACCTCTGAGTTTCTCGATGGATCTAAAAAGGTTGTGTACACGAAGTACCGCCGCTACCTAGTTCAAGGGCATAGGTACTACAGAAAACAATTCAACAACCACTTTGACAGCAAGGACGAGAAAGCTTCAGCACCAAAAAGAAGACACAATAGCAAACATGTCTTTGATATGGTCAGGAAGATCAACATTTGCTACGGGAAGAAGATCAAGAGAACTAAACCCCCTATCGAAGGTGTGCCTTTCAAAAAGCAGTCAATCTTCTTTAAGTACTTCCATATTGGAAGGACTTGGAAGTTCCTCACGCCATCGATTGTATGCACCTAAAGAAGAACGTGTTTGATAGCACTATTTGTACATTGATGGATGTGAAAGGGAAGACAAAGGACGACCTGAAGTCACGTCGGGATCTGGTAAATATGAAGATCAGAAGTGAGCTCCATCTTGTGGAACAAGGCAATGGGAAATTTAAGCTCCCTGCTGCGAGCTTCAACCTGACATCAGATGAGAAAAGAGAATTGTGCCTGTGTCTACGTGGTCTAAAAGTGCCCACTGGTTTATCATCTAATATCAGAAGTCTAGTATCAATGAAAGATTTGTCCATAAGTGGGTACAACGCTCGTGATCGTCATGTGATGCTGACGGTGTTCCTTGCTGTTGCTATCAGGGCTATCAATCCAGTATTCATGTGGATGGAGGTCACTCGGATGGTCTATTTCTTCAGCAAGATCTCACAAAAGGAGATTCATAAAGATGAATTGGATTCACTGCAAGAGTTCTGTACGGAGACTATGGCTCAGCTTGAGATGTGTCTCTCTCCTTCTTTTTTGATATAATGCCGTACCTCACGGTACACATGGTTGACCAGATCTGAGCACTTGGTCCAAGTTACTTACATGAAATGTGGGCATATGAGCATTTCATGTCGACTCTAAACCGTTATGTTCTCAACCATGCATACCCCGAGGGATCTATGATCGAGGCCTATTGCACCAAAGAGGTCGTAGAGTGTTGTCAGGAATACTTGGTTGATAAGAAAGGTATCGGTTTAGTTGCTCCTCATCATACCGGAAGGCTAGGAGGGAAAGCCACGAGGGGGAGGAAAACATTCATTCATAGCGCATATGAAGGAGTGGCAAGCCCTCATTTTAGTGTCCTGCATCAGCTAGAGTTGTTGGCTCCTTTCATCGAGTAGCACATTGATATTATCTGCATGGATAACCCCAACCGCCCAGATTCCTAGATCATATGAAAGAGCACAAACACCACTTCACTAGCTGGCTCATGAACCAAAACTACCTAAAGGAACAACTTTGGAGGAAGTAACATTGAAAAGGCTGGACTCAGGACCATCTTCACGGGTCACGACATGGCAGGCTTATGACATTAATGACCATACATTCTATATAGCTGCAAAGGATAAGAAAAGCATGTGAAAAAACAGTGGAGTTTGGATTGACGCCATCGATGACGTAACGGGCCTCAAGGTCACATATTTTGGCTTCATAGAAGACATATGGGAGTTGGACTACGGATCGAACATACAAATTCCTGTCTTTTGGTGCCAATGGGTGAAACACCCACAAGGTGTACAGGTTGAGAACTATGGATTCACAATCATTGACCTTGCCAAGGTTGGATACAAAGATGACCCTTGGGTGCTAGCCATAGAAGCCATAGAGCTTAGCAAAGAAAATAGAGCGCTTGCAAAGAGAGAAACACACAAGCCGCATCTTGGCCCCGGTGGCTACGCGCGCGAAAGTCGACAAATGGAACAAAGAAAGAGAAGACGCGATAGCTAAAGGGCTACCTAACTCATACGAAGGCATAAATGAGCGGACATTCCACTAGTGCAAGGACCGAAAGGTCAAGGTGGCTGGGGGTGAAAAAGATTTTCCAAAGCCTGAGACCAAAGAGGTAGTGAGCAGAATCATGTCGCTTGCAGAGGAACACAGGGCAGGCAAATTTGTCCCTGATAGGGAGAAAGATTTCTTAACTGTAGCTATAGGGACAAAAGAGCATGGAGGTCGATGCCGAGGCATCTCATCAAAGCTGAACTAGAAGGAGGGGTTCGCCGAGGATTGCTACAAGTATAAAAAGCATGATCGCTACAAGCAAGAAATGAGAGAAACTGCTGAGCAGGTGTTCAAGGAAAGATTTTTCACTTTTGTAAAGAATACACCAGGTCTTGCTATACCAGGGTCTTGCTTCATCACCAAATTTTGCTTCATCACCAGATATCGGTTCAACACCATGTCTTGTCTTACCCCTTATTCCATCCAACGATCAATGTGCAGTCGATAGCATCACGTCTCCGACTCCTTGCGAGTTGCACATCCCTCTTGGAATACAAGGAAGGACAAGGGAGGTAGCAAGGGCTCTAGCGATTCCTAGGGAGTAGCCTTTTCCATGGCACTCCGATCCCGCCGGACTATGCAAGGGTCCAAGTCCCTAGCATTGAACCCAAACACAATGGAGAAAGGTTAGACATCCCTACGCCAGAGGGGATCCACTTCCTCGGCCAGTCTGTCGATAAGTTCATCTTGTGGCATAAGAAATATATCATGAACCTAGCACCACAAGAACAACTACAACTCGAACAAGGACATGTAGTACTCGAAACATGGCCCAATAGGAGATTCAATGGAGGAAGAACATGTTGTTACCCGAATGTGATCATGCAGATTCAGATCCTCTGATACACGAATTCATGTCAACTCCTCCAGATCTCACCGAGAAGCCAGCTACATCTCTAGAAGTCATCGAGAAGCTGGCTACACCTCCAGAAGTCATCGAGAAGCTGGCTCAGAACAACCTCTAGAGGCTGAGGAGCCAGCGGCAGCACAGACATGCGATACAAGCGTGGTGCCAAAAATGGTATGCGCGTATGAAAAGGCTGCGACACCTGAGGTGCAAACGTGGTTCAAGAAAGTTGCAGAAGGAAATGAAAAGGAGAAACAAAAGGGAAAAGAGCCGGTAAAAGAAAAGAGGGCAACAAAGGAAATTGATCTTATTCCAGACAAAAAATTCTACAAATCCGTGCTTGGCCTTGATCAAATTGCCAATATGCCGGATTGTCCTTTAAGATACGAACACGGCAAACCATTCCGGCCAGATTGAGCTCTAAAGGATAAACGATTGCCAGGGGAGATGAGAAAATTTCACGATTGGTATCTAAGGACATCTAGACTTGGGGTCCACTTTGTATCCGCTCACATTCCCAATGAATGTTTCACCACCCTAACCAAGACTACAATCGCCGATTTTTTGGAGTTCCAAAACATGTTCCGCCTAGGACAAATGGACATCACTGCGATGACCCTTTGGTGCCTGTAAGCCTCCATGCCAATCCCATTAATTATGTGAGCATATTTAACATAATAATACTCTTGTATGTAACATCCATTCGCTTTATAATATACCTTTCAGAATGCAGTATCAAACAGCTCAAAGGCGTGGTGATAAAAGAGTTGGGTTCTTGGACCCTTCACTAATTAACCAGAGTTAACACGACCAGCCACTGAAGCTAAAAGATGATAGCAAAGAGCTGCAGGCAGGAAAAACAAAAGCGGAGAGGTAGGCAATCTGGGCAGAATTACACAGAAAGGCGAAGAGAAAAGTTGCCTCATACATTGTCACTGCCTTCAAGTTCCTCCACGAAGAAAATCGTGACCAAATCTTTGCTCCATACAACTTTGAGTATGTCAAAACCCTTGCCTTTGATACCGAGCGAAAATTAAACACACACGATCATATATAATCATTCGCTTTGGTCTTTGCAGCGGACATTGGATCTGTCTATACATCATGCCTAAGGAGAACAAAGTATTGGTCTTGGACTCTTTGGATGTCAAACCAAGAGATATTCGACCATTTTGAATACAATACGGTGATAAGATATATACCTGCCATATTGGTTCTTATATATGTCAAGTCGTCCTACTTATCTGAGTCTATATATGTGTTCTAATTATAACAGGGCCATCAAAATTGGCATCGAAAAGTATAACCTACCATTCATCCTGAGCGTGAGTATAATATCCAAGTCAGTTCGAAATTCCCAGGTATGAAAGAAAAAACGCGTACATATGCATATGTTCAAACAATGTACTATAAATCTAAAACTAATTAAACTTCTTTGTAAAACATGGTGCCACAAGCAACCAAGGGGAACCGGATACCGTGGATACAATGTTTGTGAGTACCTTAGGGTCGATGGGAGGTACAGAACTCATCCTGAAGATGTAAGTACTCAAAAACATTATCTCGTTTCATTGCATGTATTGCATTGCATGTGTGCACATAATTAAGACCACCTTGGTGCTGTTAACACTCACATCATCTTTTTTTGGTCCAGCTCCCCAAAATCCCTAAAACAAGTCGGCCTCTCACTGAGACTAATCTCATGAACATCATTGCCGACCTATGCCGTTTCACAATGCACGAGGTAATCAACCGGCGAGGGGAATTCTTCGATCACGATTCATTTTTAGCTACGGAAGAAAAATACCGTCGATTGGTCCAGTGGGAGTATCACCCGTTCTAGTTAAGTTGTTGTGTTCGATGTATAAACATGTACTAATCAATGTGCGATGTGTTTTGTAACTAGGTAGCACGCACGGTAAGGATTACACTTACTAATTTTAGCAGGAGCGGTGGAAAACTAAAACCGCTCCTGCTGAAGGCCACAACACCTGCTAAGGAACTCATCTCCTGTAAGGACCTCAACGCTGCAGGAAGTCCACGAGTAGAAACGCTTTCAAAAACCGCCTGCTACATATGCCTTTTTCCACTGCTCCTACAGTGGACTTTTGTAGTAGTATTTAATAGTATGATTTTTTTTTGCTTTTTCTTTGAATACTACTTACTATTTACATGGTTGTCATGATTTCACAGCAGCTACCTCGCTGAGAACCATCCGATACTAAAACTTACTCCTCTCGTGGACAAGAGTTTTATATGTTTGTTTTTCAATTGGTGGCGGAAAATCAAACTGAGTGAATAACTGGTTGATAGACAAGAAATTGTATTTTGATTTTATTTTCTTATATCAATATCGATACTAATTGTTTGTTAGTTTGTTTTCACTAAAAGAACGGTGCCGCCAACGCAAGGAGCCGAAAAACGCTAGGTAGCCATGCGGCACAAGGATGTGTACAGCCGCACAGTGCCAAAGTAATAGTTAAAAAAGATGAATCTGGATGTTCTATTAACTATGTCTTTTTTATACTAAACTAGCAAAATAACCGTGCGTTGTATCGGAAGAAAAAAACTTTAAGCATCTATAAGAATAGGCTTGGCGAATAAATTCCATGTCATATTATTTCGAATTTTCCCGTTGTCTGCGAGTGAAATTTACGGTGGTAATATTTTGGTTAGAAATAATATTTTTTATCTTCCTGGCAATGTATAGAATGTAGAAGTCTATATGCGACTTGGATGTCCGTTTTCGCGTGTACTATTCCTACTGTCCGAATCAGGCTCGCGGATAAATTCTAAGTCACAATGTTTCGACGATTTCTGTTGACTTCAAGCGAATTTTAGAGTAGTGTCAATTGAGTTGGAAAGTTTAACATTTTAGCTTTTCATCGATACATAGAACGTAAAAAACGGAATTCGTATGCGATTTGGATGTCCGTTTTCGCGTGGCCTCCTTCTTCTGTCGAATCAGACTCGCGAATAAATTTTAGAGTGGTTATAATTCAGTTGGAAAGGCTGTCATTTTAACTTTCCATTAATACATAGAACGTCGAAAACGGAATATATATGCAACTTGGGCATTCGTTTTAGCGTGGGCTCCTCCTGCCGTCCGAATCAGACTCACGAATAGCATCCACGTCATATTGTTCTGATGATTCCCACTGACCGCAAATGAATTTTAGTGCGATTTCAATTGAGTTGGAAAGTTTATCACTTTAGCTTTCCATCGATATATATAGAACATCGAAAACGTAGTCCGTATGTGATATGGACGTCCATTTTCGCGTGGGTTCCTGCTACAGTCTGGATCATGGTTGGCGAATAAATTAAATTTCAGACAAACGAGACCCATGTCTAAGATATGTGAAGTCAGACCAGCAGAATTCTTTCATTTTTTTATTAGGTAAAGACAGTAAGATTGGGCTTTGTTTTTCTTTTTCTTCGGATACTACTTACTATTTACATGGTTGTCATGATTTCATATCACCTGCATCACTGAGAACCGTACGATCGCGAAACTTACTCCTCTTGTGGACAAAGTTTTATATGTTTGTTTTTTTTAGTTTGTGGTGGAAAATCAAACTGAGTGAATAATGGTTGATTGATAACAGATCGTCTTTCGATTTTATTTTCTTAAGTCAATATCAATATTAATTACTATTGCGACGTTTGTTTGTTTGTTTTCGCTAGAAGATGTCGGTATGTGAGAGACCATGCACACAAAGCCAAATGATAGACAACGCAAGGAGCAGAAGAAGGCTAGGTAACGATGCGGCACAAGAACGTGTACAGCAGCACACAGCCAAAGCAACACGATCGGGCGGACGAGTCCGGATCGGAGTCCCCGTACCGTTGCGGCCTTGCAGCTGCCGCCGATCACAATTCACATGCGCAAGGATAAAGTGGGGCGTCCTTTCCAACCACGAAGAGAGCCGTGCATTCCCGTGCACACACTCGCCACCTCCCCATCTATATTAACTCCACGTCTCACTCTGCTCTGGTGCATCGCAGCAGGAGCAAAGCCTCGCTCAGCAGCAAAAACACGCGGCCCTTGCTCTTGCTTCGTTCTCGCTTCCCGCCCCGCCATGGCGGAGACGCACCACTCCATCGACGCGCAGCTACGGGCCCTGGCGCCCGGCAAGGTCTCCGAGGACGACAAGCTCGTCGAGTACGATGCGCTCCTCGTCGACCGCTTCCTCGACATCCTCCAGGACCTCCACGGACCCAGCCTCCGCGAATTTGTTCGTAGCCGTAGCCAGCCATAGTGCCATTGCATCATCATTCAAACTACCGCTTCTTGCTCGTACCCGGCTACATATATATTTTACTCCGGTCCTCCGCTCATGCATGCAGGTCCAGGAGTGCTACGAGCTGTCTGCAGAGTACGAGGGTGACAAGGACAAGGCGAAGCTGAGCTGAGCTCGGCACCAAGCTCACGGGTCTGGCCCCTGCCGACTCCATCCTCGTGGCCGGCTCCATCCACCACATGCTCAACCTCGCCAACCTTGCCGAGGAGGTGCAGATGGCGTACCGACACCGGAGCAAGCTCAAGAGCGGGAACTTCGCCGACGAGGGCTCTGCCACCACCGAGTCCGACATCGAGGAGACGCTCAAGCGCCTCGTCTCCGACCTCGGCAAGTCGCCGGAGGAGGTGTTCGAGGCCCTCAAGAACCAGACCGTCGAACTCGTCTTCACCGCGCACCCCACGCAGTCCGTCCGGAGGTCGCTCCTGCAGAAAAACGCAAAGATCCGGAACAGCCTCAAGCAGCTGTATGCTAAGGACATCACGGCCGACGAAAAGCAGGAGCTCGACGAGGCTCTGCAGAGACAGGTACATAGACTCTACATTTCGTTCCATTTCATTTCACACTAGCTAGCTGCGAAATTAAACATATGAGAATTCCTTCAAATTTGAAAACCGTTTGAACCATACTAGTGTAAATTTTTTTTTGCGACCAGACAGGTTATTTATTCTGACATTTCTCCCATGCATGCCCCCATCTCTTGTGGTCGTTAAATTCTTCTATCGATAGAGATTGATAGAGATACTAGAATAGGACACGATACATGATACCTGGACTGATGGGCTCATCAAGACAGAGAGAAAGCCACGTGTAGGTTAGTGGTCCAGAGAATTAATGCTTCAGTATATATGTTCGTAGTGTTTGTATTTGAGCTCATCTCTAGCTCATTTTGAATTTGGCTCTGTGCTAAAGAACAGAGCACACGTTGCTGTGCTCCAGACTGTCAATAAAGACTGTTTATTTGAGGTGTGTGGCTGCACTGCACCTCATAAGATGACAAGTCCCATTTCTTCAGTGTCTACAAAAATAATGAGCATTACAAATTTAAAATACTCACGATTTTCCACTCAAAATAAATACTTACTACTACAATTTAAGACCAGAACGAATAATTACAAATTCAGGAAGTCACATTTTCCCTCCCTAAATAATGGATAACCATAGAAAAACCAATAGTCAGGTTGGGTTTCTCACTCTTTAAATAATCATTTCAAATCTAATACATGTCATTTTTCTCACCATACAAATCATTAAAGATTTAATGCCAACCAGATCACAGTTAGGCGAGTACATTATGGGGTTAGTTAGGAGCTGATGTGGCAAGCTCATGTCTCGCCACATTGGCTCATGTCTGCTAAACATTGAGCCAACTTGAAACAAAAAAACCCAGACCAACCAAGGACGAACTATATTAACAACAAATAGGTATCCACTGTTGCCTCAATGTGGATTAGAACTGGTAATTTTGGCATGCATCCACACCCACAACTAACCAAGCTATGCTCAGTTTCTATCATTACAAATTTAAGAAAAGTCAGATTTCACTAAAGAGTCACCTTCCTGACAGATAATCACTAATGAGCCCTTAAAATTGCTAAATTCGTGCCCACGTTATAAACTCCCAATGCTTCCTGGTTCCACCAAAACAAATGAAAAAAAAAAAGTACAATGCTTCCCCTTCTGAGTACCACCATGCTTTTTGTGATAACTGATGACTGAGTTTTGAAGTATGGCATTACCCCCATTGTATTTGTCTATTTATTTATGGTTCAATCCACCTTAGAAGATTTCTGTTTTAAGCCAGCAAAATGGCACTTTCTTGTTAGGATAAGTTTAGCTCTAACTCCGTTGGCTGGTTCTTCACAGATCCAAGCAGCTTTCAGAACTGATGAAATTCGGAGAACACAACCCACCCCACAAGATGAAATGCGTTATGGGATGAGCTACTTCCATGAAACCATATGGAAGGGTGTGCCAAAGTTTTTGCGGCGTGTGGATACAGCTCTAAAAAGTATCGGCATTAATGAGCGCCTTCCCTACAATGCTCCTCTCATTCGGTTCTCATCTTGGATGGGTGGTGACCGCGATGGTACTTTCTACATTCCCACATAGTTTCGCTGCTGTGGATGTTCAACATAGCTTGCAACATTTGTCCCTTTTCATCATTTTTAGTTTGAGGCCAAGTCATGTTTTCTCCCAGTCCCTTTGTCAGTCATTGATATTGTTTTATAGTATTGATGCCAATATTTCTGCAAGTCAGTACAAGTTTGCATTGTGTCTCTCTGTAGGAAACCCAAGGGTTACTCCGGAGGTGACAAGAGATGTAGTCTTGCTGGCCCGCATGATGGCTGCAAACTTGTACATCTCTCAGATAGAAGAACTGATGTTTGAGGTACAGTAGAATTGTATTTGATTGATTGCTTTGTAATGGCCATTTGGTTTGTGCCTTATATTTGTTGCTGCCTCTGTTAATTGATTGAATCATCTCTTATATCTCTAGCTCTCCATGTGGCGGTGCACTGATGAACTCCGTGCTCGAGCTGAAGAGTGGCACCATGTTTCAAGCAGAATTGAGAAGCATTATATAGGTAATAACTAAAAACAGAACAGACAAAAAGAGCCAGAAATGACTAGCAAGCATTTTCTGAGTATCTGTTCGACCGTTCGTGGTTGGCGCAGAGTTCTGGAAGCAAATTCCTCTGGACGAGCCTTACCGTGTGATACTCGGTTATGTAAGGGACAAATTACACTGCACACGCGAACGTTCACGCCAACTGCTAATCACTGGATTTTCGAACGTTCCAGAAAGCTCGGCCTTTACCAATGTTGAAGAGGTATTGATCATTGCACCTGTGTGATCGATCCTGTTTATAAGGGTTAAATTTGTTTCCTTTGGTTAATTAATTTCAGTCTGATATATCACACCGTGCATGACTCTTTCGATTCGTAGTTCCTGGAGCCCCTTGAGCTGTGCTACAGATCTCTGTGTGCCTCCGGCGACAAGGCCATCGCCGACGGTAGCCTCCTGGACTTCTTGCGGCAAGTCTCGACGTTCGGTCTCTCCCTCGCGAAGCTGGACATCCGTCAGGAGTCGGAGCGGCACACTGACGTGCTGGACGCGATCACCACGCACCTGGGCATCGGGTCGTACCGCGAGTGGAACGAGGACAAGCGGATTGAGTGGCTGCTGTCGGAGCTGAGCGGCAAGCGGCCGCTGCTGGCCCCGGACATGCCGCAGACGGATGAGATCGCGGACGTGCTGGGCGCGTTGCGCGTCATCGCGGAGCTCCCGGCCGACAGCTTCGGCCCGTACATCATCTCCATGGCGACGGCGACGTCGGACGTGCTGGCCGTGCATCTCCTGCAGCGCGAGTGCCACGTGCCGAAGCCGCTGCACGTGGTGCCGCTGTTCGAGAGGCTGGCGGACCTGCAGGCGGCGCCAGCGTCCGTGGAGCGGCTGTTCAAGATGGACTGGTACATGGACCGGATCGGCGGCAAGCAGATGGTGATGGTCGGGTACTCGGACTCCGGCAAGGACGCCGGGCGCCTGTCGGCGGCGTGGGCGCTGTATAAGGCGCAGACGGACACGGCGCGGGTGGCCAAGCAGTACGGCGTGAAGCTGACCTTTTTCCACGGCCGCGGAGGCACGGTGGGCAGGGGAGGCGGGCCGACGCACCTGGCCATCCTGTCGCAGCCGCCGGACACCATCAATGGGTCGCTCCGCGTGACGATTCAGGGCGAGGTCATCGAGCACCAATTTGGGGAGGAGCACCTCTGCTTCCTGACGCTCCAGCGGTTCACGGCCGCCACGCTTGAGCACGGCATGCACCCGCCCGTGTCACCCAAGCCCGAGTGGCACGCGCTCATGGAGGAGATGGCCGTCGTGTGCACGGAGGAGTACCGCTCCATCGTTTTCAAAGAGCCACGGTTCGTCGAGTACTTCAGATCGGTAATACTCAGATCCCTCCCACACTACTCCACTAGCTAGCTAGATCATCCAACCATCCAATGTGCATTATATTGGCGGTATGATTCATTTGCTCTTTCCTCCATGGATTGTCTCGTCGTACGTGTCAGGCTACACCTGAGACCGAGCTCCCGAGGATGAACATCGGCAGCCGGCCGGCCAAGAGGAAGCCCGGCGGCGGCGTCACCACCCTGCGCGCCATCCCCTGGATCTTCTCGTGGACGCAGACGAGGTTCCATCTCCCGGTGTGGCTGGGGGTCGGCGCCGCGTTCAAGCACGCCATGACCAAGGACAGCAAGAACATCCAGTTGCTCAGAGAGATGTACAACGAGTGGCCATTCTTCAGGGTCACAGTGGACCTGCTGGAGATGGTCTTCGCCAAGGGAGACCCCAGCATCGCCAGCCTGTACGACGATCTGCTCGTCGCCGACGAGCTCAAGCCCTTTGGGGAGCAGCTGAGGAGCAAATACGCGGACACACTGCAGCTTCTCCTACAGGTAGCTAGGTGGTATGTTACAAGATCATATATGCTAGCTGCAATAAGGTCGGTCACAGGACAACCGTCTGATGATCAATAATCGTCTCTGCAGGTTGCTGGGCACAAGGAGATTCTTGAAGGCGATCCTATCCTGAGGCAGCAACTGCGCCTGCGCAATCCCTACATCACCACTCTGAACGTGTTCCAGGCTTACACCCTGAAGAGGGTAAGGGACCCCAGCTTCCAGGTGAAGGCGCAGCCGCCGATGTCCAAGGAGTTCGCCGACGAGAACCAGCCCGCTGGGCTGGTGGAGCTCAACACGAAGAGCGAGTTCGCGCCGGGGCTGGAGGACACGCTCATCCTCACCATGAAGGGTATCGCCGCCGGCATGCAGAACACGGGCTAGGCCGCTCTATGTTTTGTCAGCTTGGTTGGAGATACCGCCACCTGACGCTTGCAAGCGACATGCGAGTACTAGTACAACTTATTACTGTTTACTATTTCCCTCGATCGGCTTCCAGCTTCCCTATACCAGTAAAAATGCACATGACAATAAAAGACGTATTATATAATTATTATTTGAAATTATTAAATGTTGTAATTGAGACAATGTATGTGTTGTAAACAATATTTTATGTTTATGCCATGTGTAATAAATACTATAATATCAGTTTTGTTATATAAAATACATATGTTACAAATAATGTTTTCACGTTTATGTAATGTAATGTATGACGGAGTAAGTTTGAGACTCCTTGTTTTATATGATCGATTTTCAAAAACAAAAATGTCCTAGCAGTGTCTACTTTTAGGGATTACAATTTCGCTAGGATATTTCCAGAATTTACTCATTTTCGAAGATCTTAAACTAGAAGATGAGAAGGAAGAAGATACTGATGTGTCCTTGCCTATGACCAATAATGATGACGATCACGTTGACAGGGGAGGATCTAGCACCGGGTGAGCCGGGGCTGGCCTCCTACCTCCATAGAAAAAATGGAGCCCCTCCTAAGCCACCTTATAAATATGTAGGTATATAACCTTGACAAGTAGAGCTAGAGGTAGAACATAAAGAAAGAAAGCCCCTGCTCCTAAGGTTGTTTTCTAGATCTGCCACTGTACTCAACGAAGATGGCGCAGGTGACACACATAGCAAGGGTGAGGAGGATGTGCATGCAGGGTCGGAGCTCGAGTCCAACGATAAACTCAACCTAGATGAAAAGGCCTTCCTCCATAGCTGCAACCGGCTTCCCACCCCACCTTCCGAAATGGAGGATGAAGACCTCAACATCATCAGCGCAAGGGATGTACCTTAATGCTTTCTGTGCCAAATTATTTGCTTCCAAATTCCACTCTCGTGGCACCCATGCGAGGGTGATGAAACAGAACTTGGCCATCGAGTGTTGATAGTTGAAGTATTACTATAGGAAGTCGTTGTCACAGTTGAAATCCTTCCTTGATGAGCTGATTAATTAATCACCACTTTTGAATCACAAAAGCTTTCCACAGCTTCGGCGCCGGCCTCTTTTAATGGCATCATGCTCTGCTTCATTGTTTGTGGACTTGCTGTGTAGCCGTATTGCAAAATCAGAGGCTGCCTGTCGAGGGGAGATCATTTTTAAACCAATACCGCAGCCTACGTCACATGTTGATCCATCGAACAAAAGTAACCATGTATTGATGCCAATCATGGACAGTAATGCAGCAGCTCTCTTTCTCTCTCTAATGAGGTTGGGCAGGGCCTGTCCCTTGATGGCCTTCACAGATCGGGCCGAGAGCATGTGCTTGATGACATTGGCCTTGCTTATGATGCGAGCTTCTGTGTTGAGTAAATAATGACGCAATTTGGTACATGTGAAGTAGAGGCAAAGGTAAAAACGTTGTTCCATCTCTGAGTATCTTGTTTCTGCATGAAGTAGCCTCCTGCTGAGATAGAACACCACTCTTTCTTTGCCTTCAAATTCCTAGATCAGCATAGAGACGACGGAAGTTTCTTCAGGCCGATAGATATATTACAAATGGCATGTCTACCACGGATGGACCAAAATGGGTGGTGATGCCAAATATATTCCACACGAACTCTTGATCGCTTTTAATCTTCATGAGAGGAATGAACGACTTGATCTTCCCCGAGAGATTTGAGATGAATCTACTGATGTAGTTGATTTTGCCAATCAAACTCTGCAACTCCACCTTGGAGGCAGAAGGGATCAATGTCATGATGGCGTCCTTGCTATTGTCCACAATTATCCCTCACTTGTGAACCATGCAACCAAGGAACTGTCCAGCTATTACCCCGAATGCACACTTCTTGGGGGTTCATCTTCAAGCCTTGCGTCTTGGTCCTCTGTAGTATCTGACGAAGATCGGCTAAGTGGGTTTCTTGAAGAGCCAATTTTACCACCACCTCATCAATGTAAATCTCGACCAGTCGGCCTATGACGTCATGAATGATATTAATTCATGGCCCTCTGGTAAGTTGTTCCTACGTTCTTTGCGCCGAAAGTCATTACCACCCACTCAAATAAGCCAATAGAACCAGGGCACCTAAAAGCTATCTTGTACATGTCTTCTTTAGCCATTAAGATCTGATTGTACCATGCATTGCCATCGAGGAAGCCCATCATCTCGTGGCCTGCTGTCGTGTCAACTAGTAGATCCGCGATTGAGATTGGATATTCATCCTTGGGTGTGGCCTTGTTAAGATCCCTGAAGTTGATGCACATCCACAGTTTGCCCCCCTTCTTCCTAAACTGGTAATACACTAGATATCCATGTTGTGTATTGGCACGGCCTAATGAACCCTGATGAGGATATCCCTTCTATTCATACACTTGATAATACTCCTCCAGGTGTGATGCAAGGACCTATTACAAGAGCACGCACACGGAAATTGGGTCAACCGGTGAGCTCGTTTCGTTGTGCACGTGCACATACTTGTCAGGATGGTATGCTACCTAAAGATGCTATTGCATATATTGTACTTAGGAACATTGGAGAGGAGCATGAAGGCCTTAGGAACCAGCAAAGGCAAGAAGGGAAGCAAGGAGGGTGTTCAAGTCAAGATGGAGGCCCAACTCATCTCAGAATTGACAGCCTTAGCCCCCAGGACCAGTCTGCACCAATTTTGTCGCCGAGACCACATATGGGCTTAGATGATGACGTTCTACCTATGCATGGAAACATAAAAATATAACCTTTCCAATACCACCATTTTCACGTCTTTTGGACTGCGGAGTCGATGGGGATTCACATCGGAAGTTAATGGATAGGATCTGTCTCGTGGGTGCTGCGCCACCTTTTGGGCCAGTTGGCCCGTGTATCAGTGTGGAGTCTATTATGGACGCGTCTAGGGTTATATTCGGCCGCTGCCCCTAGGGTTGAACTCAGGTTTTGCTTAGATACATTCTATCAATGACAGTCGCCGTTCCTACGATTTGTGAGACCCCAACATGTGAGTGCTTGATTAAGACTCGTCTCAATTAAGTTCGCTCTTTCTCATTCTTGCTTTGTGTTCTTCAATTCACAAGCGAGGTTTAGCCCTCATGTCGAGGTCAACTGGGCAGTGCATGGTTGATAACCAAAGGGCAATGTGGTGCTGCAATTGTGAGGTTCGAGTCTTACTGATTTGAAGCCAGATCGTTTGTGTTAGGCCGCCTGACCAATCAATAGTTATCTTCACCTGACAGAGGATCGAGGAACCCCCGTCCCCATCAAGTGGTAATCAGAGCATCAGGTGTACCATTAGGTTCACCATTTATCCCTAGTTTAGGTTTTGCATCATCCTACAGCCCACGAAAAAGCCAAAAAATTTTTAGGGTTTCCCTGACCTAAAACCACAATTAGTCTTTGCACAATTAGATTCAGAATCCGCTTTCTTGACTTTGTGGCCTAGGTCAATTATGGTTGCTGGTCTAAGTTTAGGTTTCCTTGATCCCTCCGCTGCATCCCACAAAAGTTCTATACAAGTTGCCAACACCATGTCCGTTTTCGCCTTCGAGTTTGTGTTGAAACCGACTCCACAAAACCCTGATCTGGAGTGCATTCGTTAAAATGGCCATAACTTTCACATACAAACTCAAAATCAGGCAAAATTTTTTACCCGAACATCTATAGAAAATTTCCCACCTGTTTATCCCCCACTTCACTAGGTTCAGCAAAATTATTTTTCCGAAAAACGACCGGGAATATTGTCTATTTGAGCTCAGAAGTTTTTGCGCGAATTTTAAAGCGTCATCTCAATTTTCCATAGGCCACACCTTACATCTGTTTGAGCTGAAATTTTGTGTGGTTGCTCTTCTTGTGCTCCCAGTTGAGAAAAAATAAAAAACAGAAAAAAAACAAAAAAAAAGTGTGCAAAAAAAGGAAAAAGAACAAGAGAAGAGTCGGCCTTCTGCTGCCCTAAATCCTTGTTGTTGTAGTCCTTCATCCTTGCTGTCTAAGGAATGAGTTATAGGCCATCAACTAGAACTATTGCCTTGGGGACACTTATTCAATATTGCTATCTGCTTCTAATTTGTGTTCCAGCTATACTACATATTTTGGCTACCCAAGCTCCACATAACTTCTTCTAGTCAGTACAAGTTTGAACCTTGCTACCGCTTTGCTATGCCCTCTAGGTGTCATGAACCAGCCGCCGATTGCACTGTCCTTTGCCGCTTTGGTAAGAACCGGGTAAGAACATGTTAAGATGCAACCGATTAAGTATTCAGTGATTCCACCACCGCTTGCATAGTTGATATGGATAATTTTCTATTTTTTTCATTTCCCCTGTCTTCTCGCTAACCATGGTAGCAAAGAAGCAGGATGATGCAAAGGTAGATGACCATGTGCTACACAGTCAACGCAAGCCCATGTTGGATGATGTGCTTTCGAAGCTGAACCAATCACCCGAACGATCGATGACAATATTGTGGTTGCCATCATTGATTATGAACGAATGGACAAGCGCATATCTTCTTTGACAGGGCACATTCAAGCTTTGGAGACAAAGCAGCCCGTCACTGATGATGACAAAAATGAGGAGGAACAACGAGCTACCTGAGACGCTGCACTTCATGAATGCCTTCGTAACAACCGATGAGGTATGGATGGCACTGGTGATACCCATGGTCATGATGATCCATATGCCCAAGTTAAATTCACTATCCCTGCTTCTCATGGTGCCTATGATCCTGAGGTTTATCTAGATTGGGATATGACTGTAGAGCAAAAAATTAACTCACATCAAGTTTCTAAGCAACATCAAGTTCTACAAGCCATTGGTGAGTTTAAAGATATTGCTATTGTTTGGTGGACTGAATTAAGCAACCTTCGCTTACAACCTAATACATGGGATAGGTTAAAAGATGCTATGCGTGAACGGTTTGTTCCTTCCTCTTATAAATGTGATTTGTCTAAGAAACTACAATGATTAGAACAGGGTGATCTAACCATTCAGGAATATTACACTAAGTTGCAAAAGGGTATGATTCATTGTGGGGTCAAAGAGGAAACTATGGATAAAATCGGTCATTTCATTGGTGGGTTACAGCATGAAATTCAGGACATTTTGGATTATAAAGAGTTTACCATTGTCAATCGTTTGTTCCAGCTTGCTTGTCTTGCAGAGAAAGAATTGCAGGGACACCAACTAGTGCATAGGAACTACACCTATAGCACATTCCCACAGCGATCGACTACAGGCCAACCTAAGATTGCCGCCCCGACCCCACCTGCACATTCCCCTTTGACCCTGCCTGCACCTGCACCTGCAAAGGCCCCCTGCTTTGGGTCCGTCGACTGAGATTCGCTGCCGCAAGTGCTAAGGGCTTGGCAATGTCAAGAGAGATTGCCCTAGCATACGGGCATACATCGCCATGGATGATGGACACTACATTAGCACCTCCGATGTGGAGGATGAGATCGACACCAGCAGGTTTGACAATAATGATGCTTTTGATGACACAGCTTTACGTGGCGAGGTTACTGATGCGTACAGGGCTATTATTGTACAGCGTTTCCTTAGCGCACAAATGCAGCAGGTTGTGCAGCTACAGCCCCACAACTTGTCTAGATTTTCATCGTCATCAATAATCGACGAGCGCGCGTGACCATTGATTCTAGTAGCTGCAACAATTTGGTGAGTTTAGATTTGGTCAAGAAGCTTGGCTTGACCACACGGCTGCACCCACATGACTAACATATCCAGTGGAACAATGATTTCGGGCAAGCTAAGGTAACACAAATAGTTCGGGTTCATTTTCCCCTTGGCACATATTCTGATTTTGCTGATTGTGATGTGGTGCCCATGCAAGCTTGCTCTCTTTTATTGGGTCGCCCATGGGAATATGACACTGATCCACTCTTGATGTCCAAGGCCCAAGAGAATATGGAGTTTGAAGCCCAATCCGAGTTGAGGTGCAATTTATTCGCGAGGCCGGTTCAGACTGCAGGAGCAAGCTTCATGAAAATGGATGTCCAGGCCACATACAGGGCTTCATTGGGGATGTTCTATGTTTCATTGGAAAGATAAGGAGATAACCTTTCCAACTCAACTGGTCCCATGTTAAAATACTCATGGAATCGATAGGAATCGGCGACGCAAGATGATGTTCAGAGTCTACCCAAGTGCTGCAATGACTGTTTTTGGGCCCGAAGGCCTTGTAAGCCCTAGGGTTGCTCAGCCACCGCCTTGGCCATGCCCTAGTCCTCTATCCTCTATATACTCAGTAGCCATCATTAGATTAGATGGGTTTCACTTAGATTAGTTTGTCAAGAACAGTTGCACCGTGTATCGGTTTGTGAAACCCCACCTTATGCAATATTGATTGTGTTCTTCATGTTCTTGCTTGTGTTCTCAATTGTACTTGTAGGTACAAGCCTTCTTGGCAAGGTCAACCTCACACATCACGTGGTTGATAACCAACGGAGTGGTGCTGTAGTGATTGCAGGGTTTGAATCTTTGTGACTAGAAGCCAGATCGTCAATGTCGAGTCTCCACCCAAATCGAATTATCCATACCTCTCAGAAGGTCAGGGCCCCTACTTCCCATGGGGAATAGGAGGGGATCCTGATCTTTTGAGAGGTATGGATAAGTCAATTTAGGGGTGGAGATCTCAACGTTAGCGGAGAAGGCTTCGAGCAGAACGATCGAATCCTTACAATCACTACACTACTACTCCGATGGTTATCAACCATGTGATGCGCGCAATTGACCTCGCCAAGAAGGCTATCGATCCTGCAATGCAATCGAGAGAACACAAGCAAGAATGAGGAATAAATGCAATCAAGATTAATCTTGTGCACATGAGTTTGGGTTTCACAAACCGATGATAACTAAACCGTTCATGATAGAATAATCTAAGCAAAACCCATCTAATCTAATGACGTCTACTGAGTATATAGAGGATAGAGGACTAGGGGGCGGCCAAGGGTGTGGCCGAGCAACACTAGTGCTTACAAGGCGTTCGGGCCCGAAAACAATCGTTGCATCGCTTGGGTAGATTCTGAATGTCATATTGTGTCGCCTATCCTCGTTGACTCTGAGAGAATTTATAGGCGGGACCACATAAGTTGGAAAGCTTATCTCCTTAACTTTCCAACAATATATAGAACGTCCAAAACGGAGCCCATATGTGGTTCGGGCATCCATTTTCGTGAGGCCTGCTCCTGCATTCCAAACCGGCCTCGAGAATGAATTGGACTCCAACTTCAGTTGGGCTTTAGTCTTCATCTTGACTTGGGCCTTGGTCATATGCATCCTTGACATGTTCGCATCATTCTTCTCTTCTTGTTTTTTAGTCATCCTCGACTCAAAGTCGTCAATGCTCGCGGAAGTAGTTGTAGCAGTTCGAGAAATCATCCATGCATTCCCCCCTTCTTAAAATTGATCCTATTTTGACAAATCAAACAAAGAAGAACAAGTGGATCTCGACATGATATGGTTAGTTTCACAGTAGCCCTTTACTTGATTTTGATTTTGATCAATAAAATTAGTCAAAATTGGAACATATATAAACACGATGCACCATATATTCTCCTTTACAATTATATCTTCCAATAACATGATATGTATGTCTAGATGACAATGGCAAATCATCACTAAAAAAAGGTTTCTTCTCTAAATATTTTAGATTGCAAAGAACATTGTATTCAGTGTAGCCCAAAGGGAAAAAGTCAACATAACCCCCTAACCTTTGGGGTGTAGTACACATAGCTCCCTCACCTACAAAACAGGTTATTTAACCCCCCCAACCTATGTAATACCAGGCACCCAACCCGCTTAGTGGTTTCCCTTGGCTGTTTTGTTAAGTTGGATGCCAGATTGGACACCGGTTTTGTTGACAGCATGGTGATGTGGACTGTGGCTCATATGGGCCCACTTGTCCGTTCGGTTTGGCCACTAGATATCAGCAGAAGGCGGGCCAAGCGGGCCGGCTTCTCAACTTCCAGAGGAAGCCTCATTGCATCCTCCCCTCGTTCCCTCCACGCCGTCCTCTCTCTCTCTCCGGCGAAGCGGATGCAGGGCCAGTGATCGACAGCCAGCGAACATTGGCGTATGCCATCACGGAATGGAGGTTAGTCCTCGCTTCCATACTATGCAGTTTTTTCCCCAATCATGTCAGCAATTTGAGAGGTTGGGAAACGAGGGTTTTGGTGGGGTTTGTGTGTGGAAGCAGTTGTTGTTGTCCTTGGAAATTTTTGGCATTAGAGATGTGATGGAATCTTTTAATCATGCATGATTGAGGGCATTGCTGCTGCATTTGTACTATAGATGAATCAATTGGGCTAGGTTTCCATGTTTGGTGTGCAAAGTTTAGTTTTTTCATGTATGATTGCTTTGCAGTTGTGATGGTAGTTTGTTAATAATCAATGGGTATATAATACAACCCACTGAGGGACTCAAGTGTACTGAGTCCGGTCTTTCGTCCTGGCCGTGATGAGCGCTTGTCAACACCCAAGACTTGTTGAAGGACGAGCGAGCACGTCCTAAGTGTGACCTGGAGGAAAGTCCACCTAAGCATGACCTGGTGGCGGAGCCCGAGTGCTACCGTGGTGTGAAAAAATCTGTGCTAAGTGGACTGGCAGGTGGCTTGGGTTGCGGCCCAAGTTAGGCTCGGCCCATAGCCCATAAGAGAGACCTTGGGTACGGGACAATGTTGTGAGCCGTAAAATCACTCAAAACTGGAGGCCCAACAAGCGTTTACCAGTTCGAGCGTCAAAACCGGGCCCAACTATCATTTCCTGGTTCGAGCGTCAAAACCAGGGGCTTGGTTGCCGGTATCCCAAAACCAAAGTTACCCTCGAGGGATGAGTTACTAGACATGTGGGGGACATCGGGACAAGGCAGAGAAACCAAAGTTGCAAGGACTCCATCATGGCCGTTCATCCGAGTTATTGCAGTCTTTTCTAGCCTCTACGAGAGTTTTAGTGTAACGAGTCTGTAATATAGGAGGTTAACTACAAACTGCCTTAGGGGAATAGAGGTGTAGTATAAATAAGAGATTGTCTGCTCCGAGCCACTTCTCTTGGCTGGTTAGACTTGTTTAGAGCTAGGGTTAGAGCTCCATTTTCGTCATCAAGCAAGAGCATCAATTTCTAGTGGGTTTTGGAGAGATCTAGCCCCATAGTAAGAGGGTAGGAGTGGAAGAAAGCTTGGTGTATGAATCTTCATCTTGTAATCTAGATCTAAGACCTCTTTGAGGCAATCAATATGGATTTCGTGCAGCCTTGCGTGTGCTTGTTCTTCTCCCTCTCTTGATTGGCTTTTGGTTTTGATTCTTGGTCTTTTGGTGTTTTTGTGCTTGGCCAAGTTTGAGATCTTTCTTTTGCCGGTATTTTGGACTGCAAAGATGTGGTTTTCATTGTGGTTCTCTTGTCCAATCCTTTGATCCATGAGCAGCCCCTCCTCTTTCATTCTTGCCACAAGGACTTCATTTCGGGGAAAGTTAGATCCATGGAGAAATTCTTGGGCTAACCCCTTGATCTGTTGGGAAAAGCTTCTCCATGGATTAGACAAGGCCCCCACAAGATTTAGTGTTGTTTGGAGTCCATTAATCAAGTTTTGGATCGATTCTTGTGGTTTTCGCGGCCTGCTGTTTTCGTCAGCGCCAGAATGTCCAGTGGTTCACCATAGGACCGACTGGTGGCTCACCACAGGATCATCTGGTGGGTGCTTCAAAATAGCACTCAGGGCCTCGAATGTCCGATGGTTCACCATAGGACCGTCCGATGGCTTCTACCAGCTCTTTTAAGCTCATTTCTCGTCGTTTTCGATCAGCGTTTGAGCGAGTGTTTTCATGTGCTTCAGTGTGGTTTTCCTCTGAGTGTCCAAGGGTTGGTATCTTGCCTTAGCTATGCAACTTTTCACATAGGAGATTAGAGGGTTTTGGGGTACATGTATTTAGATGTTGACCTATTCACCCCCCTCTAGGTCGCTCTTTTGGTCCTCAATTGGTATCAGAGCCAAATTAGGGTCTTCTATACTATAACTGATTCTAGATCCACAGAGAGGCAGCCATTGATCAGTCCATTGGCAAGATTCCTGGGTTCGATGGCTCAGATTTCCCATATTGGAAGCAGCGCATGTCTACATTTCTCCAGAGCCAACATTCGTCCATTTGGGATATTTGTTAGGATGCTAGCTACCAAGTGGTAGAGAACTGTATTACCCATCAACATCAATGGGAACACGAAGCAAACAATAAGGCAAGGAACTTTCTGCTTACTGCCTTGTGCCGCCCTTAGTTTGATAGGGTTGTGCACTTGAAGACAGCACATGAGATCTGGACTACCCTCAGTAACTTCCATGAGGGGACTAGTTAGGTCAAGGCCAGGTTGTTTGAGGTGCACGAGAGAGAGTATGAGAACTTCTCCCAACAACCTGGTGAAAGTATCGACGGAATGTTCAGTCATTTTCAATCAATTGTGAACTATCCGTGTGAATGCAATAAATAGGGTGTTGCCTTGGGATGACCATCAGATTATTTGGCAACTGAAGAAAAAGTCCATAGTTGAGTCAGCTGGCTATGAGACCCTTTCCACAGACGAGCTTTATAGCAAGTTGAAGGCCTCGGAGGTTGACTCTCAGGCATATGCCAAGATGAGTGTAACAACTCCCAAGAGCCTAGCTCTTATGTCTGGCTCCAGCTGTGGTGATGCTGCTAACCCTAACTCTTCTGTTGGCTATGCTTTGTCTCTGATTTTAGCTACAAAGGATGAGCTTAAAGGACTAGATGACGAGAAGCTGTGCCTGCTGTCCAACAAGTTCCAATGCCTCTACTCCAACAGGATGAGCTGCAGAAGAGGTAACAAGCTCCAGTGCTATGAGTGTGGCAAGATGGACCACTTCATTGCTGACTGCCCCTAGAGGAGAGCTTAGGAGAAGTACTCCGCCGGCAAGCACAAGGGCGAGTACGTCTCCGACAAGAAGAGGGGCAAATACAACGGCGACAAGAAGAAGCGTCCTTTCTTCAACAAGGAGTTTGTCAAGTAGTACCAGAAGCACACCTAGGAGTGCGACCGTGCTTTCCTCTCTAGCCTCAGCGATTGCGATGGCACCTCCAGCCACTTTGGCTCTGACAGCGATGACGATGATGAGAAGAAGATCGTTGGGCATGCTGGACTCTTCTTCTTTGGTGACGACGTCAGCTACTGCACTATGGCGCTTGCAGGAGATCATGCCGACTCCACCGACTCGGACGTCTGCAACAAGTCTAACACTAAGCCTCAAGTGAGCGATGATGAGGATGATGCCATGTACACTGCTTTGAAGAACCATGATCGCTTGCTTAGAGTGGCTGCTAAGGACCTTAGGCTTGCAAATGCTAAGGCTGCTACTTTAGATGCTGAGCTTGAGACTGTCAAGTCTATACTTGCATGTGCTTTGGATGATCTTGTTGTTGCTAAACAAGCTTGTGCTGTTGCTGATGAGATAGAATGCAGTGATTGTCAGGTCATAGCTATTGAGTTGACTGCATTACACTCTAAGCATCCTAGTAATGTAGATTTGCTTTTCTCTACTACTGCAGCATTAGAGGAGTTGAAGGCTAGGCCGACTTTGCTTGCAACTTGTGTTGTTTGCCCAACCCTAAGGAAAAAGTTGGAAGACACTAGGGCTGCTTTGAGGAAGTCTAAAAAGACTGCTAGCCCTATTACTACTAATTGTCCCAATTGTGAAGGCCTTAGAGGTAGGCTTGATGATTTGGCCAGTGGAGAAGGTCCAGTTGGAAAATGAGAATACCTATCTTAGGACCATTCTCAGTTGGATTTCGGCTAAGGGGCCACAGCTTGGCATGATTGTTTCCTCTTTCAAGTTGAGTGACAAGTTGGGGGTTGGATACCACTGCACCCAAGCTGATTTTGATCAGTTGTATGGGAAGTTAGGTGACTTGAGTGGGATTCCCATTAGTGAGATGTTCCCTGTTACCCACGACAAGCCCTACTTTGAGCATGGAAACACTAAGGATGGTGTATGGTTAGAGAAGCCAAGGGAGCCACCAAAGAAACAAGTGTGGACTCCCAAGCCAAACTTTGCTAGGAACCCTATTGACACTCTACCTGTGAGGAACTTAGTTGACTCACCTCCTGAGAGTTCTAAGCAAGGGGCTAAGAGGAATGCTCCTCCCAAGCCCACTCCACAGCCTAAGGGATTGCCCAAGAACCAAAGTCAACCCAAGGTGCTCCACCCAAGAGGTACGTATGTGACTACTACCATAGAGAGGGTCACTTGATGGAGTTTTGCTACTGCAGGATGAGAGCTGAGCGTAGAGAGGTTGAGTTGAGAAACAAGGACATGTACTACCAGGGTGGTAGGCCTGATGTGGTACCTCGGCGTGGGGATAGGCGAGACCTTTGGCCACATCGTGTAGGTAGATGTAGAGAAGACCGTTTTCCTCGTGGTGCTCCAGGTGGTGGACGCTTTGCTGGCAGGGCACCGGGTCGTGAGCAATATGACTTTGGTCCTCCTCGCCGAGGCTTTGAGAGCTACGATGGACCATGCTTTGCTAGACATGGTGGCCGACATTCTCAGTTTCGTGGGACAGGGGTTTTGGCTAGTTTGATTGTGATATTGGTAACTCTTCCTTTGAGCAAATGGCACGACACTGGTTTGCATTTTTTCAGACTAACCCCAGTGTTGGACCATATGCTCACCTCATGAACCACTATTGATGCAGGATGGAGGCCTAGAGAACATATGGCTCATGGATTCTGGTTGTTCTCACCACATGATCGGCAATCATAGATGGTTCTCTAGTCTCACCCTAGTGAGCTCCAGTGAGCACATCATTTTTGGGGATAAAGGTATAGGTAAGGTGAAAGCTGTTGGCGCAATTCCTGTTTTTGAGAATTTTGTTCTGAGGGATGTTGCTTTGGTTGCTAACCTTGGTAACAATCTACTCTCTATTTCATAACTTCTCGATGAAGACTTTGAGGTTCGTTTCAAGAAAGGTTATTCGCGAGTTTTGGATACTCGAGAAGATCTTGTTTGCCCTATTTTGCCTTTTGTGAAGGTTTTTCGTGTTGATTTCTCAATCTCCCCTGATCCTTCTCACTGTTTGGTGGCTAGTCACACCTGATGAGAACATGACTAATAAGCATATGACCAAGGCTCAAGAGAAGATGGAGTTTGAAGCCCAATCCGAGTTGAGGTGCAATTTATTCGCGAGGCCGGTTCGGACTGCAAGAGTAGGCCTCAGTAAAACGGACGTCTATGCCACATACGGGCTCCGTTTTGGACGTTCTACATATCATTGGAAAGCTAAGGAGATAAGCTTTCCAACCTGGTGGTCCCACCTTTGAATTTAATTGGAGTCAACGGGAATCATCAAAACAAGATGATAGACAGAATCTGCCAGGGTGCTGGTGGACCGGTTTTTGGGCCCGCTAGCCTTGTACGCCCTAGGGTTGCTCGGCCACCCCCTTGGACACCCCCTAGACCTCACTCTTGTATATATTCGGTAGCCAGTCATTAGATTAGATGGGTTTTGCTTAAGAGTATTCTGTCGTGAATAGTTCGTCAGTTCGTGTATCGGTTTGTGAAACCATAACTTGTGCACAAGATTAATCTTGATTGCGTTTATTCCTCGTTCTTGCTTGTGTTCTCTTGGTTGCATTGCAGGAACGATAGCCTTTTTGGTGAGGTCGATTGCGCGTGTCACGCGGTCGATAACCATCGGAGCAGTGGTGTAGTGATTGCAAGGAATCGATCGATTGCTCGGAGCCTTCTTCACCAACGTCGAGTTCGCCACCCCTAAACCGACTTATCTATACCTCTCGGAAGATCGGGAACCCCTATTCCTATCACCACCTCTGATTTATGGAAGTGGCATAAGAGGCTCGGCCATTTGAGCTTTGATTTACTTGCAAAGCTTAGCTCACTTGACCTAATCCGAGGATTGCCCAAGTTGAAGAGTGAGCGTGACCTTGTGTGCGATCCTTTTCGCCATGGGAAGATGGTTGTTGCTTCCTAAACCTGTGAATCAGGTGTGATGACTTCCCCCGGAGAGCTTCTTCATATGGACACAGTTGGCCCTGCTCGAGTGAGGTTTGTTGGGGGAAAGTGGTACGTTCTTGTGATCCTGGACGATTTTTCTCGCTGGTCTTGGGTGCATTTCATAGAATCGAAGGATGCGGTTTTTGAGTTTGTTCATGACTTGGTTTTGAGGTTGAGAAATGAATCTAATCATGCCATGAGAGCTATACGCAGTGACAATGGCTTAGAATTCAAGAATGATCGTTTCAAAGCCTTTTGCCATAGCCAATGTCTTGAACACCAGTTTTCATCCCCATATTGTCCCCCAGCAGAATGGTGTGGTTGAACGCAACAATCGGACCCTTGTTGAGATGGCTAGGATGATGCTCAATGAGCATAGGACTCATAGGAAATTCTGGGCCGAAGTGATTAACTCCGTGTGCTATGTTTCGAACCGCATTTTTCTCTGAGCTCTTCTTCATAAGACCTCGTATGAGTTGCGGTTTGGACGGCAGCCAAAAGTGAGCCATCTACGGGTGTTCGGCTGTAGGTGCTTTGTGCTCAAGCAGGGAAAGTTGGACAAGTTCGAATCTCGCAGTTCTAAAGGAGTTTTTCTTGGCTACGCCACGCATTCACGTGAATACCACGTTTGTCTCTTGGACTCTAACCGGATTGTTGAGACGTGAAGTTATATTTGATGAAACTATGCCTTGCACAACTCCTGGATTTGAGCTTGCAGGTGATGTTGATTAGGTACTACCGTGTTTGAGGAACATGAGGAAGAATATGTTGGTGTTTCTGGTGATACTGCGCATGCTATAGCTCTAGAACCTGTTGCTTTGCTTTCAGAGGATGTGGAGGGAGCTCTAGTACCTTCTCCTTCGACTACTTGGAAGTTACCTCCACAAGATCCAATAGTACATGTAGCAAGGCCCATTGAGGACACAGGGGAGGTGACCTCCGAGCCACAGCCATCTCGAATGGTCCAGTGGGGTCACCCTTCGACGAACATAATTGGTGGACTAGGTGAGAGAGTTACGAGATCTAGGTCCACTTTTCTTGCTATCTTTGCACACTCTGCATTTGTTGCTTCTTTCGAGCCCAATAATGTTGGACATGCTATGTCTGATCCAAATTGGGTCAATGGCTTGAATGAGGAGCTAAAATTTTTTTAGAGGAACGAAGTTTGGGTTTTAGTAGAGTCTTCACCACAATGCAATCCTATTGGTACAAAGTGGGTGTTTAAGAACAAGCACGAAGATGATGGAGTTGTGGTGAGAAACAAGGCTATGCTAGTTGCTCAGGGTTTTTGCCAGAAAGAGGGAATAAATTATGAAGAGTCATTTGCCCCTGTAGCCAGATTAGATGCCATTCGCATTCTTTTACCTTTGGCAGCTTCGAAATGGTTCAAGCTGTACCAAATAGATGTGAAGAGTGCATTCCTGAATGGGTATATATAGGAAGAGGTCTATGTGAGGCAACCCCTAGGCTTTAAGCATCTCAAATATCCTAACCAAGTATTCAAGTTACAGAAGACTTTGTATATGCTGAAGCAAGCTCTCTGGACTTGGTATGAGAGACTTTGGAAATTCCTAGTTGCCCAGGGTTTTGAGATGGGAAGTGTGCACAAGACTCTGGTTTTGCTAAAGCATGGACTTTTTGATCGTTTAGATATATGTGGATGATATCATACTTAATGGATCTTCTCATGCACTTGGTTGCATGTTCACTGTAGGAAAAATGTATTTTTTTTCGTGGGTCAATTTAATTTCGTGGGCTGGCCCACGAAATTATACGGCCTAATTTCTTCGGCTCCTAGAACTGACAAAAACAAATGTAAATTCGTAGGCCAAACATGTAAACCCACGAATATATATATTAATTCGTCGGTCGACCTGTCAGCCCACGAAATTACCTACAAACGTGGGAATTTGAAAAAGTCAAAATAATTTCGTGGGCCAATGAGATCGAAGAAAATACATATAATTTCGTGGGTTTTCTGTGCGGCCCACGAAGATTGAGGACATTTTTGTCGGCCTGTTGCTCTGCCGACGAAAATGTAAGGCCCGTAACCCTAACCGCGGGTGGCCTATCACCCCTCTCCCTCTCCACATGCGCGCACACACGCTCACAGCACACACGCACGCACAATGCCGCCGCCGCGCTCTTCCCCACCCCCGTCTGCTTCGCCGCCAGTCGCCTCCCCCGCCGGCCTCGATCTGACGCCGTTGGCCGCCTCCCCCGCCATCCCTGGATCGAACGCTGCCCACCGCATCCTAGGCCCGCCGCCGTGCTGACTCCCCGGCTCGGCCCCGCATCGCCGCCGGCCGCCTCCCCCGCCGCCGCGTTGACTCCCTGGCTCGGCCCTACATCGCCGCCGGTGGCCTCCCCCGCTGGCTCCAGATCTGGCACCGCCCGCCGGCAGATCCAGCCTTGGCGGCGCCGGAGCGTGGAGAAGGAGAGGCCGGCCGTCGGCGCTGGAGCGGGCTGGGGGAGCCGCGCCGTGCGGGTGCCGACGTCCCCGAGGACGGCAGCAGAGAGGAGAGGGCGGCGCCCGGCGCAAATTCAGGCCTTGTCTCTTGCCGGCCCTGTCTCCAGCACGCGCTGTATCCAGCGAGCGCCACTACCGCCCGGTGCCACCGCCCGCCAACCCCGCCTCTACCGCCTGGTGACCCCACACCCCACTCCCCGCATCGACCGCCTCGATCGCTTCCTCGTAGCTGCTCATGCCTGCAGCTGGCCACCGGGTACTATGCACATCCTTTCTAAAGTTCAGTTTGCTGCTAGTTTGGGAGCCATTATGTATATGGGTACTAGCAAAGTGCCCGTGCCTTGTTACGGATTATATAGTTTTATGTGCCATTCTCTGTATCCAGGAGGTGGCCGATATCCCCCAAATTCCAGTTAATATTTCGTTAAACATGGCTGCATGGGTCATAAAACAAGGGTCCCATACAAAATAGATGGGTTTTACATGAACGAGATAGATGCTTGTTATGCTGGTGAGTGCCGGTGTTTTCAGTTTCCATACAGAAGAAAGCACATGTAAATGCTGAACCTAATTGGACAGTAACATTTCAAATAACCAGACTGATGCATTATAGCACTTATATATGATTGGTCTCTTCATGCTAAAACATGAAAGGAATTATGATACCATTGAACATGTAGCGACATGCCTTCTTTCTTGCTAACATGTTCTTGCCGACAAAACTTCAGAATGCAGAGCTTTGCTTGTTGAAATAATTCCTGCCTATATTTGGCATATCATCTCATTTACCCAATCCAATGACATTCCGTATCTCAGGAAGGGAAAAAGCTAAATTGAATTTCAGCAACATGTTCATGCGCCAAACTAACACACAGCATCAAGTAATTTAGTTTTCATGACATCGAAGTTTATGGAGATCAAATGACTCAATAAAATAGTAGATAGATAAATATATTAGTGAGGAAAGAAGGGCATAATTTACCTATGGAAGATCGTAGTATGTTTGGTGTTATTTCAGATCTTGTAGAGGTTCAGGAGTAACACCAGGCAAGACGCCTCTCTTCTGCTTGGCTCTTCTCCGCCAGCAATCAGTCAATCACAGCAGCACGTAGCCCCTTCATCCACAAGCAGAGGAAACATGTTCGCTATCGTAGGTCGACATGCAGGCGAGTGATATCCCTGGTGCCCCCGCTGTTATGAGCATCCCGCCGCTGCAGTACCGGTGCACGAGGGGGCGGGCTGGGGAGGCCCAGGCCCCTACGTGCGAGCCGTCGCCGTGGCCATATGCAGGCGGCAACCGGCAAGAGCGACGCAAGGCAGGCCCCTCCCTGCCACCGAAAGGGTGCAGAGTGACCAATTGAGATATTTGGAATGAAGCTGCTGCCTCTAACTATATATGCCATGTTTGACGACTGAAGTGTATAGTACTAGAGTATGTGGCCAAGTAGGCGTCTAATTTTTCACAATGTGTGCGGTGGCTCACTTTACGGAATGTATGGTGTTTTTCGGCTTAATCCTGCACACTTTTCTCACTTTCTCTGTTTTTGCTTTGCTGCATATATATGTGCATCTTTAGTCACTGTTAGTCACTCTTTTAGAAAAAAAAACTTTGCTTATTTTATTTGCTGAACAACTCTTATTCATGATTAATGATATATGTAGGCTTAGCCACTGTTGTGCGTAGCAGTGTACCTCCAAAATGTGAAGTTCAATTAACATTGCAGTATTTTAGACAAGATAATTTTGCTTGGTTAATTATCACTTGCGTGATGATTGATTCCAAAATCATGGTCAGTCCAAACAACCATATCTGAGTTATTTACATGCTTTGATGATGATCTACGTGCTTTATAATATCCATACATACAATTACTGCAGTCTCACTCTGTTACTTATTTGCATACATATCATTATATATAATATCTTATTACATTGCTAGTATTTGTCAAAAAGAATAACTTGTGCTTTATTTAATATTTCTTAACCCTAACAGTGGCTATGTTTTCTTGACTATGACAGCAGCTACCAAATCCTTGAAGAGGAACAAACTGAGAAGCTTGGAAAATTCAGTTGGGAATCCATTATCAGGTTACTATTTCAATATTTCTACACAATTGTCAGCTTATATAGAGAATTATTATCAGTTCAATTCAGTTTATAACATATTTTGATTGATTGTTGGAGTGTTGCGTGCGGCAGTGTGCTGCTGCAAGAGCAAGCTTGATTGGTTAAGATAAATTATTGCATGGTGGACAGTTGAATCATGACCCATTCAGGTATGTGTCTTAAGATAAATCTTAACCTGTGCTGAAAATCTTAAGATAAATACATTGCTTATTGCTGATTTTTAATACTTAAAAACTTGGAACTATGTTGTCATTCATTGCTGTCATTCTGTTATCTGGTTGTATTTATCGGATGGAGTATCTTATAGGCATCTTAAGATGTTGACAATGGGCAAAGGTCAATTGTTGCTCTTACAAAGTCTAGCAATTGTTGCCACATTTGCTACAGTTCCACTTCCACTTGTAGTGGAGTTCACAAATTAGAGTACAGTAGCACTTCAATTTTAAATAGAACCAAAATTAGATAGTAGTTGGACATGTGCTAAATTTTCTAACATCTGTTCTCTTTTTTACATTCTAAGAGTTGAGTGAGAGATTGGCTCCCTGCAAATGGAGGTACACATCAAACTGTTCTCATACATTTAACTATAGCCACAAAATGAATAAAGGCAAACAACGGCTAAAACTTAAAAAAATTCTTGGCTTTGTCAATGCATCGTTCTCAAAGACCACTAGCATTTTTCTATGTTATTTGAAGACATAGATTTAGTGCCCTATTTTGCGCTCTTGTAACAGATTTTGACATGATATATGTTCTTACATGATAGTATGGTAGCCAAGTTGCAGCCACAATCTAGAGAGAAAATACCAACATTCTTGCACCCTGATTGCTGTTATAGCCTCCTCTATGAGAGTGCAAAACAAAATTTCTTGTTTAGCATAACCTAGTACAGAGTAGCTGTTCTGGACATTTATTTATTGGTACATTCCTTAACTAACTTTACCATAGATCATTCAATCTATGTGTTGATGAGAAAATTGTATTATCTGTCTTGGTGATGTTATAATGGTAATTGTGCAAGAGAAGAAGCTGGCTACAAATATAAAGAAGACCGCCAAGACTGGAAATGAGCTGACTAGGTGAGCCTGTTAGGAAGCTGTGGAAAATCCATAGTTGCTGATTGTTTTGTCTCAATTTTTGACGATAGATGATCTGGATTTATCTAGGCGGCAACCAAAATATTAGTTGGAACTTATGGCTGACAGCCAGTGACCGAACTGATGCATGCATATGCTAGTAGCTGATGGCTCTTTTATTTTGTAGCCATAATATCTTGGCTCACAGTTCATTTGTATTATTCCTTCTCCCTTACAAATATGTATAGTATGATGTTGATTTGGTGGATTAAATGACTGTAATATGCTTAATATGTTGTATGTTTTTTCCAGATTTTTTTCTAAATTTCCTGTGGTTTATTGAAATTTCCTGAGTATGTTTTATTTTTTTAATGAAAAATGTTGTAAATTCATCGGCATACGTGGGCCACGAAAATAGATGATAGGGCACGCTGAAAATTCGTCGGCCACGTAGGCTGACAAAATTATCAGGCATATATTTTCGTCGGCCTATAGAGAACCGACGAAAATAACACATTTTCGTCAACCTGCACAAAAGCCGATGAAATTAATACATTTTCGTCGGGCCGACGAAATTACTTCAACAAATTAGTCCGACTTAATTTCGTCAACAAAATTCGTCCGCATGCCAACGAATATATGCTAAATTCGTGGGTTTTGGGCTATTTTCGTGGATTTTTGACCCACGAAAAAATAGTATTTTCCTATAGTGGTTTTCGCAGAAAATGAGGAAGGATTTCGAGATGAGCATAACGAGGAACTTGAGTTCTTCCTAGGGCTCCAAATCAGGCAGACTTCACACGGTACCTTCATCCACCAGAGAAGTACACGAGGGATCTACTCTGGAATTTGAGATGGCGGATGCTTCGCCTCAGATGACTCCGTTGAGTACATCCAGCATGCTGGACAAGGATGAAGATGGTGAGGATGTTGATCAGAAGGAGTACCGAGGGATGATCGGGTCGTTGATGTACCTAACTGCCACGAGGCCGGATATACAGTTCGCTGTAGGTCTGTGCACTCGTTTTCAGGCGTCTCCAAGGGCGTCACACCGTACCGCTGTGAAGCGGATCCTTAGGTATGTCAAGTTCACCTCGGAGTATGATTTGTCATACTCCACATATTCATCATTTTCCCTCCCCGGCTATTCTGATGCCGACTTTGTGGGGGTGCCAATTGGATCGCATGCTGACTTCTGGTACCTGATAGTTCTTGGCTACCTTTTTAGTCTCCCGGTCCTCTCGCAAACAATTTAGTGTAGCTTAATCCACTTGTGAGGCTGAATATGTAGCTGTTTCTAGTTGTTGCTCACAGATTATATGGATGCTTGCTACCCTGAAAGATTATGGCATAACCTATGGGAGGATACCACTCTTGTGTGACAGTTCTAGTGCCATTAGTGTTGCTAAGAATCCAATGCTCCATTCTACAACTAAAATCGTGTTTGAAGCTTCTGATGGTCTTTCTGGGCTTAGGCTTGGCATTGGTTGGTAAGAAGTGGCATGACAAGCAAATAACCCCTGGCACATGTTTAGATCTTGCTTGAAATAAAAATGCTAAATCTGAAATTGCAAGTCTTTGAATTGCTTATGGCTTGTTGGAAATGCTCAGGTTAGGATTAGCACACCTTGTATGCACTGCTAGCATTTTGTTGTTCATGCCTATCTTGCTAGATACTATTCATGTTGGTGATGCTTTCCTTCGAACTAAACCTGAAAATCATGCTATGCTCTTGACCTGAGTAGCTAGGTTCTCTTGAGCTTGTTGCATGCCCCGTAGCCCTCACATGCTCTGTATGCTAGGAACTTGTATCTGCTAGCTTTCCATCCCTTTTGAGCTCTTTGTCACACCTAGTTGCATTTGTACTGCATTTTTTTATTGAACTTGATGTGTGCATTGTCAACAAGGAGGAGAACGGAGTCACCAACCAAGGGGGAGCCTCTTGGAGAGTTTGTGCATCATTCTAGGGGGAGAGCTTACATTGTGAGATGGGCTGAAATACAGGGGGGAGTTAGAGTTTTAGCATGCTCTTTTGGCCAGCTGTGTTGAGCCTTTGCCTCTTTCTGGAGGTGCTGGTTCTTTGCTTTTAGCATGAATGTGTTAAGCCCTACCTCTTTCTTGAGGGGTCATGCTTTGTTGATCGGCTGCATTGAGCAGTTACTCTTGTCTTAGGGGGGCAATCCTTTGTCTTTGCTTTTGGTTCACTTCTAGTGCTTCCGTTTTTTCCTTTCTTTGGCTTTTGAGCACTTGAGTGGATTTTCTTTGTTTTTCCTTCTTCTGTTATTCAGTTGTTACACTTTTCTTTTCTTTGTCTATAATTTCAGGTAGTTGGTGAGGGTGTTGACAAGGCACTCATCAAGGGGGAGATTGAGGGACTCAAGTGTACCGAGTCCGGTCTTTCGTCCTGGCTGTGATGTGCGCTTGTCAACAACGAAGACTTGCCGAAGGATGAGCGAGCACCTCCTAAGCCAGCCTCCCTAGTTTAGCCAGCCTCCCCAGTTCACTCAGGCACCTCAAGCACCTCTAGCTTCAGGATCTCTAGATGTTGTAGCTCAGTCGGTTGCTCAGTCACTCTTTGGGATGAGTGATGCTTTCACTAGCTAGTTACTCAGGCTACTCCACCACCTTGGCCTCCTCAAGTTTCTCAGGATCACTACCTTTCTCCATGGGTCAGGGTGGACAGGGGTTCTCCAGTGGAGCCTTCTTTCAGAGTGGCAGCCAGTTCTAGTTAGGACCTCAGGGTGACAACTCTAGTGGAGGATGGGATCAGGGCACTCAGTGAGACCTTGAGGTACTTTTCTCCCTTTCTTTTGACCTTTTTGGTGCTTAATGACAACGGGGGAGAATTGTGCATTAAAGCTTAGAGCTTGGTTGGTTGCAGGGGGAGTATCAGAGATGTGCAGCAGATGCAGCGGGCTTAGTGCAGAGTTGGAGTAGATCTTGAAGGCCGCTTGCAGCATGTTTTAGCTTTTCGATTTCTTTTCAGCTGTACTCTCTTAGTATCATGTGTTGAACTCTTTAGTTCATGTGTTGGACGCTTTTCATGTAATGATTTCAAAACATTTCTATCTCCTGTGTGATCTGTGTGAACTAGATACATATCTATGTGTAATGTATGCTAGTAGTTATGTGCTAATCTTTGACTCTATGTGGCTTTGTGGTTTGTTTGGTCTGTGCACACTGTAGGTCACCGGACTATCCGGTGCAGCCTGTCGGACTGTCCGGTGCACTGGACTGTCCGGTGATGGCTGCCGGACTTTCCGATGACAAGCAGTGGATGCACAACCAAGCCCTCCTATGTTGTTCACTTTGTGTTTTCCTTTTTTCTGTGTGATTTTGGAATGCTGAGATATAGGGGGAGCTCTGCTAGCATGAAATATGTGTTTTTGGGCATATGTGGCTCAAATTTCGAGTTATTGTAACTCAAGCACATATTTAGGGGGAGCATACCAAATATTTGAGGATTCATGCATTTAATTTGACTATCTCATGTAAGCTTTAATCGGGGTTGTCATCAATCACCAAAAAGGGGGAGATTGTAAGTGCGACAAGGCTCCTTAGTGGTTTTGGTGTTGAGTGACAACGCGATTAAAGGTCTAATCTCTTTTTGAGATGTTTTGACAAGTTTCTATAGGTGTATTATTTATGGTCAAGTGTAATTAAATGAATTAAAATGTACATATCAAATGAATGAGCATGAATCACTCATATGTTGAGCAAGCCATTGATCTTTCATGAGTGGACACCATGACATTGCCGAAGTGCAGGACTTCACTAATCTTTTCTTTCATTGATGCACTTTGAGGCACTTGGCTTTCATAACAAGAAAAGTGACCTTGGATTCTATCTCTTCCATTTGGACGTCACTACTTAAAGTGGATCTCTCGTATAACGAGTGGCGGATCATGGATACACACTATTGCATATTGAAGCCAATAATGATCAAGATCATTTGAATGAATGGATAATGAGCAAATGTGCTCCATCTATCTAGTTGAAGAGGTTCTCTAAATTGAAGTCCAACTATTCAGCTCAAAGAGGATTGCTCGCAAAGGAAGAAGCTCGGCTTGGCTATCCCTCCACCTATTAATATATTTCAAGACGACATTATTCTTCAAGTCAAGACTCAAGTGGATTTCATCTAGATTTACATTTATCTTGAGTATAGGTATGCCGTATTATCAAGAGGGAAGCGAAGCTCGGAAGTCACTAGTCTACATGTGCTCACAGCTAGTTTCAGAGAGTACCGAGCCATTGCATCTCGTGTAGTGCATATGGCATAGAGTGTGGCATATCCCTTGTGGAAATTGTCATGTCCTTTGTGTGAGAGCTCTCTGATTCTTTTCTTGTGCTTTATCTCCTAGTTAGGTGTATTTCTAATGGGGACAACACCTACACGTTGCTCATCTAGTGACCTAGGCTCAGTGCCTTAGCCTTCTAGTCAGGGAACCCCTCACCGGACTGTCCGGTGAGCTCTACCGAACTGTCCTATAGAGGGGGTTTGAACCCCAACAGCTAGTCCGCTGCTACCGGACTGTCCGGTAGGGCTCACCGGACTATCCGGTGATAGTCTGACACAGGCCAACGGCTAGTTTTGTGAGGGTGGGTATTTATACCCCCCACTCACCTGTGGTTGGGGTTGCTGTTTCCCTCCACGTCCATATTCATCTAGAGGCTCTTAGAAACACTCCCCAATACTCTCTTTGTGAGATTGAGCTAAATTTGTGAGATTCTTGAGTTGGGAGAGAATTTGTGAGATCGAGCTAAATTTGTGAGATTCTTGAGTTGGGAGAGAATTTGTGAGATTGTGTGAGCTACATTGTGAGCACCTATCTTCTGAGCACAGTTGGCAAGCATTTCCGGGAAGCATTTTTGTTACTCTTGGAGGTTTCCTCCTAGACGGTGAGTGCGACCCGAAGGGCACCCGGTTTGTGGGTGCCACTTCTCTTGTAGATGATTACCCCCGCTCTTTGGAGCATTTGCAGTGGGCACCTTCATAGCCTTGGTGGTTGTGAAGGGGAGGCCGTGAGTTGAAAAAGACTCAAGCTCTTGGTGGGCGCCTCAACGGGGCCGTACGGACACTTGTGGGTGTGCCTGAACCTTGGGAATAAAATCCTTTGTCGTGTGTGCTGTGCCCCTGCTGGGAGACCCAACCTTTGTGCTTGTGGTTGTTTTATTTACTTGCATTATATTATTGCTTCCGCTATCTTTAGTATTTGTGTTCAAGTTTTCTTTGTGAGTGCAGGGAATAAAGTGTTGTTGAGCTTATCATCAACATGTAAACATATTACACTAGCTCCACATAACTCGATAAATATTTACTCACATATTTACACTTGTGGGGTTTTGGTCTCTGTGTGACACCGGACTATCGGGTGTGTTCACCGGACTATCCGGTGCTACTGGACTGTCCGGTAGGATCCACTGGACTATCCGGTGTTAGGTCTGATAGTTTGTTTTAAGTGGTGTAAATTTTTCAGTTACGCCTATTCACCCCCCTCTAGGCGACATCAAGATCCTTTCACTCGTTCCTCTCGGATTTGATACCCTAGAATACTCTTGGGTGAAAGTCTACAACGCATTTTCCATGCACTTGTGAAGTTATATGTAATAGGACGATCATCCCTCGGTACTCCCTTTGGTCCACCACCTGCCCTTCTTCATCTGAATCAAGCGCCGTTTGTGTTGACATGGGAGTAGACATAGGCTTGGAGTCTCCCATATCAAGCTTCCTCAGAATGTCCTTCGTGTACTTGGCTTGATGGATGAAGGTTTCTTCACGGCCTTGCTTGATTTGGTGTCCAAGGAAAAACTACAACTCTCCCATCATGCTCATCTCAAACTCCTTCGACATCTGGGCAGAAAAATTAGTAACAAGAGAGTGAGACGAGCCACCAAAGATGATATCATCCACGTATATCTAGACAATAAGAAGATCACTACCATGCTTGCAGAGAAACAAGGTCTTATCAACACTCCCCATTTTGAAACCCTGGTTTAGCAAAAAGGTTTTCAATCTATCATACTAGGCTCTAGGGGCTTGTTTCAAACCATACAAGGCTTTTTGCAGTTTGTAAACATGGTCAGGGTGTTTAGCATTTTCAAATCCAGGGGGTTGCTTTACATAAACTTCTTCTTGAATAAAGCCATTCAGAAAAGCAGACTTCACATCCATTTGAAAAAGTTTAAACCCCATGGAAGCTGCAGAGGCTAAGAGAATTCGTATAGCTTCCAGGCGTGCAACTAGGGCAAATGTTTCCTCATAGTCTACCCTCTCTTTTTAGCAAAAACCTTGAGCCACAAGTCTAGCCACAACGCTTATTTTTGAAAACCCATTTTGTACCAATAGGAATGCATTGTGGTGGTGGCTCTACTAAAACCCAAACCTCATTCCTCTCAAAATTTTCTAACTCCTCATGCATGGCATTAACCTAATTACCATCAGAAAGAGCGTGTCCAACATCATTGGGCTCAAAAGAGGCAACGAATGCAGCATGTACAAAGAAAGCAATAGAAACTGTCTGGGACCTCAAGGTCCTCGCATGCAAATCACCAATGATCCTGTGTGGAGGGTGATCCCGCAGGACCTGCCGAGATGGAACAATCTCAGAGGTCACCTCCCCTGCGTCCTCAGGGGGGCTAGCCTCTGCTCAAGCTTGTAGTCGGGAAAGTGAGGAGGAAGCCGTTGGCAAGGGTCCACCTTTGTCTTCAGAGCTGGTAGCAGAGGGAGCAGGAGTTGTAGCCAGTGCAATGGCTCCTGCATCACTAGGATCTACTTGACATTCCTCATCTTCGAAGATGGGGGTGCCTTCCTCATTATCACCTGAAAACTCAAATGTAGGGATTGTGCAAGGCATAGGTTCATCGAAGGAAACCTCATAGGTCTCTACCACTTGATTGATATCAAGCATCCACACTCTATATGCTCTAGATCTAGAGGCATACCCAAGGAAAAAATCATCCAAGCAGCGAGATTCAAATTTGTCCAAATGCCCCACTTTTTTAGCACAAAGCATTTGCAGCCAAACGCACGCAGGTGCTTGACGCTGGGCTGCCTACCAAACCATAGCTCGTACAAAGTCTTCCCTAAGAAAGCTCGTAGGAAGATGCAGTTGGTAATGTAACAGGCCGTATTCATAGCCTCAGCCCAAAATCGTCGCAGAGTCCTATTTTCATCGAGCATCATCCGAGCCATCTCAATGAGTGTGCGGTTTTTGAGTTCCACAACACTGTTCTATGGTAGGGTATAAGGAGAAGAGAATTGGTGTTCGAGACCTAGGTCATGACAGAAGGTTTCAAATCGAGAGTTACGAAATTCTCCGCCATTGTTGTCGCGGATAGCCCTCATGGCCTTATGACTCTCATTTCTCAACCTCAAGACCAGATCCCGAACAAAACCGAAAGCCTCATCTTTGAACTCCATGAAGAACATACCACTTCCCACTGACCGACTGTACTCGAGTAGTACCAACTGTGTCCATATACAACAACTCACCCGGGTAAGAGGTCATAACCTGATTAACAGGGCCATGAGAAGCGGCAACCATCTTGCCATGACAACAAGGGTGGCACACTAAATGCTTCTCTGCTTTCAAATTGGGCAAGCCTCGGATCAGACCCATTGAGCTCAAACTGACTAGCAGATCAAAACTCAAATGGCCTAGCCTCCTATGCCACTTCCAGATATCAGCAGAAGGACTAGCTACCAAACACCGAGGAGGGCCAGAAACAAATGCAAGGTCAATCTTAAAAATCTTCCCATAGGGCAAAATTCGACAAACAAGGTTTTCCTTAGCATCAAGCACACAAGAAGAACCCTCCTTAAAGCGAACCTCGAACCCTCCCTTGAGAAGTTGCGAGACAGAAACCAAATTGAACCCCAAACTCATCACCAAAGCAACTTCTCTCAGGGAAAGCTTGGCAGAAAGCGAAACACCACCAACATCCAACACTTTACCTTGACCATTATCCCTGAATGTGATGTACTCCTTAGTGCCCACAGTGTTGAGGATGGAGAACCATCTACGGTGCCTTGTCATGTGCCTAGAGCAGCCAGAGTCCATGATCCCTATGTGGTCTAACAAAATCAAGGGAAGCGAGAGTGAGCAAATGGTCTGGCACTGGGGTTAGTGAAACTGATGAACCAGTGCCGAGCCATCTACTCAAAGGTGGGGTAAACACAGTCAAAGTAAGAATCACAATGATCTAGGTAACCATGACCTCCAAAGCATGGACTCACCAACCCTCTACCAAAGCCTCGGTCACGAGGTCCATTGCCGCACTGAAAACGACTAGGAGCTCTGCCGGCAAAGCGTCTCTCACCACTAGGAGCACGGGCTTGAAAGCTGCTTCCTCTCTTACCGTCAGCAAAGCGGTCCCTCATCTCAATGCGACGGGGAGAATCCTACCTACCACCCTGGTACAACTGATCCTGCTTCCCCCAAGCTCTCTCATGCCTATCAACTCGCTTCTTCCTGAAGCAAAACTCCTCTAAGTGACCATTCCGTTGGCAAAACTCACAGTGGTAGATAGGTCTCTTGAGCATAGGTTGGGGCTCAACCTTAGGCTTCTGGTGTGGTGGTTTTGTGGTCTTAGGTGGTGCACGCTGCTGGACTTGCTTCTTGGTTGAAGGCTTAAGCACTTCTTCCACTATCTTATCCAGCTTGGCCTATGGTGGCTTGGGTGTCCAGTATAACTTCCTTGGGCAACATTGGGAGGCTCATGGTAAACCCCATCAGGAACAAGCTAGGGAGAGGCAGTGTTAAGCTTGATTGGGGCACTCTTCTTCTCACCAGAGGTACTACACTCTATTAACCCAAGTCCACTCGTGTCACCTTCACCACGCTTGTTTCCCTCTATGATCTTCCTAAGCTGAGGTTCTCTAGCATACATCCAACTCAGCACCTCTCTCAACCTATAGTTGTCCTCTTCAAGGATCAACTCCTTCTCTCTCAGATTCTCCAGAACTAAAGTCTGGGTAGCACAAGTGTCACAGTCTAAAGAGAGAATCGAGGGAGCAGACTTCTCTAGCTTCTTAATGGTGGGATCCTTCTCCACCAACAGCAGCCTCAAAGTGAGACAGTTCTCACACGTGTTAGAGGGTGCTAAAAGCACCTCAAGTTCAGCTCTCACCTGCTCAAGCTCACTCATCAAAGTAGGACAGACCATTGATGCACCCAAAAGCATGGGTCTAGCCCTAAACTCTTCCAACTCCTTGAGCTGCCCCTCGCACTTCACCTTCAGCTCAGCTATGTCAATTGCTAGGTGGGGGCAAAACTCACACTTAGGCTCCTCACTAAAAGTAGCCTTATCCAGTTTAGACTGGAGCTTGCCTATCTCAACCTTTAGCCTATCCATCTCCTCTGCTTGATGAGCATACTTGCTTTTCTGCTCACAAAGGTCACTCATCAAGGACTCACAAGTAGTGCACTCAAACTCACTAGGATGAACTTGCACACTCTTCAGCCTCTCAATCTCAGCCAAAGCATCAGCAAGCTTGGCTTTCTACTTCTGTAGCTTCTTGGCTGCCTTCTCCAACATCTTATCATGGGCTTTCAACTCACGACTATTCTTCTCCAACATCTCAAGACTCTCAGCTTGCTCAAGAGTTACCTCGTCATCAAAGGAGTCGTTGTCATCGCCCTTGTTGTCCTTGTCCTCAAGCGCCATGGAGCAAACCGATCTTCAGTTCATCTTGTGCTTGCGCTTGGACATGGTGGAGACGAAGCAGAGCCTAGCTAGACTGCCTTGATCCCTCCTCTTGTCCCACTTGGTAATGATCTCCTCATCGCTTGAACTTGACGAGAAGGAGGAGGAGGAGGAGAAGGAGGAGGAGGAGGAGGAGAAGGACGTTCCGTTGCAAAGGCCACCAAGCTTAGCGAAGAAGGCCTTGTCCCGCTTCCGGTTGTCCTTTTGGTAGCTCTTGAAAGCCTTCCTGAAGTTCTTGATCTTGTTGGAGCGGTCCTTGGCATGGTCACACTTGTCATAGTCATGCTTCCCAGAGTGGTACTTGTTGGAGTCGCGGGAGTGGCTCTTGCCCTTCTTGTAGTAGTCGTTCTACTTGTTCGGGCACTCGATGATGAAATGGCTGACCTCTCTGCACTCGAAGCATTTGGGCCTCTCGCCCCTCTTCTTGCTCATCCAGTTGTCATAGGTGCACTGAAAGCGACTAGACACCAAGCAGAGCTCTTCATCCCCAGGTGACTCTAACTGCTCCTCTGTCACAGACATCAAAGCAGAAAACAAAAAACCGTGAAGTGGGGGGTTAGTAGTAGCTTCCTTAGAGCTAGAAGCCAAGGCCAGGCTCTTGGAGCCAGTACCATCGAGAATATCTATCATCTGGTATTCCACCTCTGTGGCCTTAAGCTTGCTATAGAGCTCCTCTACACCCATGGTGTCATACCCGGCCGACTCAAGAATAGAGTTCTCCTTGATCTCTCCCACACTTTCCAATCTAAGGAAAACAGCAGCTTGACAGCCTGCTGATGGTTAGTGTATGAGAGAGCAGCGGGGGCAGAGTTGACACGGAGCTTGTTGATGATCGATTGAAAATGACCAAATAAGGCATCCACCGACTCTCCCGGCTTCTCGGCAAAATTCTCATATTCGTGCCAGTAAGTCTCCACAAGATGATCCTTAACTGTCACCGTCCCCTGATGGTGTGCACTGAGCAGGGACCAGATCTCATGAGCGGTATCAAGATGGCTCACCCTCTCATAGTCCACTGGACCCAGTCCAGAGAAGAGAAAGTTCACCGCCTTGTAGTTCGCCTCGTGCTGAGCAACGAGCACTGATGTGGTACGCTCGGCAATGGGGAGCACCGCCAAAGTCATACTCTAAGTAGCATTCCATATGTCCTTGCTCTGTCTAAGTAAGAAAGCTTTCATCCTACCCTTCCAGTAGGGGTAGCCATCCGAGCTGAGAAACGGAACCTTCCCGGAGTGCGTCATAATCGCTACTGGTTTCTCACCGGTAAAGGTATAAAGAAACCTAACCGGCTCTTATACCACTTGTAGGACCGAGATGTGTGAGATGAGGGTGAATAGGAGCACTTGAAAACTCAAAATCACGACACCCAAACTTGGTGCACTGAAAACTTACAAGAACCCAGGCTAGACAGCATCCACTGAACAGATAAGTGTCTAGCAGGCGCAAGGTGCCATCCACTGAAAGGATACGCACCAGGCGCGAAAGAGCAAGTTACTCAATGACCACACGTATCGCAAGTCACCGCAAGCACCAAGACTTGCAAGTTCACCACTCAACACTCACTGCATCGAAATGTGACTTACTGTAGTACAAAATGCAAAGAGTATGGTCAGACAATGGGAAAAGCAAATATGTCGCAAAAACATAGCCGAAGAACGAAATCTCAGAAACGGGGCAGCAGCCCTGGCCAGACCAGACTGCCCGGTGCTAGGGGCCGGACTGTCCGATGACACTGGATAGTACGGTGGCGGCGGCCGGACTGTCCGGTGGAACACCCTGGGCACACCCAACGCCGAACTGTCTAGTACAAGCTGCCGGACTGTCCGGTGGGACCGGATAGTCCGGTGGCTATATTGGATAGTCCGGTACAGTCGTGGAAAATGAGTTTTCAAACCCTAAATCTGAACAAATATTGTCCAAACTTCACGAGATTTTGCACAGGGTATTTGGACCCTATTCCAAAGCTATTCCCAAAAGATCAACTCAAAATGACCACGGGATTAGCGGGAATTTCAGATCTCGTGAGAAGGCGATCATTGGGCAAGTAAGGAGAAAACTCAAGAACAACTTGCTCATGGTAATCCTGCGGGATTGAGATGAACTAAGTCATAATCTGCACGTCCTAGCTAGTCCAAAAGAGCCAAAAGAATAGGATTAACTAGCGGGCAAAGCAAATCACCAAAAGCCTTCGAGTTTCGTCCAAAATCCAAACTAGAATGATGAGGAGATGGCTGCACACATGAACATGAATTGGGGATGAATCTTCCTTGGATTAAAGGGAAATTGGTTCTTAGAAGGTTCCTCACAGCCTACCACCCTTGATCCTCCCACTAATGCAAATTACTATCTCTAGTGGACTCCAAATCCTAGATTAGCACCTGGTTTTCACTCTAAGCACTTGGCTGGTTGGAAAGCTAAGCCTAGGGTTTCTAGTGGTCGAAGAGTCCCCTAAATGATCAGCGACTTAGGTATTTATAGCCGAAGCCTAACTGACTCAGTTTACACTAAGACCCCTATATTACAGAAACGTCCGTAGGGGCTAAACTAGAAAAGACCCAACTTTGTCAGGGACGGACGACCGGGATGGAGTCTTGATCTTCTTCGGTTGCACACAATCTTCTGGATAATGTCCATATGGCCAGTAGTCCAAATCCGCTGATCGACCCCCGGTTTTGAAGTCAGAAACTAAGAAACTTTAGGGTTTCCTTTTGGGGCCTAGAACAGCCCACCCCACTCTATCTCGGTGAGAATTGAGTCCATTCGCCGAGTCTTGGTAACTTGGTGCTAGGGTGGTGGATTTGAGCGAATATGCCGACACCCTCGCATGTCTTCGCGCCATGCACTCGGGTTGGAGCACCGCGGTGGCACCCATCATCCCCTATCCATCGGGGTTGCCTCGCAGTCCTTCGGAGGTCTTACACTTGCTGTTGCCGTGCCGCTCCTCCGTGTACCGAACTCCCATAGCCAACCAACACCGAGGGTGCCTCCTGTCCTTCGGAGGACATTCTTCTCCATCTACCTCCAATCCATCAGAGGGCCTCTAGTCCATCTGAGGACTTGTGCCCAAGTCCTTTTGGGGTCTTGACTCCTATTGACAATCACTCATCACTCCAGAGGCAATGGAGCCGGTCCATTGTCTCTCAGAGCTACCCCTCTCTGGTCGGCCGACCCTACCTCTTCCTACGTCGGTTTACAATTTCCTTTCTACAAGCACCTCCTCCAGGATATAAATAGCAAGGCTACATTCCAAGGTCGGGCATCCAATTCATTATCAAGGCAAGAAGATGTAGAGAAGAGGGACATCAACTAGAGGAGAACTGAGGGTTCAGTTCTACGCTAGGGATTAGAGCGTCTCTAATTCTTGGAGGTAATTAGAGGTCATGCACGGTGCTCTAATTACCTAGCTCTAGAGGTCTAATTGTATCATCGTGTGAGGTACGATCATGATTGTAAGCTTTGATACAATTTATCAATGTAGCATTGATCTTGTCTAATTATCATGTCCTTGGTCTAATTAGCATATTCTTGGTCTAATTATCATATACATGTTTGATTGATCATGTTCTTAAGGGTTATGCTCTTGTAGCGGCTGTGATCTTTGATCTTGCTTACTAGTGATATATTTGTGTAGCTAGTTCTTGTAATCATGGTGGTTAGAGGTTCTTGCTATGTTGATTATGTTATTAGACAATGTGAAGTGATTAGAAGCTGGCTCTCTAATCATGTATGCCTATTGAGCGCTTCTCGTCGATTAACCCATTCTAATTGACACATGAGCGGGAGAAAGGTTAAGCTTGATCCAGGGGGTTTGATCATTAATCTTGGTTTAAGCATGCTATGAGGTACATGCTTGAACATGCTTATATCTACCTTGAGTTAGTAGTTATCTTGTTGCTCTAATCTCTTTGATGTGCCTATCATGCTTATCTTGGATCCAATTAGAGCTAGATTAGCGTCTAGTTAATGCCCTTTTGATCAGTGCTCTAGTTATGTTCTAATTGCTTATCGTTTAACTTTGATGTAGATTATACATAGATTAGATGTATAATTAGATTAGATGTTATTAGGTATCATCTAAACCTTAGCTTTAGCTTAAGCTTGAGATAGTTAATTCTCTATTAGTCATTTTCACGGATTGACAAACCCATTATGAGTATCCTGGGGAAAAGCCACACCAATACTGATGCTTGCGGTATAAGGTTTGACGTGCTTAAGTGCCGTCAACACATTTTCATGAGGGTGCATATGAAAAGCATTAATTTTCTTGCTAAGCTAACTATGGTGTTGCTCTCTCTCTCACTCAACGTTCCCTCATGAAGAGCACAATTCTCTTCCCAAAGCTTGTGCGTGTCCTTGATGTTCCTTACGCGGTTGAAGACATCTTTGCTCAAGCCTTGGAAGAGAATGTTATGAGCCTTGGCATTCCACCTCTCGTAACTAAGCTCCATAAGTGTGGACTTATTCTTATCCACTATGGCAGAAAAGTCGGTGATGGCAGCGGACATGCATGGCTGTGTCAATGGCTTCCAAGTATGACTTCATACAGATCTTCCAATATGGAAAGTCCTCACTATTGAACACGGGTGGGGGTCCTTCCCCACTAGACATCTTGCTCTCAAGGTGGTGAAGCCTCTCAAGGCAGGTGAAGCCCCAACCAATGAGCACTCGGCTTTGATACCAATTGAAAGGATCAAGATGTCCAAGAGGGGGGGTGAATTGGACTTCTAATTTTGAAACTTGAAATTAAAACCTATTGATCAAGTCCCAATTCACCCTAGTGCCTAACTAAGTGTGTCTAGAGTTCTACACAATAACAAAAAGGTTTGCAACCTAGAGTCAAGCATGCAATTCAAAGAAAGTAAAGTGCAGAAAGTAAATTGCATGAAACTAATGCATAAAGTAAAAAGAGAAAAGATGACACATCGATCTTTTTCCCAAGGTATCGAGGAGTCGTGACTCCCCCCTAATCCTCATTTGGTGCCCCCTCACAAGGCTTTGCTCTCATGGAGTCTTCGCAAAGACCCCAGCCTCAAAGCTCACGAGGAGAGGGGTTGGCAAAGTGGTTCTCGTAAGAACCACGATACTTACTTGACCTTCATAAAGATCAAGCGCTCTCTTAGGAATGCCCTTATCCACTTCAGAATGGTGGGCTCCAAACCGCTCGCAATGCACTCGCAAGGATCTTCTCCCACTTCTCCCACAATCTCTAGTAAGCTCGCAGAAGGTATGACTCACAAGCGGTCTAGGTGATCGCGATCACCAAGAGTAACAAGCCTTGGTCTTCAATTGATTGAACCCCTCTCAAGGAGTTATCTCTCTCTCTCAGGTTTCTTTCACCAAAGCTCAAGAATGGTGTGAAATTTGGTGCTTGGGTGACCTTTGTGTGTGTGTGAGTGATGCCTGGTTGTAAAGGTGTGGTAAAATGAGGGAAGGGGGTTCCTTTATATAGAGGCTAGCTCAAAAACTAGCCGTTACTATACGAAATCATTTTTCTGCGAAACCACCAGATGATTCGGTGTCTTATGTTTTCAAATCCCCTTTTTGCGCGCCAAAGGCTGAAGACCACCGGACGGTCTGGTGATGAGGCACCAGACGGTCCGATGCATTGAATTTCACAACCGAGCCCACAGACAAGCCCTCGGCCTAGAATGTCTGTTGTTAGCACCGGACAGTCGGGTGCGTTGAATCAAGCCCGGGGACACTCTGGCCAACCCTCGGTCCAAAACATTTGGTGCAAGCAACGGATGGTCTGGTGCACACCAAGTGCATTGACCACGATGCTAAGGACAACAATGATAGTTTGAATGCACCGGACGGTCCGGTGCATATAAAAACCTTGTTTTCAGCGTTGTTTTTTATTCGAAAAGATATGGAAATTGTTCAAGGTTTTTCTTTTGTTTCAAACGAAAGAGGTGAGTGTGTTTTAGCACATTTTAGTATGTTTGAGCTTCAGGACTAAGGTGCACTCGAAATTGAGAATAACTTTGAGTTTGGCACATCAAGCTACTCACCTCGACCCCCCTTGATACTACGTCTTATCTAGAAACTAGCAAAAGAATCTCCAAGTGCCCTTCTCTTGACTTTGTGGCACTTAGAGATATCAATCCTTAGCATTCTCGCTAGAATCGATCAATCCAAAAACCGTCCTTCATGAAATTTTAGTTGAGGGGTCTCTTTTGGTCAACCAATAAGCATATTTAAAGAATGTGAACCCTTCATGTCATGAACTCAATAGGAACATAATTATGTTGTCATTAATCACTGAAATCATTATCACTAAGGGTCATGTTTGTCATAGGCACTTCCATCAATTTGGAGACTTAACAGGGTTAAGTAAAGAGTAAATAGAGACTTTGCTCTTCATATACACATGTTGCTGTCCAATGTTTATGGGAAATATATTTAAATAAATTGAGCTCATAAATGTGTATTTTGGTCAAAATACACCATAAATATTATTATTTATTTTTCACTTCATATTTCCATGAATATAAGCCCATCGTCCACCGCTGTTGCAAGGGAGCCGCGCGCCTCCACCTATCGCCCAATCTAGGGATGGGGAGGGGAAAAGAAACTAGGAATTGATGCCCTGTACACGTGAGGGATAAGATTCCTAGGGGCAAAATGGAGCCTCTATTAGGTGTATAACGGGACACCCCAATGGTATTGTTGAAGGGCCAATAAAGGAATGAGAATTTTTTTTGGGTCATTTAGGGATGTTTGAAAATTTTTAGGCCAAGAAAAAAAGAAGTAGTTTTTTTTGGGACAAGAAAGTAACTCTCTCCAAACTCTTTTAGAACATGAGTCCTTAGACTATCTCCAAAAGAAAGCCTAAGCACCCTTGCCTATCATTATCCCAACCACCTCCCACTCTGTCTACGGTAGCGCTACAGTGCCGTTTTGTACTATAGGCAGCCCATTTAGACAATCCGCTGGAGACGGTCTTAGTCCGATTAAGTAGACACAAATTATACTATTAGGAGCTCTTAACCTATGAGAACATTGGTCCTTTATTTTACTAGGACACCACTTCTTAGTTTCAAACAAGCATGAAAGTTTTGAGAATTTCAGAAATTCTGTTCCAAATTCAAACAAATCCAAATTCCGATAAACATCATACTAGATAGAGTGCCTGAGCTGCTCAGGGATAAGGAGTTGTTGATTAATGGTGCACTGTGAGGCAAGGTTGAGCCTGCGAAGTACGTGGGGCAGTGCTGACGGTTGAGATCGAGAAAATCTGACTAAACCATGGTTGTTTTAGGGTTAGGATTACGATTTAGATGGGTTTGAAGGCTAAAGAATGCTTTTTGGAAAAGCTTGTTATAGGTTTCTAAATTTTTGGTCTGTAATAAAAAATAGCTAATCTTCGAAAATGAGTAAATTCCAGGAAATATCCTAGCGAAAATTGTAATCCCTAAAAGTAGACACTGCTAGGACATTTTTGTTTTTGAAAATCGATCATATAAAACAAGGAGTCTCAAACTTACTCCGTCATACATTACATTACATAAACGTGAAAACATTATTTGTAACATATGTATTTTATATAACAAAACTGATATTATAGTATTTATTACACATGGCATAAACATAAAATATTGTTTACAACACATACATTGTCTCAATTACAACATTTAATAATTTCAAATAATAATTATATAATACGTCTTTTATTGTCATGTGCATTTTTACTGGTATAGGGAAGCTGGAAGCCGATCGAGGGAAATAGTAAACAGTAATAAGTTGTACTAGTACTCGCATGTCGCTTGCAAGCGTCAGGTGGCGGTATCTCCAACCAAGCTGACAAAACATAGAGCGGCCTAGCCCGTGTTCTGCATGCCGGCGGCGATACCCTTCATGGTGAGGATGAGCGTGTCCTCCAGCCCCGGCGCGAACTCGCTCTTCGTGTTGAGCTCCACCAGCCCAGCGGGCTGGTTCTCGTCGGCGAACTCCTTGGACATCGGCGGCTGCGCCTTCACCTGGAAGCTGGGGTCCCTTACCCTCTTCAGGGTGTAAGCCTGGAACACGTTCAGAGTGGTGATGTAGGGATTGCGCAGGCGCAGTTGCTGCCTCAGGATAGGATCGCCTTCAAGAATCTCCTTGTGCCCAGCAACCTGCAGAGACGATTATTGATCATCAGACGGTTGTCCTGTGACCGACCTTATTGCAGCTAGCATATATGATCTTGTAACATACCACCTAGCTACCTGTAGGAGAAGCTGCAGTGTGTCCGCGTATTTGCTCCTCAGCTGCTCCCCAAAGGGCTTGAGCTCGTCGGCGACGAGCAGATCGTCGTACAGGCTGGCGATGCTGGGGTCTCCCTTGGCGAAGACCATCTCCAGCAGGTCCACTGTGACCCTGAAGAATGGCCACTCGTTGTACATCTCTCTGAGCAACTGGATGTTCTTGCTGTCCTTGGTCATGGCGTGCTTGAACGCGGCGCCGACCCCCAGCCACACCGGGAGATGGAACCTCGTCTGCGTCCACGAGAAGATCCAGGGGATGGCGCGCAGGGTGGTGACGCCGCCGCCGGGCTTCCTCTTGGCCGGCCGGCTGCCGATGTTCATCCTCGGGAGCTCGGTCTCAGGTGTAGCCTGACACGTACGACGAGACAATCCATGGAGGAAAGAGCAAATGAATCATACCGCCAATATAATGCACATTGGATGGTTGGATGATCTAGCTAGCTAGTGGAGTAGTGTGGGAGGGATCTGAGTATTACCGATCTGAAGTACTCGACGAACCGTGGCTCTTTGAAAACGATGGAGCGGTACTCCTCCGTGCACACGACGGCCATCTCCTCCATGAGCGCGTGCCACTCGGGCTTGGGTGACACGGGCGGGTGCATGCCGTGCTCAAGCGTGGCGGCCGTGAACCGCTGGAGCGTCAGGAAGCAGAGGTGCTCCTCCCCAAATTGGTGCTCGATGACCTCGCCTTGAATCGTCACGCGGAGCGACCCATTGATGGTGTCCGGCGGCTGCGACAGGATGGCCAGGTGCGTCGGCCCGCCTCCCCTGCCCACCGTGCCTCCGCGGCCGTGGAAAAAGGTCAGCTTCACGCCGTACTGCTTGGCCACCCGCGCCGTGTCCGTCTGCGCCTTATACAGCGCCCACGCCGCCGACAGGCGCCCGGCGTCCTTGCCGGAGTCCGAGTACCCGACCATCACCATCTGCTTGCCGCCGATCCGGTCCATGTACCAGTCCATCTTGAACAGCCGCTCCACGGACGCTGGCGCCGCCTGCAGGTCCGCCAGCCTCTCGAACAGCGGCACCACGTGCAGCGGCTTCGGCACGTGGCACTCGCGCTGCAGGAGATGCACGGCCAGCACGTCCGACGTCGCCGTCGCCATGGAGATGATGTACGGGCCGAAGCTGTCGGCCGGGAGCTCCGCGATGACGCGCAACGCGCCCAGCACGTCCGCGATCTCATCCGTCTGCGGCATGTCCGGGGCCAGCAGCGGCCGCTTGCCGCTCAGCTCCGACAGCAGCCACTCAATCCGCTTGTCCTCGTTCCACTCGCGGTACGACCCGATGCCCAGGTGCGTGGTGATCGCGTCCAGCACGTCAGTGTGCCGCTCCGACTCCTGACGGATGTCCAGCTTCGCGAGGGAGAGACCGAACGTCGAGACTTGCCGCAAGAAGTCCAGGAGGCTACCGTCGGCGATGGCCTTGTCGCCGGAGGCACACAGAGATCTGTAGCACAGCTCAAGGGGCTCCAGGAACTACGAATCGAAAGAGTCATGCACGGTGTGATATATCAGACTGAAATTAATTAACCAAAGGAAACAAATTTAACCCTTATAAACAGGATCGATCACACAGGTGCAATGATCAATACCTCTTCAACATTGGTAAAGGCCGAGCTTTCTGGAACGTTCGAAAATCCAGTGATTAGCAGTTGGCGTGAACGTTCGCGTGTGCAGTGTAATTTGTCCCTTACATAACCGAGTATCACACGGTAAGGCTCGTCCAGAGGAATTTGCTTCCAGAACTCTGCGCCAACCACGAACGGTCGAACAGATACTCAGAAAATGCTTGCTAGTCATTTCTGGCTCTTTTTGTCTGTTCTGTTTTTAGTTATTACCTATATAATGCTTCTCAATTCTGCTTGAAACATGGTGCCACTCTTCAGCTCGAGCACGGAGTTCATCAGTGCACCGCCACATGGAGAGCTAGAGATATAAGAGATGATTCAATCAATTAACAGAGGCAGCAACAAATATAAGGCACAAACCAAATGGCCATTACAAAGCAATCAATCAAATACAATTCTACTGTACCTCAAACATCAGTTCTTCTATCTGAGAGATGTACAAGTTTGCAGCCATCATGCGGGCCAGCAAGACTACATCTCTTGTCACCTCCGGAGTAACCCTTGGGTTTCCTACAGAGAGACACAATGCAAACTTGTACTGACTTGCAGAAATATTGGCATCAATACTATAAAACAATATCAATGACTGACAAAGGGACTGGGAGAAAACATGACTTGGCCTCAAACTAAAAATGATGAAAAGGGACAAATGTTGCAAGCTATGTTGAACATCCACAGCAGCGAAACTATGTGGGAATGTAGAAAGTACCATCGCGGTCACCACCCATCCAAGATGAGAACCGAATGAGAGGAGCATTGTAGGGAAGGCGCTCATTAATGCCGATACTTTTTAGAGCTGTATCCACACGCCGCAAAAACTTTGGCACACCCTTCCATATGGTTTCATGGAAGTAGCTCATCCCATAACGCATTTCATCTTGTGGGGTGGGTTGTGTTCTCCGAATTTCATCAGTTCTGAAAGCTGCTTGGATCTGTGAAGAACCAGCCAACGGAGTTAGAGCTAAACTTATCCTAACAAGAAAGTGCCATTTTGCTGGCTTAAAACAGAAATCTTCTAAGGTGGATTGAACCATAAATAAATAGACAAATACAATGGGGGTAATGCCATACTTCAAAACTCAGTCATCAGTTATCACAAAAAGCATGGTGGTACTCAGAAGGGGAAGCATTGTACTTTTTTTTTTTCATTTGTTTTGGTGGAACCAGGAAGCATTGGGAGTTTATAACGTGGGCACGAATTTAGCAATTTTAAGGGCTCATTAGTGATTATCTGTCAGGAAGGTGACTCTTTAGTGAAATCTGACTTTTCTTAAATTTGTAATGATAGAAACTGAGCATAGCTTGGTTAGTTGTGGGTGTGGATGCATGCCAAAATTACCAGTTCTAATCCACATTGAGGCAACAGTGGATACCTATTTGTTGTTAATATAGTTCGTCCTTGGTTGGTCTGGGTTTTTTTGTTTCAAGTTGGCTCAATGTTTAGCAGACATGAGCCAATGTGGCGAGACATGAGCTTGCCACATCAGCTCCTAACTAACCCCATAATGTACTCGCCTAACTGTGATCTGGTTGGCATTAAATCTTTAATGATTTGTATGGTGAGAAAAATGACATGTATTAGATTTGAAATGATTATTTAAAGAGTGAGAAACCCAACCTGACTATTGGTTTTTCTATGGTTATCCATTATTTAGGGAGGGAAAATGTGACTTCCTGAATTTGTAATTATTCGTTCTGGTCTTAAATTGTAGTAGTAAGTATTTATTTTGAGTGGAAAATCGTGAGTATTTTAAATTTGTAATGCTCATTATTTTTGTAGACACTGAAGAAATGGGACTTGTCATCTTATGAGGTGCAGTGCAGCCACACACCTCAAATAAACAGTCTTTATTGACAGTCTGGAGCACAGCAACGTGTGCTCTGTTCTTTAGCACAGAGCCAAATTCAAAATGAGCTAGAGATGAGCTCAAATACAAACACTACGAACATATATACTGAAGCATTAATTCTCTGGACCACTAACCTACACGTGGCTTTCTCTCTGTCTTGATGAGCCCATCAGTCCAGGTATCATGTATCGTGTCCTATTCTAGTATCTCTATCAATCTCTATCGATAGAAGAATTTAACGACCACAAGAGATGGGGGCATGCATGGGAGAAATGTCAGAATAAATAACCTGTCTGGTCGCAAAAAAAAATTTACACTAGTATGGTTCAAACGGTTTTCAAATTTGAAGGAATTCTCATATGTTTAATTTCGCAGCTAGCTAGTGTGAAATGAAATGGAACGAAATGTAGAGTCTATGTACCTGTCTCTGCAGAGCCTCGTCGAGCTCCTGCTTTTCGTCGGCCGTGATGTCCTTAGCATACAGCTGCTTGAGGCTGTTCCGGATCTTTGCGTTTTTCTGCAGGAGCGACCTCCGGACGGACTGCGTGGGGTGCGCGGTGAAGACGAGTTCGACGGTCTGGTTCTTGAGGGCCTCGAACACCTCCTCCGGCGACTTGCCGAGGTCGGAGACGAGGCGCTTGAGCGTCTCCTCGATGTCGGACTCGGTGGTGGCAGAGCCCTCGTCGGCGAAGTTCCCGCTCTTGAGCTTGCTCCGGTGTCGGTACGCCATCTGCACCTCCTCGGCAAGGTTGGCGAGGTTGAGCATGTGGTGGATGGAGCCGGCCACGAGGATGGAGTCGGCAGGGGCCAGACCCGTGAGCTTGGTGCCGAGCTCGCTCAGCTTCGCCTTGTCCTTGTCACCCTCGTACTCTGCAGACAGCTCGTAGCACTCCTGGACCTGCATGCATGAGCGGAGGACCGGAGTAAAATATATATGTAGCCGGGTACGAGCAAGAAGCGGTAGTTTGAATGATGATGCAATGGCACTATGGCTGGCTACGGCTACGAACAAATTCGCGGAGGCTGGGTCCGTGGAGGTCCTGGAGGATGTCGAGGAAGCGGTCGACGAGGAGCGCATCGTACTCGACGAGCTTGTCGTCCTCGGAGACCTTGCCGGGCGCCAGGGCCCGTAGCTGCGCGTCGATGGAGTGGTGCGTCTCCGCCATGGCGGGGCGGGAAGCGAGAACGAAGCAAGAGCAAGGGCCGCGTGTTTTTGCTGCTGAGCGAGGCTTTGCTCCTGCTGCGATGCACCAGAGCAGAGTGAGACGTGGAGTTAATATAGATGGGGAGGTGGCGAGTGTGTGCACGGGAATGCACGGCTCTCTTCGTGGTTGGAAAGGCGCCCCACTTTATCCTTGCGCATGTGAATTGTGATCGGCGGCAGCTGCAAGGCCGCAACGGTACGGGGACTCCGATCCGGACTCGTCCGCCCGATCGTGTTGCTTTGGCTGTGTGCTGCTGTACACGTTCTTGTGCCGCATCGTTACCTAGCCTTCTTCTGCTCCTTGCGTTGTCTATCATTTGGCTTTGTGTGCATGGTCTCTCACATACCGACATCTTCTAACGAAAACAAACAAATAAACGTCGCAATAGTCATTAATATTGATATTGACTTCAGAAAATAAAATCGAAAGACGATTTCTTATCAATCAACCATTATTCACTCAGTTTGATTTTCCACCACAAACTTAAAAAACAAACATATAAAACTTGTCCACAAGAGGAGCAAGTTTCGCGATCGTACGGTTCTCAGTGATGCAGGTGATATGAAATCATGACAACCATGTAAATAGTAACTAGTATCCGAAGAAAAAGAAAAAAAAAGCTCAATCTTACTATTTACTACTAAAAATGACATCTTTAATAGAACATCCAGCCATCCATGCATCAAATCTATATATTCGTCTTTTTTTAATTATTGCTTTGGTTTTGTGCGGCTGTACACATCGTTGTGCCGCAACACTATGTTTTTCGTAGGCTTGCAAGTGGGTGTTTTTTTGCAAACCCGCATAACCGCCTCGCAAAAACATTGATCGCGGCTAATGCATTGGCTGTAAATTGATCGTGGCTCTCTATTGTCTGCTCCGCTACGTCTGCGAGCAATAATATTAATCCGCAAGACACCGCAAGGCCGACAACAACAAAAATATCATGCTCTAATATTCTTTATTAATCTATTCACTCCGATCGATACATTAGCGGCGTCTATAATTCTCATCACGGATGCCTCTACCTCAATGCAAACATCTCACGACATAATCCGAGATTCAATACATATTTTATGTATATATGCGGGTCTCGCAGGTTGCGGTTTTGCCATAAAGACCACGAACTCCATGTTAAACGCACTGTTAAATTTGAGGATAACCGCAAACCCATGAGAATAGTTTTCGTGGCATGCTTTGTGGGCTTGTGGCTGTCCACAACCCGCCTCGCCTAGTTTTTCTGCTCCTTGCGATGTCTATAATCTGGCTTGGTGTGTATGTGTCTCTCATAGGGGCACCTTTTAGTGAAAACAAACAAACAAGCATCGCCAATAGTAATTAGTATCAATATTGATATAAGAAAAGAAAACCAAAAGACAATTTCTTGTCTATCAACCATTGTTCACTTAGTTTGATTTTCGGCTACCAACTAATAAAACATATAAAACTCTTGTCCACGAGACGAGTGAGTTTCGGATGGTTCTCAATGATGTAATTTGCTGTGAAATCACGACAATCATGTAAACACAAAGTACTCCCTCCATACCAAATTGCAAGAGATTCTATGTCTCTACTAGATTTATTCATTTTCTATGTATGTGTGTTGATTATATTTATCAACATCCATATGAATATAGACAATTAAAAAAAGGCTAGAACTCCGTATAATTTGGGATGTAGGGAGTAGTATTCAAAGAAAAAGTAAAGAAAACATTAATCTTACTATTTACTACTAAAAAGGAGATGCTTAATAGAACATCCAGCCATCCATCCAATTTGTTTTAATAATAATAGCTATCGCCGTCTTTTTGAAATTATTGCTTTGGCGTTGTGCTATTGTACACATCCTTGTGGCGCATCCCTACCTAGCCTTCTTCTGCTCCTTCCGTTGTCTACAATTTGGCTTGGCGTCTCACATACTGGCATCTTTTTATTTTGATAAGGGCATACTGGCATCTTGTAAAGAAAACAAACAAACATCGCCACAGTAATTAGAATTGATATAAGAAATGAAAATCAAAATACAATTTTTTGTTTTTGAATCATTATTCACTTGTGGACGAGATGAGTTAGTTTCAGGATGATTGTCAGTAATGTAGCTGCTGTGAAATCACGGTGACTGTGTTAATAGTAAATATAGTATTAAAGGAGCGCAAAAAAGCCCAATCTTACTCTTTACTAGTAAACAAGAGGTCTTTAATGGAACATCCAGCCATCCATCGTCCAATAGCTTTTAATAATAATAGCTATAGATTCATTCTTTTAATTACCCACTACCGCTGTAAACGATAGTTTAAAGTAACCCTCTAATTACGCTTTTAAACTACCCACTACCATTATAAAAAAGACTAGTTAACATGCATGCACGATACGCGCGTCAAAAAATAATATATACACAAAGAATTATGCTATGGTGAAAATTCATAAAATTAGTGACATAACAAAAAATATTGCTCTTGGATGTGTTGTGTTGTTAATATCACAAGTACACTAATGACTACACCATGAGAACCTGTTGACTATTCTCCTTATTTCTACTCAATTCAAAATTTCGACCAAAATGGATTGCCTAATTTTCAAACTTCAACCTCAAACTTAAAACTTGTTCTGGATTAAATGTGGATTCATACTTATGAACTGAACACATACGCCATAATATTAAATAATTTATAAATCATCAACTTCGCTGAAATAATTCCATGTATTAGTGACTCAAAACACAATAAACTTAATACAAATATTATCAAATCACGCTTAAAGGAATTTGAATTTGAATAAATCTTAATTTCAATGGGAAGAAATCTTAATAGAAAACTAATTCTCAGCTAATTATGCAAAGTTGCAAACTTAGAAATTAAAAAAATAATAATTCAGTCTGAAGTTGCTGCCTGTACGTAACTTATGCACGCCTGGACCAACACCGGTGGAATAGCTCCGCCTAGCTCCTTGTGTCTGTGTTTTCCGTTGAATGAGGAGATCGAATGGCCAGAGTTTGCTGCCCCTTCATATAAAATGCACGAGGCACACCCCCCTAAACCCTAACCACCATCACTCCTCTTCCTTTGCACGTCGCGGTCACCCTACCCTTTCGTTCGTCTACACAAACCGTGTCATACCGCAAATTTTCAATTTGAAATGTGATACTTTTAGCTTAAGTTAATGAAATGAATTTCTCTAATTTTTAAATTTTTTCTAACATTTACAAAGCTATGTTCAAAATAATTATTTTATAATGCAAATGAACATAAGATAGGCTATAATAATAGGTGTGTTGCATTCGTGCTGGCTTTGAATTATCTACATGAATTCTGACTTAGTACACCTTGTGCTCATTCTTGCTATTCCTAGACATATAGTTCTACTATGTACAAGTTGATGAATAATAATGCCATGAAGCAGACATGGATCCAGAAGTCATCCGATGTTTAGGCATATATTCCTCTGCTCAACCTTCCAGTGAAGATAAAGTTCCACTACAATATAGAAGTCCACTATGTTATACTCTGAAAAAGACATTACTGTCAGTTGTAAGTTTTATTCACTTAATGCACTGTATGTGTGAAAATTCTTTCTAGGCACACATACGGTGTACATCCAGTCTGATTTCTAAAACCGGATGTGACAGAGGTGGTATTATTTGCTATATAGTCCTTCATTTACGCTACTGTTGCTTTCGTTGCTATCAAATTGTTATCCTTGCACTTCCCCTATTCTTGTTTTCTCTACTATTAAATTGTTAATCCTTGCACTTCCGCTATTCTTGTTTTTCCTGCTATCAAATTGCCATCTTTGGGCAATTTCTACATCCTTATTGTCATATTTATTTTCTAGGTCTCCATACGCAGCGCCGCCAACTCCGTGCCCTCCATGGCCGCCGCACGGCACGCTCCACCCCGACACCGCCTCGGGCCTCCTCCTGACCAACTGAGGCTTATACTGACCACGCCCCACTTTGCTCCACCGGATCCACCCACCCTTGGAGCCGCCGAAACCACCTCCACATCCCTCCACGCGAGGCCCCGTGTGCCACCCCAGCCTTGCCGACCCTCGCCGTGGACAGCCTCCCTCGTCCCACCTCCAGGCCTCCACTCCCCACCGGTGGACTCGCCTTGTCTCCGCGCCGCCAGAGCGCCGGACCATGGCGCTGATTCGCGTCTCCACCTTCAGATTGAGTCGTCGCGCCACCAACCTTGTCACCGGCAGTTCTCCGGTTCGCCCACGTTCCTCGCGCACTCTGATCTCCAAACGCGACGAGATCATGGGGGAAAGGTTCACCATCGTCGGGAACACATTCCCGGATCATCTCGGCCCCAAGTCTGGTTCCCCACGCCGGCGGCCAGGGCCCTTTTTTCTCCCTGTGCGCTTGCGTTGGCCGAAGGAGGAAGAAGAAGGTGTTTTTTGCGAAGACGCCCCCGTGTTTACCTGTTATTTGTATCCACATTTTGCGTTATTCACTGAGTCTTTCATCATTTTCATACAGGCCCCTGGAAGATAGGCATAATCACGTTAAAATCCTTAGGTGTATTAGATTTTTATCAAATAATGTTTAAACTTGGAAATGCCCTAACAAATCACAGAAAAATGCTAAAAATGTGAAATTTGTTTTGTTGGATTTCTTATGAATAGATGTACACAGTGGGCTGGGCTTTGCTATGTGAAATGACTGCTTTGCCCTTGTTTTGGTGCATGCATTGTTTTATTAGTTAATTAGCAAAAGTAGGGTACGAGTGATCCAAAAATTATGAAACTTGAACTGAGTGCTATTTACGTCATGTATGTTCACATATATTTTTGGTAGCCCTAGCATCCACTGCAAAATTATGGATCTACCCTAGGTTGTTATTAGTGTATTTTATAAATATGGGAATGCATGTTTCATAAAAGGTCCAATAAATCCATGGAAATGATCTTGTGCTCATTTGGTCCAGTACAATCCAGCATAGAACTTTCATGTACTTTGCTTGATGTTTGTTAGGTGCTTTGATAATGAGAAATGCAATGTTGGTTTAAATAATAAAATAGAAAAGTGTTATTTATCGTACTCCAAAAATCCCACCGAAATCCATGTAGCCACGTTACTGTGTAACTATGGTTATGTGAATTTTACATGTATTATGGTAGCTGTTACCTGGGGAGTCCAAAAATGGTTATCAAAGTAGGCTTTAAAATAAAGGAAATATAAGGAGATGTTGTTGCTCTTAAATATAAGTTTGTTTTCCCCTATGGACCCTATGTGATATGTTGACTTGCTTTTCGAAAATAACACCATAGCATGTATTTTAGTACTCTAAGTGACTAAGTAACTAATGTTGCCCTTATCACATTATGACAGTAACATGTTTCTTATTTATATATATGTAAGATGATGACCTGACAAGTATATGCTTGGTGTGATTGAATGCTTGCTCTTGTTTGCACAAAAGAGTTCTTACTTACTTAGGTTAGCAATTACATTACCTCTGTCCTCGGAATGGTTGTTTGCATGCTTGTGCTTGACCTTCTTGCATCTCATGTATCGCATTATGCATGTTGTTCATATAGTGACACTTGTTGTAGGTACCTGATCGAAGAAGGCAACGTGTGGAGCTATTGCAAGCAACTATGGTCCAGAAGACCAACTAAGACCCACTTATGAGCTGGAGGGCCCATCAGTTGTGTTTGGAAAGAGGAGTTATCCAAGTGATCGAGGGGTTGCTTGGGGCAAAACCGCACAACCCGGTAAACTAACTTTAGATTAGTTTGTTCAAGTTTTCAACAACAAAAGTAGGACCCCTTAGGCATCTACACCTATTTAGGTAGTCCCACCACCCTATATTTGTTTGTTCAATACTTTCAGGAGTTGTGTGAAACCCCACATGCATAAACCCCTAATATCCTAAGTAGTATGAATAGATCGAAGTCTATGCTTAGCATGCTTAGACGGTAGAAGTTGAGTGAAGATATTCACTCGCGAGATGACAGGGCACTAGTCAAACTGGTTTTCAAAAAAAATTAATTTGAAAAAATATGATGATCATGTGGATGGTTTGGTGAACTTCGCCCGAATCGTGTAAGGCTCATCCATTGTTCATCTGCTGATCGGCGTAACATTGCTAGAATGCTTATCCAGGATATGGGAGTGATGAAAGTCTTATTTGTGCCATCCAAATAACAGAGTCTTGTTCCTACCATGGGGCCTGTGGGCGCTTGACTCATGGGAGAGCTGACTCGGTACGCCGTGGTATCGTTCTAGAGAGGCTAAACCTAAGGAATGGCAGAGTGGAATCGAACTTAGGATGGGACAAGCGGAGATAGGAGATATACGTGGAAACGCGATGGCTAGTATTCGAATCGCTGATACTCACCAGGTGTGAAAATGTCAATATCACTGTCGGGCAACGTAGTAATAACTTTAATATGTTATTTACTTAATCATGCATTTTATTACTACATGCTTATACTTGTATGTTTATATTTCTACAAGATACTTTATGATGATATATGCGTTGAGAATATTGAGATATATGAATTATGGATCATGATGATAATAATTGATGGATCAATTAAGCTTGTGCTTTTAAAAGCGAATGGAACTTGAAAGTAAGGACCCACTATTAGTAAGCTCATACGGGTCAGAGTCAAATCCACAAAAAGCTTTGTATACTTTCAAATGTGTCAGGCTGATATCGCCGACGTGTAAGTCCAACGAGTACCACACATACTCATCCTTTGTTGTTGATATTTTTTTAGGTACACATCAGTTGGTGATGAAGGATGACAACGGTGGGTTCGATGTCATATCTCGATATCTTATTTTTTCGCTGCATTGCACTCGTTATTAATATGTATTCTGTTGCGAGTTTATTTTGAAACATTATTTCGATATGATGATATATCATTTTGAGAAGTGGATTTGTAATAAATCAAGCTATGTTTGTATGAAATGTTGGGTTGTTGTAATTGTTGTGGCTCATTCGAGGGCTTGACGTGTATGATGTCGGTATCTCTGGGTGATGGTTACATCGAGTGCCCTTTTTGGTAGCTCGACGGACGACCGGGTTTAGTTCGATCTAAGTGCATTGCGGGTCATGTGGTGGCAGGTGTGCTTAGCTCGGATTAAATCGGCGGTTCCTCCACATGGGCTCATCCCCTCTTGTTTTTGGATGGCGCTGCCCTAGATTCATAGAGAATATTCTCTTTGTGGGATCTGGGATGACTTTGACTCTATCCCTCCTATCTCCGAACCAAACAGGCTGAAAAGTGGAGCTGCCCTAGCCCATCCTACTTGGTCCTCCAAACCAAACACATTGGTGTTTAGGTATGTCTGCCCCAGTCAACTTTCTCGTGAAGATAAAGTTTCGCTACGAGATAAAAAGTCATTATGCTTGATGGAGATGTGCTCGCATGGTAATTTCTAGGTCCGACTATGAATCGTATCAGCTCTAGTATGAGCCAGTGCAGAGTCCGATCAGCACTTGACCCATCGGGTCTGACTCGAAAGCTCGCATATGGTACATATAGTTAGACCTCTATCGGGATTTGGATATTTTGATCTGCAAGCAATTAGAATCTTGAAGGGCCTTTATGGTAAAAGCTTAGTAGTGGATACTATATATATGCATGATTGTAACGCCTTGAAAATTAGGACCTGAAATTTTTTTCTAATCTCTCGGTAATTCAAAATCAAATTTTCGAAAACTTTAAAAGTTTGTTTAATTATTTTGAGTGTGTTAATATGAACTCAACAAAAATTCAAATATCGCAAATACTCTCCACCAAAATTCTTTCCAAAATTCCTCTCCAAAATTCAATTCAAAAATCTCCGCGCCATTTGCACCCTCCATCTCCGCGACATTTGGACCCTCCATCTCCACGCCACTTGGACCTTCCATCTCCGCGCCACTTGGATCCTCCATCTCCGCGCCACTTAGAAACTCTACCTCCGCGCCATTTGCACACTCTATCTCCACAACACGTCATCGGACTTCTACTCCACCAGCTATAAATAGCCCCCGCTGCCATGCCTCCATCCACACCGAGCTCACCACCGCCACGACCAGGCCCCGGCTCACCCGGGCGTTGCCCGCCGCGGACGCCTCCTCCCTGCCTTCTCCCTCCTGCGCACGCGCAGCTCTCTACTCCTCCTTCGTGTTCACCACCACAGCCACCAAATTCCCCGCCAACTGGCTGCCATAGCTCATTTGCTCCGACCGTGAGCACCTCGCCACCTCCCTCTACCTCCCCCAAGCCGCGCTCTCCTTCTCCCTGCCTATATCGAGATCCTCACGAGCTCCTAGGTTGCCATCAATGGCTGTCCACGAGCTCCTCGACAGCTCAAACCGCACCAACAACCCTCGGGACAGAATCGCGCACTGTCCTCTCTCCTCTGGTACCCTCGGATCAAAGAGCGATGACCGGGAACTTCGTTTGGCAGAACGCCGGTGAGTCCCCTACCTGTTACTGCAGTGGCACGAGGCAAGCAGCCGAGCTGCTCGGCCTGCTCGTACCCCTCTACTTGTTATAATGGCCCCTCTTTCCTGTGAATGATAGGTGGACCCAACCATTATTTTTTCCACACCAACCACCAGTCACCGGTGATGAGGCCATCACTAACCACGTGTCATTCAAGCTAGCAAGTCCAATCTTGTACCATTCTTTTCTTCTATTCATTTATTTCTGAATTAATCACTCAACCATACGAGCTCCGATTCCATCGATTCTTCTTTCTAAATTCATCTAAAATCTATATCTACTATCCAAATTAATGTCATGATTTTAGAAACTTCTAGGGTCCGCCTACAAGCCAGTGCCACATTCGACACAGTAGGCATGGATCGTTGACACCAGCCTGAAACTCCGCTCGCAAGTAGTCTAGAAATATTTTCTGCTACTCTAAAATCCAAAAATACGATTTTATTCTCCAGTTTGTTAATATTCGGATTTGGAATATTCTAGGAATATTCCTTTTTGCTTTTTTTCTGAATACACAAAATTCATATCTTCTCCATTCTAACTGTGATTTGGGTGATTCTTTCGCCTAAATTCATCTGAAATCAAGCTCTACCTACCCATACGGTCCACATAATCTTTTGTCCTGGCCAGAAGCCACCGTCATGCCACCATAACGCCGTCCTACACCCATTCAGTGCTTCACACCGGTCCCACAATTTTTGTGTGCCCTGTTGATTGATGCCTTTATCCACCTACTACACGTAAATCCTAAAGTTTCCTGTCTTAGTCTATCTAAGCCCTGAATTCAGATGATGATGATATCGAAAATCATTTAAACATTATTGCTCTCTCCACCACTCCACAAAAAGAACTTCTCCAAAACACCAACATGCGACCGCCACCCCTTCGGTGTCGTCGACCGCGCACATCGCGTCCACCACCCCTACCTTGGCGTCTCCGTAACTGTCGTTACCGAGCTCAGCAACTCGCCCGAAAACTCACTACACCCCCAACCACTTATAGTAATACCACCAGTAAGAACCCAGCAGCCTCTTATCTCCGCAATCCAATATCTACACCACCAAACCCGTTGACCTCATATTATGCCTCGATTTGTGTATTCCTTATTTGTGCACATAGGAAACCCTAGAGTGGCCAAGCAATCCAATCACTGGGACATTCAACCAGGAAACCGGAGAAAGAATACTAATCATACGTCAGTCCCTCACCCTTCGTGTTGTAAGGCAAGCCCACTGGAATCTCCACTTGATGCATAAATTTTCTATGTTTTGCAAACACAACCCTTGGCATGTTAATCACATAAAAACTAATTTGCATGTTTTGCTTGCTAAGGTAACCCAGCAAAACATATAGCCACCTAAGCCTATTTTAGATATAGTGCGCGTAGGTGGGATCACTCATTTAATTATCTATCATAATCTTGACATTATGTTGGATTATGGATGTGGAATATGATGGGTATGGGAGAGTGGATGTGTGTGTGGTTTTGAAATAAAATGGGAAAGAACCCCGGCAACCGACCTTGTCGGAATACGGCTACTCACCGAAACAGCCATAAGGGTAGGGTATGAATGGGTAACTTAGCGACTCGCGGTTACCCCATGTCTCGGTATTCGTGGAGAAGACCGGGTTGATGGTTGCTCACGGTGTCGAGCATTGGAAAGTGGGAATGGTTCTACCTGAGCTCTCTGTAAGGACCGTTATGATTTTTCGTCTTGTCTAACTCTTTTACTCTTTTAGTATAACCACTCGCTTCGTATGAGGCATTGGACAGGCCCGAGCCGGAGTGGATAGCCTAGTAGCTTCTGTGTTGGCACACAAGGGACTAGGGAATGTGTGGGTGTCAACGGAAGTACAGTGGGGTACTGGAGTGACTCGGATGCCTAAACCTCTAAAGTTCTGCTAGGTGATGAAACAAAGACAACAGCTTGGTTTGGAATTTAGGCAGTTACGACGGTAACGTGTCGCTGAGTCCAACTTGTGGGAATTAGTATAACCTCTGATCAGAGTAAAGCCTATTTGAATAGTCCGTGTTCACTGGTATGGATGAGTTACAGCTCTTCAATTAGCGGTTTTCATAAAATAAAACAGAATTAGTTCGGGATTGGATAAAATGGTTGTTGGTTCAGCAGTAGATGCTAGGTGTATGGAAAATGTGTTGACTAGAAAGCCAGGAGCCAATTTAGACCGGCAAGTCCAGTGGTAACCCCTTTATGAGAAAAACTCAGTTTTTAGAAAGATTAAAACTTGACAACTATCACAAACCCTGCATACAAGTATTTTTCTGCAGAACTATCCTAAACTCCAGATATATCCTTGCATATAGTGTTAGCTTTCCCCAAATTCCTTTAGCGAAAGGTGGCCTGCTGACTACGTATGTACTCACCCTTTCTTTATTGTTGTTTTTTCTCAGTGCTATGGACATATATTAGTCTGAGAACGAGTAAGGGTTATGGGCGTGAGGAAGATAGGCCTACGTTTTATATTCTGCTGCTTAGATTTTCAGGGCTGCGCCCCCTTTGTGGTCCGACCCGTTTGGGCGGATCTATATCACTCTAATGTAAGAATGTGATTACCAAACCCTGGAATAGTAATAAAGTATATTTTAGTCCCATTATGGAAATTGGGGTGCTTCACTAAGAGGACACGGCTAATGTGAACCGAATAGGTGCCCATGAGAGCCATCGCAGAAAAAGTTTATGTAAAGCCCTAGCCATGCCCTAGTCCAATCTCTCAAGATTCTCCACTAAGTTCATGGTGCTAGCACGCCAAAACTCGGCGTCACCTTCCCGTATGTGCGGATACCATAAAGGCATTGCTATGGCTGCTACGCTGATCAACCGACTGGTTGCGAAGCTAGCCGAGTGGCTCATGATCGATATTGTAGGACTGTAGAATGCTACTAGAGGGAGGGTGAATAGGAGCACTTGAAAAGCTCAAACTCAAACCCCCAAACTTGAAACACACAGAAAACCAGCTAGATACCATCCACTAAACAGATATGTGTCTAGCAAGCACTTGATGCCGTCCACTGATCGGATAAGTACCAAGTGATCAAAAGCACTCAACTCAAGGATCACACAATGACTGCAAGTCAAGTCAAGCAACGGACCTTGCAAAAGACGCCCACCAGCCACACAACACACCGAAGCTTGCCTCACTGAAGATCAGCAAGTGAAGAGTATAAGCATGCAGTGGTTGGCACTAAACAAGTCCGAAGCAAAGCACTCAAGGAGAAATGAACAAATAGACTAAAGAAGGAACCTGCCTAGTGATCGCCAAGATCTCTTAGCAAATGAGCTGCTAAAGATCTTAGGAACGGCCCTAGGAACCCCCAAAACCGCCTAGAACAAGGCACTAACCCTAGGATCAAACCAACATGAAGAATTGGCCAAAATCCCTGAGAATACCGGACTTTCTAACACCTATCGGATAGTCCGATACTCCGATAGCTAAATTTCTGGCAGACTGGGTTGCAAAAAACTTGCCAAAACCTAGTCAAACTATCTCAAAAAATCATGAACTCTGAACATAGGCTCATGAAAACATGGGGAACAACATACTAAAAAATTAGCCCATTTGGAGGAAGTTAGGGTCACCAGACTATCCAGTAGTTGGAGCTAGACTATCCGCCGAACCCGGAAAACTGCCTCAGTTATTGAGTTTGCAAACCCTAAACTTGACCAAACATTCTCCAATCTTCACAAAATTTGGCACAGGCTATCCTAGCACTATTCCATAGCTATCCAAAAGATCTACTCAAACAGATCAAGGGATTAGCAGGAATTTCAGATCTCACGAAGAGGCAAGCTTTGGGCAAGAAAGGAGAAAACTCAAGAACGACTTGATCATAGCAATCCTGCGGGATTGAGATGTTTGAAGACATAATCTCCACGTCTTTGCAAGTCTAAAACACCAAAAGAACAGGGCTAACTCGTAGGCAAATCAAAATCACCAAAAAGCCTTTGAGTTTCACCCAAAATCCAAACTAGAAAGGAGGGAAGGAGAGGGCTGCACACATGGACTCGAATTGCTACTGAATCTTGATGTATTGAAGGTGGGAAATTAATTCATACAAAGATCCTACAGCCTACCACCCTTAATCCTCCCACTACTGTAAAGTACTAGCTCTAGGGGACTCCAAATCCTAGATTAGCACCCGATTTTGTCTCTAAGCACTTGGCTGCTAGGAAATGCTAAGACAAGCTGCAAATAGGAAAGCAGAGGTTTGGTGAGCAATGGTTCATGGAAATTTTCATTGTATCCACATGAACTATCTAGAACCTTAGAAATGGAATTATCTTTGAAGGCAAACCTAGCGCCCTCAAGCTCTGGTGCTCCAATTTAAGAAGCTTAGCCCTTCTTCACCTTTGTTGGATAGGAATCTTTCAGAACTCCCTTTGTCTCTTGGCTTTATGTTACTATCCCACATAATCAATAGTTGTAAACAATGTGTACGCTGCTGGCAGTGTGTGCCCCTTGCTTGTAGGAGGCGGCTAGCTATTTTATTCTTCTTTGTTTGGTGGCTATAAGTGACCGTTTTTGCAAGTACTCTCTGTTCCCATGTTGATAATGATAATAACCTTTTTTTACTGTGGGAATCTCCCCCATAGTCTTTTGGTCAAAAAAATGCTAAGCCTAGGGTTTCAAGAGGTGGAAGAGTCAGCTAAATGACCAACCACAAGTCTATTTATACCCCCACGCCTAACGACACCATTTAACACTAAGACCCTTACTCTAGAATGCCTGGAAGGGGCTGAAATGAAAAAGATACAATCGGACGACTATGATGACGCTTTGATCTTCTTCTTCTCCATGCCTCGCTTGAATGTATGCCAAGTAGCTAGTAGTCTGGAAGATTCCCCCGGTTTTGAAGTTAGAAACCGGGAAACTTTATTCTGAGGGCTTCTTGGGTCGGGTCTTGGCCCAATCTTCTATCTTGACGAGTTTCAACCCACTCGCCAACTCTTCATAGCCTACGTGGCAGTTTTGAGCAGAAGCCGCCAAAGCCCCCTTGAAATGCCTTTGTGCTATGCACTCGGATTGGATCACTATGGCGGCACCCAGCTTCTCCAGTCCATCGGAGTCGCCTCACCATCCATCGGAGCTCTTACATAGCCATTGCCATACCACCTCTCTATGTACCGAGCTCCCATGATTGACCGACGCTGAGTCTTGTGCCTTCGGTCCATTGGAGGACTTGTGCCTCGGTCCATCAAGGTCATTCTCCTTCTTCTACCATTAGTCCACCAGAGGGTCTCCTGTCCATCAAAGGGCTTGAGCTTGTTGGCAATCACTCATTTCACCAGGAGAGCAATGAGGTCGGTCCATTGGCTCTCAATATCCCCCTTGATGAGTGCATTGTCAACACCCTTAACTTGAACCTAAAATAGAACAAAGACTAAGAGAAAAGCATAAAACTGAAAATAAAGAAGAAAAGAACAAGTTGCTCAAGATGCCCAAAAGCCAAACACAAGCAAAGAAGGGCAAATTGAGGCAACACAAACAAATCTAGAGATCAACCCCCTAAGACAAGGGAAACCGCTAAACACAGTCGATCAAACTAAAGCATGACCCCTCGATAAATAGGTAGACTGGCTCAACACAGTTATGCTTAGGCAAAGCATCGGCTCATCCAGAAAGATACAAAAGGCTTAACGCACCGATGCAAGATCATGCTAAAAGCTCAACTCCCCCTGAAATGCAAAATGAATGTAAAGCTCCCCCTCAACTAGATCTCATGCTAAAAGCTCAACTCCCTAGAAATGCAAAATGAATGCAAAGCTCCCTCTCAACTAGATCTCTCTAGAATTCTTCTCCTTGTACCAAAAGTCAACATTTCTCCCCCTTATTGACAATGGACACATCCATGGTTCATAGAACTCAACTCCCCCACAAATATACAATCCCCCCTCAAACTATGCCATGAAATGCAGAAAGTTACTAAGTAAGAGCTCAGCAAGGATGAAAATCTAGTAAGCACAAGTTCTAGCATACAAAGCAAGTGAGGGCAAGGAAGCATACAACAAGCTCAAGTGAATCTATCTTAAACAGATCAGGAGCATGTTTTTCAAGGTTGTTTAAAAGAAAGCATCACCAACATGAATAGCATCTAGCAAGGTAGACATGAATAGCAAGATGCTAGCAATGCATAAAGGTGTGCTACTCTCAACCAAACAATATTCAACAGGCCATAAGCAATTTAGAGACTTGCAAATTTCAGAATTAATCACTTGTGAATCATAAGCAAGTTCTAGTTTAGTGACAGGTGTTATTTACTTGTCTAACCACTTCTTACCAACCAATTCCAAGCCTAGGTTCAGAAAACCATTAGAAGCTTAAGACAATGTTTTGGTCATTCACAACTTAGTCCATATTTTTGCCAAATTGCAAAGGAAAGCTATCTCGAACTGAGTCAGTGTGACAAGCAAACCCACCTAGATATTTTCAATTCAGCTCATAAGACACCACTTACAAACAGTTCCAGTTCAGATTTCAAATTTAGGCAAGGTGTCATAAATGCTTAGGCATCAACTTAACAAAGGCATATGACTAGCATATCCAAGCATGAAAGGATAGCATAGCATTCAACACTCATACACATGCTAGGTAGCCAAGTCAAGTGGTGATCATGGTTTTTTTTTATTTTTAGGAAATAAAAATGACTTAGCTCACAAATGATATTAGATAGATTCAAGGAGCTTTGCCAACCATGATCATACAAGCACTGTATAATCTAGCACAAGCAAGTACTGTCAATATCTAGGTTGGGGTACTACTCCTTTTATGGGGGTCGCAATGGCTTTTACACGATATTCCTACCTATCGTTTTAGAAATTTATCATTCTTCCATTTTACTAGATGGAATTTTAACAAATTAATTTTCTACTAACTAAAAGTATGACTTCATAGTTTTTCCATGTTTGTTTTTTCAGTCAAACTCAAAGGGGAAACTTTGCTTCTTATCTTTTGTTTTGAGGATCGATGAATCAAATGATATTTTTGTTCCAATTTTTGCCGCTTCTTTTCCCTCTAAATTAAACTTTTTTTGCCATAATTTTCCGTTTCTATTATTGCTAAAATCTAAAAATGCATTTTTGTCGCTTTTTGGCCGACAAAAGATGTTTCATTTCCTGTAATGATTCAATGCCATTGCTTGCAATGCTTTGTTCGGGTCTTTGAGCACTAAAGTGTTGAGCAGAGCATATAGCCTTTCGAGCACTCATGAGATTTGGTAAACGCTTAAGGACCTCCATGACGGCATGAGTGACGTTAAGGAGCAAAATCTTAGCTTGGTTATAAGTGATTTAAATAACTTTGCTATGCTTCCTAATGAATTAGCTAATTACATGTACTCATGCTTAAATATTATTGCCTGTGAGTTCAATTCGATAGGTGCAACCAAGCTAAGCGAAGTCAATATCTCAAGGAAGACCGTTGAAGTGCTTCTAAGTGATAAATATGCAAGCATCATCACCTATCTTCTCAATCAAGATATGAGCTCCATGACGGCCACCAAGGTTCTTGGCAAGATCACCGCTTTTGAGCCTTACCACAAGATTGTCTAAGACATCTCTTCATCCAAGTCACTTTCTCTCACCATTCATGGTGAAAAGAGGAAGATGGAAAAGGGCAAAAGCAAGAAAGAAGCAAGCTCAAGCAAGTTGCATGTTCTTGCCTTTCAATTGGTTTTATTTATTGCTTGCTTGGTCGTGTTGTCATCAATCACCAAAAAGGAGAGATTGTAAGGAAAATGGGCCTATTTCTCTAAAGTGATTTTGGTGGTTGAAGTGACAACATGTACTATTGAGACTAATTTGTGTGAGAATATTTGTCTAAGTCCCAGGGTGCAAATAGATCGAAGACTTAGGGAATAAACACTTCAACAATAAAAGAAGCCTCAAGTTTAAGATCCAAAACCCAATGCAATTTATACGAATTGGAGGGTCCTATGGTACCATAGGACTGTACCATCGAACTGTCCTATGGTACCATCAGTTCTAGGTAGTGGAGAGGAGAAGACCATGTCTCGACGTTTTGAATGCATTGGATGGTCCTATGGTACCATCGGACGGTGCCATCTGAAGGTCCAATGGAACCATTGGATATTCTAGCAGCAAAGAGGAGAAGACCAAGTCCTGGCGCTTTGAACGCATCGGACAGTACCATCGGATAGTCCTATGGAACCATCAAACATTATAGAATATGAGGCCAGATCCAATCGTGTCAATCTTCTCTAGAGTTGGATCTTATTAGGTTGATCGGTATAGATTGATCTACACCGTTGAGTTTGAGATTCTAAATTGCATAAAACAAAATGTCTGGTTGTTCTTTCTTTACATCTTTTTTTATGAGTTTTAGGCTGAATACAGCTTTTGACTATGAAAAGCGGAATATTATTTCACCTTAAAATAAAGATTTATTAGTCTAAAAGGGGTAACAAAACAACGGGTTAACATTTACATTTTCCCAATAAGAAAACACGAAAATAAGGACACATGATGAAGAAACACAGAATGAAAAAAGGAAAAGAAAAACACACGAAAGACAAAGACATATAATATGGGAATGCGCGGCCCAGAGAGGGAAAAAAAGCCCAACAGCTATGGCATACGAGTTGTGGCCTTTATGCATGTTGACTCTATTCCTCTCCTGTTTCGCTAGAAGCAGAGACCACAAACTGGCCACCAACAGCAAAGTAACGAGCCCCTATGAAGATCCTGAATATGGGCCCGCTGAGGATTCAAATGTGGCCCAGATTTTTCGTCAAATTCTATCCAACATGCATTTTCGCTCTTGTGATTCATGCAGAGTACGAGTAGTAAGATGATTCACTTGATATGTAGAACCGGTTAAAACTCGATTTGGGAAAGTATATAATAGAATTTTTATCCTACATTCCTAGCAATTAGCAAATATACTTCTTTGTGCATCAGAAACAGTGCATATTTTTCCGTCTACATGCCCGCACAAACTGAAGCAAGGATTTAAACAAATAGCATGCAGTTTGATGATGAGATCATATTCAGTTCTTGTTCTGAGCAATATAACGGACCTGTAGAAATATTGCTTGTATATAATTAAATACCAAGGTGCATGTATGTTAAACGCAAATTTGTGTGTTAGGCTGGTTCTAGCAGCCGGTGCAAAACTCGGAGCTTGCACTCCTCGTCTTCTGTATTCTCTCTTCTGTATTCTCTGATAGTATATGTATATCCATTTGCACGGTCTACTAGACTCAGTCTTAATATACACCAGAGTTGAGACTAGTATGGCGCCTCCGTATCTCCTATTGCTCATATAAAGTGAAATAATTGCCTGTGCAGACTCATGATATATATACACCATGTATACACACTTATCCATATGAACTTATCTGCGTAGGATTTATTCCGATCCTATGACAGAGGCGGGCCTATATGTGATTTAGATATTGGGCATTCAAAATTAAAATGGAGATACAAAATCTCAATGGATAAAGAAATTATACCCTTACAAATGAAATATACGCAGAAAATCAAGAGTATTCGCTTGAATACCTATGATCCCCTACGTGCCCACCCCTGTCTACGAGCACATTTGAGATCGAGCCTAAACTGATAGATCTTTTTATTACCCAAACCGTTAAGTTTGAGTGGCTCGTTATCATCAGACACCGGGCTAATAACACTGATTAATATAGACTATTTCTTAGAAATTACAAACATCAGGACCGTCTAGAACTTGTTGGGTGGAGTACCCTCCACCACAGAAACTTAATAAGCCACGCTTGTGTCACAAGGCTGTGTGTGAGCAAATAAAGGAACATCTTTATATTAGTATTATACTACGTACTAGCCTCCAAAGATTAAAGTCCCTACCTCGATCACCAAGCTAGCATCATTTTAACTATACTAATGACAAGATCATCCTAATTACTTGGTATCAAAAAGGAACATCAACACAATAATCATGTGATTGAACGCTGGACCCAAATCAAAAAACGAGCATTTCCCTATGAGAAAGAAGTTCACGTGGATGCGTCAGACTGTCAGTGGCTCAGTGAGGTGCCAGTACCGCAGCTTCATGAACGGATCGCCATACGAATGCGGACGCAGATCGATCATATATACGGTGTCTATAGATTATTGTTCTTGGTGTGAGCGTTCCATATCATATGCTGCACCAGTGCACTAGGTGCCGTCCCGGCCGGCCTAGCTCAAGCGCAACGAATAAATTTCGATCCTCCGCTCTCTGGACTCTGGTTGGGGAGCGGATGTTGCGGATGTCGCGCAGTCACCTAACACGTGATGTTCTGATCGTCGCGCACTGGCAGTGTACTGTGCGCATCCACACTCCACCGATCGATATCCATGGCAACGGCAATAAGTTCAAAGATAATGACTTCGTCCCAGATTCCTTACACGTATAGAAATATACTGGCCGGCTTTAGTTACTTGTTCTCGTAATTTTTTGAATGACATAGGAGTGGTGCACGTTGCCGCAACACTATCTTACTATTACTAAGGGTTACAATAAGAAACACTAATTAGAATATACACGTTAAAAGAAAGATAAATCGTAAAAATTTATAAAATACCACAAACAACTAGCCATAAGTCTATCAGGTAGCCTCTAGTAATACTAATAATACTATACTAGTCGTTTGATCTATTATATTTTCTAAAATATTACACATCATGCCATTATGAATGATAATTAAAATAACCTACTAAATTTAATTATAAATTACTCACATGCTATTATGATAGATTAATTAATATAACCCCTAATTTTACATATAAATTACCCACCATGATAGTGCAAAATATGAATTAAAATAATACCTAAATTTATACATAAAATACTTTGGCATGCCATTATTAAATATCAGTAAAATTATCCACAAATTTACATATAAATTACCTATTGTTCTATAGTGAAATAAAATCTAACATAGCCCCCTAATTTTGCATAGAAATGACAACTATACCATTAAAAAATATAAATGTTAATTAGGTAGAGCCTATTATAGATAGATAAGATAAAAATTATATGTGTGTATTTTTGATTAATTGTGGATCTCAAATTTATATATACATATGTGCTTCCACTGGTTGACGTACTATGACTACAATAGATCGATAACGTTTTTTTCCAGAGAGAACAACATTCATTTACAACTATATGTATCATGTTCTTCCCTAAAAAATTGTCTATTACGGTCATAATGTTGCGTGGCAACATTAACATATACTAGAACGTATATCCAAAACTTAATAGCACAATAATCTTCTATACCCAAATAACTTGGGATGGGATTTCTCTAAAGTTTAGTGAAGCCATGTTACCGCTCATTAAGACTCACTATTGATGTGTTCCATCAATTTTCAATGGCTAATAACAATCATGCTTGTGAAATAGCCTTTCCAAGTAGAGTACAACAACAACTTTTTGCAACAAATGTCACAGGCCACAACACCATTCAATATGACTCTCTATTAATGTCATCCATCCATTTGTTGTGCGGCAAATACCAGTTATGCATGTAAACTATTACTATAGTCTTTGTGAATAAAAAATGGTACAAAATTCCCACAACGATGTGCATGGTATCAGCTACTCCCCATATTCCAAAAGAAAAATCATCCGGGCTAGAGATCTTTAGATATATAGATTATTAAGGGCTAATTTGGGATGTAGAATTTCTAAAGTGCAGGAATAGAATTACATAACACTTACAATTCAACATGAACTAAAACATAAAAAAGTTTCTAGTGGAATTTTAGGATGCAACACAACAAGAACACATGAATTTGTATGGAGATTGAAACAAAGGAAATTTTCAAAGATGTTGCACCTCATGTTAAAACTCCTCAAAACATTTCAATGAAATGATCCATTACCCAGAAAATTTATAGGATTCATACAAACTCAAATCTTCTGTTCCAAAGGATGATATAGGAATATGTGTGCCCTACATTTTTACTATCCTCTTAAATTCATCTATTGTTTCTTTGTTCTAAAGGGGACCTAAAGGGGTTGAAACAAACTCGTTGCCCTTTCTTTATTAGGAACTTTCATTTTGGAAACTAAAAGCTGATCATGACTTGTCTTTTTAGGTAAATTTTGAACCTAAGATTGACTTGTTTTTTTTTTTTGGAAAAGGGATCGGAATAGTGAATATAATGGCTAACAACAATATCAAATTGCTGCAATATGCATACATTATGAATTTTGCCATATTGCAACCTTTCTTATCCTGCCAAATTCAAAATTTACAGTAATTTTTCTGCAATACCAAGTGATACTTCATCAAGGCATATTTCGTGGTAGATTAAATGGAACTAATATGGATGTTGTAGATTTTTGTGCACAGATGTGGTAGATGGACAAACACAACCATGCTGTGGTAGAGGAGCTTTGCCTCCCCTTCCCCACGCAATCTTGGATGCCACCTTGGTCATTTTGCCACCACGGTGGTGTGGATCTCAGCAGAATAGAGCGTAGGGACGCAGATGGAGCGATGGTGGAGAAGGAAGTGATGGTGATGGAGCTCAAGGTAAATAAGGAAGTTCCTTACCTAGTCTCCGTAGATGGGATCTCAGAGACCAGGATCGGAGGTGGCTATTGGTCCAAGAGGAAAGAGGAGCAAGGGGAACCAAGAACATGGAGTGATGTCATCACAATGGGTTAGCGGGTAGGTTATCAGGTTTTTTTTTTTACGATAGAGCATACCCAGGCAAATTCAAGTCAAAGACTTGTCTTGAGCACTTTCTTTTGAAAAGTTTATTCTAGGAAGAGAAGATCCTGGTATTTTAGATGTATTCATATGTGAGGTGTGTGCTGATAATGAGGTGTTGTAATGCCTTAATAAATTGAATCTTATTAAGATATATGCTTACTCGGTCTTGAAATTATTAATAGAGATATAAGTGTGTAAGGCTATTCCCAACATCAGTTTAATTGCATAGTTATCAAAAGTGACATCTCAACATTAGGTACCGGTGTATCCTAAATTTTATCTATATGAAACACTCTTATTTTCTCACATTCGTATCATTACTATGTCATCATCTTTACTTGCGTACATGTCATTTAATGAAATTAAAACTGAAATGAAACACCAATGGGATTGACCTAGGGGCATGTGCGCTTTCATGTTTATAGGTGTAAATATATGCAGCTCCTTTTGTACTAAATGCTAAGTTTAAAAAGAAGCGTGATGATGCCTAGGCCACCTAATGACGTGTTCTGAAAATGTGTAATGGCCAAGATTCTAGCACTACCAACTGTGGAGAGCCCAGGGCCTGCACAAGGAGCCACCAGGACAATCTACCAGCCAGCATCAGTTTGAAAAATTGGAGGCATCCGTGGAATTGGCAAAGTCACTGTATATATAATAAATAGAGTTTGTACCTGACGCTGAAATATGATATGTAGACAGGAGAACCCGGCCAAACTCCCAAGTCAATCGTGGGGCAGGTTGTTGGAGGAACGGTCCGCGTCGCGGGCCCTGCGGCTGCCGCTAGCTGCGGTGCCTCATCGTTGGAATTTCTGGCGCCGGCCGCGGCGAGAGAGCAGAGCAGGAGGGCCATCACGCGAATAAGCCGGAAGCCCTGGGCCTGCGGTCTTGGCACGAGCAAGAAAACGTCAAAGCCAGGAGCAGCGCTGAAACGACCGCAACATTCTGTTGCGCTTAATGGACGCCAATGTATTGGTCAGAGGCTGTCATCTCGCTGCCCCTCCGCCTCCGTCCAGTGGTTAATGGAGTACGTTTCTTGTCCTCAGTATCAGGGCTCGCAATTCACTCGTCAACCGTGCGTGGGACTGATTATATATGCGTGCATGGAGAGTATGTATATCGGATATTATTGCATATATCCGCGCATGTAGCTGCTGAATGTTAAGTTAGTCTCTTATTTTTTGTGTTCTTTTCAAGCTCACCGCCCGGGCCGGGTAGCACGTAATGTAAAGTGTTCGTAGTGGCCTGCTACAGTGGTAACGCCAACTTACCGCTGCCACTATGGTGTAGCGGTATTTAAATAGTATATTTGAACTTAGCGGCCGCTATTTGATGTAATGAGTTCTATAACGTGCCGCAATAGTGTATAGCAAAGCCCTTATTGCGTGCCGGCTCCACAAATAATCCTAACCTATGTATTTGGATTTACTATCAACGGCTCTAATTGAGTCACCGTGAATCCATATTGTTTTTATATAATAATATGTAATGACTATGAGTACAAACCAACATCTTTTATGTTAATTTAAATCAAAGTACGAAATAGCGCGCTATAGCATTGCTATTGTGCGCTAATAGCGTTTTTGAAAATCTAACGCTAAATTTTATAGCGCGCAGTTTTGTACATAGATTTAAATAGTTGTTGACATATAGGCTATATATATAAGTGCATTATATGTCTATTTTTTATTCTTAAATTATGTGTATTGATTTGTTGGTACTTTTTGTTTTTTAGTTGGATTTTAATGTGTGTCCAAATCATGTTTATAATATATATACTTAATTTTATTAGTAATGTTTAAATTCCGCTATTAGAACTTAGCGTCTGCAATAGCATCCGTTATCTCAATATGTTTAATGCTGTATTTGATATTTTCAGAGAAGAAATATAGAGAAAATAAATTGGCTCTAGGACATCCAAATCGATGTTGAGTACCCAGTGGAGCATGGCATGATTCTTTTTCCTCCTTTTCCCTCCTCTCTCTCGCTTTGCTTTCTTCCTCCTCCCTTGCTCTGCCGAGCATGCTGCCAACCTGTTCGATCGGTGCAATGATGCCATTAGATTATAGCGTTGGTCTCGATAGACAAGCTTTAAATTTTCTTTTACTTCGGTTATTGGAAGATTTCAATTCCTACACTCCTATTCTTGGAACATTTCCATTTGAAATTAGAACATGACTCTGGTATATCATCGTTTCTTCCAAAGAAGCTTAGAATTTTATTGTGAACATGACCTAAAGTGTATCCTTCTAACCTAGGTCATTAACTAAAAAAAGATGAAATAACCAAGTTTTCACAACTCTTGTCCATCGATCCATCTTCCTAATTATTAATTGCAGGTTACAAAATAAGCATGAATTGTAAAGCGCACTAGAAAAACAGTAAATCCTAAAAATTTCCACAAAAATCATAAACATCTAGCCTTCCATCAAATAAGATCCAATAATACTAGTAAAGTAGCCATTAGATCTATTATATTTTAAAAAAATTATCTACCACAACATTATAAAAGACCAATAAAGTAACTCACCTACTTTTTCATATATATTACACGTCATGGCATTATGAAATATAAATTAAAATAACCCCTAAATTTTCATATAAATTACCCATCATGCTATTTATAAACAATAAATTAAAATAAAAAATAAATTTACATATAAATTACGCACCATGCCACTATATAAGATGAATTAAATCCACCATATCATTATAAAATATGGTTTAGTACCTCTAATATACTTTCAAATAATCACCTCTAATGTACTACTAGATAAAGTAAAATAACATCTAAACTCTAAACAACTAAAATATGTTGTTATAAAAAATTAAATAACAAAAAGAGACACACTCACACACACATATATTTAAAAATTTAACTCGTGCGAGAGTATGGATTGATAAACTAGTATATATAATACTCCCTCCGTTCCAATGTATAAGTCGTTTGACTTTTTGGTACTAAGTTTGACCGGTTCATCTTATTCAAAATATTTATAAAAATGTGGAAAGATTCAATTCGTAGTTAAAGTATATTATATGATAAACCGAATTACAATGAAAGTAAATGACAATTGTGAATTTTTTTGAATAAGATGAATCGGTCAAATTTAGTATAAAAAAAATCAAACGATCTATAAATTAGGACGGAGAGAGTAACTATTATCTTTTCCCCACGATTGTGCTAGGCTGAGGCCGGTTTGCGTATCTATCACATTAATAATTTCCAACGATTAAAGTTGTGCCAGTAGAGGTTCAATAGAAGCGATCGAAAGGCGTTGAAGAGGACCAATAGGATTGAACCTACTTTTCTATCAGTGGTTAATTCGCTCCCCGTGGGCTGGGTTTATATAAAATTAACAGGAGTTTTAGCGTTTATACCCTCTTTCGAAGTGTAATAGTGATTTTTCTCTCATTTTTTAACTTTGCGGATTTACTCTTACATTTTTAAATCGAAACCAAGTTTTACCTTTGCGCAGTTAACATCTTTTAACAATTGGACTATTTTGCCTATGCGATTTTGTTCATGTTTTTAGTAACAGATTGTTATAATACCCCTACTTTCGTCCCTATTATTGTTGCCACCGCCGCCGGTGAAGCCAGCAGCGAGCGCCACCATGGACCTGCCCACGCGGCTCATTAACAACTTCCTGTGGAGGCAGGAGCCATCCCGGGCCACCTTCAACGACCCGATGCTCGAGTGACCTTGACCTCTGCGTGAATCGCTTCAGTTTACGTAATGGAACTAAAATATGCTTTATTACCATTTCAGGGTTTGGTATTCACATTCTTACATGAGAGTGATACAGATCCGCTCTAAACGGGTCGGACAACGAGGGGCGCAGCCCTGAAAATCTAAGCAGCAGAATATAAAACATAGGCCCATCTTCCTCACGCCACAGTTGGGAAGCAAGTCGTATGCACGCCACAGCGGAATAGGTTTTACTCTGATCAGAGGTTGTACCAATTCCCACAAGTTGGACTCAGGGGCACGTTACCGTCGTAACTGCCCGGATTCTAAACTAAGACATTGCCTTTGTTTCATCGCCTAGCAGGACTTTAGGGGTGACGGGGTTCGGCGAGTGGATTAGGGGCCGGAGATGGTGTTCCCACAGTGTAGCGCGGGTGCATGCCCACGGTGTGTGGGGAGGGGGGGAAGGGTGCTGCAAGCGTGGCGGTGGCTCCGGTGGAGGTGAGAAGTGGGGGGGGGGGTGAGGTGCTGGTGGAGTGGAGGGAGTCTAGTCGAAGCTCAAGTAGCGAGTAATCGAGCTCCGGTGGTTTGCGGGGGGGGGGGGGGGTGGATTTGGTCTGCGGCGGCGGAGAGGGAGCTCGGCAGAGCATGAGGTCGGGGAAGATGGGCGGGGGGGGCATGCTTGCGGCTAGCAATGTCGGCGGTTCCCGGGGTCGGTCGCGGCGCGCGGTGTTTTGTAGCCGATGGAAGGAGAGGAGATGGCCCGGCACGGGTGGCGTAGGTATGACAGTGGGGCCGGGGCTAAGGTGGGGCCTACAGTGGCAAGGCGTCGCGGCGGTCACGGGGCGAGGAGGTGCGGCGGGGTCGGTAGGGGCCGGGAGCAGCACAGCGGGGCCCGGTGCAATGGCATCCGCGGCCGGGCGCAGCGCGGTGTCCCCGCACAGCACATGCAGCACGCTGGAGGAGGAAGAAGGTGGCGGGGAGGCTGGCGAACGGGACTCACTTGGCAGGGAGGGTAGGCGTGGAGCCTGGTTGTCATAGAGAGAGAGGGGGGGGGGCGGCGGCGATCGGCTGTGCCGGCTTGGTGGCCTATGTGGAGGGAGGAAGGGGCTGAGGTGGTGGCCCAAGAGGGAGGAGCGGGGAGGCGGGGCTAGCTAGGCCAGGGGGATGGGCCGAATGGGACCTTCCCCTTTTTGGTTCGTGGATTTTGGATTTTGAAAATTTGAATTGTGGTAGGGAATGAGAGATATTTAGAGGTGTTGTGGTTTGAAATATTTGTCAAATTTTGGTATTTTGTTGAGCTCACGTTAGCACACTTGAACGAACAAGCAAACAACCAAGGTTTTTTGAAAATTGATTTTGAATTGGTGAGAGCTTAGAAGGAAAAATCCGGTCCTAATTTTCAGGGCATTACACTACGGCTACTCCTCTGCCGCAACAATGGCGACTCCTACTACAACTAGAAGCTCGGTGGCGCCTCCACGGGCATTCACCTCCATCGCCACCGGCCACGGCCTCTTGCTGACCCACACCGAGGAGGCGCTCCGCATGGCCAAGACCACCACGGATGACAAGGTCGCCACCCTCAGCTCCGCCTTCCTCCCTGCCTTCAGCGGTGCCTACACCCTGCTCTCATGTTCTCCGTCTTTGTGCAGTTCGAAAAGGACCCGTCCAAATCCCAGGCTGTGCCTCCTCATTAGGTGGGAAGGGGGAACAAAGGGGAGCTGCGGCCGCCGGGTAGCGCACCCTCGCCAACCCAAGCTCCCTCTTTGGGGCGGGGGGCGGGAGAGGGGGAGTAACTGCGGCTATCGCACCACATGCCCTCGTCGGGGTGGGGAGGGAGGAGGAGGCACGACACCGATGACTCGCACAAAAGCAGGAGTTAGACTGCCGAGGGGGAGCCGAGGGAGGGGCACGCCTGGGCGAGCTCCACCGCTGCCGCCACCTCCAATTGCGCCAGCGTGTGAGAGACGGAGAGAGTAGATTGGGTTGGATTGATAAGGGTAGAGGGTATGTGTGTATTTTCCCCTATTTTTGTTTGTTTTTTGTTTTTTCTTAACTCGGTTAATTCGGAAACTGTTGACAGACGTTACTAATAGGGGCAAACAACGGATTCATTTTCGAAATCTGGAGTAAAATCATAAATTTTGAAAAATAGGAGTAAAATCACAATTGAACACTAGAATAAATGCATGAACACCAATATCCCAAATTAATATGAGTTAAGTGATTTAATCAGACTCAATATCCTCTAATAAACAAAAGAAAGCTCATCCATCGAGATCATTCCTCGTCCCCATGTTGAGGACATCTATTATAAAACTCTTATGTATGCATCGCTTCTTTGAGTAGTTAAAAACTTCCACCACATTATTGTTGGCATCAACAACTGCCCAAAGCTATTTCCATACCACCATTACTTTTACTTATAATAACATGTAGGTTGCCTTCACAAGAATATATTGCTGGATGCATTATTGGGCATCGTTGTTCTCCACACATGAGACTATCTTTTTGACGAACAAAGCACTGAAGATCAATCTTTTGGAGAGCCTGCTATAAATGAAATCATAGTCTAAGGTAAAAAAAAAATCCAAAACAATATAATAATATATAGGATCACACATGCATATAGTGACGACGATAATTGTGCAAAGGGAACAAATATGTACATGGGGAGTGGCAGTCGATCACCAGGACTTAGGAGAGAGGCCTCGAATGATTATGACAATGAACCTACCTTTAATAGGGCGACAGTTTGTGCGTATAGCGAGCTGATATGCAATCTAATATGTATAGAACAAACATGGTCGATCTATATGATGCATGCATGGATATATGGTCAAAGTATGCGGTCTGCATTATAGTTATCTAGGTTTTATAACATATCATTAGCACAGGCTCAGATCCAATTAGGCCTACGTATTTGGTCAATGCTGAAAATAAAAACTACTTTCTAGGTTCCTACAGGACATACCCGATGCAGTCAACTTAATTAATCGTGTTTCGATCACTAAGTAGGTCCTAAACAAAAGAATACGGAATCGTAGATCCAAAAGCATAATTCCTTTACTCTCATTGAATCTGTCCAATTGACCAACGGTGATATAGCATAAAAAGTTTTAGTCAGCGTACGTCCTGGTAGATTATTAGTTTTCATGTTCAGGGATATATATCATAGGTGCTAGGAGAACTACGAAAGATTTTACGGTGGTTGGAAAGGTACCATCGGTACCAAACGGAACCACTTTTATGCTTTATGCTCTTTGCGGAATTAAAAAATATTGTTACCGGTTTCACCATTTTTGATACTGGATTCACTTATTTGGTACCATCTGGTACCGGTACCGTGGTACTACCTATTTTTAAACTATTAGATCTCCTCTGATAAATGGTTCCTATATTTCTCAACCACCATAAAATTTGTTAGAAAACTAAGCATAAATTAAAATATTTTATAGTGGTAGGAAAGGTACCCACCGGTACTGGGCGGTACCATTCCATTTTAATTCGTGAGATTTTACAGTGATTGAAAAGGTACCCACCAGTACCACACGGTACCAATATTTTTTTAATTTTTAAAAGCTTTTATGCCTTGTGTAGAATTTAAAAATAAAAATATGCGTACCGGTTCCACCATTTTTTTACCGGATCCACCTATTTGGTATCATCTGGTACCACATATTTTTAAACCGTTAGATCTTCTCTGATGGACGGCTCCTATTTTTTCCAATCACAGCAAAATTTGTATATTGTTCGTATCATACAAATAACAAGCTACATTCTCACAACATAATAGAGTTATTCGATCAATTGTTTTTGTTGCAAGGAAATATTTTGCTACAAATGTACTCAAATGTTTTAATATCCATCCAAAATCATATATATAGCTCACAAGATTTTTAATGACAATCCAATTACTGTATTAAGATATTAATTTTATGACACAAGATTGGTATTATTGTATTCTATTTATAATTATGCACACATGGTTGTAATTTTAAGCACATAATAGATATTATATTAGGGAAGCAATTGTTAATCAAAGACTTCCTAATAAACAAATAAATTACACCTTATATTTTACGAAGGTGGGAGTAATATCTTTTCAGCTGTTGCTATATAACCAAGCAATATTAGTATAAAGAGTAAAATCCATCTCCGGTCTCTAAACTTGCCTCGGTGTGTCAACCGGTCTCTAAAGTTTCAAAGTGACCATCCCGGTCCCTAAAGTTGTCTTGGTGTGTCAACCGGATCCCTAAAGTCTTAAAGTGACCATCCCGATCCCTAAACTTGTCTTGGTGTCTCAACTCGGCATCTAAACTTGTCTTAGTTTGTCAACCCGGTCCTGGTCCAAATGGTCAGTTTGAGACTTTTAGGGACCGGGTTGACATACCGAGACAAGTTTAGGGACCGGAATGGTCACTTTGAGACTTTAAGGACCCGGTTGACACACCAAAACAAGTTTAGGGACTCAGATGGTCACTTTGAGACTTTAGGGACCGGGTTGACACACCAACGCAAGTTTAGGGACCGGAGATGGATTTTACTCTAGGATAAACTCCCAAAGTACTTTATAGTACAATATCAACAAGAGAGCTGCATATCAAGTAAATTATTGGCACAAAGAACACACGAGGTCATTGCAATAATCATGTTACCGGGCTATAGATCTTCCTATTCAATGAATTAGTTATAGTGCATAGTTTACACTTCAATACTCATGGAAATTTAATCAACTTCTTCATAGAAAAACTACTTAAATGATAATATACAGATCAACATACTAAACTAACAAACTTATGTGGCTGATTATAATTGCATGTTAATGTATTCATGCCAATAAAAAATACTCGATGACAAGGATCCAGAAGAACTTTTAAACATTTGAGTATCCACAACGATTTCAATATTACGTTTAATTTCTAAATGCCAAAGTATAATTGTGTCATGAAATACTTTTTTATCAAGTACTAGTGTACTAGTAACTTTAGGAGGTACTCCCTCTGTCCTGAATACAAGGGATGGAAACGTTCAAATTTTGTTCTAGATTATAAGGGAATAGAGCATTTGTCATCCTTAGCTACTGTAAAGGCTTGTCAAAGATGAAGATCTAGATAGCAATTACGGAAACTAACATAGCTTCCCACCATTTAATAAGGCAAGGTGAATGCGCTATTTACAGCCACTGCTAATCTATCCTAAAATTCCTTCGTTACATTATACTTTCTCCGTTCTATAATAAGTGTTGTTATAGGATTTTTAGGACAAATTAGAAAGAGTGGGATATGACGCATGTGCCCTTGATTAACAGACTAATCTTGCCCTTTTTGTGGTGTATGCATACATGCATGCAGATTAATTTCCTTTTAAAGGCTACTAATCTCCTAAAAAGTAGGACATTTTAGTGGGATGGAGGGCGTATATCAGACGGATGGAGTACACATGATAATGCATATGTATGAAATTTGTAGAGACCCTTCTAATCCTATAGAAACGGATAGTTTGATATTAGCATCAAATAGAAATTATTAATTTTTAGATGACAGAATAAATATGTGCACAGAAGCGCAAGTAAAATAATGTGAATAAACCCGACCACTAATAATTGGTGACTGAATATGATTTTAACAATTGATAGATGAGTGAATGCGGTTCAATTTTTCCTACCTTTTGAATTTTATATTGTCTTTACTCCTCTGCAGTGACCGCATGACAAAAGAAAAATAATGTACTGATCCATGTTACTATGCATATACATAGAGAGAAACAGTCCCTAAGTAAGTAGTGCATGTCACAGATGAACATAAAATATGTATCTATATAAGGTCTGGGAAGCACGGTTAACTTAAATTAACAGTCTTATTATTACTTAATCTCATGGTGCAGTGTGCATGTTTTGGAAGGCCTTGAGACAAGTACTTGAAAGATCTCACTCCAATGCCTTGATCGACATGGTGAGATCCAAAGTACTCAGCCCCAGAGCGGCCTTCTTGCTGCTGCTACCTGTCTCTGCCCCTCCTAACCTCCAGGCATCCCTGCCGCTCCCCTGGCCGCCGCTGTGGTCGCCATCCCGGAGTGACAGAGAGAGCGAGAGTGGCAGCATCTTATTATGGCTGTCCACGTCCTCCTCTTTACTTAGCTCGATGCTTAGGATCTTCCTCTTCTTGGCCTTGTCGTCATCTCCTCCCACGTTGGGGCTCAAGCTTAGCTGCAAGTCCGGCGGCGTCCCGCTCTTGTCCTCCATTGTTGACATCGTCCTCTTCGCTGATGCCCTGGTCCCATTGGTTGGACTCTTTGTATCATGGTGCGTCTGCAATATATTGTCATGAGACATGTCCGAGAAGAGCTGCAAGCAAATGGGCGTGTCGTCAATGTCGTCGTTATAGAAGAACGAGACGTACCTCAAGCCGGGAACCCAGGGCTTGGCTCGTCACCACGGGATCGGACGACGTCGTGTTAGCGTCGTCGTTGCTGTGGTAGACGTTGCTACCAGCGGCGCCTCTTCCCCTAGACAGGAGATGGTGACCGCCCAGCGCAAAGCCCGGGGAGGCGGCTGCCGACATTGTCCTAGGCAGGGGCCGGGAGGAGCCGCTGCGGTTCATATCAACGCTTCCAGACGGCCTTCCACCGTGGTTGGCAGCACCGGCGTCGTCCGACGATGAGCGGTTGGAGGCGATGGCATCCCGCACGTCGAACAGATGCGACGTTGGCTTGCCGTCCTTTCTGAAGACCATGTCGTGGATGAGCCCTTTCGCCGGGCTAGTGGTCATTGATGCCCGCCGCCCTTGCCGCCGCTGCTGCGTGCTGGCTGAATGTCCACTCTTGATTTCTATATGCACAAGCAAGAAATTGAAGACTGCTGGTTAGGGTTCCACGTGATCATTGGACGACGAGAATAATGAAGTTGAATGCACATGGTGTTAGTATCTTCGATCTTGTCAAGCACCTGTGTCCACCGTAGTTCTTGAAGTCGAACGTTTGCATTGCGGGCTGCCGGCGTTGGAGGAGGCCGAAGAGCCTGCTGGCCTCTGGCGAGGCTGCGCTTCTTGACCCCAAGAACCCCCCGCTGTGGAGGAGGCTGGAGGAGAGCGCCGAGCCGGCAGCTCGATGGAAGAACATGTCATGGAAGCGATGGTCCCCTCTCCTCATGTGGAAGTCCATGGGCGAGAAAACTGCCAAAGTTGAGCAGCGAAGGTTAAGGAAATGATCAAATCCATGGCGTTTTCGATGTGTGTTACTGCGGACGAGATTAAACTAAAATGGGGGACAGAGATAGATTTGAGGTGAGTACCGGAGGAGATGGCTGCTCTCTCGTGTCCGGACTCGTGGTCCAGCTTCTTGCTTCTGTACATCTGAAAAGCCAAATCGGATGAACAGAGAAAAAAAAGTTATGCATGCCCAACGCTTGTTATGTGACGGAAACAACTAGCACACAGCAACTTAGTAGTCATGACTCATGAGATGTAGGCCTGCTTCTAATCAGCTTTACCTGCAAGTGACTTTTTACATGAGCAATGCTGAGCCCCCTCACGTTCATCATCTGAAGCACCAGCTTTGGGGTTGCTCCTATCGAACGAACAATTGAAACGAAAATTTTAGAACGTCGATTGAAGGGAAATTAAATTAATTTCGAAGAAAAAACTGGATAAGAAAGGAACAGCACACAATTCTTGAGATTACTTACTCTCTTGGCCGCCCAGCCTCTCCACGGCGTGCACAAACGCCATATGGAGGTCTGGAGTCCACCGGAGCCGTGGGAGCTTGGACCTGTTGTACTGCCTCACCGTGGGCGCCCTCTCAGCGCTGCCCTCATCCTTGCTGCTGCTATTCATGTCATGACCCTTGTTGCTCCCGGAATTGTGGTTGGTGCTGCTGTCGCTGCTTGAACTCCTGCCCCCTCCTGCAACTTCGCTTGTGCTTCCGCCATCATCACCTTCCTCCTCCTCCTCCACGTTATCGTCACCATCCTCGCCGACTTCCCCTTCCTCGCTCCCATGATCGAAGCCCTCGTTAAGGTCGAGGATCATGGCTGGTACGGAGTCCTCTGAAGATCTCTTCTCATTTTCTTCAAGGCCGATCTGCATCACCACCTTGTCTTTCAACTCTACCATGCTTTCCACCTCTCAGAGGTCCTCTCCACCCTCTCTGCGTGTCTCTCTACACCACCATGGTAGGATTGGAATGAGGTGTGTGTGCTTGGAGTAGGAACTGGGAAGGAAGAAGAGGGGAATGTGATGGGAATAATACAAGGGAGAGGAAGAAGCATAAGCAAGCTTGACGAGGGAATAAAATAAAAGGACGGGCAAATGGACAAGTATTCCACTACATTGACTAGTTTTCAACAGTGATATTCCATTTCATACAGTTTTCTATAGGGTGAGGGAATTGGGGAGTATACTATTGTAGTGTTGTTATTTGGGGTTGCGTAGAGGGTAGTGGCTACACCAGGGCGGGTATACAATTGGATGTGGGGGGCGGGGGGGGGGGGTGGGGGATGGCACCTGCATATAAATTGCCAACTGCCTGTGGGAAAGCATGCAAAAGTGTTGACGCCTGTTTCTGTATTAAAAACTACGGTTGTTCTCCAGGTTTGCCATGCTAACTGAATGCTCACATGGCTACATGAGGCTGTAAGAGTTGATAGTTGTTATGTACGTCTTCTCACCATACGATAAATTTTGGATTTAAACTATTATAATTATGGGAATATAACGAAATTAAATTCATAGATGAACTATTTTAGTACGAGAATTGTTGGTAACATGCAATTATGCTCACATAAATTTTACGTGGAGAATAGAATGTCAATGAGTTGCAATGTTGGTTAAATCTTTTTAATGAGAAAATATGTTAATATGCATAGCTTGTCAAAGTTTTGCATGGGCCCAAGCGGTTTACAATTATGCAAAAACGAAGAAAATTATATTAACAAAATATTAGGTATTCGTATAATCTGTTAAATATATATCAAGTATTATGTAATTGAAAAGTTAGAAATTTCTAATCACTTAAAACTCAAGTTGGAATAGTAACATAGGGAGTACTCATAACTCAAGTGTTGTAGCAAGACATTAGTCTGCAGAACTCATTTTCATTTCCCTTTTATATCTAATTATCTAAATTTCTTTGTTTTCAAATCTTGATACATTCCCTTGTGTAGCCACACTCCGTACCAAAAAACAAGGCATTCTAGGCCTTAATTTTTTTTCCAAAAAACAAGTCATTCCTAGGTCAGTAATCCATGTCCTCTTGATAGTTTCCTAAATATTGTTACATGCATGCAGGTTATTATTTGATTGGTTATGTTTGCATATGCAACATCTACCATTTTTTGTATGCACCAATCATTCAACATTTCCTTTTTCTCGATCGATGAACCTATTAGTTAGGGGAAGCCATGCCAATTTACATCCATCCTAATCTGTCCAAAATTTTCTAGAATGCCTTGTTTTTTGGGACAGATGGAGTAGTTTTAATGTGTTGCCGTACCACTATATAAGATTACCCTATAATTATATATTTGTGCTATTCTAAAATGCAACTGCCTAGCCCCCTTCAGTGGGCCATTAGCAGCTATATAGGGCCACCCTCTAAAAACACTTCCCCCACTTGGAAATGTTAGTCACAAATCTAACATTTTGACCTAAACTATCAATTTCAATCAAGCAGATCTATAGCACAAGCTTGATATGTATAATTATGAGATCATTATGAGATCCATAGAAGTTAATATATTTCTATAGATAGATATTATTAGTCACATTGTCTTATTAGAGACTACCAAAATTCCATTGACTTATATTTGTGGTGGGAGGAAATAGGTTCTTTTAGAATATGGAAAACATGGCTGGTCTCAAATTTGTCTGTCAGATTTTTAAAAAAAAACAAGTCATTTTCATTTAAAATATATTTAAATATCATTGTTTTGTTCCACTTTAATTTGATCACATATAAGTATTTTAATCATCTCTTCCATTTTCAAATATTTGAACTAGTTTTTGAATAACATGAATAGTTAAACAACAAATTTGACAGTCGTAGTGTGACTAGTTTTGTGGGATGGTGCTGTGCCATATATTCATGAGTAGTCTCATTTAATTAGCAAGGTCAAAAACACACATACGTTTAGTGATCGGAGGGGATATACATAGAGATTGTGGATGTGCAGAAGCCAAAATATGAATAATGGCCTGGTGTCGAATCTTGTGTGTTTCAGTTCGATCATATTTTTTTAGTCACTTGCAAGCTAAAAATATAAATATGAATAATGGCCTGGTGTTGAATCTTGTTTATTAATTTGTGTTTATAGTAACATAAAAACGAGACTAAGTACATATATAGCCCAATTAGTTTGTGCTATGCCTGAATTCTTTTAATAAAGCAGCCTTTTATATGTTTGCTATTTTTACATCAGGATCCCTTTATACTTGCTAAAGCTAGTTTACAATTGACCAGCTGAAATCAGGTATGAAAGAAAATGTAGAAATATCTTTTACGAAGCTATATAGCACCATCATCTTATTTCATTCGCATTAAAATATGGACTAACTGTAAAATAAAAATGGTGAAATACTTTAAACATGAAGGTACAACAAGTAATCTTATCATGCTATAAGGGCTAGTTTGGTTGGCTCCTAGGAAGAGTTGCCTGGCCCAGGCCAAGCGTCCGATTTCGGTTGCCTGGGGCTGAGGTCGCTGCCTGGCCGGCGAGCTGACTGCTAGGGTGCAATCCAAATAGGTCTTAAATCATTTGATTTTAAATAATCAATGTGGAAGCTGTGGTTGCAATCAAAGGCATTCGCAAGTCAAACATCCACATTCACACGCATTCTTGCGCTCTATATATGCTAATTTAACTATGACCAATTCAGCAAAAAAGATCTAGATATATCGACTGGAACGAACGACAGTTGACTCTGGTCTGCAGAAGCTACATGGTCAGAGAAGCAGCTAAGGTATATCAATACGATTGCTTGATATATTTCCCTATGACGTTGAGCTGATGGGTCGGTCTGCACTTGATGTTGAAAGTGGCAAAATTTCCACGCGCACTTTGTCTATCGATCATTTGTGGGACACACCTCAGACTTAGCCACGGATAGATCCACTCTTGCTGACGCGCGCGTATGATTCCATTTGGTTATTTTTTAATACAATCTGGCAACTGGAAGCTCCATTACTATTACTAATTAACCGGAGGCTTTTTTAGGTAAAGTCAATTTTTAACCCTGCATTTGCCACGACTATATGATTTACAAAATGAAATTACAAAACTAGATAACATACACGTTGAATTATGTAAAGCCGGACAAAACACACCTCTGGGCCTGGTTGTAAATGATTTCTAGGATGATTTCCACTAATGAGGCACGGTAGGTTGCACTTGTCAACACATCACCGTGTAATTGATCGCCCCACCTTTGTCTCTGTCCCCCGATAGTCTACGTCAGAAAAAAAAGCATCGTGAAAACCGCATTCATGCGGCTCAGGCGTGTGCTTTATGCGATTTTATATACATTAAGGTGTTCGTTGTTCGGTTTTGTAGTTTTAGGTTATAAACCGACAGACATTAGGGTTGAAAAATGGACTTCTAACATTTTTATAAGCATCCACGTTAACTCTAATGTGATGTGACAAAATATAAATACTTTAACTTTTTGTATTAATCAGAAACATTTCGCCATTAATTTGGTAGATGGAAATCTTAATAGTTACATATATGTTCTATTTTTTGAATAATTACCCACCTATTTCATTATAAAACTAACAAAAATTAACACCAACATTATATATGTCTAATTTGAATACAATCTGGCAACTGGAAGGTACGCTACTATTGCGAACTAACCATAAGCTTTTTTTAGGTAAAGACCATTTGAACCCTGCATTTGCCACGACTAAATGATTTACAAACTGGAATTACAAAAGTAGATAACATACATGTTGAATTATGTAAAGACGGACAAAACACAGCTCGAGCCTAGTTATAAGTCATTTCTAGGACGATTTCCACTAATGAGGAACGGTAGGTTGCACTTGTTTGCACATCACCATATAATTGATCGCCCCACCTCTTTGTGTTTGTCCCCCTACTATCTAGTGATGAAGAGAGTGACATACAGGCCGGCTCAAAATGCTGTGTCAGAAAAAAAAACATCCTGAAAACAACATTCAAGCCGCTCAGGCGTGTGCTTTATGCGGTTTTATATAGATCAAGGTGTTCGTCGTCTAGTTTTGTAGTTTTAGGTCATAAATCGACAAATATTTGGTTAAAAATGGACTTCTAACATTTTGATAAGCATCCACGTTAACTCTCATGTGATGTGGCAAAATATAAATATTATTACTTTTTGTAATAATTAGAAACATCTAGCCGTTAATTTGGGTGACGGAAATCTTAATAGCTACAAATATGTTTTGTTTTCTAAATAATTACCGACCTGTTTCATTGTAAAACTAACAAAAATTAACACCCAAATTATATGTCTAACTTACCAAGAAACATATCACAAACAAGTGAACAACCCTATAAATTTATATCAAAATTACCCACATTTTCTGTTATCCAAAATAGTAAAAAGATAAACCAAACATCATTATTATTATGATAACAAACTGAAATAACTTTTAAATTTATATATAAATTTATCACATATTTAATTATAGATATCAAACTAAAATAACCAAACCTGTATCTAAATTAATGTAATATGTTATTATAGGAATTGTTACAAATAGTTAAAATATTTGTATCTAAACACTGGACCCATATATGTATCCAAATTATCAACTTCTATATATGGCATTAATTATTTGTAAATTTTAACATGTATGTCTTCTAAGACTAACCCATGCGCAGGGGTGGGGCAGGGGGTTGATGGACTATCACATATTATCTTGCTTATTACATTTTTAAATGCAATGTTAGACGTATGTAATAACCATTCAACTATATTATCATTCAATAACCCCTTTCGACAAGCACCCTATGTTTCAAATCATATTCCAGTAAATTTATATTTTAAGTGAAACTCCTCTATCTATGAATAGTTATTAGAAAAATATATCAACATCTATAATATCAGACAATTGCGAATATAAATGGAAGTTTTTAATGTTGTAGATGTTTGTAACTTTCTCTATAAGTTCAGTAAAAGTTTGAGAAGATTGATATAAAAACAATATAAAGTAAACTGTAATTTTATTCAGAAGAGGGATTAATATGTCGCTAGCACCAGCCGCCTCTGGTCTCTCCACCGGATTTGTTCAATCACGAACTTTTTATGTGGCGGTAATAATCTAATACTGCTATATATGTATATATGTGTAGGCCTTGGGCAGTGTGTCTTCCACTGCCAGTTTAGAATCGGCAGTGGTAAAGCTAAGTGTTTGGTTCGTGCGTACGGCATAGTGTTACATACGGCATCACAACCGGCTGTGCTGAACTCGCAGTGGTGCCCTTTTCAAGAAACGTACAAGACGAAAAGAAAGATCACTCTAGCTACTGTTTGTCTATAAAAAACTGCACTAATGTTCGTCTCTCTAGCTAGATAGGTAGCAAGCTAGATGATCGACATGCTGACCAATTAACTTGTAATGAAGTTAACATTTTGGGTCCATCTGAATACGACTTTCAATTCTATAAATATATCTTACACATGAGTACATGACATATATGTGTGGTAACAAGGTTTCCGTTTGGTTAACCACTATGAAAAGTTTTATCTCTTCAACGAATATCAAGCTTGATCCGCATAGGGCAAGAACCAAAGCCATAGTTCGTCTATATATATGACGCTGCGTTGCATCTCTACGTGCATATAAAGTCTTCATTGGAAGATGCCCTTATTTGGTAATGTTTTCCTCCACCTGAAACTGTACGTAGGAAATCGAAATATATGATATAGCAGCTTGCATTGCCTTTTCTATATATAATATATCAACACATCATCCAAACAGTGGTATTAGTTTTTTTTTCCTTGAAACGATCGAACAAGGCAATCCGAGCCCGGTATTAGTTTGTTGAGCTATTTTGGCGAAATTTTTATAGCGATTGCCGGGAGATGGTACAGCAGTGTGCTCATCAGCGTGTAATAATACGATAGCCAGCAGCTTGTATGTACGTGCAACATTTAGTAAGTACAAGTAGATGAACTGAACTAGCAAACATGGATCCACTGCAAAGTTTGAATAGTGAGATCAAAAGAGCTATATGCATGCATGAGACGTTCAATAATTCTTGAAAATCTCATATTTATTTGTTTGGAGAATATTGTAACTCCAAGAGTAGGCATCATATTATTCCATTGATTGAAGAGAGATTTTACGGTGGTTAGAATGGTACCCATAGGTACCAGGCGTTATCACTGTTTTTTAATTTTTAAAGGCTTTTATGATTTTTATAGAGATTAAGAAAATAATAATATGGGTACTGGTCTCACTATTTTTGGTACCGGACCTTCCTATTTTGTACCGTCTGGTACCGATATCGTGGTACCGCCTATTTTTAAACCGTTAGATCTCCTCTGATGGACAACTCTTCAAAAATAAAAAAATAGTGGTACCGCCTAGTACCGGTGGGTACAATTCCAACCAGTATACATGAAACTGTGGGATTACGGCAGTAAGTGGATAAAAACTTGCCATTAGATAATCCATCAGGTATATGGACTGTAGCTATTGGCTCTCTTACAGAGAGCATATATATGTTCGATTGAACTGTGAAACAACGAAAATGCAATTAATGTTTGTTTTCAACGTATACATTTATAAAACAAATATATTTATCTCTCAACCACTGTATTAGAAACTGGTGACTGATGCAAAATTTCCAGGGTGTGTGTGGGGACGGTAGGTACGTTTGTTCCGGCCAAGCTTTAATTGCTTGCTCTGCTGCTGTCTCTTCGTGTTACGTAGCACATCATGCATGCACACAGTACGTGCTAGAGTGGAGAGGGATAGGAACCTGTAGATATCCATCAATCAAATCGTTAAACCTTTTAGTAGTTTGGTTTAAAACAGCCGATCGATCCTTATCATCAGCATATATCTTTAGTTAATTAAGACATACAGTAGTATTCGGGATATGGATCGGAATCGTGGAGCCGCTTTACATAGATCGACTTTGTTAGAAGGCGTAGTATACTACACATGCAGTACAAGATACAACTACTAGATGAGACACACATCGCTACTAGATCAGACACACGTCTTCATATTTTTTTTTACAATGGATCGATCGTTGACAGGACTGAAAAATCTTCACCGATTAACTAGTCCAGGGTAGACTACTTAACTAGTGATCACTATTCAGTATTCACTAGCTAGATTCCTCTGCAGGGGCTGGGGTGTGAGCGCATGCGTTGCCAGCTTCTAGCTACTGTACTAAACTTGCATTGAGGGGCTCAACTTCGTGGAAGCTGCAGGTTGTTCCTTTGAGAAAGAGACACGGCCGTGCTCACGGGCCAGGATTGGGTTCCGCTCCTTGCGGACCACCCATGCATGCACCCGCCCGGCTGGCCAACCAGTTAGGCCAGCTCGAGCGGTTTTCCCACAATTGGGGATGTCGTGCAGTGTTAGATCACTTTTCGCGCTGTGGACGCTGCGGACACTGTTTCCCACAATTAGCGTCACACAGCGCAGTTAAGTTCAGACCAGCAGGATTTGGTTAGCTTGCATTGCGTGCTGGCAAAAAATGAAACAATAGAAGATCATAGAACTCATATTTTGTGACTTGTTTACCCAACAAAACTGCAAAATTTCTACTATGTATCAAAAATTGTCTCAGAACACGCTAAAGCTTCTTCATGGTAGTCATCTCATTTTGTCTGTCTTTTTTTTTTGCAAAAACAAACAAAAGACAATCAAGTTTTTTTTTCTACATCATCTATTGCAATTTCTAGATTTGTAAGAAAGCCAATTTACTAGATAGTAAGAACTTTTAGATTTTCTCAACACGTGGCTCGATGATATATACACAGCGATAAGTGAGCATCATCATACAGTATTTACACCATGTAGAAGTATGACTTTTTCCCCCTTTAATTTCTCACTTGTAGCCAAATTCGACCAAACTAAATAATACTAGTAATGCTCACAGTCTCAGCTAACAAAAGATAAATGATGGTGGCCGAATGTCATGTGTCGAATGTGCAACGCAGTACTTTACACAGCACTAAGATCTTTTTTCTAGCTAGAACTCTGTGCAGGCGCATGCAAGAGATGGAGCTTAGCGAGCTCATGTGACCCCAAACGCTGCCAATCTGGCTCGAATCCAAAGGCAAATCGTTTTTCTAAGCTGTTTGGTTTGGGTGGCTGGCGCCCTTGTCGTGTGGATCTGAGCGCCCTCTCCGTGACGCCCCACCATAAAACTATGCTTTTTTAGTTGACCTCTGCCTGCAGCATGCATATACCGGCCCCTCCGATCTCTCTTATATATGGATGAACGTACGCCTTCTTTTTTAAGCACCCACCACTTGCTCACAAGTCACAAGAAAAGAAATATGACGTTAACTTAGGTTGGTCATCGCTGCTTGATTGATAACATATATATGTAGGCGTTATTTTTTGTCGTCTGCTTATCTGTATATCAATGAAACAACAAATAAACACATCATCTTCGTTCTTTTTGGTTCAGGAAAACAAAAATTATTTCTGTATCAGAAAAGTATCATGCTTGTCGACGTCGTTGGGAACTTGAGACGACATATTCTCTCCCCTTGTAGAGAATTATTAGTAGTAAGTCCCCTTGGACGTTCTGAGGATTTTCAACGAGCGCGGGACCTAGCTACGTACGATCAGTGTCAAAGTGCTTGGAACTTTTCGATCCATCAGTATTCGGTAGTTGTGGCCAATTCTCAACTCAATTATATATTTGTTGTCTAGATATGCCGCAGATTCACTCTACCTACGCTTTTGATGCATGTTTGGACTTTGGAGAGTTGGAGTGGACTATGTATGCAGTGCACTGAATAATAAACATGCCATTTGATTTGACCTATAGGAGTATATATGTTTTGGCAAATATGGCTTCATCTCACCGTCAATCTATATAGCTGTGGTTCCATTTTCCCTAATTATAATTGCTTATTTTCCACACGGTTATAATAAAAAGCTTTAACAAGCTTTAATTTGCTGCATCAGCTGACATGGATGATGTATATATCGGAGATAGGGGTGGATCCAGCGTGGGGGCTAGGGTGCTCCCACCCCCTACCCCGCGTGGACAATGGAAACCCCCTTAGCTCGGCCCCTCCAACAATATATATGCATGAAGAACAAAGAATATCAAGAAAAAAAGTGAAGACAATAAAGAGGGAGAATGAGTAGGAAGAATAAAACAATCACTCCATAGTTCTAAATACTATACCTGCCACTGATAGGAGGTATGTATATACATTATTATTAAATGGTCAGGCACGCCATATATAGAAATTAAAGGGCAGAAAAATGTAGGTTTCGAGTCTCATGATGTGCGCGGCATGCTTCCGAAAAGGAAGACGCGGTCACACGAACGCTGGTTCATGCATGGCATGCGTCCTCACGGCTTCCATGCTCCTTCTCAACTGCACGATGGCTGGAAAGAAATAAAGGAATTAACCGGTGACCGGCCGCCGAGCGCGCGCCGTGACAACGACGAGCTAGCTTCTATCGGCCCCTATCCAGTGGGCTTAACCAGTTGGCGTTAATTCTTCGAGACGTTGGCACTGTACCGGTAAAAAACTAAAAAAAAATATGTTTTTGTTGAAGCTCGAGCTCAAGAATAATAGTATTTTGTGCAAACAAATTAACCACCGTATGACACAGTCATGTCTAACTACGTAGGAGATGCTTTTCTTTCATTGTAAATACGTAGAAAGTTTTAGTAACGGTTGATAAGACTCTAGTATGTGTTAGTGTTAAGAATCGATACTAAGGGGTATCTTTTAGTATAGTTTGGTAATAACAACCGATGCTAAAAGTCTTTGCGAGAATCAATGTCTTTATACATTTTCACCCGGTATTAAAAGATTTTTTTCAGTATGTGTTTGTATTGCCGACCTGTACTAATGTCTCTCTAGAGGTCAGCACCTTTCTAACTGGTATTAAAGACAACATTTGTACTGGATGCAGATGTTGGCCGATTCCTATGTCAAATTGGAACTCATTCGAACCTCATTCTCCGGTAGCAGGTACATTGGACCTATTATGAGGTTTGGTATGAAGAACAGCTTTCTAGTGTACACATACAAGTGCAGAACCGATGAGAACTGCAGTTCGACAACCCATTTTAGCACGCTCATCCAGCGGTGGGCTAGCTACAGGGTTCAACAACTAGTGCTAACAGCAACACTACTGTAAAACTGGCTAGTACTATATATATGTCAGGCACGGCACGGCTTCACTACACCCAGACATGGCACGGTGAGCTCTCGGTCGTGCCGGCTTTCTTGCCTAGGCACGGCACGGCTTACCTTACACAGGCTGTGTCATGCCCAAGGCATGGCCAGCCCGACGGTGTCGTGTCATGCCTGTTCCAAGCACAGAAAATGGCACAATCAGGTAAATTTGTAGCAATCTCAATATATTTCATATGTTCTAACTTCATAATTCAACAATGCATCACCAATTCTACAAAATACAAGCATAATCATCCATCAGATCATTCAAGCTACTTAGCTAAATCATCCAGATATTCAAAACATCACAGAACACAGAACAAAGCAATCTCAAAATATAAATGGAGCTTTAGTGCAATGTTGCCTCATTAAAAACCTTTCTAGATAAAAACTCACACCTCGTGAAAAAACCCTAGTAAGAAAAAGAGTACAGCCAGCTCCTTATATTAGTTCATAGTTCATAGGCCATGGCCTCCTTCTTGCTCCTTTCTCTTGCTACCTGGTGATGTTTCTTGCTCATCATCTAGGTACATAGCTTCGAAGGTTGCTTCAAGCTCCTTTGTTTCCTTTTCCACGGTGTGCTACTTGTGCAAGTCATCCAACTCCTAGTCTTTGATGCATGAGAGAACCTCCACCATGTCTGGTGTCAACCTCGGCCGCTCCTCGAGGACCCTACTAGCTAGATTAAAAGTGGATTCTAAAGATATAGTAGACATAGGGACAGTCAAAACATCTTTAGCAAGTATAGGTAAGATAAGATAAGTCCGATTATGGTGCTACCACCAGTTTAGAATATTCAAATCAGGTCCAAACTTAACCGGAGTGTCACTATCAAGGTAAGAAGAGAGCTCAGATAGATTTGAACTACCTGATGTACCTGCATCATTACCAGAAGGAGCTATAAAAGCTTCCTCATCATGATATATATCATCCTAGGCCTCAGTGGCCATACCAAAACCATCTCCGGGCATTGATGGAGTGCTCAAGCAAACATCACTAAACTTAGACTCAAACTTGAACATCTTAGTTAACTTGGCACGAATAGAAGATGGGTATCTACCATAATCTTTACCATTAAGAACACTCAACTTCTGCAAAACTTTATGAACCCCGTCATCTTAGCTCTAGGATCAACAATGAAAACAAATGCATAGAGGATGGGTATCTCCCTCTAGTATTTGTGAAACTTAGATTTCATAGGAACAATAGCAGGTCTTAGCAGTTCATGGTTCTTATATGCATTTAGATGCCTAGCAATTTCAAGATATGATGCATCATTAAGGGTGATGTAGGGTAATACACACCACATAGTGCAACAATTGAGTCATAGAATAATTAACAGAAAGAAAACAACTTATCTGCAATAGCCCAATGATTCGAAGTCAGTAAAAAAAAGCCATCCTCTTTGCGAGGATGGTTTGTTTCAATCCACACATAGAAGGTACTTGATAAGGAACTAAATGCTTAAGCATTAGATAAGTAGAGTTCCATCTCACATCTATGTCCACTCCAAACTTACGAGGGCAGATAGCAACACTCAAGCAATACTGTTTATAAGAAGCAATACGTCGATTTGAAGAATTTAAGAATGTAATAGCAGTCCTAAAATCCTTAAGATATGGTGCCAGACTTTTCGAGCAACTCTTAACAATCAAATTAATGATATGGCAAGCACAACACTGATGCAAGAATACAACACATAGATCTTCTTCATTCCTACTAGGTGTAGGCATCAAATGACCAATGTAACCAGAGAATACATGTTTTAGAACATCCATAACAGTTTTGTTAGGTGAAGCATTATCAAGCACAATAGCAAAGATTTTATCGGTAACACCATAGTCATTTGCAACCATTTCAACACGCTCAGCCATATTAAGACCTATATGAGCTACTTCTATAGGTCTAAGACCAAGCAACCTCTTTTCTAAACACCAATCAGAGTTCAAAAAATGAGCAACGACAGAGATGTAGTCCTCAATAGCTTTATCAAACCAAATATCAGATGTAAGCACAGCGGAAGAAACAGAGTTCTTCAAGACATCAACAAGCTGTTCAACACGGTCATTATAAAAGTCCAATCAAGTCTCTAGCAGTAGTTTGCCTAGAGGACTTAGCAAACCTAGGAGTATGAGCATGGGTAATGCATTCTTGAAAAGCATTAGATTCAATAAAGCAAAGAGCAGGTCTAGTCTAGCAATCAAACGACAAAGCTCTATTCTAGCAACACAAGGAGAGTACTCCCTATGCCCAATAGAACCATCAGCATTAAACTTAAGCAAACATTGAGTTCTACTAGATCTATCCTTCTCCTTCTTAGCAGGGCAAAGATCTAGGTGACGGATCAGTTGCCCAGTATTAGAAGATGATTTAGCCGACAAGGTATTCTTGCAATGGAGGCATATGGCAGATACTCAAACTTCCTTACCTTCCTCCATAGCAGTCACCTCCTCAAATGCTAGCCATACCTTGGAGGTTGGTCCCCTCCTGCTCGAGCGCTTACTAGAAGTACTCGCTGCAACCATCCCCATCAGGCTCGTGGATCAAGTGCGCATCCCCATCCCCGGCGTGCCTGTGGTTGCACTGGCGCCATCCATGTTGATGGCAGCACCTGCGCTGCTACGGAGGAAGAAGCATCGAGCATCACCAGCCTCGTTCTGCGCGTCAAGCTACTACTCCTCGGCCTTGGTGGCTGCATAGTAGTCGTCGTCCATGGAATCCTCATCCATGGACATTGCCGCCTCTTCAGCCAGTGTCTCCGGCTCCCTCACAGCCACGCGGCACTGAATCTATGGAAGAAAACCCATAGCCAGTGACTTGCAACACAGGCACAAGATTAGAGAGGTTAAGGTTATGGACTTAGGGTTAGGGTTAGAGAGGCTTGCGTAGGGATGGGTGGACGGCTCACCTGCGCAGCCGGAGGACCAAATCAACTGACGAGGGGCACCACCGCACCAGAGCAAAGCTTGGCATAGAACCTGAGTGGATCGAGGGTCAGGGTTAGGGTTACAGAGGCAGTGAGAGAGGGAAGATGATAGAGTGAGAGAGGGAGAGAAAGAGGTAGAGGATCAGCGAAGGCATCAATGGCGGCTCGCTGGCATCCGTCTCCACCGAGACAGTAGGCGTGGAGAGGCCAAAGCGACGAGGCGATTGCGGCTGGCTCGGCATGGGAGGGGGAGGGAAATAGCTACGGTATAGTGGCCGTCAGGCAGCGAGGGTATATATACCCCTACCTCATTGCTGGGATGACGCCTTTATCGGGCAGTGCCTGAGCCTCCACTGCTGGCTAGCCTTGCGGTCCAAGCACGACGTGGGCCTCATGCTGGGCTGGCACGAGCATGGTGGCCTGCGTGCTGTGCCGGGCTTGGGCCGTGTTGCGTCGTGCTGGGCCATGGCCTGCCCAGCGGGCTGGTACTTGCCTGGTTCGCCACCCTTTTTACTGCCGACTTTATGGCTTGGGCAGTGTTGACGGTTGTTATTGCACTATTTTCGACCATCAGCTATTCATGAACATGAAAGAAAATATATCAAAGTGTATATTGAACCCTTGCTACTGAAAAAATTCCACGAGTTGTGTTGAATATTTTGTTGCAAGAGCAAGATCAGTAGAAAATAGGCAAAATTGGCTAAGTCAGGAAGAAACCCTAGCCGCCCGGCCTGTGAAAGTGGTCAAATCACTCCATCTTCGACCTGCATGCACATGAGAGACATGTCAACACAATTCCAAGGTGTAAACTGAGAAGCCAACATGTTAAGTACCGCAAGGCTTACCACATCATCGATCCAACCCCTAGATTGATGAAGTCAGCAATCTAAGGGACTTCAATCCTGCCGCTATGGAAGAAACACAAGTGAAGGTCCCATGATCCAGAAGAAAGAACATGTCTTAACTACCAACCGACCTCTAACCACCATAGGAAGTCAATATGGATCGTTGGATGAAGAGAGGCGGTGGATCCAAGGGATGTCCAAGCCGCCCGGCCTTGGGTGGGGCCACTCGGCCTCTGTACCTGGCTGCCCGGCCTACCACACCACATGTCCCCCTAGCAACCAACTTAACCTCCACACCGACCTCCTTCAAGTTCCCCATCTACTCGAGTGGGTATAAATAGGCCCCTAGACCTCAACTTGTAGAGTGTGGCATTGAAGAGAAACACACCATTGTCTTAGTCCTATAGCAGTAGGTTAGTCCTAGGAGTTAGAGTCGAGTGTGAGCTTTTGCCTCAGGGATTCCGGAGTCAGCTTTGAGTCTTGGTAAAAGCTTTTATATCTTCTGTACCTTTGCTACTAGATCTAGATAATACAATTCATTACTTATACTTCAGTTATACTTTACTTTATTTCTTACACTTGCCTAGCGTGGTGTACCTTCGTGCATACTAGATAAATGCTTAGGTTTGTGTTGTTCTTAAGTTATTTGAATCTTGCTAGACTTGCCAGTGCTATAAACATTCCTTAGGCTCTGATCTAAGGTTAAGTTAGTTCTCACCCTCTGATCCAAGAAGAACTTTAGTGATCGAGTTTTCACTTGATCACTAGTTTAGCATGCCATCTTACCCACACAGTTGTTGGTTGGTAGCCCCTATTGGTGACAACATTAGGGAGTCTCTGTATTTAGATCCCGTCGTTCGGTAGGCCCACAGGCGTTATCCAGTTGTCGTTCAGTTGGCCGACTGTCTACCCCTGTGCCACCTCGGTGTAGTCTAGAATTTCGGTTGACGCAAGACCCTAGTTTGTGTTCAATTAACTTAGCTCAACCGCGAATACTCCTATGCAGTAGTTAAGAAATAGAGTTTGGATATCTAAATCTCGCTCGTTGTCCTCCTAGATAGCTTTTCTATTTTTGCTGATAGCTTTGGTCCTTGTTCTCTTGTCCACCATACACTATCTTGTTTATCTTACCCCTGTTGTAAGAATAGTTGGTAGTTATTATTTTACAGTACTTCTTGAAATTCGAACATATCATTCCACCTATTCGCCCTTACTTCTCTGTGAATTTTACGATAATCAGAATACTCTGAATGAAAAATCTATATCGAATATCTGTGCGCTTGTGGAGTAAAATCTGTTACACTAAGAGACATCAACAAGTGGTAAGCGGTGGTGTTGGCTTTGGCTGTCACCAGCTGCAAAGTATGGAACTGATAACGAAGGGCACCTACCACTACTGCTGATTTGTGACAAAAAAGAGGTAGTGATATGGATATTTTCTCTAAAGGCGTTTCCAGCACAATCAAATATTTCTCACAGTATATCAAAACAATCCATATATTCTATCACAAACAAAATGTACATGCATATTTACCTCAAAACCAAATTGCCATGCATACTAAAAGTCCAAAACAAGAAAATGCAATGCATACTAAAGAGTTCAACCCATGGGCACTCTAGCTAATCGACATGGGAAGAAACTATGGTATACATCTATAATCTGAACTCCTAAAAATCCATATTCACAAGCTAATGCATATATGAATGCAATGTCTTTACCATTGTAGGTGAAATCAATTTCATGTCTATAGAGACTACAACTAAAGTCAAATATCTAGCACTCTAGAAAATAACTTTGTGTGCCACTAGGGAATGGCTTGGTGAATGTGAACCCTAGCAGATCGTAAAACTGAGATAGGACCACTCGAAGTCCACAATCCATATGCTTGAAGCCTTTGTGGAGTGGTCCTATATGCAAGATGTAGTAATATAGAGATATCTGATAACAGAAAACAAATAAACGAGAAGCACAAGATAACATACCATCTGCTATGCATGCTCATGTGCAATCTTTTTCGCATGTATGTAACATCATGCTCATTTACATCGAGACCTTTGAGCTTAAAGTTTTGGTAACAAGGAACATTCATGTGTTTGGTCTGAGATTCCAATTGTTTGAGGACCTGCTATAAGGATCAAATGCCCAAAAAGGGGATTCAATTGGGCTAATTTTAATTTTTGATCGAAATACTTAGCCAAGCAACAACTACAAATTATCCTAGTTGCACCCTCTATATGAAGAAAGTGAAAGCCCTACATATGATAATTGAAGACAAGAAACCTACCCGTACTAGGAGAGATACATTGGTGACCAACTTAGATGAAAATACTAGCCAAGAGATAAGCTACCTAGGGGAATAAAAAGATGCACAACATGAAACTTGCATAATTGAAATGCTCAAAGTTTGGCAAGAGATTGACAAGAGATAACTTGATTTTCCCCCATAATATCGAAGGTTTGGCAACCTTCCCTAGTCCATGTTGTGGCACACACCAACTGCAATGCCACCTCCCTTGTCACCAAGACAGTGGGTGGTCTCTAGGATTCTCGGTTCACCATCTCGGCGAGGCAGAGCTCAAGCCTCGTACAATCCTTGTTCTTCGAGCTTTCATAGTATCCTTAGCAAGCTTTGAGAATGCACCCCAGTCTCCATGTCTACCTAGGTGCTGCCAAAAAGCAAGAGCAACAAGTGCTCTATCCTCACTTGATCTTGATCCACATCAAGGTGGATGCACACAAGCTTATACCTTCAATTGCTCTCAAAGGTGTGAAATCTTATGTGGTTGATACAAAAGATGAAGTTCAAGTGACTCTTAAAGTAGATTAAGTTGTTGCAGTGTCAGGAGTGGTAAAATGAGGCATGGGACCACATATATTACCCTCAATCCCTTGGAGCTATTGCAAAATAGAAAACATGTTCCCAGTGTACTTTGGGTGGGCCGACTAGTTCACTTTTTGAGGGTTAGACATTTTGGTACTTGCAGCTTTTTAATTGCCCAATCAACTAGCCATTATAGTAGATAGGTCCGACAAAGGCATTGGACCTTCTGGTCCATTGTAGTCGATTGGTCTTTGAGTATAGCTATTACATGTCCCAAATGTATGACTAAATGTCCAACATGTTAGGATTGGACCTTTTGGTACAAGCCACTCTTGGGCAGTCTAGAAATTCTCTAGCTTGTTATACTTATTGGGTCACACATTTCGGTCCATATGACTTTGATATTGCTAGTTTACATGGCTTCTATAGAAAATGGTCTGACCTGAGGTTCGACCTCCTTGTGTTGGATGGTACAGTCCATGCAACCTGCACTGAGTTTCACCACTAGCCTTGAAAAGGTCTAACCAGTTCATTTCCCTAGAATCGTGAAAGTGGACCAATGGGGCCTATGATCAGACGTCCTAAGAGGGAGTGAAATAGGATTCTAATGAAGGATTGAAAGCCGTGTCTAGAGAGGGGTGAATAGGAGCACTTGAATATTCAAATTCAAACCCCAAACAGAACTCTCACAAAAAATCGGCTAGATACCGTCCACTAAACACATACGTATCTAGCAAGCACTTGGTACCCTACATTGAAAGGATACGAACCATGCAGAAAATGGAAGCACTCAACTCAACGATCCAAGAAAGACTGCAAGCGAAGTCAAGCTACTAACCTTGCACAAGTCACCCACCAGCCACTTAACACACCAAAGTATGTCTCACTAAAGATTAGCAAGTGAAGAGTATGGCATGCAGTAGTTGACACAAAGCAAATCCGAAGCAAAGCACACAATGCGAAAAAAACACAAACAACCCAAAAGGAACCCACCTATTGATCTGCTATAGATCCTAGAAACAGCCCTAGGCACCCTTGACACCACCATGGACAAAGCATGAACCCCAAGACCAATGAAGGATTGGCCAAAATCTCAGAGGGAACACTGAATTGTCCGGCACCCCTTGTCAGATAGTCTGACAGCCAGATTTCAGGCACACTAGGTTGCTAAGAAAATTGCCAAAACCTAGACAAACGACCTCCTAAAATCATGCAGTTTTAACCACAGGCTCAAAAAAACATGGGGAACAACATACTAAAAATTTAACCCATCGGGTGGAAGTTAGGGGCACCGAAGTATCTAGTGATGGGGGCCGGACTATTAGGTGCGCCTAGAAAACTGCCTCGGTTCTTGAGTTACCCAACCCAAAACTTGACCAAACCTTCTCTAGTCTTCACAAGCTTTGGCACTGGCTATCCTAGCTCCATTCGAAGGCTATTACAATAAGATCTATTGAAAATGATGAAGGGATTAGCAGGACTTTCAGATCTCACGAAAAATGAAAACTTTTGGAAAGAAAGGGGATGACTCAAGAACGACTTTTGGTCATGGAAATATTGTAGGATTGAGAGGCACAAGGTCATAATCTCCACATCAAAGCTAGTACAAATACCAAAAGAAATGGATTAACTCGTGGGCAAACACAACTTACTAAAAGCCTTTGAATTTCATCGAAAATCCAAACTAGAAGGGGGAAGGGAAGGGGGCTGTACACAAGCACTGGATTTGGAGATGAATCTTGCTGGATATATCACTCAAATTGACTTCATACATTGATTCCTACAGCCTACCACCATCATCCACCCTCTAATGCAAAAAACTAGAGCTAGGGCACTTAAATCCTACTCTCTAAGTCTCTCTTGATCTCTTAGGCACTTAGGTGTGCTAGGAAATGCTAAGCCTAGGATTAGATGCTCCATGAGCTAGTCTAATGACCAGCCAAGTCACTATTTATATCCCAGGCCTAAATACACACTTTTACACTAAGAACCCTACTGCTAAAACGCCCGGAGGGGGCTAAACCAAAAAGATACAATCGAACGATCATGGTGCATTCCTGATCTTCTTCTCTGGCAAGCCTTCACTGGATGAACTCCACATGACGAGAAATCCAATATACCGCTCATGGATTTGAAGTCAGAAACCGAATAAGTTTATTTCGTCATCTTCATGGAGCTTGGCCCTTTCTTCTAACTTGGTGAGTTTGAGGGCCAACTCACTGAACCTTCTCAAACTGGTTGGGTTGGCGGTTTTGAGCCGAAGCTGCCGAAGCCTCCATCACATGCCTTTGCACCATGTTTCTAGGATGGAGCACCATGGTCACCCTTGGCATCTCTATTCATTCAGAGTTGCCTCATAGTCCATCGGCGGGCTTACACATCCGTTGATCTCGGCCCCTCCGTGTACTAGACTCACGCAGCCTGTCGATGCCGAGTTTTGCCTCTTGGCCATCAGAGGACTTTCGCCCAAGTCCAGTTGGGTCTTCTTCATCTTCTACCTCCAGCCCATCAGAGGGCCTTTTGTCCATCAGAGGACTTGCACCGTTGACAATCACTCGTCACCAGGAGCAATGAGGCCTATCCATTGGCTCTCAATCTCCCCCTTAATGAGTGCATTGTCAACACTCCATTAGTAACATAAAATAGAACAAAGACAAAGAAAAACAAGCGTAAAACTAAAAAGAAAGAAGAAAAGAAAGAATTGCTCAAAAATGCCAAAATCCAAGCAAAAGCGAAGAAGGACAATTTGAAGCAACAAAAGAAAGCCAAAGATCGACGCCCTAAGAAAAGAGAAACTGCTTAACCTAGTCGAACAAACTAAAGCATGACCCCTTAAGAAAGAGGCAGACTGACTCAACACAGTCATGCTAAGGTAAAGCGTCAGCTCCTCTAGAAAGAGGCAAAAGGCTCAACGCACTGATGTAAGGGCATGCTAAAAGTTTGACTCCCTCTAAAATGCATCCTGACAAATGCGATATGAATGCACTAGCTCTCCCCCTTTTCAAAATATTCCATTGAAAAATTATTCTCCCCCTTGTTGATAATGAACTCATCATGGATAAGGAGATACTCCCCCTAAAACAGACAACTCCTCCTCAAAATATGCCATGAAATGCACAGAGTATTAGTCGAGCATTGAACAACGTGTCAACAAAGTCATTAAATAAACCATCACATTTCTCATATGGGTACCCACGAAGTGGTTCGATTCTGTAACCAATTGACTGGGCTAGTTTGAGCTCTTCAGTGAAGTAAACTCCAAAGAAAGTACCTGTTGGAAAGAGGAGAACACCACGCTCAGTACAGCGATAAGGTAGTAGGGGTCTTTTTATCCCCTCAGGGCATACTATGTATGCTTCTACAAAGCCAAATAAATTATCTAAATCGTAATACCGTAAATCCCCAACCCACTTAGGTTTGCCTATTGGCATTGGTTCATAACAAAAGGGTAAAGTGAGTTAACATCATAATACAGGAGATCACTTCCTTTGGGAATATAAACGTCCGCATGACCTCCATAGTATCCGCGACGAATAAAGGAATCTACATTAGTAGAGGGAATATTCATTGGATGGATGGGTTTTATCATTGTAGGAAGCCTTTCTAAATATAGTCAAAGCTAGTGAGGAGATTGTGATCTTTTTGACTATGTCAACCCCAAATTCCGATAAAATAATTTCCTGAGCTTTAAGCATAACACCAGCTAGTAGTCTTATATATTGAACCAAGTAATTCAATAATCCCTCTTTCCGCTCTTTGAGATTAAGAAGTCCAACAGTTGAATGATCAACACTCCCTTTAGTCCCTAGCTCTGGACATAAATCATTAGCTAAAGACTCTAAGCTTCGAGGAAGAAGCTTTAATGAATCTCTGAAAATGATACAATGTCTATTAGAATAGTATACTTTAAGTTCACCATTCCTCATTAAAGGTTTTAGTTTATAGTTATGATTTCTGACTAGATGTCTAATGAGCATAATACCCTCGAAATGGGCAAAGTTATGAAAGTACACTACCGAGCATTTCCTATGTCTTCTAACCATACTTTCAAGGTTATTGACAAAGCTTGAGAGAATCCTAGTACTTCTATCATCTTGTGAAGAAAGTTGTATGCGGTCGGCAGAGAACCAGGTTGATATATCATCAGTGCAGACAGGAACGTTAGGAACACACTTTAGAAGACCTATAGCGTACGGAACATGCTCGTTGTTTTCATTGAGCAATGTTTCCAACGTAGAAAGGTTTTCTTTCATTGTCTCTGTAATTCCGAAGCTTTGATATAATACCATATCTTGTCTCCTTATTCATATCTTCCTGATCCTTACATTCTTGACTAGACTTATAAACATCATAAGCGTCCTCAAGTATAGTTAACTGTTTTTCATACTCTACCACGTTACTTGTGTATCTGTCAGATATCACATCCTCACTTATTTTCCCATCGACATAGTTTATCTTATCTTAAGTAAAATTGAGTCTAAAAAGCCTTAGAGGAATCATGTCCATTATGAGCAAGTGAAGAGATAGTGATATTCAAATCTCGTAAAAATCGGGGATGTAGCATTCCATCCTTATCAGTCAAAGTAATTGCTTTGCCCAATGTAAAAGTGACTTTTCCTCCCCATGCATCTACATGAATGGTATAAAGGATATGAAATTTAGTGAATGTGGATATTTTCATTAGAGCATGCTTAAAGAGAGCCGTAGCTATACAACCGATTATGAAGGTAATGTCACCTCCATTGACAGCGATCTTTAAGGTTAAACACACCTCTAATAAACCTAAGTATCTATGTCTAATATAGACACAAACATCTTTCATGCTAGAATTGAGTTCTATCCAACCAGAATGTATAGGATAATCAGAAAGGTGACGAATAACAACATAACGGGCAAGAATAGAAAGGTATTTCATTTCCATGCAGGAGTATTGGCAAGGCATGCTTGTGATTGGCATGTTCCGAGAAGAGCACGGCTAAGGGCAAAGCAGACAAGGCACGGGTCCTATCCGCGGATTCGCAATAGTTCTAGTTCCCCGAAAGGACATCGTTCGGTTGCTGCTACTACATTCATCGAAAACTTCTTGATGGCACCATCATCTCATTACGTTATTTTTTTCCTTCGACTTCGGCTATGACCAATGCCCCACCTAGCTGAATAGGCGTAACAAAGCTACCTGAAAAAGGCAAGGTGTACCTTAAATTGAAATCGACAAATTGCGTTTTGCCAGATGGATTCTTTAGAAAGATTCCCAGATAAAGTACAGTATAATATTTAGTTAGAATCTAAATAAAGGCACATACGTGGGTGGGCAGGGGGCCCCACTACTTCTTCATTCAGGGGGGGCTAGCCTTCGATGGCTTCCTTATGAAAACATCCATTTGTATATGGGTACAGACGCTAGGAAGAGCTCAAAAGGGATGGAAAGCTAGTAATCAAAAGTTCATATAGAGCAATTGAGGGCAAAGGGGCATGCAACAAGCTCAAATGAATCTATCTTACACAGATCAGGAGCTAGCTTGGATTTTTGGATGTGGTTAAAAGAAAGGACCACGAACATGAATAGCATCTAGCAAGGTAGGCATAACAGCAAGATGCTAGCAATGCATACAAGGTTTGCTAATCCTAACCAGAGCATATAACACTTGCCATAAGCAACAAGATGCTTTCACATTTCAGATTTAACAAATTTTCATTTGACGCGAGTATTGATTATATGCCATAGGTTATTTACTTGTCTAGCCACTTCTCGCAAACCAACGCCAAGCCTAGGTTTAGAGAACCATCAGAAGCTTAAGAAAAGGTTTTGTTCATTTACAACCTGGTCCAAGTTTTTGCCAATGTGCAAAGACAAGCTATCTCGGATTGAGCCAGTGTGCCAAGCAAACCCACATAGATATTTCAATTCAACACAATGGATACCATTTGCATATCTCTTAATTCAGATTTCAGATTGAAGCAAGGTATCAAGAAAGCTTAGGCATCAACCAGGCAAAGGTAAACAACTAGCATAACCAAGCATAGAAACATATCATAAGCATTCAACACTCATACACATGCTAGGTAGCCAAGTAAAGTGGTGATCGTGTTTTCGATTTTCAGGAAGGACAAAAATGACATAGCTCAAATATAGTATTAAACAAATCTAAAAGTGCTTAGCCATCCATAATCAGGCAAGGAATTGTACAACATATCACAAGCAAGTACAAAAAAGTCATACCAAATGAGCTCTAGTACTAAGGTAAATGAAATTGCATATGATACATGAATGCAATGCATGATATGATACAAGATGCATACAAAGCAAAGAAAAAGCAAAACAAAGCCTAAACTGACTCAGAGCTCCCTTTCAAAAAGGGAAACAAATACCAAGCTCCCCACACAAGCAAGCAAAAGCACTGGGGTCTAAAGGCTTGGTATGATGTTGGCCTACTGGTTTTGGGTTTCTACATGGATCAAGTCAGTTCTCATAGTGATCTCTCGAGAAGTGGAACCTCACATCTATGTGTTTTGTTTTGGAATGGAGGACGGGGTTCTTAGCAATACTAATAGCAGAGGTAGAATGAACTAAGAGAGGGATCCTCCCAAACTTAAGGCCGAAGTCTCTGAAGGTGGCTTTCATCAAAAGCACCTGGGAGCAACTACTAGCAGCAACAACATACTTAGCTTCTGTAGGATACTGCTACACTTCTTGTGTGAGGCCAAAGAAGAACCAAGAAACTACCAAGTGCTTGAAGTTGACTGGTGATCAGTTTGACAACTCGCAAAGTCAGCATCCAAAAACCCTCTCAAGGAGAACGGCAAAGCTGAGGAAAACCAAAGACCAAGCTTAGAATAGAGCGTCAAATGCCTAAAATTGCCCTTCATCATTTGATGGTGAGAAGATCTTAGCAATGCTCGGAACCACACACAATGGAAAACCACAAACTGAATGTCCAGTTTGACCGCCGTCAGGTACAAAAGTGAGCCTCTCATCCCTTGGTACTCTTTCTGGTCCACCACCTCTCCTTCTTCACTAGAATCAAAGGTACTTGATGTGCCCATTAGAGTCAGCATGGGCTTGGAGTCCCACAAGTCCAACTTCTTGAGGATGTCCTTTGTGAACTTGCCTTGATGGATGAAGGTTGCTTTAGGGCCTTGCCTAATCTACAGCCCTGGGAAGAACTGAAGCTTACCCATGAGGCTCATCTCAAACTCACTACTCATTTATTCAACACATCTAGACACCAAAGCATGAGATGAACCACCAAAGATTATGTCATCAACATATATCTGTACTAGCAGGGTGTCACCGCCATGAGTCATTAAAACAAGGTCTTATCTACTGAACGCTTCTCAAACCTAGACTTGAGTAGGAAAGTCTTCAACCTATCATACCAAGCTCTTAGATCTTGCTTCATACCATAAAGGGCTTTTCTCAACTTATAAACCTGGTCTAGAAACTTGGCACTCTCAAAGCCATGAGGTTGTCTCGCATGTAGCTCCTCGTCTATGTACCCATTTAGAAAGGTTGACTTGACATCCATCTGATGCAATTCGAAGCCTTTAGAGGCAGCAAATGCAAGCAGAATCCTAGTGGCCTCTAAATGAGCCACTAGAGCAAAGGTCTCCTCATAATCTATACCCTCCTTCTGACAGAAACCCTAGGTCACTAATCTCACTTATTTGTTCCTCACAACCATCCCATCCTCACCCTGTTTGTTCTTGAAAAGCTACTTGGATCCTATAGGGTGGCAATTGGGTAGAGGTTCAACTAAGACCCAAACCTGGTTCCTCTCAAAATTTTCTAATCGTCATGCTTAGCATTCACCAAACTAGGATAAGATAATGCATGATATACATCTCGGGGCTCAAAAGACACAAAATGCAGAATTTGAGAAAAAGGCTATAGAGTTAACCGAAGACCGTGTGGTCTGCTGGTGTAGATCTCCAATCATGCTATGTGGAGGGTGATCCCGCTAGACCTTCTGAGAGTAAGGGTATCTCTCAGAGGTCACTTCTCCTGCGTCCTCAGCGGGGCCATCCCTTGCTTGAGCTTGAACTTGAGGGAGAGAGGTGGAAGCCATAGGCAAAGGACCACCATTATCATCAGAGCTCGTCGCAGATGGGGTAGGAGTTGTAGTTGGTGCAGGGTCTCCCACATCACGATCACCATTAACGCCTTCTTCATCCTCTAAGATGGTGGAGCCAACCTCATCGTCACCTGAAAGATCAAAAGCAAGGTTTGGGTAGGGCATATTTTCATCAAAGGAAACCTCGAAAGTCTTTACTATGCATTTAGTTTCAAGGATCCAGACTCAAAAAGCTCGAGAGCTCGAGGCATACCCAATAACGACACTGTCCAAGAAGCAAGATTCAAACTTGTCCATATGCCCCGCCTTCTTAAGCACAAAGAACCTATAGCCAAACGTTCGCAAATGCTTGATGCTAGGCTATGTACCATAACGAAGCTTATACTAGGTCTTCCTAAGAAAGCATGCAAGAAAATCTGGTTAGCAATGTAACAAGCAGTATTCACTACCTTAGCCCACAAAGCATCTTGGAATACTGTACTCATCGAGCATCGTCAGTGCCATCTCAACGAATTTCGGTTCTTGCGTTCCACAACACCATTCTATGGTGGGGTATATGGAGAACAGAATTGGTGATTAAGACTAAGGTCATGACTGAAGTTGTTAAAATGAGAATTCCTAACTCCCCACCATTGTCACTGCGAATTGCTCTAATGGCATTATAATTCTCATCATTAAACTTCAAGACCAGATCTCTATAAGTGCAATCACCTTTTGAGAGTTTTGGTGTTTATATGACACTGCAATTAAAAGCTCTAATGAAAATGTGTAAGGACTTTGCAAGCAATGAAGGTCATACAAAAGCACTTGATAAAGAAAAGAGGTAACCCTAAGTACAACAGAAAGATAAGAGAAAGAAAGGAGACCCTTTGATCCATTCAAATTTTGAAGTACAAGGAGTTTCATTGGAAGATACAAGATTAGCATATCATAGTTTATCCTCGAGTTAGGAACCACAGTACTATAAAAAGGGAGAAACAAAGGTATGCTTTTGGTGGTACTAAAGCTCTAAGTGTCCAAAAATCCGTCCAATATTCACCTTCAAATCTTACTCAAATTTTTCTCTCCTCAAGGTTGATGCCCAGGTTGAACCAGCCTTCAAACCCCTTCAACCAATATTGCATTCAGCTAGATTTTCATTTTTTGGCCTGGTTCCACCAAGCTAAAAACCCATCAACCAGAATCAGTTCTGCTAGGCTTTTCGGTTGAACTAGCCTCAGCCCGGTTCAACAAATCATGTCCAGATCTACACAGTAACAACTATTTCATGGGGGCTCATATATATACCACTTTTCCACCTCTAAGCAACCTGAGTCACATTTGAAAAGGGCACTCACTCCTCCATATCTCTCTCCACTCTTGAGCTTCCAAACTCCCAAATCTTTGAGTGGAATCTTCTCAAGAACTTAAGGGCTACGTTAATTGTACATTGTTCTTCCTCTCTCTTGTTCTTGAGCTTAAGCTTGGTGACACCTTGAACAGCTTGTGTTGGTTTGTTACTCTTGGAGCCTTGTGTTCCTAGATAGCTAGGCATCACGTTGAGATCCAGCCCCTCTTGTGTGGTGGTGCACAACGAAGTTTGTATGACCCCGGCTTTTGTGAGAGCATCATAGTAAATGACCTCATCGTACCTTTTTGGTTTGTGAGGGGAGGATTAGAGTTGAAAGAGACCCAGCTCTTTGTGGGTGCCTCAACGGGGAAGTAGGACACCGTTTGGTGTGACTGAACCTTGAATTAAATCCTTGTCTTTATGTGCTTGCTTGTTGTTCTTCGTGTTCTCACCTTTGTGTTGCAAGTGTTGCTCTGATCTACTTCATGTGCTAGTTGGTGGTGAGCCCTCTCAGATCTTGAACCTCTTGCTCCAAGGTAGGTTTGGAATCATACCAATCCATGCTTGGTGTGCACGGTTTGAGAGATCAATTAATTTTATAATTCTTCCTGTGGTTGAACCAACCTTAAGCAGGTTGATCCACATTGGACTAGTTCAACTTGTTGTACTGATTTATTTGGATAGTTTGTGTAAGAAATTTCAAGTTAGTGTATTCAACCCCCTCTAGGCTACATTCAATTTGTATTCACTATAGGAAAAGGTAACTTTTCATGGGCCAATTTAATTTCGTCGGACGGCCCAAAAAATAATGTACTTAAATTCTTTGGCCCTTGCAACTGACAAAAAAAATAAATTAAATATGTCGGCCTACCATTGAACCGATGAAAGTACTCTTATTTTTGTCAGCCTCGCAGCTAGCCAACGAAAACAGAGGCCCACCCAAGGGTTAGGGTTAGCCATCCCACGCACACATCACCCATACACATGATGACACAAATCTCCCAGACTCCCCCACTGCCCGCGCATCCGCCATGTCCCCGTGACGAGCCGCCGATGCCCGCCGGTGCCCACTCCGTAGCCTCCGGCTCTGGCACTCCACGCTCCAGGCCTCCCAGGCCGCCCGTGGCCTCAGTATCACACATCGCCGATTGAGGCCCCGTGTAGCCTACCAAGCCCCTACGCCACTCATGGCGTCCGGTCTCCCGTGCCTCTGGCCCTAGTAGAATCCTCGAGCTCTATGACTCGTGCTCAACGCCAGCGTCCAACGGCCACTTTGAGGTGACGATCTCCAACGACTGCTGGTGGATCTAGGTGCGCCACACCGGATGCCCCCTCTCCTCTCCTTCCCCTTCCCCTACTCATCCTCTTTCTCTTCTTGCTAGGGTTTGAGTGCAACATCTAGTGTCCGCACCGCGCACACCCACTGGCCACCTCCACAACATCTTTCCTGTGATGTTGTTCCCTTCTACACACATCTGATTGTAGGACCGAGACGTGCGACTAGAGGGGGGATGAATAGGAGCACTTAAAACTCAAAACTCACAACCCTCAAACCAAGTGCTTGAGAAAAGAACTAGACACCATCCATTGAAAAGATACGTGTCTAGTAGCGCAAGGTGCAGTCCACTGAGAGGATACACACCAAGCAAGCGGAATCACTCAACGATCACAAAGACCGCAAGCCAAGCGGAGCAACAACTCATGCCAAAGTGTCTCGCCAGCCACTCAACGCACCTAGATGCGTCTCACTGATACACAGCAAGCAAAAGAGTATAGGCATACAACAAGAACCACCAAAGTGAGGTTGAGGCAAAAACACGGAAGCAAACGAACACAAACCAACCAAAATGAACATGCCTAGTGATCACCAAGATCTCTTAGCAAATGAGGTGCTAAAGACCTTAGGAATGACCCTAGGCACCCCCAAAACAACCAGAACAAGCCACAAACCCTAGGAACAACTCAAACCAAATCCGAGGCCAAAAACCCTGTCCACACCAGACAAGACTTTTTCAGGCAGACTAGGTTGCAAAGAAAAATGCCAAAACCAAGTGAAACGGACTCCAAAAATCATAAAACTTTAACCACAGGCTGAGGAAAACATGTGGAACAATATAGTAAAAATTCACCCCATTTGGAGACTGTTAAGTCCACCGGACTGTCCGGTGAAGTTGCACCGGACTGTCTGGTGTGCCCAGAAAACAGCCTTGGACATTGAGTTTGCAAACCTTGAACTTGACCAAATCTTCTCAGGTCTTCACAAAATTTTTGACAGCCTATCCTAGCACTATTCCAAAGCTACTCCCAAAAGATCTACACAAAAAGATCAAGGGATTAGCGGGAATTTCAGATCTCGTGAAGAGGGGAAAATTTGGGCAAGAAAGGGGAAAACTCAAGATTGACTTGCTCGTCGAAATCCAGCAGGATAGAGATGTTCTAAGACATATTCTCCACATCCTAACAAGTTCAAAAGAGCCAAAAGAACAGGACTCACTCGCGGGCAAAGCAAATTACCAAAAGCATTTGAGTTTCATCCAAAAACCAACTAGAAAGGGGGGAAGGAGATGGCTGCACACATGAGCACGAATTGAGGATGAATCTTGCCTTGATTAGATGAGGAAAATAGTTCTTACAAGGCTCAACTCAGCCTACCACCCTTCATCCTCCCACTAATGCAAAGTACTAGCCTAGGGGACTCTCAAATCCTAAGCTAAGCACCCAATTTGCTCTCTATGCACTTGGCTGGTTGGAGACTAAGCCTAGGGTTTCTAGAGGTGGAAGAGTCACCTAAATGACCAGCCACTTAGGTATTTATAGCCCCGGCCAAACTGACTCATTTTACACTAAGACCCCTATATTACAGAAATGCCTGTAGGGGCCAAACTGAAAAGACTCGACTTTCTCGGGGACGGACGACCGCGATGGAGTCTTGATCTTCTTCGCCTGCAAGCTATCTCCCGGATGATGTCCACGTGGCCAATAGTCCAAATCCGCCGATCGACTCCCGATTTTGAAGTCAGAAACCGAGAAACTTTAGGAAGTGTCCACCTGGGCTGAATTTGGCCCAGTTTCTCTATGTTGGTGAGTTGTGGCCCAACTCACCAAGGCTTGGGTAGCTTGGGTGGCGGTTTTGAGTTGAAGCCGCCAAAGCCTCCCTGGCATGCCTTTGCACCACGCACTTGGGTTGGAGCACCGCGGTGGCACCCGGCATCCCCTGTCCACCGAGGCCGCCTCGCAGTCCTTCGGAGGACTTACTCTTGCCGTCGCCGTGCCGCTCCTCCGTGTACCGAAGTCCCATGGCCGACAGACGCCGAGCATGCCTCCAGTCCTTCGGAGGGATTTCTTCTCCAACTACCTCCAGTCCATCGGAGGGCCTCCTGTCCATCGGAGGTCTTGTGCCCAAGTCCTTCTGGGTCTTGCTACTGTTGACAATCACTCATCACTCCAGAGGCAATGGAGCCGGTCCATTGGCTCTTAAGGGGAGCACCAACGTGCAGCAAGGTGAATCCTTGAGTCCATGTTCGATTTATTATTCCAGATAGTCATGGATAATCGTTGTTTAAGGATTTTGGATTGGCAATGAGCTACCGCAACCTTGCAATTAAGCATAATACATAATCATTGTTTAAGTTCGTAGCTCGTACCACGTAGTTGGATTTTGTTTGCACTATTTTTGCATGATGGATTGATCTATTTGAAACTTGGTCTATCAAGAAAGAACATGCTGTCAAGGATTCTACTTGCTACAACCGTATAGTTTCAGATAGCATGCCAACTAAGTAAATGGAGGTGACTTGCTAGATTAATTCAGGGAATAACTTGCTAGGTTTATTTCCTTAGTAAATTATTTTTCTAGGAATAACTTGCTAGGTTAGCAGTATCCGTCTCATGCATGATGCTTTTGTCAGATTGTTGTTCTAATGTGAACCGGCAACTATGTTGTTACAAGGAATTTAGATTTGTTGGGGGCAGCAGCTTTGGTCCCTGTGATAGCCATAGGCTTGAAAAATATTTAGACCTTTGATTGTCAGACAGACTCTTGATTTTAAGGATCGTACCTCTGCTTTCCTCTGCTTGGCCATTCCGATTGTTGCTGTATTGGCTGTCAGGCACATGATTTTATTGTCACCTAATGAACTGATGCATGATCACTTCAATCATGATGTCATGTTTCCTGCCACATACAATTATAGTGCTCTCTGAATTACTTTTGACAAATATCAACATCATCAATTAAGAAGTTGTAGCGCTGTCTTATCAACATGCAAAAACAAATCTGTTGGCTCACCCATCCACACAGCTTATGACACACACACATGCAAACCAACAGTGTGTGTATGTGTGGATCCATTTTCGTTTTCGATGCTGAGGAGATACACATGCATCAACATATAGAGAAGGATCGTAAAGATCGTAAACAACAATGCTCCCACTGAATTCTGCTTCTTTTTTGCCCCATGCTAAATTAATTAGACCATTATCTATGTACCACAAACCAGCAATCTGTGTACCATCGCCATTAAGGTTTTGCTTCTTGCAATTCTATATCCTTTTCCCTGATCTCTTGATTTGGATTTTGATAGGAGGGGACTCTGATGAGCGCAGCAAGCACAAAACACCATTACATCCTTTGATCACTGTATCCGCTCCATTGTTGAATATAGTTGGGCGTTTGTATAGTTTAGATGCACTATATGCCTTTTAACTAATTTAGTTTAGTTCTCTAATGGTTGCAGCAGGCCACCAGGGTGCCCAGAAAGTGATCACGGTTCTTGAGTTCCCCAACCCAAAACATGACCAAACCTTTTCCAATCTTCACAAGATTTAACACATGCAATCCTAGCTCCATTCCAAAGTTATACCAAAAGAACTATTGAAAAAGATCAAGCGAATAGCGGAATTTTTAGATCTCATGAAGAAAAGAAACTTTGGGGAAGAAAGGGGAAAACTCAAAACGACTTGGTCATGGGAATCCTGTAGGATTGAGATGAACAAGGTCATAATATCAATGTCCTAGCAAGTCCAAAACACCAAAAGAAAAGTAACTCATGGCCAAACACAAATCACGAAAAGACTTTGAGTTTCATCCAAAATCCTTACTAGAAGGGCGAAGGGAATGGGGCTGCACACATGCACTCGAATTAGAGATGAATCCTGCTAGATATATTGCTCAAATTGAGTTCATACAATGATTATTACTACTTACCACCCATCGTCCACCCTCTCATCCAAAATACTAGAGGTACAACACTCAAATCCTACTCTTTAAGTCTCTCATGATCTCTTAGACACTTGGCTGTGCTAGGAAATGTTAAGCCTAGGGTTTAGAAGGCTCCAAGATCTAGTAAAATGACCAGCAAAGTCAATATTTATACCCTAGGGCTAATGACACCATTATACATTAAGATCCCTACTGCCAAAATGATTGGAGGGTGCTAAACTGAAAAGATACAATCGGGCGACCACGATGACTTGATATTCTTCTCTTGCAAGACTTCATCTGGTAAACTCTACATGGCCAGCAGTCCAATGTACTGCTCACGATTTTAAAGTCAGAAACCTGGAAGCTTTATTTCATCGTCTTCATGGGTCGGGCTTGACTCATTCTTCTAACTTGGTGAGTTTGAGGCCTAACTCACTGAACCTTCTCAAATAAGTTGGGTTGGCGGTTTTGAGCCAAAGCCACCAAAGCCTCCCTCACAAGCGTCTGCGCCACGTTTCTAGGTTGGAGCACCACGTTCACACCTGACATCTCTAGTCCATTGGAATCGCCTCACAGTAGATCAAAGGGATTACACATCCATCCATCTTCACCCATCCGTGTACTAGACTCATGCAGTCAGCCGACAATGAGTATTGCCTCCTATCCATCGAAGAACTTTCTCCCAAGTCCATCTTGGTCTTCTTTATCTTCTACCTTTAGTCCATCAGAGGAGCTGCACGATTGACAATCACTCATCACCAGGAGCAATGAGGCTGGTCCATTGGCTCTCATCGAAAAACTAAGGCTTTCTAAAATAGCTTATCAAAACCTATGCAAGATAAACAAGATATGTGCACTAAGGTTTTACTAAGTGTTACTACCGCTACCAAAGTCAAGTCTTGCAACCTAGTTCCACCTAGAAACTAACCTATCAAGCTAGTATAGGAATGTATACGCACACAATCAGAAGAATTTAAACGCGGAAACTAAATACATGAGTAGAGTGATTGCAAACTCCTGATGACGATTGTGACGATGGCGCAAGTTGGAGATGCAAATATATTTTACTGATGTTTCAGGAATGCGCGCAAGCCTTCAACCTATTCCTCATTTGGTGCCCCTTGCAAGGCCTTGATCTCGCTTAGTCTAGGCAAGGACAGAGGTTGGCAAGGTGACCCACACAACGGTCAAGCAACCTATTTGGGTAACTCCGAATATCGGTCCATACCCACAGGCAAGTGGGGTCTTCCTTGGGCATCTCACCAACGCTAACAGTTGTCTCCACCAAGGTGAGATTTTGGCCAAACCGCAGAGGGCCTTCCTCCTCTCACAGGTAAGGTGGTGGCACACTTCGCAACTCAGAGGGTCGCACAAGACTAGAAGCCCCACAGTAACAAGTATTTTGCTTGAAAGCACAGATGGCTAGAGTTTCAAAACTCACTACAACACTTGGTCGCAACCAAGAGCTTTGTGTAAGCAAGGCCTAAGCAAGTTGCTCATAAGCACTAGCTATGCCTAAGTATGAACTATTAGCTCTTATGATGGATTGGGCTCTCAAGAATGTGTCTCAACACTGGAATGAAGCCACCAACCAAATTGTAGAGGCTGAGCAAGGGGGTATAAATATTTCAAATCTCCAAACTAGTCATTGGACGAAAGCTACGTGTTGGACACAATTCCCACTAGACTGTGCGGTGTGTACACCACTGGACCATCCGATGCATACAACCTACTAGCCATTCGAGTCCACCATTGGAACATTAAATTCGATCGTTCTTAGCAATAGACCATCCAGTGTGACCAATGGATCGCCCAGTGTGTGTTAATGCCTGCGGCCTTGAGTTGTTGTATGCCTCGATCCAAAACGTCTGGTGCATGCATCAGACCATCCAATGCATTCAAAGCTTTGACATGGCGCTACCATTCTTCTCTACCTAGAACGTCCGTGGTGTGACCATCGGACCATCTAGTGTGTGTAATTCACACCAAGTCTTGAGTCTTCATCTTGAGGCTATTTCTACTCATGGGACAACCATGTCCTTCTTCTCTTGATGTATTGGGTCTTCTCTTGTGCTCTTTAAGCCCTCCTTTGATGTGTTTGTGCCCCAAGTTCATCTATTGCATCCTAGACCTTAAACAAACATACTTGCACACACATTAGTCCCAAATGGTACATGTTGTCACTTCAACAACCAAAATCACATTAGGGAACTATGAACAAGGCTTAGGGCCCATTTTCCTTACAATCTCCCCCTTTTTTGGTGATTGGTGACAACATGACCAAACAAGCAATAAATAATACTAATTGAAAATTGTGAACAAACTACTTGCTAGGATGCAATGCAAAAGCAAGATCAAAGGATGTTAATTGAAATATGCAAAGACACCAATTGATGCTTCATATGCAAGTATTTAGAAAATTTTGTGCATTTCATTCCCTTGCCACGATCTTGTCCCCTCTTGTGGTCAATGGACATAAGGCCTCCCCCTTACTCCAAAGTAAACTTCTCTACATTGCCTTGATCTTGATCTCCATTTCTCCCCCATTGTTCTTCATCATTTGGCAACCCCCCATTTTGATCCCCTTTGATCTTCCTTCTCGGTTCATGTTCAACTCCTTCTTGCACTAGACATTCAAGTCTAATGGAGGAGAGTTGTACTTTGGCACAAAGAATAGGAAATAAAACAAGTGGCAACCAACTAAACTTATAAACCATGTAGGTTGCTCACAGGTTAGTGTGAGACACAAGCAACCTAGACATGGAAGATATTTAAAGGCATGTTAGAGTCGCGGATATTTTTTACCGATGTTTCTCGAAAGCATGCAAGCCTTTCGCCTAGTCCTCATTTGGTGCCCCTCACAAGGCCTTCCTCTCACTTAGTCCGCACAAGGATAGAGGTTAGCAAGGTGACCAACCCAAGGGTCAAGCTTCTTAGTTGGGTAACTTCGGATATCCCTTGTTCACACCCATGCGCAAGTGGGGTCTTCTGCGGGCCACGCACGGACACTAACAGTTGTATCTGGAATGGTGAGCTTTTGGCCAAACTGTCAAGGGCCTCCCTCCTCTCACGAGTAAGGTGGCAGCACACTCCACAACTCGGCGGGTCGCACAAAACTAGAAGACCAACACTTACAAGTCCTTGTGTGCACTTCACACTTTTGATCATTTATGTCTTGGCTCTTCTCTTGTGCTCTTTAAGCCCTCCTTTGAGGTGTTTGTACCCCAAGTTCATCTCTTTCACCCTAGAACTTAAACAAATATATGTGCACATGCATTAGTCCCAAATGGTACATGTTGTCACTTCAACCACTAAAATTAGATTAGGGAACTAAGCACAAGGCATAGGACCCATTTTCCTAACATGTCGGACTCTATGGTCCTTAGAAAAATCTCCTTTTTGATTGGGAGTTTTCAAGTGTATTGGAACTTGATTTCTCTCATACCTTGAACTTTCACCATAGGCAATTGCGTTGTTCTTGATTATTTTTTGAGTTGTGTGTGCATCTAAACTCAGCATATCTCAAGATCAAGCTACTAACTTTGAAAACCCCCCTTAGTAGTGTGGATACTAGAAAACTAGAAAACCCTATTTAAGCAAGGATCCTTCATGGCCTTATGATCTTTGACTTTAGAAGAGTCCTTACCATTTGAGATTTCAATTAAAAGCAGTCAGCATCACATGAAATCCATTACAATTTGAGTTGAGGGCCTCCACATGTCACCTAATGAGCAATCATTTAACTTATACAATAATTCCTTCACTCATGAGCACATTAGATAACAATGAAGCTTGCCATTGAATCACCAAAACCTACCTCAGGGGCCTAGATGCTTACACCTGCCTCACAACATAAATGATGATCACATGTGTCTTTGACATGTGAGAGACTTAACGTGGATAACAATTATGTCACGATGTGCTTGGTTGCGAATCCCCCTTCTTTTGCATAGGGATATTATGTGGTTTGCTCTCTAAGCACCATAGAGATAACATCCCAATCATGAATTCTTTTGTCCAATGAGTGATGTTAACCATCTAGACTAGCAACATGTAAATACATCAATCATAAATATGCATGACATAATAATCAATGTAATAATAACAAACTCAAGCATCAATTCATAACTTAGGGTAGGGCAAACTGGGGATAACGACACTTGTAGGGAGGGGATGCGCTTGTGATGCAGGGATAATAACAATGTTGATTATTCTTGTGATGATGTCACTATGGATTGAGCCACCACGCATAGTGTGAGGACATTACCTTGTCCACATTTCTTTAACTATGTAATAAAAATAAGGGATATGGATTTTTATAAAACAAAAGAATCAAACAAGCATATATAAGTTGGTCCAAAATTTTGTCATATTTCACAAAGTATCTCAAACTAATAAATTATATAGAAAAAATAATATGGTGGCATTAGAGTAGACTTATTGTTTATCATGTATGAGAGGAAGTAATTACCTAGTACGATTTCAAAATTGCATAGTTTTGAAATTATTTTTGTGGCAAGCTCTGCTGTTTGTCGCATTATCCAATACCATATTGAACTAAGCAAGAAAGATGAAACTAATGATCTCTTCTAAGGGACAATCTCACATTGCAATCATAAAGCACAAAATTATATAGAAAAAAGAAATCTTGGTGATATCAAAGTAGACTGATTCTACATCATGTAGGGAGTATGCTATAGTAATGTGGTGTGAGGAAATAATCTCAAGGTGAAAACTATTTATTACGAACCATGAATTAAAAAATTAACACTTTTGAACTCATGTTTTCTAACAAGAACTTCTTCTATTATTGTCAATTTCCTACACCATATTCACTTGAGCAATATAAGGTGGAAACTCAATATCTAGCCTATGTAATGTTGATGTTTAGTTTCCACATCACAACCCAAACCAACTTCTAATTGTAATACCCTTTGAACATACCATGTTGGGGTATCCGACCCAAGAGGTGAGGTGGTGAATTGGGTAGCTAATTCGATCTTCTAAAACCTAGTGCTATCTAGTGCATAAGATAAACCTATCGCGTCCTAAACAAGCTAGCTAAGTCAACGGTTTATCTATGCACTCTATAACTTACTCAAAAGACTTGCAACCTAGAGCCAAAATCTAATCATACTAAAGAGCAAAACTAGAGGGACATGAGGAAGTAAATACGGAAACATAAATGCGGTAATTAAAGTGAGTAAGGAAGGGGATGCAAACTCCTGAGGAGACACAGGGGTTTAACGTGGCTCACCACTAAGGGCTACGTCCACGGGCTCGCCACTAAAGACAATTTCGAACCGGGCATCAAGACTGTTCTAATCACCGTCTTGTAGTGGCCACCAAAGACTCCCGACAAGCAAAGGCTTGGTACCACAAAGCCACCATAGCTTAACCACTGTCACCATCTTTCTCGGTCACAAGGCACCAAATTCCTCACTACTGAGTATGAAGGGTTTCCTCTTCCCCTCACAAAGTGCCACCGCTGCTCCACACTAAGAAGGAGGGTCTAGCAACTGGAACAATGTGGCTTGACTGCAGCCAAGGCTTCCCAATAGCTCACTGCAAGAGCTACACTCAAGAAGATCTCATAACCTCACTCTGTCAAAGCTCTAAACTTGAATGGATTATGCACTAAGCACTAATATGCTGGTTGGAGTGTATATGCTTGCAATACTCCTCTACCCTTGTTGTAGTCTTTAGTGGATCCATCCCCTTTAAATGGACGAGTGGAGTGGCTTATATAGCCCCCAAAAAGAACTAGTCGTTGTTAGTCAAAAGGCTGCTAGAAAGTGCACAAACCATATAGTACGCTCCATACACTTTGTCGTATAGTGTACCATACGGTCCGCTATACTTGCTAACTTGTTGTTGAGCTAGCCGTTACTTCAAATGTTTGAGGTAGAGGATGGTCTCACAAACAAAACCATTCAGTCTGTTGAACTCATACATTGCTCCAATTTGCACACCTTCAGGAATATAAGTTCAATGTTTAGTATGTTACACAAACCATACCATCCAGTCCACTGAACTCCGCAGCGGAATTTTCACACCTTTGGCCAAAATGGTTTGATGTTTAGTATGGTCTAATAAACCATATCATATGGTCCTTTGTAAATTGTCTCTCTGCTAGAATGGTCCGCTCCATTCAAATATTGGAGGTCAGACAGTCTTCACATCTTGCCAGGTTGCCACTTCTCGGCCCCTTTCGAAAATATGGTCCGACCAGTAGGATGGTCATGCAGACCGCACCATACAGTCCTCATAGACCCTCAACCCCCATCCGCTAACTAGGTAGTGGAAACCCCGTTGTGACGGACCTTCAGGCCTTGGCTTCAGCTCTTCATCTTGTTTTCATCCCTTGAACCTAAGCACCTGAGAATGTGCATCTACACAAGTTTATTAGCCCAAGTATTGTGTGTCAATCAATCACCAAAATACAACTATGGAAATATGACATAAGAGACCATTTTTCTTACACCCTTTCGAAAAAAAATACAAGAATTCAAAATCGTGTAGTAAATATAGGGCTATGCCCAGCAATTATCCACAAGGTTAAAAAAGAGCAAGGTATCATCATAAAGCACATGCATGTTCAAAGTGCATATGTGTCAGAGTGTTTGTTAATTCTCACTTCAATCTAGTAAATTAGGTGATACCCCGCGCGTTGCTACGGAAATTTCTAAATAATATTTGAAGTAAAATTTGGAGGTAGAAATATAGGCGTGATTGCGTAACAATATCTATTGCAAACATGGGAGACTGACTCTTGCTCTGAATTTTTTAATTAATAGTGTGGTACTTGCTAAGACTAATAGCTTGCATGAATATTGTTAATCATAGAAAATAAATGGAAGACATGAATATAGTGTCCCAGTAGATGGTGATGTGGCTTGTAGACACATAGCTGACGTGAATAGATTGCATGCATGGCATAGAAAATCGATAGTAGTAGTGTGGTACTCGTAAAGACTAATAGCTCACATGAATATTATTAGTCATAGAAAATCGATGGAAGACATGAATATATAGCCCTAGTAGATTGTGATGTGGCTTCTAACTTAGGAGGCACATAACTAATGTGAATATGTTGCATGCAAGAATATTATTTGTCACAGAAAATCGATAGAAGATATAAATATTGAGTCCCAGTGGATGGTGACATGGTTCTACCTTAGTGGACCCATAGATGGTATGGCTAGCTTGCATGTTGAGAGAAATAAATAGTGGACTTTATTTATATAGGTTATATAGTTAACTAAATGGCATATTACTAAACCTTTTGTATATTTCTAAACCCTGCATATATGCACCAGAAGAATGTTACAAAAGGAATTTAATTTTCGTTGGAAGCAACAACCATATAACTTAATTATGTTTTGGATTTAGACTCTTATTTAATCATTTTGCCATAATTTTAGAAAGGCAGCATTTGGGCCCACCCCTTAGAAATGCTAGGCAGTCGTGTGGGATTTTGCTAAGTCTAGCACAATTTGATAATTGATTATGCCCAAATTTCTAGAGCTTGTGTCTTTTAGTTGGTCAAAATTTTATTATACCAGGTTACTAAAGATGAGTGCATAAACCTTTAACCAGAACCATATATTGCATAGATATCATTGATCAACATTACTTTCATTAAAGCATATCCATTAAAAACAAACTAGGTCCAGAAATCACTAATAGAAAGGAAGTAAGGCTAATATATCAATTTTACGCTCCATAGAGGTCCTACACTTTCGCCACAAGTCGCAGGATATACCAGTGGTTCAATCATACTGCCTGAGATGAGATCATAGGTAATCCCACTACGAGATATTTACAAAGATTATGTTAGTAAGAAATAACCGCTGAGAATTTAAAGCCCTTTAGGGATGACGATGACGTGAATTACAAATCACCGTCACTAATATTTTAGATCAGAGACATGGATTTCACAATACACGCCCCTTATGTATCGCATTAGTGACCTTTTTTTAAAAAAAAGGTCAATAGTTAATCAATTTTGAGACACTAAATTTTAAAACACGTCACAAAAATTCCAAAGGACGATGCTGCACACATTAGTGACATATTTTAGGGAAAACACATCTACGGAGTATATCATGGTGACGTGGGCCGTCTCAGATGTTGGTAATTAGTGAATTAGTGACATTATTTTCTGAACACGCATCTCTAATTAATTGTAGTTACTGACGGCACTTTTCATGTAACTGATGAAGTATAATCAGTTATTACAAGAAAACTGACGCTCACAGATATATGGAGAATTCGATCACTAATCACGTGTTTTGTGGCGTAGTGTGTGTGGGGCACGATTTACAAGCAGAAAGATTGTGTACAATATGTGACATAGCTATCCAATCCCTAATACTGACTTCAGGCCATTCAATAAGCATCGGGTATTCGCTACTAGATATATATACAGATGCGCAAGCTTAAGCAATTGCCAAGAGAATACAAATCTAATAAGGACGAATTGAAATTGTTAAATAGATACAGGAACCTAACCAACCAACTATATATGTCTTCCACAGATACGCTTGCCGTATACTTCAATTCAAGTTGTTCTGCACTAATCACTCTAATCAACCGAACATGTTGCAAATTAAATGGATCGGCAAGGAACAGCGGCAGGTGTTAGTTAGGAGCAAACAATTAGTTTATTCAGCAACACGTTGAGGTGCAAAACCGGAATAGTTTCTAAAGAATCTTAGTGAGGTCCAACTCATCTCCACCCTCATCATGAAGCAATTAAGTAGACAGTAGTGAAATGCCTTCCGAGATCAGGTATGAAGCAATTAAGCTGAGGGTGAAATGCCTTTCGAGATCAGGTATAGATCAGCTGAGGATGCCTTGTACGATCCATGATTTAATTTAATTAGGAACTAATTCATTTAAGAAAATGGTTGACAGCTATGAAAAAAAAAATCTATACGGGGACGTAAGTATCCATTATTTTATGTAACTCCGCTTCTAATATTAATTAATTAATGAATAATTGTTTTATATGCCAGACTGCTGTCAAGCCTTTTTTTTTTTTTGAACTAGATAAATTCTCCGCGCATTGCTGCGGGAATTTGAGTGATACCACCGTATACGCCACAAGAAAAACACTACATGCATCAAGCCATAGAAAATCGGTAGAAAATATAAATAGAGATCTTAGTGAACGATGATGTGGTATGAAACTTAGTAAGCTCTTGAGATAATGTGGCTTAATACATGTCTAGAGAAATAGTTAGTGGGGGCTAACTATTTAGATAGAAGATTACACGGTATAAACATAGACTCTCACATCTAACGCATGCACCAATACAAACACCCTATAAAATTTCACAAATTGTAATTGATACTGGTGTACCTCGCTATGCAAATAAGATCGAATTTTTTTTAGACTTTATATCAATGTACAAAATAGCGCTATGGAATTTAGCGTCAGGTTTCCAAAAACGCTATTAGTGCACAATAGCGCGCTATAGAGCGCAATAGCGCGCTATTTTGTACTGCAATAGTGTTAGCGTCAAGTCTGTAGAAACGCTATAGCGGCGCTATAGCGCGCTATTTCGTACTATGCTTTATATTAACTTGATATAATAATTTTTAAAAAATAATAAATATTCCTTTATCAAAATATTGTTATCGGTTATGGTTCTTTTTGCTGGGGCATGCTTTCATTATAATCATTCCCTTCGTTTGTTAGTTCTAGAATTTATAATAGATGAATCAGCTTACAAGAGGGTTGCCTTTTTTACAAAACCTTGATCGTGTATCATATTCAGAATTTTAATAAGTTATTATTTATTTTGTTGTCATCTTATTTATCACACTATATGTATTTTAAGTATGATTCATAGTTTTACTTGTTTGAATAAAATTTTGAAATAAGATAAAAGATTTAAGTTGTGGAAAAAAGTCAACCACTTAGTATATTTGTAAACAGAGGTAATACAAATTTTAAATGAGGGCTATATGATACACCAAACAATTCATGCTTCACAAAGGACAATTCATTGTAATTTGTTTCTAGACAGAACACATAAAGGCTCTAGTGTCCATATCCCCCCGTCCCCCCCACACATACAGTCCAAGGCATTACTTTCCGGAACCTTTAGCTCTGATGTACATTTGATCAGGGGCAAAAGGGAATCTTGGACAGTATGTCGTGCTCGTGTGTCAGCACAAAACGGCAAGCAATTACATGCTGGTGAGTTCCCTGATGCAGTTATTTAGGGGCATAATGTCGTTAGTACGCATAGGGCCAACCGAAGATTGTGGTTTGTGTGATGAACTGATCTGGATTCCCATTTCTTGATTAGAATAGTATCAATGTTGCGTTGGATAGCGCATTGGGGATAGAGAAGGTCAACCGTGCGTGGAATAATTTAAGATGTCAGGATTAGGTGTCAGCCTATGTTATAGATTTCGGGACTAGAGGCACCTATTTTCACATATAGCCAAATTCCACCTTGTCGGCATTCTGAGTCGATTGAATTAGTACGGGTAGTTCATTTTCAGTGGAGGGTTTCGTTATACAATTAAAACAATAGTGCCATATCAGATTTTTTTTTCTAGATACCTGTGCATCCTGAGTCTCTGCTCCTATGAAACTCTGTCTGTCTCTTTGTTCATAAATGTATTGCTACGTCACTAAGGCGGCTGATGTATCAATGAGAATGAAACTTCTACCGGGAACGGCCTTAGACATTCTCAATGGTTAATTATATTTCGTAGTTTCCAACATCGAAACTAGTACAAAGTTGATGAATGAAACCTGTAATCGTAATGTTGAGTTTCATTTCCAGTTTCATAGATTAGTCATGAAATTAATTACGATGCATTCGATTGGCCATCCCAAATAAGGTGGCATAGGTAGTGCAGCGATGAACCTAAAACCATCAAAAAATAAATTATAAAATTAAGTTAAAATTTAAGTAATTCAACTGATGTGCGTCTCGCATCCGTGCGGCTGTGGCTAATGAATCTACTACTATTATCTGACTAGAATAATAGCGAGGATTCAAATAAGAGCGGCAGTTTAAATTGGACCATTTGTAGATCAGGGGACAAACATCCCTATCATAGAGTATATATAGAGGAAAACATTTTATAAACTATCCAATGAGGTTTTGGCTCACATTGGAGTAAATAAAATAGTAGGGACGACTCAGTGACCAAGCTCAGACCCTTGTCCCGATCTCAATATATTATTATTACTCTCTGCTAACTGCTGGTACCTAGCATCTGCCGGCAGGAGTTGTTCAGCTCTAGTAGTTTCCTTGTGAACTTCGTTTTGCCCTCATGTTGGTACTTCTCTGATTTTTTTCCTTGAGATTTTAATTTGTACAAGATCACTGTTTAGCTGAAGACCCGGCGCAAACGAAGGCGGTTATATTCTGCCAGATGCAGATCTTCTGAGGCATTAATATAATGGAGGTCTATAGTGTCTTAGCAAAGCATCAGTGCCCAGCAAGATGTTTAATTTGCCCTTCCAAAACAAATGAATTCTTCTAGATCCAGAATTTGGACGAAATAATATTGCTCGTTACTACGTAAGTCCAGCAAAACTCTTATTCTAAACGGGCCTTTTACTGTTATTTGCATAATGGCATTCTTGGTGGCCAGACGGCAGCGTGCAGCGGAGCCAGGATAATCCATCTCGGTATAATCCAAGTTCAGCACAAAAACAAAAAGACACTGAAGGACAAAAAACAACTAGAGGGGGACCAATTGGACCGCCAGCGACCTTAGGACACTGGAGACATCAAGGAAAAGTTCTCGAATCAACTCCTAACTCAAAGGACACAAAACTAGCACAGTTCCTCGTTGGCAATTGCTCGCTCAGCTGTCTCAAGGCGAGCGATCCCCTGCAGCGCATTAGGTGGGCCTAGGTGAGGCGGGGCCAGCGGGGGGGGGGCACGTGGCGGTGGCTGTGTCGACCAATGCACCACGGAGATTCTTTTATTTTTTATTATTTTTTCTTACTCTTTCCGTTATCTTTTTATTTTATTTATTTTTTCTTTTCTCTCTTCTTTTCATATGTATCTATATAGTCAATTATGTTTTTATAAAATTATATGATAAATTATGTTTTCATAAAATTATCACGATAAGTTATCTTTCCATAATATTGTCTTGGTAAGTTATGTTTCATAAAGTTATCTTTATAAGTTATGTTTCTATAAGATTATCGTGATAAGTTATGTTTTCATAAAATTATCGTGATAAGTTATGCTTATGTAAAGGTATCTCGATAAGTTATGCTTCATAAAATTACATGATAAATTATGTTTTCTTAAAATTATCGTGCTAAGTTATGTTTACATAAGATTATCGTGATAAATTATGCTTCCGTAAAGTTATCGTGATAATTTATGCTTCCATAAGATTATCGTGACAAGTTATGCTTCTGTAAAGTTATCTTTAAGATATGCTTCATAAATTTAACCTGATAAATTATGTTTTCATAAAATTATTATAAAAAATTATGGTTTCATAACATTATAATGATAAGTTATGCTTCCGTAAAGTTATCTTGATAAGTTATACTTCTATAAAGTTATCGTGATAGAAGAAAAAAAAAGATATCGTGATGATATGCTTCCATAACTTTATCATTATAAGTTATGTTTCTATAAATTTATCGTAATAATTTTAGACACACAAGTTGTGATTATAACTTTTTTTATACAATTTTAGACACACAAGTTATGGTCATATTTTTTCAATAATTTTAGACACATAAATTATGATAATAACTTTTTGATAGAATTTTAGAGACACGTAGAACCAATAGTTTATGATTATAATTTTTTTATATAATTTTATATGTATGCGGAACGAAAGTTATGATCATAAGTTATAAGTTTTTGATATAAATTTAGATACAAAACTTATGATGGGACGCAGGTGGGACCTGGGGTGCAGGGAGAGGGCGCGGTGTGGTGCTGGGTGGGAGCAGCTAGGGCCCAGGGCGCAGGGGAGTGCATTTCCGCTCGGAGTGGCCTTTTTGGGCGGGAGCAGGTGGGGCCTAAGCATGCAGGGTGCTCGCACGTGGGTTCGGGCAGGAGTAGGTGGGACGCTCGCTGATCGCTCGTTAGATTCCCATGGCGCGAGCGCTCGCGAATCAGTTGCCCCCCAAAACTAGCCAATACAACACAGGGGGTTGAGCTGCTGCTGCTCACCGGTTTATCCGATGCAAGAGGCCAGCTTGTCCGGTGCCACTGGCATGTCCAGCGAGGCAGCCTGCAGACACCAGCACTTGCTTATTCGGTCCCTCACACTGGCCTGTCCAGTGGAGTCAACCGGCTTGCCAGATGCTCCGCCGGCTTGTCCGATGTGGTATGGAACAACCAAGTATCTTGAAAAAACTACCAAAACTCGATTAAATCTTTTCCAAATCTCTACCCCTACAAAAATTTGTACGGTTCCAATCCCACCTATGTCCGCCTCCCCCTATTTCCGCTCCCCCACCACCTCCGACTGTGGTCCCCGCCGACCTCTCTTTGCGCTGCACCCGCTGCCTCGTTTCATCCGTTGCCCCACGCCCACATGCCCGCTCCACCACCGCTGCCCAACCCACGCGCTCGCTAGGCCGCCACTGCCCTCCCACCTATGTGCCAACTCTGCCCCCAGCACCATGCCCCTCGCTGCTGCCGATATGCCCCCACATTATGTCGCCTCCCCATCCCGACCATGGTTCATCACAAGGCTACCTTAGTCCCGCATCGCCTCTCTGAGGTTGGACCCTACCGATGTAGGGTTACGGGGTAGGCTACCATAGCATGAAAATATTTTTCTACTACCAAATAAAACACAAGAACACGTATAAGTAAGAGCTCATAGATTGTTACCACTAGACGCGGAGTGCAGTGGAAGACGAATCGAAGCAGCTGAGTGCCGAGCCAGGGCAATCGAGTGCCGAGTCCAGCGCACCGAGTAGATGTAACGAGAAGGGCCAATGCCGATTCCTCCTATCGATCTCGATCAAGAACCACTCAGCCAGCTTCGCAACCAATCAGTTGATGAGCACATTAGTCGTAGCAATGCCTCTATGGTATCCACACGTGAGGGAAGGTAACGCCGAGTTCTGACGTGCTAGCACCACGAACTTGGCGGAGGATCTTGAGATATTGGACTAGGGCATAGCTAGGGTTTCGCAAATACCTTTTCTGCGAGACTCTCACTCACACACAACCGATGCCCTAAGTTGTACTCGTCATGAATATATATAGTCTCCACTAATGGGCTTTACCCATGTAAAGGCCCATCAAGATTCCATTTTCTTGCAGATCAAGTATCCAAGTCCTGATTGAAGTCCAACTATGCATACCATATGCGAGCTTCCAAGCTTGACCCGATGGGTCGAGTCCCGATCGAACTTAGCATCAGCTTATGCTTGAGCCAATACGTCTCAGAGTCGAACTTGTAAATTGCCAGGCGAACATCTCCATCAACCGCTACCGCCTAGATTTGACACGGCTGCCTCCTCGACGGATAGATTCGGTGATGCAGACACCAAGGAGCTCCTCCTCCTGTACACCCTCCTCCTCTACGTCCTTGACCCAGGCACCGCCACCTCCCCACCCCCGTGCGCCGCCAGCCCATTGCCTCACCCTTGCTCCATCATGCGCCACAACCACCAACCACACACCAGTGCCACCACACCATGCGTGCCCACGACCCAACTAGATCAGAAACCGCAGGTCGACGTTGGTGTCAAATGCTTGGCATAGAGTTGGGGGCGAGGAATGCAGATCGATGTGGGCGCCGTGCATGTGGATGAGGGAAATGCCATGGATGACGTCGTCGTCGTGGGTGACGGTGGAGGAGGACAACAGTGGAGGTCAGTGAGGTGACGTAGGCGTGGTGGATCTGGCTGTGACAGAGGGAGACATGGGACAGAAGAGGTGCCTAGCACGGAGGGAAATGGAGGCGCTGTCAGATCTGGCAGGGATGGCGCTCCAAGCGGCAAATCCGGAGGACAAGGTGAGCAAGGATGTGGCGGCAAGGGCGAGCGAGCGTGCCGAAGTAGAAGGGTAGGCTAGGGTCGTCGCCGCCTTTGTGATGCATCACTGTGCAAGTGAGATGGGCAGAGGAGGAGAGCGAGCTCGGCGGCAGAAGAGGGAGGTCAGGAGCTGCGAAGGAGGGCGGTGGCGGTCAAGTTGCGAAGGGAAGGAGGAGGAGGCGGCCGCCATGGAGAGGGCAGCGTTGCGTGGGAGAGCTAAAGAGGAGATCGCGAGTCGGGTGGTAGGAGAGGAGAGGCTGGTGGGAGAGGGAGGAGAGAGTGGATAGGAATAGATGGGGGTGGATTTTTCGTAATTTTTTGCATTATAAAAACGATTTGTATTTTTTGCGTTATAAAAATTATTTCTAATACTTTTTTAGTGTTCAAATACCATTTTTAGTATTCTGGATAATAATTTAGTGCAAAAGAGAAAGGAGATTGTAGTTTGATGTGAATGAATAAAGTATTGGGTAGTTATATATGGAGGAAATATATAGAGTGATAGAAGTGCGGGCGAAGTTGATATAGAGGGAAACATCATGCTGATTGGGTTGTAATATTTCTTTTACAGTAGAAATCTGAAGGCATAGGGGTGCAGATAACCTCAAGCTATCCGCAATCGTCCCTCCATCCCCTTGATTTTTTCCCTATGTTTGACATATGCACTTCTCCCTCTCCGTCTACTCCCCGTGACATGGACGGAGGCTCCGCTCGTGTGCAGGCGGATGGATGGGGCAGAAGCTCTAGTAAGTAGGGTGAGTGTATATAATTGCTCTCATCCTAAATCTGAAAGCCCCATCTTGTATAGTGTGTAATAAAAAAACACAACACTCTCCATAGTTTTTTAGGAAAACTTAGAGGCTACAAGTTATGTGTGATAATCATTTAATCTTCTTGACTGATGTTTGATCTCGTGCTAACAAATATTTTGATAATGCATTCCACATATTTAAAAGGATTCAAACATAGTGAATTTCTAAATATTGTTCTCTAAGGTAGTTTTATATTCTAGATCTTTTCATAAAACTATTTCACATTATTTGCATTATGTTTTTGTGAAAATAATATTTGCCCGTAGCAATGCATGGGCCAAATGCAAGTCTTGTAAATTTTACAGGCACTATCCCAGATCCATCATGATGCTAATCCAAAAAGATCTACTGAAAAAGATCAATGATTGCTCGGGAATTCTAGATCTCACATGAAAGGGGAAGTTTCCACCGATATCTCGAGAACTCAAGATTGCTCATGAATTCAAGGGATTAACACTATATAGATATAGTTTGCCACTTCATTGCATGCCATAAACGAAGCAAAAGAAGAATTCAAAACAAGGCAATACAAAAACACACACAAGCCAATAGTTTCCTCCAAAAACCAAACTAGAGGATGGGGAAGGAGTTGTTGCACACAAGCACAAGCCATGGCTGCAAAAACCACTTTTACTAGATGATATCTAGCGTGTTGCTTCTAGAATTTTATAACGTTAAATAGACTGTGATTGAGAAATAGTAAATAAAACACTTACATCATGAAAGGAAATATTCCTCACGCATACACTATAGAAAGGCATTGCGTGCATGAAGCCACAGAAGGTCAATGGATATTTAAATACAGGTGTTAGTGTACAGTGATGTGACATTCAACATAGTAGGCCCCTACGATGACGTGGCTTCATGCATGTTGAGACAAATAGCTAGTGGGGTTCTCCTATTAATATAGAATATTGCTCTACAAATCGCAAGTACAAAAGTTCTACAGCCAACCTCCCTTCATCCACCCACTTAGTTAGAAGGGAATTGTAAATCATCTGTGTTGAATCTTGGGCCCTCCCTTGCATTGGCACTTGGCTGCAATTATTCTCCAATATAGGGTTTCACCAAGCAGGAAGAGACCCCAAAATGTCTACCGGCACTTATGCTACATACCCTAGGCCTGATGCTGACCCAAGTCCAAGCCCACACCCCTTGGCTCTTCCAAGGTCAGGCACACGTATCCTCATCGTCTTGCGATCGTTTTGAGGCCCAAACCATCAAATTGTTCCTCCTAATTGACTTTGAAGTAGCAAACCTTCTGGCTCCGATTAGGCACGTGACCTCCACGGTCTAGGAGCCTTACATGACCATGTTACCTCCATCTCACCACACGTGCCCTTCCATTCCTTGGATCGCTAGGTTACACATCCATAGCCTCAACCAACATCTTCTAGCCTAGCATCAACCGTCCTTCATTGTAGCATAGTGACCAAGCCTCTACTTGTCCAAAATGCCAATGCATAATTCATTAGAACCTGCCCTCTTCATTCTCAAACCATCGATGCCAATGACCACACCATCCGTATACCTATGCATCACAAGCCAAGAGATCACTTGTCTCCGCAGAGCATTTCAGTTAGTCCACGAACGCACCCCAACACACTCACAGGCTGACCATCGCTCATCATACAAGGAACACATTCATCCTTGATCTCTCAAATGAGAACTGAACACAAATTACCTAATTAGACTCCCTTTATTTCGCTCCCTCTGTCCCAAATTATATTTCCTTTTAGGTTTCGAATAAATTCAATTACTTTTATTAATATATTTTTTATATAAGTCTACATTCATCAACATATCCATCCAATTTATTATAAACAGATAGAAAGAGGACCAAAAGGGAACTATAGTTTAGGGCTAAGGAGTATAATCTAGCTTATTCTAATAGATTAAGTGTTATGGGTACTATTGTAAAATGCTACTAGGAAATTAATTCAAATACGAATCTTTTTCACTCACTATGAATTATCATAATCTGATTCCTCTAGACTATATAAGTGTTAGCACTCAAAAACAAATTGGAAGTATGTGGATAAAGATTATGCAAAGAGTGGTATAAACTGATGGGAAATAAGTCCGACTTGCAAATGGAGTTCACCATTGGATTGTCCTCATCAAAACAATCAAATGGATGTATACACCGTCTAAATCGGTGTTTGGATGGAGATAATTAATTGTAGTGTGTCATTGAACAAATCAATGGAAATTTTAGTGATAAATGGAAAAGCTCTGGTGAAAAGCATTAATGATTATGAACCTCCCAAACGCGGAGCAATTACGAAAAAGCTCCGGTGATCATCGAAACTTCCTATAAAGAGTTCCTATAAACAACGTCTGACATTCAACTTACTACACTTTTTACACTTCAAAACACTATTTGTTGTTAATGTTCTTCTCTGCGGCAATTTGCAAGTTCTAGATTGGTCAGAACAGCTAGAACAACCTATTATATTGAGTTGTCTCTTGGAGATGGTCTTGAGAGCGTGGCATTTTAGGTTCATGTGTGCCACCAAGGTGTCTTCCAGATCGTGCTCCTTAGGAAGATTCTTTTGACAACCTCTCTTGCATGTCATGCTTGCTCTTGGAGGCCCACGGTGACCAGGATTTATGTGTTAGATTTAGTACTGATTATTGTAGTTCTTTACATTCATGAACATTCCATTTGTTCTCATATCTAATTATCCATTTAGTCATTAGTAATGTATCCATAGATGAGATGTTCGGGGAATGTTCATGAATGTAAAGATATGCGGGCTCCGTCTTTGAGGTACTCACATGGGTAGATATGCATGTGTGCATTTATTAGTACTACCTTCGGACTATAATTTCCTTTCCGATAAGCATATGTAAAAAAGCAAGGTAGTTCTATTTTTGTGTCCTGACTTCCACTTTTATTTACCGAAAAAGGGATAGAACACAAGTTTACATATATGTATATGACTGTATACACAAGTATTGTATGTTAAAAACATACATGACACTTGTAGTTAAGCATAATTTGTTGCCTCAGTGACTTGTTTCCTTACCCATGCCTGCTAAATGCTCTATTCTCTCCATTGTTGGGGGATTTGTACTGTGTTCCATCCTACTTTGTTTTCTATTTTGATTACTCGGGCACTGAGGAGGTCTTTCTAATTCCCTCCATCGAAGGGGACATTCGGTGCGAAGGTATCTTCAGCTGGGAGCCAAGGAGGTGATCTTCACAGGAGGCAATAAGGTCCAAACGTTGTCCATGGCGAAGTATTTCTAGGGTTTCAAGCAGCCAACAAGCTCCATGAAGATGCCAGCCGAAGACCAAAGTTGAAGGGAGTTGTGAGAGCATTAGCCAGTGTCAAAGGACACTTTTGCCTTGGAATAGTTGGGGAATGTAGTGGTTAACAAGGTCAAGTTGTACGTTCATAAAGGGGCGGTCTAGATGTCGAGGTAATAAGGATGAATGCCTAAATACGAACTAAATCGTTTGTTGTAACACCCACTATTGAGTGAAACGAAGGTTTTGTGTGTTTTGTGTGTGCAGAGAGATAATTTATATCTCATTTGGAACCCTGTATTCTTGATAAGTTTTACTACTAGTTGTTAGTAGGCTCACTTTGCTCTGTTGTTTTGTTGTGATTGCAACAGAGAGGTGTATGGCCGGTTTTGACCTACCAGAAAACTAGCACAATAACCTAGAGTCACTGCTCAGGAGAGTCCGTGCAAAGACTATCCACGGGCAGAGACTTTTACCAAAGGAGCTAGAACCAAGCACTTCAAGCCATACTCTGCTCGCCACCACCATGGCCGAGAAAACAATTCGTGAGTTCTCCATCCCCTCGAGCAACAACATTCCTATGGGGCCTGAGGTTCAAGTGGGGGAGAACTTCAAACTCAAGCCAGGAGTGATTCACATGGTCCAAGCTATCCCATTCTGAGGACTAGCTATGAAAGATGCCAATAGTCACTTGCAGTAGTTTCTGGAAATCTGCAGCACGTTCACCATGAAAGGGGTATTAGCCTATTCTCTCTTGTTGGGAAGGAAAAACAATGGTTCTACCTCAACCGTGCAATGCTCATAACTTGGAACGCATGTTCCAATGCCTTTCTAGCGAAGTATTTTCCACTAGGGAAAACCAATGCATTGAGGAACAAGATATCAAACTTGCAACAACTCACCGATGAAACAGTGGCTGAGGCTTGGGAGCACTTGCATGAATACATTGCAGCCTACCCCCACCACAGAATGCAAGAGTGGCTAATCATTCAGAGTTTCTTTCATGGGCTTCACTACTTAGCACAAAAACATTTGGATGCAGCTGCCAGAGGATCCTTCCTATCCTTGGGTATCACTGTGGCCAAAGAGCTAATTGAAAAGATGGCCACCAACCAAGGATGTAGAGAAGAGAGGTCAAACACCCGATCATGTGGCGTCCATCAGATCAAAAGCACTTGCATGCTTGCTGCAATGATGGACCTTTTGTTGAAAAAGCTAAGCGATGCTCCAGAAGCCGCACTGGTCCAAGCCCTTGACACTCACATGACTTGTGAAGTTTATGGGAATACAGGACACTCGGGAAACAGCTATCCCAAGACATGAGCCAAGGATGCGAACTTCATTAGTAACAATGCCAACAGCTTCAACAACAGGAATTGTCCCCAACCAGGCTAGGCCACAAGACCATATGTTCCCTTCTCCGGGCAAGGAAATTCTTCATGTAATTCACAACAGTTTCCTAAAAATAACTTTGATCAAAAAGTTGTGAATGACAGCATTAGTAAAAAGTTCCATGCTAATAAAAGAATGTTTGAATCTATTTCTCTAGAAATGGAAACTTTGAAAAGTACCATGAAAAAACAGCTAAGCTTTAACAAAATGTTAGAAACTCAAATAGCTTAGTTGGCTGATTCTCTACCTAACCCAAATGCGAGCAAGCTGCCTGGTCAACCCGAACCTCCTCCCAAGGAGCACATCAATGCAGTGACCACTAGGGGTGGGAAGTGTACATAGGAACCCCCACCTCCTTGTCGTCCAGGTAAAGAGCAGGAGAAGACTACCAAACCTGAAGACAAGGAAGCAACAGAAGACACCCCTGGGAAGGAAGAAAAGTCAGCACCAAAACATCTTCCACACGAATTCTATGACACCACGGTGCTGCCATTTCCTCCACAAAAGAAGAAGGCTGCCACTGACTAACAATATAGTAAGTTTGTTGTGGTCAATAAACGCTATACGCCAATATTCCCCTGCTCGATGCTATGCAGGTACTGACATCTGCTAAGTACTTAAAGGACGTCCTCAACAACAAGAAACCCCTACCGTCAACAGAAATTGTGCATTTGACAGAAGAGTGTAGCGCAGCTATACTCAAGAAAAAGGACCCTGGAAGCCCTATCATCTCATGCTCAATTGGAACTCAGCACTTCAACCAAGCGTTGTGTGATCTCGGAGCCAGTGTCAGTGTAATGCCAAAGGTCATCTTCGATAAGCTGAATCACACTGCACTTGCCCCTACTTCCATGTGTCTACAACTCATAGGAAAGGTCCACCTCAACATAAATGGCCTAAAGGAAACATTTGCCTTCAAGCCAAAAGTGGAGCATTGCAACAAGGTGCACACTTTCAAATGTCAGGCTCCGAAGTACACAACCAAGGTTAAGACCGGAACCAATGATCCAAACTCAAAGGATGATAGCCTCGACGGCTCCATGCTGAAGAAATTGAAGCACGATGCTAACATCTAACAGAAGGAGTATGAAGATGCCATGCAAAATAGAAGATCGAGAAAACAAGAGACTAGACACGGCAACCCCAATCCCAGGACAGGAGGCAAAGCTCCTGCGAACAAGGTCGGCATCGAAAGCACATTAAAAACACCAAGGCGGCACAAAGGCAATGAAGCACAAAGGAAAGTAGCCCTTTCCTTCGCGCTTACGTAACTCCAAGAGGCAAAACATGGGCTGCCCTTGCCAACAGGTAAATTGGCATTATCATTCGTGACACATTTATTTTCTGCCAAGTTTAATTTCTGTTCCACTGCATATTTAATTCCTTTCGGTTTGCACAAGTTCTATCTAGTTTTTATAGAGTTATTTTGCACTAAGCATTTCAAAAAAAAATAATGATGGCCGGCCGACCAACACTGTGGCCGGCCGACCACAACACATGGCCCCTGGGCCCCCCTCATGGCCGGCCGACCGCCCTCTCCCCCCCTTATCTCTTCTCCTTTCTTTCTTTTCCTCTCCTTTGCTTTCTTTTCCTTTCCCTTTCTTTTCTTTTCCTTTCCTTTCTTTTTCCTTTCTCTTTTTCTCTTTACCGCCATCCCAAGCAAAGCGAAGGAGCCGGGGCAACACTCATGCCCGCGTGGCCACCTGACTAGGCCGGTCGACCACCCTCTCCCTCTCCCTCTTTCTCTTTTCACAAAGCAACACAGGGAGCACAATGATGGCCATCAAGCCTCTCTATGCAAGCACCATCCAAGCATTCGAATGTCATCACCACCGAAAGCTCGAAAGAAGGCTACGCGGTGCAGGAAGGTGGTCGGTCGACCATCTATCATGGCTGCCCGGACCCTCTTACGACACATGCAGCAATCCTGCACACTCACCAGGCTGCCCGCCCTCAACACCATGGCCGTCGGCCGGGCCAGTGGCTGCTCGGTGCCCAAAGCTGGCTGCCCAGCCACCTCATCTCTCCCATTCGCTTATAAATATAGCCCCTTGCCCATTCTTTAGTGCACCACATAGCAAGCTACACACTCTCCTCTCCCGTAAGTTAAGCTCTTTTGGTTAGCCAAAATAATGCCCGAATAAAATTTGGTTAGACAAATAAATTAGCTGCTAGCTCCTCTCTTTGGCAAGAATGAGAACGGATTGTGGTGGTGTCGCACCCCACAAGAACGACTAACGCTCTAACGCTAATATTATCATGTCATTTTTGTAGTCGTGCTTGTGTTGGTTTTGCAGGATGAAGCGCGCATTGAAAAGGGTAAGGACGGCAATCAGCAGGGCCGGCAACCAACTGCGATTCTCGACCTCCTCCGACTCACAAAACCAGAGCACGAGGACAGTCTCCGATCAAGGGTCCTCCAGTGTTGGGCTACCCGAAGAGGGAGCGACATCGTCCACCCACAGACCAGTGCTTTGCTTGACTCTCATATCTAGACGCGCCACTAGAATGAGGCCGAAGCATTGAGGCGCCTCCACACCAAGCCCTACAGCCTGACCAAGTGCTTCAACAAGACCCTCATGATGAACACAAGTATGCAGGATGAATTCTACAAGGTTTCTAATGCCGTAGGGTGGGAAAATTTCAAGAAAGTCTGTGAGGGACGCATAGTACTCCTAACTAAGGAGTTCCTTATGACCCCCAAGTTGAGGCATTGAACACAAGCATGAGCTGATACTCCATCAGTCCAACAATGATCTCGGGTTCTCACCACGCTGCTGTATAGCAGCCAAACTCGCAGGTTTTAATTACATAGAGTTCTGGGGGGAACTTGCTAGGGATGATGCCCAAGGGAAGAAAAGCATCACAAAAATCAAGCACCCCACGATGCGCTTTCTTGCCTAATGGATCAGCATGGTAATCCTCCCCCGAGATGACACACGTTGTGTGACCGTACAGGACTTGAAAATCCTCTATGCCATGTTGCATACACCGAAATATGCACCTATGCACAGCATACTCTATGACTGGCTCAAACTAGCTGATGACGAGAACGGCATCACTTTCACGTCATTCATAACGAGGAATGCATCTGAGCTAGGGGTTCTGGTAAATGCCTGGATAGAATTCCTACCCCTAGGACACGCCGAGCTTAGTCACGGAGATCTAATCCAGGCGGTTTTTCTGCACAAGACCAGCACAAGGAACCTAGTCATGACCTAGAAGGGGTACGACCACGAACTACCACTACCAGCACCATAGATCAGACTCTACTCTGTAAACACACAATCTATGTCACTCGAAGCACCAAGGCACAGTGTGGCTCGGGTCATGACGAGAGCATAGAGGCAGGCAGCCAAGGAGCGCATGAGCAAGGCACAGGAGGATGCGCAAGCTGCAAGCACTGGACCCACGTGGTTCAACACAGCGGCAGGACTGTCTCGGCAAACTCAGGGTACCGACCAATCTGGCCACCACCAATGGGTCTTGGCACAGCTCATGGGAGCATAGCTCCACTGCTACACAACCTTAGCAGCCGGAGCAACATGGTGGAGGAGGAACCTTTTATGGCTATGGTGCAGGTCCCTTTGCATCTGCGCACTTCACGAACGACTCGCTGTTGACGGCACTTAAGCACGTCAAACCTTATACTGCAAGCGATACTATCGTGGTACCTTTTCTCCAGGATGAGTATCATGGGTTTTATCGATCTAGGAAATTAACTAATTGAGAACTAATTAACAAGAGCTTAAGGTAAACTAAGATGATTAGGTGATATCCAATCTACATCTAATCTACCCCTAATCTATGTCTAAACTACGTCAGAGTTAGAAGATAAACAATTAGAATATAATTAGAACAACGAATAGGAGGAACTAAATAGCGTCTAATCAAACCCTAATTGGATCCAAAACAAGCATAATATGGACACCACAGATAGATTAGAACACTCAAGATAACTAAGCATTCAAGTCAAATATAAGTATGATCAAGCCTGCACTTCATAGCATGATTAAACCAAGGTCATTAACCTAACCCCCTCAATCAAGCTTAAATCATAAGGGTCTTTATGAACAATCATAATGAATCACAAATTTGCTGGCTAGTTCAATTAAACATGTATTATGAGAGCTTGCTAAATTTGACTAATCAAAACTAAAGCACAATAAAGATAAAGCGACAATTTTCATCATTTTCTTTAAAACAATGTTATCATTAATTAATTAAGCATAGATCATGGTTGTAGCATTAATCATACTATAAATCTAAACTAACACACTAAAAACAAGAGAAACAGAAAGGAAACACCAAATATAGATATAGCTAAATATTTGCAGAATTCAAAAAATGAAAAGAGTAAGTGTTAGAAATATGTTACCGGATATTCCTTCAATTTCCTTGTCATTAAATAATTTTCTGCAAAATAATTCAAGTGCACATACTACTCTCGAGATAACGGTCAAGAGTAGAAGCAATTTACCATAATCCAAAAATATCCCCGAATAACTTTTAACTTGTGGCCTAGTTAAACTTAATAAAAGATAAATAAAAACCTATTGGGTGTATGTGAATACAAGCATGTAATTATGCAAGAGATAAGCATATAAACAAAGACAATGATTAAATCAAATTCTAAACACCATGTTTACAACATGATTGCTAAGTCTCTCCATAGCCATAAAAATTTTTAACTAACTAAGATTAAAACATCATGTTTTCTCAATGTTATTAACTTATAACAGCACAAGAAAACCGAAGCACATTGCAAAGCTTATAAACTAATCACATGAAATTATGGATAACTAACAAATATAATTAACTTCATCATGATGATCAACAATTTAATCTAAGCACCATGCTTACACAAAATTGCTAAGAAAAACATCATCCAAAAATGTTATCATGAACATGAAAGCATACATCATGAAGTCAAATAAACAACCAAGCCAATTATAATGCAAACATGCAATTCTACTCTAAATACAAAAGGGTGGTTTATGCATAAAATTAGTAACATGAAAGGTAGAAACCAAACTGAAAAGAGTTTACGCCTAATATTGAACACCATGTTCACTACTAGATTTGCCAAAATTTTAAGGTAAAACACCATGTTTTAAGCAAAGAAACAAGGCACTCTAATTAGTTTAGAAAACCAAAACATGTTATCTTAGCAATGTTAAGAGATATGATTAGCAAGAAACTTTCGATTAAACCTAATGATAATGGTCTCAAATTAAATCTAAACACCATGTTTACACTTAATTTATCAAGAAGAAAACTCTGCGCTGAGTTTCAACATAAATATAAGGCATCCATCATGAAGTTTATGAAAATTTCAACACTAATAAAACAAGTGTGGAGAAACAAATGATAATGCAAATGCAAGGTATAAAACATAAATATGAAGTGATGTGATGGTGATTATCTAAAAAAAATTAGACTAAATTAACTAGCCACAAGCTAAAGATTCAAATGGTGGTGTCATGCTTTACATATCTCTGTTAAAAGACTCTAAGACTCTTAACACTAAAAAGAAGAGATTGAACGGGTTGCCTCCCAAAAAGTGCTTAAGTTAAAGTCATAAAGCTAAACTTCTTACTTACCTTCGTCGAAGTGAAGCCATGGTTCTTAAAGTAAGAATCTAAAGTGTCCATGCATCTTGATAACTTGATTGTGCAGCTTCATCATGTCTTGATTATAGAATCACTTGTGTGCACAATCCTCCGGTTGTGTGTTCATGTGCCAATATCTTTGAGGCTCCTTGCAACTGAATTTGATCATGAAAATCCCATGGAAGCATTGCCCAAGCTTTCTTCATCATTGTTGTCATCATCTTCCTCAAGTAGACATCACCATTATTGCTGCCACCTCGTTCTTCGTGGTATATCTCATTGGTCTTGAATAGATCCATTAGATAGCTTCTGAAATTATCTTTTCACCGAGTACTTATACGTCAAAATCCGATTCCCGTATGAAGGATGCCCGTTTTACTCAAGCACTGCGTTCTGTCCAGACTTCAATTCAGCTCGTGCAGACTTCAATGATTTGCACATTGCTCCTCGTAGAAATTTCCAAATTGAATGATTCTTGTTGCGTTGGAAAGAGGACTTCATGGGCTTTCCAAATATAAGAAAATATTATGTTTTTGCCTCCTGAGGTCGAGCTCCATATTGATGGCATCTTCAGCCTTCTGTTTTCAGCTCTCCAATGTTGACAATTTTCAGCTTTTTGGACTTGGGTCTTGGTGGAAATTATCTGAGGCCACCATTGTTGATCTTGAAGCTTCATGGGCTTGATTTTTGTCTTCAATTCCTGCTCCATTCCATCCACTCACTCTTCAATTTGAAACTCAACCAAACATTTGCAAATTCTAATGATGTCTTCAAATACTTGTCTAATTTTTGTATCAATCATCACGAATTTGTCTTGTACTTTTTCATCACATTGATCTCATTGTTTCAAATGAATTTTGAATTTCGCTGCATAGTTAGCTCATAGTGCACACATATATATAATATAACATCATGGCATTGACTAGAGATAAAAGTAGATCCACATGGTTGATTGGGGTTTAAATAAACATTTGATTCATGAATAAAGACAACTATAATTGAGACCACTTAGCAAAACACTAAAGCATATATAATTCATATATTATCTTGATTCATAAAATCAAACATGGGATAAACAAGATAATGGTTCCTAATGATTTTGGCCAAATTAGAGAGATGATTTTTGAAATAAATAAAATAAAATTATGCTTAGATAAAATTCTAACAAGGGAATTTTTTTAGAGAGACCAAACGTTTTGAAATTTCAAATTTTCAAAGATAATATTGTGCACATATAATAAGTCATGAGAAACATGCACATGTTCATGTTTAAAATTTCAAAAGCAATTCGCACAAAAATTAAACCTGGACCGAACCACTACGGGGGCTCTAGTGGTCGGTCCCCTCTACTTTTACACAAACCTTGGCTCTTAATTTTTTTTATTTATATCGAACCCTAAACCTGAGAATCGACCAACTAGCAAACCTTAACCATCTCTATGCATGAGTAAATTCAATCAACTAAGTAAAGTAAAAAGATCTACTAAAAGAATATGAAAACGCTTAAACCCTGGCCAGATATTCATATTGGAATTAAGCATTGCAAAGCTATGGATCAAGAAGGTAGTCTAAATATTAAACCATTCTCTAGGTATGGATTAAGGGAACAAAGGTTTCATAAAAAATGAAAAATAAAACATAAGTAGGGATACGATCACAATCAACCAAATAACATCTTAATAATCATTATGAGACATTGCTCTAATCAAACATAGGCAAATTTTAATTATGCTTATGACTAAAACGAGAATTACCTTTATCTTGAAGAAGTGAAGTTCAAATCTCATCTTTGACTCCATGGTGACTTCATCTTCTTCCTTGGAATACTATGTATGCATGCACCATCAAGTTTTGGAGAGGAATACTTCTTGTCTTTTTCAAAATTCAGCTTCCCTTGTTCTGCATCTTTGGTTTTTTGACCATAACTTCCTCATCTGAAGTCCAAATAATGCAAATTCGGACTCTATCTTGAAGAGCTTGAAAAGATCTACAACTTTGGTATTCAGACATTCTTCATTTGATGTCATTAAGGTCTTAGAATTGGGCCCACAAGGTGTTGTTGTCCTGAATTCCGATGGTATCTCGAGATTTGGTTGGAGCTTGGATTGGTCTTGAGATAAACCTTCCGTATCTTCATCTTCCATTTACTTAATCAATCCTTAGCTTCCGGAACCTTCTCGGCTAATCATCTTTGCCTCCATTATCTGTAGCTTAGAACAAACAAGCTTCAAAGAACATTAGTCTTAAAAACTAATTGACACAGCAGACATAACTTTTCACCGTATTTATTTCTTCATGATAGCCGTAGAAAAACTCAATAACGGATCATAGCCCACTAACAGCGTTAGCACCTACTATTAAAGAGTTCCAAACCTAGCCCTTTTTTTTATTGGATCGAAGCCCATATTTCTTGCTAATGTTAGTGAAAGAAATATATATATATATAGGAGAAACTATATTCTAATAGAGTTTATAAAAGATTAAACTAAAAAGAGCTAAACTTAAAAAAAAACTATCTAATTATAAAATTAAATAGAAGAAAGTAAATAAAATAAAATAAACTAAAAGATAAAAGGCTAAATTAAGAAAAGACAAAATTAAATATATACATAAACTCAAGTTAATTAAGACTCGATTAATTAGTTCTACGGCAACGGCGTCAGAAAATCTTGTTGACGGCACATAAGTACGCCAAACCTTATACTGCAAGCGACAGTATTGTGGTAGCTTTTCCTCAGGATGAGTATCATGGGTTTTCTCAATCCAGGAAATTAACTAATTGAGAACTAATTAACAAGAGCTTAAGGTAAACTAAGATGATTAGGTGATATCTAATCTACCCCTAATCTATGTCTAAACTATGTCAGACTTAGAAGATAAACAATTAGAATATAATTAGAACACCGAATAGGAGTAACTAAACAGTGTCTAATCAGACCCTAATTGGATCCAAAACAAGCATAATATGCGCACCACAGATAGATTAGAGCACTCAAGATAACTAAGCATTCAAGGCAAATATAAGTATGATCAAGCCTGCAATTCATAGCATGATTAAACCAAGGTCATTAACCTAACCCCCTCAATCAATCTTAACATTTCTGTAGCCCTACTGTCACTAGAACCAGTTAATCGACGAGAAGCTCTCATAAGGCATACACTTACGCATAGTCTAATAACATAATAAACATAACTAGACTTCTAATCACCATGATTACAAGAACTAGCTACGCAACCATATCACTAGTAAGCAAGATCAAAGAACAAGATCGCTAGAAGAACATAACCTTTAAGAACATGATCGAATTAACATGCATCTAGAACTAAAGCTAATTAGAGCAAGAACGTGCATAATTAGAGCAAGAACATGATAATTAGACCAAGATCAATACTTCATTAGATATCATATCAAAGTTACAACCATGATCATACCTCCCACGATGATATGAAGAGCCTCTATGAACTAGGTAATTAGAGAGCCATGCAAGGCCTCTAATTACCCATAGGAACTAGATGAACCTCTAATTCCTAGCCTAGAACTCGACCCTCAGCTCTCCTCTAGTTGATGTCCCTTTTCTCTACATCTTGTCGCCTTGATAATGAATTGGATGCCCGACTTCGAGGCCTAGCCTCGCTTTATATACCCTGGAGAAGACGTGGTAAAAAGGAAACCGCGAACCGACGTAAAAAGGGGTGGGGTCGGCCGAGTAAGGTGGGGTAGGGTCGGCCGACCCCGCCTTTCCCTTGGCCAATACTTTCCATCTTTCAGTATGTCAGTCCTGGTTGCTTGAGAAACAAGTTTGTAGTTCGGACTTTGGGCTGAGGAGCTACAGAATCTTCGGTATAAGTCGGTTTATGCCAAATCTTCCATGTTTGAGCATATCTTCATAATTTCCTGATATCCTTTGGCAAAACGCTTCCACATCTTTCCTTATAATGTTGAGTCAAAGCACATCCCTGAAGATATCCTCCAGAAGCTTCAATAAGGGGGTAGCTCGGCCGACTTTGGGGGGGGTAAGGTCGGCCGACCCCCTCTTTCCTTCGTCCAATTGTTTCCATCTTTTGCTGGGACATTGCTTGTTGCCTAAGAAATCAATTTGCGAGGGTTCTCGGACTCTTGGGGTTCTGGAATCTTCGGTATTCTCCGAGAGTTGATGAAATCTTCTAGTTTTGGATAGAGTTGAAGTATATTTCCCGCATGTTCTTCCATAAACTTGTAGCTCTTGATGTTTTTATGAAGTTTCTGATTTGAAAGCCTTGATTAACTCAGAGGATGGGCATAAGGTAGCCAAGCCTTCCTTGATCATCATCTTCATAGAATGCCATCTCAGAGGCCTTTTCTCACTCGAGGTAGATTGTGGTGAATTTCGTGAAAAATTGGTCAAAAACCTGCAAAAATGAAGTATAGCAAAATTCCAAGACAATATTGCAAAATCCACAATAATCGGTGATATTTGATAGTAAAAGATAAAGTTGACGCATAAAATCAGTGAAAAACCATATAAAATGATATAAATATTCGTTCAAATGTCGCGTCAACACTCGCTGAGCTCCATCTTCGGGGCCCTGACTATCCAAGACCAACGCACAGCAGGGATGTGTTGACGCGGCTTATTTAAGAAAATTATGTATCATTTTATATGGTTTTTCACTGTTTTTATGCGTCAACTATATTTTTCACTAATATTTATCACCGATAATTGTGGATTTTGCAATATTGTCTTGGAAATATGCTACATGTGATTTTTACAGGTTTTAAGCCAATTTTACGTGAAATTCACCATGATCCACTTCGAGTAAGAAAAGACCTCTAGATGACATGAATTGAAGATGAAGAACAAGGAAGGCTTGGTGTACTCGTAGCCCCTCTGTGTGGATCAAGGCTTCATAATCAGAAGATTCAATGAAGTGTCAAGAGCTACAAGAAAATGAAGATATTTATTCAATAAAGATGTCAAATATGTCAAAGGCTAGAAGACTTCGTCAAAGTTCGGCCCATTACAAATATTCCAGAAGCCCAAGAGTCCAAGAGGCCCCGCACAAGCATTACTTAGGCATCAAGCAACGTCCCCGCGAAAGATGGAAGGAAACGGACGAAGGAAGGGCTGAGGTCGGCCGACCTTAGGCCTTCTGGTCGGCCGACCCAACCTATTCCTAGGTCAGTTTTCGATTCCTTTTCTCCCACGTCTTCTCCAGACTATATAGAGCGAGTCTAGGCCCTGAGTCGAGGCATCCAATTCATTATCAAGGTGACAAGATGTAGAGAAAAGGGACAACAACTAGAGGAGAGTAGAGGGTTGAGTTTCTAGTCTAGGATTGGAGTTCTTCTAGTTCATAGAGGTGAGTAGAGGCCTTGCATGGTGCTCTAATTACCTAGCTCCAGAGGTCTAATTGTATCATCAAGGGAAGGTATGATCATGGTTGTAAGTATGATACAATTTATTAATGAAGCATTGATCTTGTCTAATTATCATCTTCTTGTTCTAATTATGCTTGTTCTAGCTCTATTTAACTTTAGGTCTAGATGCATGTTAATTAGAGCATGTCATTAAGGGTTATATTCTTCTAGCATTCTTGATCGTTGATCTAGCTTACTAATGATATAGTTGTATATCTAGTTCTTGTGATCATGGTGATTAGAGGTTCTAGTTGCGCTAATTATATTATTAGACTATGTGAAGTAATTAGAAGCATGTTCTCTAATTATGTATGCCTGTTGAGAGTTTCTCGTCGATTACCTGGTTACTAGTGACAGTAGAGCTCGGGGAAAGGTTAAACTTGATCTATGGGGTTAGGTTGATTGATCTTGATTTAATCGTGCTATGAAGTTTATGCTTGATCATGCTTATTTCTACCTTGAGCTACTAGTTATCTCGTTGTTCTTATCTATTTGTGATGCCCATATCATGCATGTATTGGATCCAATTAGAGTTTGATTAGACTCTAGTTAATATCTCTTAATTGGTGTTCTAGTTCTGTTCTAATTGCTTATCTTATAGTATTAGTATAGTTTAGACGTGGATTAGATGTAGCTTAGGGTTAGTTTAGAGGTAGATTATAGTCGTGTTTTATACCCTTAGTTTACCATAAACTCTTGTTAATTAGTTCGTTTCCTGGATTGACAAAACACATGGTTCTCATCCTGGGGAAAAGCTACGCACGATACTGTCGCTTGCAGTGTAAGGTTTGCCGTGCTTAAGTGCCATCAATAGGATGGTCAACAAACTCCACCAAATTGACCAGCGCACACAGAACATTGAACAACAACAAGGAGAACAGTACAATCTTCTCCTTGAAACAAGAGCGACGGTCAACTGCAACTTCGACGAGGCCCAATGATTCTACCAGTACTACGGGTACTACCCCAGCTAGCTTTGTTGAAGCTTGGCGGAGGCCCAGCCGACATCTGGGTACGTGCATTAGTCCTCCTGTCCTCTCATGTGCCTCATCTCCCAGTTTCAGTCCCATGAGTATCACCAGTACCGTCCTAAGAGCTTGCCTAGCAGTAGTGTTTCTTTTTTATTTCAGTTATATTAAAAAAAACTCCCGTGAATAAAGTTTACATGCTAGCTTTATTTTGGAAATGATGAATAGTTGCTCTATCAAGTTGATTGATCAATTCTTCCATGTGACTTATGCTTTGCTTAGTTCCAAGTTTGTGAATAAAAAAAGTGAACCAAAATTTTACTATATGGTTGTCATTTGTGATAACAAGTCTAAGTTTTTGAGAGACATGATATGATTTAAAAGTGGGATGATTATTTCTTGTTCCTAGAAAGATGAAAGTCTCAGGTTTTTATTTTGAAAATTTCAAAATAAAGCTCCCCTTGGTCAAAATTCCTACCAGATCCAAAATGATTAAAATATGCATACCTCTACAAAGAGCTGCTTAAAAATGTTTTGAGCTTTGTCAAATTTTGAGTCTCATTGAGTAGAAATATCACCTTCTGTTAATAGCTGGAGTACAATAATGCAAGTGATTCAATCCGGACTTTGCATCCTCCAAAAAGTCTCTAAATACTTTTCATATCCCCTTAGCCTTTAGATCTCAAAGAATAAGGGTATGGAGCCAAAAAAAATGCGTGCAAAAGCACGCGAAATCAAGCATGGCAAAAATAAAATAAGGCTCCATATTCCCTCCACATCTATAAAAGGCTACAGGAGAAAAAAAAATCAAGAGGAGACACTTTGTTCCACCACTCATACTCCAGCAATCAAATAGAAGAAGTGATAGAGTACACTCTTTGGTCCAATCTTTGGCTTAGCAAAATAAGCATCCTAAGTGTGCCACATTCTCTCTCCCACCCAAAGCTACACAAAGTCCCTAGTGTCCTCCCAGGCAACTATACCCTTCTACGGATACCTTTGGTAGACATACCTCTCCATCATACACCTGCTATTTCACTCTTACCCCTGTTTAACTACTAGTTGGTACAACCTATCCAAGTCTACAATTCATTCGATTTGAATATATTCAATTACACTCTCTCTCCTGCCGCTTCGTTGGGGAAATTTACTATACTCGGAATACTCTGGGTGAAAGGCTACAGCGGTCTCCGTGCGCTTGCAGAGTAAAACCTGTTATGGCTAAGAGACGCCAACAAGTATCTAGATAGGCATAGACTGAGGAGCAAAAAGGACTATTTGATATTGTCCAGGAGTAATGCAAATCTGATAGGGAAAGGAGAAGGTTGGATTCATTGGCTGCACAAAAAGAAGCTGAAAGAGGATGGAGCTCGTGGCAAAACAACTGATGTCGAAGACATGAGAACAAAGATCAAGAAAAACAGCAAGCACATCAGCAACCCAGGCAAGTCAACACTATTGAAGAAGACAAGCCGCAAGATAAAAACCAGAATTATAGCCCTCTTACATAGGAAAAGGAGGAAGAAATTATCATGGTCATGACAGGTTTAGCCACTCCTCTAGACCCATTTTTGCGTGTTTCATGGTGAAGACCAAGGCCACACAACAAAGCAATGCCCAATCACTCAAGAAACAAAGCCGAACCCAAAACCAAAATCAATAGCCTCCACTACCTAAAACAATCCATGACACAACAGTTGCGGAATACTCTACAATGTATCGGCTAATGAATTACTTCGCGCACAATCATCCGATGCATAACCCTTAGCTTCTGCCAATGCATACACCACTACCTTTGCCTCCACCATCCTTAGTACAACTACTCCCATGTCTCCAAATTGACCAAACTCCACCCAACCAACACAAAACCAAAAATTTAGAGCCAGTCACAGACTCTACCAATAGCAACCCAATTCATATTTTCCCCGAACCTGGAGACACCTCTACCTAGGCTGCTAAAAATGAACAAACTCAACAATCCGACCACTGAGTCAACATAATCAATGCCATCACTCGCGGATCATCTGGAGAGCCACGCTACGAAACCAAGAGGTAGAGAAGAGACTTCGTTCGATGTGGTAATCACGTCTTTGAAGGAACATTCTTCAGTACCCAGTGGTCTCATATGCCCATAACTTTTAGCATAGAGGACCTGGAGCTAAAACATTCCCCCCATAAATATCCTCTTGTAATCAAAGCCCTGGTGGGAATCAACCCCACCCATTTCTTGGGAAATGATATAGGTAGAACACTAGTAGACGATGGAAACGCTGTTGATATAATATTTAAGAGTTGGTATACAGCTATGGGTTTCAAACTCAAAGATCTCAACACAATAGATCAACCACTATATGGCTTCGAAGGCAAAAAGATGAAGCGATCAGCAAGAAGAAAATCAATATTACCATTGATGAAGGCCTTATAGAAGACCGAAAAAAATTCTGTTTGACATTGCATACCCATGTGATGCCATCTTCGGCAAGCACATCATCAACAAGTTTCATTTAGTCATACATCAATGCTACATGTGCATGAAAATGCCAACATCAGCTGGAGTCCAGAACCGGAGAAAATCAAACCTCATGAGTATACAAAGAAAGTCCCCTTGTGCGAAGATGTGACAAATAAGTGTGTCCCTAACAGTGATTCCTTGCAACTAGAAGCAGAAGAAAAATTGTTATAGTGCCTCCAAAACAATCATGATATCTTCACATGGAAATCATCAGACTTAATGGAAAGCCAAAGTGTAATCAAACACGAACTTTGTGTAGACCCAAAAGCAAAGCCTAGAAAACAAAGGCTTCGCCACATGTCAGAAGAAAGAGCGCAAGCAGCAAAAGCCAAAGTGCAAAGCTCCTCAAAGTAGATGTCATAGGAGAAATGCAATTCACAGAATGGCTCTCCACCATAGTTATGGTGAAGAAGAAGTGTGGCAAATGGAGAATGTGTATTGCTTTTACAATGCTCAACAAAGTCTATCCGAAGGATAACCACCCATTGCCAAGAATAGATGGCCTTGTTGATTCAGTAGCAGATTGCAAAGTGTTCAGTTCACTCGATTGCTCCTCAGGCGACCACCAAATTTGGCAAAGTGTTGCCACAGAAAACCGGTGGTGCATAGGTCCGGTGGCTTTAACACACTAGGAGCTAGGGATCGCGCTGCTGCTGCACTCGTCTCCCTTCAGTACAGCTCCGATCGGCTCCAGGCAGAACCGATCCTGGGTGACGGTTGTGGTGTGGGTGTGCCACCTGGCTTGACCTTGTAGCCAGGAAGGTTGGGCGGTTGCGGTGGTTGGCTTTGGTTCTCCCTATAAAGCATACACAATAGATTTAAATGTTAATTCATGCCTGATTACTTGGATCGACAACACGAGAGATCGTGAACTCCTGTCGGCACGTGTGTAGGTGCTTTGGTGGTCGATGATGTAGATGAAGCATTATGATAGCTGAAGCCACATCCATGAATGAAAATAAACCATATCTAAGAGCATGATATAAAAGATCTGCATAGCCAGATCGGCTTTCAACCAGGGCCTACAAAGAGACCCATATAGATAGACAGATACAGATTACGATGTGTATATAGGGTACCCGTGGTACACTGATCTATTGGCATGTCACGTGCACATGTTGCAGCGACACATCGTGGGTTGTGATAAGCGATTAGGTAGCATAAAATAGGCTACACAATGATCGATCCAAAGCATGAAGCACAGGAAGCATAACCAGATCGATTAACATGCTGAGTGAATGACGAATCTTGTGTCGAGGAAAGCTCAGCATGAGGTTCATTGGGATAACTGACAGATCTTACGCCGAGAGGATCTCGCGCCGAACATAGCATGACGCGAGATTCATTTGGGCAAACAGTAACTCTGATGCGAGATTTAACAGGATAACTAGCAAACCATACCATAAAAAATGTTTCAGTACACGGTTCACCATATGGCTCACACCCTAATGCCCTAATGAGTCTGAGAAACATTAGAGTAGCACGACAATTACATTGAAAAACCCTAATTTCTCAGGGGTGGCGATAAGCCGAGAGAGATTGGAGATAACAGCAGTTAGGGAACCTCTGTCGTCAATTTTATTACGTAGCATATGGGTACATATTTGTAGTTCGGAGACTTGGACATCAAGTTTGACTTCTAAAGCTAAAAACCCTACTTTAAATGAACTAGACCTAACTCGACTCAAACTAAAATAAGATACATGTCCCTCTGGCCCTTGGAATTGCCTCTTCCTTAGATGATCAAATACAGGCCACCGGCCGATCTCCGTATATGGATTGGCTTTTCTCAGCCCATTTAGCCGACCTAGCCCAAATGTTATCCTGCTAAATTCTGGCAATAACACTAAGTAATGAAGATGAGATGAATGCAGGTTTTATCACACCATGTGGAACATATTGCTATTAGAGAATGCTAGAGGAGCTCAAAAGTGTGGGATCCATCTTTAGTAGAATGATAGCTCTGGATGTTTGCTCCTAGATTGGGCAAAATATATATCAATATATGTCAACGATATTGTGGTCAAAACCAAGAGAGCCAAAGATACATTGCTGACCTAAGAGAAACCTTTGCAAATTTCGAAGAACACGGCCTCAAGTTGAACCCTGATAAGTGTGCATTCGGAGTGAAGAAGAGAAATTATTGAGCTGCATGATCCCCAAGCAAGGAATCAAAGCAAACCTAGAAAAAGTGCTAGCAATAAGAAATATGCAGCCACCGAAGACCAAAAAGCAAGTGCAAAAGTTGACAGGAAGGATAGCATCTTTGAATAGATTTGTATAAAAATCAGATGAGAGAAGTCTGCCTTTCTTCAAAGGATTAAAAGGCTCAACCACAATCAATGAGGCCAAGAGCAACAACAAGCTTACAGTGCTCACAAGCCTAATGCCAGGAGCTGAACTCATGTTATACATAGCAGTTACAGATGCCACAATAAGTGCAATACTCATTGAAGAAAGAGAGGACCGGAAACAAACAACAACTTCCAATATTCTTCGTATAAGAAGGCTTGTCAGCAGAAAAAATTGCTCAGAACTAGAAAAAATGGCATACACAGTTCTATTGGCATCAGGGAGACTTTGTCACTACTTTCAGATTCACAACACTACGGTTCCCTCCTCATATCCTCTATGAGAAATCTTTCAAAATAGAGTCTTTGGGTCGAATAGCAAAATAGGATGCAAAGCTGGCTGAGTATGTGATCAACTTTGTCCCGAGAACAACAATCAAATTTCAAGTACTGGTAGATTTTGTGGTAGATTGTTCACTAGCACAAGGTAAAAAAGAAGAACCACAACTCAAAGGCCCTATTTGGGCCATCTAGTGCGATGACTCATATCGGTCCACATCGTCAACAGCTTTGGCAAGTTTAACTTCTCCACGGGGTGCGAAGTTGCAGTATGCTGCGTAGCTGGGACTTGAAGGCACCACAAACAATGTGGCTGAATATGAGGCACTTTTTCTAGGCCTCAATAAAGCAAGAGTCTGGGGATCTGAAGAGTCATAGTCATCATAGACTCAGAGTTAACGATGGGACACAAAAGCAAGAGTTTCAAGGTCTTGTCCCAATAATGAACAAATAGTTACAACTGGTCTGATCCATTGAGAAATACTTCCTCAGGATATCTGTCGAAAGCATAATCAGAGCAGAAAATGAAGAGGCTGATTTTCTGGCACAATCAACTTCAAGTGGAATGCCACTTCTAGAAGATGTCTTCGTAGAAACCTTCATCACAAGTCGATCCACTCCGAAGACAATGGTGTGAAACACATGCACGCAAACCACAGTGAAGACTGGCATGCCCTTATCATAGCAATCTTAAAAGGTGATTTCGAACCGCTGTCCTTGGTCAAAAGTCACAAGATGCAAATAAGGGCAAAAAACTATACATACTCAGAGGCAAAGTTTTATCGAAGTGGTGTATGTGCTCCATTTCTCAGATGCATTTCAAGAGAAGAATGGAAACAACTCCTCTAAGAGATAATGAATGTCTAGTTCTCATCGCACATTAGCACGAGAGCATTGGTATCAAAAGCTTTCAAATAGGGGTTCTATTGTCCTTTGGTAGTGTCAGATGCAGAGCACCTTGTAAAAACATGCAACAACTACCAAAACTTCTACAAATTCAGCAATTACTCCCCGCAAGAAGTGTAGCTCATTCCTCCAATTTGGCCTTTGGCAAAATGGAACCTGTACATAGTTGACCCTCTACCAACAACACAAGGAAACTTCAAGTACACATTGGTCGTAGTGGAATACTTCTCCAAATGGATAGAATTGAAGCCCTATGGAACATTACTTCGGCCACACTACAGAAGTTCTTCTGGCAAAATGTCATATGTCATTTTAGTGTGCTACGAGACTTGATGGTCGATAATGGTAAACACCTTGACAGCATAGGGTTCAAGCAGTTTTGCTTCGAGATAGTAACCAAACCCCACTTTATGTCCGTACATAACATACAATCGAACGGAGAGTAGAAAGAGCAAATGGCCTAATCTTCACAAAAATCAACAAGCAGCAATTTCACCCAAAATCAAGAAGAAGAGCAAGTGGGTATGATGAATTGCCAAGAGTCATATAGTCACGCAACACTATAGAGTCAAGAACGACAAAGCTCATGCCATTTCACTTGCTGTACGGTGAAGAGGCAATGACCCTCAGAAACAATCACACACCACTCCATCAGAGTCAAATAACAGGGCCATGATGAAGACCTCAAAATCAACAAAGACACACTCGAAGTGGTAAGATTGCAAGCTGTGCAAAATATTGAAAACTTTCAAGACTAAACAAGAAGATGGAAGAATAAGAAAGTCAATTCTGGTATCCTTTAGAGATTTGGTCCTCAGAAAGAGGACACATGACAAAATAAAGATGAACATAGAAATGGGAAGGCCTTACATCACACAGAAAATAGGTAAAGGAGCATTCATGCTGAAGACCCTCGAAGGCAAAGACCTACCTCACACTTGGAACATTATATGTTGAGAAAGTACTTCGTGTAACAAAAAGTTTGTAATTATCTATTTTCTTGGATTCAAACAACTGGTATGTAACAAACAGAGACAGGCACTCACACTCTTTTCCTCACTAGGGAACCCTTTTCTCAGATGGCAATTCAATCGATGAATGCGGTGGGGATTTTTAATGAGGCAAGTGCAATGAGTGAAAACACGTTACCCCTGAAGAAACCTACATTCTTAAGTAAAATCGAAGTACAGCAGGAACTGTCTAGCAAGGGGGAGACAGTGCTGCTCTACTTTTGGTGAAAAAGATATTGGCATCAGAAACAAGTGCAAGAACACAAATCTTTATGTATACTTTGTATTTAACGCAAAGTGTTCACAAAAAAATATCCTTCACCGAAGATCAAGGATGCGCACCAGAAAAGGGTTGGCACGGAAACAAAAATATCCTTGACAGAAGATTAAGGATGCGCATCGGAAAAGGTTCACATGAAAATAAAAAAAATCCTTGACTGGATATCAATGGTGCGGCAGAACAAGGTGGGCACGAAGACAAAGATATCATTGACCGAAGATCAAAGGACACGCACCGAAAAAGAGTTGAATGTGATTGGAAAGGGTAGCAACAAAAGCAAAAACATTTGGGGCCAAAGACCAAGGTATCAATGCACACATGGAGACAGGAATTTCTTAAAATACATACACCTTATTCATCTGAGCAACAATCTCAGACATCTCGCTAAATATTTCATGGAAAGTGTTATCTAAAATTACATTGACAAATGCGGAGAATCACTACAAGAGGTTTAGCCTTCTATGACGTTTCAAAAATGTCACTAGAAGGGTTTTTTCTGTCCCGGTGCACAACCTATGACACGTCGGTGACGAAAAACTCAGCGTCACAGAAGGCCCGTCTCAAACCAGCTTATGTGACAAAATGTAAGAAAATGTCATAGATTTTGTGACGATCACACTGTTGTCATAATCAACTATTACACTCCAAAACGCCATAAGAATTGTCACAGAATATCGAGCACTGCCACGTGGTTGATGACATGGCACATAGGTTGTGATGAATTTAATCGTCATAAAATTGGGCAAATATGGTAAGCCCTGGTTTTTCATTTAATACATTTTAAAGACAATTTGCGCTTAATTTTAGCTGCTTCTTATTTGGGCTTTGAGCCCATTCCAACAATCTTCACAAACAATTCAATTTCACATGGCCACCAAACATTGAACGTGCAAACACATACATTTGCATTAATCAATTTAACAGATCAATATCCACATATAACTTTTCATACACTAACAAACATACATTTAAATATTGCATTCAATGAATAATTTGGCGAGGCCGCAGCATTAGAAAAATTATATAATCAAGAATCTGCTCACTACAAGAATCTATCCACCACTGACCATTTTGCAAGGCTCACCAGGGACATAAAAAACAAAAAGTATGCGGTTAATATATTCATCTATCCAATTTATTTGAATGTAAAGTTAAAGTTCTAATTACACATTCCAAACAGAATAAATCTAAAACTGCTTGTCCAATATATCGAATTTGGCGATCATGGGAACTAAAACATAAGAACAGGTCGGTTTCTGGTTAGGATGTAGGAATAATGCTAATGCTAAGGTTTTTCCTAGTTCAATATGCCGTCATCTAGATAAATCTATTAAACAACAATGGAGGTTCCTAAAGGAGACGTTACTAAATGCAATTATCTTATGATCCAATCCTAAAATGTGTAGCAGATGAAAGGGATTGATGCAATGCAAATTCAGGACAACACAAGGAAGTAGATTGGGCTAGCATATTGGCATGGTCGTGTCCCATCAAGCGACAACATCCTATCCTAAAGCAGTAAACAAGCTCAACATCCAACCTTGAGGAGCATTATATCTCCACGGAAGAGTTGCAGCCTCTCTGTGGTGTCCGGGTGCAGCACAACGATGGAGTTGTCATCATTGGTCACTGTTGAGTAGTCCTTCTCCTTCCCCTTCCTGCATAGGCGGCAACCAAAACAAACTATTACAAAATGAATCCTCAAATCGAAATCAAAACCAAACAGCCCAGATCGGGGCCCCCAGAACTCCAAACCCTAAGGCTCCACCAAATCGGATCGGTCAAACAGGGAGGGAGGAAGGCATCGGGGACACGGCACCGTGAGGTGGGGTGGCTCCACGACGAGGGAAAGCAGTCGCAGCAGGGCGGCTCCGCAGCGAGGGGAGTCAGCTCCATGGTGGGCAAGTGGATGTGGTTCCACACGTCAGCAAGGGGAGGCCGCGGTGGTGGCACCAGTCCAGCTATGCAGGTGCAAAGAAGACGCGACAGTCGAGTGGATTGACGGCCCCACACCCATCCGAATAGTGGCACCTTCGTTCGAATGGTGGGGAGGCGGTTGGGAAGCAGCACACGGCGTGAGAGGGGCCAGCTTAGGTTTAAGGGGAGGGCGCTGAATTTTATACCACTGATGAACTTGGCCTCAACGATTGACGGTCAAAAAGCCGTATCAGGAGGAGGTGCTGGCGACAGCGCTTGGGGCGGAGGTGCTTGAGGAGGAGGTGCTGGCGGCGGCACGAGGAGGAGGCACTAGGGATGTTGCTTGAGGAGGGGCTAATGGCGGCGCATGAGGAGGAGGCGTTGGCGATGGAGCTTGAAGTGGGCTGGCGATGGTTCTGAAGGTGCGCCCGATGGCAGATTGGGAGGAGGACCCACTGGTGGTGCTTGGGTTGGCGGCCACCACACTGATGACGAAGGAGAATGGGGGTGAGAGTGGAGGGCTAGGGTTAGCGAGCCAGCTGACTGGGCTTATATTCAAGGAACAAGCCAATCCAAACCATCCATCTTTATTGAACCCCCACTGTTGTACGTGCCAGCTTTGGGCTGTGGATGGCTCTTGGGCCAAAATGAATTACATTTAGTTTTATTATATTATTTATTAATTTTAGCATTAGTTTTGAGTTAAGCTTTGTGATAAACATATGAATGAAACTTTGCATACCATGTTTATTGGCCTAGATAACGTTTTTGCAATTTCGGTCAACAATACAATATTTTATGAATTTAGTTGCATTTTTGACGATTTACTGTAGAAAAAAATTAACAATACACAAATGCCCTGAGAAATTAATGATACCTGGCAAAGGGCCAACATATGACCACATAGCATCCTCGAAAAAGTTTGAACAAGAAACTCAATAAGGTGCCGATGTTTCTTCATATGGCCTCCACTCATTGCGTGGGTCACATGTAAAGTTATTCTCACCATTCAACTTTCAACTTGATCGATAGTTTACTTTATGATTTTTATGTGGAACCTTGAGGTTACCTTTGTATGCCATTTTTATTGGCCTAAATAACTTTTTTGCAATTTTTGGTCAACAATAGAATATTTTATGAATTTACTTGCATTTTTTATTTACTGCAGAAAAAATTAATAATACACAAATAGGCTCAGAAAATCATGATATTTGGCGAAAGGGCAACATATATCCACTTAGCATTCTCAAAAAGTTTGGACAAAAAACTCCACCGAGTGCCGGGTTTCTTTCATACGGGTTGCACTCATTGCGTGGGTTACATGTCAAGTGACTCTCACCATCCAACTTTCAACATGATCAATAGTTTACTTTATCATTTTCATGTGGAGACTTGATGTTACTTTCCTATTGTATGCTTATTGTCCAGATATCTTATTTGCAATTTTCGGTCAACACAAGAATATCTTATGAATTTAATTGCATTTTTTATGCTTTACTGCAGAAAAAAAAAACATAAATAGGTTTAGAAATATATGACATTCGATGGAGGGCCTACATATGCCTAAATAGCGTCCTCTAAAAACTTTGGACAAAAATCTCTAGAAGGTGTCGGGGTTTCTTTCGTATGGTTTGCATCCATTGCGTAGGTAACGTATGAAGTCACTCTAACCATACAAGTTTTATCACGACCAATACATCCAAGTTTCAATATGATTAATAGTTCACTTTATCATTTTCACGTGAGAACTTGAGGTTATCTTCTTATAGCATGTTTATTGGTCTAGGTTGATAAGGACTCGCGTATGCTGCCCGAATATTTTCTCAATCTTTCACGGTACAACGTCTACCAACAAACCCTTATTGATTTTCTAAGTAATAATCAGCAGTTTAATATTGCGTACGAATATTCTCTTGATAAAACAACCTGGAACAGCTCTGAACAGTACCAGCAATGTTAACCAATGCTAATGAAACCACTAATGTCCGAAGGCAAGGAGCATTTTCTTATTATTCAACCGACCAACTCTGCTAGCAATTCCATAATTACCGGGCCAAAACCAATTCAATTAAATAATATAAGGCAGAAGTAGGTCGCGCCCACAATCTCCGATCGATACTAGTAGCCACAATATAGAAGTTTCTCAGGGACAACAAAATAGCACACACACATAAATCAAGAAGTAATCTCACGACGACAAGTAGCAGCACCAGATAACATATTTGATTAATCAAACAAGTGGCGAATGATATAGAGGGAATCAGTTTACAAGGATTGCAAACTGAAACCCTGGATAAGTTCTTTCACCCGTGGTGACCGACCACAATTAGAAAAACTCTCGACCATAACGGCGGCAACAAAATAATATCCGGTCTGCCTGTTACAAGGGACGTCCATCCCTATTATGTGCGCGCATGCACTCAGCGGACTTGACTCAACTAGAGATCGACTCATGCAGGGGCTGGACCAATTAATTAACTACTAAGACTCAAACACTCGTGTATACAAGAAAATCATAAAAGTTATATGGCTACCCCAAACACCATGGTAATATGACGGTCTGACTCCATAATTAAATCACGGATTGATAAAAAGCACTATGGGAGCCGATATTTATTTCCTTGCCTCAAATTTCTCTCCTGCTTTCTTCCTAGCACGGCACGCAGCACATTGAACATTGCTGCCAAGTTTCGTTGCTAGTGTGGCACCAATAAATATTAGCGTTGATGGCCTAGCAGCGTCAAAATATAATTCCTTCTCCTTCCTCTATTTTTCACCCATAGAGAAAGCTCCAAATTGAAGAATGGAACAATTAAAAGAATCATTGGCTTCCATATTTGAGATATCATGAGAAAATAATTCTTTATGAATACAATGCGGAGCCATGGGAAATCCTCTCCCCCTTGACACAAAGCCATCCGATATAATTTTAACCGCTTCTTTCTTTAAATAATCAATGCAATTTATTTGAGACTTGCAATGCATGGAGCCCAACCTTAATTTGCCCTTCATCTTCTGCGCCAAGGGTACTTGAATGAAATGTTGATAGTAAATTGGAGGATTCATTAACATTCACGTCAAACAAGACTGCAGCTTTGATATTCCCTTAGAGGACTCATTACTTCTTCCAGCAATTGATTTCTCAATTTCGCTAGCAGCTAGTACAATTTCTGTTTAATGCACAGATGCAGTTAGCAGAGAATTACCCACATCATTCTCTCCCTCTTTAAGCAAAGCCGTCCTTGGCTTTTGTGTAATTTCAGCTTGCTATGTTTTCTTCTTTTTGATAGTAGCAAACAATAGAACTCTCTAACATTGATTTAAGCACATGATGAATGTCCTTATGCACAAAAAAATAACTGTTGGAACGACCATCATGTGTAGCATCCAAATCAAACCGCCATGGTCTACCCAATAATAAATGACAAGCATTCATAGGCGTGACATCACAATCCACTGTGTCAATATACTTGCCAATAGAAAATTTAACTCTTTGATTCATCCATTACATATAATGTGGCATTGAAAGCCTCCAGAAAGATAAGGATAGAGGATACACCAAATTAGAACTAATAGCATTAGTAAAGCTACCACCATCAATTTTTCATTCGGACTGAAAAATACTAGCGTGCTGCCCTTTGACATTAACAACTAAGCCATTTGGCTGTACTTCTCGTGCCATCACAGATAAACCATTTGATGCATCACTATCGAGCACTGGAGCTCCCTTCTTCTCTTCCCTAGGTGGAGAAGCGTCCTGCAAGGGCTTGGAAGAAAATTTACTAACAGTGACTGCCTTCTTTGTTACATGACCCTGACCAATAATGTCATTCAGGGACTGCTTTATGTCCGAAAAAAATATCATTCCTTGCAAACATTTGCACGAGCTGCAGCTAAAACTTGTTGTTTCGGATGAGAAAAACTTTCTGCCAAAACTACCTTTCGGTCAACAGTTTTCATTCGAGCACCTTGCCCTCTAAGAGCATTCAAACAATCACCTCCGACAGTAGAACCACTCCAAGATGAACGGCTATCAGACTTGCTGTGTTGAATATTTTTCCCCAAAGCAATAGCATCTTTCTTTATGCTGCGGACATATTTTTCATTTGATAGATCAAATCGGCATTGTAAAGTAGCTTTCTTACCTGCCCAGGTACTGCAAGGAACACCACCTCTCTCAATACGGTTTTACTGAAATTTCAGCCATCACTTCAAAAGAGATTCTAAAAATATACGCCTTGCAAAGAATACCTTCATTCGAGATTTGAGTCCACGACCCGAAAAGAAATCCTCCATATAATCTCCCAAATATAGTAGTCGAGACAAGATGATGTCCAAGAAAGCTTTGGCACAAATTTAATTTCCGAGGCAAAACTATAATCAGCCAACACAATTTCAACGTAACGTGAGCAACCTAACAAACGGATACCTCTTGATAAGGACTCGCGTATGCTGGCCGAATATTTTTCTAATCTTTCACGGTACAAAGCCTACCAACAAACCCTTATTGATTTTCTAAGTAATAATCAGCAGTTCAATATTGCGTACGAATATTCTCTTGATAAAACAACCTGGAACAGCTCTGAACAGTACCAGCAATATTAATCAATGCTAATCAAACCACGAATGTCCGAAAGCAAGGAGTATTTTCTTATTATTCAACCGACCAATTCTGCTGGCAATTCCAGAATTATCGGAGCCAAAACCAATTCAATTAAATAATATAAGCTAGAAGTAGGTCGCGCCCACAATTTCCAATCGATACTAGTAGGGACAAGATAGAAGTTTCTCGGGACCAGCAAAATAGCACGCACACGTAAATCAACCAGTAATCTCATGACAAGTAGCAGCACCAAATAACAAATTTGATTAATCAAACAAGTAGCGGATGATACAGAGGGGATCAGCTTACAAGGATTGCAAACCGAAACCCTAGATAGGCTCCCGTGGCAATGAACCACGATTAGAAGAAGGGGAATTCTGGCAGGAATCCGATGTGCGCCCAAGTAATAGCCTGATCACACTATCACCACAATCCAGATCGATCGGCAAGGTAGATGAGAGGCAATGTCCTCTCGTGTTCTTTGGAGAAACCGTCGACGGCGGCAACAAAATAATATCGATTCTGCCTGTTACAAGGGATGTCCATCCCTATTATGTGCGCGCATGCACTAACCTGACTTGACTCAACTAGAGTTCGACTCATGCAGGGGCTGGACCAATTAATTAACTACTAAGACTCAAACACTCGTGTATACAAGAAAATCATAAAAGTTATATGGCTACCCCAAACACCATGGTAATATGACGGTCTGACTCCATAATTAAATCACGGATTGATAAAAAGCACAATGGGAGCCGATATTTATTTCCTTGCCTCAAATATCTCCTGCTTTCTTCCTACCATGGCCTGCAGCACATTGAACTTTGCTGCCAAGTTTCGTTGCTAGTGTGGCACCAATAAATATTAGCGTTGATGGCCTAGCAGCGTCAAAATATAACTCCTTCTCCTTCCTGTATTTTTCACCCATAGAGAAAGCTCCAAATTGAAGAATGGAACAATTAAGAGAACCATTGGCTTCCATATTTGAGATATCATGAGAAAATATTTCTTTACGAATACAATGAGGAGCCATGGGCTCATCATAGGTAACCTATTTGCAATTTTCGATCAACACTGAAATATTTTATGAATTTAATCGCATTTTTTATGATTTACTGAAAAAAAGAAATTAATAATGCACAATTAGCCTCAGAAACTCATGATATTTGGCAGAGGGGCAATGTATGTTGACGTAGTATTCTAAAAAAATTTGACAAAAAACTACATAGGGTGCCGGCACCCATATGAAGGAAATATCGACACCCACTGGAATTTCATATTTAAATAGTGTTAGTGGCTTAAGTATCAAAAACTCTACCTACCAAAGTTGTAGACATTAACAAGTTACACAACTTTGTTATTTTTACCTTTGCAAGAAAAAGTAAAAAATGGACTTATTGAATATCTAAAATCAGTTTTTGCTTGATCAAACATGGGACCGGCTTGTAATTTCAAATTTAAACATTATTATTGAATATAAGTTATAGTTGGTGCTGTTGGCGTCTCTTAGCCCTAACAGGTTTTACTCTGCAAGCGCACGGAGACCGCTATAGCCTTTCACTCAAAGTATTCCGAGTATCATAAATTTCCACAGGGAAGCGGCAGGCGAGAGAGTGTAATTGAATATACTCAAATCGAATGGATACTTGGATAAGTTATACCATCTAGAAGTCAAACCAGGGTAAACGTGACAAAGATAGGTGTATTGGTGGAGAGGTAAGTCTATAGTAGCTATCCGTAGAAAGGTATAGTTGTCTGGGAGGACAACGAGTGAGATAAAGTCACCAAACTGTATTTCTAATCGATTGCAAACGTTATCCGTGTCTAACCAAGATATTCAAATAAACAACTTCGGGTCATGCGTCGAGCGACATTCTAGAGTCTGGAGGGTACCAGGGATAGATAGTTGGTCCTGAAGGAGAGTCTAGCTAACACCTACGGGCCTCCCGAATGACGTGCTTGGACTACACAGGCACACCACACGCTGTCACCGAGTGTGGCTACCAGACAAAGCTGTGTGGAGAGGATGGCACGCTATAAACGTGTTCAAGTGAAGCTTGAACAACGATAAATCATCCTTGATCAGAGGATAGGATCTATCCAGAACCTAGTGTCTAAGTCTAGGGTTGAATTATAGCACTGGCAAGAACAACAAGAATTGAATAACTGAGTAAAACACAACCTAAACCTAGCAAGTGTGCAAAGAAAGGTACACCACACTCGTAAGAGATAGAACTTAGAGTAAAATATAACTGAAATTTTATTGGAGATAATCTGAATACAAATATACAAAGCTTTTACCGCATACTCGAACATAACTCCAGAGACTCCGAGGCAAAGCTCGACTCAGCTCTAACTCTCAGGACTATCCTAGCTACTAAGGGAATAGTGTAGCGCTCTAAGATAGAACTTGAACTCAACTCCACACCTTACAAATGAGCTCTCGGGGTCTATTTATAGTACAACCGAGTGAGGGGTGTATTTATAGACACGCTAGGTCAGTTAGGGGATAGGTCGGAAGTCGGTGGCCGGGCGGCCACGTACATGGCAAGGCGGCCACCCCCTATGGCCGGGCGGCCATAGGATCCACCGACTTCAGTGATCCATCGCTTGATATTGCTTCCCTAGGTCGGTTGACGGTTGAAACGGTTGTTGCACATGCAAAACATGTCCGGAGGTGGCCAAGAATAGTGGCCGGGCGGCCACTTGTCTTTCCCTGGTTGGTTGCATGTTGGGTCCCATGGATTGATGACGTCACCGATCCATATTTTGATGCTCTTTCGACCCTTAGATATATTGGATACTCTTTTGTATGGTTGGATCTTGATTTCCTTGTGTTTGTTTGCATGTAGGATCAAAGACGTGGCAAGTGAGGTGGCCGGGTGGCCATGCTACTTGGTCGGGAGGCCATGCAGCCCCAGATCAGTGGCCGGGCGGCCATGGTCTGTTCGCCATTGTTGCCCATCTTTGGTCTTTGACTTGTTTTCAACCATTTTGCACATATTTTGGTACCTGCATCCAAATATTAATGTACATCTTGTGGAACTCATTAGTAGCTAGGGTTAGTCCTATTATTTCACATATTTTGCTTTATTTGGTGGATAATTGATGGTAGACATCGTGAGATTACGGCCGTCAATGCCCCCCCCCCCCGAAGCTTAAACTTTTGCTCGTCTTTAAGCAAAGCTAAGACTAAAAGTGGATCAGGAGTTGCTACAATATCGAAGATGAAGGGAAATTCTTATATGCAACTCAACACTAAAACTTTTGCCCCGAGTAATGAGATAATTGAAGTTTACCTCGTGTCATACCTGTGGTGCATCTTTTTGCTTACCTTGCCTTAGGTGGTTGAGAGACAGAACAACTTTATTGCAGGAGTGATTCTAACTCATTCTTTTCGAATGTCCTTCTCAAGTGTTTTCAAGATTTTCAAAACAAAAGAAGCTTCCCCAAGGATACTCTTGATCGCTCAGAAGTGTTTCCTCACCAAGAGTCATGAACTCAGCTACCATTTCCTACACTTGGGCCTTTGTGGTGCTTTAGGTGGAGGAGAATGTGGCACACTTAGGATGTTTATTTTGCTAAGACAAAGATTGGACCAAAGAGTATACTTTATCATTTCTTCTATTTGATCACTGGAGTATGAGTGGTGGAGCAATGTGTCTCCATCTCTTAATTTTCATCCCTTGTGTTTTATATATTTGGAGGGGATATGGAGGCTTTATTTATTTTTGCCATGCTTCAACTTGCATGCTTTTCATTTTGCCGTGCTTTTGCATGCATTTTTTTGGATCCATACCCTTCCTCCTTGAAGTTTGAAGGCTTAGGGAAAATGAGAAGTATTTGGAGACTTTTTCGTGGGTGCAAAGTCCGAAATGGATCACTTGCATTTTTGTACTCCAGCTATCAATAGAAGATGATATTTCTACTCAATGAGACTCAAAATTTGACAAAGCTCAAAACATATCTAAGCAGCTCTTTGTAGCGGTTTCTAATATTTGAAGCATTTTTGGCTCTGGTAGGAATTTCAACCAAGGGGGGCTTTATTTTGGTATTTTCAAAATAAAAGCCTGAGATATTCATCTTACTAGGAACATGAAAGAATCATCCAACATGTAAGTCATATCATATCTCTCAACAACTTAGTTTTGTTATCACAAATGGCATCCACAAGGTAAAACTATCAGTTCACTTCTTTTTATTTACCAACATGGGACTAAGTTGAGCATAAGTTGTCATGCAAGAATTAAACCATTCACTTGATAGAGCAACTATTCATCATTTCTAAAATGAAGCTAGCATGTGAATTTGTCATCTAAGCATGGGAGTTATTTGACACCTTTTTTTTTTTGCAAATGAGTTAAACTAACTAAAACTAAACAGGCTAGGAATCACGGATACTGTGGGCAGTACTCTCAGGTGGGGCAGAACGAACGGTTGGTCGGCCAAAGTTGACTTTAGGGAATCATACGGAAATGCACAAAGGAGTGGGCTGATATGCGTACCTCCCAATTGTCGGGTCTTACCTCCCCCAAGCTTCAACGAAGCTCAGTCGGGGAAGAAACCTTGCCAGTTGTAATACATGAGGTTTTGCTCCTGCATGCGTTCAACTGTTGCCCTTGTCACCAGAACCATGTTGTGGGTGGCTCCTTGTTGGTCCTGTATCTAGTGGAGGTCATCTATTATCCCCAACGTGCGGTGCTCTTGGAGATGCAATGCCCCTGAAGAGGGCGTTGATGTTCCCCGTGAGCCCATTGCCAGTGTAGCGGGCGGAGTTGGACGGACCTACACCATGACCATAAAATTGCTCACCTTCGGCGTGGTATGATGGAGTCTTATGTGCTGATGGTACCACGGAGTCCCATGAACTGTGCCATGATTCCCTTTTGTTCCCCTAGGCAGGTGTGCCTCCCTGGTGAGAGGGTCCAGCACCTGGGTGAGCCCAGGAGGGTCCTACGGCTGGGTGAGCCCATGCAGGCTCGGCACCTGGTTCCTGTGCATCTTCGTATGCCTTGCGGATTCTTTCCTCGGCTTGACACCATTGGGCACGAGTCATTACTCTGGAGACACTATTCCTTGCAGGCTCGGGTGTTGGCTCGGGTGCTTGCTGCATGGTTAGTGATCTCATAGAATATAATTTGAACTACGGCGCTGGAAGCGGCAGCTCAAACTCATAGCCCTTGTATGTCGTGATATAATTTCCCTGTGTGTCTGTCCTCAGGAAGTGCGCGTGAAAGAAGTGCGAATCTTTGACTATGCGAGAAGGGTCATTAGGCATATATGACACGGAAGCATTAGCTAACACTCCCAAACCATTGGTGATCCTCATCACGAATGACGTGATCGAAATTGTAGTGCCAACGTGAACCTGCCCTTGCCAGTGATTGATCATACTACGCACAGGGGCAACCTTCTGTTTCTTCCAGATAGCATAGAGGCACCTAATATCATCTACTGTGACACAGCAGGAGTCATCCCACGGGAAAACAACCATGGTAAGCCAACGAGCTAGAAATCGCATGGTAGGATGTTTAATTTTTGTGATGCTCTTTTTCCCTCGAGAGTCAGCCCCAGCTAACTCTCTCCAAAACTCTACTGAGTCAAAGCCTGTGGGGTCTTCCGCCACAAAGCATTGTGGCGAGAAGTCCAGCAAGTTGCTAAATTGACGTAGTGTAAGCTCATAGTCAGTATTGAATAGTCGGAACCAGACAAACGTACCTTCCCTTCGGGTGTCGGTGTGAAGCGTCATGAGGAATTCCTTTGTGAAGAGAGCGATTCCTCCTTCTGGAATTTCTGCAATGGTCCCCTAGCCACCTCATTGAACTCGCCTCGCATGCCGGTGTTGACAAGGAGGTCCTCGTCGAAGCATTTGGTCAAGGTGTAAGACTTTTGATGCAAAAGTCTTAGCACCTTGGCCTCATCCTGGCTGCGTGGTACGAGCTGCAAGTCGAGGAGTAGCACTGGCCGGCTGGTGGAGGACATTGGAATTTCCTCCTGCTCTTCTGTGCTGATGGACATCCTCTCGAAAGTAGCATGTCTGCTTGCCAGACCAGAACCCTCGGAGGACGACCAGCCGATGTGCGAGTATGCGGTTCATCCTGCAAGACAGCAACAAAAACACAATACCCGAAGGATAGATGACAAGATAATATAAGCGTTAGCGGGTTAGTCGTCAGAAAATAAACTGGTCCTTGTGGGGCAGAGCCTCCACAAAATGTTCTCGTTCTTGCAGAAATTTGAAGGAGCGTGGCCGGAATTTTATTTGGCTAACCAAATTTTATTCGGGCATTATTTTAACTAAGCCTAGACGGCTTAATTAAGCTACTAAGTGAGAGATTAAGAGAGGGAGAGGAGAGTTTGCAGCTTGCTGTGTGGTGCACTGAGCTAGGAAGCGAGGGGCAGTATTTATAGGCGATTTGGAGGAGAGAGGAGGGCCGGGCGGCCAGGCAGGGCGGCTGGGCGGCCATGCATGTTCGTCGTGCAGCGAGAGGACGTGAGTGGTGCAGAACATTTTGGCAGTGAGTGCGCAGGGGGGGCCGGGTGGCCATCTGCCTAGGCTGGGCGGCCATGCAGAAGGATCCTATGCCCATGTGTGTTCATGCAGCCAAGCCTAGGTGCATAATTGAGCTAGTTGATGGGATGTGGGGAGGTGGTGATGGTCGGGCAGCCAGTGGTGTAGCCAGGCTGCCATGCATGGGTGCCGGCCGACCAGGCCCTGTACCCATTCTGTGAAAAGGGGGAGTGGTAGCAGGGCGGCCGTGTGTGGTGGCCGGCCGGCCATAGATATTTTTTTTTGAAAATTGCATGATAAGATAAGGGTAGATGCACGAAAATAAAATCTGTGCAAGGCATAATTTAAGTATGCAATGGTATGTGAAGATTAAACTTTGGTGGAAAATAAATATGCCGTCGAACGATAATGCCGACATACCTGTTGGTGAGGGCAGACCATTTTTTTCCTCTCGGTGTTATGTAAGCATCAAAGTTAAGGTTTTCTTTTCTTTGTGCTTTATTAACTCTGCACCATCCTAGCATATGCAATTGGCTCTCAATGCTAACTTTGCGCTGTCCTGACATATGCAATTGGCTCTCGGCACTAACTCTGCACTGTCTTGATGTATGCAATTGGCTCTCAGTGCTAACTCTGCACTGTCTTGACGTATGCAATTGGCTCTTAGTGCCGACCTTATTCACATGCGGTTCCCCTTCTCTGCGCTGTCTTGTATGCAATTGGCTCTCAGCACAGACCTTGTTCACAGGAGCTTTGCCTCTTGTTGCGGGACCAGGCTTGCCGTGTCTCTTCTCTTGTTGCCTCAATTTTTTGCTTTTCATGGCAGCTTCATACTCTTTTTGTTGGATGTCAGCCTCGCTTTTTAATTTGCTCAGCATAAATGAAATGAGACTGTCAACCTCTAAATTTGGCTTCTGGGTCCCTGTCTTGATCTTGGGTGCATCCTTTTGTGCCTGACACTCGAAAGTGTGCACCTTGTTGCACTGCTCAACTTTTGGCTTGAAGGCGAATGTCTCTTTCTTGCCATTAATGTTGAGGTGAACCTTGCCTGCCCCAACATCGATGGTTGCATCCGCGGTGCTCAGAAATGGCCGACCAAAGATGAGCGGTGTTTTTGAGTCAATTTCTATGTCTAGTTCCACAAAATCCACCGGGATAAGGAAATTCCTGATTTTCAGCGGAACATTCTCCGCGATGCCTTCTGGGTAGTCAATGGATTAATCCGCGAGTTACAGACACATGGCCGTGGGAGCAAGTGCAGCGTGACTCAGCTTGTCAAAGATGACCTTCGCATTACGCTGACACTGGCTCCAACATCACACAATGCTAGGTCGAAGTGCTGGGTTCCAATCGAGCATGAGATGGTGGGGCTTCTAGGGTCCTTTTTTTGAGTATAGCTGCACTACACTCTTCTATCAAATGCACTATTTCCGGTGATGATAGGGGTTTCTTGTTGTTGAGGATATCTTTTAAATACTTAGCATATGTCGGTACCTGCATTGCATCTAGCAGAGGTATGTTGACATAAAGCTTCTTAATGACCTCAACGAACTTACTATATTGTTCATCAGCGGCAGCTTTCTTGTTTCGTGGAGGAAATATCAGCACTGTAGTATCATAGAACTCATGGGGTAGATGCTTCAATGTTGTCTTCTCTTTCTTACCAAGTGTATCTTCCTCTACGACCTTATCTTCGGACTCGGTTGTCTTCTCCTGCTCTTTTTCTGCACGACTAGGAGATGTAGGGTCTTGCGTGGACTTTCCACCCCTAGTGGTTACTGCATTTATGTGCTCCTTGGGAGGAGCTTCAGGTTTCCCAAGCAGCTTACCCGCATTTGGGTATGGTAAAGCAGCAGCCAACTGAGCTATTTGAGTTTCTAATATTTTGTTAAAGCTAAGTTGGTTTTTCATAGCACTGTTCAAAGTTTCCATTTGCAGAGATATAGATTCAAACATCCAATCATTGGCATGGAACTTTTTACTAATGCTATCATTCACTGCTTTTTGATCAAAATTAAAATTGCTTTTAGGAAACTGTTGTGAACTTCCTGAAGAGTTACCTTGTCCGGAGAAAGGGAGATATGGTCGTGTGCTCCATCTTGACTGAGGACGATTCGCATTGTTGAAGTTATTGCTCCCTATGAAGTTCACGTCTTCGGGTCGTGTCTCAGGGCAACTGTTCCCTGAGTGTCCTGTGTTCCCACAGACTTCATAAGACATATGAAAGTCAAGGGCTTGGACCGGAGCGGCTTCTGGAGTATCATTTAGCATTTTCAACAGTAAGTCCATCTTGGCAGCGAGCATGTGAGTGCTCTCAATCTGATGGATGCCACGGGATTGGGTACTAGACCTCTCTTCTCTCCATCCTTGATTGGTGGCCATTTTTTCAATTAGCCCTTTGGCTGCAGTGATGCTCAAGGACAGGAAGGATCCTCCAGCGGCTGCATCCAGGTGTTCTTGTGCTGAGCGGTGAAGCCTGTGAAAGAAACTCTGAATAATGAGCCACTCTTGCATTCTGTGGTGGGGGCAGGCTGCGATGTACTCCTAGAGTCTCTCCCAAGCCTCTGCCATGGTTTCATCAGTGAGCTATTGAAAGCTGGAGATCTTGTTCCTCAATGCGTTAGTCTTTCCCAACAGGAAGTACATCGCAAGAAATGCATCCGAACATGCATTCCACAATGTTAATGTTGCTCGATTGAGGTAGAACCACTGTTTTGCCTTCCCAACAAGAGAGAACGGGAAGAGACAAAGTTTGACAGTGTCTGGTGATGCTCCTTTCATGTTGAACGTGCTGCAGATCTCCAGAAACTGCCGCAAGTGATTGTTGGCATCCTCCGTAGCCAGTCCGCAGAATGGGATAGCTTGAACCATATGGATCACCCTTGGCTTGAGTTCGAAGTTCTCTCCTACTTGAACTTCAGGTCCCGTAGGAACATTGTTGCTTGAGGGGATGGAGAACTCACGAATGGTCTTCTCAGCCATGGTGGTGGTAACTGGAGTGCTAGTAGACGTGCTTGGTTCTAGCTCCCTTGGTACAGGTCTCTGCCCGTGGACAGTCTTTGCACGGACTCTCCTGAGCAGTGACTCTAGGTTATTATGGTAGTTTTCCGATAGGTCAAAACCGGTCATACACCTCTCTGTTGCAACCACAACAAAACAACAGAGCAAAGTGAGCCTGCTAACAACCAGCGGTAAAACTTATCAAGTATACATGATTCGAAATGAGATATCAATTATCTCTCTGCCTATTGCTTCCCCGGCAACGGCACAAGAAAAGCTTGTTGGCGTCTTTTAGCCTTAACAGGTTTTACTCCGCAAGCGCACGGAGACTGCTGTAGCCTTTCACTCAGAGTATTCCGAGTATCGTAAATTTCCACAAGGAAGCGACAGGCGAGAGAGTGTAATTGAATATACTCAAATGGAATGGAATGTAATACTTGGATAAGTTATACCAACTAGAAATCAAACATGGGTAAATGTGACAAAGATAGGTGTATTGGTGGAGAGGTAGGTCTATAGTAGCTATCCGTAGAAAGGTATAGTTGCCTGGGAGGACAACGCGTGAGATAAAGTCACCAAACTCTATTTCTAATTGGCTGCAAAGGTTATCCATGCCTAACCAAGATATTCAAATAAACAAGTCAGAGTCTTGCGTCGAGCAAAATTCTAGAGCCTCGAGGGTACCAGGGGTAGATAGTTGGTCCCGAAGGAGAGTCTAGCTAACAGCTACAGGCCTCCCGAACGACGGGCCTGGACTACACAGGCACACCACACGCTGTCACCGAGTGGGGCTACCAGACAAAGCTGCGTGGAGAGGATGGCACGCTATAAACGTGTTCAACTGAAGCTTGAACAACGATAGATTGTCCTTGATCAGAGGAGAGGATTGAACCAGAGCCTAGTGTCTAAGCCTAGGGTTGAATTATAGCACCTGCAAAAATAACAAGAATTGAATAACTGAGTAAAACACAACCTAAGCCTAGCATGTGTGCAAAGAAAGGTACACCACACTCGCAAGAGATAGAACTTAGAGTAAAATATAACTGAAATTATATTGGAGATAATCTGAATACAAAGATACAACGCTTTTACCGCGGACTCGAAGATAACTCTAGAGACTCCGAGGCAAAGCTTGACTCAACTATAACTCCTAGGACTATCCTAGCTACTAAGGGAATAGTGTAGCACTCTAAGATAGAGCTTGAACTCAACTCCACACCTTACAAATGAGCTCTCGGGGTCTATTTATAGTACAACCGAGTGAAGGGGGATTTATAGACACGCTAGGTCTGTTAGGGGATAGGTCGGTGGTTGGGCGGCCACCCCCTATGGCCGAGCAGCCATAGGATCCACCGACTTCAGTGATCGAACGCTTGATATTGCTTCCCTTGGTCGATTGATGGTTGAAACGGTAGTTGCACGTGCAAAACCTGTCTGGAGGATGGCTGGGCGGCCAAGAATAGTGGCCGGGTGGCCACTTGTCTTTCCCTGGTTGGTTACATGTTGGGTCTCTTGGATTTATGACATCACCGATCCATGTTTTGATGCTCTTTCAACCCTTAGATATATTGGATACTCTTTTGTATGGTTGGATCTTCATTGCTTTGTGTTTGTTTGCATGTAGGATCCAAGACGTGGCAAGTGAGGTGGCCGGGCGGCCATGCAGCCCCTGACCAGTGGCCACATGGCCATTGGTGGGCTGGGACATGGCCAGGCAGCCATTGCCTGTTCTCCATTGTTGCCCATCTTTTGTATTTGGCTTGTTTTCAACCATTTTGCACATATTTGGTACCTGCATCCAAATATTCATGTACATCTTGTGGAACTCATTAGTAGCTATGGTTAGTCCTATTATTTCACATGTTTTGCTTCATTTGGTGGATAATTGACGGTAGACATCGTGAGATTACGACCGTCAACAGGTGTTATCTACATTTAATGTAATTGTAGTTACTTTTAAATTTGCCATTTGCAGTTCGAAAAAACGTCGAAAACTGTGAGCTAGTTTCAATGGTCAAAGGGTTTTCCTTTTAATTTTATTTTTTTCTTTGCGGGTCCCACACGGCAGCCTATGAAACTCAAACCCCCACCCATGGGCCAACATACACTGGCCCACTAGCCCTCCCCACAATCGCTCCATGCACTGGTGGACCAAGCCTGTATCCTCTTCTACACTTGCTCCATAGAGTTTACCAGAACATCATTGATAGCTCAATGGTTGGTCTGTGGGATATTGAGTGGCGAGTCTCAAGTTTGAATCCTAGGTTTGAATCCGACACATGGGCCCACCTAGTAGCCAGGCATTAACGAGCCATGGCACAAATTTCGTGATAGAATTCAATTGGTTTTAATTTGTTTTCCCTTCTGACTCAATCATTCACTCTTAGTGAAAAAAACAATAAAAAATCACTTAAATATAGTGGTGCACATTGCACACATTCCTTATCTTTAAAAATTTCAAATTACCCCCGAAGCCGATTGAGTGATTAATTTTTATTCAAAGTAAATTGAAAAATTGTATTTGTGTTATGAAAAAAACTTTGAGCCTAAAAAAACCTAAATTTTTATTCAGGAAGAGGAAAAATTCAAACATTGTTCATACTATATGTGACACACTTACTAGGATGCTAGTGGGACACACATGTTAGGTGGTTATATTTTTAAAAATACTTATGACAAAACAACAATGTCATAAACTTATTGATTCAGTTTATGACAAATTGCTTTCGTTACTAAGCAATATAGCATTCGTCATAAAGCTAGCATTGGACTGGTTTGTGATGAACTAAGTGACACACATTTTATTTTCGTCATTATGCCATGGCTCAATCCAAAGATAAATAGTCTGATTTAGTGATGACATGCTCCATTATCATAATGTATTCATCATAGAAGGTCAAATCTCTTGTACTGAATTCACCAAAGGTCATAACTTCTCCACTGTATATGTTAATTATATCCGTAAGAATCATGCAGCAAAGTGCGAACTAACTCGCCTCAACCATAAGAATCATCGATCTCCGAAGGGGAACAAGATCCTATGTTGACAAAAACAATTTCTTTTCCCTAACCCAAAGAGCAAGGTCTTCAGAAGGCAAACTCCAAGGGGGCAATGCTCCCCTCCTCAATAAGCTCGGGCCTAGCATCCAAAAGCGACAATGGAGGAGCGAAGAGGACCAGACTCATCAAGTTCAACTCTTGGTGAATGGTCGTTTCTAAAAGGGCTTGATGATGCTATACTCGATCCCACAAAACTATTGAAAAACCACCTCAAAGCGTTGTACTGAAGATCATAGCATCTAAGTTTCCAATACCAAAATTTAGAGAAAGCACAAGAGGGATTTGTCTCACAATAAAGCTTCCAAATTGACACAGAAATAAAGAAGTCTTGGCAATTCATCACAAGTAGATCATCTTCGATCAACCACGCAGGATCCATCTTCAAAACCAGTGCGGGAATCCGAAAATTAGTTAAAGTATAACACAAAAGCATGTTACATCACATAAACCTAGAGTTTCTTATGACAACTTTACACACAAAACAATTAAACAAGGGTGCAATCCTAGTCTAAACCTAGTATACGGGTTTACTGCTCCCATCTCCATTGGCTCCATGAGAACTAATGCCACCAACAACCGAGGCACCTAACACCTGCAAGGAGCACTTTTAGTCATGAATGAGGTGACAAAACTGCTCGCGGCGCTAACCAAGAAAACTAATTAGTGCTACTAAGTAACAGATAACACCAGTGAGAATATAGCATACACGAACCTTTAGAGCAAGATGTTGAACCTCCATAACTAAAAGTTGATTTCCATAGCGAGACCAAAACCGCTTTAGGAAATTGTTGGCAACATTTTTTTGTCAAAGCAGGTTCTTCTCGTAATCTTTGGGATGAGGCCATTTGAAATTAGGGTCATACATGGCATAGAGCTTATCATTCTAATCTCCAAGGCTTCGCAAACTCCAGTAAGTGCAACTCAAAGAGCTACTACAACACTAATTCCTCCAAAATTTTGCCTGACATCCCCAAGATTAGCAGCATGACTTGCAAGCCACCTGAAAACCTGCATATCACGTCCGTCATCAAATTCAATGTCACTTGATGTTGCACCAAAGGATCGAAGAGATGTCAAAAGTGTTTCCTTTGCTCTCTCAGCCCCAACCCTGACAATGGCAACGACTTCATCTATTTCTTTCTTCAAAGTTTCATGCTACTCTTTCATTTGGCGAAGCTCGATAAGCTCTTTCTACATTAACTCTTTTTTGGGCTTAAGGTTATCAAGCTTGAGCAGCTTCGGAGTGTTTTCATCGATGATCTTCTCGAGATCTCTGCATCTATCTAAAGCAACTCTCCTAGAAGACATAGTAGAATCATGAGCAGCAATAGTGGCCTTAAGTTGTTCATTCTCCTTAGCAAGACTCTCGCTTTGACTATGACCAACATCATATAATGCCTGGAGAGTTCGCTCTGCGCATACCCATCAGCATATATTTTGATCCTTCGGTGTTCACTGTCATGATCTTTCTTGGCTGCATTTTGGCAGGCTCGAATAGTAAGTAGAGATTGCATAAACAGCAAGAACGACCACCAAAGTCAGCCAAATTCATCATGAAGGAACAAGAGGCTACCTTAATAGCCAAGTTGTTGCTAGAGTCGAAAAATTTGTTTAAATCGCCTTCGGCCATATCTTTATCCATAATAGGAAAGTAAAATGACCTCTTCGCATCAGCAAACATCTTCTTCTCTCGAGAGTGGCTATGAATGAAATCCCATTCTTCCTCTGACCACCAATAATCTTAGTACTAAGAGGATACCCCAACTCTACTGCAACCATGGCACGGTCCTCAATACAAACGAAGTAGCTGCTGCTATCATCTTCGCATGCCTCTAGGCTACTATCCGTTGACTACACCAAAGATTCTAATTTGCATGCCATGTCCTCAACCCAAATATAAGGAGGAGTCACAACCTTAATAGGAGAAGGGACAACTTAAATCTCAATCATCTACTCTTCACTGTCATCCTTAATGTTGCTCTAGGATAGGTTAGGTATAGCGTCATGAAGATAAGTGTACTCTTTCATGGCCTCAATGTCAAATTGACCCATGCCCAAGTCGGCACATGGCTCTTGCATCACGAGTGCACTTCAAGCCCCAGTATCGGTAGATACATCATTGACAATGCTAGTTGTACCGAGAGCGCCCACGTCAAAACCTAAGCTTACCTTGCTAGAACCTAGACCATGAGAAGAAGTCTTTTCTCGTGAAGCCATAGCAGCTGCAAACACCAAGATATCAAGCCTGACACCCATAGAAACGCTGGCGATCTAGGAAGACAAGCTCTCATCATCATCATCATCATCCAGTTTAGCGTCATTAGACTTTCTCTTCTTAGAAGCAGTTTTCTTTCGCAGTGTCGTCTTCACGGGAGCAGCCTCAGGTCCAGCATACTCTTCTTTCTATTTCTTAGAATCATCATTTGAGCTCTGTGCCTTTGATCTACTTCTTTTTAGTTTTGGATCTCCAATGATAGAAACTACCAAAATCTTGACAAGGTAGGACATTGTAGCCTTCTGAAGATCAGCCTCCATGGCCAAAAATCCAAAAAGATGATTCGAGCGATGACCATCGAGATTCTTCTCAATAGCGGTCCATTGGTCTTTGACTCCTTGTCGAGAATGACGTTTGTGCATTTCTCAATATCCTATACATCAGTATCATCTTTCAAAAACCCAAAGCTCTTCACAAAGTTTGGGATCTGAATCTTGTCCTTAGAATCCAATGCCTAGTGTTCAATGTTCGATCCTCTCCTGGTGGGAAAAACACCAACACCGCAATATTCCTCAACAAGATCACAGGTACCTTATAACTTCGAAAACCTCTCAAGTGCACCCTCAAAGACCCAAGCAACAGTCTGATCCTTCGAGTTTCATGTAAATTCAGTCGAGAGGGAACCCAGATTGAAGAGTGTGCACCTCTCTCTCATAAAACCTATCAAGCTTCAAGTAAAACCAGTGCTCATGCCAATCGAGATCCTACTTATTACGATAAGTAATGCTCGGACTACAAACTGTACTAGGATACTTGAAATTAATGCAAGCAAATGAACACTCCTTTTAAACATTTCATACCATGTCATCTTTGGCTGATGATAAATAATGTGACAACATATGAAGCCATCAACACTTGTCATTAGCTGCATCGTCTTCGCCAGGCACATGTATAAACTTAGCTTTAAAATTGTGTTAGGTGTCAGGTGGTGTAGCAGAAGATCGTATTCTCTTAGGATATCACAAATGACATGGTCTACCGACAGCCAAAGACAAGCCTAAAAAATCACAAAAAATAATGACCTCATCCTCGGGGGGAGCAAGAGTTGTCTCAGTAGTTATGCGAATAGCCTCTTTGGGAAACCACCCCGGCTTAGCTCACTTCTTCATTTTTCTCGAAGTCACCAGACATGCCAGAAACTCCAAATTCCTCTCTAAAGACCTATCAGACTTCTTCAAATGACTTATTCCTCTAGAAATGAAAGCCAAAGGCAATGGCACTTCATGCCAGAGGAGCAGAAGAAGCATTTCACGCTTGAGGGGCTAGATGTTCCAGATGTCAGAAGATTGCAAATAATAGGGTTGAAAGAAGGTTTCATTGCAAGATCAGAAACTTATGTGTTGGTTGCCTGCATTAGTTCTATGCTGGCTGCAGTCCTAATGCAAGTCTAGGTTTGGACAGTCTATAGCAATGCAGTGTGAAGGTGTTTGGTTGGGTGGTCTATTGGAGTCTGCATAATCAACATTGTGTTTGATTGCTTTGGCTATCTCTATACACACACTTATGTTCTAAAGCTGGCTAGGCTAGGTGCACTACCTTATGTAGGCTAGGATAAGAAGCTCAATCCCACCGTACTTTGTTGTGCAGCCCAGCTCCCTCCACTTGCAAGGCTGGCTAAGGTGTCTGATCGAGCAACCAAACATTGAATCTTGCATAAGTTTAGGCTGGACAAGGCCTAATGCAGGCATCCAAACAGACCAATATAAAAGCCAAGGGAGCAAAAGAACAATCGTGCCATCCCATCATGAAATGGTGGGCCGACGGCCGCACGTCCTGCCAAAAAGCAACACATGGCAAAAAAAAAAATGGGGAGGGAGAGGGCTATGTCAAAGTCCTCTTCCCTTTTCGCAGCATATTCAAAGTGTTCATGCAAGCAAAACCCTCTCTCTTTGGCCATAGCTTGTTTGGTCCTAGTGTTGGGGGATTTGTTCTGTGACTCAGCCTACTTTGTCTTCTACTTTGATAACTCGGGCACCAAGGGGGTCTGCCTGATTCCCACCATGGAAGGGGACCTTTCGCAGGAACGTATCTTCGGCTGAGAGTCAAAGAGGTGATCTTCACAGGAGTATTTCTAAGGGTTCAAGCGGCGAAGAGGCTCTGCGAAGATGCTAGCCGAAGACCCAAGTTGAAGAGAGTTGTCACCGCCCCAGCCAGTGTCAAAGACTTTTGCCCCGGAATATTCAGGGAATGTAGTGGTTAACAAGGTCGAGTTGCACTTTCATCTAGGTGTGGTTGGGATACCTATAAATACCCCCTGGATGTGCAGGTAATAAGGATGAATGCCTGAATGCGAACCAAATCATTTGTTGTAACACCCACTGTTGAGAGATCCAAAGAGTTTTGTGTGTTCTAAGTTCTCTCTGACAACACCCATCCCATCATATAGTAGCTATGATGTGTGTGTGCGTGTGCGTGTTGTACGGAGATCAAAATAGATACAAAGTTTTTAATGTAGAAAATGACATTCTTGACGGGTCATCATTATCAGTTGTATGAAATCCGCTAGTGATAAGTGCATCGCCTCTAGTTGTGGAGGTATAAGACAGCTCATCAAAACTCCCCACTTCCATATATGACTTTTTCTACGCACACTATCATGTTATGTGTTTTACACTGGATCTCAACGAATTTTGCTAGTACCTCTAAATTGTTGACTGAGTGAACAACAACACAAGAACTCCTTTGCGAACAACCTTTTCACTTGTCCATCCAAAGTTGAGCTGATTAAATACCTCAACTTCATTTCAACCCTTTCAACTGTACCAGTCCCTTCTTTCACTTGCATCATACACGCGATTCTGCATAGTAACTGAAATTTTCAAAATTGTTGTCTTAGTCAATTTAAACACAAGGGAGCCTCTTAAATGGAAATCAAATATTATCTTCTTTTATTGTGTCTTATGTTTTAATAGAGTTGAAGAGAATCTTTCAATCACCGTTTCCCCTCTCAATTGGATTTGCTTTAAATTATTGGGCTCTCTAAACGTGCAATTGCGTCTCAAAAGCACCCCAATTATTTTCATGGAGTCTGTAAATCAGCCTTGGGTGCTCTTGTTGATGAAGACCATCCTTATGCACCGGAGAATGTGGGCATTCAGAAATAACTAGATTCTTATATTTTAGAGGCATACTGACTAATTTTCAAGCTGTAGGCTATTCTTTTTTTAAAGATGGACTTTATAGTCCAAAGCGAAAAAAAGAAATGTTTTCCTCTAATAAAAAATGACTAGATAACTTCTTTGTACCTTGTAACCCTGTTTTGCTTTCAATATACAAATCAGGCAGACCCTTCAGTTTCAAAGCGATGTTACAGTGGTTGAAGAGGTACCGTTGGTAACTCCTAGTACTTTTTTTCTCGCGATTTGTGTTGACTGCTGATTAGAAAAAGATAATTGAATAATTTTAAAAAATAATAATAAACATTCGGTACCTGATCCAATTTTTTTGGCACCCAACCCACCTATTTTGTACTTTTTATTTTATTACCTTTACCTTGATATCTCCTATTTTTGAACAGTTAAACCATAAAAAACTTGTGCTGGTTTTATAGAAAAGAAAATTATATTTAGTCACTCCAGTGCAGTTGCTCGGCAGGCCAACTCTCCGTTCCCTCCAGGTGGGCTACATTGCTTGAGTGCCAGCTCCGGACGCATGTGGGCTTCTTATCTAAGTGCCCAGTTTGCCCCCACCCCCACACGGGCTTTTAATTTGAACAGTAAGCTATGTTCTTGTTTTCACTTTTTTTTGTAGTATTTATTTATCATGTGTCGTAAAGGGTCCTGATAACCATTCATTTCTTGCCTGTAGTAAAGGTTCAGTTTTTAGAAGGTCAGGACAACATTTTATTTATTTTTGGAACGTTAAATTATTCAAATGAGTTGAGATTGCATAGTGTCGTTTCATCTATGGAGGGTACCATATACTCAAACATCTGTAGAATCATCATATTCTGGAAGTGCACATCGCGAACTTAATGCTATTAGCTGTTGTTAACATGGTTTTCCTGTTGGCACATCGTCATTGAAACGATTTTTGCATTTCACTGTTGTGTATTTGTATTCCACTCTGGGTTTTTCACTTGTCAAGGTAATGTCTCCAATTTTCAGTAGTCGTTTAGCAAGAAGCTGCATCCAGGAAAAGGCAACCAAGGACGAGCCAGCATCCGACCCCAAATACCAAAAGAGAATAGCTAATAAACATTCAAATTAACTATCATAAATCCTTCTCTACCATTCGTCAAAGAATCCCTAATCTACATTCGACAATCTAGTGTGCGCACAGCTTCTACTGCTACGCATGCTCGCAGCCTCGCACTACCAAGTCACCTGGACGAGGCAACACCAACATTGCCGTTGTCAGTATCTCAAATGCGTATCATGGTATCTCATGATACTACGGTACTATTCAGGTTAAACGATAGGTATCGTACAAAGAATCTTTTTGGAAATATCTTAGTAGGATCATGATACGTATCGTATTCTTAGTATTCTGATACAAATGGGAACCTATCACTCTAGAGAAAAAAGTTGTATGCCTCCGTAGCATCAACCGTGGAGCTAGCTTACGGCCTGCCAAGCCGCTGCTGGCACCGGACAAAGCATCGTGTTGTTTGGTCTTGGTCTTGTAGGGCTAATACATGGTCTTTCAAGCCACCGCCGGTGGAGTAGCATGCCATGAAGCCGCGAAGAAGGTGGTTGGTCGGCGGATGAAGCTCTACTTCAAGCATATTGTCTTTTTCAACAAATATATTTCTATTTTATGTTATAATATTATTATTCTTCTTTCTTAACATGGAACAACAATGCATACCTGAAATGGACAAAAACTCTTTTTAAAAATAGAGTCTCATAGTATTGTGATACTACGATCTGATCCTACGATTCGAATCGTTCGGACAAAAACAACACTGCTGGGCCCTTCTAGACGTCTGCCTATGGGGAGATAAAACAAGTGATTGCGTGAGGGAGTGTAGTGCTCGAGATGGGTAGCCGATGCTCGTGGCCGGGACAGGGACGAAGGGTAGCGGCGCTGCATCAGCTGTGTAGGCAGCCGAGATGCTCAATTCTAGGTCTCTAGCGTCGGGGTGGGGATGAGGATCTTATTGTTATTGTTAGATAATTACACACTTCACACATGTAATTAACTTCTAAAACTGATATCACATAAACTAGTGATTAACGACCTAAGACAAAGAATAATATATACATGTCGAAGATAAAATCTATCTCGAATGCATCTAAACAAAACACGGGGGAAGAACTCATCACGACTTACAGTGGGGATTGCTCTAGCGAATGAGTTGAGATTGTCGATGAAGTCTGTAGACAGTATCGGATAAACTAGCCAAGCAGTCGCATGATCTCTTCCCAAAAACCTGATTTGCTCCAACTCGTGCAGGTTATTCAGCGAAATGAGGTTTTGGAGAAAATGCTCTCCTACTAGCACACCATCGTCATACCGGCATCAGGATGGAGAAACTTGAGGTTGCACAGGCGGCACAACACCGAGGAAAAGCGAGCACACTCTCATAAAACCCTAGATTGGTTTTGCTCTCCTATGTGGAGGGGAGAATGTAGTTTCTTATTTGTAGGAAAGTGTATGAGAAACATGAACCTTAAGGTATGGTTTTGATGATTAATGACAACCTTAATTCTGTTACTGATTACTTCATAACATGAAGGCCATATTTACTATGAACGTGCTCATTGGTTGAACAATGGAGACTCCGCAACCTTGATTTCAAATTCTATGGCTTTGGATTGAACTATCTAACACGAAGATCAATGATTGCTAGCTATAAGTGTAACAAAGTTGAAAGAATGACACTTAAGGATTCTTCTACTAGTTTTTTGGACAAACGTACTATCAATGGGGTCAAGGTCAACAGCTTGAAAGCCTTTGCCTAATGCTATGCTCAATTTCGAGTCAATTTTGGTCCTAAAGCTCATACACATAAAAAGTGCTAAAATATACTCATAAACACTTAGTAGAACTAAGTAAACTCCCTCGAAAAGAAATTCCTTCTTTCCAACATAATTTCAGCACAAACTCTAGTTTTTAGTACGCATCGGACAATCTAGTGCACACTGGACTGGTGGTTTGATAATTGGACATATTGAGCTGAGGGAGTCGCCAGACCATCCGATGCTACCATCGGACGTTCAGGACCGAGGGTGCGCCTTAGCTCTAAACTCACTCCGCCTTTTCGATGCACCGGACCGTCCAGTGTATACCATATGACCATCTTGTGAGTTCAACAGCTAGTTAGTGCCAAAGTGGGGATTTAAACTTTGTACATATTGGACTGTCTAGTGGCGCAACTACCGGAACGTCACATGTGCACGTAAATTGCGTACAGTCTCTGTAACGGCTAGTTTTTGAAGTGTTGCCTGCGGCTGGCGCCTCCCTAGTGCCCCGCCGCTCCGCCCACCACCGCCTACCGCTAACCAAGGCGGCGATCGCTCCTACCCCCTTCCCTTCCCTACCGCCATCCCCCATCGCTCGACCAATGCAGCGTGGCAACGCTGGTCTCCCTGCTGCCGGCCTCCGCCAGTCCGGCCGCCGCTCCTAGGCCACCTCTTTACCGCCGGCGGTGGAGGAGAAGGGCATCACCGGTTGCCTCTAACCCCAACCCTAAACCCTAACCATAACCACCACCACCACCATTGCTGCCCTACCCGCCGCCACCCAGAAGGACACCCTCACTGAAGCCTCTCCGACCACTAGCCACCGCCCCACCGACCCCCTCCTGCACCGCTGGCAATGCAACATGGCAGCCATCGGGGCGCGCCGCTACCCGTAGCAATGCACGCGCGTAAAATAGTGATTTGTAATTGCATGCCCTGTCGCTATTTACCAAAAGCAACACGCAAGTCTATATTAAAATTGGTATGATATGATTAGCAGGTTGCACCAGATAGCAATGCAATTTCGCACTGTCATCAACCTGGGTGCTTTGCTAGCTTCAACTACCAAATCATGCAGGAACATGGAAACAAAGACCTCTCAAGAATGTACATGTTGTAGTACATCTAGTTGTGGAGAGTTATAAACCGTTAGGAATGAAGAAGCATGGAATGTAACAGAAAGGATTGCCAAGTTGTTTTTCTGAATATTCTCTAATATCATTACACGTCATTCATTCATTGTGACTGCTATAAGCCTTGAAACTGAACCATTTAGTTGCACCATCTTGATGTAACTTTTGTATTGGGAAGAAGTCTACATAATCCCCCAACTTTTGCATGGTCGTTTACTTCACACCTCCACATTCAATACTGGATTTTTATCATCCTAAACTATAAAAAAAAGGTCAAATAACCCCCTAGAGTGTTTTGGTGAGTGATTTTGAAAAAAAAAGCCTATGTAACCCACTCTCATATACAAGATAGTGTACATCACCCCCTTCATATACACGGTTGGAAGGTGTAGATTTTTTTCTAGTTTTGATGACATGGCACATTGAGGGCCATCTCACACATCTCCTGTTGCATGTCCTCCATGCTGGTCGCCGCCTCTTCCCCTGCCTCACTAGGAACCAGGGGTGGTTACACGCGATGCTAGTGAAGAGGTGGTGATTGCCGAGGCCAGAAGGGGTAGTGAGTCGGTGAAATAGACATGCATCGAGGAGTGAGATGACACTGACAATTGGTACTAAATGTGAAATGTCATCAAAATTAAGAAAAAAATCTACACCTAGGGGTGATATAGAAAGCCTTGTAAATGTCTGGGGGTTATATAAACTTTTTTCTCAAAACCACCTAGGGGTTTTTTTGACTGGTTTTATATAGTTTAGGGTATTAAAAATCTAGTTTTGAATGTGGGGGTTGTGAAGTAGACAACTATGCCAAAGTTGGGTGTTAAGTAGACATTTCTTTTTGTATTGCTTCCTTGGATTATACGTTAACATGTTCATTTTTTAGGACCAAAATCCACTAGAAACACTTTGCTCTGCTTGAAAGTAAATGCTAAGAAACCAATATTATGCCTTGATGGCCCATGTGACATATATAAAGAGAAGGTTAACACCAAATGTTATAATCCTAATGATTTATCTTCATATCTCATGTGTATCATATGCGATTGTTCTACTTCTAGTTAAGGGGTATTTGGACTACACGCAGTCCTTAGCAACGGAATCGAGTGGACTGAGTCTAGTCTTTCATCCTGGCTGTAATGAGCGTTTGTCAACACCAAAGCCCCGTTGATGGATTAGTAGGCACTATTAAGTTTTACCTAGGGGAAAGTCTTACTAAGTGTACTAAGAGGTGGTGCCAAATTAGACTTGGTGTGAAAAAACTTTACCGAGTGCACCAATATGATATGTGTACTTAGGTTTGTGCTCGGCTTTAGAAGAACTTGGAGTTGAGCTAAGGCATGGTGGGCCTTAAATGACCGTTTCATGTTTCCATCGTCAACACTGGGGCCCAAGATCGTTTCCTGATTTGAGCATCAAAACCTTGGGTCAAGGAGTGTTTGCCAGTTCCATCATCAAAACTGGACACACGGAAAGGGCTTCGACTGTTGGAAATGTGGAGAATATTGAGAGATTGCTTTGAGGCTAAGAACACCATGACTCCATCATGTTTGTCCATCTGAGTTACTTGATGTTTTTCATTTCAGCCTTTCAAGCATTTTAGAGTCGAGTTTATATCTTAGGGAGCTATTTGTAAAACAACCAAGTAGTTTTAGGTCTAAGTCCTTGTAGTATAAATTAAGTGTAGAGGGCTCTTTAGGGTTTGCTACTCTTGCTCCTAGTGTTTTTTTGGACTTCTTGCCTCAAACACAAAGATGTATGGGTAGAGAGGCCTCATACTAGATATGAGCTCCGTTGTTTAGATGGTAGGAGAGGGTAGCTTGCTAAGGTGGTGTTAATCTATACTCATGGATCATTGGGGCCCTTTGGGCTAATCAATAGATGAATTTCGTTTTACCTTGTGTGTGAGCTTGTCCATCCCCTCCTAGCTTTGGTTTTTCGTGAAGACTTGTGGCTTTTGGTGTTTCTTATTGCCATGGATTGGATCCTTTCTTTTGTAGTGGTGTTGGCCTGCTAGGACATGACAGATTTTAGTTGCTTAAGTGCTAAATCCTTTGGATCCACGAGTGTTCCTAATGCCTTGTCCTTGCCCTTGAACTTCACTTCTTGGATAGTCAAATTCGTGGAGAATCTTATAACCTTTTCAGTTGATCTTATGGAAATAGTTTGCCCAAGTCCTAGAAACATCCATGCAATGTTTCATGAAAATTGGAGTTCATTTGTGCAGGATTTGATCAAGTTTTGTGGATTAGTCGGTAGTTTTCCCTCTCCTAGACTCGGGATACGATTTTCTACACACTGGACTGTCGTAGTGTGCAGCTTGGCCATGTGCGGAATTATGAGGCTTGACCATTGTACGTAAGCTTTTGTGCATAGTGGATCTGATGGCGCCTGTCAGACCGTCCAGTGTGTTCAAATGCGTTTTGGGGGTCCTTCGGGCTTCAGCCTACTTTGCTCGGTGGTGCACACCATACCATCTGGTGCATACCATTGGATTGCAGTGTGTGTAAAGCCCAACTACTTCTAACCCTGTGCATTGTTTACACCAAGCCATGTAGTGTGTTCACATCAGACCATCCAGTGCATACTACACAGAGTGTTTTGACTCGTTTTGCATTCTTTTGGCATCTCAACGAGTGCTTCTGCTAAGCTTCTCTTGACGTGTCATAAGGTCAATAGCACTGTAGTTACTATGTGATCTTGCATGGTGCAAGAAGAAAGGGTTTTGAGGTTGAACTTTTTTTGGCTTGATGAGTTCACCCCCTCTATGTCACCTTTCTCCATACTTCACTTAACATGTTATAAGCCCGAATGATTTTAGAAGCCCTTGAACTTGTGTTTCCTTGAATCCCCAGTTTCTTTCTTATTGAAGCACACAAGAAAATAAAGAACAATGGCACCATTGTCAATTTTATTGGCGACACAAAAATAGGATGTAACACATTCAAAGTCACTAACACATCGATTAATCGCAAGTGCAAAATACAACCTTATTTCCACAATAATAACATCTCTCAAAAATAGAGGAAAGATTCTAAACAACCTTCCAATGTTTAGAGGGTCTTCTACCTCATAGCTCCACCTTTAAAACTTGATTAGTAATACCCAAAGCTGCACAAAACCAGGCAAATATCCTCGTAGTGGTTTTGATGATGTGCCACATCTAGATCCCACATGTCAGCGCCACCTCCGAGGAAAGATAATGTGGGTGCACAACATGCTAGGTTGCCCCTCTCACTCTTTTCTATCTCTATGTGGCCCCATGACACATGTTTGTTGAGGTGGCCCTAACATGCGGGCACTAGATTTGGCATATCATCAAAATGACCAAAATTTCCCATAGTGTTATTTATTTACATTTATATAGTTTGTGGTGTCCAAAACCTAGTTTTAAAAGTGGAAGGGTGAGATAGACAACCATTTAAACGTTTAGGGGTATGTGACTTTTTCGAAAAAGGAGAATACACATAGCCGCGTCCACCGTCATAGCAGTACTAGAGCCGGTCATTGCTGACCCGCTGTTGCAGGGTGTAGGCACAGGAGGATGCCATAGGCGGGCGCACCTAATCGTCAGATGCCGGGACTTCATAGGCATGCGCATAGGTTGCTACTACACTACTAGAGAACAAGGCTTCAGATGAGTTTCAACTTTACATAGAAACTGGCAAACACTGCACCTGGTACTAATGCCTAGCATCAGCACCGGGTACAAAGGTTTGGAGCTCCTGGGTGTAATAGTCAGGATCCTTGGGAGCATTTTGGTACTGGGTCGACTAAAGATATGGTGCTAATGTTTGTGCATTAGAAGCGGGTTGTTACACCACTTGATACCAAAATTATTAGTACTGGGTTATGTAAAGACCCAAACATTAGCACTAAGTGTAGAGCCAACTAGAAGTTATTCTCCAGTGCAAAAACTGGTGCACCTGTTTGCCTTCACGCCAGGTTCTCTGTTTTGTGTCGAAAGCTAAAGAGCACTTCATCCATACCATGTTCCATTGATGATGATTTGATCGTGGGAATGCATATCGTCGCTAAGGTGTAGATTTAGCATATAAATATATGTTACTACACCCCCTAAATAAAGCATTCTCGAGCAAGAATAAGAGTTAGAGAACAGAGCAAAGAAATGAAGAAGAGAGAGCACGACTATGACTACAACTATGACACCTTCCTTCTGCGCAATTGTCGCCGTGAGTCACTGGTCAAGTGATGGCAAGTACACCACCGACTATGACTTCGAGGAGGAGGGTGGAGAGGAGGTGAACCAGCCGGAGCTGCCGATGCTGGAGAAGGAGGAAGAGGAGGAAAGGAAGAGGAGGATGATGACAAGGATGAGGATGACAATAATGGCAATGACAGCGAGGAGAAGGAGGAGGAGGATGACGACCACAATGACAAGGACGAGGTGGATGATGGCAATGGAAATGACAACAGTGACGGCTTCGACAACAGAGACGAAGATAGCAACAATGACAATGGTAGTGAGGGTGACCATGGCAGAGCAGGCATTATCGCACCACTGGTGGACAAAAGGTGGAAGATGTACTAGTTATCCTCAACGCGGTCGCCATCCTTAAGATATTTTAGTTACATGTGAAATATTTTTAGTTGCAAGCTATACAAAATATTTTTTAAGTCTTAAAATATTTAGTTGCTGTTGGTGGCACTTAGCCTACCAGATTTGACTCCGCAAGTGCAAGAAGACCATTGTAGCCTTTCTCCCAGAAAACATTTATTTCCACAGGAAAGTATTGAGATAGAGATATCAAACTATCATTCATCCAACTGCTACTACTCATGCACGTCAACCGATAGCTAGCAACGATTGACACCAAGCACCATGGGATACAAGCCAAGCACAATTGGCAAGAAAACAGATCAAGGTAGGAGGACAGTGAGTCAATTACTATGGTATGGTCTTCTATCTCTGCTAGCATACAAGAGCTATCCGTGCTAAAGGTCATAAGGGTCTCAACAAAGTTATGAACTTGCTTCGAGTGAAATTCTAGCATCTCGAGAGGCCAGGGGGTAGATTGTTGGCCACCTAAAGAGAGCCCAGCTAATGCCTGTGGGCCTCAGAAATGACGGGCTTGGGACATAGGTACACCACACACTGCCATCAAGTGGGACTACCAAGCAAATCTGCATAGAGAGGATGGCATGCTACAAAAATGTTCAAGCGAAGCTTGAACAACAATAGTACATCCTTGGCTAGAGGAGAGGAACTAACTAGATCCTAGCTCCTAAGTCTTGGGGTGAGTTGTAGCACCTGTAAACATAACAATGATCGATCATATCTAGTTTAGAATAACTTAGGCCACGATATGGTGGACCAAAAGGAAAATGCAACTACACCTATCGAGTTGCTAGTAGGGACAAAGATAAGATAAATTAAATAAGACTTTAAATACTCAAAAGTCATACATCAGAAGGTATTGTAAAAGAATAGGCATTAGACATTACCGAATACTTCTGACCAACTCCGATATAGTAGACCTTCTCTAACTCCTAACTAAACACTGATTTAAGAGTGGATGCACCACTTGTGGGGTGCCTCCTAGACTAGGAGAGAGAGTTACATGGTGAAAGGTACAAGAAACACACCGAAGTGGTTCATTTTGGAGTGGAGGGAGTGCCCCTCTACTTATACTTATAGGAGTGGGAAGGTCGGTAACGTGGGTAAGTCGGTTGGTCTGGTGGCCACGTAGGTGGCCAGGCAGCCATTGACCATGGCTAAGCGGTTGTCCGATGTACCGACTTACTCGACCTGTTGGCTGAAAACAATCCTTCAAGTTAGTGGCAGTTACTTCGGTCGGTTAATGTGCAAAATGGGAAAGAAAGCTTGGTCGGGCAGCCACGTGTTTTCCCCAAATTGGTTGCATGTTGTTTGCTTTGGATTGTTGACTTCACCAATCCCTATGTGATAGCCTTCCAACCCTTAGTTTCACTGGATACTTGATTGCACATTTGGATTTGGCTCAACTTGTGTTTCTTTGCATGTAGGACGAAGGATGGCTTCCGTGACATGGCCGGACGGGTACAAGAAATGGCTGGGCGGCCATCTCTCTTGGACCAAAAGGCTGTAGAGGCCTTCTGATGGGTAGCCAACCATGGATGATGGTCGGATAGCCATAAGGGGTGGCTGGTCAGCCAACGAAAATGGCCGGGCGGCCATAGGTGATGGCCGGCCGACCATTCACATTTGGCATGTTCCTCTCACTAGGCACTTTCTCATGTTTTCCTCATTTCCTTCAATATTTTGAGGTTCCTGCATGGAATGTTGTGTCAAGGGACCATGTGGTGTGGCGGAGCAGCCATGGAGATGGCCGGCCGGCCATGCCCTTTTGGCTGGTGGTTTCACACCTTTAAACTTGTGTTCACCATATCTTTTCCGTAGAAGCTCCGAACGAGGCAAATAATATGTCCATTGAAATGTCTCAACGAGCTCTTCGCATTAGTAAAGTCCTTGAGGGCATTTGAGATACTTTGTAGTGATGTTATTTTCAATTCATTCTTAAGCCCTTTTGTGTACAAATTCTCACTTGATCCAATTGATATTCTTTTGCATGGAATTTGACCATCTCCCTATGATACATCAAAAACCATCAAAACTCGTGGAATTTGATAGTGTTGGGTAAATAATGAATAGACTTTGGCTTAAACCCCATTTATTCACCGAGGAATTGGTGATCAAAATAGTGAAATAACGACTACCAACCAGACCCCAAGCTTGAACTTTTGCTCATCCTCGAGCAAAGCTAAGACTTAGGCTCGATGGATCATGAGTTGCATCAATGTCAATGTCCTACAAGTATTAAGTGTACAATCCAACATTCTACCTATTTGAACAAACTAGCATAAGTGTAACCCAACCATTCTATCCGTACCTGTGGACATCTGGTTTCTCTTACCATGTCTTTGGTGGTAGAGATATGGAACAATCTCAGTAGGGTGTCACCAAACTCTATCTCCTTTCTGGTTTCATGCTTGGAGGTTTTTGAAAGTTTTGAAATGAAGGTACAATGTTCCTCAAATGGTACCCTCAATCACTCAAGTGGTTTTTAGATTCCTCACCAGGCCACATGCCAAACTTCTCCCGATCAACTAAAGGCTTATGTGGAGTTCAAGGTAGCGATAAAGTTCGCTTACCAATGTTATGTATTTTGTCGAGTCAAAGATTGGTTCTAGCAAAGTTTGTGATACCGCTCATCCTGATCAAAGAAGAATGGGTTTGTTTTGTGGATGGATATGGTCTTTGGATGAAAACTCCTTATTTGATGAATCCCCACTAAAGGATTTGAGTACATGGAGCTATCATTTTTTTCTTCATTTTTTCTCTCCTTTTTTTCTTCTTTTCTTTCACTCCATTTTTTTCTTTTTTTTTATAGTTCCATGTCCCCTTCTTGTATGGGAATCTTGGGCATGTTTTTGGAACATGACTAGAGTATTTATTTGGAGACCATGTTTGTGGATAGGTGTGTGGATGATGCATATGGTTTTAATATGGTGGAGAAATGTCTGGCATAGGTGGATGCTTGAATATAGTATAGATTTAAGCATAACCAAACATCAAAAGGCTAGCAAATGAAGGTGGATGTGAGGGATTTTGATCAGAACTTGAAGTGCCACAACTTCATACGAACTCAAAATTTGACAAAACACAATACAATAGTAGGTAGTGTGGGGGATAGATATCCCATGACTCCTCATGGCGTGGATCCAGGACATGGGCCAACAATGGGCCTGAGTCGGGTAAGCGGCTGGTTTCAAGGGCCGGAAACTTATCTCAGGCCCAAATGCGGTCGTGATGGCTTGGAGTTCAAGGCAGCAACGATGTGATCTAGAGAATAAACAAGGAAGCTTGGCTTGGATTTAGGTTCCGAGATTTAAGGAGATTGATGAAGATACGATGGAAACTTAGATTCTGTTTGATTTTATGTAATCTGAATCGATTAGGAGATATAGAAGGAACTCGACTTGTAACCCAAGATTCTGTCAGCTTATATAAGGCGGAGGAGGGAACCCTACAAAAAAAGTTAGTTTCTCCCATCGCAATCCAGCCTGAACCCTCATTGTAACCTCGAGAACTCACACCAATACAACCAACCGCAAACATGACGTAGGTTTTTACGCTTCTCGTGGCTCAAACCTGTATAAACCTCTGTGTCTTCATCGCTTTTCCGGCGAACCATCGAGCTACGTCGATCCCGCCGAGCCACAAAAGCTCCACGTGACCCGTCCCGTGGTGCACTGCCGGAACTAAACCTCGACAGGTAGCATATGTAGAGGTTTCATCATGTAAAGCATTTGGCTCTGGATAGGTGATGGAGATGTGCTCATGTGGCAATTTCTAGGTACGACTCAGAGTCATATCAGCTCTAGCATGAACCAATGCAGAGTCCAATTAGGACTCGGCCCATCTGGCCTCGCTCGGAAGCTCGCGTATGGTATGCTCAATTGGACCTCAATTAGGACTCAGATATTTGATCCGCGAGCAATTAGAATAATAATGGGCCTTTACATGGCTAAAGCCCATTAGTGGAGACTATATATAAGCATGAGGGGCATGGCTTAGGACACCAGTTGTGTGTGCGTCGTAGCTATCGCAGAAAAGGTTTCTGTGGAACCCTAGCCATGCCCTAGTCCAATCTCTCAAGATCCTCTGCCAAGTTCGTGGTTCTAGCACACCAAAACTCGACATCACCATTCCACACATGTGGATACCGTAGAGGCATTGCTACTACTACTACAACTACGCTCATCAACTAACTAGTTGCGAAGCCGTCCAAGTGGTTCTTGATTGAGAATGACTGGAGGAATCGGCATTCGCTCTTCTCACTACATTGACTCAGCGCGCTTGACTTGGCACTCGACTGTCATGGCTCAGCACTCGTCTACTTCAACTTGTCTTCCACTGCACTGCGCATCTAGTGGTAACAATCTATGATCTCTTGCTTGTACGTTTTCCTGTATGTTACGTGGTAGACGACCGTACGTAGCTTTATTATCTAGATCGATGTAATAGATTGGATCTATTAACATAGTAGATTGGATCTATTACGATTCCATGATAACAGATTGGATCAGTTATAGGCTCTATGCATCGAGTCATTGAATGGATTGATTGTAACATATTGGATCTGTTATAGGCTCCATGTGCCGGTTCATTGGATGAGCTGATGTGGTCGGCATAGGTGTAAATTGCACTCAGCTTGATCGGATCAACCCATTGAGTTATCATAGATTCAATCTATGGTCCATAGTTTTTGTTGTCACTACCTATTCTTTGTTGCATTGGATGTGTTAGAGTAGATTCCCATAGAAAAATTCAAATCGGTAGACCTATAAGGATTTTGATTGTTGTTTGGTGGGTCTGCCAAAGCAGGTGCCTTCAACTATCTTAATCAAATAGGGTGGATGTTGGACATTCACGCGTATGGGGTTAGTTTGCTTGATGAGGCTATCAAATCAGATTTGGGCCTTGGGCATGGTGTTGGATGTCGCCCAACAAACGCGACTCACATAGGATGTGATTGACAACGGTTGTCGACCAGTTTTGCTAAGTATCCAGCAGTGATGCCAAAGCTCACTAGAAGCTTAGATAAACGCGGATCTCATCCACTATGTGTCGTGAAAGGGAATACGATTGTAAAACATATAGTGAGAGTATCTTATATTAAAATTGTTTTAATGAAAGATCTACATAAAACATTGTGCTGAGATATTCCATATTTAATTCCTATTGTAGTTCATTATGGCCACTAATCTCGCTCCAATTTCTAGCTTCAATTTGCGATCTATTCTTGAGAAAAAAAGATATCTGGAAAAAACATTACTAATTGGTATCGAACCTTGAGAATTGTTCTCAAGCAAGAGAAAAAGGAATATGTTCTTGGGCAACACTATCTTGAGGAACCTGAGGATGGTGCTAGTGCTGCTGACCACATGGCTTATGAGAAACAGTGCAATGATTCGCTTGATGTTAGCTGTCTCATGCTTGCTACTGTCCCCTGACCTTCAGAAGCAATATGAGGACACGGAAGCCTACAATATGATTGTAGGGCTCTGCGGCATGTTTGAGAACCACTTAAGGGTCGAGAGCTATCACACCTCAAAGGCCATGTTCAGTTATAAGCTAGCTAGAGGTAGTCCAGTCATCCCTCATGTGATCAAGATGTTTGGTCACATCGAGTCTCTCGATAGACTTGGTTTTGAGCTCGATCCAGAGCTTGCAATGGATGTGATCCTCTAATATATGCCTCCTAGTTTTGAGTCATTCATTGTGAATTATCATATGAATAGCCTGAACAAGGCTCTAACCGAGTTGCTTGGGATGCTTAAAACTACCGAAGATAACATAAAGAAAACCTCAACTCATATGTCGATGGTTCAGAAGGATAGCAAGAAGAGGAAGCGCAAGGGCAAGGGAAAAGGCAAGGTTGAGGATAGGATCCAAAAGATGAGGCCCGATGCTAACCTATGGCTGGTCCCTCAGCCTCAGACAAGTGCTTCCACTGTGGTAACAGTGGACAATGGTCGAGGAACTGCCAGAAGTACTTGGAAGAGAAGAAAAAGAAGGGAAGTGAGACGTCCGCTTAAGGTATTAATGTTATTGAAATTAATCTTGCAACTTATTTTAGTGAATCATGGGGTATTTGATATCGAGTGGATGATTCTACCTGCAAATTGTAGCAGGGACTAAAACAGACTAGAAATTTTGCAAAGGATGAGTTGGACGTACACGTCGGCAATAGAGCAAAGGTTGTTGTGTTGGCAGTTGGCACATATCACTTATCGCTACCTTTAGGATTAGTGATGGAGTTAAATAATTGTTATTTTATTCCAGCAATTGATAAAAAACTTTATCTACTCTTCATGTTTAGAGGAGGATGCTGGTTATGAGACAATAATGAAGAACTAGTGTTGTTCTATTTAATTGAATTACATGCTCTATGCATATTGTCCATTAGTGAATGGATTGTATGTTCTTGATCTTAAGGACGAGCCAATTCTTAACATTAATGCTAAATGGCTCACGTTGAGTGGTTTGAATCCTGCTTTTATTTGGTGTTGTCGCTTGGGCCATATTAACAAGAAACCTGTGGAGAAGCTCCATAGAGATGGACTACTCGACTCATTTGATTATGAATCATTTGAGACATCTGAATCTTGTTTACTTGGCAAGATGACAAAGGCACCCTTAACTAGTCAAGGTGAGAGGGCATCCAAGTTGTTGGCCCTTGTACATACTGATGTATGTGGTCCAATGAGCTCTATAGCTAGAGGCGGCTTTTAGTATTTCATTACTTTTACTAATGACTTTAGTAGGTATGGCTATATCTACTTGATGTGACATAAGTCTAAGTCATTTAAAAGTTTCAAACAGTATTAGAATGAAGTATAGAACCACTTGGGCAAGATGCTAAAATTCCTATGATCGGATCATGGTGGAGAATATCTGAGCCAAGAGTTCAATGACCATCTGAAAAGTTGTAAAATTGTTCCACATCTGACTCCACCTGGAACGCCTCAGTGGAATGGTGTGTACAAGAGGAGGAACTAAACCTTGTTGACAATGGTGAGGTCAATGATGTGTTAGACTGATATTACGTTGTCCTTTTGGGGTTATGCTCTAGAAACTGTTGTGTTCACACTAAACAAAGTTCCATTGAAGTCTGTGGAGAAGACACCATATGAGATGTAGACTAGGAAGAGCCCTAGGTTGTCTTTCCTTAAGATTTGGGGTGGTGAGGCTTGTGTTAAATGTTTGATGTCTGACAAGCTCCATCCTAAGTCAGACAAATGCTACTTTGTAGGCTATCCTAGGGAAACCAAAGGATATTATTTCTATTACCGGGAGGAAGCAAAAGTGTTCATTGCCGGAAATGGTGTTTTATGGAGAAAGAGTTTCTCTTGAAAGATGAAACCAGTCAGAACTAGGTGCAACTCGAAGAGGTTCAAGAAACACTAGAGAATGGTTCTGATCTGACTGCTTTCGAACAGAATGAACAAAATGTTAAGCACTTTGTTGAAACACCATTAGCCCCACGTAGGTCACAAAGGGCACATCGTCCACCCGACTGCTACATGTTCCTCACCATAGATTAGCACGATGTATTGTTGTCGGACAACAATGAACCTACGACTTACAAAGAAGCTGTAATGGGACTAGACTCTAAGAAATGGCTGGAGGCCATGCAATCCGAGTTGAAATCCATGGCTGAGAATCAAGTTTGCAACTTGGTAGAGCCACTTGATCAGGTGCGACCTATCGAGTGCAAGTGGGTTTCCAAGGAAAAGATGGACATTGATGGAAATGTTCACATCTATAAAGCATGGCTTATGGCAAAAGGGTTTTGTCAGATTCAAGGTGTTGATTATGATGAAACGTTTCCGCCCATAGACATGCTAAAGTCTATCCGGATCCTCCTAGCGGTTGCCACATATCATGACTATGAGGTGTGGCAAATGGATGTCAAAATGGCTTTCCTAAATGGAAACCTAAGTGAGGATTTGTACATGAGATAGCCTAAAGGTTTTGTCTATCCAGATAATGCTGGGAAGGTATTTAAGGTTTTGAATTCTATTTATGAACTCAAGCAAGCATATCGGAGTTGTGATGAAGTAGTCAAAGGGTTTGGTTTCATCAAGAATGTAGAAGAACCATTTGTATACAAGAAGGTCAGTGGGATAGCGCTCGTCTTTCTGGTCTTATATGTAGATGACATATTGTTGATTGGAAATGACATTCATATGTTGGAAGCTGTGAAGGACTCGATGAGAAAGAGTTTCTCGATAAAGGACTTGGGAGAAAGCGCTTAATTGGATTAAGCCAAAGTACATATATTGATAAGGTGTTGAAAGGGTTCAGCACGCATGATTCCAAAAAATGTTTCTTGCCTGTGTCACTTGGCACGATCTTGAGCATGACTCAGTGTCCATTGACTACTGATGAGCAAAAGAGGATGAGTGAGATCCCGTATGCCTTCGCAATTGGATCCATCATGTATTCCATGATATGTACTCACTCAGATGTCTTCTTTGATCCAAGTGTTACGAGCAGATTCGAGTCATGTAAGTCACTGGATAGCTATAAAGAATATCCTTAAGTACTTGAGAAGGACCAAGGATGTGTTCCTAGTGTTTGGCGGTGAGGAAGAGCTCATTGTAAAGGGTTACACCGATGCTGGTTTCCAAACAGACAAAGACGATAGAAGATCGCAAGCCAGATTCGTATTCTACCTCAATGGTGGAGCAGTTAGTTGGAAGAGTTCTGAGCAAGATACGATAGACGATTCTGTAATAGAAGCCGAGTACATTGCAACTTCATAAGCTGAAAAGGAGGCAGTTTGGATCAGAAAGTTTGTTTCTGAGTTGGGTGTTGTGCGAGTGCTTCATGCCCAGTAGACCTTTACTGTGATAATATCGATGCCATTGCACAAGCTAAGGAACTTAGGTCACACCAAAAGTCCAAACATATACTCAAGCAATATCACCTGATCAGTGAGATAATTGATACAGGTGATGTGAAGATATGTAAAGTTCACATGGATCTAAATATAGCTAATCCGTTGATGTAGCCTCACCCACAATCCAAGTTTGAGGCACACACGAAAGCAATGGGTATTGGATACATGAGTTGACTCTAGTGTATGTGGTGAGAACTTGTTATGTTTTTATTTCGAATAAATTTATCCATCTTGTACCTTGAACATGCTACTGTAAACAATGAATCAATGAGTACGTGACTCGTTTGTGAGACTCTTGTTTAATTGCCATGTTCTAGATGGTCCCTAGCCTATAATCTTTACGTGGGATAGATAATGATTCAAGGGCTAGCACATGGATTGATAGATTCATGATCATGTCTTGCGGATCATGGATATTGGATATCAAATCAATGATGTGGACAGATGTTACAGAACATGGTGTCAGATTGACTCACTCTGAGATGTTGCTAGGATTGTTATGCTAATATGTGCCATCAAGCGATATTGAGTGATATACCCACTAAATCCTTTTACCTAAGATCACCATTGTTTCTCAATGTGCGTAGTGGTGTACTTAGGGGTTACCAAATGCTACTTCGTAACTAGGTAGTTATAAAAGTAACTTTCGGGTGCATTGCGAAACATGGATTGGGATGTTAGTGGATCAAGATGGAATTTGCTCCTCCTACAAAATGGGAGAGATTGCCTCTAGGCCCCTCGAGGTAGCTAGATTAGAAAATGCATGGTCATGCTATGTGATTAAAGGCTAATCACATTTTGGACTAATGGTTAGTCTAGTAATCCACCATTGACGAGTGAAATTAGTTGCACTATTAAACAAGGGTGGCACAAATCTTGCCTTGGGTCTAACTAGTATCGCGTGGCAAAAGGAAGTAGGATGAGTTGTATATCAAGGTTCGATTGATATGATCATTGTGCTTTCTGGGGTCAACATGTGCTGCTAGGCACCGTTGTTGATCGGTTGTCTTGAGAAAGGGCTTTTCGCCATGACTAACTGCATGAGAACCTAAAGGGTCATAGACTTAAGGGACTAGGACACTTGGATATTGCCCCTAGGCAAGTGGGATATTGATGGCGATGTGCCCGCGTGGCAATTTGCTGTGATGCCCCAGGCATCTCAAGCGTATTACATTAGTATCATTAGCTAAATTGCATCTTTATGTGAACATTTCATATTAGGGGCATGAGTGGGTTAAGTCCTTTGAAGCGAGTTAAAACCGATTTTTCTGCAAACTGCATTTTCATTTGCCCGGTAACCTTAATACTGTGGTGAATTTGATAAAACTATACATACCAAACTTGTAGACAATTTCTTAATGAACAACTTTGGTATTTGGTGTCATGACATGCATAAAGGTTTGAATAGAGTTTTAGGTCATTTTCGGTAAAATTGAGAAATCTGTCCAAATGTGATTTAAATAGAGATTTCAAATTTTTGTGAAACAAAAGTCAACATTTTGAAAAACTTTGTATATCAAAGTTGTAGTGCCTGAGCAACTGAACAACATTGGTATATAACATTTTCCATGAAAATGCATAAAAATATGACTTGTAGAATTTTTAATTTGGAAGATTTTGTTGGTCAAACTGGGGTCAGCAGATTAAACTCAATTTAAATCATAGTTAAAATTGGAATCTGGTATTACTCATTTTGACAAAGTTGTAGATCTGGAAGAGTAGAACAACTTTTGTATTTTGAGTTTTGTCAAATTCGGCCCCTAGGATGTTCAAAAACAATCAATTTCTAAAACATGTCTCAGCAGTCAAACAGCATTTTTCTTTTTCCCGAACTTATTTTATCCGTGAGTCGCTGACGAGCGGGCCCCACCTGTCGGGCTGCCAGCGCCAGCGCATTCCACTGCCTTCCTCACCCGCGCACCCGGTCCATAGACCATCCCCATTTTCTTTCGCCTCGGCCCCACCAGTCAGTGTCTCCGGTTCACCGGACTCAGTCCACGCGGCCGACCCACCCGCCACGCGGCGCCGGAGCCCGGCGCTGCCGGCCACGCGCCGCTGCGCGGCCTGCGCCTCCGCGGGCACGCCCCGCCCGGACGCCACGCCGCCGGCCACGCGCCGCCCACTGCCCGCGCCCGGCTCCAAGAGGTGGAGGGCGCCTCGGCACTCTGTCCTTCTCCCCGCACTCGCCTGCCCCTTCCCGGCTCGCCCTCTCCCCTGCCTCGCCTTGCCCAGGACCCCGCGGCGCCGCCGCCGCCATTGGAGCTCGCCCCGAGCTCACGCACCGGCCTCCTCCGACCGCCCCCGCTCCTAGCAGTGAGCACCCTTGCATCGCCCACTCCGTCCCACCGAATCCGGCCACCCTCGGAGCGCGTTGAAGCCTCCTCCACCTCCGTTCGCGTGTAGCCACCGCGACGGGCCACCGCGCCATCGACCTCGCCGTGGAGACCTAGCTCCGGGCCATCCCCGCGCCTCCACGACCCCACCAACAGAACCGCCACCACCCCACGCACCTCAGGCGCTCTTCACTTCCTCGAATCCGCCTCCCCTCCGGCCGGAATCGCCTCGCGCCGCCCCGAGCGCCGTGCGCCACCGCCGTCCAGTTCACCGGCGTTCCCCGGCCACCGTCGCGACCTCGCGCGACACCGTCTTGGGGGAAAGGAGCCTCTACGCCGGGAACGCGCTCCCAGACCAGCTCGGCTCCAAGCGCGCCCTCGCACGCGGCGCGCCGCTCGCGAGAAAATTCGGCGGCCACGGGCGCCCCTGCTCTGTCGCGAGGTAGAAGAAGATGAGAGTTTTGCATAAATCCCCCTGTAGTACTCTATATTTTACATACTCTAACGCAACCCTGTTTACTGAGTCATGAACATCTTCTGTACCGGTCCCTGAGAGATAGATTTAATTAGAATTAGGTCCCTAGTCCCTAGGATTTTCGATTTAAAGCATTTTATTAAAACTGAAACTTTGAAAATTCATAATAAATCATATAAAAATCAGAAAAATACAAAACTTGTTGCATTGCACTCCTTTTAGGTAAATCTACAGAATGGGTATGTTGGTTGAGCAGGAAAAGACCTTTTTGCCCCTGATATTATGTATGCTTAATAAATCAATATAATTGGGAAATATGGACTAAATGGTCTCCAAAAATTGCCAAACTTGATCAGCAGAGTTATTAGGGTATATAGACTCATTGTGATTTTTGGTAGCTCAAGTGCTCACTTTTAATTACTATTTTACCCTACATGTGATTTTAGCATAAAAAGAAATAAGGAAAAGGTAAACATATTGAAAATTATGCTCTAAAAAGGGTTTTACACCTTTTATTATGCTCCCTGTGGTATAAATAGCTCATTGTTGAAATAGGGTACTGTGCATGTAAGGTTTGACCCTATTTTGGAAATAGCAGGCAAAATGCTTATTTAAGTAAACTTCGGTTGTCTCGCATAAAACGATGTTACCTCGCCACACACCCCACGTTGTTATATGCGATAAGCTAAGTTACCGTAGGTGATGGCTTGTACGATTTCTTAATACTAAACCAGTTTAATCGCGAAATGCATCACTTTAGCCCCTAAATCATGATTCCTTGCATTGCACTCACATCATGAAGCAAAGCATTGCACTAATACGTGCTCCGATTGCACCATGTCATGCATATAGATCCCGCGAGCGAAGGATATCCGCCGGGCCAACCGATCGTAGAAGAGCACCAGAAGGAGCTGCATCAGGAGCCGGAAGACCAGCCGCAGGAGCCCGACTTCGCTCAGGAAGCAGCTACTAACCCTAGTGAGGAAGGTAGGCAGGATCATAAATTCCCAGCAAATATGATATTGAATGATGTTTAGACATCCGCATTAGGAGTTGTTTGAAAACAATTGCATTAGACTTCTTGGCCGCCCTGGCCCTAGCACCTACAATAGAGTACGTAGGACGAGTATGCCTAGAAATGCTAGGTGCGAGTAGACACGAGTGAATTGGAGTCACTCGTCGTATAGGTGTTTTCAAAGGAAAGGCTTTCAAAATACATGGGAAACTTTAAACATGGTTGTCATGGAACTAAATTGAGGCCGGGCGGAGATTTGGGTATATTATGATGAAAAATGATGTGGATGGTTTGGTGGACTCCGCCCGAGTCGTTTAAGGCCCGATTCGCTGTTCGCCTGCTGATCGGCATAATATTGCTAGAGTGCTTATCCGGGATAATGGACCGGTGAAAGTCTTACTCGTGCCATCCGAAGAACAGAGACAGGTTCCTACCATTCTTGTTGGAGGGAGTTAGGCCTGGGGGAGCTTGTACTCGAGGGAGGGCTGACCCGGTGCGGCCGTGGTATCGCTCCTGAGGGAGGGCTGACCCGGTGCGGCCGTGGTATCGCTCCTGAGGGGGCAAAACCCGGGGGAATGGCGGGATTGAATCGAACTTGGGATGGGACGAGTGGAGATGGGGGCTATATGTGGGAACGCGATGGCTAGTAAGCATATACCCCTGGCATGATAGTTATTCCCGGGAATTAAAAATCGATTCGAATCGCTGATGCTCACCAGGTGTGAGAATGCCAAGGTCACACCCGGGCAACGTAGTAACAATCGAATTGTATTTATGACTATATATGTTTTGTTTTCAATACCACATGTTCGTATCTGTATGTTTACATTCCTGCCAGTTATATTATGATGATGAATATTTTGATGATGCTGATAATTACATATTAACTTTTAATTGCTATAAAAAGAATGGCTAAGGATCAACTGTTAGTTGCCAGCTTTGCGTCAGCCATAAGCTCTTCCATTAAGTCCTACTGAGTAATTAGTACTCAGGGTTTGCCCCCACTTTTTGAGCAGGTAATGATGTCTTTTGGACACTAGCTTGGAGGAGAGCAGTACCGGTGGGCTCGGTGCTTCTCGCCTCATTCTTTATTGCCTGAAGACTTCTTCTTAAAGTAATATGTTTCCGCTGTGAGATTTATTTTGAACAACGCTTCCGCTTTGTATATGAATAGGTATTCGACTACCTATATTTGGTTTGTAAGCACTTAAACTTATTTTCTACTATAAACTGCCTGTGATGATGTAACTGTTGTGGCTCCATCGAGGGCTGGATGTGTGTGATGTCGGTTCCTCTGGGAAAAGGTAATATCGGGAGTCATTTAGACTCTCGACGGACGACCGGGTTTAGTTCGGCCTAATCACACTGCGAGCCATGGGTGGCAGGTGTGATTAGTTCGGATTAAATCGGCGGTTCCGCCACAGCTGGTATCAGAGCCGATCATACACAGACAACAGTCATATCATCCAGTTTTGGTTTGCAAACCTATTTTCGAAAACCTTTTCGAAGTATTTGGAAAATGAGAGTATCGATATGCCCATATTAAGGATGTTAGTGTATTATCAGGTGACATCGCTAACATCTTAACCTAGATAGAACTCATATGCATATTCGGCGCTTTGGGAAGCAACATTTCGGCCATAGTTATCCCCAGTACTGGTGGAGCGCTATTGGGATTTGCGGACTGTTGCGAACCCTGCATTCATGCTGATAGGGCAGAACTCTTTAAGGGGGGCGGTCACGCCGTTGGAGTGTTTCGTGACCACTCTTCCTTCGACCAAAATTATAGCTAGATCTTGTTGGCCACCGTTTCTCTCCCCAGCAATTCCCCAGTACTGGAGGGACGTTGGGTGCGTTGGGAGAAATGGCGCCACTACGTCGTCCACCAGACGTAGCTTAAAGAAATTCGTGGATGCCACTTTTAGGGTTAGAGTGGTAATGTATGATGATGGTGATGTTGGTATGAGCATGCATTTTTCTGCAGGTACACTAACTACGCACGAAATTAAGACCGAGTAGTGACGACTAGTTGCATTAGAGAGTGTCATGCATATGTGTCACCAAAAATATCGGTAGTTATATATTGAATATAGGGTGTGAGATGTGAGAACGAATAGGACGAATCATGCATCATGACATCCACGCTTTCATGTATCTATGCGGTATCTATGACGCTACGACCTTTTTATCACCGCATCGATTGCGCTAGGGTTGCTAGACTAAACGCCATTGGCCTTATTCCTGCAGATGGTCACCACACCTGAGACGTCAGCTCGAGGGGCTACTTACGGAGCACCACCTCCTCCTGAGTTGGCCACTCTGGTCACTCAGCAGGGTCAGCTCATCAATTTGATAGCTCAAGAGCAACAAAGGCGTTACCCGCAAGAGATTGGTTATGCCGACTTTGCGGCCCTACAACCGCCCATCTTCACCACTGCCACGGATCCCCTTGATGCAAATGACTGGCTTCGAGTCATAGAATCTAAACTCAGTCTACTGCCCCAACTCACTGAACAACAGAAGACTTGCTTCGCAGCGCAATGTCTACACGGTCCCTCGGGGGCCTGGTATGCTACGTTCCTGGCAATGCAACCTATCGGGCACCAGGTCACATGGGATGAGTTCTGTGTGGCTTTCCGAGCTCACTATCTCCCGGCTAGCCTCATTGAACTCAAGCAGCGGGAATTCCGTGCCCTTCGTCAAGGGAACATGTCAGTACTCGAGTACGTACGGGCCTTCATTCGCCTGTCTCAGTACTCCCCTAAGGATGTCGACACTGACTCGCGTAGGGCTGCCTGTCTGTTGGATGGGTTTGACCCCACTCTGCTGACTCACTTGGGGCGCCGCTACGATAGCTTCATTGAGTTGGTGGACGCCGCCATCGACATGGAACGGCGCCTCCGCGAGGCCCAAGAGGACCAGCGGAGGAAAAGACTTGCAGGTACCCCGCCGTTGACTTCCTCACTGCGGCAACGAGTTGTGCACCAACCATTACTGCACACATGTCAGGTCAGTCGGTCGCAACAACTTGAATGGGGCCCTCAACCTCAACAGCTTCAACACATTGGGACATGGCCACAAGTTCCAGCCAATCGTGCTCCATTCCAGCTCCCCACAGTGCGTGCCTTGGCCACTCCTTTTGTGGGTGCTTGCTACAACTGTGGGAAAACAAATCACCTCAGTAGAAACTGTCGTGCCCCTCGACGAAATCAGGGGGCAGTGTTTGTTAAGGGCAGCCAACAGCTAAACAAGAGGAAGGGATCCAAGCCAGAGCTATCCCGGAGAAAGGGTCAGGTGCACTATACCCACTTGGATCAGATTCCAGAGGGTGAACCAGTGTTGGCAAGCACATTCCTTGTCAATGAACACCCCACAGTGGTTTTGTTTGATTCCGGAGCATCAAATACCTTCATCAGTAGGTCCTATGCAACAAAACATGGGTACCACATTGATGATATGAGGACAAAATATCATATCATAGCCCCGGGATCACAAATTGACACAAATCAGATTGTGAGGCACTTACGCCTGCGCATAGACGCCGAGGAATTCTATGTTGACCCTGTGGTACTTCCTAACCAGGGGATTGACATTATCTTAGGGATGGATTGGATGAAAGAGCATAACGTCATGTTGGATATTACTAGCAGGATAGTTCAGATAAAGTCTAGCCAGAATGGGAAGATTATGCACCTTCATTTGCCAACTCATAAGCAGTTGTCACACACAGTAAATGCCACAGAACTCCAGCAAATCAAGAAGATACCGGTGGTTTGTGACTATCCAGATGTGTTTCCAGAAGAGCTTCCCGGACTCCCACCGGATAGAGATGTCGAGTTTTCCATTGAGCTTATGCCCGGTACAGCACCTGTCTCAAGAAGACCATATAGAATGGCGCCTGATGAGTTGAAGGAATTGAAAGTGCAGCTGCAAGAACAGCTTCACAAAGGTTTCATTCGCCCTAGCTCATCGCCATGGGGTTGCCCGGCCCTCTTTGTTGAGAAGAAAGAACCTGGTGGTAAGAGGTTATGTGTGGACTATCGACCACTGAATGCTGTCACAGTCAAGAACAAGTACCCACTGCCACACATTGATATCTTATTTGATCAACTTGCGGGAGCCTCAGTTTTCTCCAAGATTGATCTTAGGTCCGGGTACCATCAAATGAAAATCCGAGAGGAAGACATACCAAAGACCGCTTTCGCAACGCGGTATGGGCTGTATGAGTACCTTGTCATGTCTTTCGGATTGACAAATGCACCGGCTTTCTTCATGTACATGATGAACTCGGTATTCATGAATGAGCTTGACAAGTTCGTGATAGTATTCATTGATGACATCTTGGTTTATTCCAAGGATGCGAAGGAGCATGAAGAGCACTTGCGAGTAGTGCTATCTCGGCTTAGAGAGCATAAACTCTATGCCAAGTTCAGCAAATGTGCTTTTTGGCTAAAGGAAGTGGCATTCCTAGGCCATATTTTGTCAGAGAAGGGTGTGGCTGTTGATCCTAGGAAGGTGAAAGATGTGCTAGAATGGAAACAACCACAAACAGTGACAGAGATACGGAGTTTTCTTGGTTTAGCGGGCTACTACCGCCGCTTCATCAAGGACTTCTCCAAAATTGCAAAACCAATGACAGCATTGACCCAAAAGAATGCAAAGTTTGTGTGGAGCACAAAATGTGAAGAGTCATTCCAAACATTGAAGAAACTCCTAACTTCAGCACCTGTTCTTGCTCAACCGGACGTTACCAAGCCATTTGATGTTTATTGTGATGCCTGTGGTATTGGCCTCGGTTGTGTCTTAATGCAAGAAGGAAAGGTGATTGCCTATGCATCCCGCCAGCTTAGGAAACATGAGGTGAATTATCCAACTCATGATCTGGAACTACTTGCAGTTGTTCATGCCCTGAAGATATGGAGACATTATTTGTTGGGCAACACATGCCACATATACACTGATCATAAGAGCTTAAAATATATCTTCACCCAGCCAGAAATAAACATGAGGCAACGTCGTTGGTTAGAATTGATCAAGGACTATGACTTGGAAATTCACTATCATCCTGGAAAAGCTAATGTGGTAGCAGATGCATTAAGCCGTAAAGCTCATTGCAATTTCATTGAGGCTCGACCAACAGTAAGAGTGCTATGTTGTGAGATTGCAGAGATAGAAACACCCATAGGGCAACGAGCGGAACTTTACAATCTCATCATTGAACCCACTATAAAAGATCTAATCATAGAGGCACAAAAGAAAGATAAGGGTATGGCACATATTCGAGATGGGATCAATGAAAGGAAGAAGGCTTGTTACAAGCTTGATGAAGAGGGAGTCCTATGGTTCAAAAATCGCTTAGTGGTACCAAAAGACATGGGTCTAAGGAAGAAAATACTAGATGAAGCCCACAACTCCTTGCTTGCTATGCACCCTGGGAGCAACAAAATGTATCAAGATCTGAAGCAAAAATTTTGGTGGACTCGTATGAAACGAGAAATTGCCAAGTATGTGTCTGAATGTGATGTATGTCAGAGAGTGAAGGCTGATCATTTGAAGCCTGCCGGTATGCTCCAACCACTAGAAGTTCCAGCATGGAAGTGGGAAGATATCCACATGGATTTTATCGTAGGTTTGCCTCGTACTCAAAAAGGCTATGACTCCATATGGGTGATCATCGATCGGTTCACCAAGTCAGCTCATTTCATTCCAGTAAAAACCACTTATAGAGCAAAGAAGTATGCGGAAATCTATATTGACCGTGTTGTGTCCTTGCATGGGGTTCCAAAAACCATCACCTCTGATCGGGGCTCTTTATTTGTATCCCATTTTTGGGAGCATTTACAATCAGCATTGAGTACAACATTAATTCGTAGTTCAGCATACCATCCCCAAACAAGTGGGCAAGTGGAAAGGTTAAATCAAGTACTTGAGGATATGTTAAGGGCATGTGCGCTAACTTACACTACTAAGTGGGATGAATGTTTACCCTTGGCTGAGTTTGCGTACAACAACAGTTATCAGAAAAGCTTGGAAATGGCACCCTTCGAAGCCCTGTACGGTAAAAGATGTAGAACACCTTTAAACTGGTCTGAACCAGGAGAGCGTGTGATCTTTGGTCCTGATCTTGTGAAGGATGCGGAAGAGCAGGTGCGATTCATTCAAGGCAATTTGAAAAGAGCACAATCTAGACAGAAAAGCTACTCAGATAAAAGGAGGAGACCGCTAGCCTTTGAAAAGGGCGATCATGTGTACCTTCGGGTGTCACCAATGAAGGGAGTGCATCGATTTGGAGTAAAGGGAAAGTTAGCACCACGTTATGTTGGTCCATTCCAGATTATAGAGCAGTGTGGGTCAGTTGCTTACCGGTTGAAGTTACCACCAAACCTTGCAGCAGTGCATGATGTATTTCATGTCTCACAACTCAAAAAGTGTCTTCGCGTGCCAGACCAGATTGTAGATACCTCAAACATTCATATTGAACCTGACCTCACATACCAAGAACATCCCATCCGAGTGCTTGATCAAAAACAAAGGGTAACCCGGAAAACAAGAATCAATTTCTACAAAGTTCAATGGAGTAACCAATCCGAAGAGGAGGCAACTTGGGAGCAAGAAGAATATTTGCGCACTCATTATCCTGATTTTCTTCCGTCAACTCAAAAGGGGTACGTCGCAAGTACCTTGAAGTTTAATTTTGAATTTCACACACAATGCGCTTTCCTTCTCTCTCTTAACTTATGCCAACCACGTCACATCAAAAATCTCGGGACGAGATTTATTTAAGGGGGGTGGGCTGTGATGCCCCAGGCATCTCAAGCGTATTACATTAGTATCATTAGCTAAATTGCATCTTTATGTGAACATTTCATATTAGGGGCATGAGTGGGTTAAGTCCTTTGAAGCGAGTTAAAACCGATTTTTCTGCAAACTGCATTTTCATTTGCCCGGTAACCTTAATACTGTGGTGAATTTGATAAAACTATACATACCAAACTTGTAGACAATTTCTTAATGAACAACTTTGGTATTTGGTGTCATGACATGCATAAAGGTTTGAATAGAGTTTTAGGTCATTTTCGGTAAAATTGAGAAATCTGTCCAAATGTGATTTAAATAGAGATTTCAAATTTTTGTGAAACAAAAGTCAACATTTTGAAAAACTTTGTATATCAAAGTTGTAGTGCCTGAGCAACTGAACAACATTGGTATATAACATTTTCCATGAAAATGCATAAAAATATGACTTGTAGAATTTTTAATTTGGAAGATTTTGTTGGTCAAACTGGGGTCAGCAGATTAAACTCAATTTAAATCATAGTTAAAATTGGAATCTGGTATTACTCATTTTGACAAAGTTGTAGATCTGGAAGAGTAGAACAACTTTTGTATTTTGAGTTTTGTCAAATTCGGCCCCTAGGATGTTCAAAAACAACAATTTCTAAAACATGTCTCAGCAGTCAAACAGCATTTTTCTTTTTCCCGAACTTATTTTATCCGTGAGTCGCTGACGAGCGGGCCCCACCTGTCGGGCTGCCAGCGCCAGCGCATTCCACTGCCTTCCTCACCCGCGCACCCGGTCCATAGACCATCCCCATTTTCTTTCGCCTCGGCCCCACCAGTCAGTGTCTCCGGTTCACCGGACTCAGTCCACGCGGCCGACCCACCCGCCACGCGGCGCCGGAGCCCGGCGCTGCCGGCCACGCGCCGCTGCGCGGCCTGCGCCTCCGCGGGCACGCCCCGCCCGGACGCCACGCCGCCGGCCACGCGCCGCCCACTGCCCGCGCCCGGCTCCAAGAGGTGGAGGGCGCCTCGGCACTCTGTCCTTCTCCCCGCACTCGCCTGCCCCTTCCCGGCTCGCCCTCTCCCCTGCCTCGAATTGCCCAGGACCCCACGGCGCCGCCGCCGCCATTGGAGCTCGCCCCGAGCTCACGCACCGGCCTCCTCCGACCGCCCCCGCTCCTAGCAGTGAGCACCCTTGCATCGCCCACTCCGTCCCACCGAATCCGGCCACCCTCGGAGCGCGTTGAAGCCTCCTCCACCTCCGTTCGCGTGTAGCCACCGCGACGGGCCACCGCGCCATCGACCTCGCCGTGGAGACCTAGCTCCGGGCCATCCCCGCGCCTCCACGACCCCACCAACAGAACCGCCACCACCCCACGCACCTCAGGCGCTCTTCACTTCCTCGAATCCGCCTCCCCTCCGGCCGGAATCGCCTCGCGCCGCCCCGAGCGCCGTGCGCCACCGCCGTCCAGTTCACCGGCGTTCCCCGGCCACCGTCGCGACCTCGCGCGACACCGTCTTGGGGGAAAGGAGCCTCTACGCCGGGAACGCGCTCCCAGACCAGCTCGGCTCCAAGCGCGCCCTCGCACGCGGCGCGCCGCTCGCGAGAAAATTCGGCGGCCACGGGCGCCCCTGCTCTGTCGCGAGGTAGAAGAAGATGAGAGTTTTGCATAAATCCCCCTGTAGTACTCTATATTTTACATACTCTAACGCAACCCTGTTTACTGAGTCATGAACATCTTCTGTACCGGTCCCTGAGAGATAGATTTAATTAGAATTAGGTCCCTAGTCCCTATGATTTTCGATTTAAAGCATTTTATTAAAACTGAAACTTTGAAAATTCATAATAAATCATATAAAAATGAGAAAAATACAAAACTTGTTGCATTGCACTCCTTTTAGGTAAATCTACAGAATGGGTATGTTGGTTGAGCAGGAAAAGACCTTTTTGCCCCTGATATTATGTATGCTTAATAAATCAATATAATTGGGAAATATGGACTAAATGGTCTCCAAAAATTGCCAAACTTGATCAGCAGAGTTATTAGGGTATATAGACTCATTGTGATTTTTGGTAGCTCAAGTGCTCACTTTTAATTACTATTTTACCCTACATGTGATTTTAGCATAAAAAGAAATAAGGAAAAGGTAAACATATTGAAAATTATGCTCTAAAAAGGGTTTTACACCTTTTATTATGCTCCCTGTGGTATAAATAGCTCATTGTTGAAATAGGGTACTGTGCATGTAAGGTTTGACCCTATTTTGGAAATAGCAGGCAAAATGCTTATTTAAGTAAACTTCGGTTGTCTCGCATAAAACGATGTTACCTCGCCACACACCCCACGTTGTTATATGCGATAAGCTAAGTTACCGTAGGTGATGGCTTGTACGATTTCTTAATACTAAACCAGTTTAATCGCGAAATGCATCACTTTAGCCCCTAAATCATGATTCCTTGCATTGCACTCACATCATGAAGCAAAGCATTGCACTAATACGTGCTCCGATTGCACCATGTCATGCATATAGATCCCGCGAGCGAAGGATATCCGCCGGGCCAACCGATCGTAGAAGAGCACCAGAAGGAGCTGCATCAGGAGCCGGAAGACCAGCCGCAGGAGCCCGACTTCGCTCAGGAAGCAGCTACTAACCCTAGTGAGGAAGGTAGGCAGGATCATAAATTCCCAGCAAATATGATATTGAATGATGTTTAGACATCCGCATTAGGAGTTGTTTGAAAACAATTGCATTAGACTTCTTGGCCGCCCTGGCCCTAGCACCTACAATAGAGTACGTAGGACGAGTATGCCTAGAAATGCTAGGTGCGAGTAGACACGAGTGAATTGGAGTCACTCGTCGTATAGGTGTTTTCAAAGGAAAGGCTTTCAAAATACATGGGAAACTTTAAACATGGTTGTCATGGAACTAAATTGAGGCCGGGCGGAGATTTGGGTATATTATGATGAAAAATGATGTGGATGGTTTGGTGGACTCCGCCCGAGTCGTTTAAGGCCCGATTCGCTGTTCGCCTGCTGATCGGCATAATATTGCTAGAGTGCTTATCCGGGATAATGGACAGGTGAAAGTCTTACTCGTGCCATCCGAAGAATAGAGACAGGTTCCTACCATTCTTGTTGGAGGGAGTTAGGCCTGGGGGAGCTTGTACTCGAGGGAGGGCTGACCCGGTGCGGCCGTGGTATCGCTCCTGAGGGAGGGCTGACCCGGTGCGGCCGTGGTATCGCTCCTGAGGGGGCAAAACCCGGGGGAATGGTGGGATTGAATCGAACTTGGGATGGGACGAGTGGAGATGGGGGCTATATGTGGGAACGCGATGGCTAGTAAGCATATACCCCTGGCATGATAGTTATTCCCGGGAATTAAAAATCGATTCGAATTGCTGATGCTCACCAGGTGTGAGAATGCCAAGGTCACACCCGGGCAACGTAGTAACAATCGAATTGTATTTATGACTATATATGTTTTGTTTTCAATACCACATGTTCGTATCTGTATGTTTACATTCCTGCCAGTTATATTATGATGATGAATATTTTGATGATGCTGATAATTACATATTAACTTTTAATTGCTATAAAAAGAATGGCTAAGGATCAACTGTTAGTTGCCAGCTTTGCGTCAGCCATAAGCTCTTCCATTAAGTCCTACTGAGTAATTAGTACTCAGGGTTTGCCCCCACTTTTTGAGCAGGTAATGATGTCTTTTGGACACTAGCTTGGAGGAGAGCAGTACCGGTGGGCTCGGTGCTTCTCGCCTCATTCTTTATTGCCTGAAGACTTCTTCTTAAAGTAATATGTTTCCGCTGTGAGATTTATTTTGAACAACGCTTCCGCTTTGTATATGAATAGGTATTCGACTACCTATATTTGGTTTGTAAGCACTTAAACTTATTTTCTACTATAAACTGCCTGTGATGATGTAACTGTTGTGGCTCCATCGAGGGCTGGATGTGTGTGATGTCGGTTCCTCTGGGAAAAGGTAATATCGGGAGTCATTTAGACTCTCGACGGACGACCGGGTTTAGTTCGGCCTAATCACACTGCGAGCCATGGGTGGCAGGTGTGATTAGTTCGGATTAAATCGGCGGTTCCGCCACATTTGCAGGTCTGACTCCAAGTCCTATTGGCTTTGGCTTGAGCCGATGTAGAGTTCAATGGAGACTTGACCCATCGGGTCTGGCTCAGAAGGTCATAAATGGTATGTTTAGTTGGACCTAAATCAAGACTCAGATACTTGATCTGCAAGCAATTAGAATCCTGATGGGTCTTTAAGTGGCTAAAGCCTATTAGTGGAGACTATATATATGCATGAGGGGCACGGCTTTGGACACCGGTTGTGTATGTGTGAGAGCCATCACAGAAAAGGTATCTACAAAACCCTAGCCATGCCCTAGTCCAATCTCTCAAGATCCTCTGCCAAGTTCATGGTGCTAGCACGCTAGAACTCGGCGACCCATCACGCACATGTGGATACCGTAGAGGTGTTGCTGCGACTGCTACTCTCATCAACAGACTGGTTGTGAAGCTGCCTAAGTGGTTCTTGATCGGGATCAACTGGAAGAATCAGCATCGGCTCTGCTCGCTACATCGACTCGGTGCACTTGACTCGGTACTCGACTACCTCGGCTCAGCACTTGGCTGCTTCGACTCGTCTTCCGCTGCACTTCCAGTCTAGTGGTAACGATCTATGATCTCTTGCTTCTACATGTTCCTATGTTTTACGTGGTAGATGAAAAATGTTTTGATGCTAAGGTAGCCTACCCCATAATCCTACGATAGCTATATAAACCACTGAGGAACTTTCTGATTTTAATTTCAAAAAAAAACTCTGATAGTTCACCTTACTAGGATCAAGATGGGTTAAACTCAAACTTTGATTATATCACACCTCACAACAACTTAGACTTGGTTTAAAAGCATTTGCTCCCACAAGGTTAGAGATTAAAGGTAGGATCACATCAAATGCCAATAAGTTCGATTTTTAGGAGAGTGTCAAGTTGTATACGAAATACATATAAGGAATTAAGAGAGCACCTATTCATCATTTCCTTTAAGCAAGGGTATAAACAAAATTCTAGCATTATAGCTAGGAGTTAGTTTATTCATTGTAAAAAGCAAATATTTATGTTGCTTTTGAATTATGCAAATTTTTATAGCTTTTCTTTTATTTGGGATAACAAGAAGTAAATGTTTTTGGTATCATGGCAATGTTTGGGATTTAAAATATTTAACGAAATGTTGAGCATTCAGGGTACTCACCTGGTGATCTTCCCCCAACCTTAGTTCTTGCAAGTGATTGCCAAGAAACTGAGCTTCAATATTACCTGACATTGCCTCCCCCAATCTTGCTTGCTTATTGGGTGATGACAATGTTGCTTATGTATACTCAATTATGTTAATGCCTCATGTCTTTACTCTTGTTTTGCCTCCATATTTTCCCCCCATGATGAGCGTTTGAGGTTTTTCTGTCATATTTCCAATGCTACTATTTGGACTTTCTGCCTGGTGTCGGGACTTTTGACTTTTGATAAATCAGATTGAGTGGGAAAGATGGAGACGGATGTTGTGGGGATTAACTCTAATATCCGTCCTTTAAGTGTGCCTCCAATCTTTGGTTGATGGATCTTGTTGGAGTTGAATCCCCTTTCACATCCAACGAGTAGAGTAGATCGACTTGTATGACTTTTTGACATTTGATTCTTGAGACAAGCTCTTGGGATGAAAGATGTCTATGCCTTTATGTCATGCCACTAACATTCGCTTAAATGAGGTGCAGAGCACTTTCAATGTCTTATAGGGATCAACCATTGTTGTAGGTTGAATATTGAGGTCCTTCCTCTCATGGGTTGGGTCAAAGGATGGGTGCCTCTCGGCACATCCTCCCTAAGCTTGATTCTTGTGGTGTGATGAAACAATTTTTTTATGGGAGTTTTCATGTTCTGGTTTGACCTTCATTCTGATTCTAGTGGAATACAATGTCCAACCATGGTGTGACAAGGGACCCACAAATGTTGATAGTTGATTTCCCCATGAAGCATTTTCGTTCTTCCTTTACGATCTCTAGAAACCTCCTTATACCTTTTCCTACATGTTAGGGATTGACATGGGCAATTGTCTACCTAACAAGTTTTCAACAAGGTTGGGTAGGGTATCTAAGACAGCACTACTAGAAGATCCTATAGCCATAGAATCTTAGCATGCTATCACTAATAGGCTTATAATTTATAGCAACCTCTAAGAAGAGAATTGTGGAAAAAGTTATTAGAGGGGTTTACCTTCATCGATGTTGCTGAAGTATTCATGCTAAAATTCCATCTCAACTTTCAATTGGTACATCGGGTTCTCATTCCATGTTTGGTCAATGGAATGTTAATGTAGCGGACGTCATTTAAGGGCTGCTTCATTAGCTTGAAAATTTTGGTTGTTTCTCTCGAAAGCTTGTCAAATGCCAGAAAATTTTCCTCCCCCGATCTTGGATTCTGCTCTGGATGCTAATTCCAAACTTGCTCCATGTCATGCTTTCTGTTCTTCTTCCTGGGCATGATACTTGTTGGACATGACATATGCCACTAGTCATTGACTGTCCATGTGCCACATAGCCATCAACATCACATCATGACATCGTTGTTCTCACCATGCTTATGAACATTGATTTGTGTTTGCCTTTGTGGTGCATAAGAGGGAGCTCTCCCGCAATGAGAGACATCTATGCGTACCGCTTTTTGGGATCTACGCCACAACTCCATTAGCCTCACAATTTTCCCATGGGGTAGTAGGCTAGTGGCCTACTAGCTGTGCAAAATTAAAGCATGGAAGATAGCATAATGTGATATACAGTTGCACATCACCTAGGTATGGTGTGTTTTTGTGGCGCGGAAGATATTCATGATTTCACCGTTATTCACTGCCACCTTTTGCTTTGATATACATGTCACAATGCTATCATTTTCTCAAGAGGGGTTGAATAGATCGCAAGAGGTTGAGCACGAGAATGTCGGCTACAGAGCATCTCCTCTCGTGTGGGGAATGAATGCCTCCTGCAACAGGTTAGTATACAACAAATACAAGGGACTAATATATGTAAAGAGTATTAACATCGAGTCCGTTGTTCACAGAGTGCTAGCAAAAATTTTTCAATCAAAACATAGCACAAACCATGTTTCTAAACCATGACTTCCACCTCCCCATTTACTCAAATCCACGGTCTTGGAAAAAAATGGGTTGCATTTTTGAAATATCACCGAGATTTTGTGTCCCCATTGAACTTGAGAGAACGAACCAGCTCAAGAATCATGGTTTATGAACTAGCACTAAGCTTCACTACCAAAGTATACGCATGGCTCATTTATCAGACATGGCGTTTTGCAAGGATTTGATAAAAAGAGGCAAAACCAACCTAAGCACCACGCTTAATTTGAAAATTAGTCTCTGGGCACGTACATGGCCCAAGCTATGTTTTTATGAAAATCCATGTCGCACTGTAAACTTTAGGTAGCATGAAAAGTATGTTCAAGATTTACTCAATGGATAGAGCAAAATTGAAGAGTTGGTTTCCTATTTATATTTTTTTTGGGTTTTCAAATAAAAAAGAAAAAGCAATAAGAAATGGATGAATAACAGAAGAATATCCTAACACAGTGCTTCCCTGGCAATGGCACCAGAAAAGCTTGTTGGTGGCTCTTAGCCTATCGGATTTTACTCCGCAAGCGCATGGAAACCATTATAGCCTTTCACCTAGGTATCATATTTATTTCCACATGGAAGCATTGAGATAGAGATATCAAACTATCATTCATCCAGCTATTACTACTCATTCACGTCAACTGATAGCTAGGAATGATTGACACCAAGCACCATGGGATGCAAGCTGCACCATTAGCAAGAAAACAGGTAAATCTTGGAGGACAGCGAGTCAAGGTCTATGGTACGGTCTTCTATCTCTGCTAGCATACAAGAGCTATACATGCTAAAGTTCAAAAAGGTCTCCATAAAGTTATCAACTTGTGTCAAGTGAAATTCTAGCGACTTGAGGGGCCAAGGGGTAGATATAGTTGGGCATCGAAAGAGAGCCTAGCTAATGCCTACGGGCCTCCCGAATGACGGGCCTAGGATACACAGGAACACCAAATGCTGTCACTGAGTGGGACTACCAAACAAATCTATGTGGAGAGAATGGCATGCTAGAAACATGTTCAAGTGAAGCTTGAACAACAATAGTTCATCCTTAGCTAGAGGAGAGGAACTAACTAGAGCCTAGTGTCTAAGTCTAGGGGTGAATTGTAGCACCAGCAAACATAACAACGATCAATCAAACCTAGTTTGGCACAACTCAGGCCTTGATATGGTGGACCAAAAGGAAAATGCAACTACACCTATCGAGTTGCTAACATGGACAAAGATAAGATAACTTAAATAAGACTTTAAATACTCATAAGTCATGCATCGGAAGGTAATGTAAAATAATAGGCATTGGGCATTACTGAATACTTCCGATCGACTCCAATACAATAGATCTTCTCTAACTCCTAACTAAACACTGATTTCAGAGTGGAGGTACCACCCGTGGGGCGCCTCCTAGAGAGGGAGATCGAGAGAGAGTTACAAGGTGATAAGTACAAGAAATGCACCAAAGTGGTTCATTTTGGAGTAGGGGGAGTGCCCCTTTACTTATAAGAGTAGGAAGGTTGGTAATGGGGGTAAGTCGATTGGCTGGGAGGCCACGTGGGTGGCCGGCTGGCTATATAGGTGGCTGGGTGGCATTCCGATGTACCTCCTTACTTGACCTATTGGCTGAAAATACTCCTCCAAGTCAGCGGTGGTTACATTGGTCAATGCACGTGCTAAATGGGTATGAAGGCTTGGCTGGGCAGCCACATGTTTTCCCCAGATTGGTTGCATGTTGTTTGCCTTAGATTGCTGAATTCACCAATCCTTGTGTGACGGCCTTCCAAACATTAGTTTCATTGGATACTTGATTGCACAGTTGGATTTGTCTCAACTTGTGTTTCTTTGCATGCAGGTTGAAGGATGGCTTCTGTGACATGGCTGAGCAGACATCGGAAATGGCCGAGCGGCCATCTCTCTTGGGCCAAAAGGCTGTAGAGGCCATCTGATGGGCAGCCAACTAGGGATGATGGTCAGCCAACCATACGGGGTGGCCGCCCAGCCATGGAGAATAGCCGAGCGGCCATAGGTGATGTCTGGCCAGCCATGCACTTTTGGCTTGTTGCCTCTCACTTGGCACTTTCTCATGTTTTCCTCATTTCCTTCATTATTTCGATCGACCTGCATGCAACTCTGTGTCAGGGGACCATGTGGTATGGCCTAGAAGCCAAGGGGATGGCTGGGTAGCCATGGGTAGTAGCCAAGGTGATGGCTAGGCGGCCAAGGGTGGTGGTTGGGTGGCCATGGAGATGCTTGGCGGCCATGCTGTTTTCGCCAGTGGTTTCACACCTTAAACTTGTGTTCGCCACATCTCTTCCGTACGAACTCTGAATGAGGCAAGTAATATGTCTGTTGAAATCGTCTCGATGAGCTCTTCGCAATGATGCTATCCTTGAGGGCATTTGAGATACTTTGTAGTGATGATATTTTCAATTCATTATTAAGCCCTTTTGTGTGCAAATTCTCTCTTGCTCCAATTGATATTCTTTTGCATGGAATTTGAGCATCTCCCTGTGATACATGGAAAACCACTAACACTCATGGAATTCATTAGTGATGGATAAATAATGCATAGACTTTGGCTTATTCCCCATTTATTCACCCAGGAATTGGTTGTCGAAATAGTAAAATAATGACTGCCAATAGTTGCAAGCTATGTAAATTATTTAAGATCAAATCTATGCAGTATAACTAGCTATGCAGTATATTTTAAGTTTAAAAAGTCCAATTTCCATTAGCACCGAATCTTAAGAACACCCGGTACTATTGTCAATATAAATTTATTTTATATCGTACATCAGCACCGGATTTTAAACAAAACTGGTACTAATATACGCATTAGTATCATGTATTAGGTCAACTCAGTGCTATTAACACATGTGGGCCATTTGCCTTTCTGCCATATCCTATTTCTTCCTCCTTCCGCCAACTTCTGCACCCACACCTTCGCCGCACACATACTACACCTCCTCACTGCAATGGAGCACCCCATCATGTGGGTTTTGGAGCAGGCAAGGAACATGTCTGAACGCCACACCAAAGCGCATCATTGAGAGAGGTTGGATGTTCTCTATGGGTAGTCTCATGCTACCAAGCTCTTCCTCAACCATGATCATTTTTGCCTTCTCCACCGCCGCCACAAGGTCACCAGGCTCAAAGCCCGTGAGGCCACTGCTTCAGCCCCGGGCACCTCCTCCATGGGAGCAGCCTCGGGTACCTCCTCTACCACATTAGCCGCCGCTAGGGTTGCCGCTGCCATCGCTGCCAACCTCACCCCCCCAATGCTGCGGGTCGGTGGCATCATAGGACCAAGTGAGGACAACCACAATGCCCTTGACGACAACAAAGAGGACGGTGGCTGCAGGCATCGAGTAGGAGGCATTGTTGCAATCCTCATCCAATGACAGAGAGGAGTAAAACTTAGTACTAGGAACTTAGTATTCTAAGTATGTTAGAACTTAGTATCTAAGTATATGTAATATATAAGTATCTATTTATTGATGACTTGGCTTCTGTTTTGAATACTTCTAAAAATTAGAAAATGCAAGTTTGTCAAACTTAGTACTAGGTAGACCTACACCCAGTACCTATGTCACATGGTGCAATAGTCCGGCATGATTGGGGTTTTCACAAATTAGTACCGGTTGTGTAAGAGTACTGGTGCAAAGATCATTTGGAATTGGGGTTTTGACACATTGGTACCGGTTGTTTAACAGAACTAATGCTAATGATACTGTATTAGTACCGTTATTGTTTATAACCTGTTCTAATAGGTTTCAGGGAATTTAACCCCCTTCTTCTTCCTCGAGCCCTCTTGCTAGTCCATTAACAGGAGCTCTGTCCATGCCCTATTGCTGCCGAAATTTTCTTCTATTCTTGAATTGGAGACTCATCCAAGGGTGCTAATAGGTTAGAAGATTTACCTCTACCTCAACATTGTGGACCTTGTATTTACTGCTTTTTAACTTGCATTACTCTAAGAAATCATGTTCAGTTAGCAGAACACATAACTTGCCATTGATCACAAAATCTTGGCATTACTTGAGTACATACATCACTCCTACAACAAACATTGCTACAATCATCACAACCAACAATTTCATGAGAGCCAATGGACTAGCTCCATTGCCTTTGGAGTGATGAGTGATTGTCAAGGGAAGTCAAGACCTAGAAGGACTTGGGCACAAGCCCTTCGATGGATAGGAGGCCCTCTGATGGACTGGAGGTAGATAGAAAAGAAAGACCACCAAAGGACAGGAGGTATCTTCGGAATCACTGAGGTGAAAGCTCGGACTGAACTCTAACTCCTAGGACTAACCTATCGCTATAGGACTAAGACAATGGTATGCTCCACTCAAATTCCACAATTCACAAGTGACGCCTAGGGACCTATTTATACCCACTCGAGCAAGAGGGGTATTTACACATGAGGTAGGTCGGATTGGGCATGTAAGTCAGTTGGAAGGAGACACTTGGTAGGCCAAGCGGCCTAGTAGGGAGGCCGGGCGGCCCCACCCAAGGCCGGGTGGCTAGCTCCTCCCTTGGATCCACCGCCTCTCTACATCCAATACTCCATATTGCCTCCCTAAGTTAGTTAACGTTCAGTTGGCAGTTACAATCTTGTGCTTTCTTCCGGTTCATTGGATCCTCCTTATGTTTCTTCATTACCCGTAGGATTGAAGTGCCCTAGATTGCTGACTTCACCAATCCTAGTGTTGCATCGATGAGGTAGTGGGTATTCCGGTACTTAACACATTGGCTTTGCGGTTTACACCATGGAATTGTATTGACATGACGTTTTTGCGCATGCAGGTCGAAGATGAGGTGATTTGGCCACTTTTGCTGGCCGGGTGGCCAAAGGAGGAGGCCAGGCGACCTGGCCTGCTGGCCGGGCGGCAAATGTCTTTCCTGAATTAGCCATATTTTGCCTGTTGTTGATGTCTCTTAGCGTAATAGATTTTACTCTACAAGCGCATGGAGATTCGATGTAGCTTTTTCACTCATAGTATTCCGAGTATCGTAAAAATCCACAGGGAAGCAAGGGCGAATAGGTGGAATGATTTGTTCAAACTTCAAGCGGTACTATATAACTTGGATAAACACTAGCTATTCTAACAACGGGGGTAAGATAAACAAGATAGTGTATGGTGGGAAGAGTAAACAGAAACCAAAGCAGTCGACAAAATAGGTATAGCTATCTAGGAGGACAATGAGTGAGATTAAGATATCCAAACTCTATTCCTTAACTGCTGCACAGGAGTATTCACGGTTGAACTAAGTTAATTGAACACAGACAGGGGTCTTGTGTAGAGCGAAATTCCAGACTTCATCTAGGAGGCACGGAGGTAGATAGTTGGCCAACCGAACGGCAACTGGCTAACGCCTATGGGCTTACTGAATGAACCGGGTCAGATTACAGAGGCTCCTAAATGCTGTCACCAAGAGGGGATAACTACCAGATCTGTGTGGGTAAGATGGCACGCTAAACTAGTGACCAAGTGAGAACTGATCACTAAAACTCTTCCTTGATCAGAGGGTGTCAGAGCCTAAGGCTAGTTTATAGCACCTGCAAGTCTAGCAAGATCCAAGTAACTCAGGCACAACACAAACCTATGCCTTGGTCTAGTGTGGAAAAAAGGTACACCACACTAGGCAAGTGTAAGAAATAAAGTAAAGTATAACTGAAAGATAGAGCAATGATATGTATTATACTGGAGTAGCAAGAGTACAAAAGATAGAAAGGATACAAGAGCTTTACCCAAGACTTGAAGCTAATTCCGGATTCCCTGAGGCAAACACTCAGACTCAACTCTAACTCCCAAGACTATCCTATTGCTACAAGACTTGGACAATGATATGTTCTACTTACTTCCACACTTTACAAATGAGCTACCAGGGGGTATTTATAGTCACCAAGTGAGTGGGGGTATTTATATGGTCGGTAAGTCAGTTAAGGGGACAGGTGGCAGGCTACGTAGCTAGGTAGGAGGCCGGGTAGCCCCACCTGAGCCTAGGCAGCCTGGCTAGCCCTTGGATCCACCGCCTTACTCCATCTTGCGGTCCATCTTCACTCCCCAAGTCGGTTGCATGGTGGTTGACGGTTAAAAGGTGTGCTTTTCCCTTGATGGTTGGATCTCACTTGTGCTTCTTCCTTAGCCACAGGATTGAAGCCCTTTGGATTGCTAACTTCACCAATCCAAGTGTTGGATCAATGAGGTGGCAAGCCTTTCGGTACTTAACATGTTGGCTTTGGCTTTTTTACTTCAGAACTATGTTGACACATCCTTTAGGTGCATGCAGGTCGAAGATGAGACCTTTTGGGCCCAGTGTCAGGCTGGGCGGCCTAGGTGGGGTGATGCGGCCTAGCCCTCTGGTCAGTGACCCTTCTGACTTAGCCAAATTTGACGTGTTTTCAGCTGATCTTGCTCCTGCAATCAAATATTCAACACAAATCGTGGAACTATGTCAGTAGCAAAGGTTTGTCTACACTTTAATATATTTTCCTTCATGTTCATGGATAGTTGATGGTCGAAAGTAGTGCAATAACTACCCTCAACACCCCCCAAGCTTAGACCTTTGCTTGTCCTTGAGTAAAGCCAAGATGGGTTATGGATCTGGAGTTGCTGCGATATCAGTGTTCAAGAATAGTGGCTATACATAACCGACACCCATGCTTTTGTTTCAAACCACCTTTTTCTCATACCTGTGATGCATCTTTTTGACTTACCATGTCTTGGGTGGTTGAGAGGAAGAACGACTTCATTGTAGGTTCCAGCTCAAATCATTTCTTTTTGGATTCTATCTCAGGTGTTTTGAAGGTTTTCAAAAATAAAAACAAGTTTCCCCAGAGGTACTCTTGATCGCTTGCAAGTGTATCCTCAACAAAAAGGGCCAAGAGCACGGCCAACATTTTCCCTACACTAAAGCTTTTGTGGAGCTAAGGGTGATGGAAAAAACTTAGCTTGCTTATGTTGCTTATTTTGCAAAGCCAAAGATTGGACCAATGAAATGTACTACATCCACTAATCATGTTCATCATTGGAGCTTATTTGGTGGCTGGATGGATGGATGAATGGATCTCCATGTTTCCTTTGCTTCTCCTTCTTTTGTACGTTAGGTATGAATTGAAGCCTTTTTGTATTTCTCTCTTTTTGCCATGCTTGACTAGCATGCTTAAACTAGCATGCTTCTTTTTTTTTTTTGACATGCTTAAACTAGCATGCTTCTTTTTACTTTTGACATGCTTAAACTAGCATGCTTCTTTTTTTTATGGCTCCACATCCTACCTCATTTGATTTGGAAGGAGTAAGGTTAAAGGTTCTGTTTGGAGATATATGGATGCATACTCGGGATAGGTAAATGCATATGTAATGGTGGATTTTGCTCCAATGACTCACAAGATAGAGATGATTCCATTCAATGAGACTCAAAATTTGACAAAGCTCAAAACAACTCTAAGTAGCTTAAATAAGTGGCTTAGATATATCAGTGTATTTGGCTCTGGTAGGTGTTCAAAACCAATGGGGAAACTTTATTTTTCATTTTTCAAAGAAATAACCTGAGATATTTATCCTACTAGGGGAATGTGTGAGCTGGCCTAGTACTTAGTCATATCATTCCTCACAACAACTTAGACAAGTTTGTGCAAATGGCATCCACAAAGTAAAAGATAGGTTCTCATTTTATACACATAAGCTCGAAATTAAGCTAAGTGTGGTCTTTGCATAGACAACTAAACAGGAACATGATAGAGCAACTATTCATCATTTCCATAATGAAGGTAATATACCAAAGGTGGGAGTTGATTTTATTGACTTAGTTTTTTTAATATATATATATATAAATATAAGTAAAGGTAAACAAACATTATTATTATTATTATGCTAGGCACTTACTCTCAGATCGGGTATGGCGACGGACTGCTGCTGGTCGGACTGGTACTGCTGCTGCTGGATAGATGGGTATTGCTGCTGCTGGTCGGACAGGTACTGCTGCTGCTGTTCGGAACGAGGACAGGAGCATGGGGGCCTTACTCTTGAGACTGGGACGTGAGGAAGCATGCTCATATATGTCTACCATCCTCCCCAAGCTTCAATGAAGCTAGGGGTTGTTGCGGTAGTAGTAGTTGTAGAACTCCTAAGCAGCGTTGAAGCCAGATTGGACTTGTTCGTTTAGGTTTTGGATCATGTTGGTGTTGTCCTGAATCTGTCGGTCCATCGTTTCAGTGCGTTGGGCAATGTTGTCCACCTACTGGTACAGCCTCTGATCGTACTGGCCAAGGTTCATCCCCTCCATTGCAGAGTGGCCTAGGTCTCTACTATCCTCATATGATGCACCGCCACCTCCATAGTACTGAGTACCATGTGATGGCTGGTATGAGCTTTGGTCCCCACCACTACTGCTGTACCATGGCTCGGGCTGGCCGTATCAACGAAACCATGACAGTTCCGAGTCAACACTTCCAGTCGGAGTAGCAGCGTGGGAAGCTCGTGATGGACCTGCTTCTACTTCCTCTCTAGCCTCACATTGACGAGCTTCTGCTCGTCGCCGTTGGGCTCTAGTCATGATGCCTCCAATGCTTTGGCATGGTGCTTCTATGTCGAGCTGCATGGTTAGGCTCCTAACTTTGTACAAATCGTACTGTGGTGCTGGAAGTGGTATTTCTAGATTATGTCCAAAGTAGGTCATAACTAAGTTTCCTCTCTCGTCCCTTTTCATGAAGTGTGCCTGGATGAAGTGCTGCTCTGAAATGATGTGTGTCATGTCATCGGGAATGTATTCGAGCTGGGCATTTTCTAAGATGCCCAGTTCGGATGTAGTCCTTGTGACTAGAGATGTGATGTTTATGGGCGTGTTGGTCTTCGTCATCTCCATCCACTGACGGACCATGTCAATGACCAGAGCATAGCGCTTCTTTCCATACCTGGCGTAGAGGTACTTGAGGTCTTTGTTGGGTGCACATCATACTTTCCCCCGTGGGAAGACAATGAGCGAAATCCAATGAGCCAGAAGTCTCAGAGTAGGGTTGTGAATTTTCATGGTGCTATGCTTTCCCCTCACACTATCCCTGCATATTTCCATCCAAAAAGTCCTCATGGCATACCCAGCCAGCTCGTCTGCTAAAGAGCAGTCCAAGTCAAAGCCTAGGATGTTGCTAATCCTCCTCGGGGTGACAGAGAATTCGGTGTTGAAAATACGGAAATAGATGGTCGTACTAGCGGGATGTCTCTCCATGTGCAAAGTCATTAGGAACTCCTTTGTAAGGAGGATTGATCCTTGCTCTGTGATGTTTGAGAACTCCAATCATCCTGCGTAATCGAATGCCCATGTAAATTGATCCAACATACCTATACTGACTAGGAAGAAGGCGTCAAAGTACCTTGTCTACCAAAATGACTTGGAGGCAAGATGCTCCAATTTCTGAGCTTCTTCGTCGCTCTGTATGGTGATGTCATGGATCGTTAGCAGTTGGCGCCGCGGTGGAGGGTGTGAAGATGTTCCATTGTCCTGCTCCTAGATTCGGGCACCACTGACGAACATCCGATCGGATGCAACAGTGGTCCTCGAGCTACCACTTTGGGAGTAGGAGCGTGATGAAGATGGGAAGCTGAGGTGGATGCCCTTCCCTGTGTTGCTGAGGACTCTCTTGGCTTTCCTGAAAAATGACGACATCCTGCAAAACAAACACGCACAAGCGAATACCTGAGGGAAACAGCAGAATAAAAATCAGCGTTAGCGGTTAGCAGTCCAAAGTCAGTTGTCCAGAGTTTAGTCATTCTTGTGGGGCAGAGCCTCCACAAACCGTCCAACAGAGCGAGAGTGTAGCACTAATTTTATTTGCAAGAATTTTTGCTAGGTGCAGAAATTAAACTAAGTGCTTGGATTAGAGATTGATTAGGGGGAGGAAGAGAGAGCTCACATTGTTGAGCTGTGTGAGGATTGAATGCTATGTGCATACGTATTTATAGGCGAGCAAGCAAGCAGGCAGGGGGCAGCAGGGGCTGGGCGACCTGGCAGGGAGCTAGGCGGCCTGAGCTAGATGTCGAGCGGCCTAAGGCCTATGCCCCTTAGGGCTGGTGGGTGTTGTGCGCATGAGATGGGACCGCAGCGGTGCAAAAGAGCTGGCTGGGTGGCTAAGCAAGTGGCCGGTCGGCTTTCTGTGCTTAGTGCCCCTTGGCACTTTGCGCTTAGGGAGTGCAAGAGAAGCACGAGGGACCACTAGGTGCCGGGCGGCCTCAAAAGGGAGCCGGGCGGCCTGGCACTAGAGGGCAGCAGGGTGCAGGGGGTTGGCCGGCCCTGGTGGACCGGGCGGCCTGCAAATTTTTTTTGAAATATAGGAGATGAAAGTAAACTTATTCAAAAACTTAGAATTTAAACATGCAGTGGTGTAAGAGGAATTGAAAAGTTCGAGTGCAACGTAAACCATAAATGCACGAAAAATTTAAATATGCAGTGGAGGATAATGCCAGTTTACTTCCTGGCGAGGGCAAGTCATACCTTTTATTCAGTGTTAGCGCTTGACGGAGACTTAGCGGCTGTCTGCGCTACAACTTTTGCTCTCCAAATTTTCTTTGTTGCCATAGCCTTTTGATTCTGAGTGCTCCTCTTCTTTTCTTGCTTGGCTTTTGGCGTTTCTTCCTTCTTCCACCATTCTATGTGTGTGTTCGTTGTTTTGGCAGTGACCTTCGTGATAGGAGTCTTGCCTCCTGCTTCCTTCGTCGGCGGCTTGGCCATCGAGGCACGTTTTTTTACGCGGCTCTGCGATCGGCTTTAAGCTTTCGGGCTTCTCCATCTAACAAGAGCTTCTCCATTGCTAGGATGAGAGAGTCCACTTTCGACTGACTTGGCGAGAGCTTGATCTTCTCTCTTAGCATTTCCTGGGGTGTGAGACACTTGAATTTGAATGTTTTTACCTGTTGGCACTGCTCAACCTTTGGTTTGAAGGCGAACGTCTCCCTTCTGCCGTTGATGTTGAGGTGAACATCTCCTGCTCCGACATCAATGGTGGCCTCAGTGGTGCTTAAGAATGGTTGCCCAAGGATGAGCGGCGTTTTCCTGGCAATCTCCATGTCTAGCACCATGAAATCCACCAGGATGAGGAAGTTCTGGATTTTGACCAGGATGTCCTCGGCGATCCCGATGGGGTAGCGAATAGACTGATCTGCTAGCTGTAGGCACATAACAGTAGGGGCAAGTGTGGCATGTGTTAGTTTATCAAAAACTACCCCTGGCATGACACTCACACTTGCTTCTAGGTCGTAGAGAGCTTGATCAAAGTGTTGGGTCCCGATTGAGCATGAGATGGTTAGGTTCCCTAGATCCTTTTTCTTTTGTGGCGACTGGTTGAGTATAGCTGTGCTACACTCTTCTGTGAGGTGCACAACTTTGGCAGCGGCTTCTTGTTGTTGAGGATGTCCTTTAGGTACTTAGCGTATGTAGGCACTTGCATCGCATCTAGCAATGGGATATTGACATATAATTTCTTGATTACCTCAACAAACTTGCCGAACTAGTTGTCGACGGAGGTCTTTTTCTGGCTTTGAGGAAAAGGGAGCACGGTGGTGTCGTAGAACTCGTGTGGAGCCGACTTTGGTGCTTCCTTAACCAGTTGTGGCTCACTTGCCACTTCCTACTCTGATTCTGCTGGCTTTTCATGTTCCTTCCCTACATTTCTAGGATGTGGGGGGTCTTGTGTAGACCTTCCACCCCTAGTGGTTACAACATTGATATGTTCCTTCGAGGTGGCTCGGGCTATCCCGGGAGCTTCCCCGAACTTGGACTAGGCAAAGCGGCAGCTAGCTTAGCTATCTGAGTTTCTAGCATTTTGTTAAAGCTCAACTGGTTATTCATGGCACTGTTAAGAATTTCCATCTGAAGCGACAGGTGTTCTAGAATTCTATCATTCGTAAAAAAATTCTTACTTATGCTATCGTTCACAGCTTTTTGATCGAAAGGATTTTTATTAAATTGCTGCGAACTGCCAGAAGAAGTACCTTGACCTGAAAAGGGTAAGTGTGGTCGTGAATTCCATCCTGGTTGAGGATGAGGCCCGTTGTTGAAGTTGTTGTTGTTAATGAAGTTAATGTCCTCCGATCCATTTTCGGGGCAGTTATAACCCGTGTGGGCGGTATTCCCGCAGTGCTTTCAAATCATGCGAGAATCCAGTGCTTGGACCGCTACAGCTTCAAGAGCATCCTCCAACTTCTTTAGCAGGAGGTCCATTTTGGCGGCGAGCATGTCGGTGCCGTCTATATGGTGGACTCCGTGGGGCTTATTGTTCGCCCTCTCCTGTTTCCATCCTTGGTTGCTTGCCATCTTCTCGATAAGAGTGCGGGCAGCAGTGACACATAAGGACAGGAAAGAACCTCCAGCGGCTACATTGAGGTGCTCTTGGGCGGACCGGTGTAGCCCATGGAAGAAGTTTTGGATAATTAGCCACTGTTCCATACCATGGTGGGGGCATACGGCGATGTACTCTAGAAGTCTTTCCCATGCCTCAGCTACTGTCTCATCTGCGAGCTATTGGAAGCTCGAGATTTGGTTCCTTAATGAGCTTGTCTTTCCCAGAGGGAAATACTTCGCAAGGAAGGCATTTGAGCATGCCTCCCAGGTTGCCAAGTTTGTGCGGTTTAGATAGAACCACTATTTTGCCTTTCCCACTAATGAAAATGTGAAGTGGCGGAGTTGAATAGCATCGGGGGTTGCACTCTTGATTGTGAAAGTGCTGCATATCTCCAGGAATTGCTGGAGATGACTATTAGCATCCTCTGACGCCAATCCACAGAATGGACTTGCTTGGACCATATGAATGACACCTTGTTTGAGATCAAAACCTTCTCCAACCTGCACTTCAGGCCTAGTGGGGATGTTGTTGCTGGATGGGACGAAGAACTCACGAATGGTCTTTTCAGCCATAGTTGGTGTCGGTGAAGTTGTACTCATGGATCCAAACTCCAATGCTAATCGCACAGGCCTCTACCCGTGGATTGTCTTTTGACGGACTCTTCTTCTGAGCAGCGACTCCGGCTTGTTGTGGAAGTTTGCTGGTAGGTCAAAACTGGTCATACACCTCTCTGTCACTCAACAATAAAGTAGATAGAGGCAAATGAGCCCGCTAAGAAATAGCGGTATGTTATCAAGTTTATGGTACCTAGGTTCGAACAAAATCAAACTTCTATTGACAATTGCTTCCCTAGCAACGGTGCCAGAAAAAGCTTGTTGACGTCTCTTAGCGTAACAGATTTTACTCTGCAAGCGCACGGAGATTCGATGTAGCTTTTTCACTCAGAGTATTCTGAGTATCGTAAAAATCCATAGGGAAGCAAGGGCAAATAGGTGGAATGATTTGTTCGAACTTCATGTGGTACCATATAACTTGGATAAACACTAGCTATTCTTGCAATGGGGGTAAGATAAACAAGGGAGTGTATGGTGGGGAGAGTAAACAGGGACCAAAGCGGTCAGAAAACTAGGTATAGCTATCAAGGAGGACAATGAGTGAGATTAAGATATCCAAACTCTATTCCTTAACTGCTGCACAGGAGTATTCGCGGTTGAACTAAGTTAATTGAACACAGACTAGGGTCTTGTGTAGAGCAAAATTCCAGACTTCATCGAGGAGGCACGGAGGTAGATAGTTGGCCAACCGAACGGCAACTGGCTAACGCCTACGGGCTTACTGAACGAACGGGGTCAGATTACAGAGGCTCCTTAATGCTATCACCAAGAGGGGATACCTACCAGATCTGTGTGGGTAAGATGGCACGCTAAACTAGTGACCAAGTGAGAATTGATTACTAAAACTCTTCCTTGATCAGAGGGTGTCAGAGCCTAAGGTGAGTTTATAGCACCCGCAAGTCTAGCAAGATCCAAGTAACTCAGGGACAACACAAACCTATGCCTTGATCTAGTGTGTAAAAAAGGTACACCACACTAGGCAAGTGTAAGAAATAAAGTAAAGTATAACTGAAAGATAGAGCAATGATATGTATTATACTAGAGTAGCAAGAGTACAAAAGATAGAAAGGATACAAGAGCTTTACCCAAGACTCGAAGCTAACTCCGGACTCCCTGAGGCAAAGACTCAGACTCAACTCTAACTCCCACGACTATCCTATTGCTACAAGACTAGGATAATGGTATGTTCTACTCACTTCCACACATTACAAATGAGCTACCAGGGGGTATTTATAGTCACCAAGTGAGTGAGGGTATTTATATGGTCAGTAAGGAAGTTAAGGGGGCAAGTGGCAGGCTGAGCGGCTAGGCAGGAGGCTGGGCACCCCCACCTGAGACCGGGCGGCCTAGCTAGACCTTGGATCCACTGCCTTAGTCTATCTTTCGGTCCATCTTCACTCCCCAAGTCGGTTGCATGGTGGTTGATAGTTAAAATGTGTGCTTTTCCTCTTGATGGTTGGATCTCACTTGTGCTTCTTCCTTAGCCACAGGATTGAAGTCCCTCGAATTCCTGACTTCACCAATCCAAGTGTTGGATCAATGAGGTGGCAAGCCTTCCGGTACTTAACACGTTGGCTTTGGCGTTTTTACTTCAGAACTGTGTTGACACATCTTTTAGGTGCATGCAGGTCGAAGATGAGACCTTTTGGGCCTAGTGTCAGGCCGGGCAGCCTTGGTGGGGCCAGGCGGCCTGGCCCTCTTGTCAGTGACCCTTCTGACTTTGCCAAATTTGACGTGTTTTTAGCTGATCTTGCTCCTGCAATCAAATATTCAACACAACTCGTGGAACTATGTCAGTAGAAATGGTTTGTCTACACTTTAATATATTTTCCTTCATGTTCATGGATTGTTGATGGTCAAAAGTAGTGCAATAACGACCGTCAACACCTGTTTTTAGCTGTTTTTGCACCTGCAATTAAATATTCAACACAACCCGTGGAGATATGTGAGTAGCAAAGGTTTAATCTTCACTTTGATACATTTTCCTTCATTTTCATGGATGGTTGACGGTTGAAGATAGTGCAATAACGAACGTCGACACCCCCAAGCTTAGACCTTTGCTTGTCCTCGAGTAAAGCCAAGATGGGTTATGGATCAGGAGTTGCTACAATAATGATGTTCAAGAAAAGGGGCTCTGCATAACCGACACCCATGCTTTCATCTTGAACCATAATGTATGTATCGATCACCCTTTTCTCTTACCTATGGTGCATCTTTTTGATTTACCCTATCTTGGGCAGTTGAGAGAAAGAATGACTTCGTTATAAGCTCTAGCTCAAAACATTTCTTTTTGGACTCCTATCTCAGATGTTTTTGAATATTTTCAAAATAAAAGCAAGTTTCCCCAGAGGTACTCTCGATCGCTCAAAAGTGTATCCTCACCAAATAGGGCAAGAGCACAGCCTAGATTTTCCCAACACTAAAGCTTTTGTGGAGCTCAAGGTGATGGAAAAACTTAGCTTGCTTAAGTTTTTTATTTTGCAAAGCCAAAGATTGGACCAAAGAAATGTACTACATCAGCAAATCTTGTTTACCATTAGAGCTTATTTCTTGGATGGATGGGTGGATCTCCTTGTTTTTCTTCCCCTTCTCCTTCTTTTGTGATGGGTATGAATATGGAGCCTTTTTATATTTTCTCTCTTTTTGCCATGCTTTAATTAGCATGCTTTTCTTTTTCATACTTTTGCCATGCTTTGACTAGCATGCTTTTATTTTTCTTTTTGATGGCTCCATATCCTCCCTCATTTTGATTTGGAAGGAGTAAGGTTGAAGGTTTTTTTGTGGAGATGTATGGATGCATACCTAGAGTAGGTAAATGCATGTGGGATGGTGAAAATTGTTGCTCCGAAGATTCACAAGATGGTGATGATTCCATTCAATGAGACTCAAAATTTGACAAAGCTCAAAACAACACTAAGTACCTGATAAGCTAGGCTCAGATATTTCATTGTATTTAGCTCTGGTAGGTGTTTAAAACCAAAGGGAGAATTATATTTTCATTTTTCTAAAAGAATATCCTGAGATGTTCATCCTACTATGAAAATGTAGAGCTGTTCTAATACTTAGTCATCTCATTTCTCACAACAACTTAGACACGGTTTATGCAAATGGAAACCATAAGGTAAAAGATCAGGTTCACAACCTTATACAAACAAGCTCGAAATTAAGCTAAGTATCGTATGTGCATAAACAACTAATCAAGAGCATGATAGAGCAACTATTCATCATTTCCATATGATGGCAATATATCAAAGGTGGGAGTTATTTTTATTGACTCGTGTCGGTGGGACTCGTGTTGCCGTCGGGCTGCTGCTCCTGGGTAGCACTGCTAGGAGTAATGTTCGCCTAAACGGTCATTTAGCCCGTTTAAACACCATTTAAATGCTAAACAGTGGCTTACCGTTTCCTTTTAATTGGCCATTTACACCGTTTAAACATCCGTTTAGCACCGAATAATGGCTAAACAGTAGGCGACCGACTGTTTACCGTTTAGCATTTAGGCTAACACTGCTTGGGACTGGTAGGACTACTGGTACTGGTACTGCTGCACAGGAGAACGACGTCGAGGATTGGGGGGACTTACTTTGAGATGGGTGGCCGAGGAAGCGTCGAGCAACCATGCTCATGTTGCATCCGTTTACCATCCCCCCAAGCATTTATGACACCATGCCTAAATCTTAGTTTTGAACTAAAGCTGTATATAAGTTGTGTCTTATGAGCTGAATTGAAAAGATCCAAGTGGGTTCGCATGTAACACTAATCTATTTTGAGATATCTTGCCCTTGCATTTTGGCATGAACTTGGACTAGGTTGTGTATGACCAAAACCTTGTCTTAAGCTTTTGACAGTTCTCTGAACCTAGGCCTGGCATTGGTTGGTAAGAAGTGGCTAAGACAAGTGAATAACCCCTGGCACATGATCTAACTTGCATGAAGCTACAAGTTGCTAAATCTGAAACTTGCAAGTCTCTAAATTGCTTATGGCATGTTGTATATGCTTTGGTTGAGAGTAGCACACCTTGCACGTTTTGCTAGCATCTTACTGTTCATGCCTACTTTGCTAGATGCTATTCATGTTGGTGATGCTTCCTTTTAAACTAAACCTGAAAAATATGCCCCTGTTCTGTATAAGATAGATTCAATTGAGCTTGTTTGTATGCTTCCTTGCTCTCACTTGCCCTGCATGCTAGAACTTGTATTTACTAGCTTTTCATCCCTACTGAGCTCTTATTGGTACACTTCCTACATTTCATGGCATGTTTTAAGGTGGGATTGTCAAATTTAGGGGGAGTTGAGTTCTATGAACCCTTGATGTGTCCATTGTCAACAAGGGGGTGAGATTGTTGCTCCCAGGAGGAGTTAATGGACCAAGGGGGAGAATTTTGGAGAGAACTAGTTGAGGGGGAGCTGTGCATTCATCTTGAGTTTGTGAGGATGCATTTCAGGGGGAGTTTGAGCTTTGCATGCTCTTGCATTGGTGCGTTGAGCCTTTTGCCTCTTTCTGGAGGAGCTGATGCTTTGCCTAACCATGACTGTGTTGAGGCTGTTTTGCCTCTTTCTTAAGGGGTCATGCTTTACTTTGATTGACTGCATCGAGCGGTTTCCCTTGCTGTAGGGGATCGATCGTTGGCTTTGGTTTTGTTGTCTCAATTTGCCCTTCTCTGCTGGTGTTTGGTTTTTGGGCATCTTGACAAACTTCTCCTTTTCTTCTTTCTTTTTGGTTTTACGCTTTTCTTCTTGTCTTTGTTCTATTTCAGGTTACAAGTTGAAGGTGTTGACAATGCAGTCATCAAGGAGGGACTGAGAGCCAATGGACTAGCTCCATTACCTCTGGTGTAATGAGTGATTGGCAACAAAAGTCAAGACCCAGAAGGACTTGGGCACAAGCCCTCCGATGGACTAGAGGTAGATAGACAAGAAAGACCTCCGAAGAACAGGAGGTATGCTTGGCATCATTCGGCCATGGGAGTTCGGTACACGAAGTGGCGGCACGACGACGGCAAGTGTAAGACCTCCGAAGGACTGCGAGGCGACCTTGATGGACAGGGGATGCTGGGTGCACCGTGGTGCTCCAACCCGAGCGCATGGTGCAAAGTCATGCAAGGGCATTGGCGGATTCACTCAAATCCACCACCCTACCACCAAATTACCAAGACTCGGTGAGTGGGCTCAATTCTCATTGAGATATAGTGGAGTGGGCTGTTCCAGGCCCAGGAAGGAAACTCTAAAGTTTCCCAGTTTCTGACTTAAAAACCGGGGGTTGATCGGTGGATTTGGACTACTGACCACGTGGACGTCATCCTGAAGATAGCGTGCAACCATGGGTCTTTTCTAGTTTAGCCCCTACGAGCATTTCTGTAATATAGGGTTCTTAGTGTAAACTAAGTCAGTTAGGCCTGGGCTACAAATACCTAAGTGCCTGGTCATTTAGGTGACTCTTCCACCTCTAGAAACCCTAGGCTTAGCTTTTCAACCAGTCAAGCGCTTAGAGTGAAAACCGGGTGCTAATCTAGGATTTCGAGTCCCCTAGAGCTAGTACTTTGCATTAGTGGGAGGATGAAGGGTGGTACGTAGTGAGGAACCTTGTAAGAACTATTTTCCCTCTCCAATCCATTGAGGATTCGTCCCCAAATCGAGTTCATGTGTGTAGCCATCTCCTTTCCCCCTTTCTAGTTTGGATTTTGGATGAAACTCAATTGCTTTTGGTGATTTGCTTTGCCCACGAGTTAATCCTATTCTTTTGGCTCTTTTAGACTTGTTAGGACATAGAGATTATGACTTAGTTCATCTAAATCCCAGTAGGATTGCCATGAGCAAGCTGTTCTTGTGTTTTCCCCTTTGTTGCCCAGAGATTGCCTTCTCACGAGATCTAAAATTCCCGCTAATCCCGTGGTCATTTTGAGTTGAACTTTTGGGATTAGATTGGGAATAGGGTCTAGATAGCTTGTGCAAAATCTCGTGAAGTTTGGACAAGGTTTGGGTTTAGGAACTCAAGTTCAGGGGCTATGTTCCGGTAGCACGGGAACATCCGGTGGCTACTACTGGAACATCCTGTGGTAACTACCAAAACATCCGGCAGGACCTATCGGAACAACCGGTAGAACCTATCAAAACATCCGGCGGTGCCCACGGGAACATCCGGTGACACCTATCGAACATCCGGTATCCCAGGCAGCCCTACCTTTCCTTGGTGTTTTTGTGATTTTGTTCTTCTGCTGTGTTTTTGCTTCGATCTTGTGTTTTCCCACTGCTAACCATACTCTTTGCTTGTTGTGTTCCAGTAAGTCGCATTTCGGTGTGGTGAGCGTCGGGTGGTGAACTCTCGTGTTTCGTTGCTCGACGTGATTTGCGATCTTTGTGGTCATTAATTTGCATGCTCTTCCTCGTCTGGTGTGTATCCATTCAGTGGATGGCACCTTGCGCCTGCTAGACATGTATCCGTTTAGTGGATGTTGTCTAGCATAGTTCCATTGTGAGCTTTCGCTGCACCAAGTCTGGGGGTTGTGATTTTGATTTTTCAAGTGCTCTTATTCACCCTCCTCTAGTCACACGTCTCGGTCCTACATTGCACAATCCTAATCAACTTGTCTACAACATTCTGGCATCCAATATCAGCATATAACAATTGCAAAACAAATAAACCCACATCAAATCGTAACTTTCAAGTCGAAACAAACTCTTCAACAAAAGAGGTGGGGATGAAGAGTCAGGCATAGTTCTTGTTCTCTACTATCTTCACCCAAAGCTCAATCACCCTCTTCCTCTTGCAATTTGGACACTGGATCAAGCGAAGCCCTATTTCCTCACCTACGAGGTCTGACTCTACTTGCGACGAGATGGATGCTGCACCCAAGTGCTCCGACCAGGCGGACATGACGGACATGGAAGAAGTGGAATGACTTGGATGGATGGAATCTAGCCTAGGAGGAACAATAAAGTGGAGAAGGGGGCAGTGGTATCTGTGGCGGAACCACCAATTTAATCTGAGCTAAGCACACCTGCCTCGACATGGCTCGCAGTGCACTTAGACCGAACTAACCCGATCGTCCGTCTAGCTACCCATAAGGGCACTCGATGTAACCATCACCTAGGGATGCTGACATCCTACACGTCAAGCCCTCAAAGTAGTCACAACAATAACAACAACCCAACATTTCATACAGACATAGCTTGATTTATTACAAATCCATTTCTCAAAATGATATACCATCATATCAAAATAGAGTTTCAAAATAAACTCGCAGAGGAAAACATAACGTAACATAGAAGTAAGTATGTAGTGAAAGTAAAACATCAAGTCAGAACATTGAGCCCACCATTGTCATTCTAAATCACAAAGTTCCTAAAAAGAAAAACATCAACAACAAAGGATGAGTACATGGGGTACTCGTAGGACTTACCCGTGGGTGGTATTAACCCAACACATTTGAGAGTGTGCAAGGGTTTTTGTGGACTTGACTCTAACCTGCACGAGCTTACTAATAGTGGGTCCTTACTTTCAAGTTTCATTCCCTTTTAAAAGCATAAGCTTAATTGATCCGCCAATTATTATCATTATGATCCATCATTCACACATCTCATTGATCCAACACATATAACAACATAAGATAACTTGCAAGCATGTAAACATTAAGTACAAGCATGTAATATTGACAAACATATAACATATTTAAGTTGTTACTACGTTGCCCGGTAGTGATACTGGCATTCTCATACTAGGTGAGCATTAGCTATTTGAATCGATTTTAACTCCCGAGAATAACTACAATGCTACGGGCATATGCTTACTAGCCATCATGTTTTCACATATAGTCCCAATCTTAATCTGTCTCGTCCTAAGATTCAAAGCACCCCCACCAAACCCTCAGGTTGTTCCCCCTCAGGAGCGATACCATGGCATACTAGGTCAGTCCTCCCTCAAGTACAAGTTCCCTTGGGCCCACGGCCTCCTGCAAGTGGATGGGCGGCACCTCAAAAACTTCGGACGAGCCCAGAAAAGGCTTTCACCGGTCCCATGTCTTGGATAAGCATCCTAGCAATGTTATGCCGATCAGTAGGCAAATAGCAAATGGGCGTTAAAGGACTAGAGCGGAGCCAAATAATACAACAACACACACCACAAAAGTAAACTTATGCTCCGTCTGGTCTCATCTTTCCATCACATTGCTTTCAAATTGAGATTTTTGAAAACCATTTATGAGCCCTATCATCTCGCGAGTGAATATCTCCACTCGACTTCAACCATCTAAGCATGGCTAAGCATAGGCTTCGACCTATTAATTCTACTTAGGATATCAGGGATTATGCATGTGAGTTTTCATACAACTCCTAAACGTAATGCACAAACAAATATAGGGTGGTGGGACTCTCTAAATAGGTGTAGATGCCTAAGGGGCCTACCTTTGTTGTTGGAAACTTGAACAAACTAATCTAAAGTTAGTTTGCTGGGTTGTTAGGTTTTGCCCCAGGCCACCCCTTGATCACATGGAAAACTCCTCCTTCCAAATACTACTTCAGGGCCTCTAGGTGGTACTTGGGTTTTAGTTGGTCTTTTCGACCACCATTGCTTGATATAGTTCCATGCACTTGCTTCTTGATCATGTATCTGCAATAAGCGTCACTATATGAATGCTATGCATGATGCAGTGAATGAGATGCATGAACATCAAGCACACATATGAACAATCATTTCCGAGACAGACAAGAAGGTGATAGACAAACTACTCAAGAAGTGCTTTGGTGTACACAAGAAAACAAACACTTATACAATCCCGTAACTATTTGCTAATAATAAAGAAAGCATGCATGCTACTATCATTTCTTTAGTACAGTTGGTACACACATGGTTTACAAGGCATGGTTTCAATTCCAACTCCTACAACGGCTAAGCATGTCATGTAATGCTATCATGGTTACCTTAACTAGGAAAAGGTGAGGGGAGTATTCATTCTTTACGTAAAGACTGTGCCCTTCCGCCCTATGGTTGCTTCACCTCCCTATCAAGGACTGTGTCTTACCCTCCTTCGAGTCCAATCTCAGGAGGGCACTTTGGCAGGGTCCCTCTACTGGTGCCAATATTTATCGAGGGATTGACCTCACTAAATGAAGTCATACTATAATAGGAATTCCTCCCTATGGTCAGATACTAGCCTCATCTAATTTTATAGGTTCCCTAGGGTATTCAAAAAAATAGTTGACATCATCCCTGCTCAACAGTAAATGGTTTTACTAGAATTGGTTTTCATTATATTTAGTTAGCACTTCGCTATCTAGTTATCCAACTGTAAGGAAAATGGCCTCATGTGCCATATTTCCATAGCTTTGTTTTGGTGATTGATTGACAACCAACACTTGGACTAATGAACTTGTCTAGATACACATTCTCAGGTTTTAGGTCCAAGGGATGAAGAAGAAGAAAAGCCGAAGGCAAGGCCCGAAGGGCCGCCCCAACATACCTCCGGACCAAGTTTCCTGAGGGGGTAGATGAACTAGAAGCTAGGCAAATTGTGAAGATCGAACAATCAAAAGTTAAGAAGAATCAATAGAACGGACAATATTAGCAATGAGGCAGTGGAAGCAACCAAGAACAATGGACCGGACAATACTGTCTTGAAGACTGAACAATCAATCGGACAAAGAAACCCAAGGCTATGTGCTGTGAAAGAAACTCAGGGGACATCGGATCGGATAGTGTGATCCTATAGACCAGACAAACCTTCGGACAAAATGTTGACATCATTGCAATAGCTAGTTTCTAGAAATTGATCAGTTACACTGACCGGACAGTCCACTCTTGAGGACCGGACAAAAGTACAGTGATGTCTAAGTTTAGTGACTGTTGGGAAAGTGAATAGATCGGATTATCCGAAGTTGGGAAAAAGTATGAACCAGACAATCCGAAGTACAATGCGTTATCAGCCCTTTGTCCCAACAGCTAGTTTTGAGTTTGGGGGCTATAATAGCCACCCCATCCGTCCATTTCGAGTGAGTTGGAGCCACTGAAGTTGAGTGCAAGTATAGAGGTGTATTCCAAGCATATCCATCACTCAAACCACCATATGAGAGCTTAGTGTATCATCCAAGCTAGTAAGAGCTCAGAAATGCGTGAGCTAGAGAGAAGCCTTGGCTGCAGTCAAGCCACATTGTATTCATTGCTAGACCCTCCTTCTTGGTGTGAAGTGGTGGCGACACTTTGTGCTGGGACGAGGAGACCTTTCAAACTCTATAGTCAAGCATCCGGTGCCATGTAACCAAGATATACGATGGCGGTGGCCAAGCCTTGGTGGTTTGGTGGCACGTAGCGTTTACTTGGCAAGTGCCTTTAGTGGCGAGCGCAAGATGGTGATCGGGAGAGTCTTGGTCCCCGGCTCGGATTTTTCCTTTGGTGGTGAACCCATGGATTTAGCCCTTAGTGGTGAACCATGTTAAATCCTCGTGTCTTCTTGGGAGTTTACATCCCCTTGCCCTTACCTCTTTACTTACCGCATTTAAGTTCGCGCATTTACTTACATGTGTGCCTTTAGCTTTCCAAGTTAGTTTGATTAGGTTTAGCTCTAGGTTGCAAGTCTTTTGGGTTAGTTAGAGAGCACATAGATAAACCTTAGACTTAACTAGCATCTTTAGGACGAAATAGTTTATCTTATGCACTAGAAAGCCCTAGGTTTTAGAAGAGCTATTAGCGACCCAATTCACCCCCTCCCCCTCTTGGATCGGATACCCTGGCACGTTCCTTTCACCAACTCATAACTAATACATAAGGTGACAGCAAGTAAAACACTCCATTAGCACACATATGAGAAATGACAAATGCAACATATGGATTTAATACATGACCAAGTATTAAGTTAAGTTCTTCTTTTTCATAGCACATGCAAACAAAACATGAGAGAAGTATCTATTTACACATCTATGGACTCCTAGTTCAAAACATCATTCCTAGCACTAGTGATTGTAGCACTTTTGAGCAAGCATACACTCAGCTTCTAGAGTTAATATATACATATATATTTTCCAGCAGCATACTAAGGTTATGAGAAAGCCACGGAAAAGATTCAAGCAAATTGGACATGATTTAGTAGGACCATCTAAACCATAATTTAATTATCCTGAAACTTGTCTATTTTGGTTCATCATGTTCAGTGTCCCAAAATTTCAGTGAAAATAGTTTTTATGCCAATTATACAGTAGTAAGTCCACTAGGTTTTTGGTGGAATTATTCAATCATGAGAAAACCCATTTTTCCTATTATCTAACTGAACATACAAACACTTTTTTATTTCAAATCACCCTCAAAACAATAATGAAAGTGCATAAAAATTTCTCACAACATTGTACCAAGATAATGTAGCACCATATAATTTCTACGAATTCTATTTGAACATATTTTACATAGCATGTCTTTTAGTCTTCATTAAATACCTAAAACAATTATTAGGGGTACATCTATAATTGCACAGTAGTATCTAAGAGCAACAAAAATATAGGTACATAATACATCGCACAAGCAGGTCATGGCACAAGTTTCATAATTTGTGGAGGTCATTTATACTACTTTTGCTAATTAACTACTAAAACAATGCATGCGCATAAACAAGGGCCAAATAGTTATTTAAGTGATCAAGGCCTAGTCCACTGTATAGATAAACTCATAAGCAATGCAACAAAACTAGTTTCATATTTTTAGCATTTTTCTGTGGTTTGTTATGGAATTTAAAAGTTTAAATGTACGTTAATAAAAACTCAATACAAATAAGTGCTAGATCATGATTCACCCAAGACTACAGGGTGTAGAAAGACATAATCCCAACACTCAGTCAATAGTGTGCCAATTCAGCACATATCCAAGGTTAGATCCAGGGGGTTATGCATGAGATCCATAAGACACAATAAACCACGACGGAAATAGAAAAATGAGGGAGGGCTTTTCTATGAAACCACCTCATCTTCTTCTTCAAACGCCGGGGAGGGGATGGCAGGGCTTGACCGGCGGCGTTAGGGGGTGAGCGACAGTGGAGAAGGTTACGAAACGTGTTCCCAACAACGGTGAACCAGACCCCTTTGATCTTGATGCAAGAAAAGGCAGGACTCAACGGGGAACACGCCATGAACTGGCGGTGAACCACGGCGGCAGCAATGATGGCGGCGGCTTGATCCATCGCCACTGGTGAGGGGGAAGGCCGCGGATGGGTGCGCGAGTTGCTCGATGATGAGGGGATCTCAGCAGTGGGGCCTGGTGGCCATGGAGGGCGCCGAGGGTTGTCCTCCACAGTGGAGCCGTGGATGAACGTGCGGTGCACGGCGGCGCATGTGGGGTGGGGTGGAGAGGGAGAATGCCGTTCTCCACTTCGCTGAATGGAGAAGGAAGCCGGCAGGGGCAGACAAGAGGGGGCGCATTGAGGCCTGTGGCTGCCGGACGCATGGCGCGCGAGTGCAGGCGACAGTGCGTGTTAGTTGGGGGAGAAGGCCGGTGGTGGGGCCCACACTAAAATTAGAAGAAATGAGAAAATGGTAAATGAGTTTGACTGATGAATCACTCATTTTAAACCCTCATTTTTTTTAACATATTAGAGTACGGATCTTAGAAAATTCAAAGTACAAGAAATGTCCTAAATTTGGTTCTCGACAACTTTCCGATAAACTTAAATGCCATGTTGTGTTTAATTTTTTGGTTTAAATTTATATACAAGCTGGTATCCTCAAGTTTGACCTCAAAAATCTTAAAAGTTAATTTATGAGCATTTTCATGGAAAGTGTATTATACAAATTCTGTTCATTAATTCATAGGCTACAACTTTGGTGTATGAGACTTTACATGATAATGACTTCTGTTTCACAGAAATTTGAACTTACTAGACAAACCTAGTTTTGCCAGGTTCCCCAGTTTTACCTAAATCAACACATAACTTCATCTAAACCTTTCTGCATGCCATATGTGAAAATATAAAAGTTTGGTATACAAAGTTTTCTTTAAATCATCATGGATTTTGAAATCTAGGCATCAACATGTGCAAGGGTCTGGTTAAAACTGCATACTCAATTTATGTAGTGTCTTTCTTGTTTCAACTTTTGAAGTACCAAATGGGGCCCAATCAGATCAAGGTCTAGTGCATTTGAAAGGTGATGAGTTTAATTTCAGTTCATAGTCAGAGAGATTTTTAAGTTGTATGAAAAACTCACAAGTAATTGAGGAAATTTAAATTTGGGGAAAATTGGAAACATTAGACTTGGGAGTTTTCTAAGTGTAAAGTGACTTGGGGTGATTCAAAGAGATATTATGGTGCAATTTGAAATAATTAAATGATAATTTTAAACCATGCTCGGTGTAACAAAAGTGTTGTTCATGGCATGCACAACAACTTTAATAATGGAGCTGAGCTCAGGTGCTTAATGATTTTGATTGTTTTATTTACGTCCAAGTTTGGTCCAGAACACGTTTGTCACCTTTCAAAAAGAACGTTGGCTGAAATCAATTCAAACTTTTGAACCTCTTGTCCTTAGATTTTGAACATGGTCACAATAGCAAAGTAGAAGAATATTTCCTGAACTAGAACTTTCATATTTGATGTTTTGCACAAAAGCTTCTGGGTGTTGACTTACTCAACCAAACCACGCACAGTTTTGTATTCTAAATAGAAAATTTTGACTTAGATATTTCTTCACCTAAGTCTTGTTGCTCTATCGACATGATTACATTATAAAACTTCATTAACACGTGTCTAGTTGTATGTTAGTGCCCTTGAGATGCTAGGGGCATCACAGTATCTTCCATTTTCCCATCAACGGGGCCCGCTAATATTTAAATAATTTGGATGGCAAATATTTTAATATCAGGAGACCTAAATAATTTGGAGAATATTTAAGATTTGTTTTAGTTGCTCTAGACAATTCAAATGCAAGAATGAGATGGATTACTCATCATCAGCAGCCCTTCACATGCATTTGTTGCAAAGGGGATTCATGCCTAGCTATATGTGTTGGACTAAGCGTGGAGAACTAGGGAGGGAGAGAATGAACAAGCAGAAGGTGGTAATGACAACATTGACTATGCACAATACGCCTCCTTTGTTCATACTGTACTGTGCGATGCTAATAATGAAGATAGCACTGATGCTTTGGCTTAGATGCCGCATGATACGAAGGAAGATTGCAAGAATGAAAGAGACAGGAAGAAGTTGGATCGTCTTTTAGAGGACCATAGAACTTTGTTGTACCCAGACTACAAAGAGGAGCATAAAAAATTGCATAGCACTTTGGAATTGTTGCAGTGGAAGGCATCAAAGGATTTAATGAGTTGTTGCTCATAAAGAAGATACTTCCGGAGGGAAACAAATTGCCCACAACAACAGACGAAGCAAAAAATGGTGTTTGCCCTCTGGTTTAGAAGTGCAGAAAATACATGCATGCCCAAATGATTGTATCGTCAATTGTGGTGATGAATAGGAGAATCTAGAATCTTGTCCAGTGTGTAAAACTTCACAGTATAAGATAAAGTATGATGGCCCTTGGCACGTCAAGGGTGAACCTCCAAGACAGAGAGTGACTGCTAATGTGATGCGGTATTTCCCTATAATACCACGTTTGAAGCATTTGTTCAAGAACAAGGAACAAGGTAAGATAAAGCGGTGGCACAAAGAAGAACGTAAGCTGGATGATATGTTGAGGCACCCCACTGATGAGTCGCAATGGAGGAAAATCGATAGAACCTACTCGCAGTTTGCAGAGAAAGCAAGGAACATAAGTTTTGGTTTAAGCATGGATGACATGAATCGTTTCAGTGAGATGAGTAGTAACCATAACACCTGGCCCATAACTCTATGTATCTACAGCCTTGCTCCATGGTTGTGTGTGAAGCGGAAATTTATTATGATGCTAGTACTTATCCTAGGGCCATGGCAACCTAGTAACATCATTGATGTCTCTATCGTTGTGGACCGAAAATGTACATATATGGGATGAGCATAAACAAGAGGAGTTTGACCTACAAGTGTTGTTGTTATGTAACTATTAATGACCGGCCTGCACTCGCTAACCTATCTAGAAAACAAAACAATGGATTCAGGGCATGTGTGTATTGCTTAGATGAAACTGATAGCATGCATTTGAATCATTATAGGAAGGTTGTGTACATTGGCGGCCATCATCGGTTATTTGGAGCCAAGCACCCCGTAAGGAAAAAAAGGTAATCATTTCAACCGGTAGGCAGAAAACCATGGCAAGCCAATTCATCGTTGCAGGAAGCTTGTATTCCAAATGGTGAAGAGTCTAAAAGTTGTCTTTAGAATGGGACCTAGTAGTGTACTGCGACGAAACAGTCGATTTAATCCGAGCTAAACACACTCGCCACCACATGGTTCGCAGTGCACTTAGATTGAACTAAACCCGGTTGTCCGTTGAGCTACTCCGAAAGGCACTCGAAGTAAGCATCACCAAGAGATGCCGACGTCACACACGTTAAGCCCTCGAAGGAGCCACAACAATTATAACAACCCATCATTTCATACAAAAATAGCTTGATTTATTAGAAAATATTTTCTCAAAATGGTGTATAATCATATGAAGATAGAGTTTAAAAATAAACTCACACTGGAATATATATTAATAACAAGTGCAATGCAACGGAAGAAAGATATCATGACATGACATTGGGACCACACTTGTCATTCTCGGTCACAAAACGACAAGCACCTGGAAAAAATATCAGCAACAATGGATGAGTATGTGGGGGTACTCGTAGGATGACTTATCCATGGACGGTATCAGCCCGACACATTTCAGAGTATGCAAGGCTTTTTGTAGACTTGACTCTAACCCGCATAAGCTTACCAAGAGTAAGTCCTTACGTTCAAGTTTCATTTATTTTAAAGCATAAGCTTAATTAATCCAACATAATTAGCATTATGAACCATAATCAAAATATCTTGATATTTCAACATATGTATCAACATAAAGTAACTTGCAATAATGTAAACATACAACTACATGTATGCAAAGCATGATTAAATGAATCATGCATGCAATATTGAAAAGCATGATTAAATGAATAACATATTAAAGTTGTTACTACATTGTCCGTGTGTGATATATAGCATTCTCATACCTGGTGAGCATCAGCGATTCAAATCGATTTTTAGTTCCAGGGAATATCTACAATACCAGGGGTATATGTTTACTGGCCATCGCATTCTCACATATAGTCCTGATCTTAACATGTCTCGTCCCAAGATTCAAAGCATCCCCATCTGACCACCAGGTTGTGCCCTCTCAGAAACGGTACCACAGCATACCGCGTCAGCCTTCCCTCGAGTACAAGCTCCCCAAGGCTAACCGCCACCTACCAGTGAATGGGAGAAACCTGAAAAGCTTCGGACGAGCATAGGAAACACTTTACCGGTCCCATGTCCCAGCCAAGCATTCTAGCAATGTTATTCCGATCAGTAGGTGAACACCTAACTGGGCCTTAAACGACTCAGGTGCAGCCAAATAATACAACAACACACACCAAAAAAGTAAACTTATCCTCCACCCGTTCTTATCTTTTCATCACTATCGTATCATATTGCTTTCAAATTAAAAATTTTGTAAACCATTTTGAGTCCTATCATCTCACGGGTGAATATCTTCGCTCGACTTCTACCGTCTAAGCATGGCTAAGCATAGACTTCGACCTATCCAATCTACTTACGATATCAGGTATTTATGTAGGTGGGGTTTCAAATAACTCCTTAACGTAAATGCACAAACAAATATAGGGTGGTGAGACTCTAAATAGGTGTAGATGCCTAAGGGCCTACTTTTGCTTTATTTTTAATAAAAAATTAAGCTAACGTTAGTTTGTCGAATTTTGAGGCTTCTAGGGCTGGGCACTTTAAAACCGTAGACCGATCCCGAATCGAACCGAGCCGAACCGAACCAAAGTCTCGGTTTTTTCGGTTTGGTATCAGTTTTTTGTTTCTATAAACATCGGTGTTCAGTTTCAAGATCATAGATAACCGAACCCCCAGACTCCCGAAGTCTTCAACACCAGGTCGCGAAGGCTTTTGTTCCTGCTGCTTGCCAGACTCAGCCCATGGCCCACCCTTGGCCCATGCAACTTCCCTTAACCCTTAGGCCCCGTTTGGATATGAAGTTTTTTTTTTTTTGGAGTTTTAGTCTTGTACTACAGTTTTACAAAATACCCTGGTATTAAAGAGAAGAAAGGTGTTTGGATAAAATAAATAGTGGAGTTTTAGAAACTGTAGTACACGTGAAACCACAGTTTTTTGGGGAGTCTAGGAAACTCCACCGAGACCCTCTTTGTTCTGGACGGAGGTGGGCCGCGCTCGACGCGTGACGTGCGTAGCGTATTTCTGCCATGGCGCGAATCTCTATTGTCACTTCGCGCCTTTATTTTCCCCTATGCAAACTCCTTTTCCCCATCTCCTTATCCCTCCGACTTACAAATCTAAAAAAAATCCCCGTTCCACCGGTGTTGCTTCCATGGCAGGCGGAGGCGGAGGTGGCCGGAACGATGGGAGGAAAGCGCAAATGCTCAGATCTTCTCTTGTTTATTTGCCCTCTGGTGTTTGGTTTTTGCTGCCACCGGTCTCCATGAGGGACGCGCGGACGACGACCATGGCGCACACCCGCAATGGTCCAACACCGTTGTTCATGAAGATGGGCAACTGGTGAGCGGGGACAGCGAGATGTGCTCCAGCAGCAGCGCCATGCGTTGCTAGCCTGCCAGATCTGAATCTCGAATTCATTTACCGCAAGACCTAGCCATTCACATGTCTATGCGTTGCATTCATTTCCTAATTTATCTTTTCCTCTAACAAATCAATTTAATTTTCTATTTGTGTTGCAGTCAATACACACATTAGAATATTCTCAACTCCCGAATGCGCTCTTGTATGCACCCTGAACCAGTTGGCAAGAGTAGAGTTCAGGATCTATCTCGGTTTGCCGAAAGCTCTCTTCCCTTTAGACTGACCGTGCTAGCTACTGATTAAATGGTCAAAGTGATGCGGCAAGCAGCCAGGACTGCCGACTCACTGCACAAAAATGATCAGCAATGGAGCTTGTCTTGACGCACTTATGTTTTGGAGACATAAAAATTGGATGCCTGCAATGACAGGCAATAATGAACAGACAATGGATCTTTTTGCTTCTGTTTAGCATCTGGATTTCTTTATGCACGATTACACTATAATTTCTCAGCGGCTGGGCTTACATGTTTTTCGATATACGAAGTGTACATTTATATCTTGCATGCTACTGTAGGGGAAAAAACGTAGTCAAGAGCAAATTGGAGTGATGAACGAACCAAATTTCTCGTTTTCATGATGGAGTATCATTTATCAGCAAGACACCGTGGCCAAAACGGATGGACCAAGGAAGGTTGGAATAGCATGGCCACTCGCTTGAACAACAAATACCCGGTATCTAAATACACAGTGGGACAGCTCAAGGACAGGGAGCAAAGGCTCAAGAAAGATCATAATACTGTTAAATCAATTGTGTCCAAGAGTGGATTTGGTTGGAACCCTGAGATAAACATGGTAACAGCCATTAATGAAAAGTGGGAAGAGTTGTCCGACGAGCAACAGAAGTGGAAAAACAAATCATTCCCATACTATGATGATTTGTACGACATTTATGATGGTATGTATATGAACCATGGATATCCTCCTTGTTATTAGTATTTTCAATGCTGATCCACGCAATTTTTTTCTACCTTGTATGCTTTCAGGGAAGGTAGCAGAAGGAAAGCGTTGTAGAAGGACAACAGATTGGCAGCCAGAGAAGCAACAGTTAAACTCATCCTCACAAGAAGACAACATCCATGAAACTGATGTGGATTTTGTTTCAGGATCGATTGAAACAGCTAGAAAAGATACAGAATTTGACCTTAATATCGGATTTGAGGATGGGCTGAACACTACCACTACTAATTCAGTATATGGTGATGAACCTGAAATCAGCATGAATCCTAGTTCAAATAGAGAGGAAACAAAAAATGAAAATCCAACAGCAAGTGGTAGGAATCAGCGTGCTAGACCAACCGAGAAAGGTCTTGAAAAAAATAATCCAAAGAGGAACAGGGATGGTGTGCTTGAGAGTCTTGTTTCTTTGCAGAAAGAGGAGCTTGAGAGCTATAAGGAACTTAAGTCAAAGCAAATCGAGAGCTACAAGGAAGTTAAATTAGCCCAGATGGAAAGAAATGACCCCAACAATGATCCCTACTCTATGGCCAACTGTGTTGCAAAGTTACAAGCATTGGATATTCTATCAGCACCAGAACTACTGAAGACAATTAACTATCTCAAGAAGGATAAAATGAACCGGGAGATATTCATGACACTGAATAGTAATGATACTATTGTGGAGTTCATTAAAGAAGCCGTTTCCTATGTTGAATATTAGGTGAGATTTTACTACAAAATAGTAGTCAAGTTAGATATTAGAAAGACTATCTCCTTATGCACTTATTCACATCTTGTTGCTGCATCCTTTAAAGACTATGTACCTCTTATGCACTTGTTAGCAAGTACCAGCATATCCATGTTTATATTATTATTTGCTTGTTTTGCTGTATATTATTTCAATCTAAAATGTGCCATATTCAGAAAATAACACACTACACAATACTGTGGACTCTATAATATATCCGTATATAAATAAAAAAGTACAAAATCATGCATCATTTCTTCTGCGCTGTAGATAAACATTGTAGTCTCTCCACATGTCAGCTGCTATTTGATCCCTCTTTGCAATGCCCAAAGCTCTTCTTTGATTTAGAGATTGCACATCATTAGTATACTGTGTGTCTCCACTAGGAACATCAACTATTTGGATCTCATCAATGCACAAACCAGTTTGTTCAATCCATTGCTCGCTTCCTTCATGGCTAGAAATGAAATTATGAAGTGCGCAGCATGATAACACGATGTCAGCTTGTGAGTCAATAGGGTGATGAGAATTGAGAAGCACACTTCAGTATTTGAAATTGCATCTTTAGAATCCCAATGATACGCTCGACGTGATTACGGAGCTGTGCATGCCTCAAATTGAATAATTCTTGTGGATTTTGTGGTCTTTGGTTGCTTCTGCCTTGCTCTTGCAAATGGTATCTCACATTACGGTATGGCGCAATGAAGTTTGGTGCATTGGCATATCCTGCATCAACTAAATAAAACTTTCCTTCAGGCACATAGAAATTATTTTCTAGCACATCTTGCAACACTCTTGCATCTGAAGCTGAGCCTTCCCACCCTGCGCTAATATGTACAAATTTATTATCAAAATTGCATGCAACCATGACATTTTGCGACAATGTCCCTTTTCTGTTTTGGTATGGATCTTGTAAACGTGGAGCTATGGAAATTGGAACATGTGTTCCATCAATCGCTCCAATACAATCCTGTGAAATATAACTATTGTTAGAAATTGAAATGCAACATATAAACAGATGCATGGCAACATATGGACATCACTTATAGTACCTTAAAGTATGGCATAAACTTTGAATTATTTGAAATTCGGCACGGAATATTCACAGTTGGTAGCTGTACTAAGCTTCCTGTTAACCTGACAATTGCTTGTAGTACTACCCCAAAGTGCCTACTTATTGTTTCGCCGCTGTGTTGGAAGCGCCATTGTAGATCTCGATTGCTTGCATTTTTGGAGATAGCATACATGAATATAGCTAATTGTTCTTCAACGGTGACTCCTCTAGTATCCCTTAGAAGATTCCTATCTCGAAGCAAATCCACCAATTTATGAAAGATGGCTTTCTCCATTCGGAACTCTCTCTTGCAACCTAACTCATGGCCCTTCAAAACTTCAGACACATATTGCTCTCCTGTGAGGATGGCATCATGGATTGGTGTACGATGTGACGAAGAGTCACTACTGAGATTATAGGAAGTTATGAGAGAAAACTCATCATCGTCTCTTTGCTTTCGCTGGAAGAAGCTTCCCCACATTGGGAATTGTGATAATTGGTGAACTATGAGAATCTGTAAATGTGAACCAAGCTACAGGAATGTGGTATATCGACAAAAGTACTTTGAATGCTTTGTTTTATGTGTAAGATCCGAACAAAGAGGATGACTATCTGGTAGTAGCGGCAAGATTAGTAGGACCAAGTCTCTGATCTGGTCCGGTCATATAGGTACGACTGGTTCTGCTAGTTTATTTATTTTATTACTCCAAAAAGATATACGATTATTAATAATCCATTAGTTGGGCCATAAGCATGTACATACCCGTACAACCAACCAATTTCTAAATGCATCGTATTGTTGCCCACAGCAGCAGTACCCAAACAGGCAACGCGCTGCCAGGTTTCTATACAACAGAGAAAAACTCTGGTTTCTAGATACTATAGTATTGCAAGGTTTTGGCTTTTAAAACCACAGTTTTTCGATACTTCAGTTTTAGTATACTCCAACATCCGAACGGGGCTTAACTTCGTTGCCTCATCCAAGCCGCCGAGCCCCCAGAATCCCCAGTCTCTCTCTCTCCCATCAGCGAAAGCACCTGAGCCGGCAGTGCATGGCAAGGGGGATAGGTAGTGGCGTCACCATCCACGGCTGCCATCCCCTCCAAACAACGGGTAGCCAAGCACTTGCGTTCGCGGCGGCACCGGTGGAAATCAGCTGAGCGAGCGGCGTGCTTGCGAAGGCGCGTAGTAGGACGCCGGCTTGTGGGGTAGCGACTCTGCTCTCCGGCCCGTGCCCTACGGGATTTGTGGATCTGCTGTTGGAGACCCGCATCCGGCCAATGTCTTCGATTAATCAATTTCATGTGTCCTGGTTGCTTGCCGTGTAAAACAATCTAAAATACTTGTTTTTTGGAAGCTTGTTGCGCTAAACATCTATCCCTATTCCAGTTTCATTCACGCATGGAAGTTCGGTAGTTTTCGGTATAAACCGAACACCGAACCGAAACACCGATGACCGAATACGTTGGTTTCTTGTTTCGTCAGAACCGATCGGCTCTTAGTTCTTGGAAACCGAACTTCATCAGTACCGAACAAACAAAACCAATTATACTGAAAAACTGATTGCCCACCCCAGGGGCTTTGCCTTAGGCAACCTTGATCTTTTGGACAATTTCTCCTTCCAAATACCATTTCACGGGTCTTCATGTGGTATTTGGTTCTCAGTTGGTCTCTTGGACATCGTTGCTTGAAGTAGCTCTACGTGTTTGCCTCTTGATCACGTATCTGCAATAGCCATCACTATACGAATGATATGCATGATGCAGTGAATGAGATACATGAATAGGTAGTACACATATGAACAATCATTTAGGGATAGACAAAAGTGATTGATAAACTAATTAAGCAATAAGTACTTTTGTGCACCAGCAAGCACACAATCATAGAATCACACGTATACAATTATCAAGTCAGTGATCATACTGACAACATATTAATGTTGTGACCCAATAAAACAAGGCATAGATACTTGGATTACTAAGATACATGTGTAAAGTGGGGTGGTGTTTATTATTTTTTCTGCAAGTACTCAAACATATCATGCAAGGTACATGCGAGGAATATAAGATAGAGTGCTATCATACCAAAAGTATTTTGAGTCATCGTTATCTGCATTCAACAAATACAATACTTATATGGTTAAGGATTTGCAACCTAGGCATATGAGAATGGAACATGCATGTGGAGGATATGGAGTCATCTATGTTTTAAGGTTTCATTTTGATACCGTGAAATGAAGTATACCAAGTGGAGTTCACAACAGCAACCATGGGTTCATATGAGTACATTTGCATCCCCTTTTTATTTCCTTCACTTTGGACCCTATTTAAATAACCACTTATAAATCCCTCATGAAACAGGAACCAAAATACCTGAAAATTCACACAAGCATATTCCTACAGTAACAAATCTATATGAATTTTTGGTGAACTTTTGGAACAAAATAAATAGAACTTTTCTATTTTATTGTTTAAATCACCATAGTATTTGTCATTTTCAAATCACATAGCAAACCACAAGCAAAACAGCTGTCACTTTTATTCTGCGTGCACTGGACTAAATGAGTACAATATAATTTCTATGAATTTATTTGAGTACATTTTATGTAGCATGTAGTTTCACATTCATAAAATACCAAAAATCTCATATTAGATGTAGATCTGAAATTAAACAGTGAGTACTAGGATATTCAGAATTGCACCTGAACACACATACTTAAAAATGCTTGCTGCCTAAATTTCATAATTTTAGCTCATTTACTTTACTTTTGCTATTTAACTAGTAAAACATTGCATACACAACACCAAGGGCAAAAAAAATTCATTTCATACCTCTAGATCTAGTCCACTATGTAGATCTACTCACAAGCAATCTAACAAAGTTTCATATTTTTATGATTTGCTAATAATTTTTAATAATTTTTATGCCAAATTCGGACCTATATGTGATTATTCATACTAGGCGCCGGCTAGCACACAAATAGACCTAGACTCAGTGAATAGGAAGTGAAGATACTGCAAAGGCTAGGGTTATTCCTGCAATAATCTAGAGGCTTGGGTCAAAAATGAAGAATCCAATAGATCTAAGGGGTTTTACACAAGATAAGCAAGATACAAGCAACTGTATTCAATATATAGAAAACAGGGGGGCTTCCTTGCAAACATCGCTTCTTCTACCTTCGTCCAGGGCGAGAGCCGCGACAGGGGCAAACGATGTCGTGCGGACCGGCGGTTGTAACCACCACACGACCGCGAGGATGGTCAGCGAAGGTGTTCCCCATAGTCCTTGTCCCTCTCATCCAATCTGTGGAGAGAGAGGAAGCAAGGAGCGTAGGAATGAGGGCGGTGAGCCGTGCGATGGTGGCGTGGACACGGTGCGGCGACGCGGTTTGGATCCAGCAATGGAGATAGGGTATGGCGCGAAGAGGAGGCGCAATAGCTGTGTGGAGAGGCAGCGAATCTGCCGGCGGGGTGTGGAGGTGCGGAGGTGGCCCATCAATGGCGCGGGCGGTGAGGGTCAGTAGGGTGGAGGCGGTGCATGGCGACCGCACGTGGACGGAGAAGTGGAGGTGATTTTGGGATCCCGGACCTTGGGAAAAAGGTGGAGGAAGCAGAGGCGGACGGACGTCTGCACATGGTCACAGGATGGAAGATGGTTGGGAGCGGCTAGTGCTAGGCGACATTGGATGACGGGGGCTCGTGGTGGCGAGGTGGTGTTGGAGGAAGACTAGGAGCGGGTGTGATTGAAAGAGAGAAGCGAGGCGGACATGGCGCTAGCGTCGGTGGGAGCTGAGGTGGGTCAAGGCGGTGGTGTTGTGAGCTCAAGCTTCGGTGGCCATGGCGGGTTGCGCCTTGTGCGTGCATAGGAGAGGGCAAGTTCGGGAGCAGAGCCACCAGCAAGTTAGAGTGGAGAGGCCTCTCCACTTGATGCCGGGACGCAGGGGTAGGGCAGCGCGGGCATAGGGATGGGGTAGCGGCGTCGGAGCCCATCGGTGGCGTGGTGGACATGTCCTGCCATCCTAGCTCAGCATGCATTCGCCCGGGTAGTGCTAGCTCGTCATACACACAAAGGAGAAATACAGAATGGAAAAATATTAGGCTATGCCTAACAAAGCGTGTAAAGTGAGCGTCTATACATTACAAATCGACACTGTAGCGCTATTGTAGACAGAGGGGAGTAGTTGGAATAGTGATAGATAGTCTCTTTTAGTTAGTCCGCTTGGATGGTCTTACTCCAAGTTTGACTGCCTTAATCTCTATTTGAACTTCACTATTTTTAAGAGCTTAAAGACGAATCAATGAAAATACAAAATACAAGAATTGTTTAGAATTTGCTTCTCTACAACTTTGCTATAAACTTGAATACCAAGTTATGTTGAAATTTTTGGACTAAATTCAAATTTAAGTTACTGACCTCATGTTTGACTAGGGTATGACTCGAACTTAAAAAATCTGGAAAGGCCATTTATGAGTATTTTCATGTAAAGTGTATAACATAAATTTTATTCACTACACTATATTCTACAATAAAGTTTTGCATGATAAGGATATTTATTTCAACGAAATTTGAATTTACTACTCAACTCAAGTTTGGCAACATTTCATAATTTTGCAGATAATGATTCAAAACCACATTTAAACCTTTCTTCATGTCACTACTCAAAATTCTAAAGTTTTTCAAATTTACGCCCTCTACAAGTTTGGTACATGAAGTTTGGTCTATATCACATTATATATTGAACTACAAGCTTAAACATAATGAAAGGTTTGATCAAACAGCAGTTTCAATTTATTTAGAGCTTTCATGTTTCAAAGTTTTGAGTGGCCAAATGAGGCCCAATCACTTTAGGGTCAGATACATTTGAAAGGTGGAAAATTTAATTTCATTTCATAGTCAAGTTGATTGTTAAGTTGTGTAGTGCAATTGAAAGTTTCAGAATTAGTTTCGGTCAAGGCACCTTTGCCACCTTTTTAGAACAAACTTTGGCTGAGTTGATGCAAACTTTTAACCTCTAATCATTTGATTTTTAAGATGGTCACCGTAGTAAAATAGAATAATATTTCATGAACTAGAACTTTTGTATTTGGTGTTTTGTATAAAAGCTCGTGGATTTTGAATTACTCAACCAAACATTGCAAGGTTTTGTATATTCAAATAGAAAATTTTGACTTAGTGATTTCTTCACCTAATTCTTGTTCCTCTTTAGGCATGATTTATTCCTAATTCATCACTAGCATTTGTCTAGTTGTGTATTAGTGCGTTTGAGATGACAGGGGCATCACATGTACCCATTACGAATGAAAATGGAAAGGAAAGGCACCCATGTGGAAGAAAAAATCTATATTTTGGGACCTGCTTTATTGGGAAGTACTAGATGTCTCCCATGCAATTGACGTGATGTTCCTCACAAAGAATCTTTGTGTGAACCTGCTAGGCTTCCTCGAGTTGTATGTGAAGAACAAAGATACACTAGAAGCATGAGAGAACATGGAGGCTTTGAAAAGAGAGAAAGGACATCATTACTTAGGTCCTTCCATCTACACTCTCAGCAAGAATGAGGAGGGCATGTGTTGAATGTTTGAACATTATCAAAAACTCATCTGGATTCTCGTATAATGTAAGGAGGATAATCAAATATAAGGAGAAAAATTTTGTGCACATAAAATCTCATGACTACGATGTATTGATAACACAATTGCTTTCGGTCGCGCTGAGAGGTATTCTACCACATAATGTCAGAAAAACAATCACAAAGCTATGTGCATTCCTGAATCCTATATCCCATAAGGTAATACATCCAGATAGCCTACAAATCTATAGAGTGAAGTTGTCCAATGTCTGGTCAGCTTTGAGCTAATCTTTCCTCCATCCTTTTTTGATATTATGACACATCTCCTGGTTCACATTGTCAAAGAGATTGGTATTCTTGGACACGTTTTCCAAAATAATATGTTCCCTTTTCAGAGGTAAATGGTAGTCCTAAAGAAATATGGCCGCAATAATTCTAGACCTATATGGAACATAGGAGGTTATTGAGTTTTGAACTGACTATATTGATGAGCTTAAGCCAATCAAAGTTCCTTTGTCCTACTATGAGGGGAGACTAGTAGGTAAAGGCACACTAGGAAGGAAAGGAATATGGAGTAATGATCATGTTTTATTTGATAATGCAAACTTCACAGTCTTGCAACAATTATCCTTGGTGGGTCCATATATGGAGGATCACAAAATGATTCTATGCTCTGAATACCAATGAAAGCCTGAGGCCTGGATTAGACGTCGTCACACAGAAAGCTTCGACATTTGGTTGAGACAACATCTCATGGGTAACAAGGAGATTGATGACCAACTTGTCTGGTTGGCTAGGGGACCATCTTCATCAATCCCAACGTTCAAAGGATATGAGATAAATGGAAATACAGTTTACATAAAATCCCAAGAACAGTGTAGGTCCAACCAAAATAGTGGGGTTTGGATAGATGCCATAGACACAACTGGGAAAAGCACACATATTATGGTTATATAGAGGAGATCTGGGAACTTGACTATAGACCATATCTAAAGGTCCCTCTCTTTCGGTGCTAGTTATGGTAGACCCAGTTTATAGCATGACAAATTTGGACCTCAAAAACATTGGATACAGGGACAAACCATTCGTCTTCACTGCATATGTCATTCAAGGTTTCTATGTCGAGGACATCTCTACTAAATCCAAGAAGAAGAGAACTAGGAAAAATGTTCCATTAGATGAAGAGCTGAAGTGGCACATTGTTCTTCCAAGGAAAAGGAAAAGAATGGGATTGAAGGACTTCACAGACTAATAGGATTACAACCAGTTTGATGATGCACTTCTTTCAAAGTGGAGGTTGACACAAGCATCCTGTTAAACAATGAAAAGGCTCCATACATGCTTCACATTCATAATGAATTGATTGTCGGAAAGTAAAAGTTTATTGTTGTTCAACAACATATGTAATGTTTTATGTTTTATTGTTGTGCCTAGTCTTTAACCATGTTAGGCAATAGAAGGATTTTATTTTGCATTATAACATTAGTTTAACTGAAAATTTGTCTTATGAAAACATGTATGTAAATTAAGAAGGCTATATATAAAGGGCAAAGTGCCGAGGGTGGGAGTTACCAAAATCAATACCTTATTAGAACCGGGTGGTAAACAGACCCTGGACCAAATGGGATGAAAAACTAGCAAAAAACTTAGTATATGTGCCTTTCTAGAGCCGATACTAATAGATAACTCGTGCACAATTTTTCAGGGTCCTAGGTACATCTTGAGCACCGGGCTCATATATGATGTGATACTAAAGACATTAGTACCAAACTATGCCAAATCCTGGTACTAAAGGACCCCTCCCCATAAATAACTTTCATCATCCTTTCCCATTTTCCAGTTCTTTGACATCAACGTCACCGCCACAATGACACCCCGGACTGCCCCTCTTGTCCCCGTCCCCATCTCCACTACTACCATCGTGTCTCCTGTCGTTGCCTCACCGCAATCATCGATACCATCACCGCAGCCTTGCCACCCCCTAGATCTCATGGTTCATCCCTAACCCCTTATCACGCTGCCATCATCGACTTCATCATCACTGCCGCTACAACGCCCTCGGACCACCATCGTCCCTGTCCCCGTCTCTACCATCGCCATCTTGCCTCCTGTCATTTCCTTGTTGCCATCATTGACTCTACCGATGACTCAACGGCTAGGGATCTCGTGACTCATCCCCGAGCCCTCACCGCGGTGCTGTGATCGACCCCATCTCTGCCACCATGCCGTCACTGTCACAGCACCCCCCAACCTCTGTAAATGAGTTATATCCTTTGAAACCTATTTGTTATTGAGTTGTATGTTTACATTTGGAGGTAATTAAATAGAGACTTACAATTATAGTTAAGATTCTGGGCAAATTCATGTTTTTTAGTGATTATATGTTACAGACTTAGCTTGTACTTGATTCCATGGTTGTATAAAGCATGCATAAATTATACTCCAAAAATGTGCATATCGAAACACCTATTAGAGAAAATGACTTAATAGCTTCTTTTTTAAAACATATTAGCTAAGATGAGTAATCGAGAGTAGGAAGAGATCATGCATGAAATGATTAGAGATGGAATGAACGAAGACCTTCTCATTGTGCACGATATTGATTCATACTTAAACTTCCCCCGAACCAAGATAATGTTGATCACTCCAATGAAAATGAGGATCCATTGGGCAGTAGCCAGGTATGGACATTATACATACACTTGAGAGACATCCAATTCCCATCGATGAACCAAAGAAGGATATTGATTTTTGAGTAACACTATCTTCTCTTCACCCACAACCTCTTTCGAAGAAAAAGAAGCCTCGAGGCTTGACAAAGAAGGAAAACTTCAAGGATAGATATGTTATCACACCTATGGCAGAAGATGGAGAACCTCTACATCCTGATAGAGCCGTCACCAAATTTGTTAACTACTGCGGCATTCTAGGTAGGAAAAACGTGCCACATAAGAATTCCATTTTTGGAAAGTCAACAAAAAATGAACTAATGAAGTTGTAGATGATGAATCTATGGTCCCTCAAGTGGTCCCCAAAGCACATGAAGACTCACTATGGAGAGAATTAGTTGACAAGTTCACATTACATGAAGGAAGTGAAGAGATAGTGAAGACATGGGCCCTAAAGATGAGGGACTCAAGTGTACTGAGTCTGGTCTTTCATCCTGGCTGTGATGAGCGTTTGTCAACACCGAAGACTTGCTAAAGGATGAGCGAGCAAAAGCCCACCTAAGTGTGACTTGGTGGCGGCGCTAGAAAGGACTTGGCGCGACAAAATTCCTACCGAGCAAACTAGCAGGTGACTTGGGCTGTAGTTCAAGTTAGTCTCAGCCCATAAGAGTGACCTTGGGTGTGGGACGGTGTCATGAGCCGTAAAATCACTCAAGATTGGCGGCCCAACAAGCTTTAGCCAGTTCGAGCATTAAACCCGGGCCCAACTATCATTTCCTAGTTCGAGCGACAAAACAAGGGGCTCAGTTGTGTCAGGGTTTTATACCGGCAGTACACCATGGGGCGTACCACGAGGTGCTTTTGAAGGTTAGCAAGATTGTCGGTAGCTCGATAGTTCATTGCGATGCATGTTGAGACACGAGATTTATACAGGTTCAGGCCACCCAGAGGCGTAGAACCCTATGTCCTATTTGTTGCTGAGATTGGATTGCATTGAGCTCAAGAGTACAGAAATGCGTATCTAGCCTAGAGAATGGTGTGGCTTGAGAGAGTCGTAGGGGTCCCTAACCCGCCTTATATAGGCCGATGGGTTCTAGGGTTACAAGTCGATTTCCTTCCTAACCACTAATCCCATCATCTTCGGCAAACTACTCCCGGATCGTACGCAAGTCTGTACGTGATCCTTATCTGAACAATTCTCTAGCTTCGCCTTGATCCTCAAGTCGTCGCGCCATTCTTTGGGCCTAAGCCATCCAGCCGACCCATAGAGCCGGCCGTCTGGTGTGTTTGGGCCCTCCAATGGCCCATGTACAAAATTTGAGCCTTGAGGCCCTAGGGGATATCTATCCCCCACAAGCCACCGAGACTCGAGTCAATTTTGAGAACAATTAACTCAAGGCTCTAATGAAAACTTAGGACTTCTCGCGTTGACTCCACTATTGATTAAGTACTCTACCGAGTTAACAGATCTTGCTTCTCCTCTAACATTTCCTTCCATCGGGTGCACCCAATGGGTGTAGGCCCCGAGCTTTGAGCTGATTTGAATAACAATCAACTTGAAGGTGCAAAAAACCAATCCACCTTCCTTGAAGCACCTCCCCACCTCACATCCTGTCAAGACGAGCAATACTCCACCTCGTGAGCTTGAACCTGCATTGTAGGACCGAAGACTGCAACTAGAGGAGGGGTGAATAGGAGCAGCTATAAACTCAAATTCAAACCCTGACTTCAAAACTTAACCAAACGAAGCTAGATACCATCCACTGAGAGGATACACATCTAACTCACAACACGTGCTAGGTACCGTCCACAGAACAGATACGTACCAAACACAAAGCCGAATCACACACTCAAAAGCCAAAGAGAGAAGACGAAAAACAAGCAGCCTTGGGAAGACAGCAGAAATCAGCCGGACAGGGCTGCAAAGAAAATTGCCAAAACCCTTCAAGAGGAGCTCCAAAAATACCCCAAAAATTACCACACCCTCACAAGACAATCAAGAACAACTCCTGAAAAATTCAAAGCAATTGGAGAAATATTAGACCATCGGACCGTCTGATGTATATAGACAAACACTTTGAAAAGATTGGATCAAAACCCTTATCAAACCAGCTCAAAAAATTATGAAATTTTTATTGAAGGATGTGGAGAGGATTAGGAACAAGTCCACAAAATTTCAGCTCAATTGACGAAGAAACAAAAATCGAACACACATCAAACTATCACGTCACCAGACCGTCCGATGGTCTGACCATGGGACCATCCGATGCTCAAAAACAGGCAGACCAACCCCAAGAGAAAAATACCAAAACCTGGTCAAAACACCTCCAAAAATTCTGAAATTTTTATGAGAGCTTTATGATTCACAAGACAAGAGCTCTACAAAATTTCAGCCCAAATTTTGAAGGTTTGACCACAGAACCGACCAAGGCTAGAGGACTGATAGAAACTGCAGGAAAACTAGATAGCATAAAACAGTCCGGTTCTTGAGTTCCAAAACCCAAATCTTGACCAAACCTTCCCCAATCTTCACAAGATTTTGTACAGGCTATATTAGCACCATTCCAAAGCTATTCCCATAAGATCTATGGAAAAAGATCATAGGATTAGTGGGAATTTCAGATCTTGTGAAGAGGGAACCTTTGGGCAAGAAAAGGGGAAAACTCAAGAACAACTTGCTCGTGGCAATCCTGCGAGATTGAGATGTTCTAAGACATAATCTCCACTTCCTAGCAAGTCCAAAACACCAGGAATAGAAAGGATCCAAGCTTAGCCAAAGCAAAAACCCAAAAAGCCAAGGATTAGAGCCAAAAACGAAAGGGAAAAGGGGAGGAGAAGCACACAAGCTTGCTGCACGAAATCACATAGATTAGATGGCCCAAAAGGGTCTCAAGATTCGGATTACACCAAGGATTTCATCCCAAGCAACCAGCCTCAAAATGACCACGATGAAGTCTTGATCTTCGTAAGTTCCACGCAATCCTCGGATGTTCTCCATGTGGCTAGTAGTCCAATCCGCGATTTCGCCCCCAGTTTTGATGTCAGAAACCGAGAAACTTTAGGAAGTCTTCACCTAGGCCTGGAATGGGCCACTCCACTCTATCTTGATGAGAAATGAGCCCATTCGCCGAGTCTTGGTAACTTGGTGGTAGGGTGCCAGATTTGAGCGAATCCGCTAATGCCCTCGCCCGTCTTCGTGTCAAGTACTCTGGTTGGAGCACCGCGGTGGCACTCGGCATCCCCTGTCCATTGGGGTCGCCTTGCAGCCCTTCGGAGGTCTTATACTTTCCGTCGCTATGCCGTTCCTCCGTGTACCGAACTCCCATGGCTGACCAAAGCCGAGCATGCCTCCTGTCCTTTGGAGGACTTTCATCTACCTCCCGTCCAACGGAGGGCCTCCTGTCCATTGGAGGTCTTGTGCCCAAGTCCTTCTAGGTCTTGGTTTCCATTGACAATCACTCATCACTCCAGAGGCAATGGAGCCGGTCCATTGGCTCTCAATCTCTCCCTTGATGAGTGCATTGTCAACATCTTCAACCTATAACCTGAAATAGAGCAAAGACAAGAAAAAGAAGCATAAAACCGAAAAGAAAGAAGAAAAGAAGAAAGTTTCTCAAGATGCCCAAAAACCAAACACAAGCTAAGAAGGGCAAATTGAGGCAACAAAAACAAAACCAAAGATCGACCCCCTAAGATAAGGGAAACCTCTCAACGCAGTTGATCAAAGTAAAGCATGACCCCTCAAGAAAGATGTCAAAACAGCTCAACACAGTCATGCTTAGGCAAAGCATTGGCTCCTCCAAAAAGAGGCAAAAGGCTCAACGCACCGATGCAAGAGCATGCTAAAAGCTCAAACTCCCCCAGAAATGCATCCTAACAAATGCAAGATGAATGCACAGCTCCCCCTCAACTAGTTCTCTCCAGAATTCTCCCCCTTAGTCCATGAACTCCCCCTAGGAGCAACAATCTCTCCCATAAGTCAACATCTCTCCCCCTTGTTAACAATGGACACATCAAGGGTTCATAGAATCCGACTCCCCCTGAACTAGACAACTCCCCCTCAAAATATGCCATGAAATGCAGGAAGTGTACCATGAAGAGCTCAGCAGGGATGAAAAGCTAGTAAATACGAGTTCTAGCATATAGAGCCAGTGAGGGCATGGAACCATGCAAACAAGCTCAATTGAATCTATCTTATACAGATCAGGAGCATGTTTTTTAGGGTTGTTGAAAAGAAAGCTTCACCAACATGAATAGCATCTATCAAGATAGGCATGAACAGCAAGATGCTAGCAGAACATACAAGGTGTGCTACCCTCAAACAAAGCATATACAATAGGCCATAAGCAATTTAGAGACTTGCAGATTTTAGATTTTAGCAACTTGTAACTTCATGCAAGTTAGATCATGTGCCAGGAGTTATTTACTTGTCTTAGCCACTTCTTACCAACCGCCTAGGTTCAGAAAACCATTAGAAACTTGAGACAAGGTTTTGGTCATACACAGCCTAGTCCAAGTTCATGCCAAAGTGCAAAGGCAGGCTATCTCAAACTAGATCAATGTGACAAGCGAACCCACCTAGATCTTTTCAATTTAGCTCATAAGACACAACTTGTATACAGTTTCTAGTTCAGATTTCAGGTTTAGGCAAGGTGTCATAAATGCTTAGGCATAATCTTGTCAAAGGTATACGACTAGCATATCCAAGCATGAAAAGATAGCATATTATTCAACATTCCTACACATGCTAGGTAGCCAAGACAAGTGGTGATCATGGTTTTTGATTTTCAAGAAATAAAAGTGACTTAGCTCACAAAAGATATTAGACAGATTCAAGGAGCTTAGCCAACAATGATCATGCAAGCAACTGTACAATCTAGCACAAGCAAGTACTAACTCGTCATACCAGAACAGCTCTAGTGCTAGTGTAAGTGAAAATGCATATGTTGCAATGCAATGCATGGTATGATACAAAATGCAAGAAAAACAAGTAAAAGCAAAGAAAAGGCAAATCAAAAACCAACACTACAGCAAAGCTACCCCAAACTAAAAGGGGTAACAAACACCAAGCTCCCCATGCAAGTAAGCAAACACGCTAAGCTCTAAGGGCTTGGTGAAGATATCGGTCAACTGGTTCTCGGTTTCCACATGGAACAAGTCTATATCTCCCTTCTCATAGTGATCTCTCAGGAAGTGAAACCTCACATCTATGTGTTTGGTTCTGGAGTGCAAGACAGGGTTCTTAGCTACAGAAATAGCAGAAGTGGAGTCTACTAGGAGAGGGATCTTCCTAAAACTCAGGCCAAAGTCACTCAGTGTGGCCTTCATCCAAAGCAGCTGGGAGCAGCAACATATTCGACTTCTGTGGTGGAAGTGTCTAGGCTAGATTGTTTGCGTGAGGACCAAGAGACAAGAGAAAAACCGAGAAACTGGTAGGTACCAAAAGTAGACTTGCGCTCCAGCCAACAACCCGCAAAGTCAAGCATCCGAATACCCTCTAAGAGAAAGCATCGAAGTTGAAGAGAACCAAAGACCAAGCTCATGAGTGTATTTCAGATACCTGAAGATGCGCCTCACCGCTTGACGATGTGATGTCCTCAGTGAGGCTTGAAATCGCGCACAAAGGCAAACCGCGAACTGGATGTCAGGCTTGGTCACCGTCAGGTACAAAAGTGAGCCGATCATCCCTCGGTACTCTCTTTGGTCCACCACCTTCCCTTCTTCATCTGCAACAAGCGCCGTTTGTGTTGACATAGGAGTCACCATGGGCTTGGAGTCTACCATATCAAACTTCCTCAGAATGTCCTTCATGTACTTGGCTTGATGGATGAATGTTCCTTCACGCCCTTGCTTGATTTGCAGTCCAAGGAAAACTACAACTCTCCCATCATGCTCATCTCAAAACCCTTCTACATCTGCTCAGAAAACTTGGTAACAAGAGAGTGAGACTAGCCACCAAAGATGATATCATCCACATATATCTGGACAATAAGAAGATCACTACCATGCTTGAGGAGAAACAAGGTCTTATCAACACTCCCCATTTTGAAACCCTGCTTTAGCAAAAAGGTTTTCAATCTATCACACCAGGCTATAGGGGCTTGTTTCAAACCATACAAGGCTTTTTGTAATTTGTAAACATGGTTAGAGTGTTTAGCATTTTAAAATCCATTGGGTTGCTTGACAAAAACTTCTTCTTGAATGAAACTATTTAGAAAAGCAGACTTCACATCTATTTGAAAAAGCTTAAAACCCATGGAAGGTGCAAAGGATAAGATAATATGTATAGCTTCCAAGCGTGCAACTGGAGCAAACGTTTCCTCATAGTCTATCCCCTCTTTTTGACAAAAACCCTTAGCCACAAGTCTAGCCTTGTTCCGCACAACAATGTCATCCTCCGCTTGCTTATTTTTGAAAACCCATTTTGTACCAATAGGATTGCATTGTGGCGGTGGCTCTACCAAAACCCAAACTTCATTCATCTCAAAGTTTTCTAACTCCTCATGCATGGCATTAACCCAATTACCATCAGAAAGAGCGTCCAACATCCTTGGGCTCAATGGAGGCAACAAATGCAGCATGAGCAAAGAAAGCGATAGAACATGTCTGGGACCTCAAGGTCCTCACATGCAAATCACCAATGATCCCATGTGGAGGGTGATCCCGCTGGACCTGCCGAGATGGAACAACCTCAGAGGTCACCTCTCCTGCGTCCTCAACGGGGCCAGCCTCTACTCGAGCTTGCAGCCGATGGAGTGAGAAAGAAGCCGTCGGCAAGGGCCCTCTTTCGTCTTCAGAGCTCATAGTAGAGGGGGCAGGAGCAGCAGCCGGTGTAGTAGCTCCTGGATCACACACATCTACCTGATCTTCGTCATCTTCAAAGTTGGGAGTTCCTTCTTCATCATCACCTGAAAGCTCAAATGCCGGGGTTGTGCAAGGCAAAGATTCATCGAAGGCAAAAGCTCACAGGTCTCTACCACTTGTTTGGTATCAAGGATCCACACTCTATATGCTCTAGAGCTAGAGGCAGTACCGAAAGGAAAATACCATCCAAGCAGTGAGATTCATATTTGTCCAAATGCCCCCCCTTTTTGAGCACAAAGCGTCAGCAGCCGAATGCACGCAGGTGCTTGACGCTGGGCTACCTACCAAACCATAGCTCGTACGAAGTCTTCCCTAAGAAAGCTTGTAGGAAGATGCAGTTGGCAATGTAACAGGCCGTATTCATAGCCTCAGCCCAAAAGCGTCGCGGAGTCCTATGCTCATCTAGCATCATCCACGCCATCTCAATAAGTGTGTAGTTCTTTCGTTCCACGACACTGTTCTAAGGTGGGGTATCAGGAAACGAGAATTAGTGTTTGAGACCTAGGTCACGACAGAAGGTTTCGAAATGAGAGTTACGAAATTCTCCGCCATTGTCGCTGCGGATAGCCCTCATGGCCTTATGACTCTCATTTCTTAACCTCAAGACCAAATCATGAACAGAACCGAAAGCCTCATCTTTGAATTCCATGAAAAACACCCACAAAAAGTGAGAAAAGTCGTCTACAACGACAAGCACATACCACTTCCCACTAACCGACTATACCTGAGCTGGACCAACTGTGTCCATATGCAACAACTCGCCCTGGTAAGAGGTCATAACCTGATTAATAGGAGCGTGAGAAGCGGCAACCATCTTGCCATGATGACAAGGGTGGCACACTAAGTCCTTTTCTGCTTTCAAATTGGGCAATCCTCGGATCAGACCCATCGAGCTCAACATGGCTAGCAGATCAAAACTCAAATGGTCTAGCCTCCTATGCCACTCCCATATATCAGCAGAAGGACCAGTTACCAAACACCTAAGGGGGCCAAAAATAGATGCAAGGTCATCCCTAAAAACCTGCCCATAGGGCAAAATCCAACAAACAAGGTTTTCCTTAGCATCAAGCACACAAGAAGAACCCTCCTTAAAGCGAACCTCAAACACTTCCTTGAGAAGTTGCGAGACAGAAACCAAATTGAACCCCAAATTCCTCACCAAAGCAACTTCTCTCAGTGAAAGATTACCAACAGAGCCAACACCCAACACTTTACCTTGACCATTATCCCCGAATGTGATGTACTCCTTGGTGTTCACAGGGTTGAGGCTGGAGAACCATCTGCGGTGCCCTGTCATGTGCCTAGACCAGCCAGAATCCCTGATCCATATGTCCTCTAGGCCTCGATCCTACAAAATAAAGGAAAGCGAGGGTGAGCAAATGGTTCGGTACTGGGGTTAGTAAAACTGCTGAACCAGTGCCGAGCCATCTACTCAAGGGTGGGGTAAGCATAGTCAAAGTAAGCATCGTGACGATCTGGGTAACCACGACCTCCAAAGCATGGACTCACAAACCCTCTACCTCCAAAGCCTTGGCCACGAGGTCCATAGCCGCACTGAAAATGGCTAGGAGCTCGGCTGGCAAACGTCTCTCACCACTAGGAGCACGGGCCTGAAAGCTGCCTCCTCTCTCACCACCAGCTAAGCGGTCTCTCATCACACCGCAATGGGGAGGATCCAGCCTACCACCCTAGTAGAACTGATCCTGGTTCCCCCAAGCTCTCTCATACCTCTCAACCCACTCCCTCCTAAAGCAAAACTCCTCCATGTGATCATTCCGCTGGCAAAACTCACAGTGGTAGATAGGTCTCTTGGGCATAAGTTGGGGCTAAACCTTAGGTTCTGGTGTGGTGGTGAAGCCTTAGGTGGTGCTGGCTGCTGGACTTGCTTCTTGCCAGAAGGCTTAAGCACTTCTTCTACAATCTTGTCCAGCTTGGCTTGTGGTGGTTTGGGTGTCCAGTATGACTTCCTTCGAGTAGCCTTGGGAGGCTCATGGTAAACCCCATCAACAATAGGACCAGGCTAGGGAGAGACAGTGTTAAGCTTGATTGGGGCACTCTTCTTCTCACCCGAACTACACTCACCCAACCCAACTCCACTAGTGTCACCCTCACCACGCTTGCTTGCCTCTATGTTGATCCTAAGCTGAGGTTCCCTGGCATACATCCAGCTCAGCACCTCTCTCAACCTACATTTGTCCTCTTCAAGGATCAACTTCTCCTCTCTCAGTTCTTCCAGAACTAAAGTCTAGGCAACACAGGTATCACAGTCTAGAGAGGGAATGAAGGAAGCAGACTTCTCTAACTTCTTAATGGTGGCATCCTTCTCCACCAACAGCAACCTCAAAGTGAGACAGTTCTCATACATGTCAGGAGGTGCTAAAAGCACCTCAATGTCAGTTCTCACCTACTCAAGCTCACTCCTCAAGGTAGGACAGAGCATGCACGCACCCAAAAGCATGGCTCTAGCCCTAAGCTCCTCCAACTCCTTGAGCTGCCCCTCGCACTTCACCTTCAGCTCAGCTATGTCAACAGCTAGGTGAGGGCAAGACTCACACTCAGGCACTTCACTCAAAGCATGCTCATCCAGTTTAGACTAGATGTTTCCTAACTGAACCTTCAGCCTATCCATATCCTCTAGCTGATGAGCATACTTGCTCTTCTGCTCACAAAGGCCACTCATCAGGGACTCACAGGTAGGGCACTCAAATTCACTAGGCTAGGCTTGCACACTCTTCAGCCTCTCAATCTCAGCCAAAGCATTAGCAAGCTTGGCTTTTGGCTTTTGCAGCTTCTTTTTCCATAGGATTATATAATGCAATTTCCACACTCTATATGCCCTAGAGCTCGAGGTGTAGCCAAGGAAAATGCCATCCAAGCAGCGAGATTCAAATTTGTCCAAATGCCCCCCTTTTTTATCACAAAGCAACTACATCCAAACGCACGCAGGTGCTTAACACTAGGCTACCTACCAAACCATAGCTCGTACGAAGTCATCCCTAGGAAAGCTCATAGGAAGATGCGGTTGGCAATGTAACAGGCCATATTCATAGCCTCAACCCAAAAGCGTCGCAGAGTCCTATGCTCATCGAGCATCGTCTGCGCCATCTCAACAAGTGGGCCGTTCTTTCGTTCCACAACACCGTTCTAAGGTGGGGTATAAGGAGAAGAGAATTGGTGTTCGAGACCTAGGTCACGATATAAGGTTTCGAATCGAGAGTTTCAAAATTCTCTGCCATTTCGCTGCGGGTAGCCCTCATGCCTTATGACTCCCATTTCTCAACCACAAGACCAGATCCCGAACAAAACCGAAAGCCTCATCTTTGAACTCCATGAAAAACACCCACAAAAAGCGAGAAAAGTCATCTACTACAACAAGCACATACCACTTCCTACTGACCGACTGTACCCGAGTCAGACCAATAGTGTCGATATGCAACAACTCACATCGGTAAGAGGTCATAACTTGATTGACAGGAGCATGAGAAGCGGCAACCATCTTGCATGACACCAAGGGTGGCACACTAAGTCCTTTTTTGCTTTCAAATTGGACAATCCTCGGATCAGACCCATCGAGCTCAATCTGATTATTAGATCAAAACTCAAATGGCCTAGCCTCCTATGCCACTTCTAGATATCAGTAGAAGGACCAGCTACTGAAACACCGAGGAGGGCCAGAAACAGATGCAAGGTCAACCTTAAAAACATGCCCATAGGGCAAAATCCAACAAACAAAGTTTTCATTAGCATCAAGCACACCAGAAGAACCCTCCTTAAAGTGAACCTCGAACCCTTCCTTAAGAAGTTGCGAGACAGAAACTAAATTGAAGCCCAAACTCTTTACCAAAGCAACTTCTCTCAGGGAAAGCTTGGCAGAAAGCGAAACACCACCAACACCCAAAACTTTACCTTGACCATTATCCCTAAATGTGATGTACTCCTTATTGCTCACGGGGTTGAGGTTGGAGAGCCATCTGCGGTGCCCTGTCATGTGCCTAGAGGAGCTGGAGTCCTTGATCCATATGTCCTCCAGGCCTCGATCACGTAAAATCAAGGAAAGCGAGAGTGAGCAAATGGTCCGGCACTAGGGTTAGTGAAACTGCTAAACCAGTGCCGAGCCATCTGCTCAAAAGAGGGGTAAGCACAGTCAAAGTAAGCATCACAACGATCTGGGTAACCATGACCTCCAAAGTGTGAACTCACAAACCCACTACCTCCAAAGCCTCGGTCACGAGGTCCATAGACATGCTAAAATGACTAGGAGCTCGGCCGGCAAAGCGTCTCTCACCACCAGGGGCACGGGCTTGAAAACTGCCTCCTCTCTCACCACGAGCAAAGAGATCTCTCATCTCACTGCGACGGGGAGGATCCTACCTACCACCTTGGTAGAACTGATCCTGGTTCCCCCAGGCTCTCTCCTGTCTCTCAACCTAGTTCCTCCTGAAGCAAAACTCCTCCAAGTGACCATTCCGCTGGCAAAACTCATTGTGGTAGACAGGTCTCTTGGGCATAGGTTGGGGCTGAACCTTAGGCTTCTGGTGTGGTGGTTGCGTGGTCTTGGGTTTTGCAGGCTATTGGACTTGCTTCTTGCCTAAAGGCTTAAGCACTTCTTCCACTATCTTATCCAGCTTGGCCTGTGGTGGCTTGGGTGTCTAGTATGACTTCCTTGGGGTAGCCTTGGGAGGCTCATGGTAAACCTCATCAACAGTAGAACCAGGCTGGGGAGAGGTAGTGTTAATCTTGAGTAGGGCACCCTTCTTCTCACCCGAGATACTACACTATCCTAACCCAAGTCCACTCGTGTCACCTTCACCATGCTTGTTTCTCTCTATGATCATGCTAAGCTGAGGTTCTCTGGCATACATGCAGCTCAGCACCTCTCTCAACCTATAGTTGTCCTCTTCAAGGATCAATTTCTCCTCTCTCAGATCCTCCATAAATAAGGTCTGGGCAGCATAAGTGTTGCAGTCCAGAAAGAGAATCACGGGAGCAGACTTCTCAAGCTTCCTAATGGTGGCATCCTTCTCCACCAACTACAACCTCAAAGTGACACAATTCTCACACGTGTTAGGGGTTGTTGAAAGCACCTCAAAGTCAGCTCTCAACAGCTCTAGCTCACTCCACAAAGTAGGACAGACCATGCACGCACCCGAAAGCCTAGGTCTAGCTCTAAGCTCTTCCAACTCCTTGAGCTACCCCTCGCACTTCACCTTCATCTCAGCAATGTCAACAGCTAGGTGGGGGCAAGATTCACACTCAGGCTCCTCACCCAAAGTAGGCTCATCCAGTTTAGACTGGAGCTTGCCTTTCTCAACCTTCTACCTATCCATCTCCTCTGCGTGATGAGCATACTTGCTCTTTTGCTCACAAAGGTCACTCATCAAGGACTCTTAGGTAGGGCACGCAATCTCACCAGACTGGGCTTGCACACTCTTCAGCCCCTCAATCTTAGCCAAAGCATCAACAAGCTTGGCTTTCTGCTTCTGTAGCTTCTTAGGGTGCATTTGGTTGGTGGGATGGACGAGGATGGGACAGAGCCGCTCCGCTCTCACTGGCGTTTGGTTAGGAGATCGTTGGGATGGAACCGCTCCAAGAGAGAATATCCGGCTAGATTCGGGAGTGAGCTCGTCCCAGAAAAACATTCGGACACGCTTGTCCCACTTGGACAGCGTGAACTCTGTCTCTCTGGGACAGCTCTGCACACTGGTGGTTGAGAAGAGCCCGCGACGGTCGACAACGCGACGGGGGTCGACATCACCGCCGCGAAGCTGCTCGGAGCTGCGTGTGGAGTGGAGACATGGCCGCAGCACACAGAGCTCGTTCGATGGACTTCCACAACAACCAATCTCAAATGGAATTCCATCTCAAATCTGTTGGCGAGAAGAATGCTAGAGGGAATAGGTGTGACCTTGTCCAAATCTGCTATCCGTGAGGTCAAATCCACCCACTAGCTTCCTCATGTGATGCTGCTTCGTGTGTGTGCTGATGGAGACAAGCAGCTCTCCGGATTGCAGCGGCAGCACAGGGATGTGCAGGCGAGATGCATCGGCACGCACGGGCGGTGGCGCTAGGAGCAGCGATGGTTCTCATCGTGGCTTACGGGGGCAGGCAATAGAAGCCTCGCGGTGAGCGCCGGCGTGGCTTTGGGCAGGAGGGTAGGGTAGCATGTATTCGCTGTTCACCGGCGACGACCTGTGAAGCTTGCCGATTTGGGAAGGAGGAAGAACATGTGTTTGACTGGCAAGCGGGGCCCACGTGACGGTAGCTAACTGAGTTGTTATCCCATCGCTCAACGTCCCTCCAACCAAACAAGAAATGGAACCATTCCAATCCTCCAACCAAACATAGAGTTAGAACGGTTCTATCCTATAATCTAGAACGGAATCGTTCCATCTCACCATGTCCGTCAACCAAACGAACCCTTAGCTACCTTCTCCAACATCTTATCCAAGGCTTTCAACCTATGACTATTCTTCTCCAACATCTCAAGAATCTCAGCTTGCTCGGGAGTTACCTCATCATCGAAGGAGTCATTGTCGTTGCCCTTGTCATCCTTGTCCTCAAGCACCATGGATCAAAACGATCTCCGGTTCATTTTGTGCTTGCACTTAGACTTGGTGGAGTCAAAGGAGAGGCCAGCTGGACTGCCTTGATCCCTCCTCTTATCCCGCTTGGTGATGATCTCCTCATCGCTTTAACTTGACGAGGACGAGGAGGGGGAGGACATTCCGCTGCAAAGACCACCAAGCTCGGCGAAGAAGGCCTTGTCTCGCTTCCAGCTGTCCTTCTAGGAGCTCTTGAAAGCCTTCCTAAAGTTCTTGACCTTGCCTGAGCAGTGCTTGGCATGGTTGCGCTTGCCGGAGTGGTACGTGTTGGAGTCAGCAGGAGTGGCTCTTGCCCTTCTTGTAGTAGTCGTTCTGCTTGTTCGAGCACCCGGCAATGAAGTGGCCAACATCTCCGCACTCGAAGCATTTGGGCCTCTTCGCCCCTCTTCTTGCTCATCCGGTTGTCATAGGTGCACTGAAAGTGACTAGACACCATGTAGAGCTCTTCATCCCCAAGTGACACCAACTGTTCCTCTGTCATAGACATCAAAGCAGAAAATAAAAAACTGTGAAGTGGGGGGTTTGAAACAGCTTCCTTGGAGCTCGAAGCCAAGGCAAGGCTCTTGGAGCCAGTACCATCGAGAATATCTATCATCTGGTAATCCACCTCTATGGCCTTAAGCTTGCTATAAAGCTCATCTACACCAAAGGTGTCATACCCTGCCGACTCAAGAATGGAGTTTTTCTTGATCTCCCACACTTTCCTATCCAAGGAATACAATAGCTTAACTGCCTATTGATGGTCAGTTTATGGGAGAGCAGCAAAGGCATAGTTGACACAGAGCTTGTTGATGATCGATTGAAAATGACCAAACAAGGCATCCTCATACTCTCCCAGCTTATGGGCGAAATTCTCATATTCGCGTCGGTAAGTCTACACAAGACGACCCTTAACTGTCACCGTTCCCTCATGGTGTGCACTGAGTAGGGACTAGATCTCACAGGAGGTATCAACATGACTCACCCTCTCATAGTAACTGGACTAAGTCCAGAGAAGAGAAAGTTCACTGCGTTGTAGTTTGCCTCATGCTGAGCAACGAGCGCCGGTGTGGTACGCTCAGCAGCAGGGAGCACCGCAAAAATCATACTCTGAGTAGCATTCCATATGTCCTCCCTCTGGCTAAGTAAGAAAGCATTCATCCTACCCTTCTAGTAGGGGTATCCATCTGAGCCGTGAATCGGAACCTTCTCAGAGCGCGTCATAGTCGATACTGGTTTCTCACCGGTAAAGGTATGAAGAAACCTAACCGGCTCTGATACCACTTGTAGGACCGAGACGTGCGACTAGAGGGGGTGAATTGGAGGACTTGAAAACTCAAAATCACAACCCCCAAACTTGGTGCTCTGAAACCTCACAAGAAACTACGCTAGACACTGTCCACTAAACAGATACGTGTCTAGCAAGAGCAAGGTGTCGTCCACTGAACGGATATGCACCAGGCGAGAAAGAGCAAGCAACTCAATGACCACACAGATCGCAAGTCACAACAAGCACCACAACATGCGAGTTCACCACTCAACACTCACCGCACTAAAATACAACTTACTAGAACACAACAAGCAAAGAGTATGGTCAGACAGTGGGAAAAGCAAATCCAACGCAAAAATACAGCAGGAAAATGAAATATCGGAAACAGGGCAGCAGCCCTGGCCTTACCGGACTGTCCGGTGGCAGGTGCCGAATTGTTCGGTGACATCGGATAGTCCGGAGGCAGCTGCCGAACTGTCTGGTGGAACACCCTAGGCAGACCCAACACCAAACTATCTGGTACAAACTGTCGTACCATCCGGTGTGACCGGATAGTCCGGTGGCTGTATCGGATAGTCCAGTACAGTCGCAGAAAATGAGTTTTTAAACCCTAAATCTGACCAAATCTTGTCCAATCTTCATGAGATTTTGCATAAGCTATCTGGACCCTATTCCAAAGCTATTCCCAAAAGATCAACTCATAATGACCAAGGGATTAGCGGAAATTTTAGATCTCGTGAGAAGGCAATTTTTGGGCAAGAAAGGGAAAAACTCAAGAACAACTTGCTCGTGGCAATCCTGCGGGATTGAGATGAACTAAGTCATAATCTCCACATCCTAGACAGTCCATAAGGGCCAAAAGAACAGGATCAACTCGCGGGGAAAGCAAATCACCAAAACCCTTTGACTTTCATCCAAAATCCAAACTAGAAAGGGGGGAAGGAGATGGCTGCACACATGAACATGAATTAGGGATGAATCTTCCATGTATTAGAGGTGGAATTCAGTTCTTACATGGTTCCTCATAGCCTACCACCCTTTATCCTCTGACTAATGCAAAGTACTAGCTCTAGGGGACTCCAAATCCTAGATTAGCACCCGGTTTTTACTCTAAGCACTTGGCTGGTTGGAAAGCCAATCATAGGGTTTCTAGAGGTGGAGCCACCCAAATGACCAGCCACTTAGGTATTTATAGCCCAGGCCTAACTAACTCAGTTTATACTAAGACACCTATATTACAGAAACGCTCGTAGCGTCTAAACTGGAAAAGACCTGACTTTCTCGGGGACGGACGACCGCGACGGAGTCTTGATCTTCTTCAATTGCAAGCAATCTTCTAGATGACATCCACGTGGCCAATAGTCTAAATCCGCCGATTGACCCTCAGTTTTGAAGTCAGAAACTGGGAAACTTTAGGGTTTCCTTCCTAGGCCTAGAACAGCCCATTCCACTATATCTCGGTGAGAATTGAGCCCATTCGCCGAGTCTTGGTAGCTTGGTGGTAGGGTGACGGATTTGAGTGAATCCGCCAACGCCCTCGCACATCTTCGTGCCACACACTCGGGTTGGAGCACCACGGTGCACCCGGCATCCCCTATCCATCGGGGTCACCTCTTAGTCCTTTAGATGTCATACACTTGGCGTCGCCGTGCCACTCCTCCGTGTATCGAACTCCCATGGTCCGACCGATGCTGAGCATGCCTCCTATCCTTTGAAGGACTTTTTTCTCCATTTACCTCTAGTCCATCGGAGGGCCTCCGATCTATCGGAGGGCTTGTGCCCAAGTCCTTCTGGGTCTTGACTTGTATTGACAATCACTCATCACTCCAGAGGCAATGGAGCCGGTCCATTAGCTCTCAATGTCTGCATTCCTTCAGAGCCAACATTCATCCATTTGGGATATTTGTCAAGATGCTGGCTAGCAAGTGGTAGAGAACTGTGTTACCCAATAGCAGCAATGGGAATATGAAGCAAACAACAAGGCTAGGAACTTCTTGCTTACTATGTTGTGTGGCTTTGAGTTTGATAGAGTTGTGCACTTGAAGAGGCACATGAGATCTGGACTACCCTTAGTAACTTCCGTTAGGAGACTAGTTAGGTCAAGGCAAGGTTGTTTGAGGTGCACAAGAGAGAGTATGAGAACTTCTCCTAGAAACCAGGTGAAAGCATCAATGCGAAGTTCAGTTGTTTTCAATCGATTGTGAACATGATCCGTGTGAATGTAAGAAATGGGGTGTTGCCTTACAATGACCATGAGCAAGCTTGCAAGCTCCTCTATGCTCTGAATCTGAGTATTTGGTAACTGAAGAAAGAGTCTATAGTCTAGTCAGCTAGCTATGAGACCCTTTCCACAAACGAGCTTTATAGCAAGTTGAAGGCTTTGGAGGTTGACTCTCAAGCATATGCCAAGATGAGTGGAACAACTCCCAAGAGTCTAGCTCTTATGTCTGGCCCCAGTTGTGGTGGTGTTGCTAACCCTAACCCTTCTATTGGCTATGCTTTGTCTCTGATTTCAGCTACAGAGGAGGAGCTTGAAGGACTAGATGATAAGAAGCTATGACTGCTATCCTACAAGTTCCAACATCTCTACTCCAATAGGATGAGCCACAGAAGATGTGATAAGCTCCAGTGCTATGAGTGTGGGAAGATGGACCACTTCATCACCGATTGCCCATAGAGGAGAGCTGAGGACTAAGTACTTTGCCAGCAAGCACAAGGGCAAGTACATCTCCGATAAGAAGAAGGGCAAGTACAAGGGTGACAAGAAGAAGCGGCCATTCTTCAGCAAGAAGGAGTTCATGAAGCAGTACCAAAAGCATGCACAAGACCGCAACCGTGCTTTCCTCGCCAACCTCAGTGACTGTGATGGTAGCTCAAGCGACTCCAGCTCTACCAGCAACAACGATGATGATAAGAAGATCGTTAGGCATGCTAGACTAAACTTCTTCGGCAATGAATCGTTTACTGCACCATGGCACTTTTTGGAGATCTAGTTGGCTCCACTGACTCGGACGTGTGCAACAAGTCCAACACATAGTCTCAGGTGAGTGATGATGAGGATGATGCCATGTACACTGCTTTGAAGAACCAAGATTACTTGCTTAGAGTGGTTGCTAAGGACCTTAGGATTGCAAATGCTAAGGCTGCTACTTTAGAGGCTGAGCTTGAGACTGTCAAGTCTAAAATTGCATGTGCTTTGGATGATCTTGCTATGGCCAAACAAGCTTGTGCTATCGCTAATGAGATAGAATGCAGTGATTGTCAGGTCCTAGCTGTTGAGTTGACTGAATTATGCTCTAAGCATGCTAGCAATGTAGATCTACTTTTCTCTACTAGTACAGTGTTAGAGGAGTTGAAGGCTAGGCCGACTTTGCTTGCTACTTTTGTTGTTTGCCCAACCCTTAGGAAGGAGTTGGAAGAGACTAGGGCTGCTTTGAGGAAGTCTGAAAAGACTGCTAGCCGTATTAGTACTGATTGTCCTAAGTGTGATGGCCTTAGAGGTAGGCTTCATGATTTGGCCATTGAGAAGGTCTAGTTGGAAGATGATAATACCTATCTTAGGACCATTCTCAGTTGGATTTTGGCTAAGGAGCCGTAGCTTGGCATGATTGTTTCCTCTTTCAAGTTGAGTGACAAGTTGGGGGTTGGCTACCATTACACCTAGGCTGATTTTGATCAGTTGTATGAGAAGATAGGTGACTTGAGTGGGATCCCCATTAGTGAGAAGTTCCCTGTTACCCATGACAAGCCCTAATTCGAGCATGGAAATCCTAAGGATGGAGTGTGGGTAGAGAAGCCAAGGGAGCCACCCAAGAAACAAGTGTGGACTCCCAAGCCAAACTTTGTTAGGAACCCACTTGACACTCTACATGTGAGGAACTTAGTTGACACACCTCCTGGGAGCTCTAAGCAAGGTGCTAGGAGGAATGCTCCTCCTAAGCCCACTCCACAGCCTAAGGGATAGCCCAAGAATCAAAGTCAACCCAAGGATGCTCCACCCAATAGGTACATGTGTGACTATTGCCATAGAGAGGATCACTTGATGGAGTTTTGCTACTGCAGGTTGAGGGATGAGCGTAGAGAGATAGAGTGGAAGAACCATGATAGGTTCTATCAAGGGGATAGGTCTAATGTGGCACCTCAGTGTGGGGATAGGCGAGACCATTGGCCACATCGTGTAGGTGGAGGTGGAGAAGACCATTTTCCCCGCAGTGCTCTAGGTGGTGGACGCTTTGTCGGCAGGGTACTAACTCTTGAGTAGTACGACTTTGGTCTTCCTCGCCGAGGCTTTGAGAGCTACGACGGACCAAACTTTCCTAGACATGGTGACCGGCGGTCTTAGTTTGTGCGGGACAGGGGTTTTGGGATGTTTGATTGTGATATTGCTAACCCTTCTTTTGAGCAAATGACTCGACACTAGTTCACTTCTTTTTAGACTAACCCCAGTGTTGGACCATATGCTCACCCCATTAACCGCTATTGATGCAGGATGAAGGCCTGGAGAACATATGGCTCATGGATTCCGGTTGTTCGCACCACATGACTGGCAATCATAGATGGTTCTCTAGTCTCACCCCAGTGAGCTCCAGCGAGCACATCATTTTTGGGGATAAAGGTACAGGTAAGGTGAAAGGGATTGGTGTTGTTCCTATTTCTGAGAATTTTGTTCTAAGGGATGTTACTTTGGTTGCTAACCTTCATTACAACCTTCTCTCTATTTCGCAACATCTCGAGAAGACTATGAGGTTTGTTTCAAGAAAGGTTGTTCATGAGTTTTGGATGCTTGAGAAGATATTGTTTGCCCTGTATTGCCTTTTAGGAAGGTTTTTTGTGTTGATTTCTCGAGCTCTCACGGTCCTTCTTGTTGTTTGGTGGCTAGTCCCTCCTCTGATTTGTGGATGTGGCATAGGAGGCTAGGCAATTTGAGCTTTGATTTGCTTGCAAAGCTTAGCTCACTTGAACTAATCCGAGGATTGCCCAAGTTGAAGAGTGAGCATGACCAGGTGTGCCATCCCTATCGCCCTGGGAAGATGGTTGCTGCTTCCCACACACCTATGAATTAGGTGATGACAGCTCACCCTAGAGAGTTGCTTCATATGGACACAATTAGTCCTGCTCGGGTGAGATCTGTCGGTGGGAAGTGGTAATTTCTTATGATCGTGGATGATTTTTCTCGCTAGTCTTGGGTGCATATCATGGAATCAAAGGATGAGGCTTTTGAGTTTGTTCATGACTTGGTTTTGAGGTTGACAAATGAATCTATACAATGTGATAATGGCTCAGAATTTAAGAATGATCGTTTCAAAGCCTTTTGCCATAGCCAAGGTCTTGAACACCAGTTTTCATCCCCATATTCCCCCAGCAGAACGGTGTGGTTGAATGCAAGAATCAGACCCTTGTTGAGATGTCTTGGACGATGCTCGATGAGCATAGGACTCCTAGGAAATTCTGGGCCGAGGCGATTAACACCGCGTGCTACATTTCCAACTGCATTTTTCTCCGAGCTCTTCTTCATAAGACCTCGTATGAGTTGCGGTTTGGGCGGCAACCAAAAGTGAGCCAACTATGGGTGTTCAGCTTGAGGTGTTTTATGCTCAAGCAGGGGAACTTGGACAAATTTGAACCTCATAGTTCTGATGGAGTTTTTCTTGGCTATGCCACGCATTCGCGTGCATAACGCGTTTGGCTCTTGGACTCCAACAGGATTGTTGAGACTTGTGCACAACCCGTGGCTTTGAGCTTGCAGGTGATGTTGAGTTAGGTACTACCATCTTTGAAGAAGATGGAGGTGTTTCTGGTGATACTATGCCTGCTGCAACTCCAGAAACTGCTACTTCACTTTTAGAGGATGCGGAGGGAGCTCCGATACCTTCTCCTTCGACTACTTGGGAGCTACCTCTACAAGACCCACCAGTACATGTAGCAGGGCCCGCTGAGGACGCAAGGGAGGTGACCTCCAAACCACAGTCGTCTCCTATGGTCCAGTGGGATCACCCTTTAAGGAACATCATTGGTGGACTACATGAGAAAGTTACAAGATCCAGGTCCACTTCTCTTGCTATCTTTGCACACTCTGCATTTGTTGCTTCTTTTGAGCCCCATGATGTTGGACACGCTATGTCTGATCCGAATTGGGTCAATGCCAGGCATGAGGAGCTAGAAAAAATTTAGAGGAACCAAGTTTGGGTTTTAGTCTAGCCTCCACCACACTGCAATCCTATAGGTACCAAGTGGGTGTTTAAGATCAAGTAGGGAGAGGATGGAGTTGTCGTGAGAAACAAGGCTAGGCTAGTTGCTTAGGGTTATTGCTAGAAAGAGGGGATCGATTATGAAGAGACCTTTGCCCCTGTAGCCAGATTAGAAGCCATTTGCATTCTTTTAGCTTTGGCAGCTTCGAAAGGGTTCAAACTGTACCAAATGGAAGTGAAGAGTGCATTCTTGAATGGGTATATACAAGAAGTGGTCTATGTGAGGTAGCCCCTAGGCTTTGAGCATCCCAAGTATCCAAACTGAGAGTTCAAGTTGTAGAAGGCTTTGTATGGCCTGAAGCAAGCTCCCGGGGCTTGGTATGAGAGACTTAGGAAATTCCTAGTTGCCTAGGGTTTTGAGATGGGGATTGTGGACAAGGCTCTGTTTTTGCAAAAGCATGACAATGACCTTTTGATCGTTCAGATATATGTGGATGATATCATCTTTGGTGGCTCTTCTCATGCACTTGTGAGCAAGTTTTCAGAGCAGATGAGGAAGGAGTTTGAGATGAGCATGATGCGGGAACTTTAGTTCTTCCTAGGGCTCCAAATCAGAGCAAGTACACGAGGGATCTACTTCAGAAGTTCGAGATGGCGGATGTTTGGCCTCAGATGACTCCGATGAGTATATCCACCATGCTGGACAAGGACGAAGATGGCGAGGAGGATGATTAGAAGGTGTACCGAGGGATGATCGGGTCACTGATGTACCTGACTGCCATGAGGCTAAATATACAGTGCATTGTAGGTTTGTGTGCTCGTTTTCAGGCATCTCCAAGGGATCACACCACACCACTATGAAGCGGATCCTGAGGTATGTCAAGTTCACCCTAGAGTATGGTATGTGGTACTCTACGGATTCGTCGCTTTCCCTCCTCGGGTATTCTGATGCTGATTTTGCGGGGTGCCGATTGGATCACAAGTTGACTTCCGGTACCTAGTAGTTCTTAGGTACCTCTTCAGCCTCTTGGTCTTCTTGCAAACAACCTAGCATAGCTCAATCCACTTGTGAGGCAGAATATATAGCTGCTGCTAGTTGTTGCTCTAAGATTATATGGATGCTTGCTACTTTGAAAGATTATGGCCTAACCAATGGGACGATACCACTCTTGTGTGACTATTCTAGTGCCATTAGCGTTGCTAAGAATCCAATGCTCCATTCTAGAACCAAACACATAGATGTGAGATATCACTTTCTGAGAGATAGCTATGAGAAAGGCCTCATTGATGTAGTGAATTTAGCGAGTGAGAACCCTGTGGCTGATATCCTAACTAAACCATTAGACCTAGATGACTTCACTCGTTTGCGAGGAGAGTTAGAGGTTTGCTTTCCATTTTAGTCAATGGGAGTTTTGTTAGCTTTTAGTTTTCGTTTTGAGTTTCTTTTGCTTCTTTGTGCTCTTTATATCATACTCATGCATTGCATCATGTACATTTGTAGTATACACTTGCACTTGAGCTCGATTGGAATGACTAGCTAGTTTTTGCTCGTGCTATGATGTACACTAGTATGCTTGATCATGGTTGGCTAGAGCTCATTTGAATCTATTGTATACTATGTGAGAGCCTAGTCACGTTTGTTTTTCTGAAAATCATAAACTTGATCACCACTTTATGTGGCAACCTAGCATGTGTAGGAAGTTGAATGCTTGAGCTATCTTTCCATGCTTGGTTGTTCTAGTTGCTTACCTTTGTTAGTTGATTCCTAAGCTTTCATGATACCTTGCCTAATCTAAAATGTAAATTAATTTCCATACATTGGTATCTGTTTGAGCTGAAATGACAAGATCTAGGTGGATTTGTTCTATCTCACTGACCTGGTTTGAGGTTGCTCACTTTTGCACTTGGGTGAGAACTCAAACCTGGCTGTGAATGACTAAAACCTTTTCTTAAGCTTCTGATGGTCTTCCTAGGCCTAGGCTTGGCATTGGTTGGTGAGAAGTGGCATGACAAGCCCTGGCACATGCTTAGAACTCGCATGAAATGAAAATGCTAAATATGTAATTGCAAGTCTCAGAATTGCTTATGGCTTATTGGATATGCTCAGGTTAGGATTAGCACACCTTGTATGCATTGCTAGCATTTTGCTGTTAATGCATATCTTGCTAGATGCTATTCTTGTTGGTGGTGTTTGTCTTTTGAACCAAACCTGAAAATCATGCTTTGCTCTTGACCTGAGTAGACAGGTTCTCTTGAGCTTGTTGCATGCCCTGTTGCCCTCACATGCTCTGTATGCTAGAACGTGTATATGCTAGCTTTCCATCCCTTTTGAGCTCTCTGTTACACCGAGTTGCATTTGCACAACATTTTTCTCATGGGACTTGATGTGTGCATTGCCAACAAGGGGGAGAGCGGAGTCACCAACCAAGGGGGAAAGGTAACCTCTTGGAGAGTTGGTAGAGAGCATCATTCTAGGGGGAGAGCTTACATTATGAGATGGGCTAAAACGCAGGGGGAGTTGGAGTTTTAGCATGCTCTTTTGGCCAGCTATGTCGAGCCTTTGCCTTTTTCTAGAGGAGCTGGTCCTTTGCTTCTATCATGACTGTGTTGAGCTCTGCCTCTTTCTTGTGGGGTCATGCTTTGTTTATCGGCTGTGTTGAGTAGTTACCCTTGTCTTAGGGGGGCGATCCTTTGGCTTTGCTCTTGTTCACTTCTACTACTCTCGTTTTTTCCTTTCTTTGTCTTTTGAGCACTTAAGTGGATTTTCTTTGTTTTTTCCTTCTTCTGTTGTTCTTTGTTATGCTTTTCTTTCTTTGTCTATGATTTCAGGTGGTTGGTTAGGGTGTTGACAAGGTACTCATAAAGGGGGAGATTGAGGGACTCAAGTGTACTGAGTCTGGTCTTTCGTCCTGGCTGTGATGAGCGCTTGTCAACACCGAAGACTTGCTGAAGTATGAGCGAGCAGAAGCCCACCTAAGTGTGACATGGTGGCAACGCCAGAGTGGACTTGGCATGACAAAATTCCTGCCGAGCGGACTGGCAGGTGGCTTGGGCTGCATTCCAAGTTAGCTCGGCCCATAAGAGTCACCTTAGGGTGCAGGACGGTGTCGTGAGCCGTAAAATCACTCAAGATTGGAGGCCCAAAAAGCGTTACTAGTTCGAGCTGTTAAAACCGGGCCCAACTATCATTTCCTAGTTTGAGCGACAAAACCAGGAGCTTGGTTGCCGGTATCCCGAAATTGGAGTTACCCCCGAGGGATGAGCTACTAGACACATGGAGGATATCGGGACAAGGTAGAGAAACCGAAGTTGCAAGGACTCCATCGTGGCCGTTCATCCAAGTTATTGCGGTCTTTTCTAGCCCCTACGGGCCTTCTTAGTGTAAGAATCTGTAATATAGGGGGTCAAGTGCAAAACTACCGTAGGGCTTAGTCTGTAGTATAAATAAAGAGGTGTCTGCGAGGCTGCCATTTTTGTTTCCAAGAAAGAGCTTAAAGTTTAGAGGGTTTTAGCTAGCCCCATTCTAAGAGGGTAGGAAGTGGGAGGCGGCATGGGGGATGAATTGCACCACTTGTACTCAGATCTTATGATCAATTTGGTGAAGAAATAGATGGATTTCATGGCTAAAGCTTGAGTGTTCCTCCCCTTCCCTTTGTCTTTGGTTTTTGGGTGAAATCTCAAGGGCTTTTGGTGCTTTGGTTTGCCTACGAGATTTCCCCTTCTTTTTTTGCTGTTCTAGACTTGCAAGGACATGGATATTATGTCTTAGAACATCCCAATCCTAAAGGATTGCCACTAGCAAGTCAGATTTGAGGTTTCCCCTTTCTTGCCCAATCATTGTCTTATACACGAGATCTGAAATTCCCGCTAAACCTGTGATCTTTTTTAGTAGATCTTTTTGGAATAGCTTTAGAATGGACCCTAGATAGCCTGTTCCAAATCTCGTGAAGTTTGGACAAGATTTGGTCAAGTTTTGGTTTGAAAACTCATTTCTAGGCTGTTTCACTAGACTATCAGGCTCTGCCACAAGACTATCCGGTACACTACCGGACAGTCCGATAGCTTGTACCGGACAATCCGGCGCTGGGCCTGGCTGCTGCACCACCGTAATATCCGGCGTGGCCTACCAGAATATCCGATGAGACCTACCAAAATATCCAGTGTCTGCTATCGGAATACACAGTGATTTGCTAGCAGCCCTGTTTTGGTTGGTGTTTGGCTCTCGGAGTTTTGCTCTAGCTTTGTCTTGAGTCTTTCCACTGCATGCCCATACTCTTCACTTGCTGATCTTCAGTGGGACTAACTTTGGTGAGTTGAGTGGCTGGTGGGAGCTCTCGCGAGGTTTGTTGCTCTGCTAGTCTTGCGATCACTCTTTTGGTCGTTAAGACAAGTTCTCTTCCACTAGTGTCACTTACCCTTTGTGTCCTAGGGTCTATAGCACTCTGGTTGCTATGTGATCTTGCACAGTTGAGAAGAGAGGGTTTTTGGGGTCGTAGGTTTTTGGTGTCGACCTATTCACCCTATGATGCCCCCAGCATCTCAAAAGCCTTAACACATAATTAGATGAATGCTATTGATGGATTTGGACTTAATCATGCTAAAAGAGGAGTGAGAACTAGGTGGAGAAATCACTAAGACCAAATTTTTCTATTTGGATATACAAAATCTCCCATGGTTTGAATGAGTAACACAAAATACAGAAGTTTTCATGTGAAACCCCGAATATAAAAGTTTTGGTACTCATTTTGTAGATCATTTTGCTTTAGACCATGACTAAGAATCAAAAGTTAAGATCCCTCAAAACTCAAGTCAAAGGTGGTTGAGCAAGCTCGAAAGCATAGGTTTTGGTAGTCTTGACCAAATTTGAGCCCTTACAAAACTTTCAATCCATTAAGCACGTTTGCTCAAACTTTATACTAAACTTGTTGTACATACCATGAGCTACACTTTTGTTATATTGGACATGAGTTATTTCAAGTTGCACCCAAATATCTCTTGAGATCAGCCAAGTTAGTCGACACTTAGAATAATTCCCAAGTCTGGATTTTCAGTTCTTTTCAAATTTCATTCTGAAATTACTTTCCATCTCACTATACAACCACAAAAACTACCTTTCTAGGAAATGAAATTAGATTTATCACCTTTCAAACGCATCTGACCTTGAAGTGATTGGACCTTATTGGTCACTCAAAAGTTTGAAACAAGGACCCTACATAAATTGAAGCCGTTGTTTGATCAAACCTCTAGATGAATTTGTGCCTGTAATTCAAAATATAATGCGATCTAGCCCAAGCCTTTCAATAGCAAACTTGTAGAAAATTTCATCCTTTACAACTTTGGTTATTTGTGTGATGACATGCATAAAGGTTGGAATAGGGTTTTGGGGCCATTTTCTGTCAACTAGTGAAATCTGCCAAATAGACCTGAATAGAGAATTCAAATTTCAAGAAAACAAAAGGCATGATCATGCAAGACTTTATAGAAAAAAGTTGTAGATCATGATATACTGAACAACATTGATATAAAACTCCTTTTATGAACATGGCCATAAAATGGACTTTTAGAATTTTTAAACTGCTAGGTTTTGTTGGTCAAACTGAAGATAGAATATTTGAATTCAAATTTCTCCTCAAATTTCAATAGAACATGGTATCAAGGCTTTTGATAAAGTGGTAGATCACAAAGATTACTACAATTATTATGATTAGCGTTTTCCCAAATTCGGCCTCTAAATTGGTCAAAAAGTCAAATTTCAGAGGTGTAGAAAACCAGTCAAATGTGTTTCTTCATTTTTCCTGTTTTCCCCCTCCCTTGTCTCAATGACGTGTGGGCCCGTCGATCCAGCGCGAACGGCCATGCCCAGGCCATGGTCGCCACGCGGCCGGCAGCCATCGACGCCGCTGCCCCCGCTCTCTAACCACGCTACCCACACCCCGGCCTCACCTGGACACCATCCCGGCCTCATTCACGCTCACCTCTCTCACTTGCCTCCCTCCCTCTCGCTCTCCCTGCTGCGACCGCGCTCACGCGGAGCACAGCCACCATTGGTAAGCCACAGCGAGCTCGCCGCTCCGCCCCTCCCTTGTCCCTTCCATCCAACCACGACAAGCATCGCCACCGCGTCGACACCCTCCACCGATTCCCCCGTAGCCGCGACGCCCTACGCTTCCATCCATCCCTCCCCACGCGCGCGCCACCGTGAGCCGCGGTGCTCCGCCAGCCGTCGCCATGGAGGCCCACCACCAGCACTCCCTCGGTGCCCCTATCCCCTCCTTCGGGTGCGGCATGTACCCACGCGGCTCGCGCGCTCTCCAGCCCCACCGCCCCTGCCTCCTCGGCTGGATCCGGGAGCAACGCGACCCCATGGACGCCATTGCCGCCCTTCAATTCACGGTGCGTTCCCGGGCCTCCCGGACCTCCCCACGCGACGAGGTCTGAGGGAACGCGTTCCCCGTCACGGGGAACATCTTCTCAGAGCTCGTCGGCTCCAAGTGCGCGCCCCCACGCGACGCGCCGCGCGATAGAACCCCGGTGGCCGCGCGCCCCTTCCCTGTCGACCGGAGGTTGAAGAAGATGAGCTTTTTGCAGAGAAACCCCTGTATTTTCCTCTATTTTCGTGCTACTTAAGCTGCTGCTTACTGAGTCTTTGCAAACTTCTTTGCAGGCCCCTGGAGTCTACTATTAATTAGTTATAGGTCCTTGGTCTGTGAGTTTTTGGATTAAATGCATTTTCTTGAATCTGAAACTTTGGAAATTCACTAAAAATCATATAAAAATGCTAAAAGCGCAAACTCAGTTGCATGGTGCTCCTACTTAGTAGATATACAGAATGGTGTAGATGTGGATCCATGAAATGACCTTTTTGCCCCTGATTTGTTGCATGCATGTTAAAACGAAATAAATACCAAAGTAGCTTAAATGGACTCCAGAAATTATAAAACTTGGACAGTCGCTATGTTGACACATTTAGGCACCGTGGAAATTTTGGTAGCCATAGCACTCATGTCAAAATGCCAGATCTACCTTTGTACTTGATTTTTGAGCTAAAAAGGAGTAGAAAAATACTTGCTATATGAAAAGTGCTCCAAATATTCTACCATAAATGGTACGTACTCTTTGACACAGATGTAGCCTATTGTAAATGTGGGAGGCCCTGCATGTCATGTTTTGTGGGTGATTTGAAATAGACAAACACTTGCATGATAAAACAAATAATAGGAAAATGTGAACCTTATGTGCAACATAAATTCTGAGAAAAATCATGGTGCTTAATAGTTAAGTCTAGGCTCCAAAAAGTAGTTTTGTGGATTTTATTGATACTGTTTTGAGCTACATGTGAAATAGGCTAAAACAAATATGTGGAAAATAGATGTCCTAGCAAACCTAGTTATTTTGCTTGCTAATTTTTGTACCTGATGTTTGTGCTCTGTTATGCTTCTTGTAAAAATGTGAGAGTCAGGAACATTTGCTGTGATTTATAACAAATCTAAGAAGTTAAATGCTATGGAAATTGCTTGAATTTTAGTAATTAATTTATAACTCCTTTGTGGCTGAGATTTGGCCAGAGACATTATAAAGTATTTATCTTAATGTCATAATTAATGGAGCTCATTTGGAACTGTCTAACAACCTGAGCTCAGATAGGGGTTTTATTCATAAAGGGGGACGTGTTGCATTGGATATATACATAAGGATTTAATTAAATCTGAAATCAATTGTGAATGTGGTCTAATTTACTTGCTGTATACTGTTGATTACTTGCACCAATGTCATATGCATGCATTCGCATTCATTTGCACTCACTTGCATAATATCCTACATATGGACCCCGCGAACGAAGGTTCGACACAGGAGCAGCCCCTGATCGAGGAGCCAGACGACGAGCCCCCGCATCAGGAGCCAAAGGGTCAGCTGCAGGAGAGCCCACAGCTGACACTCAACTTCACTCCAAAGGCACCCGCTAACCTTAGCAAGGAAGGTAGGCAGGACCATGATACTCCCAGCTAATATAGTGTTGATTGCTTAACGTTTTCGCATCCGCATTAGGAGTTGATTGAAAACACCTGCATTAGATTCCCTGGCCGCCCTAGCCCTAGCGCCTATATTTAGAGTCCGTAGGACGAGTATGCCTAGAATTTGCTAGGTACGAGTAGACACGGGTGAATGGAGTCACTCTTCGCGTAGGTGATGGGGGATATACGTGGGAATGCTACGATTAGTAAGGATATACCCTTGGCATCATAGTTATTCCCGGAAATTAAAATTGATTCGAATCGTTGATGCTCACCAGGTGTTAGAATGCCAATGTCTTTGACGTTCATCGTAGTAACTATTTGAATACATTATATCTATTATTCATGTTTTCAAATTCCACTTGCTTGTACTTCTTGTATGTTACATTTCTGCAATTTATTATTATGATGATATATGCTACTGTTAAATCCTGTTACTTTATGTTAATATGTCACTGTTTAAAATTTATGGATAAAGATCCACTTGTTAGTAAGCAAGCTTTGCGTTAGCCGTAAGCCACTCCATTAAGTCCTACTGAGTAATTAGTACTCAGGGTTTGCCCCCACATTTTGAGTGCAGGTATGGAGTTCTTGGTGTGCACCTATGTTGGAGGTGGTGCATGTCTCCATCAGGGATGAGAGTCATCATGTGTGGCACACGAGCGACATCGGTGGGCTCGATGTTGTTTCATTTAATACAAGACTTTTGAATGTTATTATGAACTTCAAACCTTAATTTTCGCTGCAAGATACTTTTGAACTTGCCATGCAATGGCACTATGTTGGAACCTGTATTTTATTTCAAACTGGTTTGTAAACTTAGTCTACTTATGCTATATTCAACTGCATGTGATTATGTAACTATTGTGGCTCCATCAAAAGCTGGATGTGTATGATGTTGGTTCCTCTGGGATTGGGTAATATCGGAAGCCGAATGACTCTCGATAGATGACTAGATTTAGTTCAGTCTAAGTGCACTATGAGCCATGTGGTGGTAGATGTGCTTAGCTCGGATTAAATTGGCGGTTCCACCACACACCCCCCTCTAGGTCACCCTTTCGGTCCTCAAAAGAAGATGGCAATTCTCTTTCAATCCTTCAAGACCAAGCTGTATGCCAAGTATGTGAAAGAAGGCAAGGCACTAGAATATGAAAAATTCCAAAGTTAAGGAGGGATTGGGAATTGTTTATACAATACAAGAAATCCTAAGTAGGCTACTCACGTTCCGCAAAAAATATATATAATTCAAGCCAAAGAAAGTACGATCATAGCGTTGTCCCAGTGGTTATAGAAAAGGTATCGAGGAATGGAACATCATGGAGTAGAGCTCCAACAATGCGAGGTCAACCTACCTACGCCATTTGGCCCAAACGCTCAAAATATTGGTATTATACACACGGGTGAAGTTAGTCAGTTGATGGGAGCATGGTCTTTAAGGACACCATCGATAAGTCCTCGAAGGGAGAATCCGTCTATGATAGAGAAAAGGACGAGCTGACATGGGCCCTAGAGAATAGAGAGCACCCTAGTAGAATAAGAGGGTTTGACAATGTGTTGTGAAAGATTGTGTTTCCTAGACGGCGGAGAACCTTGAGCAAGGCGGATGTGAAGATCCATAGCTTACAAGATAACCTAGCTAAAGTCAAAGCACCCTTAAATTATGAGGTTGAACGTAAAGTTCAAAAAGCTTTGGAAGCAGGTAGTCATAACCCCTCAACCACGCAAATGGTGCTTCATGGTGACACGCATGTTAGTCCCTACTCCTACAATAAGAGTAGTGTCACTTCCACACAGCTCCCTAAAAACAAGAACCAGGAGGAGGCTCAACAACAACGTTACCCGGTCAATGACCTCAGCAATGTTGCTCGTGTGATCTACATATACCCTCGAGGAACCTAACCACACCCATAGCGTGCAGTTTGGCTTCACCAATGAGTCTAGGACAAAGATACCACTACTACGAGATTCTACCTTGGTACTCCATTGCCTCAGTGGAGCAAATAGTCCCTAGGAATGAGGACTTAGAGCTCGAACATGAAGAAGGCGATGGGGAAAGGACACTAAAAGAGTCTATCCACGCAATGATTCTATGGCAAAGGCCTACATTATGTTACTGCCACCAAAAGGCGACGGGGGAAGGACTAATGCTGCATCAACAATACCCAGGGGTGCCTCACCTCTAGACTCCTAACGCCGCAGGAGCCCAAGCATTGACCCTCACATGTAGGAGCTCGAGCATCTATCCAACTCCCTGCAGGAGCGCCAGCAATGACCCTCCTCCATGCAAGAGCCCTCCACTATGCAAAAGCTCAAATCAAGTACAAAAACAAGCTGCTCCTCGGTTAAGGGGACCTTCAAATCTGAAAAAAGCCCCCTTATGAGGAAACCGATGAGGAAACAACAAAGGTCGTGGCTCGCCATGTAAAGGAGCAGTTGGCGCCAAAACAAACAGAGAATAGGCTGAAAATAAATCCGAAGGTCAAGGCACATTTTAAGAAGGTGAGTAAGACTTGTGAGAAGACCAAATTATCAGACTACGAGCGTTAGTTACAAAAGCCTTGTCATCATGTCATCCAACCATCCCAACCAACTAATTAGAAGGGGTCTACGGCCGCTCTTGACTGTGAGCACGGCTGATATATTTGTTTTACACTCTCGAGAGGTTACACACTTTCACCACAGGCAGTGTTTTCTCTTTCTACCACACACTTCCTTAGGTGTTTGGCCAGGGTCACATAACGAGGTCGCGAGATAACTTTATCTAGTCTGCCTTACACCCACTAAGGTTTCGCCCATGTACTCAAGTCCGCAGACCCTAGGGGCCCTCTCTTGTGCCACTCAAACCGCCATGGTGCTTATAAGACCGGAAAAGCTAAATTTTGACGAATCCCATAGCCCATGTAGGCCTCATGGTTGCGCTGTAAAGACAGGAAGACAAGCTCCTAAAATACGGTCCTTAAACCCGAGGCAGAAAATTTCACCAACCCAAAAATATCTTATTAGAACAAATCATCGTGCCATTACTTCCACCCTACATGGGTTTCCAACACCAACACATATAAGTGAGGTTTCCAACTCCTCATGAAGCAAGATCACAACATTAGCACATAGATATTATGATTATTATACCCAACCCAAACCAGACTGCAAGGCTAAGCATGATCTACCCGAACCAACCAAATCTAGAAGGAGTTATATCTAATAAACCCTAGCATAGGACTCAAATTTATGACACAGCATGCATACTATCTAACTACTCTATAAAATAAAATAGGTAGTTGAAAATATGATCAAGGACATTTGCCGGTTCCAAACTCAATTTGCTTAGAAAACCGCATTCATCTTACCAACATAAATGATTGAAACAAAGAATCACATAGAAAAGCATAAGAAAAGTACACCAAACATATTCAAAGTAGTTTGAAGCATGCTCAAAAAGATAGAGATCGTCGATTCAAATCCGTGAGCCAAGAATCGCCAAGAATGGACCTAAATGAGAAAGGAATGACCTTTTGAAGTTCAGTGGCATTTTTGTAAATATCTACATCTTTTGAATTTTCTGGAAAAATAAAACAACGACGGCGACGTCAGCCCAACATCAACGGGCCGCTGGCGCTGTACCGTGGACCACACTCGTGGACGCGTGGTCTTTGGTCCACCGTGCGCCGGGTGCACCACAAAGGGGTACCGGCCGGGTTGCTTAGGGCCGTCGGATGAAGAATGGATGGGCGGAGGGCGGTGCCGGCTCGGGCTCGCCAAAGAAGAGGCCATTGGTGGCTGTCACTGGCGAAGCTTGCCGGAACTCGGTGGATCTTGGTGTCTGGTTGCCCATTTCTTGCGCAGTGAGGCTTGGCGGAGAGTTGGGGTCGCGACTAACTCAACCATGGTACTTGTTGGCGTTTCTTAGCCTACTGAAATAAATCCACAAGCGCACGGAAACACATTGTAGCCTTTCACCCAAGAGCATTCTAGGGTATCAAAATATATGAGGAGCGAGGAGTAACTCAACATAAAACGGATAGGAACGAACAGTAAAACCAGCAATTGTAGAGATAATTAATAGAGCAGAGCAGAATCACTACTTTAGATAAAACAACTAACTTTACTAAACAAACCAGAACCCTAATCAGCTGATTTACTAGGACACTGAGGCTGTAGAACCACTTCGAAGCACCAGAGTGTTGATAACCCAGACGAGAAAGGCAGGCACTATAGGACTCAGCTATGCATCGATGACAACTTATCCGAACGACTGGGTTAGACTACATAGGACACACACCCGATGTCACCAGGTGGGACTACCAACCAAAACTGCGTGGGACAAGATACCTTCCTAAGGCAAACTCTAGTCTAGACACCACGTCTACACAACCGAGTTTACTACTACACTAGTTCGAAGCCAGAGAGCAAGCACAACTGTATAGCTAAACTACACAGTGCACACTTGGCACCCGTAAACTACTAAGCAGGGACTAAGTATGTAAGTAAATTAAGTATGAAATAAATAAAGCAGAGGAGCAAGGAACTTTACTGTATCCTCGAAATAGAGTAATATTTTCTCTGAGAATAAGAGCTCAAGAATAGAATACCAAAGAGAAATCCGACTCCTTTACTCTACAACTCACTAGTCACTCTTGATACAATTGGCTTTCTCTACAATGCCAAGGGTGGCCTCACTACTATACTCTACACTCAACTACACAACTACACTATTCTTCTCTTGATCCACCACACCGTGCAAATGACCTCCCGAGGGGTATTTATAGCATTGGAAGCTGAGGGGGGTACTTGTAGGTGTGTAAGGTCAGTAGTGAGGTAGGTCGATGGCCGAGCGGCCACGGTGCATGGCCGGGCGGCCATGTAGGGTGGTTGGGCGGCCACTCGATTAACCGACATTGTTGATCCAATGGTTGACAGGCACTCCCGAGTCGGTTGGCGGTTAAAGTACTTGATGCACGTGCAATTTGGAGTTGGTGCATGGCCGAGCGGGCACTCCCATTGGCCGGGCGGCCACTCCCTGGATCGCTGACGTCATCAATCCGTTGTATGATGGCCTTCCGATCCTTGGATTCATTGGATTATTGGTTGCATGGTTGGATTTGTCTCCTTTTGTGTTTCCTTGCATGTAGGTTGAAGATTGTGTTTTGTGACATGGCCGAGCGGCCACATGTAATGGCCGGGCGGCCACTACACTTGGGCTGAAAGGCTGCCTGGGCCTGCTGATGGCCGGGCAGCCATGGGAGATGGCCAGCCGGCCATGCACTTTTGGCCTTTTGCCTTTACCTTGCCACTTTGTCTCTATTTTGGTCATTTCTTTGATATTTTGTACGTGACAAACTCCTGCATCCATCTTTTGTACACAACTCGTGGAACCAGTTAGTAATACATGAAAGCTTGATAAATTATGCCCTCAAACATGAAATGTTGGTGGTCGAAATGGGTTTTATCGACCACCAACAATACTATTGACGCCGATGAGGGCTGAGAAGGTGAGGCGACGATGGCTTGCGGCGGAGCCGAAAGAAGCTCGGGGTGGTGGTTCTCTAAGGCGCGGGGGGAGGAAAGGAGGAGCGGAGAGCGGTGCTGGTGGAGGAGATGTCGCACGAGAGGGCTCCGGGGTGCCTTTTATAGCTTGGGGAGGGAGAGAGAGGGCTGCAGGGGAGCTCATGGAGGTGGCCGCCATTAAAGGTTGAAGATGCCGTTTCACTGAGTAATTGAAGGAATTAAGGTGGGGATTAAAGGGAGGATGGTTGTGGCCGGCTCGGTGCACAACTAATCCAAGATAAATGGCAGGATTAAAGGGAATTTAGGGTCTGTTTGGCATGGCTGCGCTCCACCTTTTGTAGCTCTGCTCCCAATCGGGTGAAGGAGAGAGAGCAAGGGGGGGTGGCAGCTGAAGGTGGAAGGCGAGCCTGACAGGCGGGCCCCACCTGACAATGAGAGTGGTGGCGGGTCCAACGTGCAGCGAAAGAGGGGAGAGGGAGAGCGTGCGGACCGGCGGCCTGCTGGGCTGGGAAGGAGGAGGCGGTTGGGCCAAGGAGAGAGAGAAAGAGAGTTGGGCCGTGGAGTTTTTTTTAAGCTTTTTCCAAACTTCTTTTCAAACCGTTTCAAATGGGGTTTAAATTTATTTTTGACCGCAGTTCACACTATCCATTTTAAATTCATTTTTCACACATAAACATTATGTATTGAAGAATGAATGCAACAAACATCTTTATAGCCTATGTTATATTGAATTTAATTTAGAAAATAATTCGTTTCCTTCATTCAAATGTATTGGTATTTAATAAATCTTAGTAAATTTTAGAAAATTAGGAAAATTCATATTATTATTAGTGTTATTTATTCACACTCCGAAAATGGAAAATTTGGGATGTGATAGTAGACTTTCTTTGTGGTGAAGAAAGGTGTGCCCCAGAATATCCCCATCTATCTTGCTGATTGGAGAGTGAAGAATTGGTCAACTTGGCAGAGAGCTATGTAAATTGCTGAAAGGCTTGTACTGAGAGTGGCAGATGGAACAACTGGAAGTGAGCAAGGTACCAACAGTCTTGCTTAGAACAATGTTCTCTATTATAAAATTTGTGTAGGTTCTTTAATACAAGAGCTTCATTTTGTGTCCTAAGGTTGAGCACACCTAGTCCTCCAGAGTCCTTGCCCAGACGAACTTTCAGCCAGGCTACTTTTGGAGGCATTTTATCATTCATACCTTCACCAACTGTTTCACAAGTAGGCCAAAAACTATAAGATCTTTCGTATTCTTTTTCTAAATCATTTGTCGATGGTTCATTTTTTACAAATAGAATGATTCAGATTGTAACATTTTTGTAGTTTAAAATTAGGTGAGGTGTATCCATTAAAAAGAGCAAACATATATTACATAGATGAAATATAAGATAAACGGGGCTACAAGCTATTCTGTGGCAGCTAAATCAGCAATAGATGTCCACACATTAGCCACTTCGTTGATGCATCTGGGGATTTCTCTGCCACTAACTGCAACATGTGTAATGTTCGGACATCATGATAAGTGGAGGAATAAAACATATTTTGTAAACCACATATTTGAAGATATTATTATTTTTACAAGTGTCTATCGTTGTTCATCATGTTAGCTTTTCTTCTCTTTATAATTCATTTTCTAACTACCCAACTAATTAAAGAAAGCCTCAAAACAAATGAAAATAATGGATAAACAAATTATTTTCAATACAAACAAGGGGATGAAAATGCATTTTGTCTTTCTAATCTAAAAATTAAATTAAATGCATGTGGTCCTTTAGTTATGCAGCATGATCGATAATTCAGATATTAGAAAAGATTTGCAACATGATTTACAATATTTTCAACAAACATTCAAATTTCTACTAATGTAGTAGAGGCACATCACCTTCAAATGCATGGAGTGGGAAACTTTTGATACATTTTTGTTAAGCTCCAATGGGAGGTTGATTATCCTTTAGTGTAATTAACAGTTTGGACACATTTGGCTGAACTGATACTGATACGAAGAACCATCAATGGTTGGTGCACATGCTAAATAGTGTCAATTGTACAGGCTTTTCATAGCTCTATACATACATATGAATATTCCAATGAGCTATCGATTTCTAACAAGAGAATGAGTATTAAAGTGAAAATGTCCAATGTACTTGTATTTTCGCCAGGTTATCGAAGAAACTTATATTGTCTTCTTTGTATTACGAACTAATGTACTATATTTTGACCCATGGTTCATAAAGTTTTAAAAAAGAATATTGTTTTATATGTACTATGAACTACTAGGAACTAGTGTACTGTTATTTTGATCCATCATTGATAAAAAAACCAACCGTAACATGAAGTTTTCAAAAACAAAATGTTGCGGTTCAGGATGAATGCCTACTGATCTGGTATATAAAAAACTAACAGAAAGTTTGCAGAGAGGATATGTTTTGGGAAAACTACTTATTTCATACTCCTCTTTTGGCATCGTATAATTTATAGATATAATAGCAGCTCAGGACTATAAGCCATCAAATAAAGATTCAACAGAGTAGTTCCAATTTATATATAGAAAAAATAGATGATAGCGGGAAAAATTTGCAAACCTTGAAAACCATAACCAATAACTTTTTAGCCCTATCACATTAATAATTTAGAGGTCTAGTGTCATCGCATCTCTTTTTCTGTATCGAACAATGCCACAACCACAATGCCTCAAATCATGATTTTTTCCAACTAGTCTATTGATCACTCATTATTAATTCAGTAAACATGAATGCTGTTTCCACAACTTGCATGAAAACGGTATTTAATAAACAAGAGCATGTACGAAAACAGTTTTAGGTATCATGACAACAATGTGAATCTATTGTCATAACTTGAAATTTAATACTTCTCTATATATATGTTTGATATTATATACTCCCTATATCCCACAATATAATAAGACGCACATGATTTTTAAAAAGTCAATCTTTTAAAACTTTGACCAATAATTTATGAAAAAACATAAACTTTTAGTTTATGCATGTTATGTACTTGGATTCGTATTTAAAAGTACTTAATATGATGCTAATTTTGTATTTGTTGGTAACATATTCTAAGAAATATAAATGGCCAAAGTTCCGATTTAAAGACCATGTCAAAAACTTATACGCCTTATATTATGGTATGGAGGGAGTAAATCCTTCTATGCTTATAGTCCACTATGTAAGGGAAATTCTCAATACAGTGAAATCTTTTCTAGGGCATCATCTTGCTATAAGAATAGGGTATAATTATACCACTAGGAAGTGAGAAGTGCACAGGGACACATTACAATACCATATCAACCTTTAATAATATAAAAACAAGTGCACTAAACAATATGTATTATCTTTTCTAAAATGCAATGCACAGTCACAAAATGAGAGAAGTGCACACCACATGGAGACATGGTACTGCCTAGATGTGAAGGAATGAAGGAGTGAAGGGGTATAACTATAATTTAGCAACCTAATAACAACAGTGCCATAATACAACACATCATTAAGGCATTAACACTGTTAAAACTCCTAAACAACCTGGAGTACTAGTTGTAATATTTGAACAATTGAAACAAATTTAAAGATACTTAAGGAGTTGAGCTAGCAGCGCCCTCACAACCATGGAGTTATCGATCATCTATAGTTGCATGCGATGCGCTCGCTATCCTCTGGTAGTCCATCTTCGAGGCCATACAGACCAGGCTTGAGCTGATTGTTGCAGAACTGCTGGTACACAGTGTTGTCGCCAGCCTTCTTGCAGACCCTAATCATGATGAGCTTAGGTGTGAGCTCGAAGATCTTAGCAGAGATGAGCAGTGCGCCCTTGTTCCCGTTATTTGTCTCCTCGATGCTCATATGGTACTCCTTGGTACGTGCCATGAAGCTGATGTGCCCGGCGATCTCTTCTAGCTTTGAGAGGATCTTGGACACAGGAGCGGAGGACACAAACCGCATCTGCTCCCCTGGCTCCTCAAACAGACCGGACAGGCTAAGGCTCGGCGATGACGCGATGATGTCAAACGCGTTCAGACTCTTGGGCCGGCACATGCGTGGCTGTCCCTGGACGGCGGCGGTGCTGGTACTCTCGAACGTGGTCAGCGACGGGGCCGACACCGAGGTGTGCATGCGGCTGCTGTGGCCACAGTGTTGCACACACGCCACCGGGGAGGACACATCCTCTGACGACGACGCAAGTGACACAGTCGAATCATTTTCAGAATCAGAGTCAAAGTCATACTGCTCAGGCTCGCCGAGGCTCTGTGGGATCTCCTTGAAGCCCTTCTTGAACCATGGAGTCTCTTTGATTTGCTGCATGGTAATCCGGCGTGCCGGGTCAGGACAAAGGAGACGGCGAACAAGGCGCATGAGGCTGCCGCTGAACCACGGCGGGCAGTGGTAATCGCAGCGGTGGATCCTGTGATACAGACTGGTGTCCTTCCGATTGAAAGGGAAGCGACCCGCGGCGAGAGCGAATAGCACGACGCCGCAGGCCCAGATGTCGGCCTTGGCGCCGTCGTAGCCCCGGCGCAGGAGCACCTCGGGCGCGAGGTACATGGGCGTCCCACAGACGGTGTGGAGCAGCGCCTCCTGCTGCGCCGTGCCCACGAGGGCAGAGAGCCCGAAATCTGCGACCTTGATGCTGCCGGTGTCGTCGATGAGGATGTTGTCGGGCTTGATGTCGCGGTGGTACACGCCGAGGGAGTGGCAGTACTCGAGCGCGGACACCAGCTGCTGAAACACGCGGCGCGCGGAGGCCTCGCCGATCCCGCGGCCGGCGTAGCGGATGAGGCAGGCGTCGAGCGAGCCGCCGCGGACGAACTCCATGACAACGAAGATGCTCTTCTTGTTGGCCATCACCTCGTGGATGCGCACGACGTGGGGGTGGCGCACCCGGTGCATGATCTCGATCTCGCGCGTCACCTGCTCCGGCACGGCGCCCGACTTGGCCAGGTGGTCCTTGTCCATGATTTTGATGGCCACCTCCTCCCCCGTCTCCACGTTCCGCGCGTGGTAGACCTTGGCGAAGCTGCCCTTGCCGAGAACCTTGCGCAGCTCATACCGCCCCATCAGCAGGCAAGGAACCTTCCTCATGGTGCCGTCGCCCTGGCCGCCCCCGGCGGCGGCGCCGGCGAGTGGGTTGTGTGTGTTTCAGCGGCTTTCTTCTGTTGGGGCAGGCTAAGATGGCTTTTAGAAGGAAACGCGTTAAATATGTGAGGGGAGGCGGCGTGGCTTAGGGCTGGCTGTCACGGGCTCCTTTCCAGGGCGTGTTTGATCCGTATAGTGGACGGTTGGGTAATTAACGGTGGGATTTCGGTGTGACCCGGAATCTAGCCTCCGATCTACCAACGTTCTCCGCCGCTCCCCGGATCTGCCTGCCCGAGGCAAGATGGCCCCGGCGTTCGTGTTCCCTTCGAACCTGGGCCCTGCGGGACACCGACGGCGAGCCCTCACTCCGGCTGCAGAACCGCATGTTGTCGCCGCCCTCAATGCCACCGACATCGAGGAATTCGTCAAGGGTGCGTGCTGCTGCTACCTCCACCTCCACCACCCCCCCCCCCTACCTCTAGGCAGTTTGTTGTTGGGTCGGGATCGGGGTTGCTCCTTTTCTTTAAGAATTGTATAAGATTTTTATTCATATTTTGATCGTTGAATGGTTGAAATTCGACTAGAATAGGGTTGTATTGGCCGGTAGTAAGAGTTTCTGATTTGGATGAAAATGGTAGGAGTAGTCTGTTACAACTAATGTTTTCTTTTCTCGAGCAAATCGGTGCATGCATATAAAATAATTGAGTCTGCACACCAATGCTCGCGGCCACTTCAACTGAACTTTTTTGACCTTGCCTGCAATCAATTCTGAAACTGACTCATATTGTAAAATGTACTAGTCCAAGATATGTTGTCTGTGGTTAAGAAACTCGATCTAGCTTTGGAAAAGGTGGATGCAACCTGCAAACAAAAGCTATTTAAACTTTTGCCTCAGTAGCCCTACATAATACTGGTACCCAAATTATTCATGGATCCCAATTCTCCATTCTCAATATTCCACTACTAGCTATTGCTTGATAGGAATTTCACATTTTCCAATAATTCTGATGCTATTGGCTTTAGCGTTACTTCTGGTAATATTGGCTTGGTAGCTTGCAATTAGAAATTTGTTATCCTAATTCTCCAATTTAGTTTATTTTATTTTTTATGGAAAGAACCTTGTAAATGTTTACAAACTCGTCTTATTCTGATTCGAATTGGAGGTGCGTCATATGATCTGTATGACAAGGAGCTGTTTTGCATTGCGAAGAACAGTTGATTAATTTGAAAAGATCACTCATGAGATTCTAGCAATTGCTCTGCACGTGATGTTGTTACCCAAAACTGTACAGGCATGGAAGTAACTAACAATTATAAAAAATCTCTCGTTGTGAAAATAAAAATGCTTCAGAATAAGGATCCTCAATCTAGGCTGCAGAAACTAGATATGAAGAAAGGGAGCAGATGCACTTTGGCTAGAATTGAAGTTGAAGACTTGAAGTTGATCTCTGAGATAAGTATTCATTTTAAGCTGACAGTTCTGTGAGGCATATGCTCCCAGTGGAATCGGCATTGGCTGAAGTTGACGTGCTCACAGCCCATACTAGCAGCACCTCTACCAGGATTGCAGCAACAATACAATTTGTAGGCAAGGAGACGATACCAAAGAAGGTATTATACTTTCTCATCATTGTGTGGCCCATACTTCCTTCTGCACTTAAAAATCACCCTGGACATTATTGGTATTCCTCGTAGATCACTATAAAATAAATGGAGGAAGGCTGTATAAGTAGGATAATTTCCAAAATATATTTACCAATGGGTCATCACAGGCGCATGAGCAGGCGGTGAATGCCTTAGGTATGTTATGATTTACACCTAAGTCAGAACATCAGTTTCCTACTCAGTTTTGTAGACCAATTATTTGAATTTCCAATCCTTTTCTCTTGTCAGGCATTTTCTGGAATGAATAGATTCAACCAAATCCCATAGAGTAAGGGGGCATTTTAGCCTCTGGTAAGGCATCTTGGACCTGTTTGCCGAATTCTTGCTGAAACCTCAGTTGCTTCCATGCAAATATTGTTGTGACTTTGGCAGGCTTGGCCTTCTCTGTGTTTGTGTTTTTGGGGAATGGCATGTTGCTGTCGCAGGTGGCTCAAGGCAATTCTTTTGATGTGTTGCTTGCTGTTTGCTCAGGAGAGGTGACCAAGTACACCCCCCCCCCCCACACACACTTTTTTTTTTGTTTCTTGGTTCTACAATGTTCTATTGGAGATGTGCCCGATTGCATTTGAGGTGCTCAGAGTACTTAATTTGGTTCGGTTTTCTATGAGATATTGGAGTACTTGTGGGAAAACAAACAATCTTCAAACTGATGAGATGCTACATTTTTCCCAAAAGCCACTGAACAAACTAGGAAGCAGTTTATGTTTCAAATGTGAAATAGTATAGTGAGCTACTTATAGACAGCAAATTATTTTGCTCTGTAGAAGCAAGTTGTGCCCATGTTTTTATGCTACCCCATTTAGGTTGAAAATGTTGGAGCCGTGTCTCGTTGGCATGGTTGTCTATTCGATTTATTCAAGGCCAACTCCAACGGCACAGTCATTTTGAGTATTCGTTTGAATTAAAGAATAGAAAAGAGTATTGCCGTTGGAGATAGTCTAACAACCAACGGCGATGTATCAAATTCCTTCTAGAAAAACAAAAAGGCTGTTGCAGTAGTTTGCGCAAAGATTTGATTCAAAACATTGAATTTGTCCACTCAACGTATGATGCCGCCGAGACGGCCTCGCTCGTCAGCTTATTCATGGTGTCGCTGCTTGTCGGCTGGTTCACATGCACCGATGAGACCGATGGCACAGGGGTGAACATGAGCAGCATGCATCTTGTGGTTCAATTTCGTTTCCAGTTTAGTTCACGACCATGATGTAGGCATCTTTTATGCTGCTTCCAGATATTTGAATCAATTGCCATAAATATTTACATGGGTCTGTGGACTGGTAGTCAAAGTTTTGTGCCTTGCTTATTACCAGCATATGAAAGAACTGCAGGGCAAAGTTCAATGTCAACAAAAACGGATTGCCAACATTTCCAACTGGAAGAGCGCCAAGGAACAATTGGAAGGACTGTTGCAACTGTATACATCCTTATCTGGTCTCTGTACATTTAGACCTAGTTTAGGTAAGCTCAGCCTAAATGTGGCAAAAAAGATGGCTCTTCAGGTGTTCTTACCTTTAGAAATACAGCACTCTTCATCCTGTTGTGATTTAATTGAACTTTTGTGTGCGTTTTATTATTATAGAATTGCGTTTCTACGACAGACTATCATGTGGTGGTGTAACGTTGCTGATCTAATACGTAATAATTCATCTATAAGGCAACTTCGTATCGGGAGTTCAGAGTGACTGATTGCTTGGATTATCGGAGTAAACAACATGCAACAGAGCAAGCAAACTCGCAGCAAAACAGTGCGAGGCAGCCGGCAAGAGGAAGTAGACCAGACCAGGCGCGCCGATCGTTGCTTGGTCAGAGAGGCGGCCCCTCAAACCCAGGATCGGAGCATCAATCAATTGGCTATACGGCTGTCTGGCATTGGTTTGCTGCCGGTCATTGCCTTGCAAACCGAAGCATCGGGCGGAAGCCAGGCGTGTCCCCTTTGACCTTGCCACGTTCGCTATTCTAATCTCAGGCAGCTGGCCTGCGGCTGCGCTGGTCCGGCGGTCTGCTCTTTGCTCGTGTGCCGGCGCGGCGCCGCGGTGCGCCTGCGTGAGCGAGAGCCCCGTGACCGCGGGACGCCTTTTGCGAGCCTGCCTGCCGCCCACTTGTTTGGCTGCATTTGCACGTAGGTTCGCCGTGGCAGAGCCGGGTTTACTTTTTGGAAAAATTCCATTCGACCACCTTCAATTATGTCCATCATCTGTTTTTTCACCTCCAACCACAAAACCGGGTATGAATCCTCCCTCAACTCTTAGAACCGTCCGCTTTCCCTCCTTTCGTGGTTTTTTATAGCGGTTTTTGTAGGCTCCACATGTCAGATCTTTCTTCTACCTCTCTTTCCCCTCTCTCTTCTCATACTACGCCACCTCTTTAGCTCCGACCTCAGCGCGTGCCCTTCTTCTTCCTCTCTAGTAGCCGCGTGCCTGCCCCTCTTCTTCCCCGCTCACCGCACCGCCCCTCCTCACCGCCCGCCGCCGGAGGAAGCCGCTTTCGCGGCACCAGCCCTCCTCGTCGCCCGCCACTGGAGGGGGCCACGCCTGCGACGCCCAGGCCTCCTCGTCGCCCTCTGCAGTGCACGTCACACCCATTCCCGGTGACGGGCATCGCTGTGCCCTTGCACACAACACGTGGGCTGCCGCCAGTGGCTCATCAGCCTCTGCTGCACCCATCTCCAGCGTCGCCCATCACCGCGCCCCCACACACGGCATGCCACTAGAGGCAGACGAGGCTGCGGGTGGAGGCGAGTGTACCCACGGGCTCGCGAAAGAAGGCAGAGAAGGTAGGGTCCAGGATGAGCTGCTTGGCAGCGAGGGAGGAGGCGGGGATGGGGTCGAAGGATGCTTAGGTGACGATGGTGGCGGCTGTTGCCTAGAGGTGGTCCCTGCAGGTGGCACCCGCCACCTTCCCCCTTTTCTCCCTCGCGTGTGTTGCCCCGCTCGATCCCGATCCGCCACCGCCCTCTCGGTCCCGATCTGCCGCTGACGAGGCCACCACTCGCCAGGGGCCGAATCTGCTGACGACCGGCAGTGAAGGGTGAGCGCACCACAAAGGTCCGCCGGCTGCGCCTGGGAGCTCGGTGGGCGGCAAGAGGACCGGTGCGGCGAGCAGAAGGAGAGGAGAGAGAGGGGAAAACCGCTATAGAAAACTACAGAAGGAGGGAAAGCGGACAGTTTTAAGAGTTGAGGGAGGATTCATACCCGGTTTTATGATTGGAGGTGAAAAAGTGGACGATGGCCATAGTTGAAGGTAGTCGAATGGACTTTTTCCTTACCTTTTTCACTCGCTGCATTGGAGCAACGTTGGAGGGCCTGCAGCCTGTCTACCATTGTGGGCCGCGGGAGCCCTCCAGGTTCAGTGCCTGGTGGCCCAGACCCAGTTTCCAAAGGGCCTAGTCCCCTCTTTGGATTCAAATACAATGGACTCTTGTCACCAGCTAAGAACCGACCGACCATAACAAGGCAGGCAGCATCTCTGAAGTCCGAACAGAACAGGCACACCGGCTGGGAGGGACGGAAGAGGATGCTTAATGATGCATGCTTAGCGTCAGCGCTAAGAAACAATAATTCGCCATGCGATTCAACAGGTGCAGAACCATGAGTGCCTTGGGTGGAGATGTCTGAAAAGGCGATCCTTGTCACCTAGGACTACCTCTACTGCATCATAATCTATTTACATGGTGGCCCGGGTAAACTTTCCAACGAAGATGACGCCATCATCTAGTGTGTAGCACGGCAGTAGTACTAGTGGTGTTAGACAATCGGATCCCAGGTTCAAACGCCGTTAGGTTTGTCGAGTTCTTTGTCTAGTACGGAACAAATAGCGATTTTAATTTAATTAGCACAAACTGTAGTGGCTACGGCATTCAATTTCAGGTTAAGCTTGCAAAAATTTCACCCACATTGTTATGCTACTTGTAAATACTTCTACCACGTGCTCTGAGCTGCATGTCATCAGCCGGGACTTCCGGTCCGGTGAGCTCTGGGGGAGTTCTGAACATGTCTGTGAGGTGCATTCTGTCTAAGCCTGTGTTGAGTTTTTTTTTTTTGTTTTTTGGTTAGGGGTCATGTCTCAGTGAAGTGTTACTGAATTTGTGCTCGTCACTGTTGTTGGTTGAGATGTCCGCTGAGGCAAATCACAAATGAGTCTCCTGTTGCAATGCATATGGGCAGGGGCTTCGTCCCTTGATGGCTGATGCTACTCTACTCAGGGTGCCTGAGTACCCCCTAGAATGCTGCAGTACCCAGACACAAAACGCCCTAGCCAGCAACTTCCAAAGGGAAACTAATCAGGATCACCATTTGCTGAGTGTTATTATGCCCTTTTAGTAATTATTTTGATCAACAGGTGAAAGGATATTCGCACCAGAGATCAATCTTTATGATCACCACTAGATCGACAGCAGTTTTTCTTTTACTTATACTGTCCAATGCTATCAGCTAATAACATGCAGCAAAAAGTAAAGCACGCATACACCTCATAGTTAATATATTCCACGCAACTTGACACAACTACTAAAGGCGCCCCAGTAACTTAATGAATAGGTAAAGCCAGAGAATGATTCAGCCGTTTGTCATAAGTAGCAAAAATAGCCGTTTGTGTAAAGATAAACATCATTACTCGCTTTAGATCGAACAGGAGAACAATAAGATATGTTTGCAGCCGAAGATAGCCTGTGTGATCCTGATCCACTTCTTTGTAAATTCATTTTCCTCAGTATCTATGAAAAATAGTCTTAAATAGTTATACTTTCCCTTTGTGAATAACTCTACGAATTAGTATCTAAATTTACGTGTGGGCTAGCGATTTACATATTGGGCTGGCGATATTGTTAATTCCAAATAATTTCGTTTTTGACAAGGTAAGCGTACATTTATAAAAATATGTCACCTTCACGAGCCATGGGTGTTTATTATCAACTAGCGTGTATGTACGTGCAACACGCACACCATAAACCACGTCCCAGTACATTTGACGAGTCTATAAGCATCACATGAAGAGCGGAAAGCGTCGAGGAAAATCACAGCCGAGCAATCAAAGAGGGAAAATAAAGATAAATAAGGAATTGCAAAGAAGGAATTATAATCTATAAGACAAATAAGATTGCAATCAATAAGATATAAGAAATATATGGATATGTCACACATCCTAGGAGCCTAAGCATAAAAGGCAAATTTTATTTTAACCTAGTTTGAAGTATGATACTTTAGCCAGTTTCCCAGCACATAACTACAACTGCAAAACAAAATATATGCAAGCATTTTGAAATATGAATCTATCTACACAATTTTATACTCAGAAGACACTAATAATTCTTATATCATAGTTACAAAGCTATTTTTTTTCAAATAAGAAATGCACGCCTTGTGAAAGATCTTTAAATTATGTAACCTTCTGCATGCAACTCTAGGATGAGCTGAGGATGCAACTCTTTTTTTTCTTTTTGCATGAAGGAACTGGCTGCAGCTCAGGTTTTGCTCTCATCCTATTGCTATTTCGATCATTAGGAATCAACACTACAATCACAAGCCAGGAAAGGATGAGTAGGCTATAAATTGGAGTTTAGCTTTTTATTTTATTTTTTCTCATTGATGCAACTTCGAAAGATGATGTCTCGGATCAGGTTGGAATTTCAGTGTTATCTAAAATACCTCATATGCATCTGTTTAGACGTTTAGTATAACACATGGCAATTGGAATCATGCCACCAAAATTTATGGGATCAATCTTTGTATATACCACCGTACTTTAAATTTAGGATGAGTTACACTCCTAGACTAAGCCCCTATTTATTGTTATCCATCCTAGGCCATTTCAAATAGGAGTTTCATTTAGGTTTCAATCTCAACAAATGGCATGCCACATAAGCAAAGATAATGATATGTCAATGAAATTAATGAGGTGTGATATGAGAGTTTTATATAGATGAAAGTCGAGATTCTCTAGACAACATGCTGAAGTGACCTTCTTGGTAGCTATATATGCAATGGAACTTTCATAGGAGGTGGAAGAGTGAAATTCGTGACACTGTTACGCAGACAAAATGCTAAAGTGATATTAGTGGTAGTTGTACAATAAAACTTTCACTAGAAATTGTCTTAAACTATTTCATTAGTGATTCTAGTAAACTGAAAAGAGAGAACGTCCCCTGTAGACAAGTAGGAGGTAGGAACACCAGAAACATCTATGCCCAGTCTACTCCCCTACAATGGAAACCAACGACTCCTCAGTTCCATGTTTCAAGCACACAAAAGAATTCAGTGCGCACTTCGTCACCAGAGCCAGTACTTAAACCGTCTCATCCTTCCCTACTTGCGTAGCTGCACTATTCCATTCCCGTCCCTCTTCCGTGCTTCAATGCCACCCCAGCTCGAATCTCCCCCCTGACATGCTTCTCCAGTCCACACTTCGCCCTTCTCCGATGCCACTCCACGTCCACACCCTCCGCCTGCTCCCGCTCCTCCTCCTCCTCCTCTTGGCCACCTCGCTTGTCGCCTCTGCCGCCTCATCGAATTCCTCCTCCTCCTGCGCCGGTCGCGACGACGCGGCCATCGTCGCCGCCGCGTTCCGGTACGTGCGCAACTTCCGGGCCCCGAGGGCGAAGGCATGCCAGCCGGTGAGGGAGCTCCGGCTGCCGTCGCGGAACCTGACGGGCACCGTGTCGTGGGCGGCGCTGGCGAACCTGTCCGCGCTCGCCTCACTCGACCTCTCGGGCAACGCGCTCCAGGGCGCCATCCCGGGCGGGTTCTGGCGCGCCCCGTCGCTGCGCGCGCTCGACGTCTCCCGCAACCAGCTCGGCGGCGCGCTCCGTTTGGGGCCTAGCCCGCGTCTCCAGTCGCTCAACGTGTCGGGCAACCGGTTCACCGCCGTGGACGGCGTGGACGGGCTCCCGGGGCTCGTCGCGCTCGACGTGTCCGCGAACAGGATCCGGGCGGTGCCGCGGGGGCTGCGGCGCCTGGCGCGGCTGAGGTGGCTCGACCTGTCCGCGAACGCCATGCAGGGGAGGTTCCCCTACGACCTGCCGCCGCTCGGTGTGGGTGGGGTGCGCGAGCTGAACGTCTCGTACAACAACTTCTCCGGCGTGGTGGACGCCGGCGCCGTCAAGAAGTTCGGCCGCTCGGCGTTCGTGCAGGCCGGCAATGCGTCGCTGGTGTTCTCGGACAGCTCGACGGCGGCGCCACGGCGGCCGCGGCCGTCTCCGCCGCCTCCTCGTGGGAAAAGTAACAAGAACGGTGGTTCCGGCGGAAGGACGGAGAGGAAGACGGCGACGCGGAGCAAGAAGAGGAGGCATCTGAGCGTCGTGGCGGTGGCGGCGATCTGCGGCGTGGCGTCACTGGCCATGCTGCTCTGCCTGGTCGGGTGCGTGGCGTGCGGCGTGCTGAGGCGCAGGAGGACCGGAGGAAAAGACGACGACGAGGAGAAGAAGAAGCCGGAACAATGGGGCGACAAGGAGGAGGAGGAGGAGGACGCGGTGGTGGCGGCGGCGAAGGGCGCGTCGGCTGCGCCGGTGGTGCTGTTCGAGCGGCCGCTGATGCAGCTCACGCTGGCGGACCTGGCCGCCGCCACCTCCGGGTTCGGCCGCGAGTCGCAGCTCGCGGAGCACGGCGGCCGCAGCGGCGCCGCGTACCGCGCCGTGCTCCCCGGTGACCTGCACGTCGTCGTGCGCGTCGTGGAGGGCGACATGGCCGCGCTCGGCGAGGACGAGGCGGCGGCCGCGTTCCGCGAGCTCGCGCGGCTCCGGCACCCCAACATTCTCCCGCTCCTTGGCTACTGCATTGCAGGTAATACTGTATTGATGTAGTAATAATCTTTGCTAATTATTTTCGTTACTCTACTAGTAATCTAATCTACAAGTTGATAAAGCTAGTAACAAATCTTGGCTGAATTGCCAGCGCCAATGTAGAAACTGCCAAAGCAAGTGCGGACGTGTGTAGACTATCCCACACTTTTTAGCCCACGTCTTCGCCGCCGCGCCATGCAATGCAAATATGCAACCCAGGCTTGAAAAAAAGGCACTGTACTGTTGACTCTGGCGGGCGTTGTTGAGCTGAGGCGCGTATAGTTGGAGCAGTTAGGTTAGGTGCACAGATAAGATGACACGAAGAACATGCCGCGAAAAACACTCTACTGTACCGCAGGCAGAACTACCTGCTCGCACTGCAGTGTGCATCGAAATGATTTTGAATTTCGAATGAGCTCATTGATTGGATGCCCTGGTTGCTGCAGGCAAGGAGAAGCTGGTCCTGTACGAGTACATGGAGAAGGGCGACCTGCACCGGTGGCTGCACGAGCTGCCCACAGGTCGTCCGGACATGGACGACGCCGCCGGCAGCGGCGACATCTGGGAGGCGGCGGAGGACAAGCGGTCCATCTCCGACTGGCCGACCCGGCACCGCATCGCGCTGGGGGTGGCCCGCGGCCTGGCGTTCCTGCACCAGGGGTGGGCCGGCGGCGGGGCGGTGGTGCACGGCCACCTGGTCCCGACCAACGTGCTGCTGGGCGAGGACCTGGAGCCCCGGATCTCGGACTTCGGGCCCTCGCCGTCGTCGTCGGCGGCGACGGCCGAGGGCGACGTGTACGCGTTCGGCGTGCTGGTGCTGGAGCTGGTGACGGGGCAGGCCGGGTGGGACGAGGCGTCGGTGAGCTGGGCGCGGGGCATGGTCCGCGACGGCAAGGCGCTGGACGTCGTGGACCCCAGGATACGGGACGCCGAGGCGGCGGCCGGGGCCGTGGAGGCGGAGCGGGAGATGGTGGAGTGCCTGAGGGTTGGGTACCTCTGCACGGCGCACTCGCCGGACAAGCGGCCGACGATGCAGCAGGTGGTGGGCGTGCTCAAGGACATCCGGGCGGCGTCCGCCACGCCCGTCGTCGGCCAGGGCCACTGACCCCCGCCCAGCAAGAGCAAGCATCAAGTACGCCGTCCGTCCAGTGTGCCGTGTGCAGAGCAGGTGTGATGAGCCACGGGCCACGGCCGGGGTCGGACAGTCGGAGTCAGAGGCGGACACATGCGCCATGTCGCTTGCGGTGGGTCCCCTCCCGACGAGCTAGTCATCCATGGATCGGATCGCGAGCAGCCTTTGCTGGTGGAGTGGTGGAGGTAGGAGTGTAGGACCAGAACAAGAAGGAAGGCCTCGTAGTTTGTACCATGTGCATGTACTAGTATAGGAGTAACAGTTGTGGTATTCATCAATTGCAAGGCGCCATACATGGGTCACGAATGCACACGCCGTCCCGTCCACACAGGTGCACTGCCACTGAGTGCGCAGCAAGTCAGCAATCAGTAGCCCAGGCTTTACCCGCCAGGGCAGCACCACCGCCAAGGGCGGGCTGGCTGGCTGGCTGGCTAGCTAGCTTCTGGACAAAGCACACAGATCACAGAACCAACTGATTTGGGATTTAGCTGTGAGTAGAGAATCCAAGGTTGCAAAACTTGGTTTTGGTCCCCTCCCCTCGGTGAATTTTGCAGAGTATTCTTAATTATAGTAGCATATTCGATCCGACCAGCTGAAATCCTAGCAAAAACTGTGCACAATCTTAGGAGGTGTTTGTTCCGGTACTTGTCCGGATACGACCCTAAATTGTGGGATAATATTATGAAAACTAAACACCCACTTAATTAGCTCATCTCTTTAATTAAAACTCCATATGGACTGGTGTGGCAAAAGGTGCCCTGCCTGTCCGCTCGTCATCAAAAAGTAAACCGTTGAGTTTGAGTTGCCGATTACTCCCTCCGTCTAGATCGTTTGATTTTTTTTTTCCATCAAATTTGACTAGTTTGTTTTATTCAAAAAATACCATAATTATTATTTATTTTCATTTTGATTTAGTTTAGCATATAATATATTTCAACTACCATTTGATTTTTCCATATTTTCGTTTTTTTTTTTTTTGCATAAGACGAGCCGGTCAAATTTGGTGTAAAAAAAGCCAAACGATCTATAAATTAATTGAGACGGAGGGAGTAGAAACCAAACAAACTTCTATGCATATCTGTCTATTGCACCTATCCCAATTTGTAAAAGGGTTTTAGTCCTTTTTATCCATTAATATTTATAAGATGTTGATAAATCTATATACAAAATACATATATCGAATATTGCATGAACCTAAAATCATCTGCGTAAAAATATATCTAATGCTATTTGAGAGAATGAAGACTTTGAAACGGTGGTGGACCTAGAGATAATATACAGCATAGGCAAAATCTAAGATAGCGAATTAGGTGCATGAATCATGCTCAATGAAACAGCTTTAAAAGCATATATAGCTATTATTAGTTGGAAATGTAATTTCTAATGATGTTTGTGCAGTCGCAGCCACTGCTTTGGAAGCTTACTGCCTGGCCATGCTTCTATGTTTTGGTTGAAGTGCATTCTGGCTACTAATTCCATCTTGGGGGTGTTTGGTTTCCATGAGATTTCATCTAGAATTATATATAATGCATGTAAAAGATCCTATGGTGGTGGTTAACGCACTAGAAAGACCCCTAACCAATCACCAACTCACCTTCCAACCAAGCCCTTTGATCCCACACGTTGTTGCTCGGCATATAGTCTCTCATCCTTTTACTTTGAAGCCTACAACTCCACAGCCCATCATTCATTAAAACTAATCTACTTGTATATATTTTGAGAACAGAGGATGGAGGAAGTAACTATGACCTCTGTGCAAATGTGCGCGGTCGCTGAGCCACTGCATCGCATCAGTTAGTGGTGTTTATGAGTCTCCGGATTGAAAGAGATGATAGAAAAAGCAGGGAGCAGGGTGGTGTTCAGTCAGATTCAGCCTTGCTTTGCAAGCATGGAGCTGCAACACAGGGAGGGGACGATATTGTTAAAAATTAACAAAAGGAGGGAGACTGGGAGAGGAAACAGGGGTTAGTGGAGGAGAATGTGAGGTTGTTGGCCAAGAAGGCTGCGTGCGCGCGTGAGTCCGTCAAGAGATCTACCACCTCATCCCGACTTCGCTGGGCCTGGTCCTGGGGACTGGGGTTAGTTGGTTCGCTGAGCTTGGCGCGGGGCCGGGGCACGTTTTGGCGCCTTTTAGCTACGAGTCCACACGCAGGAGTTAAAAAAGGCCCCTTGGAGTCCGCTTGCGGCAGAGCTACGAGCATCTTGTGGGGAGGGAGGCCGCGAACGGACAGTTGGGGTCGGCCGGGCCCGGGCCAAGCCTGCCACCTGCCTCTTGCGTTGCGTTGCGTCGCTTGCAGCACCAATGCATGCATGCATCCATGGTCTGCCCACCGGCGCCAGGCCAGAGTGGCCGCTGCTCTTGCATGGCACTACATGGCAGCGAGTGTTCAGCTTCAGCAACTACGTACGGGTTATTAATGAAGTTGACGAGGTTGCCCTTCAGATAGTGTAGTTGGCTAGATCATAGCACTTAAGTGCGTAGAATGTGATGATACGTTTTAGCGTCAATCACCAAAATATGACATAGACCAATTCTCTCGGGAGGGACTCCGTCAGAGAAGATCAGCACTAGGGTTTGCTCTATTGTCGGCAGGCCACCTAGAGCTCCTCAGCCTCAGGTCGGTGTAGAGTCGACATGAGACGAAGTTGGGGTTTGGAGGAGAGAATTAGGGTTTGAGAATAGAGATATGCATAAAAGTAGACAAAATAATAAATTAGTTCGATTGTGGACGCGTCAATCGGGCTTACCCCTTTATATTTATATGGGAGTGTGATCTTAACCCTTATACAAGTCGAATCCCGTAAGATCTCGCCCAAATCCCGGAATTCTGTTCGGACTCGACTCCACCGGATAGTCCGCCATACCCCACCGGACAATCCGGCACATGCCACCGACCGGTCCGGTGGTGCCGGCCAATATGGCTCTGCCCAATTAAGTGCTCAACACATGCCCCCCTGCCTCTTAGTGAAGGTCATGAACTAAAAGCACTAGAAACATTTACATCTCCGAGAATTAACAGATATCTCATAACATAACAATTCCGAAGCACAATTAAGCCCGTGATGTAATACATCGGCCTTCTCAAGCATCTTGCCACATGCTTGGGTAATATTTCTTCAAGAAACTGCCATTCAATGCTTTAGGCAATTCATTACCTCGTAGATCTTCTAATATATAAGCATTACCAGAAACCACCTTCTTCACCTTGTAAGGACCTTCCCAACTTGGAGACCACTGGCCGAATCTTCTGTCTTTAGTTCTTAATGGCAGCACTGTCTTCCATACAAGCTCCCAAACCTGAAAACTCTTGACCTTGACCTTTTTGTATGCCTTTACAACCATGAGCTTGTCCTTCTCAATCTCCTTCAAAGCCATTATCCGCTCGTCGGTCACCTCATCAACATTATCCATCATTAAATCATGATATTCGCCGACGTTCAAGTCATTTTGTCTAGCGAACCTGTAGGCATCTAAGTTTACCTCTATAGGTAGCATAGCATCCTGACCATACACAAGCTCAAAAGGAGAAACTTTAGTAGCACGATGCTTAGATATTTTATGAGCCTATAAAGCTTCAGACAAGACTTCATGCCAACACCGAGGATGATCGGCGATCTTCTTCTTGATAAGATTGATGATCACTTTGTTACTAGACTCGGCTTGACCATTAGCCTGAGCATAATAAGAAGAGGAATGGAGCAACTTAATCTTATATGATTCAGCAAATTCACGTACCTCCTTAGACATAAAAGAAGCACCTTGATATGTAGTCAAAGTCTGAGGAATACCGAATCTGTGAATAATATGCTCAGTAATGAACTCAATTACCTCTTTATGCGTCATATTCTTCAATGCAATGGCCTCAGTCCACTTAGTAAAGTAATCAGTATCCATCAACACGAACCGATGCCCTTTAGAAGATGACGGATGAATTTCTCCAATAAAGTCTAAAACCTAAACCATTCCTAGCACATACTTGACCTATAATGTTGACCTATAGCCTGAATACCTACTTCGTTCCGCGCCTGTCTTTCCTAACCCCATCCCCTGAATGGCCAAGGCTCGATAATAGGATGCAACTTAGCAGCAGGCACCATCTGAATATCTCTAAACTTCTTACATACTTGGCATCCCTTGTAATACTTAAAACAATCGACAATCATCGTAGGCCAATAGAATCCAGCCCTCCTCAAAATCCATTTCATCTTCAATGCTGATTGATGAGTACCACAAATCCCTTCATGCACCTTAGCCATAGCCAACACAGCGTCATCAGGACCTAAAAACTTAAGCAAAACACCACTAACAGTTCGACGATATAAGTCATCATTAATTAAGACATACTTAAACGCAGCTCGCCGAACTTTCCTTTCTGCTCTGGCATTTGGATCTCACAAATATATTATAAAAGGCCTCCTCCAATCATCTGGTCCAGCCACATCACTTGCCGGATCATCCAAAGCCAAAATCAGATTCTCTACCGACTCACCGGATAGTCCGATGCACATTGCCGGACAATCCGATGCCTCACCGAACAGTCCGATAGCCTCTGCCGGACAGTCCGATAGCCTCTGCCGGACAGTCCGATAGCCTCTGTTGGACAGTCCGGTGTGCGTAATCCTAGCACACAACTGTCTCCGTGTATCGGTTTCTTAGAGACATGAAATCTGCCCTTCGAGGCACGATAACCAGATGCTTTCCATGCCAAATTATTAGCTCTGGAGTTGTCAGTTCTAAATATATGAGAAATACCAAACTCATCAAAAGAACGAATGATATCTCTACATTGCTCTAAATAAGAATTTAAAACTCCATCGTAGCACTGGATTTCTCCTAGAATCTGCTGAACTACTAACTGAGAATCTCCGAAAGTCTTTACACACTTTACCCCCATGAATTGCGATAACTCTAAACCGAACAACAATGCTTCATATTCGGCTTGATTATTAGTACAATGAAATTCTAATCGGCTAGAGAAATCAAAACACCTTGAGGTGAAACCAGCACTATGCCAATCCCCCGGCCCTCATCGCAAACCGATCCATCAAAGTAAAGCATCCATGGAGCAAAGATAACATAAACCATATCTAGCTCATAAGAATCATTAACAAGATGTTCAACTATAAAATCAGCTAGGATTTGGCCTTTCATAGATTTCAAAGGTTCATAAGCCAAATCATAATCTATTAAATCATAAGCCCATTTACCAACTCTCCCACTTATGATAGGGTTGTGCAACATGTATTTAATAACATCGGTTTAGCATGCTACTACACAAGAACTAGATAATAAATAATACCTCAACTTGGTACAAGCATAAAACAAGCACAAGAATAACTTCTCAATGAACGTGTACCTCGTTTCGGCATCGATCAATCTTCTGCTTAGATATGTAACCACATGTTCTTTACCTTCGGTTTCTTGAGCCAAAACAGCCCCAATAACTTTATCTTCAGCAGCAATGTACAATTTGAAAGGAAATCCACTCCTAGATGCCTTAAGCACCGGTGCCGAAGATAAATACTCCTTGATCTGCTCAAAAGCCGTTTGCTGCTCTGCCCCCGAATTAAAGTCAGCATCGTTCTTCAACCGAAGAATAGGAGTAGACACATCAACATTCGCAACAAGGTTAGATAATTCACTTTGCCAAGAAACTTCTGCATATCAAGCTTGCACATCGGAGCTGCTATTTTCCGAATAGCTTCAATGCGGTTAGGATCAACCTCTATGTCATTTTCATGAATAATAAATCCTAAAAACTTCCCAGCCGACACACCAAAAGCACATTTGCATGGGTTCATCTTCAAACCATACTTGCGCATCTTCTCAAAGGCTTTACACAAATCGGCTAAATGAGAATCAAAAGCAGCCGATTTAACAACTATATCATCAATATAAACTTCTAGGGGATTCCCAGCAGTTCATGGAAAATGAAGTTCATAGCCCTTTGATAAGTAGCACCAGCATTCTTTAAACCAAACGTCATGACAACCCACTCAAACAAACCAATAAAGCCAGGACATGCAAAGGCCGTTTAAGACGTATCTTCTTCGGCCATAAAGATTTGATTATATCCAGCATTACCATAAAGGAAACTAATAACTCTGTTACCAGACGCACTATTAATTAACATGTTGGCTATAGGCATAGGATACTCATCTTTGGGTGTAGCCCTGTTTAAATTGCGAAAATCGATGCACACCCGAAGCTTGTCGGAACCTTTCTTCTCCACCGACACAATGTTAGAGACCCAATCTGCATACCTGCAAGGCCTAATAAAGTTGGCTTCTAGAAGCTGGTGAATCTCATTTTTGATGCGATGATAAATGTCAGGACTAAAATGCCGCAGTCTTTGCTTAAAAGGCCGAAAACCGAACCTAATAGGTAACCGATGCTCAACAATATCACGGCTTAAACCAGGCATCTCAATATAACTCCAAGCAAAACAATCAGAATATTCTTTTAATAATCCGATTAATTTATTCCTAGAATAGGATTTCAGGGTCTTGTTTACAAATGTCAGCCTCGGATTAGTTCCATCACCTATGTCTATCTCCTCCAAAGGATCAGCGATGTAAACCCCTGTCCTAACTTGTCTAAGTCTCTAAACTCCACTATTACAAAAGAATCAGAAATAAAATTACAACCGGAATTAAAAACAAAATTACATCCAGATTTCTGGCCAATACCGGATTGTCCGGTAGACTCTGCCGCCGAACTATCCGGCACACAACCGGATAGTCCGTAGATGATACCTAACTGTACGGCGTCATTGCAGGGGCTGCCTGCTGCCTAGACTTTGCTATTCCCTGCTCCTTCTGGTCTTTACTCCCTGATGATGTAGACATGGGACTTACATGACATGATTTAGCCGATTTTCGACCGGCTCTAACATTACGGGAGTAAACCCTTCCTTGGACACACTTAAAAACTGGTAATCGGGCAAATCAACTCCCGTCAAGCATTTAGCATTATCATAAGCCCAGATTACCGGAGCATCGGCCGTAGCAACACAAGCCGATGAATCAGCATACACCACCTCGATCTCATCGCCGACCCATTGAATTAGAAATTGATGTAAAGTGGAAGGTACACATGGTTTGGCGTGAATCCAATCTCTCCCAAGAATTAAATTGAAGTTACCTTCTACCTCAGCGATGAAGAATGCAGCGGCGATCGTCTTACTCCCAATAGTGAGTTCCATAGATGCAACTCCCTTAGTCTCAATGGGGTTCTTGCCTCCCACACCACTGAGTGTCATGTTGGTTTTGACCAGCTCAGCATCTGATTTGCTAAGCCTTTTGTATAGATCATATGGCATTAGATTCACCACAGCACCTTCATCAACCAACATTCGAGACACAGGCACCCCATCAATGTGACCACGAACATACAGAGGCTTCAAATGATTAACCATTCCTGTCGGTTTCGCAAAAATAGCTTCTCGAGGTCCAAAATTAAACTAAGCCATCACCTCTTCATCTTCACCAATAATATTGTAATCGGTGGAAAAAGAAATCATATTAACATCCATACCTTGATGTCCAGGAGAAGCCTTATAATCTATCATCTCCTCTTCTGGTGCCTCCCCCTCTGGAACAACAGGTGATGTAGAAACTTCTATCAACGTTGGCTCCACTTCTGGTTCTGGTACTGCTGCTGAGTCCTGGGCACCGGACAGTCCAGTGGAAGGCGCCGGACAGTCCGGTAGATGTTACCGAACAATCCGGTAACTGAGGCTGCTGCTCAGTAGCCTCTTGATCTGGGGTTTCAACGGACTTTTGGCTTCCACTGTTTTGGAGGAAAGATGGGATGTGTCTTGTTGAATATGGCTTCAGCTTCCTTTTCCTTTATTTCCTTAGCTCGCAAACGCTGCAATGTCCTCTTTTGAGTATGAGTTAAACCCGAAGGACACCATCGAGGCATGGAATACTTTGGATCTGGTGGTGGCTTACTGATAATTTTATTAGAATTTGCCTTATGATCCTTAGCTGGAGCAACTTCAAGTAAACCTTTCTTTGGCACCGCATTAACCAATTTCCCAAAAACCATCGGCATCTTGTGGTCGTTATTGAACCCCACGTTGTTTGTACCAACATTAACAATACCTGTTGTTACGTGAGGTGCTGATTGAACCGATGATACTGCTGGTTGAGAATTTTGAACAACAGTGTGAGGTTGCGATGGTGGGGGTTGCGACTGTGGTTGCGCCCCATGCCCCCCTACCAGATTTGTCATCATTGGAGGTCGATAATTCTAGCATTGCTGCTGATTTTGTGCCCAGGGACCAGATTGAGGAACACACAATCGGTCATGTGTAGAAGGAGCCAACCTGTCAAAAATAGAAACATGTGCTGCCCCCAGCCTTGATAGTAATAAGGATTATAAGCATAAGGTGGACATGCAGCCATAGAACTCCATGCTGGGTTTTGCTAAAATTCTTGCAGAGGACCCCATATCATTGGTGGTGCCACAGGTGCTAGTGGTACTAGCTGAGCTACCTGAGGGGCTGTTTCTATCGGCTTCTTGTTTTGCATGAGCATTGCTTGCCGTGGCGGAGACCTTGGTCGCTTGTATGGCCGATTGCGAGAAGCGGCCTTTTGCTTCTTGACATATTTCGAAAGCAACTGATCAAATGTAGGGCCAGATTGATACATCTTACCAACGGCCCTTGCTTGATGCTGCTTCCATCTCCCGACCTCCAGCTGCTTTGGCTTGAAGGTTCTTGGGTGCTGCTGACGAATACCAGACTGTCTAACAGACAACACCGGACTGTCCGGCCCACCGGATTGTCCGGTAGCCGGTGCCGGACTATCCGGTAGCGCTGCCCTTGGAGCTCCCGACTGGTTCTGCTGCCCTTCAGCGCCGAGAAACCTGCTGGTGATCTTCAATGTATCCCTTCCATCTGTAGTCTTCTCCCTGATCACCTCCCTGGCCAAAACTTTAGTATTTTCATCGATTACCCTTGAAGAACCGATGACTACGGTTTTGCCTTTGCTTGCATCGGCTACTTTCGGCCGAATTAAGACTTTCTTGCCGCTCATTTCCAGAGTGTTCATGGGAATGGGTGCTTCTCAATTTGCATCTCTGGAAAACTCAAACGGCCTTCATTCACGGCCGATTGTATCTGTCGATGGAAAACATTACAATTGTTAGTTGCACGAGAAAAAGAATTATGCCACTTGCAATATGCTTTCCATTTCAATTCATCAGCAGAAGGAATAGTATGCGATAATGTAATTTTCCCACTTTCAAGAAGTTCATCAAAAATCTTATCGCATTTAGCAACATCAAAAGTAAATTTAACTTCCTCCTGCCGATTCTTAGTAATCGGCTTTAAGGATAAACAAGGAAAGGGTTTATCCTTGTTGGACCAAGAAAACTGAGCTGCATAAACTTCCCTAGAATCATCATCGGAACTAGCTGAATCATAATCCACATGATTCACATTATGACATGCAGCCTTTTGGCTCTCTCTACTTAGGCTCTCTACAACCAAAGCCTATTGATGTAACAAGGATAAAGAATAAAATCGCGTGCCGGCTAGCTTTCCCTTAATATAAGGTCTCATCCCCTCAAGAGCTAATCCAGCTAATTCCCTATCCAACACAGTCAATCGGAAGCATCGGTTTCTAGTATCCCTAAACCTCTTAAGATAATCATGAACCGATTCGTCATGACCTTGCCGAACTTTGGACAGATCGGCCAATTCTAGCTCATATTCTTCTGAGAAAAAGTGATCATGAAATTTTGCCTCCATCTCATCCCAAGTGCTAATTGAATTGGGAGGCAAAGAAGAGTACCAAGCAAAAGGATTTTCTGTAAGAGACAAAGAAAACAGCCGAATTCGAAAAGCTTCCCATTCGGCTAAATCCCCCAATTGTGCTAAAAATTGACTAATGTGTTCTCTAGTACTCTTATTGTCCTTACCGAAGAATTCCACAAAATCCGGTATTCTAATCCTTGAGGGAAAGCATGAGCATCGAATCTATAGTTATAGGGTTTCTGATATGAGCCAATAGAACCTGATACATCAATCCCTGCCTCTTTCTTGAGAGTGGCCACTAATTCTTGCCATTTTTCGTCGTTAACTTCTGATGTGAAAACACCAGACTTTTGTCCATAAGATTTAGAAGCCGTAGGGTTTTGTGCACACCAGATCTGATCGTAAGTAAGATTAGGAACAGGAGCCCTAGGCACACCTAAACCAGTTGGTGGAACCGATCCTGTACCATAAGAGATCGTAGTGAAAGGTAGCACAAATCCCTCTAATTCTTGCGGCGGTGTGAAGTATTCTACTCCTTCCGTATTTAACACAATCCTTCGGTTAGGATCTACCGAAGTTTGGGGAACTGTTGTGCGTGGTGGGGCCATGACAGCCCCTGCACTTGGCACACCGGAGAGTCCGGTGGGAAACACCGGACTGTCCGATGCAGCGCCGGACTGTCCGGTGGGCACAGCCGGCTGAATCGGTTTACCCAACAACGACGATGGAGGTTTCGGTTGTCTCGGATAAAAATTTGCAGGCATGCCATACATCGGCTGGATCTGTTGAGACCCGTTTGGTGCCGATGGGCTTGGTGCAACTGATTCCATGCTTGGTTCATGTGAGGGGAACGTAGGAGTAATGGATTTTCCTTGAGCCTTGACTAATCCATCTATGGAGCTTTGTAAAGTGCCCAGTCGATCGGCTAACTAATTATGACCCCGATCAACATAAGTCTTCATGGATTCAAATGCTTGAAGGGTTCCCGAGTCACTTACATTGGCGGTTGATGGAGAAATCGACGGCAATAGGGTATCGAGGGTGACGTCCTTCTCCTTGGTCACCTTCTGGTGGCGATCCATGGTGAGCGTTCCCAGGAACCTCTTCATCATGCCCTCCGTGGCTTCCTTCATCATGTTGTCAAAGCGCTTTTGTTGTTCGACTAGCAAATTCTCAAAAGCCAGCCTCATGATGTTGCTTTGTGTGACTTCAAATGTATCCGCAAGCTCAACCATGGTCGCTGGCTTTGAATTTACCTCTGATGTCCCCAGCGGAGTCACCAAAAAGTGTGTTGGTGTGTTGACACGTTTTAGCGCCAATCACCAAAATATGACCTAGACCAATCCTCCTGGGAGGGACCCCATTAGGGAAGATCAGTGCTAGGGCTTGCTCTAGCATCGGCAGGCCACCTAGAGCTCCTCAGGTCGGCGTAGAGTCGATAGGAGACGAAGTTGAGGTTTGCTGGAGAGAATTAGGGTTTGGGAATAGAGATATGTATAAAAATAGATAAAATCATAGATTGGTTCGATTGTGGATGCGTCAATCGGCCTTACCCCTTTATATTTATAGGGGAGGGTGGTATTAACCCTTATACAAGTCAAATCCCACAAGATCTCACCCAAATCCCAGAATTCTGTTCGGACTCGGCTCCACCGCATAGTCCGGCACACCCCACCGGATAGTCAAGCTCCATCAGACAGTCCGGCACATGCCACCGGACTGTCCGGTGGGACCGGCCAATATGGCTCTGCCCAATTAAGTTCTCAACACCATGTTTGGGTCAACTTAATCGCTACTTGGATCTTGAACAAGATAGCCTCCAACTCTGTACGGAGCCTTGCTTTTGGCAGAGAGACAACAAGGCTCTCCTCCAGCAAACCTGGCCTCTAGCTCGCTGCTCGCTTGGCTAGGCAAGGAAGGCAAGGGTTGGGCGTTTACCAAATATGTCCTTAGATTTATAGCAGCTAAATATGTATTAGATAGTATTAACTATATTCAGCCAAACGTTAAGTTCAGCCGCCTCTTACACCTACTATGCATGGTCTCATATGTATGATTTGGTGAACTCAACCTAATAATAAGTTGAACCCCAATTAATGCATGACCCGTGTATGGCAATATGGAACCCATATGTATTTTATAGTCCATTATATTTCCACTTATTACCTTTTGTTTGATGTTAGAATGGAATGGATTTATTCATCTCTATTTCATTCCTCGTAAGAGTACGAGAAATAGTCATTTCACCTAAATTCATAGGACATCACAGAGCATCTCATTTAGTATGAGGTGATTCCGCAAACCGTTATTTATAAGACAAGATCACATGAAAAAAATGAAAACAAAAGAATGCACAACAAGCTTAGCCTCTCGTATGCAATTTCAAGGCTCCATAAACATCTACAACCATATTTGGAGGGTACTGTACTACTAGAAAATGGAGATTTCTTATTTGTGGGCCTTGTACGACAAGAAAATGGAGATTTTGTGTGGGTGGTGCATTTTTGTGAGAGTACCAAACCGCCATGAAAACCGTGAAGCTACTCCAAAAGACGCTCATGAAACTTACATATTTTACAGTGGTTGGAAAATATATGAGAGCCGTTCATCAAGTGAAATTTAACGGTTTAAAAATAAAAGGTACCATAGCCGTTTCTCTGCTTAGGCCGTGCCACGGCGGCAGGCGGCGGTGGTAGCGGGAGGGAATGGGGAGGCGGTGTCGGCTGTAGAGGGACTGACCTGGGCGCACCCAGCCGTGGAGGAGCGGCTCCCCGCGCGCACCCGATGCGGCGGCGACGGAGCGGCTTGACCGCGTGCACTCAGACCCAGCGGTGGCGGAGCAGCTCTCCCGCATGAGCCCGATCGTGGCGGCGTGGAGCAGCTCACCCGCGCACACCCAGCCTCTGGCGGTGGTGATGAAGGAGGAGTGTCCGGTCATCTCGACGCCGCTGTTAGCCGACGAGATGCTATGGAGCAGCGCAGCCCTGGGCGCCAGGGGCTTGGGGTTGGGGGCGAGGCGGCGCTAGCACGCTCACCACAGCCACGTTGACTACCGCACTGCTTCCTCTGCTCTCTCTCTCTCCCACCGGCGCAGCTCCCCTTCCCATCGCCTCCTATTGGCACTCCCACTCGTCCCCTCCCCGTCGGCACCACTCCCTTTCTCACTCTCCACCTGCATCACTCCCCTTATCGCTCCTCGATGGCGCTGCTCCCCTCCTTGCTCTCCCGCCGGCATAGCTCACGCTGCTGGGTGCGCGTGGGAGCCGCTTCGCGGTCACCATGGCATGGTGGGCGGCGCAGTGGGGGTGGAGGACTTGCCCGCTATGGCCGGCAATGGACGTATCGATGAGCTCGCAGGGGAAAGAAGGGGGCCTGCAGTGGGTGCATCGATGAGCTCGCGGGGAAAGAAGGGGGCCTGCGGTGGGCGCGGAGGGGACGAGGGTCGCGGGAAGAGAAGAAGTGGCAGGGGCGGGAGCTGTGCCGGTGGGAGAGCGAGGAGGGAGTGGTGCAGGTGGGGAGCAAGGGAAGCGGCGCTGGTGGGAGGGAGAGCAGAGGAGGGAGCGGCGTGCGCATGTGACACTGACAGGTGGGCCCAGAAGCGCCACGTCAGCAAAACCGCCGACAAAACCACCCCAGGGGGTGATTTGTCCAGTTTTGCAAAGGTGAGGGGGTTAAATAACCGGTTTAAAAGGTTGGGGGTGAAGTAGACCACCCTCCAAAGGTGAAGGGGTTATGCAGACTTTTTTCGAATACTGGATTAGCTTTTTTATGGGGAGGGATACTGGATTAGCTAGCTTGGAGTCCACACATGAGAGCCAAAAAAGGCCCATTGTCTGCTTGTGGGCCTGCGGCTAAGAGCCTCTTATGGCGAGGGAGGCCGCAAACCGACACTTGGGGTCGACCAAGCCTGCCCTCTTGCCGTCTTGTGTCAGTTCGCAGCACCATGCTTGCATTGCATGCAGCGCTAGTCTCTGGCACCTGCGCTGGGCTAGAGAGTGGCAGCTGCTCTACCTTTTTCTCGATGTGGCAGATACTGTTCAGCTTCTGTTTAATTGGTTCAGCTTCTGCAATTACAAAACGGATTAATGAAGTTGACTAGCAGGTCACCCTTACAAAATAAAGGTGGCTAGATCATACTCCACTGCAGTACGTAGAAAGTGTGCCAACATTGTTTTATACTCCAATTTTTTCAAGGCACAATGTGAGATTTTTAATCGAACTAGTGTAGATATACGTGCAACACGCACGTATTGTGAGACGACTGATCAGGCAATAAGAAAGAAATAATTAAAAGGGAAGGGACATGTTTGATTGATGTGGGAGTCATATACCCCTAGGTACCCTAGGACGACTAGTTGGACCATCCTGACAGGCGGGCCGAGAGGTTTAACCCCTTGGTCGAAGAAATCGGCTGGCGTGATCTGCAAGTAAACCACTTGGACTCACCTAGATAACGTTAGTTAGGATCTGTCCCTGAAAATCTGGCATGTAATCTTGTGAGTTGATTGCCGGCGGCTCTTCAGGGACGTGTTTTGAAACCCTAGCTCATCGGCCTATATAAAGGGAGCTAGGGGGTACGGTATAGATCATCTCATCTATCTGTCGCTCAAGCATCCAGCAATATAACTCACCCCATACATGACGTAGGGTATTACGCGATTTACCGGCCCGAACCTGTCTAAATCGTCGTGTTCCTGCGTGCTGTACACCATTCACGATCTTCTTGCCACCCCAACTGATCTAAAACCACTACAGGATTTACCCTGTGGTGGGCTGCTGGGACCGAACTACCCACAGCCGGTGCGCCAGGTAGGGGCTGGTGAGCAAGATCCGAAGATCGCGATGGGAATCAGCTTCCACGCATCGATCAAATCCTAGCTATGGGAGATCTTCTCCTTCGGCGCTTTCAACTCTGTTGTCGACAAGTAGGCAACACGCACCTTGTTGGCGGCCTGCTGGCTCCTTTGACGCCACGCTCCTCAGCCCCTCCAACTTCTTCTCCAACAAACCTGGGGCTGATTCGATATGTTCCGGGTCCTCCGCTGTCCCTGGCAGATCCTATCTCTGCCTCAGCAGTCGCGATAGCAGATCCCATCTACGGCGAATGGACCGGTGGTCCATGACGCCACCCTGGCCCCCTCCTCAGCACCGCACGAGACGAGTCGTGCCTAGCACTCGGACCCCTGAGTGCCGCCCAAGGCAGGTCTCCTCCGACCGCTCGGTGCACTCCGGCCCAAGCCCTAACGGCCCCTGGCTCGACGCACGCCGGGATCCTGATCCAACGGCAGCATGACCCGCGGTGACCCTGCCTACTGCCGTGCCGGTTCCGTCCCCCTCTAGGTGGACTGAAGTGACGTGGCAGAGAAGGTCAGGTCAAGCACCTAGAGCTCCGTGGCAACACGAGTCTGATAACCCCCCGAGCCCATGGAGCGGTGCCATACGGGCTGCGCAACGTGGCCCCTGTCTACTTAGACGTCGTACGGGCGGCCTTGTCTGGGCAGGGTCCCCCACCACTCGTCGACGATGAAACCTATGGCTCGGAGGACGTGCTGATGCCCTTGATGGGCCTCTGGCTGGCACTCATCATCGACTCTACCCCAGCCGACCGAACTGCTTGCTGGCGCGATTCCCGGCTGGGAGCTCCTCCACCGCCGCCTCCCCAGTCGGCCGAGGCCGCGGTGCCCTCAGCTCACGATCCCTCACGAGAGGTCTTCATGGCAGACATCCACAAGCAGGAGCAGCCGGTGCTGCCGAATTCACCCTCCTTCTAGGGAGAGACCCCAGCGGCCGCTGAGTCCCGCCGCCAACGCAACATCGGTAGACAACGGGAAAGGGACCAGCAAGCCCGACTGGCGGAGCTGTGCAACCCAGTTTCTATGAATGAGGTCACAGATCTAGGCTTCACCAGCACCAGTGGATGCGAGAGACCTCCTTAGAAGCCTCTCATAACCAGATCGAGAGTCAGGTAAAACCTGATGGTGCCGGGGATTTAGAAGAATCTCACAACCAGAAGGAGTTTTGGGATTACAGAAGACTATGGCTACCCTAAGAAAGGCTTTGGCTATGGTGGAATCCATGAAGATGTTCATCCTATCTAATGGAGAGCAAGAGGCTCCGGGGCTGTCTATTTAAAGAAGGCCGAGGTAGAGAAGCAGCTGGTGAATATTCACGACAGTGTCGTCTGTCGGCGCTTTTGACACAAATATGACTGTTGCCTTCTAAGACCCGACGAAAGAGGGTCGTCAGAGCAGTGTGGGGGCCAGAATGGGGTGTGAGCATCCGATGACTGATCTAGAGTCACGAGCGCACAATGCGTGCATGAGGCCAAACGCCGGGCAATGATTGAAGGCAAAGAAGGAGAACCACTCGACAGTGGTATGGCAAAAGCGCTCGAGCGCTCGGCTAAGGCGTGTTCGGTAATGGACACCCGTTAGGAAGATGCAGTCTAAAGTTTCAAGTTGATTTCTACTCAAGTCAACTAGAAACTTGGGAGCTACTCCATATGGAGTCCATCTTGCGATAGCCTCATGCTTCAGATGGTGGGGTAGACTCTAGGTAACCTTTAAGATGATCCCTGCGAGATCGTCATGAAGCTCAAGGGTTTGTGTAACGCCCTAAAAATTAGGACCTGAAATTTTCTCTCTAATCTCTCTGTAATTCAAAACCAAATTTTCCAAAAACTTTGGATGTTTGCTTACTTGTTTTGAGTGTGTTAATATGAGCTCAACAAAATTTCAAATATCGCAAATACTCTTCACCAAAATTCTTTCTAAAATTCAATTCTAAAATCCCAAAAGAAAAAGAGGAAACTCCCACTTCTATCGGCCGAACAGCCCATTCCCTGCCACGGCCCAGCTCTCCCTACTCCCTCCCTCTCCCACCGCGAAGCGGGACCCGCATGTCGGCATCTCCCTTACCTGCTTCCCCGCTCTTCCCCTGTCTGATGCGCGTCGGGCTGGCGCCAACGCGTCGCGCAACGTGACGAGCGTCGTTCCGGTGCGACCCTCCTCCAGCAGCCCCTCCACCTCCATCTCTGCGCCATTTGGACCCTCCATCTCCGTGCCATTTGCACCCTCCATCTTCGTGCCACATGGAGCAACACCGGCCCTGCCCCATCTCTGCGACACGCCAAGATAAGCCCATGGCCTTCTCCTCCACCGGCTATAAATAGCACCCGCCGCCGTGCCGCCATCCACACACAAGCCACACACCCCGCCGCGACCGGTCCCCAAGTTACCTGGCATCGTTATCCGCAGGCACCGGCCACCACAGTCCGATTCACTTGGCAGCGAGCACCTCCGCATCCACCTCCACCACGCTGACAACCACCAGAGCTAAATCCCCTCATCCTCATCTTTCTCCCATTATGCTCAAATCAAAGAACGGTGGCCGGGAACCCCATTCCGGCAAGCACAGGCAAGCCGCCTCTGTTCTTGCGGCGGCACGAGGCGAGAAACCGAGCAGTAGCACCGCTGCTCTGTCTCTGGCCTAGCCCCGCTTTGCTTCTGTCTCTATTATTTTCCACCTCCCGCTCAGCCTTACAAGTGGGTCCTGCCCCTTGATCCCCACCGAATCACGAGAAGCAGTATTTGAACATGTTCTTGCCCACTTGCTAATCACGTGAAGCTGCATATCCAGTATCGATAAGTTGTGTACCATCATTTCATTCTCTCTTTTATTTCCCAGATTTCTATTTCATCCATCCAAGCCCCAAATCCATTCATTCCTCTTTCTAAATCCATCTAAAATCAATATCTACCACCCGGATTAACCTCATAATTTTAGGAGCTTCAAGGGCCCGCCTATAAGCCAGTGCCACATTTGACCGCATAGGCGTGGACCGTTGATACTAGCGCAACCCTCTGCTCACAAGCAATCCACCAATATTTTCTGTTCCTCCAAAATCGAAAGATACAATTTTATTCTCTAGTTTCCAAATATTCAGATTTCAGAATATTCTAGGAATATTCCTTTTCTTTTTCGAAATATATATAACCATCCATTCAAAATTCTATATCTCCTCCATCTGAACTCAGATTTTAGCCAATCCTCCACCAAAATTCATCCCTATCTATTCATACACTCCAAATAAATTCAAAAGGCTCCTGCCTTGGTCTTTCTGGGCTTTGAGTTCAAATGATAACGACATAGAAATCATCTGAAAACCATCTCTCCCTCCCTTGTCCCACTCAAACTCTAGACTTCACAATGAGGCCTGTCGGTACCCAGCTAGCCGGGTACCCGCTTACACTAGACAAAGATCACCAGAATCGGCAAGAGCTGCAGTAAAAGGAGGGCCTAAGACCGCGTACAGGCGGGCCCGGCCTACTCCTTATAAAAGCTGGGCCGCACACCCGGCCCACAGGGGAGGCCCCGGACCTCCTTCAGCGAGGTCCGAGCCCCCCCAACCACGCGAGGAGTCCCGCAAGGGAAGGTTAGGTCTGGACCTCTCGGAGGTCCGGAGCCAGCGCCTTCGGTGGTCCGGGGCCGCCACGTGCCCACAGGGCACGGGGAGGTCTAGCGCTGCCACGTGCCCACAGGGCGCGTGGCGGAGCCTTCAGACAGGGGCTTCGCCCACCTACTGCATTTATTGCAGGCAGGTGAGTGTGCCCCGTTGCCGCTGACACCGCCGCTGTCAGACGGGCGTGCCCCTGTTGCCCGCTGACACCGCCGCTGTCAGACGGGCGTGCCCCTGTTGCCCGCTGACACCGCCGCTGTCAGACGGGCGTGCCCCTGTTGCCGGCTGACACCGCCGCTGTCAGACGGGTGTGCCCCCGTTGCCGGCTGCCGCCGCCGCTGTCAGACGGGCGTGCCCCCGTTGCCCGCTGACACCGCCGCTGTCAGACGGGCGTGCCCCCGTTGCCCGCTGACACCGCCGCTGTCAGACGACGGCGACTATTCTAAAGGGGCGCGCCTTACCGAGGCACGACGGCAATAACAGGGCACTACAGTCGACTTCCCCGGCATACGTTGGGGTCTATATTGAGTAAACAAGTATGCTGTACTCATCATGAGCCGCGCCACGCGCGGCGACCGCGCTCAACCTAATACTAGGTAGCGGCGCTACAGCGCTACTACGAGCGCCCCGTCCTGTCACGCCAGCACGTCGCCTTCCCCCTCGGCCTCTGAAGCCCCTCACCGGGTTTATGTGATGCCCTAGGCATCTCAAGTGCATTACACTAAAATCATTAGCATAATGACATCTTTTCAAAGGCATTTTATCTTGAGAGCATGCATAAATTAGGTCAATTGAGCAACTAAACTTAGTTTTCAGAAAAGCTGTGTTTGTATTGCGGATATAACTTAAATACAATTGTGATTTTTATAAAACCTTACATACCAAACTTGTAGGAAATTCCATAAGGAATGACTTTGGTATTTTGTGTCTTGGCATGCATGAATGTTGAAATCTAGTTTTGGGTCATTTTATGTGAAAATGTGACTTCTGCCAAATTCAGCCCTGTTTGGTAAATTCAAAGTTTTGTGAAACAAAATTCAAAATATTGCCATGTCATGAATACCAAAGTTGTAGTTCATGATATTCTATGCAACATTGGTATATTTCACCTTTCATGAAAATGCACCTAAAATGGACTTTTATAATTTCCAAGTTGGGGGTTTCAAATGGTCAAACAGGAGTCAGCAAGTTAATTTCAAATTTAAATCATTTTATACTTGGAATCTGGAATAGGTCCTTTTGACAAAGTTGTAGATTTCAAAAGGTACAACATTTCATTCAATTGGGTCTTTTTCAAATTCGGCTCCTAAATTGGTCAAATTTGCGAAATTCAGAAACCTGATCAGTTGGTCAAAGGGGGTTTGTCTTTTTTCGTTTTTTCTTTTATTTTCTTTTATTTTCTCATCTCTATGACAAGCGGGACCCACCTGTCAGGCCCGCCCGCGCCAGCGCACGGGTGGATTCCCCGCTCCCTCGCCCGATGCACCGAGTCCATACACCGTACTCTCTATTCCTGGGATTGACCCCACCTGTCAGCCACAGTGGTCCATAGACCCGGTTCACCCGCGCACCTCCCTCTTCTCTCCCCGCCCGCGCGCGCCCACGCGGCGCTGCGCGCCGAGCAGCCGTGGCCACGCGCCGGCCTTCCCGGCCGCCGCGGCCACGCGCCGCTGCCGCGCGCGGACAGCGCGCACGGCGCGCCACCGGGACGAGGGCGAGGCCGACCCTATTTCCCGAGCCCTCCTCCACGCGCTCGAGCTCTCTGTTCTTTTTCCCTTTCGACCTCGCGCGACCGCCATTGCCGGAGCTCGCGCGAGCTCGCCCCGGCCACTCCTGCCCGCTCCCGAGCTCAACCGTCACCACGCCGGGCTTCGTCGCCCTCGACTCCATCCTACCGCACTAGCCTAGGCCACTGATTTCGTCCCGACGCCGCCCACCGCGCCGCCGGAGCTCGTCGCCCTCTGCTCACCGTCGTCCCACCTCCTCGCGCCCTCTCCCGTCGATTGAAGTAGGGGGTAAGACTCCCCATACTCCTCTCTCTCTCCCCGGCACTCCGCGGCGAGCTCCCGAGCCCCGCAGGGCCGGGATTGGCTGCGCGCCACCGGAGCTTCCCCTCCCGTCGCGAGGAGGAAGACGACGGGAGGAGGAAGATGAACTTTTTACGCTATCGCCCTCCGAGTTTAACAGTTTTATGTTTCCATACCGAGTACTGTGTACTGAGTCTTGTAAATCTTGCACGGGAACCCTCAGAAGCTATGGATAATTATATATAGGTCCTGGATCTGTTCAGTTTCGTTTTAAAATGCTTTTAAAAATGCTGAAACTTTGAAAAATCATAGTAAAGTGGATAAAAATCCAAAAATAGCAAACTTTGTTGCACTGTCTTCCTAATAAATAGATCTACAGGATGGGTATGATGGTTGAGTAGGAAAGGACAGTTTTGCCCCTGTTTTTATTCAAACATATAAAACCCTAATAAATAGGAAATAAGGACTAAATGATCTCCAAAAATAGCCAAATTTGAGCAGGGACCTTGTTATCATGTGTAGGTTCTGTATAAATTTTGTTGGCCCTAACACTTACTATTGAATTACTATTTTGCCCTTGTCTTGCACTAAGCACATATTAATCTTAAGAAAAAGATTAATATGGTGAATAATGTTTCAAAATGACTTTAAGTTTGATATGAGCTATAGTTATGGAGTAACTTGCTAGAGTTGGAGATGATGCATGTAAGGTTTTGACTCTAATTAGAAACTGGTAGAAATAATGCATATTTATGTAAGCTTCAGTCGCTTCACATGAAGCGATGCTACCTCGCCACGCACACCCCACGTTGATTTATGTGACAAGCTAAGCTATCGTAGATGATGGCTTGTACGATTTCTTAGTACGAAACAACTTTCGCCTCAATATGCATAACTCTATATCATATATCATAAATTCACTGATTTACTACATTACACCCGCATCATAAAGCAAGCATTGCACTAATACATGCTCCAACTGCATCATGTCATACATATAGATTCCACGAACGAAGAACCACCACCGAACCAACCCGTCGCGGAGGAACCAGAAGAGGAGTTGCACCAGGAACCAGAGGACCAGCAGCAGGAACCCGACTACGCTCCGGAGGAAGCTACTGACCCTAGTGAAGAAGGTAGGCAGGACCATACTCTACCCAGCAAATAAATTATACTTGATGATTACGCATATACATTAGGAGTTGCTTGGAACCAATTGCATTAGACTTCCTGGCCACCCTGGCCCTAGCACCTATACATAGAGTTCGTAGGACGAGTATGCCTAGAAATTGCTAGGTACGAGTAGACACGAGTGTGTGGACTCGTCACGTAGGTATTTTCAAAATCACAAAAGCTTACAGTTATTTCACTTGTAATTGTTGCTCATGAAGTAAATGGAGACCGGGCGGAGATTTTATTTCAGTATTCACTATTCATGATGTCGCACCCGGACTCCGCCCGAGTCGTTTAAGGCCCGTCCGCTGTTCGTCTGCTGATCGGCATAACATTGCTAGAGTGCTTAACCGGGAAATGGGACCGGTGAAGTCTTACCTGGGCTCGTCCGAAGCACAGAGACACGTTCCTACCCGCTGGTTGAGAGGAAGGTGGCCCGGGGGAGCTTAGTACTCATGACGGGGAGACCGAGATGTCGGCAGGCTCGTCATGGGGGCACAACCCGGGGGCTAGGCGGGAGTGAATCGAACTTGGGACGAGGCAGGTTAAGATGGGGCTATATGTGGGAACGCGATGGCTAGTAAGCATATACCCCTGGCATGATAGTTATTCCCGGGAATTAAAAATCGATTCGAATCGCTGATGCCCACCAGGTGTGGGAATGCCAATATCACTGTCGAGCAACGTAGTAATTACTTAAACTCTCGGTATTTTATTACTCATGATTTTGGAATACCACATGTTTGAATTGAACTGTTTACTTTACCGCAAGTTACTTTTGTGTTAAAGGTTATACAAATGATGAAAACTTGCTATTTATGTTACACATGTTTCTGTTTAAAACTAAAGGCTAAGGATCCACTTGCTAGTAAGCCGCTTCGCGTCAGCCGTAAGCCATTTCCATTAAGACCTACTGAGTAATTAGTACTCAGGGTTTGCCCCCACATTTTGAGCGCAGGTATGGAATTCATGGTGTGCACTTGTGTTGGAGGCGGGGCATGCCCTCATTTAGGATGAGGTGACTGAGTGGCACGAGGGCAACATCGGTGGGCTCGATGTTGTACCTCTAATGCAAATCTTTTGGTGATAACATGGTGACCTATAAACTTATATTTCCGCTGCGAGAAACTTTCGAACTTGCTACCTTATAACCTTATGTTGGACTTGTATTTTATGTAAAAACTGGTTTGTAACTAAGTCTAACTTTATGCTATTCAACTGCCTGTGATGATGTATCTGTTGTGGCTCCATCGTGGGTCAGATGTGTATGATGTCGGTTCCTCTGGGAAAAGGTAATATCGGGGGTCGAATGACTCTCGACGGACGACCGGGTTTAGTTCGGTCTAATCGCACTGCAAGCCAGGGGTGGCAGGTGTGCTTAGCCCGGATTAAATCGGCGGTTCCGCCACAGCTGGTATCAGAGCCGATCATACACAGACAACAGACATATCATCCAGTCTTGATTTGCAAACCTATTTTTTGAAAACCCTGTTCGAAGTATTTGAAAAATGAGAGTATCGATATGCCCATATTAAGGATGTTAGTGAAATACCAGGTGACATCGCTAACATTCTGACCTAGATAGAACTCATATGCATATTCGGCGCTTTGGGAAGCAACATTTCGGCCATAGCTATCCCCAGTACTGGCGGAGCGCTATTGGGATTTGCGGACTGTTGCGAACCCTGCATTCATGCTGATAGGGCAGAACTCTTTAAGGGGGGTGGTCACGCCATTGGAGTGTTTCGTGACCACTTTTCTTTCAACCAAAATTATAGCTAGATCTTGTTGGCCACCGTTTCTCTCCCCAGTAATTTCCCAGTACTGGAGGAACACTGGGTGTGTTGAGAGAAATGGCGCCACTACGTCGTCCACCAGACGTAGCTTAAAGAAATTCGTGGGTGCCACTTCTAGGGTTAGAGTGGTAATGATTGGTCATGGTAATGATGTTGGTATGCGCATGCATTTTTCTGCAGGTACACTAACCACGTGCGAAATTAAGAACGAGTAGAGAATGACTAGTTGCATTAGGGAGGGCCGTGCATATATGTCACCGGATACTCGCTAGATATATAAATTGTACATAAGGTGTGTGATGTGAGGACGAATAGGACGAGACATGCATCATGTTTACTTTTACTTGTTCATACTTGGGGGATTATTGCTAAAAGTCAAATAAGTAAAATGAAAGTCCAATGATGTTTTCCGCACCCATCACCCACTTAACCGTTGAAATTATATGCAACCTATGCCTATCACTGATTAAAGTCTCTTATTTAAAAACAGATGGCCAGGACCAAGCAAACCGCTCGTAAAGCCACCAGTGCGAGGGGACTCCGCGTACAGGAGGGAAGGGCTGCTCCCCTCCCACCAGTGACCCACACCCCTCCTCAGCTTGAGAATGGGGTGGTCCACACCCGTTGCCGTGAGGAGAACGGCCTTGCACAGATCCTTTGTCGGGCTCTGCGAGAGATGAGGCGCAGACCGTGCTCCTTCTTCTCCGTGCAGACAGTGCACGCGGAGGGACACTGCATGGCCAGTGTTGTCCTTCCTTCGAGCCACACCGCGGTCCGGCAGACGATCACCGTCTACGGGGCCAATGAGGAGGACGCTTACGACAAGGTCACCCTAGCAGCCATCACCTCACTCAGCTGCTCGGGTGCAGCAGGGATGTCAGTGCTGCGCTACCTCCCCACCGACGGCTACGACGACGAGTGGCTCCGTCGTCATAACATGCTGGAGGAGCGGATTGACACCAGGCCCTATGCTGCGACCATGCAGTTTGCTCACAGCGTACACGGGATGTACCTCCGTGCTGAGGACTGTGTCTCTCACTACCGCGACCAGCACATGTATGCACAGGACCGTATTGAGGAGCTGGAGGCAGAGTTGGCCGAGGCACAGCAGCGTCTGGCGCAGTACGAGCAGGACCCTTCAGTTGCCCCTGTGGTGGAGGATGAGGACAGCATGGTGTCTGACGCGCGTAACGGGCGTTAGAGAGTTTGATGATAGCACTGTGTGGTGAAGCTTTTTGTAAATGGTGCACGTTATGAGCGATGTTTTGTATTATACCGCTCCGTGCATTTTGCCATGACTGTACTAAACAATGGTGAGGTCGAGAGAACTCACTTATGTACGTCATGTAACCCGATGTAGAACCTTAAGCTAGTGTTTCGATGTGATGGACGAGATGGCCCACGTGTGTACTAGGTAAACCCTTAGTTTATTAAGACTCTATAAGTATGGTTGTAGTAACTAATGGATGCGCATGGACAATGTGGAATGATGCGATGCCTTTAAGCTTGGAAAATAGTACAATTGAGTTTGAAACTCGGAGTCCAGCTGCTTCTATTGTGCAAAGCCTAAGAATTTAGGACAACTTTTCTAATGATGATCAGACCTAGTCGGTCGTTCTGGTAATCAAATGGTTAAGAGGCAGAAGCTACTGTTACTCACGCGAATTGCACAACCCGGTGACAGCGTGCTATTGTTTGGCCTTGCGAGACAGAGTCTAACTGTTTTATTATAAATTTACCTGTACTCACAAATTGCTTATAGCCCTATGATCTTTCTATCACCATGTCTTTGCGCAAGGGCTATTGGACTGAACCCATATGACTCCATTTTGCAGATGGTGAACACTCGCACTGGTCAGTCATCGGGGCAGTCAGCGCAAGGCGCTCCACCCCCACCGGAGCTGGCCACTTTGGTGGTCCAACAAGCTGAGCTGATTCGGTTATTAGCAAAAGACCGCCAGGCCCGTGGGCAACAACAGCCGCGGGAGTATCGGCCACGTGGCATTACCTACCAGGACTTTGAGGGGCTGCGACCCCCGGTTTTCACCAATTGCCCCGAGCCACTGGCGGCAGACGACTGGCTTCGTACCGTCCAGTCCAAGTTCACCCTTCTGCCAGGGATCAATGAGCAAGAGAAGGCTCGATTTGCTGCTCAGCTTCTTCATGGGCCTGCGGGAGCATGGTACGCCACTTTCCTCGCCATGCAGGAAGAGGGCCACGAGCCCACATGGGAGGAGTTCCGTCAGGCTTTCCGGGCCCACTACATCCCGGCAAGTTTGATGGAACAAAAGCGTCGCGAGTTCCGAGACCTCAGGCAGGGTAGCAGGACCGTCATGCAGTATGTGCAGACCTTTATCCACCTCTCTCAGTATGCTCCGAGAGATGTTGCTACTGAGCCGGAGCGGGCCGAGAGACTCCTAGAGGGCCTTGACCCTACCCTCCGGACTCACTTGGCATGACGCTACCAGAGCTTCACTGAGCTGGTAGACACTGCTCTCGACATGGAGAATCGTTTACGTGCCGCTAACGAGGATCAGAAGCGCAAAAGGCTAGCCAACACATCAGCGACGGGCCCTTTACAGAAGCAGAAGACCGCATACAAACCTCAACTGCAAAATTATCAGCAGTCTCGCTATGTGGTCCGACCCAACCAACCAAGGTGGATCCATCGGGCGGCACCGCAGCAACAGTATCCCATCTATCGAGCACCCGCACAGTTGCCAGCTCCCCGTGCTCCCATCGTTCCGGGGCCGGGTGCTCCGTGCTTCAACTGCGGCAAGATAGGTCACTTCAGTCGTGACTGTTGGGCACCCCGCAAGATACAGGGTCCTACCCCAGCTGGTGGAAGTCAACAGAGCAAGCCGAAGGGACCCATGCCCAAGATGGGTCGTGTGCACTATGTGCACATGGATCAGATTTCCGCCGGAGAACCGGTGCTTGCTGGTACGTTCATGATCAACGGTCAACCGACCGTCGTGTTATTTGATTCTGGGGCCACACATACTTTTATCAGTAAAACATATGCATTGAGGCATGGGATAAAAATGTACAAGTTGAAAGAAAACTATCAAATTACAGCACCGGGATCACCTATTGAAACCAGTTTGGGGGTTAGACAACTTAAGCTGAGCATTGGCACAGAAAATTTTATCATCAGCCCCGTGGTACTACCACACCAGGGGATTGATATTATTTTAGGTATGAATTGGATGAAAGAACACGATGCAGTCCTGGACGTTGGCAGCAGGACAATACAATTAAGGTCAGGCATTAACGGCAAGGCTATGCTGATACACATGCCAAATCAAAAACACATGACCCCCACGGTTAATGCGACTGAACTACAAGAGGTTAAAAAGATACCGGTAGTGTGTGAATTCCCGGACGTGTTTCCGGAAGAACTTCCTGGATTACCACCAAAACGGGATGTAGAGTTTACCATTGAACTCGTTCCAGGCACGGCACCTGTGTCAAAAAGACCATACAGGATGCCACCTGATGATTTGAAGGAATTGAAAACACAGCTACAAGAACAATTAGACAAAGGGTTCATTAGGCCTAGTTCATCACCGTGGGGTTGTCCAGCTCTCTTTGTTGAGAAAAAGGATCATGGTGGGAAGAGGCTATGTGTTGACTATCGGCCACTGAATGCAGTGACCGTCAAAAACAAGTACCCACTGCCACACATCGATATTCTATTTGATCAGTTAGCTGGGGCTAAAGTCTTTTCTAAAATTGACCTGAGGTCTGGCTACTATCAGATAAAGATTAGAGAAGAGGATGTACCCAAGACAGCATTTTCTACCAGATACGGTTTGTATGAATACTTGGTCATGTCATTTGGGCTAACCAACGCACCGGCTTTCTTCATGTATATGATGAACTCGGTGTTCATGAATGAACTCGATAACTTCGTGGTGGTATTCATAGATGACATACTAATCTACTCCAAAAATGAAAAAGAACATGAAGAACATTTAAGAATCGTGCTCACTCGGCTCAGAGAGCATAAGCTTTATGCCAAGTTTAGCAAGTGTGCATTCTGGCTTAAAGAAGTGGGTTTCTTGGGTCACGTACTATCTGAAAAGGGAGTCGCAGTTGATCCTAACAAAGTAGAAGATGTGCTAAATTGGAAGCAACCAGAGACCGTGACTGAAATCCGGAGTTTTCTTGGTTTAGCGGGCTACTACCGCCGCTTTATCAAAGATTTCTCCAAAATTGCAAAATCCATGACCTCATTGACCAAGAAAAATGCCAAGTTCATTTGGAATCCGAATTGTGAAGAAGCTTTCCAAACCTTGAAGAAATTGTTAACCTCAGCACCAGTGCTAGCTCAGCTGGACATTACCAAGCCATTTGAGGTGTATTGTGATGCCTCCGGCAATGGACTTGGCTGTGTCCTGATGCAAGAAGGGAGAGTGATTGCTTATGCCTCCCGTCAATTGAGAAAACATGAAGTAAACTATCCAACACATGACCTTGAGTTAGCCGCAGTCGTTCATGCACTAAAAATATGGAGACACTATCTGTTAGGCAACACATGTCACATCTACACTGATCATAAGAGTCTCAAATACATTTTCACACAACCCGAAATTAATATGAGACAGAGGCGGTGGTTAGAGTTGATAAAAGATTATGATCTGGAGATACACTACCACCCAGGCAAGGCCAATGTGGTAGCAGATGCATTAAGCCGAAAAGCCCATTGCAATGTGATAGAAATCCGACCTACAGCAAGAGTAATCTGCTGTGAGATGAGTGACATTGAAACACCTCCAGGTCAGCATGCAGAGCTTTATAATATCATTATTGAGCCCACAATCAAGGCACAAATCATAGAAGCTCAGAAGCAAGATAAGGGTATGGCATATATTCGCGAAGGTATTAGTGAAGAGAAGAAGACGTGTTTCACACTTGATGACCAAGGCGTCCTGTGGTTCAAGAATCGTCTAGTGGTACCCAAGGACATGGAGTTGAGGAAGAAAATACTGGATGAAGCGCACACTTCAATACTCACGATACATCCCGGCAGCAATAAGATGTATCAAGACTTAAAACAGAAATTTTGGTGGACCCGCATGAAGCGGGAGATCGCCAGGTACGTATCTGAATGTGACGTGTGTAAGAAAGTAAAAGCTGATCACCTAAAGCTCGCCGGGATGCTTCAGCCGCTGGATGTTCCAGCATGGAAATGGGAGGATATACACATGGATTTTGTTGTGGGTTTGCCGCGTACCCAAAAGGGATATGATTCTATATGGGTGATTGTCGATCGGCTCACCAAGTCGGCACACTTCTTACCCGTCAAGACTCATTATACTGCCGCTACCTATGCAGAGCTATATATTGCACGGGTTATTTCCCTACATGGGGTGCCCAAGACCATCACTTCCGATCGAGGTTCGATATTTGTGTCCCGCTTTTGGGAACATTTGCAATCCGCTCTCAGAACCACAGTGATTCGAAGTTCAGCATATCACCCTCAAACCAGTGGTCAAGTAGAAAGAGTAAATGAAATCCTAGAGGACATGTTAAGGGCCTGTGCACTAACTTACTCCACCAAGTGGGATGAATGCCTCCCCCTTGCGGAGTTCGCTTATAACAATAGCTACCAAAAGAGCTTAGAAATGGCTCCTTTCGAGGCTCTTTATGGTAGGAGATGCAGAACACCGCTAAACTGGTCCGAACCAGGAGAGCGTGTTACCTTTGGCCCTGATTTAGTGGTAGAAGCCGAAGAACAAGTGAAACTCATACACCACCATCTCAAAAGAGCACAGTCCAGACAGAAAAGTTACTCGGATAAAAGGAGAAGGCCACAGTCTTTGATGAGGGGGATCATGTGTATCTCAAAGTATCTCCGATGAAAGGGGTACAACGGTTTGGGGTAAAAGGAAAGTTAGCACCAAGGTACGTCGGTCCATTCAAAATCATTGGGAAATGCGGATCCGTCGCTTACCGGTTAGAACTACCACCACATCTGGCTGCAGTTCACGATGTGTTTCACGTCTCACAACTAAAGAAGTGCTTAAGAGTGCCGGAGAAAGTGGTAGATACCTCTCAAGTTCAGATTGAACCAGATCTCACATACGAAGAACATCCCGTAAAAATCCTCGATCAAAAGCAAAGATCAACCCGTCGGAAAACAATCAACTTTTACAAAGTTCAATGGAGTAATCACTCCGAAGAAGAAGCCACTTGGGAGCAAGAAGAATACCTACACACTAAGTATCCTGGTTTTCTACCATCCACTTTAAATCGGTATGTTACAACAGCTTAACTTCAGGATCTAAACTCAATACATGCACACAACATTGACTACAACCAACTTCACCACCCACGTCACATCAAAAATCTCGGGACGAGATTTCTTTAAGGGGGGTGGGTTGTGATGCCCTAGGCATCTCAAGTGCATTACACTAAAATCATTAGCATAATGACATCTTTTCAAAGGCATTTTATCTTGAGAGCATGCATAAATTAGGTCAATTGAGCAACTAAACTTAGTTTTCAGAAAAGCTGTGTTTGTATTGCGGATATAACTTAAATACAATTGTGATTTTTATAAAACCTTACATACCAAACTTGTAGGAAATTCCATAAGGAATGACTTTGGTATTTTGTGTCTTGGCATGCATGAATGTTGAAATCTAGTTTTGGGTCATTTTATGTGAAAATGTGACTTCTGCCAAATTCAGCCCTGTTTGGTAAATTCAAAATTTTGTGAAACAAAATTCAAAATCTTGCCATGTCATGAATACCAAAGTTGTAGTTCATGATATTCTATGCAACATTGGTATATTTCACCTTTCATGAAAATGCACCTAAAATGGACTTTTATAATTTCCAAGTTGGGGGTTTCAAATGGTCAAACAGGAGTCAGCAAGTTAATTTCAAATTTAAATCATTTTATACTTGGAATCTGGTATAGGTCCTTTTGACAAAGTTGTAGATTTCAAAAGGTACAACATTTCATTCAATTGGGTCTTTTTCAAATTCGGCTCCTAAATTGGTCAAATTTGCGAAATTCAGAAACCTGATCAGTTGGTCAAAGGGGGTTTGTCTTTTTTCGTTTTTTCTTTTATTTTCTTTTATTTTCTCATCTCTATGACAAGCGGGACCCACCTGTCAGGCCCGCCCGCGCCAGCGCACGGGTGGATTCCCCGCTCCCTCGCCCGATGCACCGAGTCCATACACCGTACTCTCTATTCCTGGGATTGACCCCACCTGTCAGCCACAGTGGTCCATAGACTCGGTTCACCCGCGCACCTCCCTCTTCTCTCCCTGCCCGCGCGCGCCCACGAGGCGCTGCGCGCCGAGCAGCCGTGGCCACGCGCCGGCCTTCCCGGCCGCCGCGGCCACGCGCCGCTGCCGCGCGCGGACAGCGCGCACGGCGCGCCACCGGGACGAGGGCGAGGCCGACCCTATTTCCCGAGCCCTCCTCCACGCGCTCGAGCTCTCTGTTCTTTTTCCCTTTCGACCTCGCGCGACCGCCATTGCCGGAGCTCGCGCGAGCTCGCCCCGGCCACTCCTGCCCGCTCCCGAGCTCAACCGTCACCACGCCGGGCTTCGTCGCCCTCGACTCCATCCTACCGCACTAGCCTAGGCCACTGATTTCGTCCCGACGCGGCCCACCGCGCCGCCGGAGCTCGTCGCCCTCTGCTCACCGTCGTCCCACCTCCTCGCGCCCTCTCCCGTCGATTGAAGTAGGGGGTAAGACTCCCCATACTCCTCTCTCTCTCCCCGGCACTCCGCGGCGAGCTCCCGAGCCCCGCAGGGCCGGGATTGGCCGCGCGCCACCGGAGCTTCCCCTCCCGTCGCGAGGAGGAAGACGACGGGAGGAGGAAGATGAACTTTTTACGCTATCGCCCTCCGAGTTTAACAGTTTTATGTTTCCATACCGAGTACTGTGTACTGAGTCTTGTAAATCTTGCACGGGAACCCTCAGAAGCTATGGATAATTATATATAGGTCCTGGATCTGTTCAGTTTCGTTTTAAAATGCTTTTAAAAATGCTGAAACTTTGAAAAATCATAGTAAAGTGGATAAAAATCCAAAAATAGCAAACTTTGTTGCACTGTCTTCCTAATAAATAGATCTACAGGATGGGTATGATGGTTGAGTAGGAAAGGACAGTTTTGCCCCTGTTTTTATTCAAACATATAAAACCCTAATAAATAGGAAATAAGGACTAAATGATCTCCAAAAATAGCCAAATTTGAGCAGGGACCTTGTTATCATGTGTAGGTTCTGTATAAATTTTGTTGGCCCTAACACTTACTATTGAATTACTATTTTGCCCTTGTCTTGCACTAAGCACATATTAATCTTAAGAAAAAGATTAATATGGTGAATAATGTTTCAAAATGACTTTAAGTTTGATATGAGCTATAGTTATGGAGTAACTTGCTAGAGTTGGAGATGATGCATGTAAGGTTTTGACTCTAATTAGAAACTGGTAGAAATAATGCATATTTATGTAAGCTTCAGTCGCTTCACATGAAGCGATGCTACCTCGCCACGCACACCCCACGTTGATTTATGTGACAAGCTAAGCTATCGTAGATGATGGCTTGTACGATTTCTTAGTACGAAACAACTTTCGCCTCAATATGCATAACTCTATATCATATATCATAAATTCACTGATTTACTACATTACACCCGCATCATAAAGCAAGCATTGCACTAATACATGCTCCAACTGCATCATGTCATACATATAGATTCCACGAACGAAGAACCACCACCGAACCAACCCGTCGCGGAGGAACCAGAAGAGGAGTTGCACCAGGAACCAGAGGACCAGCAGCAGGAACCCGACTACGCTCCGGAGGAAGCTACTGACCCTAGTGAAGAAGGTAGGCAGGACCATACTCTACCCAGCAAATAAATTATACTTGATGATTACGCATATACATTAGGAGTTGCTTGGAACCAATTGCATTAGACTTCCTGGCCGCCCTGGCCCTAGCACCTATACATAGAGTTCGTAGGACGAGTATGCCTAGAAATTGCTAGGTACGAGTAGACACGAGTGTGTGGACTCGTCACGTAGGTATTTTCAAAATCACAAAAGCTTACAGTTATTTCACTTGTAATTGTTGCTCATGAAGTAAATGGAGACCGGGCGGAGATTTTATTTCAGTATTCACTATTCATGATGTCGCACCCGGACTTCGCCCGAGTCGTTTAAGGCCCGTCCGCTGTTCGTCTGCTGATCGGCATAACATTGCTAGAGTGCTTAACCGGGAAATGGGACCGGTGAAGTCTTACCTGGGCTCGTCCGAAGCACAGAGACACGTTCCTACCCGCTGGTTGAGAGGAAGGTGGCCCGAGGGAGCTTAGTACTCATGACGGGGAGACCGAGATGTCGGCAGGCTCGTCATGGGGGCACAACCCGGGGGCTAGGCGGGAGTGAATCGAACTTGGGACGAGGCAGGTTAAGATGGGGCTATATGTGGGAACGCGATGGCTAGTAAGCATATACCCCTGGCATGATAGTTATTCCCGAGAATTAAAAATCGATTCGAATCGCTGATGCCCACCAGGTGTGGGAATGCCAATATCACTGTCGAGCAACGTAGTAATTACTTAAACTCTCAGTATTTTATTACTCATGATTTTGGAATACCACATGTTTGAATTGAACTGTTTACTTTACCGCAAGTTACTTTTGTGTTAAAGGTTATACAAATGATGAAAACTTGCTATTTATGTTACACATGTTTCTGTTTAAAACTAAAGGCTAAGGATCCACTTGCTAGTAAGCCGCTTCGCGTCAGCCGTAAGCCATTTCCATTAAGACCTACTGAGTAATTAGTACTCAGGGTTTGCCCCCACATTTTGAGCGCAGGTATGGAATTCATGGTGTGCACTTGTGTTGGAGGCGGGGCATGCCCTCATTTAGGATGAGGTGACTGAGTGGTACGAGGGCAACATCGGTGGGCTCGATGTTGTACCTCTAATGCAAATCTTTTGGTGATAACATGGTGACCTATAAACTTATATTTCCGCTGCGAGAAACTTTCGAACTTGCTACCTTATAACCTTATGTTGGACTTGTATTTTATGTAAAAACTGGTTTGTAACTAAGTCTAACTTTATGCTATTCAACTGCCTGTGATGATGTATCTGTTGTGGCTCCATCGTGGGTCAGATGTGTATGATGTCGGTTCCTCTGGGAAAAGGTAATATCGGGGGTCGAATGACTCTCGACGGACGACCGGGTTTAGTTCGGTCTAATCGCACTGCAAGCCAGGGGTGGCAGGTGTGCTTAGCCCGGATTAAATCGGCGGTTCCGCCACAGTTTAGCGGCCGATGGAACAGGACGGCGTAAAACAGGACGGCGTGGCGCCATATCCGGGTGGCAGGACGGCATGGCGCATCTTCCGGGCCATACCGGGTCGCGTCAGTGGTACAAGCGCGACGCATGGGAGTGTTGGACATCAAGCACAGGATAGAACTGTAGCATAGAGGAAATGGGCCGGGACCACCTGTCGGGGCCCGGCCACCATGTACGTGCCCCCCTTGGGTTATAAAAGGGGAGGCATACGCAACACAAAGAGACAGACTCCGCTAGGGACAAGCTCACAATCACCACCGTCTTCTCCGACAGACAGGAATACAAGAACACACCCACAGTGGACGTAGGGTATTACGCTCCGGCGGCCCGAACCACTCTAAATCCTCTCGTCACCATCGTGCCACCACCGACCTAGCTAACAACGATCGCTCCCCCTCACTACTCTTAGTACTTAGGATCTTGGTCGGGTGCATTCCGCCACCCGGCCGGAGCACGCTCGCTCCGACATTTGGCGCGCCACGTAGGGGGAGAGCGTCAGTTAGCATCATCCCTCACGGCATGATGGTTCGCATCCGCGACATTCACGAGGATGCAGCCGCATCAGAGGAGGTGGCCTCGACTGGGTCGCAGGCCTCCCCCCACCATTCTGAGGGCACGGCACAGACGCCGCGAGCCCCTCGACGCCCCACGGGGGGCGCCGCTGCTGCAAACACTGCAGTAGCAAGCGCTGTAGCGGCAAACGCCGCCACGGCAAACCCCGCTGCTGCCAGCGGCCCGCTCGCCGCAGTCAGGGAGCTGCTCCGTAACCCCCCGGGGCCGGCAGCCTCTCCTAGCGCCCTGGCGCAGTGGCGGAGCGATGTGGATCGCCTGATCCACCTAGCTGAGGTCACCCCTGGCCCAGCTAGGACTGGATCGCGACCCCCTCCCAGCAGCGGGGGGAGGTCGAACCGCCACAGGCAGCACGATGCGGCAACATCTGTGCGCTCCCCCTCAGTGAGGAGCGCACAAACGGAAGACCTGCGAGCTGAGCTCAACCGCCGGCGAGCGGGCACCCACACCACCGTGGAGCAACCACGGGTGCAGCCAAACGCCGCCAAAGGCAAGAACCTTGACGCTGCGTTTGCCGCTGCTGCACCTAAGCCCCCGGCTTACGTGCAACCCCCGGTTGGCGTACAAGCGCCGCCGGGGGTCATATCGGCTGGAGTTGGCTGCGCTGCGCTCGCAGACAGTCTCCGCTCCGCGCGCTGGCCGCAGAAGTTCCGGCCGCACCTGCCAGAAAAATACGACGGGACTACCAACCCGTCAGAATTCCTGCAGGTGTATGTCACCGCTATCACAGCGGCTGGCGGAGACGACGCCATCATGGCGTCATACTTCCACGTCGCCTTGTCTGGGCCGGCCCGGACTTGGCTCATGAACCTCTCCCCCGGGTCAATCCGATCCTGGGAGGAGCTCTGCATTCAGTTCCTGGCGAACTTCGCGAGTGCATGCCAGCAATACGGTGTGGAGGCCCACCTCCATGCAGTACGTCAGGAGCCCGGGGAATCCCTCCAAGCGTTCATTGCTCGCTTCGCCAAGGTGCGGGGGACAATACCCCGCATCTCTGATGCGTCCATCATCACAGCCTTCCGGCAAGGCGTCCGTGATGAGAAGATGCTGGAGAAGCTGGCGACCCGCCAAGTGCAGGACGTCGCCACCCTGTACGCGCTGGCGGACAAGTGCGCTAGGGCCGCAGAGGGGCGTGCATGGCACTCCCCACAGCAGGACAGGACTGCCCGGCCAGGCGCCTCTGCCGGTGCTGCCCGAGAGGGCGGCAAGAAAAAGAAGAAGGGCTGACGCCCTGAGAGGTTCCTGGAAGGGGCCCCTGTCGCCGCGGCAGCACCTGGAGGCCGCGACACCGGCGGCAAGCGCCCGAGGCAACAAGCACGGAACAGTGGCGGCTCATGCCCTGTTCACCCTAACAGCGGTCACAACGCCGCCGACTGTCACGAGATACAGAAGCTCGTGCAACGGCGTCTCAGTGAGTGCCGCGAGCGTCCGGCCAAGGACGACTCGCCCCCACGCCAGCGCCCTGGCAAGGGGAAGGCTACCAGCGATGGTGGGCCCGCCGCTGGGGGCAAGGAGATGGGCTACCAGCCCCCGGAATGGGAGCTCAAGAGCGTCTACGCTCTAGGCCACTCCAACTCCAAATCCAGCGACAACGAACGTCGCAAGAGGCTCTACGTCATGTACGGCGGAAGCTGGGAGGTCTCCTCCCGGCGAGACGTGAAGGCCCTGCACCGAAAAGTCCTCTCGGTCAGGCCGAGCGTCCCAGGGGTGGCTCCACACCACAAGTGGAGAGACACCACCATCTCCTTCGGGCCGGCCGACTGCCCGGAGAACATGGCTGGGGCTGGCGTGCTGCCGATCATCACGTCGCCAGTGGTCGCCAACATACGGCTCCACCACGTGTTGATCGACGGCGGAGCCGCCCTCAACATCATCAGCCACGCAGCCTTCAAACAGCTGCAGATTCCGGAGTCACGCCTGGCTCCAACGCGCCCATTCTCCGGCGTGGGTCCAGTGCCGATCTACCCGAAAGGGAAGATTGACCTCCCGGTCACCTTCGGGACCCCGGAGAAATTCCGCACGGAGAACGTCCAGTTCGATGTCGCGGATGTCAACCTGCCGTTCAACGCCATCATTGGCAGACCGGCACTTTACCGCTTCATGGCCGTTGCCCATTACGGGTACTTGGTCGTGAAGATGCCGTCCCCGGCGGGTGTTCTCACCGTGCCGGGGGACCACCACGCAGCCGTCGCCGCGGTAGAGAAGCTCCATGCTCTCGCTACTGACGCAGCGAACCCTGCGGGGGACAACCCCTCGACCTCTCGAGCCAAGGTTCCTGTTAAGGAACCGAAGGTGCCCAAGGTACGCCCTTTCGACCCAGAGGACGTGCCTGTCAAGACCGTCCAGATCGGGGCGGAAGCCTCCCAGACCACCCGCATCGCAGGGAATCTGGGAGAGAAATAGGAAGACGCGCTCATTGCTTTCCTCCGGGCAAATGTTGACGTGTTCGCCTGGGAACCGTCGCAGATGCCTGGGATCCCTAGGGAAGTGATCGCGCACCGTCTGAAGATCAGCTCAGACGCCAAGCCGGTGCGGCAAAAGCCACGGAGGCAGTCCGTGGAGCGCCAGGACTTCATTCGTCAGGAGGTCCGGAAGCTCCTGGACGCGGGCTTCATCGAGGAGGTCCATCACCCCGAGTGGCTGGCCAACCCGGTGGTCGTCCCCAAGGCGAACGGGAAGCTTCGGATGTGTATCGACTACACCAGCCTCAACAAGGTATGTCCTCCGGACCCTTATCCCCTCCCACGCATAGACCAGATAGTAGATTCCACCTCCGGGTGTGAACTTTTGTCTTTTTTGGATGCATACTCTGGGTTCCATCAGATCCAGATGAATGAGGAGGATAAGAGGCATACAGCCTTCGTAACAGTAGATGGTTTGTACTGTTACGTTGTAATGCCATATGGTCTGAGGAATGCTTTACCTACGTTTCTGCGTGCCATGAACTTCACGTTCCATGACCTGATCAGAAACATAGTAGAGGTCTATGTCGATGACATTGTTGTCAAGACCAGGGTAGGGTCGACCTTGTTGGAAGACCTAGCCCTTGTTTTTGACAGGTTGCGCACAACGCACACGAAGCTGAACCCCGAGAAATGCGTCTTTGGCGTCTCGGCTGGTAAACTGTTAGGTTTCCTAGTGTCACATCGCGGCATTGAGGCAAACCCAACCAAGATCACGGCGATCGAGGCTATGCGGCCGCCGGCCTGCATCAAGGACCTCCAGAAACTCACTGGGTCCTTGGCAGCCCTCAGCCGATTTATCTCAAAGCTAGCCGAGAGAGCCCTGCCCTTCTTCAAGCTTTTGAGGATGTCCGGACCATTCATATGGACCGAAGAGGCTGAACAAGCCTTCCAGGAGTTGAAGCAGCATCTCACCACTCTGCCCATTTTAGCGGCGCCAGAGCCTGGTGAGACCCTGTTTCTCTACCTCGTGGCGACATCCGAGGTAGTAAGCATGGTCCTGGTCACCGAGCGACCAGTCCATTCCCACGAGGGAGACACCGGGGTCCCCCAAGTGGAAGGTGGTGGTCCGCCCACCGCAGAAGCTGCAACTGGCCCCGATACTGGAGGTCCGGCTGACACACTGCCCTGCCAAGGCGGTGAGCCACCAGAAACAGGAGGGCAAGCCGCCTAGGGGGCCAGCCTGGCAGAGGTAGGTGGCCTCGGACCTACCACTAAGGTCCGGACCACCCAGAAGCCAGTATATTACGTCAGTGAGGTCCTCCACGGGGCAAAAGCCAGATATCTGGAAGCTCACAAGTTCGCCTACGCGTTACTTATTGCTTCCAGAAAGTTGCGCCAGTATTTCCAGGCGCATAAGGTTGTCGTGGTGACCTCTTACCCGTTAAGAGCGATCCTGCGCAATTCCAACGCCACTGGGAATATTGCCAAATGGGCGGCGGAGCTGGCCGAGTTCCAACTCGACTTCCAGCCCCGCAGCGCTACCAAGAGCCAGGTCTTGGCCGACTTCATCGCAGAGTGGACTCCCACCACCACGGAATCTGGAGGTCCGCAAGCCGAGGCGGAACCTTCACGGCCAGACAGGACCGTCCGGGTTTTCACCGAGCCGCACTGGACTCTCTTCTTTGACGGGTCCGCCCGCGAAAAAGGGTCTGGAGCAGGCGTGGTCCTCATGGACCCAAACGGGGATCAGGTAAAGTACATAGTATGCTTTGAATTCAAAGCCACTAACAACATGGCGGAATACGAAGGCTTGATCTTCGGGCTCATGATCGCCCAGTCACTAGGAATCAAGCAGCTCCTGGTTAAGGGGGATTCCCAGTTAGTGATCAGACAGGTCCGGGGGGAGTGCTGCTGCAATAACCCCCAGCTCGCAGCATACCTCATGCGAGTGAGGGAGCTCGAGAAGGACTTCGACGTCCTGGAACTGCAGCACGTTCCCAGGAACCTCAACTCAGTGGCAGATGACCTCTCCGCGAGGGCATCGACTCGGGGCCCAGTACCCAAGGGCGTCTTCAAAAGACAGCTACTGAGACCAACCGCCCAGCCAGCCGAACTGGGCGAAGGGGGCAGAACTAGCACCTCGAAGCTAGCAGTCCCGGTGGTCCTCCATCTCTAGAGTCCACTAAGGATCGTGTGGACTGATGACCCCGGCATGTCATCAGGGACACATCCAATGGCTCAGGGCAGTCCTGATGCATGGATCTCCGAGATCCGGGACTACCTGAAGGACAAAATCCTTCCCGAAGAACGTGTGTCTCCTGAGCGCATAGTGCGATTGGCTAATCGCTACACGCTAGTAGAAGGGGATCTCTACAGGCGTGGCGCCAATGGCATCCTCATGCGATGCATAACCCGGGAGGAGGGCCACGATTTACTTGCGGAGATCCATGGAGGCGGGTGTGGGAATCATTCAGGGTCCCATACGCTGGTCGGTAAAGCCTTTCGGCATGGCTTTTACTGGCCAACAACGCTCCAGGATGCAGCTGAGCTAGTAAGGTCCTGCAAGGCGTGTCAGTTCCACGCAAAGCAGATACACACACCGGCTCAGTCTCTGCAGATGATTCCACCCTCTTGGCCCTTCGCGGTATGGGGGGTGGACATCCTGGGACCTTTCCCTAGAGCTGTCAGTGGGTACCGGTACCTCTACGTCGCCATTGACAAATTCACAAAATGGCCTGAGGTAACCCCAGTAGTGAGCATCACCCAAGGAACTGCAACAGCTTTCCTTAAGTCCATTGTGTGCCGGTTCGGCGTCCCCAGCCGTATCATAACGGACAACGGGACCCAGTTCAGGAGCCGGGTCTTCCAGGGCTACTGCGACAACGTTAGCATCCAGCTATGCTTCGCGTCCGTAGCACATCCCAGGAGCAATGGACAGGTCGAAAGAGCTAACGCGGAAATCCTCAGGGGGCTCAAAACCCGCACCTTCAACTGCTTGGAAAAGCACGGTGCGAAATGGGTTGATGAGCTCCCCTGCGTGCTATGGGGGAACCGGACCACACCCAGCCGAGCAACCGGGGAAACCCCATTCTTCCTGGTATACGGGGCCGAGGCATGCCTCCCACCAGAAATACTCTTGGGCTCCCCACGGGTCCAAGCTTTTGATGAATCTTTGCAGGAACAGGCTAGGCGCAACGACGTTGACCTCGTCGAGGAGCAAAGATGGCAGGCTGCAATCCGGAACGCATGGTACAACCAAACGCTCAAACGCTACCATGAGCGAACCGTGCGGGGCAGGGTACTCCAGCCTGGAGACCTGGTCCTGAGGCGCATCTTGAACCGAGAAGGGCGCAACAAACTCTCCCCTAGCTGGGAAGGGCCCTTCAAGGTGACAGAAGTTAGTCGCCCCGGTTGCGTTCGCCTCGCCACGGAGGAAGGAGTTCCGCTACCGAACCCATGGAATATAGAACACCTCCGTAAGTTTTATCCGTAGGCAAGAAATTCAGGGCAACCCTCTTTCTTTTTATAAGCTAAATAGGACCACCATGTGGACCAGAGCGGTGAAGGTCCGCCCTTGTAATCCCGACCTCTGGCTGACATCACATGACACCCTGTACCGCTTGATAAAAGAAAGAGTTTAGCCCTGAAATCCTTGTCTCCGCTGTTACCCTACTGCTTACTCAGCTGCCATCTGTTTCAATTTTTCCTAACCCCTGTGTGGAATCCTACTCTTGCCTAAAATCTCCTTGGAACCAGCAGGACTTAGCAGCTTGAGTGTGAAGCGGTTAGCACAGAGGCTGGGAAGGAGGTCCGGAATACTGGTGCCAGGTCCAGAGAAAAGGGGCTCGCCTTGGTAGCACGGAGCTGTCAGCTGCTTAGCCTGGTCTCATACCCTAAGCACTGAACACTCCCTACCACGCCGTGAGTTCCCTCAGTATCAGGAACAGTGCGTTTAGTGCTCCGGACCACCCCCTAAGCTAATGGCACACCCCCTAACCTCAGCAGCAAGGTCCGGCTACGACTCCAAGGACTTCGAGGCAGCGCGGTTACCTTTGTTTCGCTAAGAGAGGTCCGAACGGCTGCAGGACCGGACCAAAGCTAAGATGTTTTGGACTAAGGATGGTCCAGGGCTGTGTCGCAGTTTTGCCTGGTTCCGTACCCTTAACTCACACACCCTGCTATCCCACGAACAGACATCCTGGCCCCTGGCCCGGACGACAAACGCTCCGGACCTCGAATAGCGGAAAAGGTCAACTCAGAGTAGGTCCCGTAGGTGCGACACTGACGTTTGCCGTGAGTTGTATGCAGGTCTGGCCTCTGACTCGGTGGTAGCTAGCCTCAAAACTTAGAGCCTACCTACCAGGGGGCCAGGGGGTCACGTAACAGCACACCAGCATGCAACAGGGAGTAAATGGAGATAAGTCGCAACTACCATTCTTATATTACTTGTCCATACTAATGTTTTACATAGCCTTGTATAAAAAAAACAAAAAACAAAACAGCAAGAGCTGCTGCCCTACGGCGCTGGGGAGGCTCCTGTCCCTAGTGCATCCGGGTCCTCGTCCGCAGGGGTCCGCTGGAACCGGGCGGCAACGGTCTCCACCACCTCCTGCACGCTCTCTCGGGCGGCGGCCTCTGCCTCCTCCACTGGACCAGCAATGACCGGGTCGTGGCTCCGGAAGCAGAGCAGGAGGTGCTCCACCATGAGGCGGCACAGCTCGCGGCCCTCGGCTTCAAGGCGCTCCCCGAGCGTGGAGTCCAGGCGCCGGAGCCGCTCCACCGCGGAGTCGAGGATGGGGAAGGCGTCCGCAATGGTGGACGGTGGCTCTGTCACCCGGATCGGACTCAGTCTGAGCGGTACCAGAGCCGAACTCGCCTCCCCGGCCAAGTCGGCGATGCGTTGAAGGCCGGCGCGCATCTGCTCCCGGTCCTCCGCCACCGCCTGCTGGACAGCACCCTGCTTCAGCTGCTCCAGGGCAGCCCGCTCAACCAGTAGCTGCTTCTCCTGGTCTGCCAGCTCTGCCTCCCTGGACTTCACCCAGTCCTCACGGACCTTGAGCGTGGCAGCCTGGCGGACAGTGGATTCCCTGAGGCCCTTGGCTGCCGCCTCGCGCTGAGCAACGGAGTCCTCGCGGGCCACAACAGCTGCCTCGCGCTCGGCAAGCCTCGACTTCGTCTTGTCGAGCTCAGCATTGACAGCAGCCTGCCGCTCGGACACCTCCACCAGCTCTTGCCGGTGCTGCTCCACGCCTTTCCACGCGGACTCCAGCTTCGCCTGATCGAGCCTCAGCCATGCCTCGCCCACCTCGACCTGTTTCTCTCGGACCCCAACCGCGCGCTCTCGGCCAATGAGCCTCTGCAGGTCCTCATGGAAGGCCGCACGGTCGGCATCGAGCTCTGTGCGGGCGGTGGAAAGCTCCGCACGGGTCCGGGTGTGCTGGGCGGTGGTGGCTTCGATCTGCTCCCCTAGACGGGCCCGCCAGCCGTCCAGACCCTCGCGCTCCTGCTGCAGCCGCGCCCACTCCAGCTGGAACGCTTCCTGGGCGTCATCCAGGGCCTGGAGCGCCCGACGCAGCACGCGAGGGAGAGGGGCTCCACCCGGCTGGGGCAGGAGCGGCCTACCCAGAACCTCCTCCAGTTCCCCCTCAGCAGGGGGCGGAGATCTGGGGCCGGCCGTCTGGACGACGAGCGAGGAAGGCTCTGAGGTCCGTGCGTCAGGAGCCGCCCCCGGCGCAGGCCCTTGGGCCGCGACACCTTCCGGCATCAAGCTACTTGGTGCCTGGGACTGCGCGTCCGGAGCTGCCCCCCCCCAGCAGGCACTCGGGGTGCAGTCTCAGCCCCCTAGGCGCCCCCCGGCGTCGGTCCACCCAGGGCTTGGGGCCGGACAGATGGGGCCGCCTCCGGTGCAGGCCCCTCAGTCGTGGCCCGGGCCCGCGAGGCATCCTCCGCCGTCGGACCACCAGGGGCGCTCTTCTCCGCCGTGCCCGCCTGGCCACCAGAGCCACTGGGGGGAGAAGCGCCGGCCGGGCGTGTCGGCCTAAACAAAACACACGGCGAAAGGTTGAGAAGCCTGAAAAAGCTAGCCGTGGTACCGCGAACTGTTCGAGGCTAATTAAAAGGACTTACCTCAAGTTAGGCGCCGACCAGCGGCCACGAAGGCCGAGGCCGGCGGTGCCGGAGAGGGCCGCCACTGCTGGTCTGGCGTCGGAGGAGGTGCCCGGCGCTGTGGTTGCCGCTGGTCCGGATGCGGCGGTGGCACTCGCTCCCCTTGACCGGAGGAGCTCCCCTCCCCCGAGGTCCGCTGGCGCTTCGGGTCGGGTTCCGAAACAAAGGTCCCGTCGCCGCGGACCGGCCTCCGCCGAGCCCCCTCACCGCCCGTCAGCGGAATAACGGGGGGCGCCGCCGCAGGCCTCTTGTCTTTGTCGGCGGGGGTAGTGCCTCTGACACCCGAACCCCCAACCGGGACGTCGCCGATGTGGACCCCCCGGTTGGGGTTGCCCCCAAGCTGCAGCGCCGCAAGGCCACCGTCGTCGAGCGTCGGCATCTCCCAGAGCACCGCCGCCAGCAAGGCCTGGTCGCGGCAGAGCGGCACGATGGCGGACGGCAGGCGCAGCTGCTCCGGGGAGAAGCTCTCGTCCGTGACGCACCGCACCCATTCCTCCAGCAGGAGCGGCGTCAGGTCATGGTCTTCGCCACGCACCACCCGACTGCAGTCGTTGGGACCGGTGTAGCCCCACGCCGGCCTTGGCCGCATCTGCAGGGGGGCGAGCCTCCGCCTGAGGAAGTCCGCGAGGACGTGCATGGAGGTAAGCCCGCCGTTGACGAGCTCGGCGATCCTGGCCAGCACGGGGGAGAACTCGGGCGGTAGATCCGTCGAAGCACCCCACTCCGGGAAGGATGCGTCGGGACTGCTGTCAGGGAGGCCCAACCGGTCGTTCGGCACCGCCCTGACAATCACACAGTTGTTGCGCCAGTTCTCCCACTTGGCGCTGGCGAAGGTAGGGAGGTAGGCCGACCTCGCCCCGGAGCCCTTCAACAAGAAGTAGTATCGACCGATCTCGGTCGAGCTCCTCCCGGAACATCTCACGGAGAAGAAGTGGCGGAAAAGTGTCACGCAGGGAAGAACCCCTACGAACATCTCACAGAGATGGGCAAAGATTGCCGCATGAAGGATGGAGTGGGGGGTGAGATGCTGGAGCTGCAGCCCAAATGCCTCCAGCAGCAGCATGAAGAAGGAAGAGATCGGAATCCCCAGACCACAGTAGAGGTAGGGGACAAAGAGGACGAACTCCCCCGACTGCAAGTTTCAGTGGGGGAGGGAGCCCGTGCGAACGTTGTCGCAGCGCTCCGCGTCCGTCTAGCCGAGCAGGCGGCGGACGCGGTTAAGGTTCTCCTCGGTCTGCCGGAAAGATTGGTGGCCCGAACCCATCGCTGCGGAATCTGGCGGTGGGGGGAAGAGAAGGAGCACACTGCAGACAAGAAGCGAGGGCTCTGCTGCGAGGAAGACGAAGCGCCGTGGCGGATGCGAGGGGTGCAAAGGCAAATGGCTGAAGGGTGTGCTCGGCCAATAGTCGAGAACCCTATTCGACGGTTGCCCCCAATCCTCCGCAAGCCGCGGGCCTCAAGCGTACGCGCGCACGGATGCACCCGCGGACCCCCAGGTCTATGACAGCAGGGGCCCGAGGATGCAGTCACGACAGGCGGGTAGAAAAGCAAGTGGGGCAGGAAGGCGAACCGGCGGCCGCTCGCGAACGTGCGCCTCGGCACAACACGTGGGGCCCCTGCCTCTCCGCTTTATGCACGGCTGCCCACCTAACCATCTGCCCCCACCTTAATGGCAGGAAAAAGGGTAGGTGAACCGCCGCTGCGGTTCCCGGTGTGGGCCTGCCCCCACGTTTCCCGGGAAATTCCCACGATCGGGCGCTCCCAGATCGTGGGGGCCCGCGGGGCCACCCCGCGGGGTCGGGTGGACTAGGCCCCCTCCAAGATCAGGCGTGCCGGGCTCTCAGCAGGGTCAGGTGAGTCAAGCCTCGACCAAAGATCAAGTAGTTGGCCCTGCCCAACTACGTGCTTAACAGCTAGGCGCCGGAAACCACACGTGGCTCCCGATGGCTTGAGTAGTAAGCGATGATGGGCTCACCTCAAGTTCGAAAAACTCACCAGAGGTGGGCCCAGGGGCCACTGTCGGTACCCAGCTAGCCGAGTACCCGCTTAGACTAGACAAAGACCACCAGTATCGGCAAGAGCTGCAGTAAAAGGAGGGCCTAAGACCGCGTACAGGCGGGCCCGGCCTACTCCTTATAAAAGCTGGGCCGTGCACCCAGCCCACAGGGGAGGCCCCGGACCTCCTTCAGTGAGGTCCGAGCCCCCCCAACCACGCGAGGAGTCCCTCAAGGGAAGGTTAGGTCCGGACCTCTCGGAGGTCCGGAGCCAGCGCCTTCGGTGGTCCGGGGCCGCCACATGCCCACAAGGCACGGGGAGGTCTAGCGCTGCCACGTGCCCACAGGGCACGTGGCGGAGCCTTCAGACAAGGGCCTCGCCCACCTACTGCATTTATTGCAGGCAGGTGAGCGTGCCCCGTTGCCGCTGACACCGCCGCTGTCAGACGGGCATGCCCCGTTGCCCGCTGACACCGCCGCTGTCAGACGGGCGTGCCCCCGTTGCCGGCTGCCGCCGCCGCTGTCAGACGGGCGTGCCCCCGTTGCCCGCTGACACCGCCGCTGTCAGACGACGGTGACTATTCTAAAGGGGCGCGCCTTACCGAGGCACGACGGCAATAACAGGGCACTACAGTCGACTTCCCCGGCATACGTTGGGGTCTATATTGAGTAAACAAGTACGCTGTACTCATCATGAGCCGCGCCACGTGCGGCGACTGCGCTCAACCTAATACTAGGTAGCGGCGCTACAGCGCTACTACGAGCACCCCATCCTGTCACGCCAGCACGTCGCCTGCCCCCTCGGCCTCTGAAGCCCCTCGCCGGGTTTAGCGGCCGATGGAACAGGACGACGTAAAACAGGATGGCGTGGCGCCATATCCGGGTGGCAGGACGGCATGGCGCATCTTCCGGGCCATACCGGGTCGCGTCAGTGGTACAGGCGCGATGCATGGGAGCGTTGGACATCAAGCACAGGATAGAACTGTAGCATAGAGGAAATGGGCCGGGACCACCTGTCGGGGCCCGGCCACCATGTACGTGCCCCCCTTGGGTTATAAAAGGGGAGGCATACGCAACACAAAGAGACAGACTCCGCTAGGGACAAGCTCACAATCACCACCGTCTTCTCCAACAGACAGGAATACAAGAACACACCCACAGTGGACGTAGGGTATTACGCTCCGGCGGCCCGAACCACTCTAAATCCTCTCGTCACCATCGTGCCACCACCGACCTAGCTAACAACGATCGCTCCCCCTAACTACTCTTAGTACTTAGGATCTTGGTCGGGTGCATTCCGCCACCCGGCCGGAGCACGCTCGCTCCGACAAGGCCACCTTCTCACCATTCTCATTCCCGTCACCCGAATTCGATACCCTAGCACTACCTCCATAACCGTTACCATGCCCACCAGCATGGCCGGCATCACCCCACCCTACCCGGCTACCTACCCGAGCCACCACCTCTGGTAAGTTTCGAACCCTCCAAATAAACCCAAGATCTCCTACTCACCGCACCTAAAATCCATGTTGAGCTCATGTTATATTCATTGTGTGTTTGCTTTTCCCTACTTATGCATGTTGGTAGTACCAGCAATCTTAGTCGATACACCTCTCGCGAGGGCCTTCGCCGCGCTTGAAGAAAGCAACCAGCACTTGCAGCTGATACTGTACCAACATGCGCAATGGATGGTACACCATCGCGCCCAGCAGTTGGTATCCCAACATGCTCGGTGGGTGATGGTACACCAATGCATTCGGCAGATGATCCACCCTCGCCACCAGCGACCGATGCATCGTCTATATCAACAAAACGATAGGCAAGCCCACTGGAATCCCCACTTGATGCATAAATTTCCTATGTTTTGCAAACACAACCCTTGGCCTATTAATCGCATAAAAACTTGCATATTTTGCTTGCTAAGTTAACCCAGCAAGATATACAGCCACCTAACGCTATTTTAGATATAGCGCACATAGGTGGGATCGCTCACTTAAATAATCTTGATGTTATTGATGTGGAATATGAAGGGTATGGGAAAATAGATGTGTGTGTAGTTTTGAAATAAAATGGGGAAGAACCTCGGCAACCGACCTCGAAATACGGCTACACGCCGAAACAGCCATAAGGGCAGGGTATGAACGAGTAACTTAGCGACTCGTGGTTACCTCATGTCTCGGGATTTGTGGAGAATACCGGGTAGGTGGTTGCTCGCGCGGTCGAGCATTGGAACGTGGGAATAGTTCTACCTGAGCTCTCCGTAAGGACCGTTATGATTTTCATCTCGCCTAACTCTTCTAGTACAACCACTGACTCTGTATGAGGCAGTGGCTGGGCCCGAGCTGGAGTGGATAGCCTAGTAGCTTCTGTGTTGGCGCACAAGAGGCTAGAGAAAGGGTAGGTGTCAACGGAAGTACCGTGGGGTACTGGAGTGACTCGGATGCCCGAACCCCTAAAGATTCTGCTAGGTGATGATACAAAGGGAAAGGCTTAGTTTGGAATTTGGATGCTTATTTGGCCGTAAGCGTCGCTGAGTCCAACTTGTGGGAATTAGTACAACCTCTGATCAGAGTAAAACCTATTCGAATTGTCCATGTCCACTGGTATGGATGAGTTATGGCTTGGTTCTTTAGTTAGCTGTTTTCATAAAATAAAATGGAATTGGATTGGGATGGGATAAAATGGATTTTTGGTTCAGCAATGGATGCTGGATGTATGGAAAATGTGTTGGCTGGAATGTCATGAGCCGTGTTGGACCGGCAAGTCCAGTGGCAAACCTTTTTGGGAAAAACCTTATTTTCAGAAAGATTGAAACTTGACAACTATCTCAAACCCTGTATACAAACTGATTTTATGCAAAACCTCCCCTGAACTCCAAATATATCCTTGCATATAGTGTTAGCCTTCCCCAAATTCCTTTGAAGCAAGGTGGGCTGCTGAGTATGTATGTACTCACCTTTGCTTTGTTGTTGGTTTTCTCAGTGCTATGGACATATATTGGAGCGAGAATGAGTAAGGGTTATGACTTACTTCCCAACTGTGGCGTGAGGAAGATGGGCCTACATTTTATATTCCGCTGCTTAGATTTTCAGGGCTGCGCCCCTTGCTGTCCGACCCGTTTAGGGCAGATCTGTATCACTCTGATGTAAGAATGTGATTACCAAAACCTGGGATGGTAATAAAGCACATTTTAGTCCCATTATGGAAACTGGGGCGCTTCAGGTGGTATCAGAGCCGTAGTTGGCCATAGGACATAACCCTAAGGTTGGAAAGATGTTTTGAGTCCAAAATCAGTTTGAAAAACACTTCCACCTCATATTACTCTATTTTCAAAAAGTTTTGGCCCTTTCTTACCCCAACGGCTGTCATCAAGGAGTCAAGCTTTCGCAGAAGATAGTTGGTGGCTTGTGCAACACACCAATAAAGCCGGGATACGACGGACGTGATGGGTCGATGTCAAAGGAACCAGTGTCCACCGTAAGACACATCACCATCACAAGGACACATGGCTAAATCTCAAGATATGGACCACCTGGTCAAGGCACTTGACCCCAAGGACAACTAGGGCATAGAAAATTAAGTAAAGGAAATGACATCCACAGTTAATCCTGCCCCCTTCACCATAAATAGCCGCTCAGTATGGCACAGTCGACAAGCGACCAATCAATGGTGCCAGGCACTGCCACTAAAGGGTGAGCCAACCAAGCTATTTAAAGGGACCGCCATAGGCCTCAAGGGACCCGGGACCGTTCCATTGCAGAGCAGCAATGGTAGAAGAAAAGCCCGTCCTCGATGGTCTCCCTATCCTCCCTAAAAAGAGAAAGCGCCAAGACCTCTCGGTATAGATCCCAGTGTTGGAAGGCATACCAGTCATCTTCCCCAAGCCTGAGAGCCAGCCAAACCCTCCAGAGCCCCTCCCAAATCCACCACAAGAGCTAACAGAACGCCCCACCCTAGGAAGGATCCCCATACCCGACCTCAGGTGCCTAGAAGGGGAGTTACCCAGAGCCCCACCTCCAAGTCCTGTCTCCTTGAGGAAACCAAAAGCTCCATCAACAACCTCGCCAGTAGAAGTAAGGTTAGAACCCTTAGGCATTGCTTTGCCCAGGGGACTAATCGAATAAGATGACCCCGTCATCGTAACTTAGCCACCGCTAGAGGACATCATCGACATCAGCTCAGATGACTCAGAATGAGGTCTCCAAACCTGGCAGGGAATGAAGCCTCGTGGTCTGAAGTTAGTTGTATCCAGCATCACTCTTACATTTGGGTAGTGAAGTTTTTTCTTCACTTTGGATAGCACCCTTGTAAGAGTTACCTGTATAGATCGCATGTGTTGTAGACATTGTCTTGCTTGGTTGTGTACTAGTTTTGGTCTAAGGACCAAGTCCTACGAATCTCGTTCAGATGGCAACTGCAGGACGTATCAGCCTATGTGAGGATGTCAAAGGTTTTCCAGAGTCCTAAGGGATACCATAAGGTACCTCCAGATTTTCAGATACCCTGAGTACCTAGGTAGAGGAGTCATCAAGAGTGGAGAATAGAAATGGATGGTCTCATTGTACATCAAAGACAACCGTGCCCTCATAGGATGGCATTCCACAGCTACCAGTCATCGGTTTGTGGACGCGTGTCACATTACAGCTCGCGATGCAATCTGAAAGTTGTGCTCTACCTATCATAGGGCAATATAGGATACCCCTATGAGATTCTTCCCACCCTTCAACAAGTTGACCACAAGCTGGGACTGAAAAGTTGAAGCCTTGAAGATAATGTAGGAAACCGAGGATCCCGTCATAGCCTACTTTGCTCTTCATCTACAAGCCTTGGATGATGAGTACGACAAGTTGAGCCTCATGCACGGTAGGCTGGAAGCTCGAAATCAAATAACAGAAGACCTTCTACCCCAATACAAAGCCAGACTGCTGCGCCAAAGGCAAGAAACTGACCCTGATCCAAGCAACGCGATAACACGGAGTTTGTTTGACCTCCGTTACCCATCACCATTGGGAATGCAGTACCCCCTGCTAGGAGGAATATCAAACCCTCCTAGGCAATCAGAGCCAAGTCACCAAGCTAGTCTCTAGTACTCTCTACTTGAGCATCAGCGGAATCGGGGAGAAGCCCCAGTAGCCACCCACCAAGAGGAAGATAGAGAAAGCTTGGGCACCCTCCTGAAACTCTCACTTCTAGGAGAAGGATCCAGTGTCTAGCAACCATCACCGAACGGGGCCTTCGGTAGTCAGAAATTGAAGTCAGTTATGCTCGAGTAGTCATGTTAGTATGTTCATTTTTGTTCTTGTGTTTCGTTGTTGTGGTTTGTCTCTTGCTATCTCAAGCAGAAACAAGTATTACCTTGTTTGAATGCTAATAAAATCGCCATTAGAATCAGCCCTCACCTATGCTATCTCTTCTCACCTTAAAACCCATCAATTTGAAGAGTATGTGCCCGTTAAAAAAAGCGACCAGAACAAGCCCTAGTCAAAATAAAGGACGGTCAGTAGCTAACAAAGCTCTGCCCAAGGAAGGCACAGGTAAAGGAAATAGTGGCCCTAAGAACCTAGATAAGAATGGAGGAAACATCCCGTACCACAGCCCTCCCTACGAATAGTATCCACCACAGTCCCCGCCTCTCACATCTCTCAGCCACCCCCGCCTTTTCAGCCGCATTCGATGCCCTGGCCCCCACCACCCACTCACCCCTGCCGTCGTGTGCGCACGCTGCCTGTCACCACGTGCCGCCTTTGGCAGCGCACCCACACACCCGCTGTCAGCGAAAGGTGGCCCCTACACCACCATCCACCACCGGCCGCCACGTGTCCCCACACCGCCATCCATAGAATGCCCGGTCCCCCACTCCACCCTCACTCGCATGCCACCGCGTGGTCCCGCTCTACCTCCACCATTTGTCACCTCGGTGCATAGCACACCGTACTCCAACCACCGCCCTCGCGTGCCGATAAAATCCCCCTCCGTTGAGCTCAGTTCCTCGCTCACCCCGCACAGCAAACCCACCATCGCTCCTCTCCTACTAGCTAAACCAACCATAACTCCTCCTATATTTTGTGATTCTTGGGTAGGATAGTTCCTCCTAAGTTACAACACTATCACCATCGTTACCCTCCCACTTTGTCTCCTTTTCCTCTAGGAAATCCATTGCCCTCTCCCCTGGGAAGAGAGACTCAGAAACCCACCCAAACCACCCGCCAATCCCACCATAGAATGATAAACCTAGCCATTTTCCTCCTCATCCTTGTCAAGTGTGTATTCCTAGCCAAAATCCTCAAAGTCCTCACCCATCTGGCAAAATGAGGGATCATTTGTGAGATCCGCAAGCAGGATTAAAAAGCCTGCACACCATCGCCAGCCCATGAACCCAAAGCCCAAAGTCTGCATCCCACTTCACTACATATTCTTTGCTGAAATCTTCCTATGCCTCCTAATCCTCCTCCGGTTAATAACCCTCCCACGGGCCGAGCAGAAGCAAGAAGGAGCTTCCTGCTAGCAAAGTTGTGCCAAGGTCAAGAAGCCCAAAGCAGGGCAGAAGACAGGCAAGAGGATAGAAGAAGAAGTGCTTGGGGAAACAAGAAGAGTAATGGGAAGAAGGCTATCCTAGATAGCTGTTTCTTCTCCAGCCTACCCTCCATCTGCTAATACAACGGCACCAGTTAAAAAAAAGCAGCAGCTCCCCACTTCCAGAGGAGTGCCTAACCTACTCAAGTAGGGGCATCCGTCCTACATAAGTGGGGTAGCCTCCCTTCTGTTAGCACTGGTGCAGGATAATCCGGACCCCATAGGTTGATGGATCCATCCCTTTGGACAAAGTGCCCGGATTATACCACCTAGAGAGCAGAAAGTGCCTTGTTAAATTTCTGCCACCCTATAGAAAAGCCCCCTGCCCGAAGCTGCCAGGCAAGGGATCAACCTTCCAAGATCCTGAAATGGGAGATCCATGTCGTATGTGGAAGGTTTGTATGAACTGCTTCGACATAAAAGAAGAGAGGAAAGAAGAGAGAAAGGAGTCAAGTTGTACATATAGTTGTTATTAAAATTCCACTAACCATTCCATGTGAAGAATCAAGAAGTAGCTAGCCGAAGTAAAGCTATCCCTGTAACCCTCTAAGCCTAATCTCGAGGACGAGATTCATTTTAAGTGGGATAGGTTTGTAACCCCTTAAAAATTAGGACCTGAAATTTTCTTTCTAATCTCTCCCTAATTCAAAATCAAATTTTCGAAAACTTTAGATGTTTGTTTATTGTTTTGAGTGTGTTAATATAAGATCAACAAAATTCTAAATATAAATACTCTCTACCAAAATTCTTTCCAAAATTCCTTTCCAAAATTCAATCCAAAATCCCAAAAGAAAAAGGGGAAAGTCCCCCTTCTCTTGGCCGAACAGCCCATTCCCTGCCACGGCCCATCTCTCCCTACTCCCTCCCTCTCCCACCGCCAAGCGGGACCCGCATGTCGGCATCTCCCTTCCCTGCCTCCCTCTTCTTCCCCAGTCCGACGCACGCTGGGCTGGCGCCAGCGCGTCGCATAATACGATGAGCGCCGTTCCGATGCGACCCTCCTCCAGTGGCCCCTCCACCTCCATCTCCGCGCCACACAGTGCCGCACTGGCCCTGCCCCATCTCCGCGACACGCCATGACAAGCCCTCAGGCTTGTCCTCCACCGCTATAAATAGCTCCCGCCGCCGTGCCGCCATCCACACACACGCCGCACACCCCACCATGACCGGCCCCCAAGTCACCGGGCGTCGCTAGCCGCGGGCACCGGCCACCACAATCTGATTCACTCGGTGGCGAGCGCCTCTGCATCCACCTCCACCACGCTGATAAGCACCAGAGCTGAATCCCCTCGTTCTCCTCTTTCTCCCAGTATGCTCAAATCGAAGAACGATGGAGAACGGTGGCTGGGAACCCCATTCCGGCAAGCTGTCTCTGTTCTTGCGGCAGCGCGAGGTGAGAAACCGAGCTGCAGCACCGTTGCTCTGTCTCTGGCCTAGCCCCGCTTTGCTTCTGTCTCTATTATTTTCCACTTCCCACTCAGCCTTACAAGTGGGTCCAGCCCCCTGATCCCTACCGGCACCCATATGAGCAGTATTTGAACGTGTTTAGCCCATTTGCTATCACGTGAAGCTGCATATCCAGTATCGATCAATTGTGTACCATCATTTCATTCTCTCTTTTATTTCCTAGATTTCTACTTCATCCATCCGAACCCCAAATCAATTCATTCTTCTTTCTAAGTCCATCTAAAATCAATATCTACCATCCGGATTAACCTCATAATTTTAGGAGCTTCCAGGGCATTGGACCGCGTAGGCGTGGACCGTTGACACCAGCGTAACCCTCTGCTCGCAAGCAATCCACCAATATTTTCTGTTCCTCCAGAATTGCAAGATACGATTTTATTCTCCAGTTTCCAAATATTCAGATTTTAGAATATTCTAGGAATATTCCTTTTCCTTTTCTTTTTCCAAATATATATATCTCTATCCGTTCAAAATTCCATATCTCCTCCATTTGAACTCCGATTCTACCCAATCCTTCACCAAAATTCATCCCTATCTATTTATACACTCCACATAAATTCAGAAGGCTCCTGCCTTGGTCTTTCCGGGCTTTGAGTTCAGATGATAACGACATCGAAAATCATCTGAAAACCATCGCTCCCTCCCTTGTCCCACTCAAACTATGGACTTCATCATGAGGCCACCTTCTCGCCATAGAACAGAGTTTTTTCTTTTTTAATAGGGAGCCATGTGTTCAGAATAACTAACCTAAGGCATGAATCACTGGAGAGAAGACATGTGGAATTTCTTGAATGCTCTTGACTCAAGTAAGAATTTATCAGCCACCAAGGGAGCCATGGTGGTCTTGTTTGTAGGCCTTTTTATTTCTGCAGCACTCACATGGAGTTGGCTAGCCGCTTATTTAATTTAATTTGCACCATGAGCTGCTATGTTAGTTTCATTCAAAATTTTGAAAGAATATAGGGTAGGACTGCCTCCATTGTTGTGGTGCCATGTCATGAAGATTGAGATTGCACGACAAATCTGGGCAGTTTGATAGGCATGACTGCAGCTGCAGCCACTAGACAGCTTCAAGTTCAGGAGCTTAAGTGTACCACTGGCATCTTTCTATGAAGCTTGATATATAACAATATAAATGGAATTCCCCGCAAAAGTTGGTTCGTTAAAAGTGAGAACTTGCTGTGTGTTGACCTCATGCTAATGGCGGAGCATAATTTTTTCCCCCGAACAAGGAAAAGAAGATTTATATTAATGTCAAAATCAGTGCTTGTCTCATGAGCTAAGGCCATCTCCAGTGGTATACTCATCCTAGTACCTATATTCTAAACTACACTTTAGATGCCAAAATAGTATTTTGCATATCTATTTAGACATTCCACTGGAGATGGCCTAAGGATCTAACAATTAATCAACTGTGTAGCAAGTGGATCATGTGAGCTTCTCCGTTGTTTAGAATTCTTCTTTGTTTGGTTATGCAATGTCAAATAACACTATGTAGCAAGTGGATCAACTTGTAATGAAACTTGTTGAAGATATTTGACTCTGCACCTTCAAATAATATACTATATGACTATGCAATGTCAATTGTAGCTTTTTTCTTCGGAGAACATTTGTTATAATAATAATAATTTCATCAAACATGTCCGTAGCAACACACGGACCAATTACTAGTAGACACACAAAAATCATATAGTTTGTCTAATACGACCATGTGACAAACTACACTAGAACTCAATGACAACAATTTAATCATTCCAAAGAATAATTTGTGATCACTAACAACTGCAACTGTGGCTTCATCTACCAGGAAGGTAGAACGTCATGCAATGAACCACACATTCCATCCCTTGTAGAACTAGTTTGATGAATTCAAACATCGGTGGAGGGGCAGCGTAGTGCCCAAAAATCATGTAAATAGACAAGAACTATGTACTCTGTTCTACTTCCTGGGTCTTGTTCCTATGTACTATGTTCTACTTCCTATGTTCCGGTTAGTTCGTTTCGGTTCTTCGGTTTCTTTTTTTTTTTTGCGCAGGCCTAGGCTCAAGTGTTTACGATCGGTGGTGGACGATGCCAATGACTCCATTTTGTGCTATTAATGCATGATATTTGATCCAATGTTGTTCTTTATTTTTTTTTCTTTCATAATTATAGCTTGTATGGATATTGGAAGTGATTTCAGGGTAAGAGCATCATCTTAGTGTAATTTAATAAGATGAATAAGGATTTGTTTATCTTAAAAAGCAAGGTCATCATATTTTGTTGTCTAATTCATCCTATTTGTGCCAATATTTTTTTTGTTTGTTACCATAGACTTTTTTCAATTTACTACAATATGCACTTTTTTATATTCTTATTCATATTTGTTACAACCAATGAGGAAGTTGACATATATACTCCATAAAAAAAGGAAGGCATCCTAGAGTATTTCAGACAAAATAGTAAAACGTTAACTTGACCATGATACCCCTCTCATTTAGGATGAGAAATCAGAATTGTGCATGCAAAAAAGAAAATGTGTATGCAACAGATTGCTTATCCTTTATTTTAGATAACAAACGAAATAAATTATTGATACATGATGACTTGTCTTTTGGGGTGGGGGTTGGGGATCGAGGTCACTTAAAACTAGAGAGGGTCCATTTTTTCTACTACCGCTTAACCGATCAAATCATGTGATAGGTTTATATTATGCGCTAGATAGCCCTATGTGTTACAAGAGTGATTTAGTGACCCAATTCACCCCCTCCCCCTTTTGGGCCGGATACCCCGGAACGGTCCTTGACAAAATTAAAACACCTCAAAGCCCTAGTAGATCTACAAGAATTGACTTTAGGGAAATATATGCTTACCGAGAGTAAACCCTAGGACATGGGTGGAGATGAGCCATAGGTTGATTGGTAGTGAACCCCCATTTGCGCGATACATGTGAATATTTATAGTCCTGCTAAGCTCGGTACTAAACTAAACCTAAACTAACACAGTACAAACTTGGGCCTCAGCATCCCAATTGTGAGAACATACTCTCTTTGGCCAACCCGCATATGGGTCGGCCTCATCTACTGAAGCCCATCTTGGCCCAGTCCAGAAACTGGCGCCAACACAGCCCTTGCCCCATTGGTTGAAGGCATTGACTTTTAGAGGGTCATTTCTAGGCTCAAGTAGGGGTAGGCATTCGACTCTTCAGTTTAGATTGGTTTGGTTCCTCGGTTATTTAGATTTTCGGTTATCTAGAAATGGGAATCGAATTAGCACCCAGGGAAGGATGAAACCGAGCATTTTGGTTCTCGGTTGCTTCGGTTCGGTTCTAGTTCTGAGCAAACTAACTGAACTAAACGCGAGCTAGCCTAGGCATGCTGGGTGGGAACAGGCGTACCGAGTACCGCCACCGCGCCAGAGGGAAGAAGCCGGGCTCCATCACTCCGGAGCAGTGGAACAAGCCAGATGTCGCTGCCGCGCTGGAGGGGTGGAGCTGGGTGCTGCCACCGCGCTAGATGGGGTGAGGCCAGGAGCCCTCACTGTGCCAGAGGGGAGAGGCAGGGCGGCCCACCGCTGCACTGGAGGGGAGTGGCAGGCGCCGTCGCCGCGTCGGAGGAGGAGGGCGCACTACCCGAGAGGAGGAAGAGGGCCACACCGCACCGGAGGAGGGAAGTGCTGCATTGGTCTGGGCGAAGAGCGGGTGAGAGATGAGGTGGTGAGCGGGGTGCTAGGGTGAGAGGCAGGGAGCGGGTGAGAGGCGGGGTTAGAGTTGGGTATTTAGGGTTTTGAGGTGCTATTGGGCTTGGGCCGATTTGTCTTCTTGTACCTTTTTACTAGTTCGGTTTTTTCGGTTCTTTGAAGCTTAGAACTGAAAATGTCTCAGTTATTTTGGTTAACCGAAATTAATAACGGTTCTTTCAGTTCCGGTTAGGTTGGTTTCGGTTCTGGTTAGTTCGTTTCGGTTCTTTGATTTTTTTTTTTTTTGCGCAAGCCTAGGCTCAATGTTTGCCGTCGGGGGGTGGACGATGCCAATGACTCCATTTTGTGCTATTAATGCATGATATTTGGTCCAATGTTGTTCTTTATTTTTTCCTTTCATAATTATAGCTTGTATGGATATTGGAAGTGATCTTAGGGTAACTGCATCATCTTAGTGTAATTTAATAAGATGAATAAGGGTTTCTTTATCTTAAAAGCATGGTCATCATATTTTGTTGTCTAATTCATCCTATTTGTGCCAATAATTTTTTTTGTTTGTTACCATAGACTTTTTTCAATTTACTACAATATGCACTTTTTATATTCTTATTTATATTTGTTACAACCAATGAGGAAGTTGACATATATACTCCATCAAAAAAGAAGGCATCCTAGAGTATTTCAGACAAACTAGTAAAACGTTAACTTGACCATGATACCCCTCTCATTTAGGATGAGAAATCAGAATTGTGCATGCAAAAATGAAAATGTGTATGCAACAGATTGTTTATCCTTTATTTTAGATAACAAACGCAATAAATTATTGATACATGATGACTTGTTTTTTGGGGTGGGGGTTGGGGATCGAGGTCACTTAAAAACTAGAGAGGGTCTATTTTTTCTACTACCACTTAACCGATCAAATCATGTGATGGGAATGAAACAAAACGAGGTGAATTTTACTACTTTATAAACATTTGTCCCACGCAGGAGCACTGCATTTGTAACAAACAAATAGCGGCACGATGCAATAACTAACACGAGAGTATTAGAGTGAAATTTCTTGAGCATTCAATAATTGTGTTCAAGATAAGTATCTCTCCACCATGCATTCATGGGAGCCTGACAAAAATTCAGAGAAAGTTGAAAAGGAAAAGGAAACAATTTTCAGCCGGCCTCCTCATGACACCACCCCTTGTGTGAACGGGGGAAATTACAAGGGCTAGTCCACGGAAGGTGCCATGCATATCGGGGGATTACAAGGAAATACTAGTATCATGGGTATTGCACGATCGATCTACCCTTCTCTTGTGTGAAGATGGAAGACAAAATTAGTTGGTGACGATGATGATGGATGTTGGAGCGAAGAATTGAAGAGGTCGGTGTGATGATCATGAATGGATCAGAGGCAGGCGAGTTCCTTGAGGCAACCAGTAGAGGAGCCCTTGGCGTTGTTGCAAACCGCCATGGTCTTGTTGTTGGTGCCCTTGTACTCGACCTTGATGTTATCCAGGGTGACTCCGGTACATGGCAGCTTGTCGGAGCAGAGCAGGCTGACGGCCTCTGGGGTGGAGGAGGTGCCGGTGATGTTCTTGAAGGTGACGTCCTTGATGGTGACCTTGGAGGCACCGTTCTTTGTGCAGATCTTGTTGGGGCAGTACTTCATGTCGATGATGATGGGGTTAGCCACGTCTTCCATGGCGATGTTCTCGTAGTGGAGGTTGGAGGCAGTGAGCACGGACGCGGCGTCCTCGTAGGACTTGATGCGGACGCCGTTGCTGGTCTTCTTGAGGGTGCAGCCCTTGACGTTGATGTCCGTGACGTCCTTCTCGTCCTTGTACCTGCCCAGGCTGCCGACGCTGATGCCGTGGCCAGGGCCGCAGGTGACGCCGGTGATGTTGATCCCCGTGCTGCCCGGGCCAATGGAGATGCAGTCGTCGCCGGTGCCGATGGTGGTGCCGATGATGGTGACCTTGGACGAGTCACCGATGTGGATGCCGTCGGTGTTGGGGCTGTCCTCGGGAGCGGTGATGGTCAGGTCCTTGATCGTCATGTCCTTGCACTGGAACACGTTCATGTGGAAGAACTTGGAGTTGAGCAGCGTGATCCCGGAGACCGTGCCGTTGTTCACGTAGTCCAGCACCAACGACTGCATGCAACGGAACGAACGTTAATAATAATACCGAAATTATCAAGCCGCTTGCGTTAACGTCGGCCGGCGACCGGACGACGACGGAAGACGACCCGTGCGATGAGATTGTCAACAAAACGAACTCACGTTGGGCAGGATCTTGCAGTCGTATTTCTGGGCACATTTGTTGTTGTCCCAGACCTGTTTACCCTGTCCGTCGAGGGTGCCTTTGCCGGTGATGACGAGGTTGTCGACATGCTCGATCTCGATCCAGTTGCCCTTGTACTGGCCGAGGTCGGTGGTGCCCAGCAGGTTGCCGTCGACCTGGATGGTGACGGAGCCCTTGCACGGGCCGGTGAAGTTGAGAGGTCCCGTCAGGTAGTCGCCCTTGGGGATCATGAGCGTCTGCGCGCCTTCCTTGCCGCAGGCGGCCGCCCACGCGTCGTTCAGCGCCTTGGTGCTGTCCGTCTTGCCGTCGCCCTTGGCTCCCAGCTTGGAGATGTCGGAGGACCCTTCGCCCCCAGCCGACGGTGCGGCGGCGCTGTCCGACGGCGCGGCGGCGGAATCGCCGCCTGATTTCTTCTCCTCCTTCTCCTTTGGGGCCGGCTTCCCCGCATGCGCGGCGCACACCACCAACGCGAGGACGAAGATCACCCTCAGAGTTGTGCTGCTCAAAGCCATCTTCGCTACCTGCGTCTGTGCTCTCGCGGTTTCTTTCAATCTGCTGCTGGTCCATCTGAGAGGGTGGGATGGAGAGCTTATATACAGCGGGGGACAGGACAGCAGCTCCGTTTCCTATGTTGGGGCAGCCCAATTTTGGCTCTCGCTGTCTTTACGCCATGGCTGTCCCGTGGTGGACGCAAACGCCATTGATCGCTTGGCATTCTCCAGCTTCCACATGCACCCATTTCGAACCAACAATTGTAGGGACGTTTCATGGTGGTTGCAGTACAGGGACGCGCGCGCCTAGACCGTGTTTGACCGCAGATGATTAGCTCAAGGTTCTAGGTATAGAGGTTTTTTTATAAAATCTTGGTAACTTTAAGCCGTCGTCAAAATATTTGCTATGTCCCCTCATTGCTCTCCTTCGCCGCACCCTTTAATCACGCTAATGATTATCTATTTTCCTCTTTTGCTTGATCCGTCTTATCTCCCTTGATTCATCCTGTTTTCATGTAGTGACATACCAATATTATATGAAAAATCAACATGCATCCTATCCTATGAACCAAGATTCTTCACGTGTTTGTAACTTTGTACACTTCAGAAAAAATTGCATGTATCTATAAAAAAATATTTCCTAATAAGGATGCAAAAAGAGTGCAAGTCTACTAGCAAGGCCCATTACTGTCTAAACCCATATTGCAAGTCTACTAGCAGGCTTTTTCGTTTTTGTTTAATGTGTTGGGTTTCAGCCTTCAGGCCATGGTTAGGCCGGGCCAAAAACATTTTGGGCTAACCTAACCCCACATGTCAATGTACATGTAGCATTTCTAAGTTCTAACTAGTGCAGATGACATGCCATGCTAAAATGTATTTATAATTCTTAGATAACGTGCAGCTTTATGAAGTTTCGTGCCAAATTACTTCAGTGTTGGTTTGCGAATTTTTCTTAACACACATTGAACATCGAACAGCTATCTATATTGGACTAGAGGAAGCATATTAGACATGTATGTTAGATGTGGGATTTTTTTTAATAAAATTGAATCGTTTCAATTTCAGTGAAAATTCCTGCGCAAACGACTCTTAAGCATGCTATATACTCAGTATTTTACTTTGATACAACTTTGTTAGTGTGACGCAATCATACAACCCTATATATATAGTATATGACTCAAAATTTTATCCCCTTTCGTGCCACGTATCCTGTGCTGCTAAAATGGCCCAAAAGTTAAAAAGAAATATTATGCACAACGCTACAAAAGAATTAAATTAATGGAACAGAACAGCCGCGTGCATGATCCCACACCTATAGGCATCAGAAGTCGACGCTCCCGTCGCCGCCGGCCCTGCACATGCACCCGGGCGTCCTCGGCTGCCGGTAGACGCTCCGGCCCCTCGGCCGCGGGCTCACCCGCTTGTACTCGCCCACCATCTGCCTCACCCTCGTCTGGAACCCGCCCCACGAGATGCTGTCTTCCTCGGAGAGGACCTGCGCGTAGCGCTTCCGGTTCGGGTGCAGCGTCGGCGCGCGGCCCCTGCCGTGGTAGATGCGGTACCCGGACACCAGCGACGAGAGCTGGCTGCCGGAGTCCGTCACCGCGAACACGTCCGCCGAGGCGCACGCGATGAAGTCCAAGGCCGCAAGCTGCAACGCAATGTAATGCGCCACAGCAACAACAATGGCGGCAGGTTAATTAACATGTCGATCGATCGGCAACAGCAGCACACGAACAGAGCAGGAGTGGTGATGATTCAAACGAAGGGACGACGAGACGATGCTGGTTCTTTACCCGCGAAGAGAAATTCTTGAACGGGGCCAGCTCGCCGGCGGTCAGGATGTCCTCTTTGGTGACCAGATTCGGGTACAGCCGCGTCAGGGGCCGCAGCCGCGCCGCGCCGCCGTATATCTGCGACCCGGCCACGTAGATGAACGTCCGGCGGTCGTAGCCGAGCGCGGAGAGGATGAGGCCCGCTTCCTCCGGCGTTAGCGGGCACCTCCCGAGGCTGCGCTGCTCCTCCGGCGAGACCGTGCTGCGGCACGCAAGTCGCAAACGGCGGCGTCAGATGACGAAGAAACGTTCGGTGCCAGGGGCAGCACGCAGTCCAGCAATGGCGCACGTACGTGTTCCGGAGACGCGTCGCGAGTGTCGGGAAGTGGGTCTCCCTGTACGCCTGAAGCTCCCTCCTCTCCTCCTCGCCGCCGCCGAATTCGCAGAGCGAGTACGCCACCATGTCCTCCTCGAACCTCATATGCAGGGAGAGGTACCTGCTCGGCGTGCCGGCGGCGGCGTGGTGGTTCTTGGCGAAGCCCGGGTGGATCATGTTGTTCCCGAACAGCTGCTTGTCCATTTCGGTCTGCATCGCGCTCACCTGGCGCAGCCGCTGGACCAGCAGGGAGCCTGCTTGCTGGAGCTCAGGGACGAACTTGAGAGCGTGGAAGTTGCATCTGCATCTCAGCCTCTGCAATAACAGTTCTATTCATTCATTCTGATCGATGACTGTTGACTGATGAGATGAGGGAACAGAGTGTGGAAATGTTCATGTGAAATAAGGCTAAGGCAAACTGTTACCTGCAGATGGACAGGTACTGAATCGAAGCCTAGCCGGTTTCCGAACCCCAGGAAATGAACGACGCCATTTTGCTGAAGAATTGGGAGTACCGATTTGACGAATTCAGATGGTTCTGCCTCTTTTGAGATGTCCATATCGGTGACCTGAGGAGACCAGGGCAAAAGTGGAAGCTGAGAAAAGTGCATCCAGTAGACTGACATTTCTCTGAGTTCAGAAACAGGTGTCTCGAGTTTCAGAACACAGCTGAGGCTCTCCAACCTGGCTGCCAATTGCTTCGAGATCTAGTGACCGAAGGTGGGGCGGTAGTTCTTTCACAATACGCACATCATGCTTCATGTAGTTGACGAAGTAGTCTTCCTGATAGATGTCACCGAACTGACTAGAGAAGGCATGTCAAGCAAAGCAAACAAAAATCGTCAAACATCAGATTCAGAACAAGTTGTTTAGTACTTTGCAGTACGTATTTAGCTAGCACCAAAATAATTTCTCGTTCCAGTATGGGGTGCTTCTACTTCATATAATGCAATCAGTAAAACAAAGGTGGTGTTGGAAAATGGACAAAATTTGCAACGTAATCGGTAATTCAGTAGTAGTGTAGTCCCAACCTTGTATCCTTCCACACGCTGCTGTACAGAAACCTTGGGAGGACTAGCGTAGCATTGAGCAGAGCAGCAACCACAACGGCATTACACACCTGGAAGACGGAGATTCATTTAGCTACTGGGCACCAAAACTCAAGATGCAGCATCCAGGTTGCTAGCGTTTGAGCAGCGTAGCCTTACAGCGACACGCTGTTGGTTCAGACCGCCATTTGCGCTGATCAGCACGAACCCGTTGTTGTCGTCGTCAGGCTCTGAGAGAAAAGAAGAAATCCCATTGTGAGAAGAGACGCATTAGTCCTGACGTGAAAACCACGTATACCCTATTGGCCTATTATTATTACCTTCATCGACCAAACTGTGCTTCGCAGCACAGGGCGTCCACTTGCGCGCCTGTTTGTAGGGCTCCTCCCATAGCGCAAAGTCTTCAGACTCAGAGCCATTCTGCATTGCATGGCGGGAAGGGAGAGCTCGAAACGTGAGGAAAATGTAGTCTTTTTCCAAGTGCCGAGTTGTAAGAAGTGGTTCGTGTTGCCAGTCATCAATCATCGAACCTTTGCGACGGCCGAAGTCGCCATTTGGAGAAGTCTCCCATGCATTATCTGCTCGGCCTCCTCCTTGATCACAATGTTTTGCCTCCTAAGCTCCTTCATCATACGAAAACCGATCTGTGTCAATCAGCGCGGTCACATAGCAAGCAGAGTGCCGAAAACTAACGGGCACTCATCAATAGCAAAGGGCCTGTTTTGATACGATCGTCCGTCGTGAGGTTGGAGAGCACAGAATCGAACAGGAGGGGACGAGAGGTACGGCTGCGGCGTGGAACAGAGATGGAGACATGGAGATGGAGCCGTCGAGACGTGAAACCCAGGATAGGGAAATTAAGGAGGAGAAATATATACCTGGAGCCCCCTGAAGCTCCTTGAGATGGCGGCGTTGCGGAACTGCAGCTGGTGCAGCGCGGACATGGCGAGGGAGGCGGCGAGCAGGACGCAGCCCATGAGGCCGACGGCGGCGGCGAACACCCTGAGGTGCCAGGACGTGACGGCGGCGCCGCCCCTCGCGGCGGCGTGCTGCTGCTGCTTGCCCTGCCGCAGCCTGCCGATGTTGGTCGCGCCCACCCTCGCCGCCGCCGAAGAAGCAGAGGAGGAGCAGGAGCAGCAGGACGACGAGGCGGCGTCCATCTCGGATTCTCTCTCCGGCGCGCGCTGCCCGGTCAGCAGGGTCAGGGCGATGGAGATGCTATGCTTAGCTCCTCCTGGCAGGAGCAGGACACGCTGGCTTTGGCGTTGAGGCGAGGAGAAGCTCCTCAAGTCACGCAACACGGCAACGCAACGACCTCAGGAGCCGAGAGTAGTACCTAGCTGTTGCCTGGTGAACGATTCCCTTTTCTTCTCCTCCTGTCCTCTCCTCCTCCCGTACTTGACCAGTTCATGGGTTGCAGTTGCAGGGCAGCTAACGTGGCCACCGGGCGGCGTGCGTGGGGAATGGGAATCGGGATCGGCGGCAGCTTCGGCTTCGATTATACAAGATGGGGCGGCAGGGTAGGTCAAACGAGGCAGCCGGAGATGATCTGCCGCCACACCACTCCCCGTCGCGTCTCGATCGGTGTAACCACCGGGGCGGTGCGGGCGCGGCCTCGGCGCGATAAAGAAACCTGGGATGGGGCTCCCAGGCCGCATTCGCGTATCGGGAGAGCAGATCACCTAACGTGACAACGACTCTTCGCCCAGCCCCGCCTGCCGCCGGGGATCGCACGAGTGGCCTGCCTGCCTGATCATTCGTTGCTTGTCACCTAGCACCGGCTGAGTTGGATTAGGATCATAGGAGGACGGAGCCTTTGCTTTGTGGCGACAGACGTTGCGCGCAAGCCAAGGGGTTGGTAGGGCAGTGGGTGGTGCAGGGCCGGCCTACGACTTGCACAGCCTTCAGCCTGCCAGGGGTTTCCCTTCCTGGTGCGCAGCATACTGGTTCCATATGCACCATGCGTACAGTTTGTTTATTTATTCTTTGGCTGGAGGGAGTAGGGATGGTTGCCTGGTTTGTGACTTAGCAGTGGTTACTTTGTTCGGTGGCTCTCGGTCTCCCCGTACTTGAGTATGTATGCGTCGATTCGTTAGGACTCTATCGGGTCCAATCCATCATCGTCTGCTGGCGCACGTGCCAGGTTTAAGCTTTTCCCCCGGTCTCTTCTCCTCTAATAACCAACATCGACAGCCCATAAACGTGGGCCGCGCGACGAGTCCGCCTCATTGCCTCAACCCAAAAAGGTCGTCGCCGTCACGAGCCATCGGTGTCCCGTGGCCGTGGGGAGCGAGCTCAAAAAGGTCACTGCCGTGCCCTGACCGCGGCAGCCGTGCAGCGGCGACTTGCGAACCAACACTGCGTCCAGAAACCGCACGACCTACCTGCATCACGATTCACGCACGCGGTTTCTGTTGTTTTGGCGCGCCACGCGTGCTGTTTTTTTATATATTTCTCTTCGTTTTTTTTTTTTGCAAATGCAGGGCCTGTTTGGTTCGTGCTGTGACCACGCCACACCAAATCAACGGCCGCGCCTAAGCTTTGGCGAGCATTTTCGGCGCTGCAACTTAGGCATACTTCCTAATTAATTGATCTAAAACGGTCAAACCCAAAATTTTGGTAAAATGGACTAAAACGGCATTTTTTGTAATTTATCTTGGACATCAAATAAATTAGAATCGGTCATCCTAATTAATTGATTGACAAAAAAACAACCCAATGGGTACCCACTTGCATCTTTAAGTGCAGCCCATGCGCGCACCCAAGACTTTCCAGTTAGGCCGCACAAGGGAAATGAACCCAAGATAAACAAACGGACCGGCCCATCAAGACAGCAACCACACAGAGACAGCAAAGTGGAGGAGGACCCAGCCCATCTGCTCTCCGGAGTCCGGAGTCCCCCCTCTCCATTTCCATCTTCTCCCTGACTAAAACCCCAGGCCTCGCCGCTCGCCGCCGGCCGCCGCAACCACGCGCCTCCCGCGATGGCTCACCTCCGGCTCCTCCTCTCCCACTCGCGGCGCCACACGCAGCCCCACCGCATGCTTCCTCTCTTCCACTTCTCGTCGGACGCCAGCTCCAGCTCGACCCCGCCGCCGCCAATCAAGCCCGTCTCCTACGCCCCGAAGCCGCAGCAGCAGGCCCCGCCCGAGGAGTCCGCCGCCACGCCGGAACCAGACGCTGGACCCGGGGACCGATCCCCGCTACCACGACGGCCGCAGCAGCCGATGCCGCCGCTGGAGTGGACGCAGCAGGATATGCGGTACGTGAAGGACGCGGCGCCCGCAATCTCGCCCGTCTCGTACCCATCCCGGGTTGCGCCGCTGCCAGAGGACCGCCCGGCCGGCGGGGAGGCGGAGGCGGCGCCGGAGGGGCTGAGGGGGGAGGCGGAGCGGATCCAGATGAACGCGGGGTGGGCCACGAGGAACATCTTCGGGATGCCGACCGAGGAGGAGCGGCTGCCGTACCCGACGATCATACCCGTCGTCAAGAAGCCACAGAAGGTCGCCATTGATCTCGTCGACGCCATTCGCCTAGTCAAGGTCCGTTTAGATCGTTATTTATCAGCACAATTTAAATACTGCACATTATGTTGGCAGTTAGAATTGTTTCATTCTAGCGTGTCAAGAACTGGAGTTGGATAACTATGAATTGGGCAGGGTTCTATAATGGAAGGACTCAGTTTTTTGGTTGTAGTGCTCGCTTATATTTCACATAAATATAATATGCATTACGGGCTAGTTTGGTTGGTTCGGCGACTGGTGAAGTTTCCTGGCCCGGGCAGCTCAGTCAGTCCGTCAATTTCCAGTGCCTGCGGCTGGATTGACGTGCCTGGGCGTGCATCTCCAGGCCAGGAATTCAACCAAACTAGCCCTACATATCTTTGTTCAAATCGTGCCACTTTGTTTGATTGTAGTTAAGTAGGGCATGCCATGCATCTGAGATGCTGCCATGGTTGTTAAAACCACAACTTACATTGTTGAATCGCATGGTTTTATGAAACTACATTGACCCAAAAAAAAAAAAAACTCGCTCCAAGTCACATCTGAGTCGTATCTTATATAGTTGCTGTATAATCATACTCCAAGTCGTAAAATCCCTTAGAATCGTGCTCTGGATTGCTCCTTGTGTTGCATCATTGTTCATTGCCTTCTCGTCTGAACTACGTGGCCACATAGGTGCTTCGAGCTGCTTCACAATGAGGTAGAAAATGCCACCATCCCTGGCTCACTGGCGCAGCACCCGTGCTCGCATGCTCAAGGAGCCCACGTATGCTGTGGTGGTGCACATGTCGTTTGCCCTGAGAAGCCTCATATTCTGTGGTCTGTACTGAAATGCTTGAGATATCCACTGAAGAAAGAAACCTGGTGAAAAAAAAATGTGGTCTTGATTGCCCGCCTGACTTTTAGGTCTGAGGTTTTTGCCAGGTTTGGCTGGTTTTCCAATTCAGCCCCTAGGCACACAGTTTAGATAGGTTGGTCTGAGGTTTTGCTAGTCTGACCATGGTTGGATTCACGGATTAGCTGGTTTGAACCAATGTATGGCCAACTTTGAAAAATCCTCTTCCTGCTTGTCCAATGCTCTGTTGGCTCAGCTCCCTAATGCAGGTCCTTGTTGAGTAATGACGAGTAGGGGTGGGATTTGGGTAAACCAAAAAAGTTCGGGTCAGATATTTCGGGTTTCTAAAATCGACACCCGATATTCGCCCCAAAAAAGGGGTACCTGAAAATTCGTGTACGCAAAATATTGGGTTCCGGTTATCCTGAACTACCCGACAGCCACACATGTAAGCTGACAGATCAAACAGACAATGAAAAATCAACACATCCCAGTGCAATGTACAGATCAAACAATGAAACCGAAAGGAAAACCAGCACTGGAGATGACCACGCAAGACCCAATCACCCATGACCAGAGTTAGCGCACAAGGTCCCAACTCCAAGGATGGAGTAGCACACAGATCTGCACACTCTGCAATGAAGAATCGAGCAAGACAGACCCCTGGTCTCCCCCAGACTCCACTCCAGCTCTCAATCACATCCTTGACTCCGCTCGTCCGCAGGCAGACGCAGTTGGTGCACCGTGTTGTCCCTGGCTCCCTGCTCCGCTCATCAGATCCTGGCTACTATGGCGAGCTAAGAAAGAGGCCAGCTTGATGGATTGGATAAGAGTGGGTCTGGAGGGCGGAATGGCAGTGGCTGGCGCGAGCACATAGTGGCGGGTGAGGGGCAACGCAGCCGGGAGAGCGAGGGCAGGCAGCTCTGAGAGAGAAGTGGATTTCTTACGTCTTGGCTTTTGGTGGGCTGGGCTGTCAGCAGGCTGCTACTCCACATCTCCTATAGGTTAGTATTGCAGACTAATTTGGGTATATCGGGTACCAGAGTTCAAAACCCAAACTACCCAAAATAAAATCGGGTTTTCAAACTTATTATCCAAAATATTGATTGGGTTATTCGGGGTTTGGATCCAGGTAATTCGGTCCTAAGTATTGGGTAACGGGTTTTCTGCCACCCCAAATGACGAGCATTGCTGCTCGTGGCTTTCAGCCATCCTAGCATCCTGGTCTGGCTCCATCGGTGATCTACACTTGGTATCAAGCACGAGCGCGTGCTCAAGTGCTCCCTGGCTGTGGCTGGTGTCAACAAGTCGTCTATGGTGTGATATGCAAGCACAAGAAGCTTGAGGCTGCAGCCAACTTGCCATGGTGCCAATTCCACAGCTCGCTTGCAGGCCCATTGAATCCCACCTCTCGGTTATGACAAGGAACTCCTGGCCTTCCAGCGCATAGCAGGCCTTGCTAAACCTGACTTCTTGATTGTCGATTGCAGATTGCACCATCCCCAATTACGACCACCATGCTCCCTGTAGATAATGCCATAATGGGCATGGCTGCACCATTAAAAATCGATAAAATTGGCTGTTTGCTACTGCCAAGACATGGCTTCGCAAATTGCCATCGACGTTGTGGACTAACATGGTTATTAGAACGTCATGAAAACGTCGCTTAAATGACGTTTAAACGAGAAAACGCTGCTCAGTCATGAAATGCTAGAACGTTTTGCACAAATCGTGTAAAACGACGTTTTAGCTCGTTTAAATGTTCGTTCCCCGTTTTCTCGTTTAAACGTTCGTTTTTCCCGTTTTCTCGTTTAAATGTTCGTTTTTCCCATTTAAACTGGCTACTGCTGCTGTTGTGTGCTGCCCAGATGGCAAGTAGTGGCGATGGTGGAGGAACTAATGCATCTGCAGCAGCTGGTTCTCAAAGTGATGGATATTATTATGTTAACCTATATTGGTTGTTTGGTATTTAACTTTGCATATTGTGTGAAATCAAGATATATTGATATTTTTCTATATTGTTTAAAACAACGTTTAAATGTTCGTTTAAATGTTTAAATGTCAAAATCTGCCATCCATTGTTTCATCATTTTATCGTTTTAATGACTATGTGGACTAAGCCTAATTGCCACTTAATGTTGCCACCTTGTTTTCCCTGCCATCTCTCCCCTTTTATCCATTCCCTTTTTCTTTTCCAATTACCAGGCTCAGGAAAGGACATTTGTGCACCTCTCCTTTTCCCTTTGCTCTGTCTGAACTATATTCTCTGGCCATTCCACCGCCGCTGCCGGCTCCTAGGGCACGACATTTGAGGCGCATGCTGGACGTTGAAGCGCATCCGGTGCTGCCATGGCCTCGCCGCTTGGATCCATGAGTGTCAGTGTCTTGTGTGGCCGAGGAAGTGGTGTCTGTGGCGTACACGCATGCACCTTCTGCACAGCCGTGGCTTCATGTTCTTGCTGGCCATGGAGGCAAATTCTTGCACATGCGAGGAAGGGGCAGGGTTCAACTTTTCATTTCTATTCTAGCCGGATTTCGTTTTTGACCAAAATTTTGACTTTTATAATTTTGAACGAAATCCATCAAATTCCGGACCGAAAAGTACTTTCCATATAGCACCGAAAACGAAAAAAATTACCGGAATTTCAGAAATCCCGACCGAAACATTGAACCCTGGGAAGGGGCTTGGCTCGGCCGGCTCACCAGCTGAGGGCAGGCTGTGGCCTCGCCGATGGCCACGGTCCTGCACTCCTCTGCGTGCAACCCTGCCTCTGCGTCATCGTCGCCCTCTCCTCTCACCTCTTCCATGGTGATGGATCTAGGCAAGCTCAAGCTCGTGGATGTTGGGGTTTGGGCTGAAGGGCCTGCTCCAGCGTGGCGCTGTCCACACCCACAACCAAGCGGCAGCGGCGCCCACGCCTACTCCCGTGAGGCGGCCTCACTGGCCTCCAGCCGCCTTCTGCCATGAATCAAGGGAGAGAAAGGGGAGAGAGAGAGAGAGAGACTGCAAGAGGCTAGAGAGAAAGAGAAGAGGTGAGAGCAATCTAGTCCTTTCCCATGCCTGGTATTTTGAAAAGTTGAAGGAAATTATTAAAATGGAGAAATGGTAGGGAAAACGTGGCAATATTACAAGTGGCAATTAGACGAAGCCCATCACACCAGTGGCATTTTTGCGAAGCCATATATTGGTGGTGGCAAATAGCCAATTTTCTCGAAATCACAAGCACATATTGGGACATGCTTGCTAGCTTTGCCTTTTCTAACCCAGGTTGAACCCGATCCGTTCCCATGGACGGCTGGGCTTTAGCTTGGGTAGGCTGAGTTAATGGACCTCAATGGCGATAACATATCATATATACTAAAAATAGGATAAAATGTCATTCTTGAAATTACAATTTAAATATTAGTCTTCTAGAATAGGGTAGAATCTTAGTTTTTGCATTGATTCTATTATTCCAATCCCACTGTGGAATCTATGATTTTGATACACCTGGATGCTGCACTGGCTGTTGTGTTTCTCCATTAATGTAATGTGATGGCGCAGGGAGATTGGAGGAGGGATTACTGCGGAGAGGGTAATCGTGGTGGGTAGTAGGTTGGGGTCCTAGACCGCAGGGTCTAGGTTTAGGAGCCAGCGATGGCCACCAGGAACAGATTGATCTATTAATTGATTGAGTGTTCCAAATACAATGCCTTCATATATAGGCTTGTCTCACAGCTTTCCTCAACCGACTAGAATTCTATCTCCTATTTTCTAGGCCTAATAAGCCTATCAGGACTCAAGCTACTCTAACCTTAACCCTACTGATACATGGGACACCTGACCAACTTGGCGCCCAAGCCAACTATGGCTGGTCGACCACCAGGCCTTGTCCCAGCCAATTACTCCTTCCTGCGCCTAACATACTGTTTTCCCCACATGACATGTAAATTAGTGAAACCTGAACTCCATAGTCTATAGTGTTTAGAGTCGCATGATTTATGATGCTGAACAACCACAGTCAGTTGAATTGCACTGTTTCATGACCCCAGTACGTGCAGATGCATGGATGCTTTCTAGTTTTGAGCTAATATATCCCTTGGACTAAACACTTGACAAGTACTTTTCGATTAATCATGATCGAAGAGGATCTGGAAATGTCAAAAGCTGTGATGTACTGTTGTTTGATGTTTGCTATGGTGGATCATTTCACACCTGCAACAAGTTTGGGGGCTTGCATTATGTAATGGGAAGGCTTGAAATGTCTTGAAGTGAGGAAATGATCCATAGTTTTATTTTGCGAGCCAAATTTGTATTAACATCATTGGTGAGAACAATGATATTTCTATTACTTAAACATATGATAACCCAAATTATGATCTTCATCACTTTGTACCCTCCAATATTATACCGCCCACCCCTTGCTGAGCTGGTTCTGGGAGAACTTTAGGTACAATGCATAGATTGTGGCAACCTCTGGCCCTGAAAATTCTATGCATTATCTTCACACCATACTTTTGTGTTTTATGTTCTTACCTTAATCTTAATTTGTGCTCTTAATGCCTTCCAGACCAGCGCAAACGAGAAGAAGCGGAATTTTCTTGAAACTGTTGAAGCTCATGTGATACTAGGTGTTGATCCACGTCGTGGTGATCAGGTATGCTATTCTTCTTTCTAAAATACCTAGATGTATTTATTGTCCTGCTGAGTTCTATTACATGGTACTCACTATGTCTGTTTGATGCTATTGACCTTTTGCTCTCTGCAAGGTTTAACTTTGACTATATTTTTTACATTTTTAAATTATTAAAAATTAACGTAACCATGTAATTTTGAAGACAGATCTGGCGATGCATTTGTCTTTCTTATGCATCCAGTCTTTGTGGTCATTAACATATCTGTCATTTTATAACTGAATAAAGTTTGACTGCATGGAATATCAAATAAGGAGTTTAGAAACTGCCATTCTTAAATATGTTGCCTCAAACTACTTAGAATTTGAGATCCCTGGCTTGCCTTTAAACTTGAGGAATTTTTCTTGTTAGTTTCAACTATAAGCTTATTTGACAGGTTAGAAAGGTGATGTATTCACAAAGTGAGGGGCTTGGCATGCCTAGAGATTTAGCACTGCCCTGTTATGGCTAGGATTAGCCTAACTGGTAATACAGAAGAGGGCCTAGGTCATTGCCTGGTTGCTCTACCTCTTGATAGAGGATTAGGGGAGAGTTGGGTAATCTGTATTCATTGCCTGATCTCAATTGATGCATTGGTCTCTTCATATAGAAGGCAGGTTCTTTGTCTCCTAATGAAATAAGGAATAGATCTAATCTACTAATTCTAATCTTATCTCTAACCATCCCTTATCTCTTTCTATCCCTACCCTTCAAAATACAGTACCCGACATCACTGTATCAGCCCCCCCCCCCCCCCCCTTTAGCACTGGCCCAGCTGACTACCCATAACATGCCCCCACTTTGTGGATGTAAATAACTGGCATACTTAAGCTAGCTTAAAATACTCAATGCACCAAATTAGGGTGTTGAAGTTGAGTCAATGATGTCCAAACAAATTTGAGGACCTCTAGTCATGAGTCCTTGAATAGGGTACAGGCTACATAAGAGAACAAGAACATTGCTAACATGTTTTTTTGTAACTTAGTTTTCTATTTTCCACTGGGAACCATTTATGTCAAATGCACAACAAATGTTGACAAACCCTCTGGTACAGAAGTCCAGAAGCTTTATGAAATGCTAAAAACTTACGCGTTACGACCGCCTCAGCGGTTCAGTAGCCTTGATAATGGACTGACCAAATGGTCTGGTTTTGACTGATTGGTTATTGGCAACTTATCATCTAACATACTGACTGTACTTTTACTTGGATTACAGATGGTTCGTGGTGCCTTAACATTGCCTCATGGCACTGGCAAGGTATGATGGGGTTTTATTTTTACTAGTAGTTTCTCGTGGGTACTTTGTGCTGATTTTTTTGTTTGCTTTACTAGACTGTTAGGGTAGCGGTATTTGCTGAGGGTCCTGCAGCAGACGAAGCTAGAGCTTCTGGAGCAGACGTTGTTGGTGGTGACGAATTGATTGAGGAGATCCGCACAGGTACTTTATTTCCATCGCTCTCCATCTAAATGCACATATAATGTATATGATGTGCTGTACACTTGTACTTCCTTTGCTCTCCGTTTGAAACTAGTAGTTGTATTTCCTTTGATCAGGACATGCTTTGACCAACAATTTTTTCATCAATATATGGTTTTGTAGGGTATGTTTGGTTCAAGGCCAATGGCAGCCAGGTTAAATTTGGTCACAATTTGACCACATTTGACCCTTAGACTAAAATTTGTTCAAATAACAAAATTTTCATTTACGTGATTTATTTGGACCAAAACAAACTATATGATTGAAAAATTGTGTTGTTTCGATGAATTTTAGTATAAAATCAACTACTGTCAAACAATGGCCTAAATTTGGCCTGGCCACCAAGGTCTCTCAACCAAACAGGCCCGTAATACACAAATTGTGCCATTAGACACATTGAACATTAGTCATAGTTCCAAGAATTAGTCATAGTTTGTGTATTTCTTACAAGTGTGTATTGACATTAGTCATATGACATTGGATCACATAAATGTCATCAGTAGAGTAACTCTTGGCCAAAGTCTTGTCCTAACAAATGAAATATGCCTACTAATTTCAAATGGAGCGAGTATATTTGAGGATTAATTCCAAGAATTTGAAGAATGCAATTTTCTTCAGTTATCACTCATCCACTTGTCTTTATCTCTTTTAGTATCTTTGTACCCTATTGTATTATATTGGTTCGATGGGTGATCCTTTAGTTTCGATCATCATTATTTGATAATATTGGATCTATTATTTCCACCTATGATTATGTGTAGGAGGAGGCAAATTAAGCTTTGACAAGTGCATAGCAACCCCAATGTTCATGCCCCGTCTTTCAAAGGTAGCACCATATCATTGTGAACTTAATGAACATATTAAAATAATTTGTCTCTGATTGACATATGTTAACATCATGGTTGCTTTTCCTTTTCAGGTTGCTAGGATATTGGGTCCACGGGGTTTGATGCCTAATCCTAAGGTAAGAATGAATGTTTTCTATTCTTATTGAAGAATCATGCTCAGCATTATGCTGTTGGTGACACTTGGTTCTTTATAGCTAGGGTCTGTGACGAATGATGTCTCTGGTGCAGTCAAAGCAGCAAAATCAGGCCGTGTTGATTTCAAAATAGATAAAACTGCTATAGTGCATGTTGGCCTTGGAAAGGTATGGAAGATTGGCTTTAGTGCCAATAGTCCTAGTGATATTACGAATATATTGGATAGCTGCGCAATTGTAAACTTTTTCATTTACTGTCTCACATTATTATTCTTTTGTTTGTGTTATTTGCAGGTGAACTTTTCTGAGGAGAGTTTACGTGAAAATATAGGTGCTTTCGTTCATGCACTTTTACTTGCTAAGCCAGTGGGCTTAAAGAAAAGTAAGTGATGTACTGAAATTGTATATACAAACAATTTGGTGTACGTATGACCTTACAAGTGAACATTAGTCATAGTTTGTAAACTTAAACATGATTGTTGAACAGTTTCTGTGTGGTATGTTTAGTGCAAATGTGCAATGCTGGTGTCAGCTCGTCTTGTTTCCTCTAAAGTTCTCCTTTTAACTCATGACAAGATATTGTAGCGGTCTTGAATATTCTGAGCATGATTATCATGTAGTTCTTGTTAGTACCACATGTATGAAATTTGAGTATGAATGCTATCAAAATGGTTGCTTTCCTTTTGGGCTCCTGTGTAGTACAAAAATGTGACTATTTAAATATGTTTGGGGTATGAGTTCTTCAGAAACTAGGGTTGAAATACATATATCATGGACTGGATGAATTCTTGTGGTGTTAATGTGTAATGCAAGCTCATTTCGATTTTCTGAAAGGTTGTATGATTATGTGATTTGGACAGTAAATATGCATGCCACCTTTTTTTTCTATAAGTGGATATCTACACATTAATAATTCACAGTTGTTCCTCTAATGGTTGCGATGAAGCTCTATAAAGTCCAGGCTCCTAACAATCTCTTTCTTGCAGCTTCAAAATATGTAGGATATGTGAAAAAGTTCACACTGAGTAGCACAGTAAGTTTTACTCTCTTTACTGCGAAGACAGACCTGAATGAAGCTTGCATTTTTACATTCCCTAGGGATGCCATGAAATACTTTTAACACAAGGTAATGATGATAAATCAAACCATAACAAAACAAATTATATTTATATAAATATTTTGAATAATATGAATAATCAAACGTCAAATTTAAATTCAACAGTGACTTACAATTTCGGACAGAGAGGGTAACATTAGGCTGATGATACTAGGATGTGAAAAAGAGTGGAAACCACCGTAGATGGATTGGAATTTGAAATAATAGGTGGGGTTCACCTCCTAGTGACAACAGCCTTACATGTTGGATCTGATGAAAATAGTTTATGTTGTAGATATTTGTGCATTTATAAACTTGGTCAAAGCTATAGCAGTTTGACTTAGGGCAAAGCTAGAATGATTTATAATTTGGAACCGAGAGAGTGCTAGGTTACCAGCTAATACATGCATGTGCTAAACAAACCACACTTGTACATAGTTTCTGGGTAGGACAGTGCTTCTGAAGCAATTGGTTGCACTGGACTCAGCCGATCAAATACTCTACGGAATCCAGAGTGGATATATTATATTTTACCTTTCCTGATTGAGTAACTTTGTTGCAGATGGGACCTGGATTTCCTGTTACAATACCATCACTATCTGTGGCCGCTGATCATTATAACAAAGTGCAAGCCAGCTAAGTCAATACGAGAAAACATTGAATGTAGCTTTCTTTCATCGCTAGCCATGGTTTGCAGATGGCTGCGTGTTTGGCAGTGGAGGGCAGTTGAGACCATTTGGATGGATGGATGGATGGCTGTCTGCCTGTTTGGCTGGCTGTTTTGCTTTCGGGGATGATAGCTTTGTGCACTAGTAACATTCAGACGTTATCGACTAAGATATTTAGTTTGTCCTTGGGTCGCTGCAATTTTGAGAATGCTGTTACTGGTCCACTTGTGTCATCTAGGGTCTCCTCGTTTGTTGTACGAAATGTAATCTTGATTTATTGCTAAAGGGCTGTAGTTTTAATGCATTCTAGATTATGATAATAAAAAAATGAAGTATTTAACCAGGCCTTGAATCAAAGAACCTGGAATGAAAATCAACAAATGAGAATGAGCTAACTAGCACAATGCCCTGGTGGGAGTTATCAGTTTTGTCAGCTTTCCTTCTGGAGTTGTACAACCCACTAATGTTTGCTGCGGCTGGCGTTTGCGGTTCGACTCGTATCAGCTACCTCATCGTGTTGTTGCATGTGGGGGGTATAGTAGCATCTCGTCGCAGCCTGTCTCGTCTATTGCGTCAAAAGATTTGGACCGTTCAGTTGGGTGATGGTTTTCAAAGCAGATTGCACCAGAGCATAAGATGGCTACAGGGATATGTGCTTGGACCAGAAACGTTAGTATTAATTAAAATTCTAACCTGAGTTTGTTTAAAAATCGATGAATTTGGTATTTAGGATTAAAATTAATAGCTCAGGTATAGTCTTGCATTATATGTATTAGTATGTCTTGGCACCATTTCAAAGATGATAAAACGAAAGCTCACAGAAGCTATTGATATCCTTTTTTTTTTCAGTTTTCGTTCGAAAGTCATCCCCCCGAAAAAAACAATATTTATTTTGTTATCGGAGTAGCAGGTAATTGAGAAAATCACGTCAATATATTCTGTCACGCCTTCAATGCTCTCAAAAAGGATAATTACAGTCACTCCATAAAAGGGGATAAAGGGATATACTATGAGTTGTAACCCTCATTTTCTCCATCCGCGTTTACACAGATATTGATAAATTTAGATACATTTATAAGTATTACAAAGAGTATGATATAAACACTATAAATATATATGAGGTATGTAACGCGATGCTCATCCGAGTATGTGATAGAACGGAAAATTTATATCCGTTGCACCAGAATTTTTTTGAGATTAGATGCCATATTATTTGAAATGGCATTAAAAGATATGATTTACAACATAAAATCCAATTTGACTAGAATGCGCTCAACAAGTGCCCTGCTTACTGCATTAATTTGGTCACCAATGGCTCCGGGTTCGTTACATGGGCCATGTGCTCGTGCCTACATGGAAGGCAACAACACGACAGGCTGCACCCTCCATCGATCTGCCGGTCTTTGTTGACGCCGCGTGCTGCTGCTGGGAGCTGGATACAGCTAACACGCACGCACGTACGCATCATCCGTGATGGGGTGGAATTGCTGGGTCGACTAGTTGTCGTAGTAGCGCGCTGATCGAGCTAGACCGTTCTCTGATGACGACCGGAGAAAGACACATACGTCCAACCGAACACGAGTACGTGCGCGCGGCTAGCCGTAGACCTAGCCCTATGCAGAACCTAGCAGAAGTGTCAGCGTCAACATGTATTGCAACTGCTAGTAGGGTAGGAATAGCCGATGGGGATAAGCTAGCTTTAATTTGCAGGCCATATGGGCTGTGTGTGTATCGAGTCATTGCCTCTCTTAATTGAGCGATGTGTGACGTGGAGACAAGGAGATCCGGGTATCTTCGTTGTCTATTTGGAACTCTAATTTGTATCTACAATGTTATTTTTTACTATAAATAATTCTACAGACGTTTTGCTAGAGACAGTCTAGTACCTTTTGGAACATAGTAATTTTGCAAAGAAATAGTTCAAAAATTGTGAAAATATGGAATTTGGAAAAATTTCATGTATTTCAGGAGAGGCTAGGAGGAACCGGTCGATCTAGGTTTGCCGACGACGAGTAACAGGGAAGGCGGCGCGCAAGCACAAACAAAGCTAGGCTACTGCTACGTATGGGAACGGGAGTATGGGGCAAGGAGCTAAGGCTGTCTCCAGCAGAGCGTCTATATGGATTGTCTATAGTACTGTTTGACACTGTAGCGCTACTATAGCTAGAGAAAGAGATAATTAGAAAAATGGACAGATGGTCTGTTGGAATTGGTCCGGTGCATTATGACCGCCCACATTTCGCTGGTGTCACCATTATTTGACTCCAGCGACCTACATGCGTGTGCGCACTGCGCAGTGGAACGAAGGAGAATCGCAGCTGGCTACAAGTCAGTCCGTCAATCAGGGTCGTCCATGCTGTCGTGGAATGTTTTTTTGCCAGGTTCAATATTGTACAGGATTGGCTCGAACATAGTCCGGTGATAAACTGATAATCGAACGTGTCATGGTGGTAAAAAAATAGTACTCTTCCGTTCCAAGTTCTAGTTAAAAAAATCTAGATATATACACAAAATATATTTATGAAAATAAAATAAATCTATTCAAAGCTTACAGCAACTATAATTTGAGGTGGGGAGTATTTCTAAATGAGACTTTTCTGGTCCCTATGTCTGACAAAACTTGATCATTATTTACTTGTACCGATCATGTAGAAGAGATTGATGCCCACGTCCAAATGATGTCTGGAAACTAATTTAGCCGTGTGCTGGAGGAGAAAAAAATGAAATATTTCCAAGAGCACTGTTCCCATCCGAACTGTCTGACCAACATGATCAGTACTTAAATACTTATACAGCGATCGCGCTAAATAAATCGGGACCACATATAGCGATCAGCCTGTCCCCAAATCTTGTATTTTTAAACTTTCTTTTAACCTTAGTCTTATAACTAATTTGCTGGGTACGTTTCTTTCTTCTCTTTTGCAGATTGTTTCTTACTGGCGTCTTTTTATAGGAGTATATTGGAAGCTCCACACACCAGCACAATGAGTATCCATCCCCAATTATTACCCGGCGCGTGTTCTGAGCACACGCCGCGTCTCCCCTCACTGCCCCGCTGGCGGGGGCGGGGACGCGTGAGCACCCCGGTGCGCGAGTCTGGGAGAGGTCCCGGTACCCATCGGTTATGTTGCAGAAATATACAAATAATATATTTATTGAAAATATATGTTTATGTGCAGGGTAGTAAAAAAGAAGTCTTTTTTTGATACAAGACCAAAGCTAAAAGTTGATTATTTTATGGCTGAGCTGGTTCATTCAGGTCCTATCTCTTATTACTCTCAAGTGGCTCACAGAAAAAATAACTACATATTATCAAGCTTATCTTATCTCAGCAAATTTCATTTGTATAACCCACGGCAAATCTCCCTATGCATGGGCGGTTTAAGGGTGTCTGTCTGGCAGGCAACCGGCCAAGATCAACGTCAAAGCAGGCATCATTATCAGCAGTGGAGCCTACGGCCACAGCGTAGTGCAGAGCCGAGGGCGTGCTGCAAGACTACAAGTTGAGCACGCTGATTTTGTGGCCCAAATGGGATTATGCATGTGAGATCGGATATATATGACGATATATCATTGATTCCTTATAGCCACACACGGTTCACTCATCAGCGCTGATCGATCAGCAAATAAATCTGAAAGAAACAGCGCCCTGCGCGGGTAGGCCAAAACTATGCAACTCATCCGGTCTTCCCCTCAATTGGATCACAAGATGGTGAATAAATTGCCCACATCCTTGCAGCCATGCTTGACTAGAAACGCCCGCGCCCGCCATGGCACATATTTGGATGCATGCAACACTCTACCTCGAAGCACCGCACTATAAATAGGTATGGTACGCACGCCCCCTCTCAATGCAAATCGAAGCTTCAGAGGCCTTACTACTCATCATCACCGCCTAGTTCCACTGTGACAGCCAGCAGGTTGTTGCCATGGCGTCTCCTACCTTGATGCAATGCTTCGTCGCCATCTCCCTCCTCTCCTGTGCCGTCCACGCGCAGCTCTCGCCGACGTTCTACGCCTCCTCCTGCCCCAACCTGCAGAGCATCGTGCGGTCGGCCATGACCCAGGCCGTCCGCAACGAGCGGCGGATGGGCGCCTCCCTGCTCAGGCTCTTCTTCCACGACTGCTTTGTCCAAGTACTAGCAACTACTTCTCACATAGTACTACTATATATAATAAACATGTTCGAATTCCTTAAACAAACGCAACAACTGATTCATCAGGGCTGCGACGGCTCGATTCTTCTCGACGCCGGAGGGGAGAAGACCGCCGGCCCGAACCTGAACTCGGTCCGCGGCTTTGACGTCATCGACACTATCAAGAAGAACGTCGAGGCGGCATGCCCCGGCGTCGTGTCGTGCGCCGACATCCTCGCGCTTGCCGCGCGCGACGGGACGAACCTTGTACGCACTTTGGTTACACTTTACTTGCGCATCATCATCATGTCGTCAGTGATGATCAGCTGGGGGCATGCATTGGACTGAAAGTTTTCATTTTTGTTGCGTGCGTAATATAATAGCTCGGCGGGCCGAGCTGGAACGTGCCGCTTGGTCGGCGGGACTCGACGACGGCGAGCGCGGCGCTGGCCAACAGCAACCTGCCGCCGCCGACCGCCAGCCTCGCCACGCTCATCTCCCTGTTCGGCAGGCAGGGCCTGTCGCCACGCGACATGACGGCGCTGTCGGGCGCGCACACCATCGGCTTCGCGCGGTGCACCACCTTCCGCGGCCGCATCTACGGCGACACCGACATCAACGCCTCCTTCGCGGCGCTCCGGCAGCGGACGTGCCCGCGGTCCGGCGGCGATGGCAACCTGGCGCCCATCGACGTGCAGACCCCGACCACGTTCGACACGGCCTACTTCACCAACCTGCTGTCGCAGCGGGGCCTCTTCCACTCCGACCAGGAGCTCTTCAACGGCGGCTCCCAGGACGCGCTCGTCCGGCAGTACAGCGCCAGCGCCTCGCTCTTCAACGGCGACTTCGTGGCGGCCATGATTAAGATGGGGAACATCGGCACGCTCACCGGCACCGCCGGACAGATCCGGCGCAACTGCCGGGTAGTCAACAGCTAGAATAGAGAGACAGCTAACTAAATTGTCTGATGATCGAGCGTCCATGGAAATAATGGATGGATCATCTATATGGTATAGGCAGATACAGAAATCTGTTGAATAAGTGGTAAACACGACCACACACAAAGAAGTGGTCGAAGCAAGCAGTGTCACTTGCATGGCCAGCTGGTTATGGAAACGATTCACCTGACATTTTCTATTGGACATTTGGACTATAGAAACACAGCGCGGCACCTTTGCCGTGTACGATGTATCATTGCTTATAGAGATGCTTAAAGAAAAAGAAACGCTAAACACCACGTAGAAAGCTAATTCTTACGATACAAGAGAGATGCTTATATATATGCAACCACATCATTAGCACTCATTAAGCACCAATGCTTAAGTAAGCACTTCATATACTTTTTAAGCACTGGTGCTAGAAAATAAATCGGTTTTTATTGCTAAGCACTTTCTTTAAGCACCCCATTGTACATGCCTTTATTGGACTTGTCGAGGGTATCATGCTGGGTTCCTGTGTTGTTGGGAGTTGGGACCATGTTTAGACCGCGGACGGTTTTTTTTTTTTTTTGATAAAAGAGGGTTTATTAATCACAGTCAATTACATTAAAACAATATAATTGCACTTAGATTATCCCTGACCTTTGCATAGCCAAGATGTACAGCCCAAAGACAAAAAAAGAAATTGCATGATAATTATCAAATCCGAAGAAGATGCTCAACCACGACCGAACCAGAGCACTTTACAACCACTTTCTGTAAGCTCAAAGGTTGGCCGATTGCAAATATCCGCTAGCTAAGTCCATTGGGACCTTTACATCATCTTTTGTTTTGTCCGTTAGATCCAAGCGTGTGAGCAACTTTACGTTTCTGGTGCATGACATCAATGATGTTCATCAGAATCAATGCCTTGGCACAGGGGAGTCCCCATAATCCACACATGTGAGTTTACTTGTGCTCTACTCTGAAACCTTCAAATCCGTCCCCGTCTGCAGCCGGGACCAATTTACTTAGCATACCGGCAATTCTTGTGCCATATTTCCATAGTTGTGTTTTGATGATTGACAACCAATACTTGGACTAATGAACTTGTCTAGATACACATTCTTAGGTATTTAGGCCTAAGGGATGAAGAAGAAAAAAAAACTGAAGGCAAGGCCCGAAGGGGCGCCCCAATGAGGGTTCCGCAAGGCCTGAAGGCCTGAAGGACTGGAAGGTATGGTTTGCAAGACCGTCCTATCGGACGGACCATATTTCCCGAAGGGGTGGAGAAGTTGAAGCCTATCGATTTATGAAGACCGGATGGTATGGTCTCAAAGGGATTGAATGGACCGCACCATTTAACCAAGGAAGCAGTTGAGGAGACCAAGTTACATGAACCGTATAGTACGGTCTGTGAGACCGGACTATAGGTTGGACAAAGGTGGCCGAGAGTATGAGTTTGAAGCCGTGGAGATTTACAACGGACCATATGGTACAGTCTAGAAGACGGTCCACAGACCGTACCAAGTAACCTAAGGCTGAGTACTTTGGTGGAATTCCAGTGGACAACAGACCGTATAGTACAGTCTAACAGGCCATCCTAAACACCATACCAAAGTACATTGGCGTATGTGGTTCAGTGACCGTTGGAAAAGTACATGGACCGTATGGTCCAGTCCATGGAAAAAGCATAGACCGTATAGTACGGTCTACACTGCGTCAGCAACCCTTTGGCCCAACGGTTAGTTTGTGTTTGGGGGCTATATAAGCCACCCCACCCAGCCATTTTGAGTGAGTTTGAAGACCCTGAAGTGTAGAGCAAGTGTAGGGTAGTATTCCAAGCACATCTATCACTCCAATCACCATATGTGAGCTTAGTGCATCATCCAAGCTAGTAAGAGCTTAGAGAGTGTGAGCTTGCAAGCAAGCTCTTCTTGATAGTAGCTCCTGCGTGAGCTAGAGGAGAAGCCTTGGTTGCGGCCAAACCATTTGTACTGGTTGCTAGACCCTCCTAGGTGTGGAGCAGCGGCGACAACTTGTGCGGGGAAGAGGAAATCGTACAAATAAACTCCATAGTGAAGCATCTGGCACCTTGTGACCGAAAGAGGTGGTGGCGGTGGCTAAGCCTTGGTGGCACTTAGCCTTTGCTTGCTGTGAGCCTTGTGTGGCGAGTGCAAGACGTGATCGGAAGAGTCTTGGTGCCTGGCTCGTGTATTGCCTTTGGTGGCGAGCCCGTGGACATAGCCCTTAGTGGTGAACCAAGTTAAATCTCCATGTCCCCTCGGGAGTTTGCATCCCCTTGCCCTTACCTCTTTACTTACCGCATTTACGTTTCCGCATTTACTCTCTTGTGTGGCTTTAGCTTTCCTAGTTAGTTTGATTAGGTTTGGCTCTAGGTTGCAAGTGTTTTGGGTAAGTTAGAGACCATATAGATAAACCTTAGACTTAACTAGTATGTGTAGGGTGAAATAGGTTTATCTTATGCACTAGAAAGCCCTAGGTGTTAGATGAGCGATTAGTGACCCAATTCACCCCTCCCCCTCTTGGGTCGGACACATCAGCACGTTCCTTTCAAAATGGCATTTAGTATCGGTTAGGAACCTCTTAGTATAGGTTTCCCAACCGGTACTGTTCAATCAATACTGAAAGGATCAAGATGTATAAGAGGAGGTGTGAATTGGACTTCTAATTTCGAAACATAAAATTAAATCCTATCAATCAAGTCCCAAGTCACCCTAGTGCTTAAAAGTGTGTGATCCTAAGGAGCTAATCAATAAAAGACTTGCAACCTATAGCCAAGCATGCAATTCTAGGAATGTAAATGCGAAATGTAAGTTGAATGAAAGTATAGAGCAATGTGATGAGATTATTTTTTCCCCGAGGTATCAAGGAGTTGCAACTCCCCATAGTTCTCATTGGAGCACCCTTGCAAGGGGTAAGCTCCCCTTTGATCCGCACAAGGATCAAGTTCTCTGTTCTTTATGGATGTCCTTCTCTACTCCGGAGTGATGGCCTCTAAACTATGCACAATGACCATGCAAGGGCCTTCTCTTGCTTCTTCCACAGTCTCTCAGAAGCTCACCAGGAGGAATGACTTGCAAGCCATCTAGGTGATCGTGATCACCAAGATTAACAAGCCTTTGGTTCACTTGGTGAACCTCATGTAAGAGGCCAACTCTTTCTCAAGTCTCTTGTGGAAAAACTCAATGATTTGTGTAAGAATTGATGCCCAAGTGACCTTTGAATGCGCAAGTATGTTTGCTGGTCCCCACGGTTGCAAATAAAGGCTAGGGGAGGCTTTAAATAGGAGAAAACCCCCAATAGAGCCGTTCAAGGAGTCTTTGCGCAAATATATGTAGGCACCAGACGGTCTAGCGTGAACAATGATTTGAATTATCCCCTCACACCAACTAGCCATTAAACTCACCATGTAGTCCGATGGTACACACCAGTTGGTCTGTTGCACACAAACCAAGAGATGCTTGGCTGTGGCAAGCCATTGGGCCAAAAGGTCCAATGTATTGCACTGGACGACCCGATGCGTACAAAACACATACGGATGCCTTGACCACTACCTTGGCCTACTTCTTCCGATGAACACACTGGACAGTTCGTTGGTTGGTCACCGGATGGTCCGGTGCGTGCATTTAACATATCACCAATACTAAGTAGTCTAATAGCGCATATAGTGCACCAGATAGGCCGCGCGTACAAAAACATGAGTTTTTCGCTATTTTCAAATCGGATCACGGCAATTTCTATTGGAGGGGGTTTATTTATGTTTTCTACATGCATGTGAGTGCATTTTAGCAGTTTCTATGTGTACGAGCTTTGGGACCAAGAATGACTTTAAATTGAATGGAACATTGAACAAAAGACCTTTAAGCTACTCAACTTGACCCCCCTTGATAGTACGGTTGTCTACAAATGAGCAAAAGAATCCCTAAGTGTCCTTCTTACTCCAATTGTGACACTTAGAGCTAGATCTTCTTGTTATATCATCAAACCAAAGCAATTAATGATCAAATCGAAGTAAAGGGTCTCCTTTTGTGAACCAATGAGCACTATCATAATATATAAATCCCTAAAGCTATACATCTAGGTGCTATGTTTCTCATAGGTACTAATGCACCATGGCATTAGTAGCGATTGTAGGAACCCATACTAAAATGGTTTGTAAATGCTCAAAAAAGCTTAGCCATGCTAGGACTCAGACTTAAGACTCCAACTGCTACTTATATGGATGCTTTAGTACTGGTTGAAGTCACTAACTGACATTAAATCCCCCTCGGGCCCTAGCCACTTAAATGGGTATTGATGCTTGGATCAGTAACTATTCCAACTTGCATCGGGATGGATCCAAGGGACCGGATCCCTATTATGCAGTAGTGGACATTTGAGTTATTGTCCCTATTTGATCATGGTTTCCTTCTTGAATGCATTCCGCTAAAACCTAAATGGGTGCCCAGGAGGTAGGAAACATATATGATAATCAAAGTAACAGATCTTCCAAAAAAAAACAAGGTGGAAACAATCTATGTATTTACCATAGATCAAACATACTAGATTTCCGTGGCATCATCATCCAACAAAATATATTGTAGGCCATACAATCATGAACCCACCATAAATACGCAGCTCAAAGGTTGACTTTCTACTTCCTATAGTTTTCATATGCTCTAATTCCTTCCCACAACTATTTCAAATCTTCAATCAAGGGTTGTAGCTTCATGTTGAGGAGCATTTCAGGATGGTCTGGACCAAGAATCATGAGGAACAATAACATAGATGGAAATTTCATGCAAGAGAAAATGGTATGTTGTATGGAATAACAAAAATCAGGCCAACAAGTGTATGGTGTGGTGGTTATGTTGAAAGGTGTTAAGCCATTGGTCACTGATTCAATTCAAACATTTCTCACATTCTTGGCAAATTAGGCATCAAAGGAATCAAGAGCCCTTGCCTCACTATCTGACAGGTGCACCATCACTTTTTCATTCTCATGTACATCTTTTTTGTGGCATCTCATGTGTTTGGTGGTTCCCTTTGAGAGAAATATTAGTTTCACGTTCGATGTAAGAGGCATGTAACAAAGTTTCTTATGTGCAACCTTCATTGATACCTTTTCATCAACTTTGTTTACGACCTCTACATACCTCGGTTGGTCACACTGTTGCCACCAAATCCTAGTTGATTTAGGGTCACTGTTGGATCGGCTGATGTGCTTCATGGGCCGCCCACACAGAGGCATTTTACCTGTATCGTTTGGGCCCAACAGGGCGTGTGCCTTAGATAGAAAGTAAATTTAGGATTTAGCTAGTCCGATATGGATGTGCAATCTGAGTCCCTGGACTATAAATATGTAACCATGTTCATTATAAACACGACGACATACGTTCCTATCAACACGTGTCTCGCCATCACCTTTGTCACATCGCCACCCCTATTCTAGGGTTTCAAAGTAAACGACGTGTTGCTCTAATATTTTCTCACATAGATCATGTTAGGATGCTTGTCGTCTTATGACTATGGTAGATCTCATACTAAGCGTTGTCGTTGGTCAGGTCTACCTAGTTATGTCGTATGCTATGAATCTATTTTTTGTTCTGTGCATTACACTATAGATCGGTAACATAGGACTAGGTATATATAGCTAGCCCGGTTGCTACAATCCACGATATGCGCTGCAACATATAAATACAACAATGTGAGAGATCGATATACAATAAGCACCCTATTTTTACATGTCCTAGATGTGTTCTATGTTCTGGTTGAACTTCTTTGGAGGTTCGCTAATCTAGGATAGTTAATTGTCTATATATCATGTTTTAAATAGGTTTATTATCTTGTTGTTATACTCCACACTTATTTATACTAACCCATAAGAAGAAACTTGATTGAAATGGGCCGATTAGTCAAGCCATCGGAAGCCAATCCCAATGATCCGGATGTAATTTGACATTTCGCTATGTTGTGTATTCGCAGGGTGATTCTCCGACGACCAGTTCCTTCATGACATCCTTCCTGGCTAGTAGGTCAAGCCAGGTGGCACACCCTAGAACCACCACTGCTTGACTGTTTCCCCCACAATACCGAGGACGGTCGAGCCGCGTCACAAGAGAGACATTCGCATCATCATTGTGATCTCTCGTCTCATCGTGTGTTGGTTGCCATACGATCGCCTACCAATTTCCCGCAACAATAAACTTCATGGACTTCTTTGCTTTCTATTGCTTCTTCTAGGAAAGGATGTAGTTGTCTTGGTACACATCAATCTTCTCGTAATCGATACCAAGATTGGAAATATGTCTTTCGGAATCTTGTGATTCACCAGAAGGATGCCACTGATCAAGTTCACAAGCTCCTTATAAGTATATTTGAGAATGCAAATTTAGATTTAATGGCCTTAAGTCTAGTCACTAAACCAAGGATGATCGTAGTTGTGTGCTCGTGCTGTGTATCTTCCTAATATCTAAGTAGGTCGAATAACTTTTGAACCTCCAGTAAAATCTAGGTCAAACTGTAGCCATACAGTGTCAAGTATCTCATCCATCCTACCATCTCTAGGCAGATCATCTATATCCACTTCTGCTTCATGTTGACCTTGTGCTTCACCATCCTCCACCCATGCCTCATAGCTTGGCTTGAACCGAACTTATAAAGATCCATTTTTACCTTTCTCTTACAAGGCATCCATAACTCTGGCACTTGTTGCATGGGAACCTCTTTTTATGGGTGTTGAAAAAGAGAATGCTTGACCATCCACTCATTTGAGTGGGGCCCACTCTTATTCCAACTATCATACATCCATCTGCTATAGTCACCCATAATTGAGACTGCAGGTTAAACCAAGAGTTATTCATGAAATTCATGTGTGTGTGTGGCACGACGCTACATTTATAAGAAAGTATTAGTCCTAAACCCATCCAAGGTGGCTAACTAAACACAGATTTATGACGAGCCGACATTGTCCAAAGGAAATTTCAGCAGCATAACCCCACCGTTTTCTAACCACACGCCAACATATTTTGCAATGGAGAACAACAAAGTTATGGTATCAAAATCATGTTTGGTCTCTACAGGTTCATCATAAATACCATATTTAGTCAGCCACTCTAAGGCTGTCTAAAAATGGGACAATTGTGGACAGGCACATCTCACATGTGTGGTGCGTGTGAGTCATGTTATCTAAAATGGGATATACATATTTTTCACAACTCTAACTGTGTAATGTATAAATAAAAGAAACAATTATGTTCTTAATTGATTAAAATATATATTCAATCGTGTAAGACATTCCTGAATCATATATGAAAATAAAACCATAAATCAATTTATAACTAATGGTTGCATAAATAATTTGTTTTACATTGGAATTAACATGCATGCAGTTTGATCTTTGTATGTAAAAAAAATAAGATTACATCGGAAATAAGTAGTTCTCATGATATAACTATAGCAACTGCTAAGCATTCAAATGTAAAATTAATCTCAAATTAAGCATGTCAACTAGCAAATCAATACTTCATAATGCATAACCATTACTATGTATTTATTAAGCCATCTAATCGCACCTAGCCTAATTTTCATCGGTCTAAACACATGCATGGTCTATAGAAACAAATATCAACATCCTTAAACAATATAAATTTGAGATGGTAAGACTCACTCTCACTTGACAAGTAGCAGCCCGGGTGTGGAAGGCGAGGCAGCACAAAAAGCCAGACAGGGTAGAGCACTAGTGGCTAGGACATGGTGGGGCATCAATGCGCGGTGGGGTAGAGTCTAGTGGGGTGAGGAGATGACACGGTGGTGCAGGGGGGTCAGGGAAGCATGGCACAATGGGCCGACAGAAAAGATCCACGCGTTTGCGTGAAATGAAGGAGATACGCAGACCCAAGTATCACAAGAATATTAATATAGAGAAAATTCCAATAGACTAATGACTTTGTGTGCCAATTTTCAATACTAACACAATTTTCATCACACAAGATTTGACACATATGCTACAGTCACAGTGGTATAATTATTAACAGTCAAGTCACAAAATGACATAACAACATAGAATAGCCAAAATCTTAAGCATCCATTACTTAACTGCAAAAGCACAACACAAAAGTAGGTTAAGTGCAGATCTGAAATCTGCCAACACCAACACCTAATGAGTCAATATTTATCTTTAAAATTATTAGGGATGTTTAAAGTCAGATCTGGAAACTACCAATAGCCAACTCCCAATACGTTAATATACATTTTCAAACTCATTGACGATGCTTGCAATTTTGTCCACATTTGAGACACTGGGAGCATTCTCATAATTGGTAAAATTAGCATCATCACATGGACCTTTGTCTTCCTTTTCTTCATTGGATGAACCGGAATCTTCTTCAGCTATCCTTAAGTGTGAAATTTTTACACCCTTATTGTTTGCCTTCTTGGAAGATTGTGGCCTCGAAGCGAGATTGATGCACTCATAGCTCATTAACAAGTTCCCATGTAAGGCCATTCTCATTCTTACCCCAATGACACTGTCAAGTGTAGGATTTATGGGGGCCCAGCCCAGGCCACTTTTAGGATCTTTTGGGTGAGCTCCCTGAAGAGTCTGGAAGCTACTCTAGGTCAATGCTACTCGGTGAAGAAAATGAAGCTCAAGAACACAAAAGAGTTATAGATGTTTGGGCCGCCAAAGCATAGCTCCCTACATCCTTTGTGGTGGTTTTATTGCTCTATCATACAAGATTAGCCCCAGAACTGAGAATGCTTATGCCACTCGAAAAGTTGAGTCCTCTTCTAAGGTAGAGGTCTGCCCCTTTTATAGTCCAAGTGTACAGCCCTTCTTACAAACACTGTATAGTGGGTCCTAGTCAACATTTGGTTGGTGAGGCCTGGTGCATAGGCCCGGTCATGATTTGGTAGGGTGGTCCTCTCTTGGATACCTTGACCAATTGCTCTTCCACCTCCATGTGTCCCCCTATGCAGGGGCTAGTGAATTTCTTCCACAGGAATCATCCCTGGTGTAGTCAAAAGGTGCCCTTCTTTTACTGTGCCCTAGCTCCACTATTGGTCTAAAGTGTGACTCAATTTTGACTTCTCCCATCTAGCATGGGGATGTGACTGGCGGTGCGGCTCCATTCGTTGGCCTACAATGCGGATGCTGATGCCTTAGGCAATGGGAAGGGGCCCATGGCCCGTGGCTTGGACCTTGACGTTGGCGTTTCTTAGCCTATTAGATATAAATCCGCAAGTGCACAGAAACGTTGTTGTAGCTTTTCACACAAGTGTATTCTAGGGTATCAAAATCCACGAGGAACGTGAAGTAAAATGGCAAAGAACAGCTAGAACCGAACAAAAAAAAGGTAAAAGCTAGCAAGTAAAGGATAAACTGGGTAGAGCAGGCTCACTACTTCAATTATATGCACTCAACTCCCTAAACACACTTGTATTCTGCTTGTCAGGATTACATAAACACTGGCCCTATAGAACCACTTTCAGGAACCAGAGTGCTGATAACCCAGACGAAAAAGGCAGGTTCAACAGGAATTCAGCTATATCGTCAATGAAAACTATCCGAACGACGGGGTCAGGATACACAGGACACACACCCACTGTCACCAGGTGGGAATACCAACCAAATCTACGTGGGATAGATCACCAACCACTTGGCAAAACACCAAGCCTAAACACCATGTCTAAGCAAGGATTTCACTACTACTCTGCAAGCTAACACAGAGAAGCATGGAAGCACTTATACAACTTGATTATAAGCATGCACTAGGGTTCCAGCAATTGACAAGGCAAAATGACTAAGTATGGAAGTAGAGCAAAATAAATATAAAGGAAATAAAGAACAAGGAACTTTACTCAAGCCTGGGATTGAATATCCTTCCTTTGAGAATACAAGCTTGGAGATAGAAAACCAAAGAAAATTCCCACTTCTTCACTTTTCTCCTCACTACTCTCCCTTGATACAATAGAACTCACTCTCTTTACGAGCTAAGGATGGCTTCGCCACATTTCCACATACTGCCTAATGACCTCCCGGGGGGTATTTATAGCCTAGGATGAGAGAGGGATATTTATAGGCAGCTAGGTCAGTAAGGGGGTTAAGGTCGGTGGTCGGGTGGCCATGTGGCAGGCCGGCCGGCCCTGTAGGAGGCTGAGCGGCCAGGTCTTGAGGCCGGGCGGCCATCCGATGCACTGTCCTTGATCATCCACGGCTCCAAATTACTCTCCAAGTCGGTGGCCATTAAACCCGTGCCAGAATACCTTGGATACTTGGCCGGGCAGCCAAGTAAGGAGTCCAGGTGGCCTTGGCTTGCCACTTGTCTTTGGTGGATTGGTTCCCTTAGTGTTGGCACGGATCGCTGACTTCACCAATCCTCGTGTAGGGGCCTTCCGACCCTTTGTTTCACCCAATGCTTGTGTCCACAGATGAGATGTGACATATTTGCATTTCTTTGCATGCCACATAGTTGGGGACATGTTTGGCCATGTTGGGAGGCCAGCCGGCCTCATGGTTGGGCCGAGCATCCAAGTCCCTAGCCTTCTGCAACACAGGGGTGGCCGGGCGACCTTGTTGGTGGCCTTCTGACCAAGTATGTGGTCGGACAGCCTCAAGGACCAAATCATTGTGAAGAGATCATCAACATAGCCAAAATGGATTTTTGGTTCACTCAATTCGGAGTCCGAACGCAAAAGTTATGGCCATTGCAAGATTGACATGTGCTGCGGCCCATTTTCAGCACGTCTTTGGTGATGTTGAGCTCCTGCATGAAAGCTTGATAGACAACTCATGGAACCGATTAAATTACATGAAACTAGGACAAAACTAACTCTTTAACATGAGATGTTGGTGGTCGAAATCTGATTTACCGACCACCAACACCCCCCACACTTAGATCTTTGCTTGTCCTCGAGCAAAGGACAAAATAAGCATAAGTGGATAGGGCAAAGCGACATCCCTTACCTTAGCGAGCATAAGAGTTATTTCCAACTATTTCATCTTGTCTAGGATTTCAATGGTGGCTACACTATGAACTTGAGATGTTGAAACATGGAACATCATATCAAAGAATTAACTCAGCACCCCCACACACACTTGAACAAAGAGGTGTTTTGGATTTTCAAAAGGTGAGGCATTTCGTCTCTTTTGTTTTCAAGATTAGCTCTCAATCACTCAAAGGACAGAATGGCCAAGTAAATCTTGTTTTGTCCTCACATCTATCCTACTTAGGCTTTTGTGGAGCTTGGGGTAGTGAAAGAAGCGAAGACTTATCATCATGTTTATGCCATCGAATCAAATCATGTGTCAAAGAGGAGTTTTCAGACAAGATATATGGCCAAGTGCAGGTGTGACAAGTGAATGACTCATGGGGTGATTATTGAAAACTCCCTTGCTTGAATGGAGGGCATGGAGTTCTTTCTTTTTCTTTCTCTTCTTTTTTCCATTTCTTTTTTTTTCTCCCTTTTTCTTCTCTTTTTTTGAACTTCCATGCCTCTCTTTCTTTTCTCGGGAAACATTGAGGGACATTTGAGCAATTGCATAACACACCTCCTTTGTGAGAGTGATGTGAAGGCCATATTACTTGAATGACATAACTCTCTATTGGCACAAGGTTTGATAAGATTCAAAACATTTAGAGAAGCAAAACTTTGCATGGGTTTTCATTGTATCTTTGTGGCATTGGTAGGACAAGGCATAAAATCTTGAAAACGTTGGAGATGAAGCCTCCCTTTTTATTTTAAAATAAAAACTCTTTGTTCATGTGGAAGTTTCCAAAGTTGCATCTAGATAACTATCTCAAATGGATCAACACCTTAGATCAAAGTAGTTCCCTAATAATGGTAGTATCCAAAGGCAATTTTACTTTAGCATAGGAAATAAAACTGATGCAAGCATAGGCATAGGATAGCACTTGGATCATGTAGAGCAATTTTATCCATGTTTCATGTATAAAAGCTCACAAACTCAGGTTCAAAATGAAAAGATACAGAGATACCTGGATTCCCGAGTTTGGATTTTTTTATGTTCAGAGAGTGTCTGGAGGGCGTTTGACATTGATTTCTTCAGATTGGATGCCCAGCTAGCCATGAATTCCTCCAGATTCTTGCGAGTAGTGTGAAGGTGCCCTACATGTTAGATTTCTTCTATGCATCCTGCAGGGTTAGGGATAGGAGATCGAAAGGCAATATGGCATTTCCATCTTTTCCAAATTTTATTTGAAGAGGTAGGTAAACACAATTTTATTCAAACCAAATGGATGCGCTAATTCATAAGGGGAATTGCAAAGAATTTAAGCAAACACTAACTAAGAAACCAAACCTAATAGCGCCTAACTTATTAAGGAAGCAGACCTTGGCGAGATGCCATGGTCACTTGGACAGGGATTCTGGCTAAGTCTAGAAGGATGAAGGAGAAGTTCTTCCCCTTAAGAAGAAAAATCACGAGACTTGCCATCATCCACTCGCCATTGCCAAACCCTATGGGTTCCGCACCTCCTCCAAAATCAAAAACAAAGAGAGAGGGGCCAAGTGGCCACACTAGGGACCAAGCAGCTAGGGACAAGGCCAGCTAGCCATGCCAACACTGGTTGGACAAGCCAGGTGTTGGGGTCTTCCTAATTGGTGCACAGAAACCCATTTTACTACGTGCATCCTCGGACTTTGGTGAGATTTGTTGGGTGGAAGCAAAAGGTGAGTTTAGAAAGAATAGGAAAGGAAGCATGTTGGTGTACATGGCTCATTTTAGGTTGGAGCTAGACCATGAACGCATGACCATACCACTTCATGCAGCTCAAAGACGTCCATTTCTTCGAGCTGAGACATTTTGGGCTCGAGGAAAATTTTGAGGCGTTGCCCATTCGCCTTGAAAACTTTCCCATCATTGTCCTGGAAGGTGATGGCACAATGATTAATGACATCAAGGACCATGAAGGGTCCTTCCCACTTACTTCGGAGCTTTCCATGACCAAATAAACGAATACGAGAGTTAAAGAGTAGTACCTTATCTCCCGGTTTGAAGTGTTTGATCTTGAGGCGCTTGTCGTGCCACCTTTTGGTACGCTCCTTGTAAAGTTTGGCGCTATGTTATGCCTTCTCCCTCCATTCCTCTAGATCAGTGAGTTGAATTTTCCTTTGAACTCCTGCCTCTTAGAGATCCATGTTCCACCTTTTCATCACCCAGTGAGATTTGAATTCGAGTTCTACTGGTAGATGACAAGTCTTGCTGTATACCATTTGGTATGGTGACATGCCAATTAGGGTTTTGTATGCTGTATGATAAGCCCAGAGTGCGTTGGGTAGCTTGGATACCCACTCTTTTCCATAGCTATGACCATCTTTTGCAGTATGTTCTTGATTTGCTTGTTTGACGTCTTAGCTTGGCCACTTGTTTGCGGATGATATAGGGGGTGGCAACATGGTGGTCCACACCAAGTTCTGCAAGACATCTTCTAAAGCGTTTGTCGATGAAATGCGAACCTTCATCATTGATGATGACCCACGGTACGCCAAACCAAGGGATGGTCTCATAGAACATCTTAATGGTGTGTTTTGAGTCCGTGGCTGCACATGGCAATGCTTCTACCCATTTTGAGACATAGTCGACTGCGACCAGAATGTACTCCTTGTCTCCATTCTTGGGAAAGGGTCCCATGAAGTCTATGACCCACACATAAAAGATGTCAATATGATTATTACTTGTGTGTGGCATAGCATCCCTTGGATTTATATTTCCTTGGAGCTGTCACCTTGCACACCGTCACATGAACTTTTGAATCTTTGTACATAGTGGGCCAATAAAACCCACTCTGCCAAACCGTTGCATGAGTTCAGTAAGCCCCATAGTGACCTCCATAAGAGGATGGGTGACATCTATCTAGGACTTGAGGTGCTTCACAAGCTGGAATGCAGCGACATAGGAGTCCGTCTGCGCAGAGTTTATATAGGTAGGGGTCATCCCAGAGATAGAATCGACTATCGTGGGCCAATTTCCTCTGATCCACTCCATCAGGGACATATCCTACCACCATGTAGTTCACCAGATTTGCATACCCTGGAGAGGATGTTGTGACCTTGTGGAGTGTATCATCTCTCATGTAGTCATCAATCGGCAAGGGTGATGACTCTTTGAACTGCATTCTTGAGAGATGATCTGCGACTGAATTTTCTACTCCCGTCTTATCTCTGATTTCTATGTCAAATTCTTGGAGGATCAGAATCCACTGGATCAGTCGTGGCTTGACATCTTTCTTGCTGAGGAGGTATTTGAGAGCTGCATGATCTGAGTAGATGATCATTTTCTCTCCCACCAAGTATGACCTGAATTTGTCTATAGCAAACACAACTAGTAACAATTCTTTTTTGGTGGTTGAATAATTCAGCTATGGGCCAGTAAAGCCTTGCTCACATAAGAGTTAGCATGGTGCTTCCTATCCTTAGTTTGGCCTAGAATTGCTCCCACAGCGTAATCACTGGCATCACACATAATTTCGAACGGTGCACTCTAGTGGGGAGGTTGAATGATGGGTGCTGTGACTAATGCCCTCTTGAGTGTGTTAAAGGACTTAAGGCATGCCTCATCGAACACAAATGGTGTGTCCTTTGCCAACAGATTAGTCAGAGGATGAGCAATATGGGAGAAGTTTTTGATAAATCTACTATAGAACCCAGCATGATCAAGGAAGATTCAGATTTCCTTAACATTCATGGGGTGAGGTAGCTGTTCAATGACTTCAATCTTGGCTCGGTCTACCTCTATGCCTCCTTTTGAGATCCTGTGTCTTAGTACAATCCCTTCTCTAGCCATAAAGTGGCACTTCTCCTAGTTTAGGACAAGATCAACTTCTTTGCACATTTGGAGAACTTTTTCTAGATTCTCTAAGCATCCATTGAAGGTCTTGCCATACACTGAGAAGTCGTCTATGAATACTTCCATGATATTTTCGATCAGATCTGAGAAGATTGATATCATGCACCGTTGGAATGTTGTGTGAAAGTTTCATAAGGGCATGTGAAGGTGGTCTTACTCTAGTCTTCTGGGTGCATCGAAATGTGGTGGTAACCAGAGTAGCCATCACGATAGCAAAAGGAGTGATTGGCCAGCCTCTCTAACATTTCATCAATGAATGGAAGAAGAAAGTGATTTTTCCTAGCGGCGGTGTTGAGTTTTTGGTAGTCAATGTACATCCGCCATCCGGTGACCGTTTGCTGAGGAATTAATTCATTGTTCTAATTCTGGACGACTGTCATCCCTCTTTCTTGGGTACAACTTGAACTAGACTGACCAATCACTATCTTGTACGGGGTAGATGATCCCCGCATGGAGTAACTTGAGGACCAGTTTAGGACAAGATCAATTGGCTCCTCTGCCATTCTGAAGTCGCAAGCCTCTTCCCATAGGCTATTCTGATTTGTCACCTCTAGTGACAGGCTCATCACTTCTTCTAAGGGATAAGACTCTAGCTTTGCTTCAGTTCTGGTGTTGAGTGCTCTTGCATAGCTAATCTTCAATTCCTCTTTACCCAACTGAAGGTGCAGCGGCCCACTATCGTTGTCCATACTAGCAAGCGATGCCATTGGAAGACCGACTAGCGTTAATAGTGGGACACTATCGGGGATGTCGAAGACATGGAAGTCTAAATACATCTCAGTATCCTGCAATGTTGCTGGCACCACCTGAATAACTCCCTTGCTCTCCAAAAACATTCCATCCATCCATCGTAGATGAATGTTGGCCTTGGATAGAGGGACAGTAGAGAAATGTTGCTCAACTATCTGCTGGGGGATGATGTTCACCCCTACTCTTGGGTCATACATGATATCTTGCAGTGGTAATGTTGATACTCGGCTAGGGATGAGTCCAGGTTGCGGGTAGAGCTTCAGTACCTTAGTGTCTAACCTTCTCTCCTCTAACCATCGCTGATTGAGCACTGCTGAATGCCAGAGCAGGTCCTCCTTCATTCGTTGCGCTTCCCTTAAAAAGGTGAAGGCTGGACGAGAGGCCCTGGTGAAGCATCGGTCGATCTTGGGCAACCGAGAGGAGTTGCCGAAGGTCATGAAGAGCTCATCCTCAAATGAGAATGGTGGTACAGACGGAGGATTTGTCTTGGTGCAGCTGACCCTCTCAGTGACCGGTGACGTAGATGGTTATGGGATCTCTTCAATCCTGAGGGTACAAGATGGTGATGGAGATGGAGATCGTCGAGCAGGTTCCTGCCATTCTCGACTATTGGGCTTGGGTTGATCTTTTCAGGAAGTGGTTCCTCAGCTTCATCGTTATCAGAGGCCTTCTCAAGGATCTTGTCAAGTATTTTTCTTCCTTCTGATGTGACCAAGTGGGAAAATGATCCTCCCATGGCTAAATCCAAGTGTAAATCAGCACCAGGCGAGAGACCTCGAATGAAGTGCTACATCAACAACGGTTCTGGAATAGCCAAATCAGGTCCTGACGAGACCAGACGCTTGAAGCATTCCCAAGCTGCCCCTAAAGATTCCCTTCTCCTCTGTCGGAACGTGAGTACCTTAGGTCAGAGATCGACAACCTTGTAGGGTGGAAAGAAATGGAGACAAAAACTTATCTTCAATGCTTCCCAACTCCCTTCTACTTTGCCAACTCCCTTTGTACCACGACATGGCTTCTCCAGTTAGTGAGAATGGAAAGAGCAACCAACGAAGTGCTTCTCTAGGCATTCCCAAGATAACTATACAGCTACACAACTACTCAAACTGTCAGAGGTGTAAGTAGGGACTCTCAGAGTCCATTCCCCCAAAGTATTGCTCCCAAACCATAGCTATCAAGCGGGGACATAGCTGATAGCTTGATGTGGTGATGTCGCAATATTGTCATGTGTTGCGGGCCATTTTCAGCACGTCTTTGGTGATATTGAGATCCTGCATGAAAGCTTGATGCATAACTCATGGAATCGGTTAAATTACATGAAACTAGGACAAAAGTAACTCTTTAACATGACATGTTGATGGTCAAAATGTGATTTAACGACCGCCAACAGTTCTACATTTTGCTTTCGTCAACCACTCGCTACTAATGATTGTGCCATTACCAGTGGATGCTGTGTTGGGGGACACCTCTCCCATAACACTAACAATGGCCCCCTAGGCCCACTAGTGGGTGGGGTGACATGCCTGCTTGTGGGGGCTCCTTACCAACTATAGCATGCCAATAATTTGAACCAGCTTGCAGCAAACTCTGCAATCGTCACCATATTTGCATGTTTTGTAGAAAGGATAGAAATCACAACCTCGTAGTGGGACGATAGTCTTTCCATGATCCACGAGTGAGATGATAAGGTAACTGACGCATGCCTAGGGGATACCAAAGTGCATATGTGACAATCCTCCACCAACCAGCTAGTATCCAACTAGTCATTGCCTCAGCTCTTAGCCACTTGTGTCCGGTGTGGTCATTGGATGATCCAATGACTATTCACTAGATTGCCTAGTGTGTATATTTGCATCGAGGTCTTTTGTCTTCAATTCCAGCCAAGTCCCTAGCATCAAACCATTCAACGCTAAAAAACCAACACATTGGCCGGTCAATGGGACTGCTGTGTCTAGCCACTTTGGATTTTTCCAATGCCTTGGATTTTCTTGGTGATTTTTAGGTTTTCTCTTGTGCTCTTGGATTAGTCCTTTCAGGTTTTTGTAACTTAAGTCCATGGCTTGCATGCTAAAAATAAAACAAATATACTTGCAAACACATTAGACCCAAAATGGTCCTTGTTGCCATCAACCACCAAAATCACTTTAAGCACACTAACTATAAGGTTAGGGCCCATTTTCCTTAATGGTCATTTGAACATTGCATTAATTTGCATCCAAGGACATGCTGAAAGCATCAAGATGTCCAAGAGGGGGAGGGGTGAATTGGGCTTCTAATTTCGAAACTTGAAATTAAATCTTTTCGTCCAAGTCTCAATTCACCCTAGTGCCTAAACTAGTGTGTCTAGAGATTCTACACGATAACAAAAGTTTTGCAACCTAGAGCCAAGCATGAAATTCTAAGAAAGTAAAGTGCGGAAGGTAAATTGCATGAATGTAAATGCGGAATGTATAAAGAGGTGACACGACAATCTTTTTCTCCAGGTATCGAGGAGTCGCGACTCCCCCCTAATCCTCATTTGGTGCCCCTCGCAAGGCCCCACTCTCACTTAGCCCTCACAAGGACTATGGCCACATTCTCGTAAGAAACATGGATGGCAAGGTGACTCTCCCAAGAGTCAAGCAACCCCCTTGACCTTCGCAAAGATCAAGTGCTCTCTTCTTGGATGTCCTTCTCCGCTCTGGAGTGATGGACTCCGAACCACGCACAATGCCCTCGCAAGGACCTTCTCTCTCTTCTTCCACAATCTCCCAAAAGCTCACGAAAGGCATGATTGCAAGTCGTCTAGGTGATCAGATCACCAAGAGTAACAAGCTTTGGTCTTCACTTGATTCAACCCCACTCAAAGAGTTATCTCTCTCTCAAGTCTCTTGTCTCAAAGATCAATGAAAGTGTGGATTCTAGTGCTCAAGTGACCTTTGTGTGTGTATGTGTTGTTCCTGGTCGCAAAGGTAGTGAATGAGGGAGGGGGGGTTCCTTTATATAGAGGCTAGCTCAAAAAACTAGCCATTAATGTTGGAAAACTCTTTTCTGCGAGACCATTGCACAGTCCGATGGTTGGACCATTGGACAGTCTGATGCACGTTAAATTCAAAAAGCCTGTTTCACACCACTACCTAAGAGACCATCAAATGGTGCGATGGTGGACACGGTCCGATGTATTGATGAGCTGAAATGGCTAGAGGCATGCCTTCCTCTCTAGAACGTCCGATGGAGCATCGGATGGTGCGATGATGGAACCATCGAATGGTCTGGTGCATGATTAAGGCACATGGATGCCCTGGACAGCTTCCTGTCTAACTGGTCTGATGGTGCATTGGACAATCCGATGGTTGGACCATCGGATGGTCTGATGCACACCAAAAACTTTGTTTTGCACTGATTTTGAATCGTATTAATTTGAAATAAGTTTTAGGGAGTTTCTTTTGTTTATTTGAGAAAAAGTGAGTGTATTTTAGCATATTTGAAGTGATTGATCTTTAGGACTAAGATGCACTTGAAATTGAGTATAACTTTGAGTGAAGTCCCTCAGCTACTCACCTTGGCCCCCCTTGATAGTACCACTTATCTAGAAACTAGCAAAGCAATCCCTAAGTGCCCTTCTTTCAACTTTACGGCACTTAGATCTTTCAATCCTTGATCTTTTTGCTAGATGATCCAAACCATAGCTGTCCTTCAAGAATTCAAAGTTTAGGGGTATCCTTTGGTCAACCAATGAGCACACTTATAGAATATTCATCCTTCATGTCATGAACTCATTAGTAACATAATTAGGGTTGTCATTATTCACCAAAACCATTACCTCTGAGGGTCATGTTTCTCACACACACTAATATTTGCAAGTTAAAGAAAGTCAAAGCATTCCTACCAATTTAAAGTATGCTTATTGACTTCACAAAAGAAATATGGTAACTGTAATATTTAATATTCCTTTATATTTCAAAATATCTTTGGGCATAAAAAATTTGCCTCAACATCCTATGAACCACAATAATCAAGGCCTTGATTGTTGGCATCATGGGTTTTGATATATTCAACACCTTCTATGACTATGTCATCAATGAGATGTTTACAAATATCACCCACCACTTCTGCCTTGAGGGGCTCTGCTACCATTACCATCAACATTTTTATTGACTTTGCTAACATCGTCTATGTCAAACCAATTATAAAGGCTCAAGGATGACATCAACATCATTAAATATAACATTCTATTTTCTTTGGACTATTGCTATCAAAGCATGAGGATGAGGTCTCCTACTTTGACTACTTTTTAGTGTTGACTACTTCAACTACACTAAAGACCGAAATTTGAATGAGGATCCAAGTGTTCAAGTAATTGGAGCAAGGCAAGGAGCCAAGGCCTCAAGACTCTTGGAGTAAGGTATGTAGTCCGAGGCCTTGAGGAAGATGTCAACTATCTTCATGACGAAGTCACATGCTTGATGGAGTGATTGGAAGGCATAAAAATACTAATTATTCATGTATTGCATCTACTGGGTCTTGCTATACTAGCCAAAAATCTAGTAGACGAGGGGATACAACTTTGACTCACTTATCCCTTGAGAAAAGGCTCAAGTCATGAGCTAGGGACCTTTTTGTAGTAACTAAAGATCATTTTGTACTTATAAACCCCACTAGGGAAATGAAATAAATACACATTCCCTCCTATATAAGGACCTTAAGGGGAAATGTGGGGGACTAATTTTGGATGCTTCTTTCGTGTCCCTCTCGAATTATTCTTTTCTTTATGTTCAAAAATCTCGTCTTGAACATATATATTTTCTAAATCTGTTGTATTCAACTCCTTTTGCCATTCATATTTAAAAATTTAAATGTTTAGCAATGGTCATTGTGCCCTTCTGTAAGTAATTTTTGTTTCTTCAAATAGGGTGATGTTAAAGAAACTGTTGGGTAGCTAAGAGATTTTTTATGTATTTACAAGAATGGTAGAGGATCAAGCAATTAGAGACAAAATTGATGGTTAATGGTTGGACAATGAAGATCTTATAACCGATGCATTTTCAAACAAGATGCTTAAAATAAACCTTAGAAGATATGCATTCTCACAATGATATCATGCTATTTCTATTTTCTTGTAACTAAATAAAATTTACTAAATTCTAGCAAGTCTACTACGTCTCTAATTGGGAATATATGTATTTGGTATTCGGATTTTGAGTTAATTGGTGTCCGTTCAATTGTTTGCTATACGCATTGACAGCCTTTGTGCCTCATAATCTGGTTATGAGAGAAATTGGAGTACATTTGAGTTTGTGAGTATTTAAATCTTTGTAATTCTCAGTTTATGTTTAGAATTCAGCCAATTAATTATTGTTTTGTTTATTTTTTCTGATTGTAATTTTAGATCCAATCAAAGAAAAAAATGAATTGTTGCATAATATGTTGATTCATATTGTCTTTGTTTCCTACAACCGGAAGATGAAGACTACTTTTCAAATAATGTGTAAGAAAAAAGGGAAAGGCTTTTACCCTTTGATCATGGAAGAGTTTTATTGGGACAATGAGAATGAGAATTCCAGACTCGTACTCTATACACATGTGTATCGGTTAGTTCTATATGGGAGGGGTCCCCCAACACAGCCTTCTGCAGCCAAGGGCCCACTCGTTGTAGCGAGTGTTTCAAGAATGCACGACACAAGACCAAATCAAGGACCATGCCAGGAGGATGAGTGAAATGCCCCAAATTCCATAATGGGACGAAAATGTGCTTTATTACCATACTAGGAGTTTGGTAAGCACATTCTTACATCAGAGTGATACAGATCTGCCCTAACGGTCGGACAGCAAAGGAGTGTAGCTCTGAAAATAGTAGTGAAGAATAAAATTTAGGCCCAAAACTTCCACATGCGACAATTAGGTAGCAAGTCGCAACCCTTACTCATTCACGCACACGGTAACCTCATCATCTTCACTGAAAAAATATCAACAAAGCAAGAGTGAGTACATAAGTACTCAGAAACCCACTTTCCTCCATACATAGTAGGGGTATGGCTACAACTACACGCAGGAAATATCTGGATCTTAGGGAGGTTTTGCATAAAAACATTTTGTACGCTGGGTTTGGGATAGCTTATCAAGTTTTATTCTTTCAGAAAATAGAGTTTTTCTCCAAAGGGGTTTGCCATCATGGCATATGCCATTTTAGCGCACAAATCTTTCCATTTCACACCAAACCATTTCCATTTTATTCCTAAGCCAACACTTCCATTTTATGAAAAGATGCTAATTGAAGAACCAAGCCGTAACTCATCCATACCAGTGGACATGGACTATTCAAATAGATTTTACTCTGATCAGATGTTGTACGCCAAATAAGCATCCGAATTCCAAACCAAGCACTTGCCCTTGTTTCATCACCAAGCAGTACTTCAGAGATTCAGACAACTGAGTCACTCCAGTACCCTGCGGTACTCCTGTGACACACAACCCGTTTCCTAGTCCCTTGTGCGCCAACACAACAGCCATTAGGCTATCCACTCCGGCTTGGGCCTAGGCAATGCCTCATATAGAGCGAGTGGTTGTACTAAAAGAGTTAGGCAAAATGAAAATCAACGCGGTCCTTACAGAGCATAGGTAGAACCATTCCCCCTTTCTAGTTTCTTTTACTCGACACCGCGAGTATCCACATACCCGGTCTTCTCCACGAAGTCCGGGACCTGGGGTAACTGAGACCTGCAAGTTACCCATTCATACCTTGACCTTTAAAATGGTTGTTTCGGCATGAAGCCGTATTCTGACAAAGTCGGTTGCCGGGGTTCTTCCCCATTTTATTTCAAAAACACACCACATATCCACTTTCCTACACCCATCAAGTTCTACAACCATAATCCAACATAATGTCAAGATTATGATAGATAATTAAGTGAGCAATCCCACCTATGCGTGCTACATCTAAGATAGGCATAGGTGTCTATATTTACTGGACTGCCTTAGCAAGCCAACATGCAAGTTTTATTGTGATTATTAGGCCAAGGATTGTGTGTGTGCAAAACATAGGAATTCTATGCATCAAGTGGGGATTCCAGTGAGCTTGCCGTTCGCTTTGTTGATACGGATGATGCATCGGCCGCTGGTGGCAAGGGTACACCCTTCCCCGAACACGCTGGCGTACCAACCGCTGGGAGTGATGGTACATCACCTGTCGAGCACATTGGTATACCAACTGCTGGGCGCGATGTTGTGCCACCCACCACACGTGCTGACATAGCATCCTCTACAAATGCTGGTTGCTGGCTTTGAGCGTTGCGAAGGTCCTTGCGAGGGGCTTACCGATCAGAATCTCTGGTATAACCTACGTGCACAAACAAGGAAGAACACACACATCGAGGTATAATATGAGCTCAACATGATTTGAAGGTGAAGGGTCATCTAGAGCATGTAGGGACTATTTAGTGGTTTGTTGGTGGCACTTACCAACAGTGGTAGGTTCTGGCAGGGTGCAAGATGCAGCGGGTTGGGCTACGAACAACCGGCCATGTTGGTAGGCACAGTAGCGGTCATTCTAGCAACGCCAAGGTAGCGGGCCTGGGTGGCCAAGGTGATAACAGAACTGGCGGGATGGGGGTCACATGGCGTTTAGTGGGGTGCAGAGCTTCTATAGGGGGAAGCGATGAAAGAGTAGGACTTGATAGACTGTGATCAGCGGGGATGATACAAGAGATCAGAATCTTCTAGAATAGGGCCTAGAAAGACCAAGACATGAACCTTTTGTATTTATGGAGAATAGGAGGGCAACGATGTCAATCACCAAGCACACAAAATTTGTGGAACTGAATTTGAAGCACTGACTAGGTATAGGATGAAGTCATGATGTCATGGTGGTGTCTTCCGGCTAGGGGAAAAGACTATAAGTTGTGTATGGATAGATAGAGCTTGATTTTAGATGAATTTAGCTGCAAGAATCACCTAAATCAGAGTTGAAACAGTGAAAATATGTGGTATTTAGTGTAGGGGAGTAGCAGTTGACTTTCTGGATAGTTGGAGGGGTGGAAAAGGACTTTTCTTTGGCGAACTGTTGACTTTGGCCCGCGGGGGAAACCAACTTGGGCCATGGTGGCCTTTGGCCTGGTTTGGCCCATGCACAGCGCGCGAGCAGCGCGGCCTCATGGGCTGGCCCAACGGGGTAGGGGGACGGCGCTTGCGCAGGGGCCCACGTGTCAGTGATGGAGGTGGGGTGACGGTGTCACGTAGGCGACGACGCCGTGAACCGGTTGAACCGGGATGATTCGATCGAACCGGACAGCGGCGGACAGGGACAGCTCGCCGGTGGTGGTGGTTCCGTCGACGGGATTATCAATGGGAGCACCGCGGTAGGGTGGCAAAGCAGGTGGTGTGGCTGGGGTGTGGGTTTGGTGACCGGAGGTGGGGTGTCCACGGTGGCGACCCAGGTGCATGTCGGCAGCGAGAGGTGCGCGTGTGACGGTGGCCCTGGTGGGTGGAGGGAGGGCAACAAAGCACCGAGGAGGCGGTGGGAGGCGAAGCAGAGCTTGTGCTATCCTGAATCGGGCGGAGAGGTAAGGGGTGGTGGTGAATTTGGGCGGTAGGGATGGCTCACCAAAGCAAGGCTCGGCCTAGCACAGAGAAGGGAAGGAGGAATGCAGCCAGTGTCCGCGGCGGGTGGTGCCTCGGTGAGCCACGGGTCGGTCACGGCGGCGCACGGCTGTGAGTGGCAGTGGAGGCTCGTCGGAGAGGAGAGTGTTGCCGGCAAGGCTATTTATAGCCGGTAGGAGAGGTGGAGGTGGCGGCGTGCCGCGGCGATGCGCGTCGCGTGTGGCGAGCCGATGCGGGGGACAAGTGGTGGCGCTATGCGGCGGTGACGTGGGCACACTCCGACGTAGCGAAGATGGAGGTGGTGCTGAGGCGCGATGTCACGTTGCGCAGCGGTGCCGGTGCGTTGCGCGGTGCGCGTCAGGCCAAAAGAGGAAGAAGGCGACTGACAGATGGGGCCCGCGGGTTAGAGAGGGGACACGACGGCATTGGAGGGCCGTGGCGGGGAAGGGGTGGGCCGGCGGGGGGCCAGGCCAAAAGGGAGAAAGGGGAAGATGGGCCAGCGCGTGGCTGACAGCCCAAGAGCAAGGAGAGGATTTTTCTTTTTCTTTTCTGAATTTATGGATTGGAATTTGGAGAGGAATTTTGAGAAAGACTGTTGGGAAGCTTTTACGGAAATTTTGGTGGAAAGTATTTTAGAATATTTGGAGATTTCGTTTAGCTCATAAACATACACTCGGTAACCTGACAAGATTTTGAAAATCGATTTTGAATTAGTCGGGCCCACTTGGCAGGGCCCTAGGGGTGCTAGGTGTTACGCTATGTGGTTTGCGTCCTAGGCCTCTGCCCACTGAGCCACGTCAGGGCCTGGGCCTGGTCCAGGTCATGGTGACCTAGGGGCTACCATGTGCCTGATCCTCTCCCACTCCAACCAGTAGATGATCGAATGAAGATCACGATCATGGGCACAAAATTGAATGAAATAATTCAAATATTGATTTTGAGCAATAAGGGTGTCAAAATTTATTGGAACAAACAAGGTGTCTCACCATCACACTCATTGTTATTCATGCCCTCGAGCCCTAGATGTGTGACCTCCTCAGTTGATCCCCAGCCCCATTCCATCCTTTTTACATATTCCATAGGCATGATGCCGAGCTCTGACAACAATCAATGATGGCCATGTCACATTAGAACAAAAATCTCCGCGAGACACTTCTGTATGGATACTTTGTTATTTGTCCTAATGAATTGGACATAATATGTTGTTGAGAAACTCATTGCCGCACTTTAAAAATATCTCAAGCACTAAGACATTCCTCGATGCATTGTGTATATAGTTCTATGTAGATATATTTTTGACACTTTTTTATTTTGACATTATGCGGTAGAGACAAATTTTGAGAGACAATATTTTTATATTTGAAGTATGTACCGAACATTGTTGTACATCAGGGCTGAAGCACGATGCAAGGGATAAACACACTAGATACAAACTAGATTAACATTATGTTAGCAAAATCATTAGGTGATTCTTTAGAAAAACAAGATCACTAGGGTGGGGGACATTGCCACTTCCTAGAATCGCATCTAACTACATATGAAAAATACCAAACTTGTAATCAACAAGCACAAATTATGTAAGGTTGAGTTGGCTTTCAAGTTGAGATTTCATAGATATACTGTTTGCATGAAGTTGTAAGTTTGGCAAATATAATATAATTTTTATATCCTAGCGTTGTCTCTACTATTGTTATTTGTCTTATAAACAAACATAAAGATGTTCATCGAGTTGTCTCGCTATTGTTTGTAGCGGTATCACTATGACACTTTGAAAATTGTCTTTTCCATTATGTAGAAACGACATATAATATCTTTATAGAATCAAAATAGTGTCTCTATAAGGCGCCTGTGTTCTAGTGGCGTAAACTCACATCCCTCATTACATGCTGTCACGGTTTGCACATATTACAAAGATTGGTTGTGACAAACTCTATACATTGTCCCAACCACTAGGGTCTACTCCTTTGCACCGGCATGTTCGGCTGTGCCACGCCACAGTGTCACACCACCGTGGTCTAATGCAAGTTTAGAGTATTGACGTTATGTAGGGAATGAAAAAAAAAAGAGAGTGAGTGGGTGGGGGAATGGTGAGTGCACAAGTGGGTGGTATCATCACTACTGGAGAAATGGCTATCAGTCCCGGTTGCGAATCCCTTTTAGTATCGCATTCCCAACTGGTCCTAATGGTTCGTACCCAACCACTACTATGGAGTCAGGAGGGTTCGAACTCAAGACTCGCGCGAGATCCTTCCAACCCCTATAACTCCCTATCACATCTGACTACATTAAGGATGCTTTTACCGGTTGGTAATATCAACTAGGACTAAAGCGTCTCCAAGAGGCAGGACATTTCCAACTGGTACTAAATCTTTTATCAGTACCAGTTGCAACTTGTATCGTTTCTATTGTTGGGACGGAAAGCCATTTCTTCGTAGTGCATCTTGGGTCCACTGGGAGCGAGATTGAAGAGAGGCGAGTAGAGTGGAGTTGGGTACGACAAGTAAATCTGGTACTCAAAATATTGATTATATGATGTATGGCAAAAACAAGCTGAAAGTTATAAAATGTATAATAAGTTATATAAAACTTAAAATATATATGAAATCGATTTTGTTAGCTACCTGGAGTAAAAGTGTATATCTGAGTGATGGCTGTGGTAGTGAAACGACAGTTTTGTCACTGCTATGAGCTTTTACTTTTTGAATCTAGTATAAACCGCGTTCTGTAGAGTATTCCTATAAGATCAAATAGAGTGATCAGCAATGGAAAATTGAAGTGAGCACTTCCACCCACTAGATCCAAATAGAGGTGACGTGTGCGAAGAACCTCGAATGGAACAAGCCCTCGTGATCACTGACCGCAGGAACACACACGTCTGTTCAGTCTCGGGTCTACTTACCTACCTACCGAGCACCTTGATCGGCCCACGAGGTCACGGCGGCGCCGGCGAGAGGGACGGGGGAAGTGCAGTTCACTGACTGGGCCAGGAACTCACAGGGGTGGCGGCGGGCATCTCCCAACAGGCATTCCCATCAAGTGGACGTCTGCTGTGCTCGCAAAACAAGGAGGCAGGTCTGTCCCTCCATGCTCCGTGCAGCAACTTGAACGAAAATTATTCAGGTTCGCGATCCATGCTCCGGCCTATCTTGATCTTAGACGCTGATATTTTCTTTCACGGTTCAGACCTTGCCTCTGATTTTTACTTTGAGGATCGATGAAGCTGGCTCAAGATTTGAAGTGATTTTGCCACTGACGCCTAATTACTGAACCATAGTTTCTGGAATATATTTCCTTGTTCAGATAATTTATATTTCGTTCTTCAGATCATTTTCTTATAAGCATAAAAAGGTTGTGCGCTAGTATCTGGAGTAGTAGGGAATATACTCTTGGTTAGATTCGAGTTATTAACATAACCTCCTATCATATTTTTATTGTAATTAACCACCAGGAAATAAACAGACATCCCCGATAACAAAGATTCGACCAAAGAAAAACGTGGTGAATTTATCATTATAGTTGCCGATAAGAAAGAACAACAGCCAGCAGGATTATTCCTACCACTTTGACCGTTCACGTGTTCAGTACTCGGAAGAACCGACCGATCCATCGTGTTGGACCCGATGCAACTTTGGATTATTAAAACACATGCACACGGCATTGATCGATGGTCCATCCATGCATGAAGGTCCAGCAGCTGACTTCAGTTGACCTTCCTGCAGTTGAGCCTGACCTCACCCTGCGTCCCGGCGAGCGGGCTGATGGCGCCCATCCTCACCATGGCCCTGGCGAAGTCGGCGGCGAACATGCCGGCGTTGCCGCTGTACTTCTTCACCAGCGCGTCCTGCGACCCGCCGTTGAAGAGCTCCTGGTCGGAGTGGAACAGCCCTTGCTTGCTCATCAGGTTGTGGTAGTAGGCGTTGTCGAACGCCTCGGCGGTCTGGACGTCGATGGGCGCCAGCGCGGCGTCGCCGCCGGCCTGCGGGCACGTCTGCTGCCGGAGCGACGCGAAGGTGGCGTTGATGTTGGCGTCGTTGTAGATGCGGTCGCGGAACGTGGAGCACCGGGCCTGCCCCACCGTGTGCGCGCCCGACAGTGCCGTCATGTCGCGCGCCGAGAGGCCCTTGTTGCCGAACATGGAGATGAGCGTGGCGAGGCTGGAGCCCGGGCCGGGGAGGTTGGCGTTGGCGTCGCTCTGGCTCGCCGTCAGCGCGTCGCGGCGGCCGAGGTACACAGTCCACGTCGGCCCGCCGAGCTGCATTATTGTTTAGGATGTGAAAAGGTCATGAGCAGAGCTAGCTCGGAGAGCATTGCATTATTGCGTCATGCATGGCAGCTTATGTGCATGCTCGATGATCTGGTCCATGCTTGGATGAAATAATGGAACGTACGAGGTTGACGGCGTCCCGTGCAGCGAGGGCGAGGATGTCGGCGCAGGAGACGGTGGCATTGCAGGACGCCTCGACCTGGGCCTTGATGGCGTCGATCACCTCGAAACCGCGCACCGAGTTGGCGTTGGGGCCGGCGTTCTTCTCGCCGGTGAAGCTGGCGGTGTCGTCGAGCAAGATGGACGCGTCACATCCCTGCACACGAACGACGAACGAGAAGAGCAACCTATCACTATGAGTGCCATCATGACAATACTAACAAGTACGGATTACGGGGCATAGGAAATCGGCAGTGACAAGGTGCCCCACATTGACGAAGCAGTCGTGGAAGAACATGCGGAGGATGGAGGCGCCCATGCGCTTCTCCGCCGCCACGGCGGACGCCATCCCTGCCCGCACGATGCTCTGCACGTTCGGGCACGTCTTGGAGTAGAATCTCGTCGACAGCGGCCCGCCCGCAGCAGCGCCGGCGACAAGGGCAGCTGACACCACAGCAACCGCGAGCAAGCACCTCACCAATAATCCACTCGCCGCGGCCATAGCTGACGCTAACCAGCCAGTGGATCGCTACAGTACGATGCAAGCTTGACAGTGAGCAGAGGGTAGTAGTGATGTAATGCAAGGAGAAGATTGTACCAATGGTTGATGAGAAGAGGGACAAGGACATGGGCGCGTATATATAGTGTGCGTGTCAGCGTGTCCGGCGGGAGAGCTTGCATGGGCCATATGCGCGAGCGCCAGAACTCGCGCTGGATGGTTGACTAATGTGCACGGTATAGCCCAGGAAGAAGGTGGAGGTGGGCAGATTAGGGTTGGACTGTAGTACTGTCCCAAACTAAAAACAAAGCAAATTTGTCCTTAAAAATATGAATTAGCCAGAAGATCAGATCGGTGTAGAAGACGATGGTTTGGTTCCCTCGCGCATGTTCCTAGCTGCAACCATTTTTGTAAAATTGCAACTTGATGTGTGTGTTTGTGTGTGTGCAGACTGCAGAGAGTATGTACAATTGGAGTTGTTGTCTGCTTGACGAGATTGGAGTACTGATGACCATGTAGTTGACTCTTGGACACGCAATCATACGTGGGGAAGGGGAGTGACGCATATAGTATTTAGTTTCGACGACATTGCAAATTTGCAATAAAATAGAACTTTCCTATGTATATGCTTTTGCAATTTTTGAGTTAATTAGATATCCAGTGTAAATGTTTTAGGTCACTGGGTGACTGAGTGGTGATGATTGATGTGGAACATTTTTCATCAATTCAAATTTGAAAAACGTTGCAATACTGCCATCCATCGTTTACTTCAGGGTTAAGATTGAGATCATATCTACTATAACTAATCGGCCTGTCTAGTTAGTTCAAAACCTTGAAGATTATACAGCAATATTGAGCTTGAGTTAGGCATGAGAGACGAGTGTGAGCCGCCAAGAACGTGCAGTACGTCCAAGCTTCCGACATCGCACTTGTTCCGAGGCAACCGTGGTTCTGCACGTTCAGCCCCAGCCTATCAAGGCTGGCATCTGATTTTTTTTTTCTTCCAATCCCAAATCATGATTCCTACGTTTTGCTAACCACCGTAATATATTATACTGCTAACTTTTGCTGCTGCTGAGCTGTTTGGTGTGCTTGTCCGCACTAAAGCATCTCATAGCCTCTAAATCAGGGCCTAAAGGTCAAATGGGGATCTGCCAAATTTTTCAACCCCAAATGATAGCTACAACTCATGCAATAGCTCCAATTTCTCTTGCCCTTCTCATCCTATAACCTTTGATGATTGGAACATCGAGGATCGCAACATGACAGAGATTTCGATTTTATATAGTAAGTGGGACCTATCCACCAATGGTTCACTTTTTTTTTTCATTTTCCCCTCCCCCCTCTCTACCCAACCTCCTTTCTATGGAGGGGGAGCGAGCCTTAGGAATCATAGGAGGATAGTCGCTATGATCCTAGTAGTTGTGATGTGGCCCCGAATCTATCTCCTATCTCCTGCATGTTAGTGGCGAGGCAAGAGCAGAGGCGCACAACTTAGATAGCGGATTGCATATCTTCACGTGATATCCTTGCTCGATCCCTATATGTCAGAACCCAAAATCAATAATGTTGTTGTCACATTGTCATTGCGGTCACTGTTGCTGAGGGAGCTTCCTCACCAACAATGCCCTACTCCAAGCACCGTTTTTGCCCTCAATGTCCAACAACTTAAGTGTAGAGTTCTCCTAGAAGCCGATGCGGCATAGATAGATGATGTGGGCTGAAGGTTGGACCGATGGCTAAGAGAGGGGTGAATTAGAATTTTAAAAACTATGTTTCTCTAAAAACTACAGCTACTTAACAAAACTTATGCAAGATAACACTAATTATGTACACAAAAGTTTTGCTAAGTGTTGCTAACTCTACAGTGGCTAAGTCTTGCAACCTAGTTCCACCTAGAAACTAACTTATCAAGCCAGTCTAGGAATGTAAGCACACAATTGCAAAAAAGTAAATGGAATCTAAAGAGATGGGTAGAGTGAACGCAAACTTCCAGTGACTGATGGCGACGGTGGCAGAAGTTGGAAAAATGAAGATTTTTTACCGAGGTATTGGGAAGACTCGCAAGTCTCCCCCTGGTCCTCGTTTGGTGTCCTTTGTAAGACTTTGCTCTCGCGAAGTCCTCTCAAGGACTCCGACCTCAATCCTAAGGAGGTTGGCAAAGTGACCCATGCAACGCCTTACTCTTCCGTAGTCCTCGCAAGAACTACGGCCTCTTCCTCGCATGGATATAGGATGGCTCGATCACTTGCAAGATGGTCAAGCAACCAGGTCGGGTAACTCTAGCATACCCCTTCTCTCGCGTAGCCCTTGCAAGGACTATGGCCTCGCCCTCACATGGGTAGAGGATCATCGGGGCCATTGGTGTCTTCCACGGGCCTTCTCACGAACGCTCTCCGACGTCTCTACTATGGTGAGCTTTTAGCCAAAATGCCGAGGACCTCCCTCCCTCTAATAAGTAAGGTGGCAGCCACTCCACACTCCAGAGGGTCTTGTAAGACTACAAGCCACACACTTACAAACAGAATATGCACGCAGGCACGAGTATCCCAACACCACTTGATCACAATCAAGGGATATGTGCTAACAAGGCCTAAGCAAAGAAGCTCGCATGCTCTAGCGGTGTCGGGATGTGTCTACTTAACTCTTTTGATGGATTGGGCTCTCAAATGTTTGTCTCAACACTATAGTAAAGTCTACAGGCACCAACCATAGAATGGAGGCCGAGCTAGGGATATTTATAGCACAAACCTCAAAACTAGCCATTGAGGAGCACACTGCAAAAGATTTGACTTTCTATGACGAATATATTGCGACAATGGAGTAATTTGTCATTAAATGGTTCTGTTTATGACGTTTTCTGGAGGAAACTATGGCTTAGTGACAAAAACAAAACTTATGTCACTAAATTCGTCACAAACTAGTTTGGTGCTAGCCTTGTAGCTGCTGCAGCGTGGCCGTGCTGGCGGATTTGTGGCACTAGATGATACCCAGCGCGTTGCGGCTGAAATCTTATAATGTTAAACATAATATGATTCATAGGTTGAGAAATAGTAGAACATCGTGCCACGGAAAGTCATTGCATGCATAAAGCAACAGAAAATCATGGAATGTTTAAATGGAGGCCTTAGTGGATGGTGACATGGATGATGACGTATATGATTCATAGGTTGAGAAATAGTAGAACATCGTGCCACGGAAAGTCATTGCATGCGTAAAGCAACAGAAAATCATGGAATGTTTAAATGGAGGCTTTAGTGGGTGGTGACATGGATGATGACGTGGCTTCACGCATGTTGAGAAAAATAGGTAGTGGGGTTCTCCTATTTAGATATATAAGATGACACAGGTGTTTGCCGGCCGTGGCGGCGTGGCGTACTTCTGCATGGAGACGACCCCTCACCAAATCAGGCAACCAAGTAGGTACAACCATCATTCTTGCATTTCCAGATATCTCCTTTTGCCATTCTTGTGTTGTGTCCGCCTCTAATGCGTTGTTCTGGTCACCATAGATTTGCTGGTGGAGTGGTGGAGGTACGAGGGTGTTTCGAATTTAGCCCACGTCAAATTGGATATTTGATGCTAGTTAGAAGTATTAAATATAGTTTAATAGAAAACTAATTACACTGACGAGGAGTAAATGACGAGACGAATTTATTAAGCCTAATTAATACATGATTAATGAACAGTTAATGTAGCAGCACATTTGCTAATCATAGGTTAATTAGGCTTAATAAATTCGTCTCACCGTTTAGTCCTCATACGTGTAATTAATTTTATAATTAGATTATATTTAATACTTCTAACTAACGTCAAACATTTGATGCGACGAAAGCTAAATTTTAACATAAAATCCAAACATAAGGAAGGCCGCGTAGTTTGTACGATGTGTATGTAGTATAGGTGTACGATGTGTATGTAGTATAGGTGCAACCGTTTTCCATGCCGCCAGTTATGTAACAGTTGTGGTATTCAATTGCAAGGCGCCATACATGGGTCACGCATGCACGCGCCGTCCCGGCACAGAAGGACGCTAGGAAACACCCTGCTCACCAGCCAGATCCCCTACACCTCGCTGTTGACGACGTCCTCTCTAGAGAGGTGAGAAAACCGGTAAAACCATACATACTGGAAGTTCCGTTATTTGAATGAACAAATGAACGTAATTGGATGATTTGCTCGTGCATTTATGTCACTATCCGTTTAGTGAGTGTATAGATGCATATAAATCCAACCTTAAGCTCTGTGAAGTCGATCTACATATAAAAAATTCAGTGCTAAACCGCTGCCAAACTTGTGAGCTTCTGAAAGATATGTTCTCCTTTATTTTAATTCATCCGTCCTAATCCTACTGAATTATCTGAGGTGTATTATGATTTTGTATGGTGGTTCTCACTATTATGGGAGGTGTATTATTGCTCCGGGGGTGTTTGCCTCTAGAGTTGTTCACGTGTTCGAGCAATTATATTAATTTATTTTCAGTATCACAATACTTGTTATGTACTATAATTATTGAACCCGGTGCTCATTAATTACAGATGATCTCATTGTGTCAAACTTTGCCTTAGTCTATTTCAAACTAAATAAAAATGCTGCTGTATTAATTGTTGATTTAAGAGTTAAAATATAAAAGAGTATGGGAAAACATGCTTTATCACTATTGTTGTGTGCCAATTCTCCAGTGTAAATACAAAATGTTCTACTTCCTTATTAATTCTCTTTGCTATTTTGTCTTCAGATTCTAGCTAACTGCTTTCAATTTCTTTGTGCAGCATCGATCAGCCCAATTTCTTTGTGCAGGACTTTGGGAAATTGAACAACCAATTTACCTATGGTCTGTGAAATTTTATTTTGTTTATCTTCTCAAAATTCTTTCTTAACCTTTGATGTATGCAAATGTATGTGCCAGCCAATATTTTGTATATATATGAGATTGGTTTTAAATTGTAATGTCCAGTGTTTATATAAATTGTTTTACCAATTGTGATGATTGATGGAGTGGCACCGTTGGGATGATTGGGCTTGAATATTATGTGTCTCGTGGGTTCGGCCCACAAGGAAAACACATAGCTGACAATTGAAATCTTAAATGGGTTCAAATCTAGAATGTAAACTAAGCCTAAATTAGATTTGATATGGGCCAATATAAGCCCAGATATTAAGGCTATGCAACATGAGCCCAAAACAAGTTATGACGATTAAATTCATCACAAACTTTGTGACAAGTCATTTGCCATGTCAACATATAGCCATGTCATCAGCCATGTGGCGGTGCCATATGCAATGGTTTGTGACATTTTCTATGACAATTTGTTGTGTCATGCCTGTTTGTGATAATAATAGATTGTCATAAGATTTATGATGTTTTTTGCTATTTCGCCACAGAAGGTGCTTAGAGGCGCACCCACTGAGTCATCATAGATTGCGTTTTGTGACATAAAAATTTTTGTTTGTGATGTTTTCTAATCGTCATAGAAGGCTACATCTCTTTTAGTGGTAGTTGCACTGCGCAGACTGCAACCATCGGACCATTTGATGGTCCCCTCAACTGGCCGATTGAGTCGACCGTTGGAACTTCAGTTCGACCGTTGTGACCATCAGATCGTCCAAAGGTGGACGATCAGACCGTCCGATGCGTGCATAGCTCGCGGTCTTGATTTGTTAAGCCTTATGTCCAGAATGTCCGATGGACCAACGGACCGTCCAATGGTGACCATCCAATGCTACAAAGTGTCGGGACTTGGTCTTCTCCTCTTCCACTAGCTAGAATGTCCCATGGTTGGACCATCCGATGCATGTAATTTGCATCGGGTCTTGAATCCTCAACTTGACATTTCTTCTCCTCTTCGGGCTTTCCGATAGGGCTCTAGCGAACCATCCGATACAGCTCCACTGGACCGTCCGATGGTGCAAAAATCTGGCCCGCTGACCGGCCAGGACTGTCGTATCGTGCATAATTCTTGCATCTCGATGGAGCTTTGGGTCTTGTCTTGTGCCTTTTAACTCCTCCTTTGAGGTGTTTATAACCCAATTCCATCTCATGTGCCCTAAGACTTAAACAAAAATGCTTGCACACACATTTGTCCCAAATGGTACGTGTTGTCATCTCAACCACCAAAATCACATTAGGGAACTAAGCACAAGGCTTAGTGCCCATTTTCCTTACACGGGCTGAATCTATTTGCTAACACTGCATGAGAGCACAAATGGTCTAGGCAGATGGATCTCGGATTCTAGGATCATGAAGAATAGTAGTGTGACTTGCTAGTGAAGGGAGACGAGAGGTTACTGAGGAGATGTGGTCGCCCAGAAGACACTGGTGATGGCCAGTGGCAAGGTAACCATTTTACAGGAGGAAGATGAGAGGAACTCTAGCAAATGTGTGAAGTTTGAACCATATGTCAATGTTTGTGTTCCTTAACATAAGAAACATTATTGTAGCATTTCACCGTACTTTTATTCTCAAAGAAGCACAAGTTAGAAAAGGAGTACCAGATAGATGAATATAGTTTGGATTCACTAGTTAAATCCCAACTAAACTAAATTAGGAGTAAGGTGTGCGCCAAGCGTGATAACTATATTGAAAATTCCACTAAGTAAAAGGTACAAGAGTGGATCTAGCTTTCTTGGAAGTACAATGAGATGATACTTGATTCATAAATTGATCTTCCCTATTTATTCTAGTCAAGCATCATGACTAATCAAACACAAACTATTAGTCTAATATAAGATAAATCTATGCATTTGTGTAGTTGTGTTAGCTTCAGGACTGCAATGACTCAAACACATGGTGAGAAGTGGTCACCAAACACTAACACCAAGGCCCTAAAAGCACAACCTAAATGTGGTCGAATTCAAAGGGATAGCCAGGGTTGTCACTGCCTCCTACTACCAGAGCTATCAATGAGTTTTGAACAATTCAAGTCAGCACCAGCACTAAGCACCACAGGCATACAAGTATGCACTAATGCTAAGAAACTCCTCGCTCTTCGCAGAACGATAAGTGCCCAACTAAAGCACTACAAGAAAGTAGAAACCCACATGCAAAGAGTCTAGTTTAACTAGCTACCTACAACTAAAGATAAGCTAACTATAATCTAAAGTCTAAACAAGATATTCTGCAAGCTTAGAATAAACTAATTGAATTAAATGCGGAACAATAAAGGCTTAATTAAAAATACAAAGGAAAATAGTAATTTTGGTAAACTCAGTCTTACAAGAAAGTTGAGGATATAAGAAAAAACTGAAGCAATGGAGGCATGGGCACCATCTAAGATTAACTATCGAAGCTAGTTCTCTTCTAATGAGAAATCATATATGTTCTCTTTTCCCTTTCCTCTTTCGTTCTATTCTTTTTCTCTCTTTTATATTCTAATTTACATGTTTTGTGTAGGAATTTGTAAGAACACAAAGAATAGCGAAAACTTAGGTGTATAAAAGGTATAACGACAAGTTGTGTAAGGTATGTGTATGTGTTTTTAAGATGTATTAGAACAACAAAAACTATGTATAAAAAAGTTATGATCATAGATCTTCATGATAACTTGTGTATATAAATTCCAAATTCGTTGGAATGTGAAATCTTTATATTTGTTGAAAAGTTTTGGCATTATAATAAGAAATCACCAAGATAAACTATGAAGAAAATATGATTTAATAGCAATGTACGCGTGCTATAGCGTTGCTATAGTGCCGCTAAAGTATTTCTACGAACTTGACGCTAATACTATTGTAGTATGAAATAGCGCGCTATTGCGCGCTAATAGCGTTTTTAGAAGCTTGCCACTAAATTCTATAGCATGCTATTTTGTACATTGGTTAATAGTTGTTGTCAGCTCCATAGGGGTGGCATACCCCTGAAAGTCTGACTAAGTGAAGGCTCGGCCCAGTGGCTGGGTAAAAAGGCTAGGCAAGCGAATGCTAAAAAGCATGCAACGGCCCACCGAGGGCTTGACAAGCCAAGAAGGTGAGGAGAGAGAACCGAGGGCGAAGGGGGCGCGTGGCAAGCCCTCGGGAGCTTCGGGATAGGGACAAAAGAAGCTCGGGTTGTGCATTTGGCATTTTGCGGGCAGCCCCGGCGTCGGGCCCTGGCCTTGGCCTCGACAGGGGAGTGGGGATAGTCCTGTTTGGCTGGGTCCTCCGAGCAGAGAGAAGGGTGGTGAAGCCGGTGGATGAAAACGGATCCCCAGGTGCTCCATTAATGGCGGGGTAGGTGGCACATGCCCCATACGAAGGCACGTACTTACCAAGACGTGCGAGGATTGACCGTTCAGAAAGTCACAGGTTGGCAATTGCAACACGGTAATGACATCACGACCATTATTCTGCCTACTACTGTCATTCGGAACGTGGCGGCGGCACAGACAGCTGTGAGCAGTACAATAGGAGGGTGGGTATATAAAGAAGAGATACTCATACCCGGTGACAGGTGGGGCCAGCACCAAACATAGAGAGAGAAGACCCCACAAGGCAGTGACTTAGGGCAGGAAGAAAGTAGGGTATTTTTGTATAAGAGCAGCAGCCCTTAGAGGTATAACAGGGGATGCTCAGCGCATGAGGGAGGATCGCTCGCCATTCGCCCGATCTCACACATACGCTCTAGGCTCCCTGCCCAGTAGAGAAGGCAGAGCATCCACTGTACTTGTGTAGAACACATAGGAGATCATCTCCGACCGAAAGCGGCCATTGTATCGCTGAGCAAGTTCAACCAAGCAACCTGAGAGAATGTAGAGTGTTACGCTCCGGCGGTCTGAACCTCTATAAACCGTTTGTCGCCTCCGAATGATCATGCCAGGCTCGCATGACCATGATGGTGTAATCTCCCTACTACCCCGATTAGAACCACTTGGGGCTCCAAGTTGGAAGACCCCGTATGTTGAATCATCAACAATTGTAATGAAAACTATGTGCATATGTTTATAATTTCCGAAAATAAAAAGTCAATGAAAAGAGAAAAATAAAAAAAATGAAGCTCAAAATCTATGGTATGGTAAGTTAATTGCATAGGTTTATGATTTTTCAAAACTATAAAGGTGAGAATTTTTTCCCAAAAATAGGAAAATGTTTGAGGTTGTTGGATTGGTCTCCGGATCTTGTCCCGTGACCAACTGCTAATTAGCTACGCGGAGGTATGGGAGAGAATTTAATGGTTAATTAAGCGATGCCCACAATGATTTTGCTATTTTTTACTCCTATCTCTATATGATCAGTTCATAAAAAGAAAAAGAGAGTAGACTGTCTACAGCAGACCGTGTGAAAGAATTGACTATAGTATAAAAAGATAAACAAAGTTTATGGACAAGCTGCTGGAGACGGTCTAAAAAGTAAGCCAAAACGTGAGAGTACGAATAAATTCTTCCTATGCATAATTTAGTTGCGAACCTTACGGCCAAAAGTTTTTACAAAACCCTTACAGAGTTGGTTGGTTGATTGATTGATTATTAAGTATTGCCCTATAATGATTTTGCTATTTTTTGACAAGCTTGGATGATGGTAGAATTATTACTTGCCAAAAAACAAAGGCTCTCCAAATAACCTTATGTGAGGAGGCCTCTCCAAATAGTTCCTTGGAACATACAGTGAAAACTTGTGGTGGCTTACAAGTTACAAAGGTATACACTCGTGTCCCGAACACGATTCCACGTAAATAAAGGGCTTGCTTATGATTTGGTTCTTGGCCAGAAGCAAATGTACGTACGAATGCAACCATTCTGAATTAGTTGACCTTGCGGCAGTTCAGTCTGACCTCCGTGGGCGTTCCGGCGGCCGGCATAAGGCCGCCCATCCTCACCATGGCCTTGGCAAAGTCGGCGGCGAACATGCCAGAATTGCCGCTGTACTTCCTGACGAGCGCATCCTGTGGCCCGCCATTGAAGAGCTCCTGGTCCGAGTGCAGCAGGCCGCGCTGCGCCATGAGGTTCTTGTAGTAGGCGTTATCGAAGGCGTCGGGCGTCTGGACGTCGAACGGCGCGAGGTTGCCGTCGCCGCCGCTCCGCGGGCACGTCTGCTGCCGCGCCGCCGCGAAGGTGGCGTTGATGTTTGGCTCGGTGTAGATGCGGCCGCGGAAGAGGAGGCAGCGCGCCCGCCCCACTGTGTGCGCGCCCGAGAGCGCCGTCATGTCGCGCGCCGAGAGCCCCTTGGCGGCGAACGCGGAGACGAGGGACGCAGCGCTGGAGCCCGGACCAGGGAGGTTGGCGTTGGCTGCGCTCTGGATCGCCGTGCGCGAGTCCCTCCGGCCGAGATACACGTTCCACGTCGGGCCTCCGAGCTGCAGCGGATTATGCAGATGAGGGCCAGGATCGAAACGTGCAGTGTTGGGCATTGCATTATACAGTACGAACTGAACTGACCAGGTTTACGGCGTCACGAGACGCCAAGGCGACGATGTCGGCGCACGACACGGTGCCCTTGCAGGCTGCTTCGACCTGCGCCTTGATGGCGTCGATCACCTCGTACCCGCGGACGGAGTTGGCGTTAGCTCCGGCGTTCTTCTCGCCGGTAAACGTCGGCGTGTCATCCAGAAGGATGGACGCGTCACAACCCTGTACGTGCAAACAAACACGTACAGGGTCAATCGTGAAGCAAAGGCAAGATATGACAATATATAGAAGAACAATGTGACCGACATTGACGAAGCAGTCGTGGAAGAAGAGCCGGATGATGGACGCGCCCATCCTGGGCTCCTTGGCGACGGCCTGCGCCATGGCCGACCGCACGATGGCGGCCACGCTGGGGCACGACTTGGCGTAGAACTTGGTCGAGAGCTTGCCATGGCACGGAGTAAGCAGCAGGCAGAGCAGAGCAGCAAGAAGAGCAATGCTTCTGGCGGACGAGCTGGTGCCCATTTCTGGCTCAGCCACCACCGAAGCAGAGCAAGGAGTGACACTGGCCATTCTTGTGCATTTATAGCGCTCGACCGCCCGTAATGGTCACCGCGCGCGCTCTGACCTGTCTCTGCAGGCACGTCCACATGATCCATGATCATGCCGCACTTGGCGTCGGTGATTGGTGGACGCGAGCGAATGGTGGCCTCGGTTGCGGTTGTGCGCGGCGCACCATCGTGCCTGGCATCCAACGCCGATGACTCGAGCACCGCGTCCGGCTGGGGTGGATCCTGGCTTTTGGGGAACAAAGGGGAGGGTGACCGGAGCATCACGGCTGCTTTTGCGCTCTATTTCTTGCCGTCTTTGCGTGGTGTACGAAGCTTCGGAACATGATAGAAAGGTACCTAAAACCATGCACTTTAGCTGCCTTTTGCTTGAAATAGAACGCGAGGGGCAAACTGGTTGCAGTGAAGTTCTTGATAACAGTGGCACATAGGGCAGGTTCATATTTTCGGCACCGATGCAAGCACGCCGCTCCCATGACAAAATGACTTCCCGCTGAATCCACTGGCTGATCCGCTTCCGCGAAAAAATGACTTGATGCTGGACACGAAAGCATGGTATTTGTAGCTGTCAAAGAAAATATTTTTTATATGTGCCAATAAAAACATATAATAGTTAAATATTCACCTAAATCTAAAGGAAGAGAAATGGCATTTTCTTTTCTTAAAAGAAAAAAGAGTTATTTTTTGGTGCGGCTCCGAGCTCCACCACCTCGTGCTGTAGCCCTACCTTGCATGCCAGTGACCCTATTTTGCAAGAGAGGTTGAGCAGTGAGCAAGGGCGACACTACCGTGGATAGGAAGGGCTGAATAATGGAGAAATAGTAGGGTGAGGGCAACACGACTAAGGGAGGAGTAGGCCATGGGCAGGGAGCGCTGTTAGGACAAGAGAGGAGGGTGTCTGTTCATTCTTATGTTAGGTTAGCTTCTACAATATTATAAAAAAAATTCAGTCCAACTTATTGGTTAATCACTGAGTCGAAAGTCTGTAAAGTAGGGAGAGAGTGCAACAAAGTAGCTCCTGAATTAGCCCAATTAGCTAAACGTAATAAACATTCCAAAGTGTGGCGTTTTCATGCACCTTCTTGTATTCATGAGCTACTTTACCATGATTGTAAACAGTTGCAAAATTAATATATGCACTCACCCTTCTAAGAAAAAGCACTTATCTAGTACTCCTCATAAACAAAACACTTATCTAGCACATAACAGGATCTGATCATAGCTAAACAACCTCTAATACATTGATTTGTGCAAAAAAAAAAACTAATCTTAGAGGATAACGAAAACATCCAAGAGCCACATATATATGGTTCTGTATTTTCCATAGGTGTTGATGTAGATGTAAGTTTGGTGTAGTGCATAATCTTCACCAAATTAGGGGTTTTAATGCTTCTGGTTCGTGAACAACTTTTTGTAGACCTGAGGGGCGACATTATCATACAAAACATACTTCCAAGACCCTTCGGAGCACTTAGCACATCAGACTTTTAGGGTAACGCAAATAACTCGCGTTTAGGGTTTATGCCCTCTCATCTGTAGGCTCTCTAGAGCTTAGGGTTAAATCCAAATAGATAGATGTTTGAGTTGACATATCATAGCAATTGATAGAGAGATGTTTACTAGATTGCATTTCGATTTGGTGGGTCCAACCAAATCTTAGTTGCTAAGATAAAAGTTGAATTAGACAAAATCTCTAGTCCAGAAGTTAGATCATTTTTGTTTAATAATTATACAAAATGGCTAGCAGCGGTGACATTGCATGGAGAACACACACAACTTCATATATTCAGCTAGGCCTATGTTTGGCCGGCCCTAAGTTAAGGCCCGAATCAGAGTTTGCCATAGTATTCTGTCGCCGGAGCGGAAGGTAAGAAATTGGACAAATCCTACCCCTCGACAGATAAATAGCAATGTTTTTATTTTTGTTTTTACGCAGCACCGCCATTGTGAACACGTTGGGACTCGAACCATGATGAGGAAGCTATCGGTGCGACTGACCATCCTGCTATAGGCCATCTAGGTGGCGTTTGGTTCCGGAGCGAGGTGGAGTGGAGCGGTTCTATCCCCTGTTTGGTTCCAGAACGCGCGAATAGGTTGAGCCTAGCAATTCCACTTAGGGAATATTCTCATAGATCCGGAACGCACACATTCCTCAGAAAAAGTGGAATGCACTCACTCCACTCACAGGCCTCACGGCGCACGGAGAGGCGGCATGACGGATGCGCTGGGGAGGAGGAGGCGCTGCAGGGCGAGGCCGCCACCGCCGAGCGAGGCGGGACGCGGCAGGGCTTGGGCGCCGCCGGTGGAGGCAGAGCCGCGGGCTGGGTGAGGAAGAGGCCGCCGCTGAGCGAGGCGGCTGCTGTCTGCCCTCGTTCCTCCTCCGCCACGCGCGGGACAGCGAGGCCAAGGCAGCCAGACGGCGTAGATCCGACGGGGCCAGAGCATCTCGTGGTGGAGCGGCGGGCCAGCAAGGACGAGGCGACGGGTGGCTTGAGGCTGCGGGCCGGAGCTTCTCAAGGAGCGATGAGCGGAGATGAGGTGGCTCGCGAGCGGCGGGAGGTGGAGGCGCCGCTGGGGGAGGAGGTGTGGCAGGCGGGCGGAGGCCTTCCAACGAGGGAGGAGGCGTGGTGCCGCTGAGGGAGGAGGCATGGCGGGCGGGCGGAGGCGTTGCTGGCAAGGGAGGAGGCATGGTGCCACTAGGGGAGGCACAGGCGGGGAAGAAGATAAGGGGTGTCACCGACAGGCAGGGCCCACATAACGGGAGGCTAATGGAAGGTGTTATATCATCCTCCCATTCCTCCAACCAAACACGAAATGAAATCATTCCACTCCTCCAATCAAACACAGATACAAAGACATTTCCATCCTAAAATCAGAAATGGAGCAATTCTATCCTAACTCGCCGTCTTACCAAACGCTACCCTGGAGAAGCACGGGGAAACGCTTGTAAAACACGATGAGGGCACAGCAACATGAGTCATCTGACGCAATAAAGGCATCGCATCAATTTATTTCAGTTTTTATTTCACTTGTCGCACTGACTGCGTCACAGCTTTTGAGACGAGGAACACCACCAAAGATGAAAAATCCCAACCTGGCCACGGGCCAATCTTCGGAAAAGCTGTGATGGCGCAGACCGCAGATCGATGCGGCCGCCGCACGGCTGTGGCGCCGTGGAATGGATGTGTGTCGTGGTGTGTGGGACTGTGGGTACGTGCATGGGACGTTGGCCGACAGCCCGGCACCCGCCAGCGCCGCGAGCACCACCATACTACCATAGCGCGGAACGCATGTGAGTTTCTCTGCTCCACAACTCGGTCTCGGTGTCGTCGCCACACTCCAGCGCCCGGCAAAAAGCAGGCAGACGCCGCCACGCCGGCCGGCCTGCCCACTGCATGCATGCGGCGATGTAGTGCCTCGCATAGGAGTGGTCGAAGTCCATCTTCAGTGATTGGATCGGGGAAGAAGATTATTGCGTTCTGTTCTTTGTGGGACGGACGAGACTGGACGTCGGCAGGCACCAGCACTGCATGTGGCGCCCGGGAATTGCTAATTTGGACTTTGACCGATGCCTGCAGCCGGTTGCACGCACGAATGCAATGCGCAGATAGCTGCTGCGACCACGACCGCTACGCTTTCGTTCTCGTGGGGCTCTATGGGTCGTTGACCTTCGCGCGCGCGAGCTAGCATTGAGGACGACATGGATTGGCATCTACTACTAGCAAGTGCATGGGCGCTACATCTGTGATACACGAGCCATGGACCACACAGGGTTGTGCTGGTGGCGAGCAGAGCTAAATCTATCCATGTGGAAACTGTAGCAACCTATATATGGCCAGCAAATCAGCAATTTAGGATCAAAATATAAACCTACGAAATGCAGAGCGGCGCCCCCACTCACAAATGCATGAACATGCATTGCCTAAACGTTTTCCCCATTTCTTTCAGCCTAAAACGTGCATGTGTACGTGGTTTTGTGTGGTCGGAATATTGCTATTTGTTAGTGACCTGCAAAATATCTAACATGCATTTTGTGTCAGCCGCTCAAATATTTGACGTAGTGTGTTATAGGTGTCCCGAGAGTACAAGGTTTGTGGACTGGTCCAAAGCATGAAACAATACATGTGTCGGCTCGCACGTGAATGAGATCCTCTATGGTTAGGGCATCTTCAGTGTATGTCGAACCAAGGCTGCAGTGTTGGGACCATTAGCAGCAGCTACTAAATCGATTTTGCAACTCTGCAGTGTAATTTGTGTAGAGTTCGGTAGTTGGAGAGCGGATGAGAGTTAAAAAAAATCGAAATGCTCTTGTTCCGTGTCCTTGATATGCGTGGGCATTGGTTACTCTACCTACTTTATTCTTTTCCATCGCCCTGTGTCCGAACCAAACTGAGGATGCGAACAAAGAATCTTTTCACCTCGGTTCGGTCCCTGCAATGTGTCATCGAACCATACGACCCTTTCTCTCCTCACAGTTCGATTGGCATGCACACTGGAGATGCCCTTATGCACGTGGCATGTGGGTTGCATGCTTAGCGGGTCCACATGTGTAACCATAAGGGACCCAACTGCAGAGGATTCACTCGCATCGGATTGGCCCACCACATGCTGTGGTAAACTTGAGGTCTAGCACAACATGTCCTTTTTAAAAAAATTCTAATCCTAATGTGTGTACACTAAAAGTTACACGGAGATTGTGCTTGGCGTCCTAAGAGGGGGTGAATTAAATTTTTTAAGAACTAAGTCTTATAAAAAGAACTTAATAAAATCTAGGCAAGAGATAAACTATAAAGTGCACCAAAGCATTACTAAGTGTAGCTATTTCTACCCAAAAGATATCAGTTGATGAGATGGCGGCAATAAAGACACTTAGATTTTTTTTTACCAAGGTATCGAGAAGACATGCAAGCTTTCTTTCTAGTCCTCATTGGAGCCCTTGCAAGGGCCTTGCTCCCTCTTAATCTAAGGAACGATTAAGACAATGATCCGTGTAAGGATCAAGGATGGTAAGTTGTCCCGGGCAAGGGCTAAGCTTCTGGTTGGGTAACTTTGTGGATATCCCATCTCTCCTCTACACGAAAAATGGTGGGGACTACTCTTGCAGACCTTCTCCTAGATGTTCTCTGTCGTCTTCAGTCTTCACTATAGTGAACGTCAGACAAAACGCCGAGCGTATCTCTCCCTCTCACAATGCAAGTATGTAAGGTGGCAGCAACTCCACATTCCAGAAGGTATCCAAAGACTTACATGCTCAATGTTACAAATACGGTGCGTGTAAGCATCGATACCATGAGGTATGCAAACCTCGACACTAGACCTGGTTGGAATGAAGAACAATGTGTTTATATGAACTATTAGCACATTTAATCAATAGAGCTATTAAGAATGTGTCTCAACGCTTTCACAATGCTCCTCAAATGACTGAGTTGGTGGCTTTTATAGCCCCAAAGAGCCAAGTAGTTGTTTGAAGTGAAGTTGATAGATTTTGTATTGATCGAACATGCTAGTTCTTGTCAACTTTGCGTAGATTATACAATACGGGCCATGTACTTTCCATACTAGGCGTTGGTATTGTTCGGTCGATTGTTTGATGGGTGCACATCGGACTATCCAGTCAGCTCATCTGACTTAGCCCTCACTTCGTTAGCCCTCTCTTGAATGACTGTCCTGTCCATGCATAGAACAGCCCAATCAATATAAGGGCATGTTTGAATACATTAGATCTAAAATTTAGCCACGACTAAAGTTTAGCTAGCTAAAGTTTAGTTCACTAACTATTAGTCATGTGGTGTTTGAATGGTATGGGCTAACAGTTAGTTGATCTATTAATTACACTAGAAATTAGCATTAGTCCACTTTAGCTCACTTTGTCAGACTACTGGACTAATGGTTAGCCAAGCGGTAGCTAAAAATTAGTCCATTCATTAGCTACCATGTTTGAATGTAAATGGACCAAACTCTAGTGGCTAAACTTTAGTCCCATGTATTCAAACACACCCTAAGTTGCATGGGCTTTACTTCTCGGCCTTCTTTGTAATGTTGTTTGGTGACTATTTGGTTAGTATGATTGGCTTGATATCAGACAATCTAGTCAGTATAATTGTAGGTGGAGCGAACTATTGGCTCATTACAACTAACATGACTATGATCTTCAAGCATCCTCTATTGACCGGATAGAGAGTGACTATCTAGTATGTTCATCTTCAATCTGTACGTATTGTTCTTACGTTTCCAGTGAGTTCGTTGCGACTTCTATTGATGTCTTGGGTTTTCTTAACGATCTTCTAGGGTCTTCACTTGTGCTCTTGATCACTCGCTCCTTTGAGGTGTTTGTGTATTTCAAGTCCACTCCCTAAGATTTAAACAAGGTTGTGTTCTTTTGATGGGGTGGCGTTAACGCAACGCAGCGCACAGTGCCACCTCTTGTTCCGTGCCGTCTGATTGTTTATTCTAAACGTCCAGATGCTTCCACTGGAGTGTTGCAGTGGCTTTAACGCGCCAGCGGTGGCGTTAACGCGCCGCCGAACAGAGCCAAAGTACACTATAAAACATATTGGCTTCAAATGGCCCTGGTTGTCATTCATCCACTAAGCATGATCGGCTTAGGGTCTCGTTTTCCTTACGTATATACAGCTAAAAGGCAATCCAAATATCACATTTGAAAGCCTTGTCTGCTAGCTGGAAGAGGTATGTGAGTGGCTTGTAGCAAGCTAGCTAGCAGGGTTCAATTCGAATCCCAATTACACACCTATATTGACTAGTTTTAACATTTTAACCACCAATATATAATTCTTTTCTCAGTGTCCTGACTACTGTACTTCAATGAGAATTTGGCGTCGCCTTGCCGTTGAACAATACTTTCTTGAAATCGCACATCTAGTATACTTGCGTATTTGATTCTGCAAACTCTTAGCTGTCCATGTAATGTGCTCTTGGTAGCCGATTGTACGAACAGTATCTCAAACAACACACTGTTGTGGCGTGTTCAACCTTTTGTACTGTATTATGTAATCTTGTGATCTGACATACATATGCGATGTCTTATTACACATTCGTGCTGTCTGCCACTCGGAGAACATGCATATACGAGTGTAGTACGTACATTTGCTCGCAACCCCTTATTATCTTGTAAATCTGGCGACCATGAATGCTGGGCGTGACCTTGGTTCCCAAGTTCTCTCGATGATACGAGTGGAGAACGTGTGTCGTTGATTCACAGTTAGGAGTATTATTGATTAGTTGACCTTCCTGCAGTTGAGCCTGACCTCCGTGGGCGTCCCGGAGGACGGCATCAGGTTGCCCATCTTGATCATGGCGGACACGAAGTCGGCGGAGAAGCGCGCGGGGTTGGTGCTGTACTGCCTGACGAGCGCGTCCTGGGAGCCCCCGTTGAAGAGCTCCTGGTCCGAGTGCAGCAGCCCCTTCTGCACGAGCAGGTTCTGGTAGTAGGCGTTGTCGAAGCCGTCGGGCGTCTGCACGTCGAATGGCGCCAGGTTGCTGTCGCCGCCGGACCTCGGGCAAGTCTGCTGCCTGAGCGCGGCGAAGCTGGCGTTGATGTTGCTCTCGGTGTAGATGCGGCTGCGGAAGAACTGGCACTGCGCGCGGCCGATGGTGTGCGCGCCGGAGAGCGCCGTCATGTCGCGCGGCGACAGGCCCTGGTTGCCGAACATGGAGATGAGCGTGGCGAGGCTGGAGCCGGGGCCCGGCAGGTTGGAGTTGGCCAGGCTCTGGCTGGCGGTGCGCGAGTCCTTGCGGCCCAGCGGCACGCTCCAGGTCGGGCCCCCCAGCAGGTTGACGCCGTCGCGGGCGGCGAGCGCCAGGATGTCGGCGCAGGAGACGGTGGCCTTGCAGGACGCCTCCACCTTGGCCTTGATGGCGTCGATGACCTCGAACCCGCGCACCGAGTTGGCGTTCGGCCCCGCGCCCTTCTCGCCGGTAAAGGTGGAGGTGTCGTCCAGCAGGATGGAGCCGTCGCATCCCTGGCGACGAACAGACGACGTCGTACACGTCAGCAGACAATTCGGTCGGTCGGTGGCGGTGGGCGGTGGCACCGTGGCAGGCACACAGCCCAGTACACGCAGTGCAGATCAGTACAGCAGTACAGCTAGCACGCAGCAAGCACTCGTTCGGTGCACTCACATTGACGAAGCAGTCGTGGAAGAACATGCGGAGGATGGAGGCGCCCATGCGCTTCTCCGTCGCCACGGCGGACGCCATGCCCTGCCGCACGATGGTGGCAAGGTTAGGGCACGTCTTGGAGTAGAAGTTGGGGGAGAGCCGCTGCGCGTCCGCGGCGCCGGCGGTGAGGGCGGCGACGAGGACAACGGCGAATGCGAGGGAGGCCATCGACGACCTGCTGGTGGATAATGTAGCAATGGCCGATGCAACGCCTAGCTACCGGCTATGCCTAGCTAGACCTCGAGAGAGGACACAACGGTGTGCGGCTAGCTAGAGAAGAGCTGATGGGTGGATGCTGAGATGAGACGCTCTGGGTGCGTGGCCTCCGATTTTATAGTGCTCTGCCTCTGATCGAGTCCTCGTAGGCATGCATGCAGTGAGTGGCAAGGCTATGCAGCGTGCATGGCATGGAGGTTGAGACTACCGAGTACCGACGACGCGTGGATGCACCAACAAGTACAAAATTCTGGGCCAAACTCTGCAGGTCTCTAGCCGGATTTGGTTGACCGGTGGTCTGGCTCGGCACGCACGAGGGCCACTGGGCCAGGCTGGAGGTGGCGGCCACGTCGCCCCGGCCTGTATCTCTTTGGATTATTGCGTGTTTTTGCTTTTGTTTCGTTTCTCCGTCTGAATATCTCATATACCAGTATTAAATTTTAAATTTAAAAAACGCCATGTGGCTGTTCATCACACGGGATTGTTTATATACGTGGACCAGTCCTCCGTCATGGCATATAGGAGTATCATCGAGAGGAAGTTTCGCCGACCGACGACGTCACAGGTACTACTACAGTCCACAAGCTGCAGATGGACTCGATGCACGCCTCAAAGTCGAAGCAGCATATTTCGTATAAATCTATTAGCTCTAGCCATGCCAATATTTTGTTATTAGTGTCTTAGTGATTAGAATCAAAATTACAGTCGTTCGTAACCTGAAGACTTCTATAAATTGTGTGAAAATCATATCCGATTTAGGACTCTTGCCTCTCTGTTTTTTTCTATTTAACATTTTTAGCTTAAAAAGAAACTATGCAACGACAAATAGCTGTAGTATATATAGATAAAATAAACAAGAGACAGTATATATAGCTAGAATAAACTGTATAGGACGATGACCAGCGAAAGTTCAGGCGGTGGTAGAACGCAAAATCAATGATCACCCGAAGCGGCTACCGATATACAGGTCTTCTCTGGGATGGAGAAAATTTTTTCCATTGCGTTTCCTCGGTAAAACTAAACTATTTTTTATAAAATTTCTGTATGATTTGTGTAAAAATTTTGCATTCTAAAAGAGACCATAGCCTGTAGCAATCAAATTTTCATGTACTTTATCATATTTTCGCATATACGCATAACGGTGTGACAACTGACAAACACACGCTGTGATGACGAGAAATATTTAATCGGTTCTGGATAAGATTTGGGATAAGATGACCACACACGAAATTAGTTAAACTACTATTTCACATTGTCCAGCAGCATTAGTAAAAATCAATCGCTTTCGTTCCACAGTAGTGGAGAAACGGGACGATATCGCGGCTCACTGCACCAGTCCACTTGATGAATGCTCCAATCATGCATGTGGGCATGTGGCGACCGAGCGCGCGCGAACTGGGGTCAGCGCCACTTTTTTGATAAGCACATCTTAGAGCAGAGTACGATAGAATGTAGACGGATTCTAAAATATGCCACAGGCAGTTTTAAGATGACATTAAAAAAACAGAAATAGAGAGAGAATAAAAGCAAACTGATCACTTAGTCCATTCCCAGTAAGGGTTTCATTGGAGTTTCATTTTCATTAAATACCGTGACACGTCAGCAGGTTCAGTGACATGGCAATGCATTTATGAAGAAAGAGATAGACAAAGTTTCATGTGAGGAGGGAGAGTTTCATCTCACCTAGATGAAACTCAAGATACACAAGTATCTAGATAAAATCTGACGTGTCAGTGTTGGTAAGTGTATAATGTGTTGGTAAGTGTACAATGAAACCATCCATTAGGAATGGCCTTATAGCCGGTTCAAGATGGACTGCTCACAGACTCCAAGGCATTTTGTGAGACGAGAGGTAGATGAAACATTAAATGTACTGAAACTCATTATATAAGTAAACTTTTAGTTGGCTATACGTGACATGACAACACTATAAAGCCTATAGTGGGCTCTATTAGAGCAAGGTTAATAATATAGCCCACTATGAGTTCTATAATGTTACCATGTCACATATAGTCAACTAAAAGCACATTCATACAATAGCTCTCTCTTAGTGTAAGCTGTACATTTAATACCTAGCCTACATCTTCCTCTCACAAAGTGTCTTAGAGTCAGTGAGCTAGCTACAAGTCAGTCCACTTTTCTTCTCTCCATTCTCTTTCTTCCATATCATCGTAAATTTGATGTGGTATCCCATTCAGCCCGCCTACTTCACCTTATTACACTCACTTTTATTAACATCTCTCTTAACCGAAAGCAATAGCAATTTAATATGGTACTGTATCAAACAGCCATAACCGCGATAATGATGGTAACATTATTATCGACCCCACTTTGATTGTTACGTTAACCCCGGCATCCTTCGCATCGTAATCCTGTTATTATTAGGTGACCGAGTTCAAGGAAAATAGTAAAATATACTGTAGGATTATAAGGCTATTCTCAATCTATTGTTTTTTCTCATAATAACAAAAGTTGACATGTCATATGTTATTATAGATGATATGGTTATCCCAATGTATAGTATCACATGTGTTGTTTCGTAGTCCCCACGAGATAATTAAATGGTAGATGTATATGAGAGTATGAACTGTGTGCCACTTAGATTGTTTAGGTCCCAATGCCTATGATCTCGTGTCCAAGTAGTATCTTCTTCAAGATACAGTTTTATTCTCTCTCCTCTTAACTCATATGCTACATCAGCTTTCTATTCTACATGGCATATATTAAATGCGTATGACACTGTGCACTGGGAATAGCCTAAGTCTCTTCAGGCCTTCACTGTTTAATGAGACGCTCCGACTGCATGCGAGTATGCACTGCACCTTCAAATTGAACTGGCCATCTGACCCAACGCGTAGGCACCCGATTAAGACCCTGTTTGGATACACCAACTAAATTAGCTACTGAAAATGAGATATATAGTGTCTAAATAGCCCTGCTAATTGATAGCTAATTTTTCACCCATACTCTACATAAAAATTACTCCCTCTGTCCAAAAAAGAATGAAATCCTGATTTTGTCCTAAGTCAAATCACCGTAATTTTGACCAAGTTTATATCAAAATATATTAAAACTTATACTACCAAATTAGTACCATTAGATTTTTATTGGAATATATTTTTATATCATACATATTTGAAATCATAAATGTTGTTACATTTCTATATAAACTCGGTCAAAGTTACGATAGTTTGACTTAGGACAAAGCCATGATTTCATTCTTTTATGGACAGATGGAGTAGTTGTTAGCTAAGAGAACCTAGCTAATGGCAGCTAATACACTATCCAAACATGTCTACCTATTTTCTATCTAGCTAATTGTTTTTTTCGTGAACATATGCATAGCGTGTTTTCATCAAAAAAGTAGAAAATTACAAGTACAAAAATAAGCCATGGCTTACGAACTATGACAACAGGAAACTTTTACCTAGCTAATTGTTAGCTAGCTAGTTTTTTATTTGGGGCTAAAAATTAGTTTGGTTGATCCAAGCATGGCCTAATCTAGGTTGCTACTAAGTAATTGAGTTACAATCAAGCTGCACAAGGATTGAGCTGGCATTTGGGTTCCAACCAAGGAGTTCGTGGCCAGGTGGTTGAAACTAGTTGTGAATGAGTAGTAATAACAGATTGACCTGAGTTGAAACTACTGCCTCATGTATGATGCGGTTGACTTTTTCTACCACTATAAACATTTTGTCTTATTCAACAATGTTCAAACATATAACCACATTAATCTTATTCACAACAAGAGAATGACAGCAGTGCAGGTCGCAAATCTAGTTAGATAATACATCTCCCTCTTCTAATACAGCTATGGTGCCGTCCCCTATACTTATTATAAATAATTAGTCTTTGTTTTCCACCCTAGGCCTCTACCAGGTTTAGCAATGTTGTTTGTATTTTACCTTTTCTTCTGGGCTGTTGCCTTCTTGTAACTGTGCTATCCCTACTAAAATGAAACGACAGAACACCTGTCTCTAATTTGCTAAAAAACTAATCCTATTCAAATTATATTTAGTGCAAATCAAATGACGATAAATTAAATGACAACTTTTTATTTTTTAAATAAAACAAATGATCAAAGTTTTAGAAAAAATTAACCATGTCATATACATTTGTGAAGAGATGAAATACTTCTAACCGAGTTAAGCGGTCATGTGGTGGCAACTAGAGAGCTGTAATGGAGCAGTTATTAACTCAACACAGAAAGAAACATACTCTCTCTACACTCGTATGCCTTGAATTAGATGATTTGGGAAAAAATATAATAGGCTCCATAGGAATAATGCCGTATTAATCTTTAGCCTCCTGTTTCTAGATATATTCAAATTAAAGTTTGCGAGCAAACAATAAAACTCCATCTCTCTGGTTCTCGCTCATTGGACATCATGTGTATTGTTTTGTGTAAAGTTATTGATCGTTAGAATTAATTACACTTCTAAGATACCAGAGACGATTCTGATTACAGCCTTACAGAATTAGCTGATGAATTCTACTATAGTCAAATGATGTTCTTTTAATTTAGAATTACCAATACCCAGAGCAATATATATTTGTCCTTAAATTTGAATGGTGCTTAGGCTATCCTCGCTCGCAGCCGGATGTATTATTTCTTGATTTCTGCAAATTAGTGAGAGTATAATAATGCACCTGCCCATCATGCTAGTGCAGTATTACGCCAAAGAATCAATGCAAGTTGACACAGCCCACATGACAAATTCAACAAGCAAAAAAAGAGACACGGCATGGATTTGGAATTGCGCCAGTGCCACTATTTAACACAAAACATTTTTGTCTCTGCTAGGCCAAATTTCAACAAGGAGCTAGTCGACGGCGGATAAGCTCGTATATCTATAAGGCTAGCTACCTGTCACATGCATGCATGGCCGTATTTTGCGACAACGAGCGCCAAACCAGCTAGCATAAGAAACTGTTTTCGGGTACATACGTGAAGATAGGGGCAACCAACCCGTGTTTGCTCACGTATATTTTTCTGCAATAGATTAAGCATTATTCTCTTCAATGGAGGTAATGGGATGATGCATATCGTAATCGTCGTACGTGTATATAATACCAATCTGATTGGAAGCAGCCATAACATACTCCATCGTCTATACACTATAGGTTCAATCATTATATGTAATATGGCAATGCATGCTATCCTAGCAAGGCATCAACTATACACATATCCATTGCACGTACGGAAATATTGCTAAAATAAGATGTTCTTCAAGTGCGTTATGGCATATAGGAGTATATGCCATCGAGTAGGCAGTGCTAATCGTCTCGCGTTTGTCATTTCCGAATGGCGATTACGTTTGCCACCCATGTCAAAACTAAACGACTCCTAAATAACTAATCGTGCCCTTGATTTCCTGAAAATTAAAGAGCCTTCGCCACTTTAACAACTAAACCGTGGGTACTTCATCACTGTGCAGTGGCGGTCGCAGACTTTGCCGTTTCCCTAGGTGAGTGATCGAGGATGGGCTAACTCATTCTGTGTATACATGAAAATACGGAGGATTTTACATGCATGGAAAAACTCAACCATGACACCCACAGTCGCACATGCACGTCTCTGGGTCAAACGTTTCTGTCAAATTCCTCATCTTCCCTTATCGCGTACATGTTGTAAGATCATATTCATATACGATCCTCATAATGTTTTTGGAGTGAACTTGAGAATATTAACATCGATGCTCTGTCTTTGAACTAAAATACGATAAATAAAAAAGAATGGAGGTAGTAAATGATAGTTATTTCTATATTTACATATCACTGGCAATCTGGCATTAAACATAAAGATGGTTCTTCCTCCTCTAGTCCTCTCTATCCTACTCAACTCAAAGGGTCTGTTTTCCAGCATCATAGTCTTTTTCAGCTGCAATACATTTCCGCCTGTACTAATTTCCTGTGCACAATACTACCACCAGTTTCTTTTGCTCATGGAAAATGTTGATTGCTAGTGCTATTAGAAAAGCTTCTGGCCTAGTTTTGTATTCTCTTGTAACTGCTGGAGTCCTTGTCACGGGCCCAACACCGTGCACCATTTCAGCGTGCTGTAGAGGCGTAGAGGCGCTTGGTGGCCCTATCCAACTAGAGCAGTTGTGCTGGCTCCCTGGGACCTGACACCGATCAGGCAGAGCATCAGTTCATCACTGTTCAGAATTTTCCAGACCAGGCCATCATATTTTCAGTCCAAGCATCAATCTGGAGCACGGAATCGAAGAGATTTCAGATCATTGCTCAAACTGGAGCACGAAATCGAACAGTAGCTCTCGTAAAAATTTATTCTCAAGAGAAATCTTGTTGTGGTAAGCAATTGTACTAGCTAGCTTGTCATTGGATCCTCCAACTTGATATGAAGTGGTGATGACAGTTTGCGTGGAGATGAGACGACCCCTACTTTATGTTAAAACTCCGTGGCGAAGGACCCCTACGTTATGTTAAAACTCCATGGTGAAGATGATGTTGTGGTAACTGAGAGAGATTGGCGGTAGCTTTAGCGTGGCAATCAAACTTTGCTTGCCACTGAGCCTTAGTGGCCAAAGGAAGACGATGATTGGAGGAGAATAGGGGCTTGGCTTAATTATCTCGGTAGTAAGCCACTGTGGACCTAGCTAGGAGTGATCAGTTGTCCTAATCGAACCACATGATAAACCTACTAGTCTATCTATCTAATATGTTTGTGGTCTAGCTAACTAATTTTGACAAGAACTACAAAGCATTGCCCTATTAAGAGCGACAGCTACTTGTTGATCACTCTTGTTACTTAGGAATGACATATCCTTTTAAAAAAATTCCGCTTCTCTCCCTGCAGATGCCGAGGCTTCAAACAACAACAATAGTGGAGGGCAATGTAACGATTGACACAGATACCCAAGGGCTTATTTACTCATCAGGCAAACACGTGATGTTCTCGCAGGGCCGGCTCTATATTTTTCGAGGCCTTAGAGTGAACTTGGAACTAATGCTCGTTCCATTTCTAGCGGCAATCAATGAAATTGATAATGATGTAAACTCTCTTTGTTCTCGTCTAAATGATTTTTGCGAAAAAAAACTTAGACTTACTTCTATCATAATTTTCTAGTCGCAGTCGTTAATTATAAATAAATGGAAGTAGGACAACAATGCCTTCTGCCATTGGCACCAGCATCTCCTATGAGGTCGAGACTGAAGGATGACTATGATGCGCAATCTACGCCATTATCAATTCCTAATCCATGAGTGTTTATATATTAAGACTTTGGATCGCGACGATTTATTTATTCTATTGAGAACTGCACAGCTAGATATTTATTCTCTAATATATATTTCTTTGTATTAATATAAAATATAGAGCACAAATATATTACGCTGGGCCCTCTTACCGTCTTAGAATTGAGTATCATTATGCTATGTCGCTCCTCTCTTGTTTTTGTTTTAGCTGTGTACTTTTTAGTAGAGGCTTGGAGTGTCTTTCAAAGTTTTCGTATGACCTCAGTCCTCGATGTACACTTCTTGGAACTTAATAAAGTGTTTCCGTATAAAAAAGAAACTGTAATAAAGGATCAGCTCACCAAGGGACCAGCATAATCTGTTTTCCGAACTGATGTTACTCTTACCAGCAAACAAATCATTAAATTTTGGGCATATACAAACGTACGTCCATGGCGAAATTTTTTTATTATACTTGGAGCATTTCTCGGCCTCAGTATCCAAAAAGATAAAAGTCGATCAGAAAGCCTCAATTTCTGTCCCGGTCATGAAAGATAGACGGAAGAGATCTCAGTTTGGTTTGGTAACCTCATGAATAGCGTTGGCCAAATAGGCTACGTTTCGTGTAGTTACACCAGCCATGCTGTAAACAAAGCGAAATGAGGTGAAAATCATTCAGCAATGCATTAAAAGTTCAGATTACAAACTCTGCCAAACAAAAATTTTCCCTACCTTATCCTCCCGTTGCAAGTCATGTAAATATGGAATTCATTGGCTAACCGATCAACTTGTTCAGGCGTCATGCCACTGTAGCATAACATTCCAATCTGTCCATCCACAAAAGATGAGTTAAACCACGTTTGACAAGAAACTCCATCAAAGTTGTATGCTAAAACTCGCACGGAAGCATTATTGAAATAAGTACTAAGCCAGGATCTCTTCTTTATGACGGATATAGGTCTCAGGCCCCATTTGGATCATTTACTTTGAGCTAAAAATTAGCTATAACCAACTTGCTAATGAGTGCTAATAGATTATGTACCTACTAGCTGACTTATTAGCCAACATGTTTGGATAAAAAACAGATAATTTTATCAACTAATAATTAGTTGGGTGTATTCAAACACCTCCTCTTACAGGTATGTAAGCTCCCACAGCTCCCATACTAAGCCACCCCAATCAAACTTCTCTTACATTCCATAAATTTATATGTTCTATATATGAACCAAAACCGATAGTCCATGGTGACGCGAACAGCTACTCCCTGGTGCATTCGGTACTACTGCACCTGTTTTTTTAATGTATGACATTGTTACTGTTTGATGCGATGTTTGATCATCGTTCTTATCTCCCTACAGGTATAATCTAACCATGCTACTCAGTGCACAAATGCCTTGCATTGAACGGTATACCAACGTGTTTTTCTAATTTATTAGTTCAATAACGTGTTCCCCGATTTTGATGTACCAAGCATATTAGGACAGAGATGGGACATACATGGCATGTGATAACACATCAAACCTTTGTAAAAGAAAACTTCTTAATTATGACGTTATATTATTTTGACGATTCCTGATGATCCTAGCGAATTTTGAGGTGATCTAAATTACGAGTACATTTTGGGATGGTATTGGTTGGGTTGGAAAGTTATTCATATTGACTCCTAGCGAATTTTGGGGTAATGTCAGTTGCGAGTGAACTTTTAGGATGGTGTCAGTTGGGTCAGAAAGTTTGTCTCTTTAGCTTTCTATCAATACATAGAACGCCTAAAATGGAGACAATATACAGCATGTGCACTCGTTTTTATGTGGTCTCTATCGTAGCACCCTCCTAGATTATTCACACTGTCTTGTTCTACCGATTCCCATACACTTCGAACGAATTTTAGAAGGTATCAGTTGGGTTAGAATTCTTAATTCTTTAGTCCACTAGACTTACGAATAAGTTCAGGGTTACATTAGATTTAACATCAATTTAGGGTGGATGGATGGACGAAAATTTTGGCAAAAAACTTTTCTCTTCGAGCCGAGCATTTGTTTCCATGTAGTCAGTAGTCTGCTCCTGTCCGAACTGGGTCAAACGGATAAATTGGATTTAATTCAATTTTAATTCAAATTCGGATTAGACCGGTAAACATCAACTTCGGGTTGGATGGACGAAATATCTTTGGCAGAAAAGCCATCTTCTCTTAATTGTGAGGCTAGAAAAATACCATGAAAATGTACTTAAATATCAACGCACGAGGCTTTAAAAATAGAGATGGGCGAGAGGTGGGCTGTGTTTGTTGCACCAGTGCCGGCAATCAGCCCAACTCAACGGCAGCCTGTCCTAAAAAAAAAAACTCGACGGCAGCTAGTCTTTCTCCACCTTTGGATCTCGATCAATGGTTCAGGTCAGACATAAGGGTGACGAGGGCTAGGGCGATGTGCAACTTGGCCCGTTCAAGTGGTTGAACGGCCGGAACAGCGGCTCCCGGCGGGCTCGCTCTTTCCATCCTTTCATGGATTAGAGAGTAAATACGTAATAGATTAGGATTGTCTATACTCTTAGCATGTACCTCTAAGGGAAGCTAATTACCCCAAATTCCTTGAAGCAAATGTACTCCTATGTAAATTGTCCACAAGGCTTAGAAATACAGCCACAAATTCTATTCTCCTATGGTTTTGGCATAACTATGTAAGATCTTTTACTTCTATAAACATAAGCATGAGCACATTGTTATAAATAAAAAAGAGTGAGCACGCCATCCATGAACCCTTTACCTGATTAGTAATATGTTCCCATGATAATGGCGAAGCCAACCTTTCAAGGTTCTCCTTGAGTGCTTTTCGTATTCCAATGATGCGATCAGCCATACACTGGGAAAGTGGGAATAGTTAAAATCATCACCTTTAAACCTACCCATTTTCATATTATCAAGAGATACAGAAATTTCCTGCACTTCAAAGTTAAGGAGGACCTGTACTTCACCTTGACTTCTTGAAGCCATATGCTTTTCAATTCCGGATCAGATAGTATAGTTGAAACAATTAGTGCACCGTGAAGAGGTGGATTGCTATACATAGGTCTGGCAAGTTGTTGCAGTTGGCTCTTCACAGCAACTGCTTGCATTTCATTGTCACACAGAATACTGCAGAAATTGTCCAATGGTTAAATCAACTAATGTTCCATACTCCTATCAATAGGTTATTAATTAGGCCATGAACATTATATTTTCATAAATTCATTTCAACTAATGGCATGGAGAAAATGTAAACAATAGCTTCAACAAATGTCTTCAGAAATCGAACAAGTAATGTTGGATTTTCAAGGATAAATCCTAGCCTACTGAAGAGCAAGTGGAGTGTCTGCTTACACTCTACTTAGGTAAGTGCAACTTAGGGGTAGTATATATGGTATCATCGGCAATGGTAAGGTGCAACTTGATTTATAAGCAAAAAGAAAGTAAGACGGACAAGTAGCTCTAGAAATAAAGTAAAAGAAATAAAAACAGTAGAACATAGGTAAAAGGATAATTAACACGTCAATATAAATACCTAAGGCATCCTGCTCTTTGTCCGTAAAGTCCCATGTTTTTTGCGTACGACTGCGCACATCCGATTTGATGTCCATCGTCAAGAAAGATTCGGATTGCCTTGGCATCTCTTTCTGGATCACCACTGGCAAATCCTTGATATGCCATGTCAAAGAACAGGAAGTGCTTCTTCACCTGAAATGCATAAGTAAAAGAAGATATAGGACCTGTACTTAACACGCAATTACAGAGCAAAACCCCTGTCATCTATACTCATTTCTGTACCTTGAACTCATGAGATATCTCTCTCCATTGCTCCTCTGAAGGATCTACACCAGTGGGGTTATGAGCACAAGCGTGAAGCAAAAAGAATGAACCATCTGGAGCATTCTGGGGTCCCAAAGTAAGACATAAATATGAATTAATCACTTGCATGCCGTCAAGAAGACAGTAGGTTACAAATGCACTTGGGTCGATATTATTCTTACATATTGCTACAGAATCCAAGGAAGAGTGATATTCAGTTATAAAGAAGATGGATCAGTAATATAATAGTATAATTTGTAAAGATTTCATGAGCTTTGTGGTAATAGGTAATAGGTAAATGTGCTTTGTGGTACTCGGGCATCCCTCCAAATATTGTGATGGCTGAGGAAGTAAATGAGATTAGCTATTTTTCAAGGTTGCAAACTGGAAGAGAAGTTATGTGCAGAACCTCTGAACCTTTTTTCTGAATGAACATACCGATAGAGCACAGTAGTATACCGAGACAACAAAAATATGACACATGGACATGGGATGTGTTAACTTAATCACCCAAGCACTTACATTGATCGTGTATCTTAGTAGTAGGTAGAGCTAGTGCTCTGTATCGCCATACTGGCCGAGGGTGGACTTTTGCCCTGCTGTGTAGTTGTACCAAGTAGAAATAGAGTAGAAGGAGCAGGTATGTAGCTGGTAGTGGTTGGAGTAGATGTACTCAGCATGTACTTGTATGTATTTCCTCCTCTATAAATAGAAAAGCAGCCAAGCTGCAAAGCAGTTCAGCAGCACAAGAACTTTGTGTTCTCTGTTCTCTCCTTCCCCTCCACTCCAGCCAAGAGAGTGTGTGTGTGCATTAGGAGTGTGATAGCAGCTGCACAAGCTGTTGTGTGATCCTAGAATAGGCTAACAGTGGTATCAGAGCCTAATTTAGGTGATTAGGGAGCCAATTAGAGGGAGATGTCCTCTTCCTCAACCGGCAGTGTGCAATCCCGCCACGATGGCAGCCGTGGACGCTAGGCATCCAGGCAGCCAGAACAGTGGCCGTCCAGATCACCAACCTGGCAGAGGATCATGGTGAAAACGGTGCGCGAAGTCGGAGGCACGCAGTACCTGCTCCTGACGCGCACCAACTACGGCGAGTGGGCGACGGTGATGAAGGTCATGCTCAGGGCCAGGGCCCTTTGGTGGGTCGTCCAGGACAGCACCGGCGACGAGCAAGAAGACCAGATGGCCATGGAGGCCATCCTCGGGAAGTTCCCCCCTAAGTACATCACCACCTTGGGGAGCAAGGACTCCACCAAGGAAGCCTGGACCAGCCTGGAGGCCATACGTGTTGGCAGCGAACGTGTGAAGAAGGTGCTGCAACAGCTGCGGTGCGAATTTGAGACCATCCCATTCCGTGATGGAGAGGTGCCGGAGGACTTCGCGCTGCGTCTCACCTCCCTAGTGAGCTAGCTTGGGGCGCTGGGTGAAGAGATCAAGGAAGAGACGGTGATGGCAAAGTACCTGCGCGTCGTGCCATCCAAGTACGTGCAGGTGGCGGTGTCCATCGAGACGCTCCTCGACATCGGCACACTCAGCATCGAGGACGTTACCGGGCAGCTGAAGGCGGTCGAGGACCGAGCTGATGCGCTGGCGGAAGGCTCGAAAGGGCAGCTCCTCCTCATGGAAGAGGAGTGGGCGGCTCAGATGAAGGAGCGACAGTGTGGAGATGGTGGCGCATCATCAAGCAGAGGCCGCGGGCTGCGCTGCAGCAAGCCCAGAAGGAAGGCGACCGCCGGCGAGCCCAAGGAAGACGACAGGAAGGCTGTGGCAAAGGACAAGTGCCTGAACTGCGGCAAAACCGGGCACTGGGCACGCAATTGCCACGCTCCCCGATGCCGCAAGCAGGCGAATTTGGCACAAGAAGAGGAAGAAGAGCTGGCACTGCTCGTCGCGCACTCCTGAAGCATTGCGGAGGAAGCAGAGGAGCCCACTCTGCTGATGGCACAGGCGTGCACGCTCAACAGCGGAGCAGAGGAGCCAAGCGGTGCGCCAGTGCGGCTCGAGGAGCCCTAGGCGCACGTCAATCTCGGCAGAGAAGACAGAGAGGAGGCAGAGCGCTGGTACTTGGACAGCGGCGTGAGCAACCACATGACTGGGAGTCGTGGGGCCTTCTCCGAGCTCGACTCCTCCGTCACCGGCATCGTCAAGTTCGGCGACAATTCCATCGTCGACATTGCCGGCCAAGGCGCGATCCTTTTCAGCTGCAGCAACGGCAGACATCGTGCACTCACCGGAGTCTACTACATCCCACGCCTCCGCAGCAACACCATCAGCTTGGGATAGCTCGACGAGCATAGGTTTGAGGTCCTCATCAACGGAGGCTTACTCCGCATCTGCAACCGCGAGCAGATGCTGCTTGCCAAGGTGAGCCGATCAAGAAACCGGCTCTATGTGCTCCAGCTGAAGATTGCCAGGCCGGTGTGCTTGGCTGCAAGGCACGAGGAGGCGGCATGGCACTGGCACGCGCGGTTCGATCACCTGAGCTTTGATGCTCTGGGCCGGATGGTGCGCAAAGAGATGGTCCACGGTCTACCGACGATCGAGCACATCAGTGAGCTCTGCGATAGTTGCCTCACCGGCAAGCAGAGGAGGACTCCTTTCCCCAAGGCGACGAGCTACCGGGCTAAAGACTCGCTGGAAGTGGTCCACGACGACTTGTGCGGGCCAATCAAGCCAGCCATGCATGGCGGCTGGAGGTATTTCCTCCTGCTCGTGGACGACGGTAGCCATTTCATGTGGCTGCAGCTGCTCACGGCCAAGGATCAAGCAGCGGAAGCAATCAAGGCTTGGGTGGAGATGGAGACGGGGAAGAAGCTGAAGGTCCTGTGAACCGACCGTGGTGGAGAATTCACCTTGGAAGAGTTTGGCTGCTACTGCGCCGGCGAGGGTGTAGAGCGCCATCTCTTGGCCCCGTACTCTCCGCAGCAGAATGGTGTCGTCGAGCGGTGCAATCAAACCGTTGTGGGCATGGCTATGAGCATGCTCAAGGCCAAGGGGATGCCGGCGGCGTTCAGGGGCGAGGCGGTCAGCACAGCGGTGTACATCCTGAACCTCTCCCCCACTAAGTCCCTAGACGGGCAAACGCCATTCGAGGCATGGCACGGGTGCAAGCCCGACGTCATGCACCTGCGCACATTCGGGTGCATTGGGCACATCAAGGTGACACGGCCCAACCTCTCCAAGCTGGAGGACAGGATCAAGCCTATGGTGTTCCTAGGCTACGAGGCGGGCACCAAGGCCTACAGCCTCTATGATCCAGTGGAGCGGCGCGTCCATGTCTCGCGCGATGTTGTGTTTGATGAAGCAGCAAGCTGGGACCGGATGCGTTCTAGTGGCGGAGAAGCAGTGACTGGCGGAAGCTCGAGCATCTTCACCATCGAGTACGAGGAGTACCAAGATGGGGAAGAGTCGGCTCGCGGTGAACCAGTGCACGGCGTAGACAACGGCGGCGGCAAGCTTGGAGAAGACTCCCCAACACCGAGAGAAGGGGAAGCACTGCCTGCAACCCCATCGACCGTGCCGATCTGCTACGTCACGCCTCTACCCGATGCATTGTTGTACCTCGACGCCGAGCATGAAGGAGAGCCGGTGCATTTCCACATTGTGGATGACATCGTCGGCAACTCAACACCACTCGGCATGGCGGCGCGAGTCTTGGACAACGATGAGCTACATTTCAACAGCGCGGAGGAGCCACCGTCATTCACCGCGACCGATGCTGGAGGTGATGAACTCCATCCAGGAGAACCAGACCTAGGAGCTAGTTGATTTGCCGGCCAATTGCCGGCCAATCGGGCTGAAGTGGGTTTACAAGGTAAAGCGGGATGAGCACGGTGAGGTTGTGTGGCACAAGGCAGGATTGGTGGCGCGGGCGCGGTTTAATGCAATGGGAAGGCATCGACTTCGAGGAAGCCTTGGCACCCGTGGCGAGGATGGAGTCAGTGCGGCTGGTGCTCGCATTGGCGGCGACGCGTAGCTGGAATGTCCATCACATGGACGTGAAGTCTGCATTCTTGAACGGGGAGCTCAAGGAGGAGGTCTTCGTCAAGCAGCCGCCGGGATTCATCGTCGCCGGCCAGGAGCACAAGGTGCTCCGCCTGTGCAAGGCCCTCTACGGCCTGCGGCAGGCCCCGCGGGCGTGGAATGTCAAGCTGGACGTGAGCCTGACCCGGTTTGGGTTTGCCAAGCGCAAAACAGAGCATGCTCTGTACATACGGCGGGCAGAGCATGGACAGATGGTGGTCGGCGTCTACGTCGATGACTTGGTGGTCACGGGCGCCAGTGAGCACGAGTGCACGACATTGTCGCCTTCAAGCAGGAGATAAAGAAGCTCTTCCACATGAGCAACCTTGGCCTGCTCACCTACTACCTTGGCATAGAGGTGGAGCAGGGGGCCGACTCCATCACCCTCCGCCAGAGTGCCTACACGCGGAAACTGCTCGAGCGGAGCGGCACGGCGGGATGCAGAGACAAGGCCGATGGTGGCGTTCTGGAGCAGAGTGCCGATGGAGGAGAATATCAAGCTGAGCAAGGCAAGCTCAGCGGCAAAGGTGGACGTGACGGGTTACAGATGCATCATCAGCGAGCTGCGCTATCTGGTGCACACGCGGTCGGACTTGGCGTTCGCCGTGGGCTACATCAGCCAGTTCATGGAAGATCCGCAAGAAGACCACCTCACCGCCATCAAGCATCTTCTCCGCTACGTCGCTGGGACGGTGGACTATGGAGATGTCTATCCCAAGCGCGGCGGAGGAAAGGCCGAGCTCACTGGCTACGGCGACAGCGACATGGGAGGAGACGTCGATGGAAGGAAGAGCACCTCAGGCATTCTCTTCTTTCTCGGAGGGTGCCCCATCTCCTGGCTGTCACAAAAACAAAGGATCATCGCCCTCTCCACTTGTGAAGCAGAGTACATTGAGGCTGCGACGGCGTGCTGCCACCCGGGTGTTTGGCTCAGGCGGCTGCTGCAGGAGATCACTGGAGATGATCACCGCGCGCCGGTCCTGAGGATGGACAACAAGTCCGCCATTGAGCTGGAAAAGAACCTCGTCCTCCATGACAGGAGCAAACACATTGACATCCGATTGCACTTCATCAGGGACTGTGTCACTGGGGGACGGATCATCCTCGGGCACGTTGAGACCAGCCAACAGCTCGTGGACATCCTCACCAAGCCTCTTGGTCGGAAACGTCTTGTGCAGTTGATGGTCAAGATCAGGGTTGAGGAGATCAAGCACGAGGATCAAGCAAGTGCTTGCTGATTAGGGGAAGAATTGTTAACTTAATCACCCAAGCATTTACATTGATCACGTATCTTAATAGTAGGTAGAGCTAGTGCTCTGTAGTAGTAGATACAGGCCATACTGGCCGAGGCTGGACTTTTGCCCTGCTGTACACAGCAGGAGGGGTAGTTGTACTCAGTAGAAATAGAGTAGAAGGAGCAGGTATGTAGTTGGAGTAGATGTACTCAGTATGTAATTGTATGTATTTCCTCCTTTATAAATAGAAGAGCAGCCAAGCTGCAAAGCAGTTCAGCAGCAATAGAACTTTGTGTTCTCTGTTCTCTCCTTCCCCTCCACTCCAGCCAAGAGTGTGTGTATTAGGAGTGTGATAGCAGCTGCATAAGCTGCTGTGTGATCTTAGAATAGGCTAACAGGATGATGGGACATGAATCAGAAAAAACTAGTGAAAGACCAGCATGAAAGTGGTGCTTGTAGACATACAACTCACTTGGCCCATGTTGGAGTGGGTATATAGATCTTTGTATCAGGCAAGAAACGCTTCTGGAAATCTGCAAAGAGACGACATGCACCAGTGCCTGAAAGAGCTTGCACTGCTGCAATCCTCTTGTCTTTGATGAAGTCTGAATCCTCTCCATACGCCAGCTTTAAAGATTGCTCAATCATCTCCATACTTCCTCCCATGGGTAGGTACTCCCTGTTTTGCAAATTTCATCATCTAAATGATTAGAACTTCCTGAGCATTCACATACTAGACTTGGGTACATGAGCTGATGAAGTTCAGTTTTGCACGATTAGAAATCAAGAGTCGTTTTTGTAGGTTAAAACACATAGAAAAAAAATGTTTACTCAAAAACAATTCAGATATGCAAAATTTCGATCTTCGCTTCGCTCACTATTCTGCTGAAATGGTAACGACCCTACCAATATATTTTAGGCACCGCTTGATTCATATGTTAAGAAATTTCACGGGCATCCTTATTCATCGTCAAATGAAAACCCAATTAAGTTTCCCCAAAACAGTAGGATTTACACTCGATTTGCCATAAAGTTGCACAACGCAGCACACATCTTGTGTTCATGTTATGAGACTGGCCACCACAAAACGAACAAAAGGAATGAAGGATAAAAGCAGCAGAACAGAGGAACTGCAAAGTGCTCACATCACATACAAGAACGGATCCAATAGTCAGTGCCATTTCCCCACGATCAGACACAGTGCTACTTTTTATTGCAAACCCCATTCCGCAGTCGGAGTCATTGTTCTAAATTTGAAGTGTGCATTGTGCAATGCCCCCTGTTTTTTTTTCCCTCGAGAACACTATGTCACCCAGTGAACTGAACGGAGCTTAGTTGTGTCGCCCAACTTTAAGACTCAAGTTGACAGATTGCTAAATAAAACCAGTTCTGCGTTGCCCAACAATAAATGGAAATAAGCACATGATCAAGACTGCTTACTCCTACAGTCCTACTGTACTAGGCAGCAAAGCATCTGAAGCAGAGTTTGCGTCCACATCAAGTCGCCGACAGATTCCCCAGGAGCAACAGTTACCCCCAAGAGCGCGTAGCGCGTTCCATGTGAAAGAAAAGTAGAAGATTGGGAGGCAAACCGGACAAGAATGGCGTGATCTCACATGTTCATGCTCCCGGCGATGCGCCGCTCCGCCTCGCGCACGCAATCCAGCACCACGGGCCGGCCGTTGTCTTCGCGGTACGCGCCCAGCAGCAGCGTGACTCGAGGTTATGGAATGGATGGACGGATGGCGCGTGATCCGCCGCCAAAGAAATGGTAGGAGCAACGAGCAAGGGAGAAGACGCACGACGCCGACGTTCACTTTGTCCGGGGAGGGGTCGGCGAGGAAGGCCTCGGTGACGCCGAGGATGGGGTCCTTGGCCGCCGGCTCCACGTGCCCGAACCAAGACGCCATCGCCCTCGCCGACGCCACGAAGGCGGGCCCCCACCTCCGTTGCCGCCCGATCGTGGCGGCGGCGGCGGCGCGAGATGACATCGCCATTCGCTTGGGCTGGAGACCGGAGAGAGGGAGCTCGGCCGTGGGCGCGCGGCGTCAGAGAGAGACCGGCGACGGAGAGCCTAGCGGTGCTTTTGTGAGGAGAAGAGAAGGTGGAGTGGGCTCTTGAGGCGCACGGCGAACGGCAACGGCGTCCTGCGTGGGCGGTGGACTTGGCTGATTGCTTCGACGGAAGTAGACTGCTGCGTGCTGGCTCCCCCGGTCTCAACTCTCGACGGACACGGGTGTGCCTCGTCGTGGACTTCGTTGTGCCCTCTTCTCGAGTGACGTCACTTGTGGACTCGTCTTATGGTTCCTTCAGTTCTCGAGAAGCCGCGCACGCCATCATCGCCCCCGGATTGAAACTGACGTTTTCCCCCTCTGCTGCCACCGCCTAAGGCTCTCCCCGACAGGGTACTCTAGGGTAGGATAGGTTTGGATTGATAGGAAAATGTAGAGTGGAATAAGTTTTACGATATGTTTTGATTGTGAGATAAAAATATGTATGTGAGTATCTAATAAATGAGATAGAGAATTGATGAGAAGATAAGATAGGATTTCTCTATCCTCACTCTCTGTCCCACCCCATCCAAACGTCCCCATAAGGATGTGATTGGTCCCCTTGACTCTGTCCCGGACCAGGCCCGCTGCATGCACCACCTTAACGTTTGGTTTCTTGCGCAAGCGATTGGGCCAGGCTGCTTGCGTGCAGCAGAACAGCTGCGGCCAGGCCCGCTGGGCACGCAGAAATCCGGCATTCCTCGCGAGCCAGGCCGGGCAGATGCGAGACGGTGTTCATTCATGCAAATTGAGGTACTTTTCTATTGTGTTATTTCCTTATATCTTTTAATTAGATTGTCTAATCGCGGAACAAATTTCAGATCTGTGTTTTTTATTTTTTATCTATAAAACTAGATCGTACTTACCATATAAATTTTTATTAAAAATATTTTTTATTTTTTATTTTTATCACATTTCTATACTCATGCAAGCCACCAAACAGCATCCAAACAGATACAGGCTCACACCAATCCATTCATCCAAACAACTGTGCTTGCATGCTAAGGGCCTGGCTCCTTTGAGCCTGCATCAAGGCCTCAGCCTGGTTGGAGGACGCCCAGGCATCCAATCACGCTCTAAAGGCGTGTCTCAAAACATCGTTGGGTACTGTTTGACATAAATATTGCACTGTAGTAGATATGAGAGTAGTTAGAATAGTGTTTTGAGAAAGTGGATGAAGAAGACCATTGGAACCAACCTAAAAATGGCTCAGACATAGCCCACTGCTTCTTTTTTTTCTATATTTTTCTTTTTTCTGTTTGTTTTGTCCCCTTCTTGTTCTTCATTTTTTTCTCATCATGCCTTTTTTGCTAAGTTCTTTTTTCAGGTGCTTATTTCCTGAGCTTTTTTAAATTTTATTTTATTTATTTAACTTGTATAGTTTTTATTATCTGAGTTGATGGTATTCTACATGTAAAACTGAAATATTTCATTGTTAAAGTTAGCATATTATTTTTTAAAGGTGTGGCATTTTTAGCCATGAAGGTGTTTTTTAGAGATTTAAATTTGTATTTTCCTTGGGAGCTAGGAGTCCTCTTCATCCCTTGAGTTCTCCAGAAGCCCCACGCCAATCATCGCCTCCGGACTGAAACCCCACTATGCAGTTAGTTGCCGAAGAAAGACTCGCTCACGCATAACCCAACACTCCTTTTCTCTATATTCCTTTTTTCTGTTTGTCTTTATTTCTTTCTTTTTCCTCATTTTTCTCATTCAGTTTTTGCTCACCTTTTTCCTTAACTCCCATCGCTGGACCTTGCACTGCATTTGGAACCATTTCCACGAAAATTGGTTTCATAAGTCTGGTGGTTTGTCTGAGGGGACGGGGGATCTTACAGTGATTTCTCTACACTTCGCTAATTAATTGGTGTTACCTAACTAGCCATCGGTTGTTTTGGTGATTGCTTCAATTTTCTCATATTCGTTCTGATTTTTTTACTAAATCACTAGGTTATCTGAATAAACATCTAATGTTCCAAAACCAAGCATCCGGTGGCTGCTGTTTTTTTTTTCTGAATTTGATTTGAAACTCACCTGATTTAATATTTACAAACTGTGAATGACAATATTTAGGTTTCCATAATCTCATTGGAACATGACAAAAAAACCAACTCCAAACATGTGGGTGATGCCAATGACCAAGAGTAATAAGTAATGGACTTTAACTTTGATAAACTCAAGCATAATGATGGTAGATGCACACTTGCTACTCTCAAATCATTAGGAGTGCCTTTAATCTTGAATTAAGAAACTCAATCGATCTTGTGAAATTTCTTACTTGAAACCCAAATTGTATTGAATGCTTCCTTATGGCAATGGAGCTCTAGTGAATGAGGTGAGTGGGTATTAGAGTCAGCCCAAAAATCTAGGTACTAAACTCAAATTTGCAAAATTTCCATTCGCTGGATATTACGATGACCTCTGAAACTGCACTAGACGATACGATGAGTTTGACTTTCCTGTTCAAAAATCTGGTTGTAAGGAAAATGGGTCATAAGTCTCGTGCTTAGTGTGCTTAATATGATTTTGAAGATTGAATGACAACAATGACCATTTGCGACTAATATGTTTGCTAGTTAATTTTGGTTAAGTCCTATAAATGCAAGTGATGGACTTAAATAACAAACACCTCAAATGAATGGCCTAGTTCACAAGACAAGACATTGAAGATCAATAAAAGGACTTAAACACATCATGTGAAGCAAGGCAATAGCCTTGAGAAAACCCACTAAAACAGTATGCACTGAGCGGTCCGCTGATAAGAAAAATGTCCCAAAAATAAAGACTCAAAATACATGCTCCAGGCAGTGCAATGATTAATCTCTGGACAGAAGTGGCCAAAGGTAGAAGGAGAGCATGCGAACAAACCTCCCCCTTTCGTTCCCGTGGTTTGTAACACTCTAAACCATCCTAAACCATGCAACCACCTTAACCCATCCTAAACCATGCAAACAAACAAGAAACCCGGGTGCGGTTTTGGCATAAGGTTTTAATGATATGGCACATTTAGAATCCACATGTCAATGAAGCAAACACATAACATGAATCCACAGGAAAAGTTTTTCTTCTCTCTTTGTTGTATCTCCTCTCTCCACTTATCCACTCCTGCAATTGCCGAGCGCGGCTCGCTGCCGTCTCACCGGTATGTTGCTATTGTTTGAGAGTTGTGGAATGGAGGCGGCGAGGAGCGGGCAGGTGTAGGCTCCGTCGTCAGCAACATGCAGACGGAGGCGGTGACGAGCAGAGTGCTCAGCGGGGGCATTAAACACAGGTGGAGAGGAGAGAGAGAGAAGGGAGAACCAGGCATGTAATCCCCACACTACGTGTTTGCTCAGATGACACTAGCACTGAGATATGAACTCTAGTTTTGCATAGTTTATGGCATTAAGAACCTAGTTTTCAAGACAGAGAGGTAGTCAGGTAGAGGACTCTAAAGTGTTGGGGATTATAGACTATTTTCCTTTTCTTTCCGATCTTATGCTAAATCACCAGATTATCTGCACAAGCATCTAATGTTTCCAAAGCAAGCATCTGGTGGCTGCTCTCTTCTTCTTCTTTTTTTTTTTTTTGCTGAATTTGATTTGAAATTCACCCAATTCAATATTAACGATGAGAGAAGTAACCATTACCCTAATGATTTTGATGCGTAAAAGGTAATTAGGATGACATAACTCCAATGATCTTACGATTAAAAAGAGAACGTGAAGAGAGAGATCAGATTTCCTAAATGCTTTTGACGTATGTGTTAGTCAATTGTGCATTTTCTCAAATATGTTTGGAACGGGAAAAAACATCAGCAATATAATTTAATCAGTGTAACCAAGTCGTGCATGATCAGCTAAGGCAGACAAAAAAAAAAAAAGAATTACAACAGAGAAGTATATCAATCTCTTGATACGCGAGCAAGTAGACCAGTGGGTGTTTGAACTGTTTTTATGTGCCCAGATCCAATCAAATCACGAAGGAGAAACCGGGTATCCAGAGGTGATAATCTTAACCTTGTCTTCTCCAGTGAAGATAGTGGCATCTCCTTGTACTTTCTACGGTTGAGCAGCGAGAGAATTTCCTTCCTACCCTGCTCAACACAAGTCAAATGATAAAATATGTTCACATTGGCACTTGGCAGCCTGGCAAACCAGAAAAAAAGTTGTTAAGATGCACAAACCTGGGATAGGCCTTTCAGTATAGGGCCAATTCTTGGAATAGCAAACCAGTAAATATTTGGATCAATAAGTTGGCGAGTCTGGACCGGAAAAAGAACCCAGTATATATAACAATAATATAAAGAGAGTCAGCATTGGTCAAGAGAATCTTAATCATCTTATAGTCAAACTAGGTGTTACAGTGGAACAGTAACTGATAAGCATGAAACAGATCATACAAGTACAGCTACATATATTCTTCCAGTATATGGAATTGGAATGTGAACAAAACTTTATTGAAATTATCGCCACACTACCTATTATAATGATCTTAAAACAACAATGAGGAAATTACTTACTAAGAGACCGGCATTCATCAATAGCGTGATATGTTTATCTGATACGTCACCGCCACACGACAAAAGTGAACACTGCAACAAGAGAGATTAGATATAATTGACTATTATTCTAATGGACAATACCATTGAGGTGGAAAGTGTTAGTATATCTTGGTTCATCGCCTAGTTTTGAATCAATAGACTAGAATAGCATGTCATGTAAAGAATAGCAATGCAAAAGTCCTACTGAAATTGATATTCTCAATAGAAAATATAATCACCTCTAATAAATAAAAGGGCAACATATAATCCTGCAGAAAGTAACTACCACCAAATTCTTTATACTTACCAGCTCTAATTGATTTATGCTAACATCCAGTTTTGAAGGGACAACATATCTCTCAAACCACTCAAACACTTCACAACCATCTTGGTCTTTACCCCTTGACCGTTTAATAGCAAAATCGACCTGCATATATTTAATGCAAGAAACAAACATAAATAAATTAATAGTTCAATATGAGAAATATGAGAAATGGGAAAGCAATGATGGATGTATTTATTTATAAATTTTTGAACATATTGAGTCAAATTATAGTATAAAAAGGAGTGAATATTTGATGAATTACGTATAACCTGCTTTGAAAGTGTTTCTTAGCAAAAACCACTAGAAAAGAAAGTTTATACCCCCATTTTCAAAACCAATCGTACTCAGTGGTGGGTAGATTTCAAAATAACCCCACATTATCTCATTGGAGCATTTATATACAGCAATAACGGTATCATATGTTTTCATGGTATGCCATGATCAATTGCAAGTGACCGCGATACACAAGTAAATTTTGGACATAATTGTTTCGTCTATTGTTATCAAATTGATTATGAGCATTGCATATCACCCACAAACAGATGTCAGAAGCAGTAAACAAGGTGATTGTTACGTAATTACGTTGCTCATCTGGTGATAAACCCAAAGATTGAATCAGGTGGGTACCTTGGTATGAATACTGCTACAATACATCGTGCCATAAAACACTGAAAACAACTCAATTCAAATTGGTATATGGCTGTGCTACGTCCTGAGGTCATCAGAGGTAGCACCGATGGTGCAGGGCCCCAACTCCGCAGGCTGTAGGTATGATCGTCGGCCAGGGGCCTCCGATCCATGTTGGAGAATAGAGATAGATAGGAAGGTAAGGGAGGATTATTTCATTGCTTAAATATCTCTGAGTACAACCACTACCATGTTCGTATGGTGGCGGGATGTTCTCCGGTTTATAGATGCCAATCTTAAACACTTCTGCTACCCCCACGGACTATGCCTAACAAACTACATACTTATCAACTGCAGCCAACTAGATTAAGCCCATGCAGCTGCTCCCTAACCACTCTGCCTTTTAGCCCTGCGAGAGTATTGCTTGCCCCACATAACAGGACGAAATCCACCAACAGTAAAGTTGCACATAACAGGAGATCTAAAATACAAGCAGTGGACGGATTATTATCAGACTGGGATGCATAATTAGCTCTACTCATAAATGCCTTACTGCATGAAATTGCTGCCCCCCAGGCAGCTGCATGCCCAGGCAGAGTGCCCAGGCGTTGGATTTTGGACGCCTGGGGCCAGGATGCAATGCCTGGCAGGCAAAGGCTGCCCAGGGTGCCATCCACCAATGCTGGTGACTGGGTTTGCCTCAAACTTCTAGCCAAAAAGCAGTGTACAATGCAGCCAACAAAAGAGAGAAGTATCTCCTAAATGTTTTGGCCCATACAGAATCAGTAAGCAGATCGGAACAGTAGCATGTCATTTGGAACTGCCCAACAATAGCAAGATTTAGGTTCATATTGTATTCCATTCCATGTGGTATTATTAAAAAACATTCAAGGGCCAACTCCAGGATCAGCCGCCACCCTCATGAAGGATAGGCAATTACACAACCTGAAAACATTTTAAGGGCACGACTCTATCAGGGAACACTCCAATTGCTCATTAAGTGGAAAGATTATCAGCCAAAAAAATATCAAGGGTGGACCTCCAACTAATCAAAGAATTATACACAACACAGCAGCTCAAGGATACTGCTTCACCAAACATGGAGAGATGTCATGCTCGCCAAGACGTACCATAGCAGAAGAGGGAAAATTAAGGCCATTCCCAATGGGAGTTTCATTCTAATTAAATGCATTGACACATCGGGATCTTTGGTGACATCGGTGTGTATTTATGAGGAGAGAGATAGAGAGTTTCACGAGAGGAGAGAGGATTTCATCTAGATAAAACTCAGGATGCACATGTACTTAGATAAAATCTGATGTGTCACTCTTGGTAACTGTACAATGAAACCCCCACTGAGAATGGCCTAAGGTGGCAGAGGAGCAATTGTAATTAGATTGAATTCTATCCATATAAAGTCAATAAAGAATCAATCTGATAGGGAGTCTTATGGGACAAGCTTATCACCTCTACAAATATAGAGGGAGTCTATCAATGAGCGGTTAAGCAGAGTTCTGGTATCCCTCTCTGGCTCTCTCTCTCTCTCTCCCCCCCTCTCCCTCTTCCTCGCTCTCTCTTCTCTCCGCATGCGGCGCCTGGGGGTTTCTCCCTGGCCAAACCTCCCCTTCCTCACCTGAGCTCCGCACATTCTGCCTCTTCCCTTTTTATCACAAAAGGTTCACCATGCAATTGTTCACATATCTACCATAGGAGATTTGTACACAAATTGCTGTCAACTATCAACTAGTGAATCTATCAATACAGAACCAGGAGATAGAGATACCTGTTTCAAATAATCATCCATGAACATGATTGCATGATCATCCTGCCCAGAACTAAGTTTGAAAATACGTAACACTTTGTCTTTCTTGAATGACTGCCAAAAAAAAGAAGCAGAAGCATCACAAGTCTAGCTTCTTGTTTGGTATTATATTGGATCTATGTGGTGAGCAATAAAAATTAACATGTTAACATGGCAATTAAAAACACCACCACCACCAAGCCTTTCAGTCCCAAGCAAGTTGGGGTACACTACAATTGAAACCCAACAAGAGTCACCAGCAGGAGACAAGTGAGGAACTGGGGGGGGGGGTGTAGAGCCTAAATCAAGATTCCGGCACATGGATAGCCTCTTTCCAAACACTTCTATCCAAACACAACTCTTTTGGAACATTCCATTCTTAAGTCCCTTTTAACTCCCTTTTTAACTCCCTCCTATGTTTTCAACATTGCTGGTCCCAAGCCCGGATAACCCTGCCAATGGTTTGGTGGGGAATGGTTTTATCGGGTTAGTTTTTCACTTGGGCTGTAGCAGTTAGGTTCGAAATGAATTGTAGTACTAGATGGTCTGGTTTGGTTTGTGTTTCTCTTTAGAATAGGCTGGATAACAATAGACTTTGGACTCTCCACCGGCATTCACAGACTCGCTCGAAGCCTCGAACAGCTCGCAGTCGCACAGCTAGCCGCCACCGCGTACACAGCCGCGCTGCCACAGTCCTCACTGAGTCACCAGCCACCGCCGCTCGTCGCTCGCTGCCACATCTCACGCCGCCGCACACTCCTCGCCGGCCGCAGCGCGACGCCTCGCCACGCGCTCATCGCCGGCCTCCGCACGTTCCTCTCTGGCCGCGGCGATATGCCCCGCCTGCGACGCTCCTCGCCGGCCGCCACCCCTTCACCTTGGTTCTGTACTCCAGTGTTAGATTTCGATTTGGTTTCTATGGATTGGCAGCCCATGGTTTGGATGGGTACGAAGAGGAAGCAGAACATAGTTACGGGTGGTGTGGGTTTTGTCAAGGGTGGAGTAGATGGGGTTGGTTAATTACCATGTCTTATTTGATATAGTTTGGGGTGAGTACAGTTAGGATTACAGCCTATTTGCAGGGCCAAGCCCGGATAAAGGAGGAGGCTTTTGTTAGGCGTGGCGAGCCAACGTAAAAACCCTACTTTTATGGAGATGAAACCCAAGAGAAAACATGATAATTAAAAACCAATGTAAAAACAGAGAAATGAAATGTATCATTTATTCATTTCATAAACATAGTGATGCCCAGCAAAGAGCAATAACATAAGTTTAAAAAGAAACCTCCAAGTCTCTGTCAACTTGTGTTCTATCCTTCACGCTACTATACAATTGTGACTGCAAAATGAAGGGTTGAGACACGACCTGCAAGGGATAGCATAATAGGATGTAACTTAATGCCAGATAAGAAAATAGTGAAACAGCTAGAACATGGTTAACAAAGTTTACAACAGATTTTTATGATGACATTTCTGCAGTTTCATATTGTACCCTCAAATTATTTGTGGGTGGCCAATTTTTGGAATACTTGTCTTACACGTAATTAAGTGTTCTTACTGCATTTAACTTCTATGCATCAATAATTTTAAAGATGGGTTAAGGTTAAGTAGTTGAGGTGTTTCCTCTAACAGGGTATGTACAGGCTAAACAGTATAGTCAAAGTCTCAAAGACACATGTGGTAAGGTGCATCAGGGGAAATATCTTTCAAGCTGCAAAAGGTGCAGTGTCCTATGCAAGATAGACACTTTTAGCAGGAAAGCAGATGGCACTGAGACACCAGGTAATTCACTTCTGAACCAACCTAGAGAGTACAAGACAGAAAAATGGAAATTTTGACTTCGAATAGTAGGACCACACAAATGGATTAAAAGGTTTATAAAAACCTACGAAGAACAATTGGAAACTATGTGACCCTCTTTTGAACAAAAAAATCTATGATTCTATCTCTTATTGACAGTTGTCATGCCTGTAGAAAGCTCTAAAACAAATATCATCAATGTCACTGACAATCTATTTAGTGGATTAATTATTTGCAATGGCTGAGAGTATAAAGAACACTACTTTCTTCTAAATTTTATTTGAACATGCTCATAACAATCGGATTATAAGGAGTGATTGCTGTTTATATTTTTCTGGATGATAATTTTGAGCATGCTGTTTTAAGTAGCTTGTGCTTTTAAAAAAAACTGATGCACAAATATGTTCAGCTTATTGATTAGGTCTTGACCTTATTATTCCTTGTTCTAAGCTCACTGGGTTGTTGGGCAGGTGTTCTGTTTATCAATTCATCAATAAAAAAACCGGTCCAGAAATATATGAAACAAGGCATGTTCTTTACCAGATTATTAAGTTCCCATGCCATACACCAGCAATTGTGTATAATGAATATATAGTTACATAGATAGCATAAAATAAAGAAGCAAACTGAAAATTGTTTCTGTATATTCATATTCACAATGACCTTAATAGGACAAGAAAGATGGAGTTATACATTCAAGGAAAAACAGAATACCTTCTCCAGCTTTGGAAACTGTGTGCGCATCAATTGAAGAGCTACCATGGTATCATTGAATATAAGATTATCCTCTGCATCATGAAAACAGTTAAATACAACTCACTTTCCTATAACTGTAGTCTGAAGACATACAACACAGGAGGCCAAAGTGGAGAAAGACAGTAGCACACCAAGGCTTGAACAGATTTTATCTCTGTCCAGTGGATGTCCATCATCCTTTGGAGAGCGTGGACGCTTTTTGGAGGATAATGAATATGATGATGATGGTTCTGTCATCTTGATCTGCCGACTCTCCTTTTAATTCAGATAGATGACATCACATGAACAAGATGAAATTTCAGTGTACAATGACAGGAGACAGATCCTTTGTTTTGCATCAGTTTCATGGAGCAACTTCCTTCAAAATACAATTTGACAGCATGCCATACCCAGTATTAATACGGTTTCTGAATTGAAGTTCATCAACTTCAAACAATCAGAGTACTTGAAACAAAGTATTGCAACAAGAGGACATAAAAAATAGTGAATTTCAAACTTAAATGGGAAAAGGGAAATACTTGTACTGTTCAGGATGGCATGAACATGCCTGTATTGCTAATATTCATTGTATGTCATTATGCTCAATGGAAGCAACTGAATTAAGGTATATTAAAACATCTTATCACAGTAACTGCTCACTTGTCAACTACTCAGCTGGTCAAGACTAACCACAAATACCAATCACACTAGCCACTTCTTGTCCTTCGAGAGAACTAATCACACTACTCTAAGTAACCAAACCCAAACCAAATCAGAAGACTCAATTTTGCAGAGCCGATCCTACTGCAGCCGATTAGACTAGGAAGAGGCCAACAGCGAGTCCACGTCCGCCTCCCACCAGAACTTCCTCTCGGCCACGGTCATGGCCTGCCGCACATTCTCCCCAATGGTGTCCATCCGGCTCTTTTCAGCCACCCCGCGTGCCTTGGTCTCCTCCGTCAGCCGCACAATGGCCTCCACCTCCTCGCGGTCAGCTATTGCATTCACGGCGTCGCTGTCCTGAAGCACTGCGCGGCGGTCGACGTAATCCTGGTCGCCGGGGAGCGGAGCGAAGCGGCGGAGGACGTGTTCGACGGAGGGGGCGCCCAGCGCAAACGCCTTGCCTCCGGGGGAGAAGACAACGAGGGCGACTTGCGCGCCGCAGAGCAGGGAGAGCTCGGAGGCCTTCTTTAGCAGGCCGGACTTGCGCTTGGAGAAGGAGACCTCGAGCTGTTTGGGATTTTCGATGAGGCGGATCTCGATGCGCTGCCGCTTGCTCGGCCTCCCCATCGTCTTAGTTGTCCTTCTGCTGCGATGTTTCTTGGCTTCGTCTGTCGTTCCCAAGGGCCTCTCTTTTCTCAGCACAAGATGCCTCGATTGCAAGGAGGAGGGAGGCAGGACTCAGGAGGGAGTACAAGTCGAAGGAATACTGCCAAACATGGCAACAGACCAGATTGGCGATTTCCTTCCCTTTCTTGCCTGTACAGTGTGGTGAAGGTGGTGGCGAAGGTCGAGTCCGACGCGGAATCGACCTTATTTAAGGAAGGCAGGAGATCAATCAAGGTCCTTAATTGGTGGAGGAAATCAATCAACACGGCCCTCCTCCGCGCGGCGAATTAGGGACAAATTCGGATTCGATTGCTCACGCGGCGAAAGAAAACCCGCACAAGAAAGCTCACTCAGCAATCAAAGAGCAGGTCGGGTACGGGCCTTTTTCTTACCTTGGAGAGAAGGGATTGCTCCAAAAAAATATGGATGACTGGACGGGCGCCCGCTCCGGCGCTCCGCGCCAGCCTAGCAGGACGGCGGCTGGAGGAGACCTCCGTCGACGTGGAACGGTGGAAGGCCTGAGGCAAAAGCGTGTTCGGGGGAAGACGATGGCTTTCCGCATGGGGTGCTTGGAGTGGAGGGGAGCGATCCGCAAGCGACCAGGCTTGAGTTTGGAGGCCCATTAACTTCCCGGCCTTTTCTACGCGGGCTTCTCAGTCACGGGCCACATTCCTCCGCATTGGGGAACCCAGGCCTGTCTTCCGGAAGGTGGAAAGCTGAGCTGCCTTTCGGTGTTTGAGATACGTGCCGTCTTTTTCCACCATTCAATATTTGACCCTAGGTTCGTTTCCTCGACTGACGCCTCCCTGCGTGGCCCGCCTGACACCTCTCTGTTCTTTGCTCCCTCTCCTGGACTCCTACGCTGTGGCGCTGCCATCTGGAGGAGCGATGAGAAACATGCACAACATGTTGGCATGAATTCCCAGCCACTGATTTGTGCCTGCACGGGGAGGTAAAGAGTTGGCACACATGGTTGCACCTCTTTTAATAAACTAAATTGTCTTCTGTTTTTTAACCAACATTTTCCATGGATATTTGAAACTTTTAAATATAGTATTATTGACACTCCAGTTACGTTATTTCAACATTTTAATTACACTGTTTCAATATTTTATATACGGATTGCTGAGCTTGTTTTAATAAAATGTTGAATAAAGTATTTGAAAATATTGAATACATACATATTCCATATTTTATTCAAACTCAATCAAATTGTAAAATTATTTATTCTGCAATTTCTATATCCTCTATTCAAAATTTATATATGAAAACTTTAACTTTTTTTTGCAAATATGTTTTGGTTGATATAAATAGGTAATGTTGAATATTTTAGTACATAAAAAGGGAGAATCCGTCCCTGGGTGCAGGAAAAAAAAATTCTAATCGCGTGCACAGTGTCCAACTGCATCAATTTTGTTTCCTGCACATAGCCACATCATCAGCCTCAATGAAGTGGGCCGTCAGACAATTAATGGGCTTTTTAGATGGTCAACTTAACGAACTTCCGCAAGGCGCATAGGAACCCCTGAGGAGGAGCTCGGGCGGGGGCGGGAGGGGGGGCTGTTTGTCGCCGCAGCGACACCGAAGGCACTGTTGGGCCGGCCGGCCTCAGTTACTGTGGGCTGGCTCAACTCCCTCGGCTTCTCCACCGCCGGCGCCACTTCGGCTCCAGCGTCTTTGCCTCCACCGCCGCCTTCCACACTGCCGCCAGCTAATCTGGCGCCAAGCTCCCCCGCCGCTCCGGCTCCGGCGTCCTTGCCTCCGCCGCCCACCTTCCACACTGTCGCCAGCTAATCCGGTTTCGCCGGAGCGGTACCACCATGATGCCCCCGCCCGACCGGCGGCGCCATCACCACCGGTCTCAGCCGCCTCCCGACCGCCATCACCGCCTGTCCGGCACCACCCCCGGCCTTCCCCTTTAAGGTCAGAGGTGAAGAAGAAATAGAGAAAATCCCAACCGCGAATCCGAACCCCAGCGAATCCGAACCCCAGCAAACCCGAACCCTAACCTGAAAGCCGGCGACCGCCCCGTCGTCGTTGTCGTCGCCGGCGAGGGCGGCTTCTTGCAGCGGCGCCGCAACCGTCGCGTGGGCGGGGCCGCGCCCAGATTCAGCCCACGACGTGCCTTTACCGCCGTGTCGCCCTCCTTCAGCGACACCTCACTTCGCAGTCAAGCGAGCAACAAATAGCATCCCCGCGGGGGCGCATATCCGTCGCTATGGTGACAAACTCGCGACGCGCACGGTTTGTTTGAACGTGGGCCGATTTTTCGTTGGCCTGCTCCATCTCGCCGTACGTCCAGCTGTGGGCCGTTATTCCACGCATTTGTTTAATATGCCTGTTTGCTTTGTTCCGGTTCTTCACAATTCCGTTTCTCATTTATAAAAGAATTGCGCTATCTTTATGTACATCTTGGGGCAATTCTTTACAGACGCAACATGATTTTCACACGCTTTTTTTATTTTAGCACATAGATTATTATCTAAATTAATGATATTATCTATTCAGTAAGTAAAATAAATTATTCTTCCATGTAATAAATTGTTCTTTGCACAAAACTAATTGTTCTACACTAATACTAAATTGTTCAACGTGCAATATGAATTATTCTACCCGCGCAATATATAGTTCTATGCTAATAGTTAATTGTTATACGTGTACAATTAACTATTCAACACGCAATATGATTTGTTCTATAATATGTATAAGTAATTGTTTTATGTGAAAAAAGATAAATTGTTCCACGCATATAATACACAATACAAATTGCTTTAAATGCATAATAAATTGTTTTATACGAAAAATAAATGTTCCGAATGCATAATAAATTGTTCTTGTGCATAATAGAAATAAATCTAACGAATTGATATGTACTCTATCATTTATATAACTAAAATCATTCCATAGGCTACACAAACAATCAATTCAAATTAAACATAACTTATATCTTGTAGAATAAGTATTTTATTATATTGGATAAATATATTCTAACGTGGATCCAATGAAGATATAAACTAAAAAAAATTCATATCTACTAATTTAAAAATCTCAATCAAATTCCAATTGCAACAAATTTTTCTTGCAATAAAGTTTTTATAATGAATTGTTCTACATGCAATATTATTAATAGTTTTAAGTGTATAATAAAATGTTCTAAATCCATAATAAATTATTCTACGTGCAATAAAAATTATTCTCCGCCCTTACTTGCAATATCAATTGTACTATACACGTAATAAATTGTTCTATGTTCATAGTAAACTATTCTGTGTCCAATATTTATTGTTCTACATGAAATGTGAATTGTTGTACGTGCATTATGAATGGTACTATGTTAAAAATAAGTTGTTATGTCTACAATATGAATTGTTCTACAGGGCTGGCCGACTGGCGATGACTCATACAGAACATAGCGGGCGTTATTTTATCGCGGGAGCGACCGGAAAAAGAATCATCGCAAAAGGGAGTGCTCCATTATTTATTCGTTGTTTGCTCATGTATATTAATTTAGATTGTTTGTTGTTTGAACAGTTCTGTATTGTTATATACACATAATCAATTGTTCAACACACATAATCAATTGTTTTTCGTGCATAATTAATTATTCATATAAAAATAAATTATTTTGGTCACGATATAATTGTTCTATATGAAAAATGAATTGTTCCACCACAATATAAATTGTTCTACATCCATAATAAATTGTTGTATGAGAAAAATAAATTGTTTTACTCACAATATAAATGGATTGTTTCCACGCACAATATAAATTGGTCTATCTCAAAATTGAACTGTTCCACTCACAATATAAATTGATCTACATACATACTGAATTGTTCGATGCGAAAAATGACTTATTGCACTCTTAATATAAAGTAGTTGAATTCCACGCGTATTGTTGTGGGATATGACGTGGCTTCAATGCATGTCTAGAGAGAAATATGTAATTGAGGGTACCTATTAAGATAAAATACATACTAAATTGTTATATGCGAAAAACAATGTACGAAATAGCGCGATATAGCGCGGCTATAGCGTTTCTATAGACTTAATGCTAACACTATTGCACTATAAAATAGGACGCTATTGCGTGGTAATAGAGTTTTTGGAAGCCTACCACTAAATTATGTAGCGCTCTATTTTGTACATTAGCGAAAAATGAATTATTCCATATGTATAATAAATTGTTCTACACATATAATGAAAACTAGTACAACAAATTAAAAGATACTCAGCTTATACATACATGCATACTTATAGTTAAAATATAAGAATTCAAATGTTCACAGGGTGGAACCAATCCTTCATTCATCATGGACCATCATGGACAAAGTTGGTATAGCTCAACCTATAAGTGTCCATTTTTTATAAAAAAAATCCTATAGCTAAAAGCATGATAATAAATAGCAGTATTGCACAAAGCAGAATATTTTGAGTTGCACAAATATACTCATGGATGCTAAAACAAATATTATACTATGAATAAAGTGACTAGTAAGTGTTGAATCATACACATTAAAACAAATGTTTATATTTCATAAAACAAAAAAATCATATATAGTCAAGTATTAAGTAAAAATATTTTACAATCAACTAGGAGATCCAATTCAAATAATATTATATTAGAAAAATATTTAGAGCTTTTGCAAATACATTCATCAATAAAATTGTTCTGCTACCAACTAGGAACCAGGAGGCAAGTAATTACTCAACCATGCATACTAAAATAAATATATTCTTGACAAAGAAAATGTGCATAGCTTCTTTGAATGTGTTTAATGGTTATGTGAAAATATTCTACTATCAACGAAGTGACTATGGAATATTAAAGTGAAAAACATAATTTTACACACAAAACTTCTATACAATTGTTATAATATACTCATAGATCTTATCTTTAGAACAATATCTGTACCACTAAAACATATTTAAAATTCATGTAATAAATATAATGGGGACAAATCTTACACACATATTATCAATACATATATCGTGCGCTATAGCACGCTATTGCGCACTAATAGCGTTTTTCGAAGCCTGACGCTAAATTCTATAGCGCACTATTTTGTACATTATTATGTATTGGTTGGAAAAAATATTGATAGCACAAATCATACAATTAGATAACAAATATGTGTACAGTTAGAACAAATTATACAAACTCACGAAAAAAAGCTTGTATGCCTAGACCAAACTATACAAACCTATGAACAGAGATAAACACCTGGAACATTATATCCGTTTCATGGAACACATATTTATATATTTGCACAGTTATTGAAATATAAAAAACATAAATGTGTATACCTAGAGGCTAGTTATATTATACAAAGCCATAGAACATGTCTCCTTCAAGAAAGAAAAATCAAAATAAAAAGATGAAAGAAAACCAAAACACAAAATAATGAAGTATAAACAAAAAATAAATATAGAAATCAAAGGGAGTATGAAAACTAAACAAAGAAGAAGATATATAAAGAAAGAATAGAAAATAAGATAAAATAAAATAAAAGAGAAATAATAAAAACAGTAAATGAAAAATACGCAACAAACAAAAAAATATGAAAGAAACTTGTAACCGGAACTCAGAACTTACCATGGAAAAGAAATGGACACGGTCTCAAACGGAAAACAAGACCGTATAGAAGAATCGATGGCCCAACTAATGGACATGTGGCCCACGAACGTAAAACCCAACGTGCGGAAGCCTTCAACGACGGATCGTCAATTCTTCGCCACAGCGACAAATAGCTTCCGCGAGGGAGCTCAGGGATATTTAACTCACGAAGAAGTCCACGTTACCCCTCTCAATTCTTCAACGAGTCTTGGTTTCAACCCTCAAGTTTAAAACTATTCAACTGAGACCCTCGTACTCCTGAGACCAGACAAAGAACCACCCTCACCCATTATTTAGGTGGTTTTCACCTTGGGCCCACCTGTAAGATCTTCCAGCTCCTCTCCGTCCACACGCACGCCGACGGCCGTGGCCCGGCTCCCAGCACCCGCGTCGGGCGCCGTAGCTCCGCCTCCCCGCTCGCGTACCACCGGCCGCGGCTCCACCTCCCCGCGTGCGCACCTGCGGTCGCGGCGACGCCTCGCGGCCGCCGCGGGGGCCCCGCCTCCCGCGCCTGTGCTGGGCACCTCATCCCCACTACCCAGCGGGAGTACGCCAGCAACCGTGGCCCCACCTCCTCTCGATCTTGATAGCCATCGCTGGCGGTGGCATGGGACTTGAAGCCTGCAGGCGCGGGCGCACAACAAGAGCGAGTAGAAGCGCGTCGGCGCGCGTGCGGGGACGCAGGGAAACGCGTCACTGGCGATGGGAGTGGAAAGGGAGAGGAAGAGCTTACAGGTGCGCCTAGGGCGAAAACCACCTAAATCATGGGTAAGGGGGTTCTTTGTCCTGTTTCGGGAGTTTAAGGGTCTCAGTTGAACGGTTTTAGACTTGGGGGGTTGAAACTTAGACTCTATGAAGTGAGCACCAAAAGGGCGACCTAGAGGGGTGTGAATAGGTCAACCCCAAAAACCAACGACCACAAAAACCCTCACTACTCAACCGTACAAGATCACGTAGAAACCAGAGTGCTACTGACCCTAAGACACAGAGGTGGAGACGAAACAGTGGAAGAAAACTTGGGTCAACGACCAAAAGAGTGATTGCAACACAGGTCGAGCAATGAACCTCACACGAGCTCCCACTAGCCACTCAACTCACCAGAGTGAGCCCTACTGAAGGTCAAGTGAAGTGTATGGGCATGCAGTAGAGAGACCCAAAGCGAAGCTGGAGCAAAACATCAAGTGCCAAAACTCCAAACAAAAGGCAAGGCTGGCTAGATCACCGGATGTTCCGGTAGTTGCTATTGGATGTTCCGGTAGTTGCTATTGGATGTTCCTGTAGGTCCTGTCGGATGTTTCGGTAGCTTCCACCGGATGTTCAGCAGACACAGTGCAGGTAGAGCCGCCGGATGTTCCGGTAGTGGCTACCGAATGTTCCGGTAGCTTCTACCGTATGTTTTGGTAATGTCGGACACAACCTTGAATCTTGAGCTCCCAAACCTAAGACTTGACCAAACCTTCTCCATACTTCACGAAATTTGGCATTGGCTATCCTATTTCCATTCCAAAGCTATTCCAAAAAGCTACTGAAAAAGATCACGGGATTAGTGGGAATTTCAGATCTCGTGAAGAGGCGAATCTTTGGGCAAGAAAGGGGAAACTCAAGATCAGCTTGCTTGTGGCAATCCTGTAGGATTGTGATGTTCTAAGACATAACCTCCACATCCTTGCAAGTCCAAAACAACAAAAGAGAAGGGGAAATCTCGTAGGCAAACCAAAGCACCAAAAGCCCATGAGATTTCACCCAAAACCAAAGGGAAGGGGAAGGGAAGGAACACTCAAGCTTCAGCCACGAACATCACCAAATAGGTCACAAGATCTGAGTACAAGAGGTGGAATTCGTGCCCTAAGCTGCCTGCTATCGGGGTTTTACACCCAGTGCACCACAGGTTGCAGAAGCCAAAGCGGCGCTTTGCCCGCTATATAACCAAGGCACGAGCCCTTCCAACAATCAGACCTCCATTGCCTTACGCATACATCACAGCCCATTGCCGAGTACTCCCCTCTCTTCTGCCCAACACCATGGCCGGCAACCGTCGCAGGAGCCGCCTAGAGTTCTCCGATGAGGAAGACGAGGTCTTCACTGGCAGCTTCGGCAACGAAGACCCACCCAGCGACGCCAATCCGCATGGCGACAGCGACGATGATGAGAAGAAGAAAAAGAAAGAGGAGGAAGAAGACAACTCCTCATTTGACTCCGACCAGTACAACTGGAAGGAGAATGCGATGCTCTGGGGCCTCAACCACCCCGGGCTCGGTGGCCCAGACTGACGAACGACAGCGACGAGGAGGAGGACACCGATGACGAAGACGACGGCGGCGACAACGGCGATGACGACGACCACGACGGCGGCAACGACAGCGACGACGGCAGCAGCGACGAGGACGCTGCCCTGCCTCCCAAGAAACGCCACCGCGTCGGCAATTAGCTTAGCAGTAGTAACTAGGAGTCTGATGTTCCGTAGTTAGGTCCAATGTATCCCTAGCAGTAATGTGTAATGAACTTATCTTCTAATGATTTCTTGTCTTCTCATTTGCAATATTTCTTCGACGGATGTGTGATAATGATGTTGTTCGTATCCTTCGAACGACGACTACAGGACTTTGACATCTTCTAGACCGCCGAGAACGAATTATGTCAAACAAAACTGCCACGATCCAAATGCATAATTAAAATGTCTATCTTCTTGGACAAATAATTTGCTGGAGGTACAACTGCCACTAAATACCCTTGAATCGAGTGACAACATCCGACTTAACTCAACCGAACAAACGATATCCGACCGAATTCCAGATAATCCTTGTAACTGCCTCGCCGACTGATACCGTGCTGACTTAATATTACAAGAACTGCCGACTTGCCAGACCCACAGCAGATAACATTGACAACGTGAACTTCCTTAATGAAAACAGAACTTCCCAATTTAACACCGTTAGGTATTAAAGAGAACCAATACCCTAACGGTTCTTTCTACTCGAATCCTCATTCCCCAATTTCCGCAATTACTCTGCCGCCAGTGCCAACAAACTTGAAATCCTTGCCCAAAATCTCCCGCAATCGCACTAGACTACTCCTCGACCATGGCTCCAAAAAAGAAGACAATCAGCGCGCGCGGGAACACCAGCGAAGGACTCCCGCATGACGATAACCAGCCAATCCCATCGCCATTCCTTGCATTCCGTACGTCCTCCATCTCTGAATCTCACTTAATCTATCTTGTAGAAATGGGAGTTCTCCCCCCCCCCCCAAAGAGTTAGGCGGGTGGAGAAGTTGTGAGGGCGAAAAGGTCCCCACAGAAGATACTCACGAATCTCTAGTTTTTGCCCCTTTCTTTGTGTGTGGACTAGGACCGCCTCTCTGTTCATTCGCGCGAGGTCTGCTCAATTTCTATTCTATTGACTTAACACATCTGAACCCCAATTCCATTCTTCAAATTTCAATCTTTATCCATCTATGCGAAGCTTTCCTTGGAATTGTTCCGCATTTCGATCTTTGGAAACACCTAAAATCATTGCAGACCCGGTACCCAAGATAGGGTCTTGCAAGTAGTTGGCGGGGCTAGCTTAGAACTGCTTAAGGGGCGAAGGTCAGTGTACCTGGATATCCCGCTCAAAGACAGCAACAGGGGGTGGCACTCTGAGTGGTTCTACATGAGCAATCATGGAAATTCCCTGCCACCCCGGTCGGGTCGACAGCCAAACACCAAGTTGAGCAGTTGAGAAGAGGCACCAACAGGAGAGGAAAGTGCTGAGGTAGAAATTCTACTTAAGGATATAGCTGGTCATAGTAATTGACTTCATATTCCAGAGCATCCAACCTTTGAAGGATCGAGTCTACCCAGCCTATCTGTATGTTGGAGCAAGTGATCCTACCCAGGAAACTGTGATGCCCCCGGCATCTCGAAAGTTTTAACACGTGATTAGATTAGCGGTAGTCAAGGATTTGGCTTAATAATGTTTAGAGAAGAGCAACAACTAGACTAGTAAATCACGAAGTCAAAATTTTCTAATGAAATATGCAAAACCCCTGAGTTTACTTGTGACCATAGTTCAAAATATAATGTGATTGGAACCAAACTCTCTATAACAAACTTGTAGACAATTTTATGTAGATCAACTTTGTTATTGAGTGTGGTAACATGCACAAAGGTTTAGGTGGAGTTTTGAGTCGATTAATGAAAAAGACAGAAATCTGCCTAAATTTGATCGGTAAGGAAAATTCAAATTTCAAAGGAACAAAAGTCCCTATCATGCAAAACATCATATAAGAAAGTTGTAAATAATTAAAAACCACACAACATTGGTATAATACTCTTTCTCTGAAAATGAGCATAAAATAGACTTTAGGAATTTCTAAGTTTGCATTAAACCTTGGTCAAACTGGAGTCAGCAGGTTAAATTCAAATTTAATCATATTTAAGCTTGGAATCTGATATTACTCCTTTTGACAAAGTTGTAGATCTTAAAAGTTACAACAATTCATTAAATTGGGTCCTTTTCAAATTCGGACTCTAGAATACCCAAAAACTCAAATTTCAAACAGGTCTTCCTGCAGTCAACAGGGGATTTCCTATTTTTCGAATTTTATTTTCTCCGTGAGTCGCTGACGAGCGGGCCCCACCTGTCGGGCTGCCCGCGCTAGCGCATTCCACTGCCTTCCTCACCCCATGCACCCGGTCCGTAGACCCCTCACCCTCCTCCTCACCCCGACCCCACCTGTCGGCCTCGCCCGGCCCATGGACCGAGCCCACCGCGCGCCTTCTCTCTTCCCCTCTCCTCCCGCTCGCCCACGCGGCCATGGCCGGCCGCCACGCCATGGCCACGCGCCGCCTGCCCGTGCCCGGCCTGCGCTCTCCCCTACCGCGTGCCCCGCGCCCCCGCCAGGCTCCTTCGGGCCGAAGGAAGCAGAGAAGCGCTCCCCTCACCTCACTCGCTCCCTCCCTGTCTCTCTCCCTCTCGCGAGCGCGGCAGAGCGCATCCGCCATGGGAGCTCCGGCGGCGAGCTCACGGAACTGCCGCCCCGAGCCTTCCCCGGTCGCGATAGCTCGAGCACCCGCCGCGCTGCTCCCTTCCCTTTAGTTTCCCCAAGGGGCCAAGACCCGTAGCCGCTCTGAGCGCCACCCCACACGCAGCGCTGCTCGCCACCCCCATGGCTGCCGACGGCCACCGCGGAGAACCCCCTTCGGGCTATCCCCTTACCCCCAGGGCTCCACCATCAGAACCGCCACCACCCCGCGCAGCTCAGGCGCTCTTCACTTCCTCAAATCCGCCTCCCCTCCGGCCGGAATCGCCCCGCGCCGCCCCGAGCGCCATGCGCCACCGCCGTCCAGTTCACCGGCATTCCTCGGCCACTGTCGCGACCTCGCGCGACACCGTCTTGGGGGAAAGAAGCCCCGTCGCCAGGAACACCTTCCCGGACCAGCTCGGCTCCAAGTCGGCACCCCCACACGACGCGCCGCGCGCGAGAACCTCGGCGGCCACGAACGCCCTGCCCCTGTCGAGAGGTTGAAGAAAGAGGCAATTTTTGCTATTTAGCCCCTGAGATTTCGCCATTTTATGCTTCCGTTAAGCGCGCTATTCACCGAGTCTCGGTTTTCTTCCCTGCAGGCCCCTGAAATCTAGATTTAATCGCATTCGAGTCCCTGGAACTAAAGGATTTTCGATTTAATGCATTTATTAAGCTGAAACTTTGGAAATTCATAATAAATCGAATAAAATTCCAAAAATTGCAAACTTTGTTGCATTGTACTCTTATTGAGTAGATCTACAGAATGGATATGATGGTTGAGTAGGAAAAGACATTTTTGCCCCTGATTTTGTATATGCATATTAAATCAATATAAATGGAAAATATGGGTAAAGTGAGCTTAAAAAATTACGAAATTTGGGCAGAGGCCTTATGAACATGTGTAAGCTCTGTATAAATTTTGGTAGCCCTAGCATTGACTGTTTAATTACTATTTTGCCCTTGTCTTATATCTAAGCATATATTTAATTTAAGAAAAGTTTGCTATGGTGGAAAAATGCTCCAAGTGACTTTAAGGGCTTGATATGAGCTCTAGGTTATGACCATAACTCATTGCTAGAGTAGGAGGTGGTGCATGTAAGGCTTTGGCTCTGATTTAAAAATGGTAGAAGTTTCTGGAATGCAATATAGGTCTTCACTACTGTTGAGATATGCACGCTAGGAACTCTAAGTTAGCTATGTGAAATATGGTTACTCATACGGATGCTTGACATTCAGGCATCTCATTTGCTGCATCATGCATATCATTCATATAGCGACGCTCACTGCAGATACGTGATCGAGAAGCAAGTGCGTGGAGGTACTTCGAGCAACGGTGTCCAGAAAACCAACTAAGACCCAAATACCACCTGGAGGCCCCTGAAGTGGTTTTTGGAAGGAGGAGCTGTCCAAGTGATCAAGGGGTTGCTTGGGGCAGAGCCTCACAACCCGGCAAACTAACTTTAGTTTAGTTTGTTCAAGTTATCAACAATAAAGGTAGGCCCCTTAGGCATATACACCTATCGAGGGAATCTCACCACCCTTTATTTGATTGTGCATTTACGTTCAGGTGTTGTTTAGAACCCCACCTGCATAAATACCTGATGTCCAAATTAGAATGGATAGGCCGAAGTCTATGCTTAGCCATGCTTAGACGGTAGAAGTCGAGTGAAGATATTCACTCGCGAGATGATAGGACTCAAAATGTTTTACAAAAATTTAATACGAGAGAAATATGATATGATGTGATGAAAAGATGAGACCGGGCGGAGATATGGGCATATTACGATGAAAAATGATGAGGATGGTTTGGTAGACTCCGCCCGAGTCGTTTAAGGCCTGATTCGCTGTTCGCCTGCTGATCGGCATAACATTGCTAGAGTGCTTATCCGGGATATTGGACCGGAAAAGTCTTTCCTGGGCTCGTCCGAAGCACAGAGACACGTTCCTACCCGCTGGTTGAGAGGAAGGTGGCCCGGGGGAGCTTGGTACTCATGGCGGGGAGACCGAGATGTCGGCAGGCTCGTCATGGGGGCACAACCCGGGGGCTAGGCGGGAGTGAATCGAACTTGGGACGAGGCAGGTTAAGATCGGGGCTATATGTGGGAACGCGATTGCTAGTAAGCATATACCCCTGGTATGATAGTTATTCCCGGGAATTAAAAATCGATTCGAATCGCTGATGTTCACCAGGTGTGAGAATGCTAGTATCGCACACGGGCAACGTAGTAATAACTTTAACATCTTGATCATTTAATCATGCTTTTTATATTACATGTTTGTATTTGTATGTTACATTTCCGCAAGCTCCTTTATGATGATATATATGAGTTATGGATGATGATAATAATTATAATTAATCAAATGAGGCTTATACTTTAAAAATAAATGATACTTGAAAGTAAGGATTCAATTCTAGTAAGCTTGCGCGGGTTAGAGTCCAGTCCACAAAAAGCCTTGCATAATCTCAAATGTGTCGGGTTGAAACCGCCCACGGGTAAGTCCTACGAGTACCTCACGTACTCACCCCTACGTTGTTGATGTTTTTATTTCAGGAGCTTCATGATCGAGAATGACAATGGTGGGCTCAATGTCATGGCTCGATGTTTTATTTTCCGCTGCAAGAGTATATCAGTATTACGTTACGGTTTCCGCTGCGAGGTTATTTTGGAATTCTATTTCAGTATGATTGTACCCCATTTTGAGTAAATATTCTCAAACAAATCAATCTATGTTTGTATGAAATGATGGGTTGTTGTAATTGTTGTGGCTCTTTCGAGGGCTTAACGTGTGTGATGTCGGTATCCCTGGGTGATGGTTGCATCGAGTGCCCTTTTTGGGTATCTCGACGGACGACCGGGTTTAGTTCGGCCTAACCACACTGCAAGCCAGAGGTGGCAGGTGTGTTTAGTTCGGATTAAATCGGCGGTTCCGCCACAGAAACCAGCCGAGTTATTACTACAGAAGAAATCAAAGCTCATGTTAGTTTGATGCTAAAGGGTGATGCCCGCAATGAAGGATCTCCACAGCCCTACTCAGCATGGCACCCTACTCCATCTATAAGTATCTTAGCTTGTCGACCAAATCAATTGTAAGACCTGATAATGCAAACACCACTGAATATACTTCCTGATTCAATCTTGCAAAGAAATATTGCCAAGTTTCTGTCCGACCCACCTCAACAAGGCATGGACAAAGTGCTGAAATGAGGGTCGGAATTATCGATTGAAGAAATGGAAGTGGTTGTTGCTGTGACACAAGGTGAAGGCAACAATGAGGCCGCCACATATATAATCATTCCCCATCCAGCTGAAGACTCTGAGGCTGGAGAAGATACCGGGGCTCAGGAAGAGCAAGCCCCCGAGTGTGAAGATACTGGGGCTCTAGAAGAGCAAGCCCCCTAAGCGTGTAACCGTCACAAAAGAAGGCGGTCCAGCTACAGAGGTGTCCAAGCGCACCCGAACCAAGACATCAACCATGAAATCCGAATTCCCACGGAAGAAGAGAACAATCAGGGAGCACGTCAAATCTCAGAAGTCCGCCACCGCCATTCCCGACTTGTCATCGCCATCCAAGAGGCCAAGCAAGAAGCCCAAAGTGCAGGAGAGAACTGATAATAGTGAAGGAGCTTCTCTAGGCCATATTGACCGGAGTATGCTAATCAATGAAGAGGAGGAAGAAGAAGAAGAAGTTTCCCTTCAGCGTCGCGAGATGAGGTCAAAGAAAATGCAGGATGTTGAGGCCACCTCCTCTCCCTCGACTCAACAACCTATGCCAATGGAAGAGGAACTGAACCTTTCAGATGTCGATCTCGAACTAGACCAATTTGTGAAGGTAGTCCCACATCTGACTGAAGATAGTCTCACGCCGCCACGGTATATCTGATTCCTTTAACTGTTGTTCCTCTACTCCACCTCTGCCATCAATTTCCCAACTGAATGAAATTCTATTTAGGCCTTCCATGGAGCAAGACATATTGCCTCCTAAACTTGGGGCTGGCCTGACTATAGCCCCTGAGCCTGAAGCCCCGGATCGCTCGACTGGAACTGCACCGAAAACTACAAACAACCAGTAAGACGACATTGACACTAGGCCTCCAGTCGACTGGCTTGACACGCTCAGTAACCTGGGAGGAGGAAACACCCTGAACAGCCAGGAGCATCCCTTGGATGAGCATGAGATAGCACACGAGGAAGAAATGACTGCTAGAGGCGAGCCAGCTGATACCGAGACCACGCTGGATACATCCATGCTGGTCCGAGCCCTCATGACACAAGCATAGGGCCGGCAGATGACATAGGTGCCATCGCCAACACTACTACACTCGATCTGGTGAACTCAGACTTATAAATCGCCATGGGTACTTCTGAATCACGACCGTTCGCAGCCTTTGAGGTAAGGCATCATCATCACTGTAACAATCTTTGATGTTGGTACTCGTAAGCAGTTGAACCCTTTTTTATAGGATTGGCTAGATCAAGCTTCGCGATGGTGCGAAAGGCTCGTTCCCATACTTGGGGGTGGCGTGACTAAGCAACGCCAACAATTGGCCGATTCCGAGGCAACTCATGCTGCTGAAGCCACTGGTAGATGTGCTGCCCCCTAAGTCTCCATTCAGTCTAACATCTAGTTTACTTATACTTGTACGTGCATTGATCTGCAGCTGCTGCAAAAAGGATTGCTGATCTGGAGAGTGAGTTGGCTCAACATGATACCTCACATCGCAATGTCGTACTTGAGCGCGATGAAGCCTGAGACACTACTCTGAACTTGCAGCGTAAGCTTGAACTGAGAAAAGAGCATAAGGTAACTTGCCAAGAAACCCAACTAGCCTATTCTTTACTTACATAAACCTATAAGCTGCATCGGTCCGCAGGATGAGGCACTGTGTCTAAAGAGAGAAATCCAAGAGCTCCGAGAATCACGAGACAGATTTGAAAAATCATTCCAAAATACTTCCAATGCACTAGCGGTGCTTGAGACGAGCCATAAATTGACTTGGGAAGATCTTGAGCAGAAAACTTCTGAGTTAATTGAAGCTGACAGAATCCAAGTTGAAATTCAGAGCAAAAACAAAGACTTGAATAAAGTACTAAACTCCACGAGACAAGCTCTCAATAAATCTCAGCAATTATCAGAGAAATACCGCAAAGACCTGGATCTCACGACGCGGAATTACGAAATTTCCAAGAAGAATTGTGAAAAGCTGAAGGCAGCTTATGAGAAGACCAAGAGCTGATGAAGCCTGCAACGTCTGCAATGACAACTATGCTGAATATATGCGCCCCAAAGGTTGGAGCCCCACGACCAGTGGCAGATCGAGTATCAACTCTGGTGGAAGACATCAAGAATCACCTCCGTGGAAGGCTGAAATCATTTCTGCAGCATGTCCTACTGATGCTGAAGATAACCCGGCCAGATCTAAACTTAACTGAATTGTCAGAAAAGGTTGCGGTTGATCCCAGTGACTCGACAATAGACAAATATGCTGCAGAGATCCAAACTGTAGCCAAGAAACTCATAGCAGAGTTTGAGCCATGAACTAGAATTCTTGTTGCTACATTTGTGTGAATGATACCACATCCTTGTAATTGAATGATATCTACTGTGGATTACTTCAAACCGCAAGAAAACGAGATTAGCATCTTTAGTTACAATAAAATTGAATTAGCCGTTCTCACACGTATGATGACATGTGAAGCAAGTCCTTGAGTCAGACCTACAACCCATAGTTTCTCATGAAACACAGAGTTCGCGCGTGCACTGTCCCGAGATCAAAAACATAGGTGAATGTCGGATTTAAACTTTTACGTTTACTCGAACCGAATACTTCTGAGCGTGCAATGCATAGGGTCGGACTGCACCCTTTTCGTAAGAGTAAGCACGGGCATGTAGCACTAGCTGTCGGTCCACGAGTTAGGCTAATTGCCCTATAACGAGGGTCGGATTGCACCCTATCATGAGTTCACGAAGGCATGTAACACCAGTTGTCGGTCTACGACCTAGGCTGATTGCCCCACAAGGAGAGCCAGATTGCACCATTTTATGAGTACGCGAAGGCATGTAACACCAGCTGTCGGTCTACGACCTAGGCTGATTGCCCCGTAAGGAGGGACAGATTGCACCATTTTATGAGTACGCGAAGGCATATAACACCAGCTGTCGGCCTACGACCTAGCCTGATTGTCCCGTAATTAGGGTCGGACTGCACCCTATCTTGAATAGGAGTAGGCATGTAACACCAGCCATGAGTCACGTCAGGACCCATGACTAATTGCCTAGTTACGCGAGGACGAAACGCTACCACGAGAAGCATCATGCAGTCACGCTAGAAAAAGAGAACATGTGCACAGAAATCATGCATTTATTCATTGTTTGAGTACATCCGACTGAATACGAGTGATGACAAGTTAACTCGAACTCACGACAACCGCGATATTAATCATGAGTATAGATGAAGGTACAGTGCTCCGAGGTTTGCAAGAGCTCTAAGCGTAGAACTTGGGAAGATGCTCGATATTTCCAGAGTTTCCGATCAGAGTACCGTACATTTCAGACAAGCGATACGATCCTGGCCGATTGACTTCCGTCACGATGTAAGGTCCCTCTCAAGGAGGGGATAGCTTGTGACGCTCAGCACCCTTAGGACTCTTCAGAGGACCAATTCCCCGACTGAAAAGGCACGAGGACGCATATTGTGCTCATGATAACGTCGTAGAGTCTGCTGATAGCGCACCGACTGAATCACCGAATTGAGTCGCTCTTCCTCAAGCAAGTCAACTTTCTCAAGCCGAGTGGTTTCTGCCTCGGCGATATCCTTGAACGCCAGCCGCGGTGCTCCATGTGCTAAATTGGCAGGTAGCACTGCCTCTGAGCCATACACCATGAAGAAGGACGTATTACCATTGAGAGCTTTACTTTGTTGTGTTCTGAGACTCCAAACAATGTACGGGAGCTGTGGCGGAACCGCCGATTTAATCCGGGCTAAGCACACCTGCCACCTCTGGCTCGTAGTGCACTTAGACCAAACTAAATCCGATCGTCCGTCGAGAGTCATTCGACCCCCGATAATACCGTTTCCCAGAAGAACCGACATCATACACATCAGAGCCACGATGGAGCCACAACATATACATCATCACAGGCAATTGAAATAGCATAATGATAGACTTTGTTACAAACCGGTTTCAAATATAGTACAAATCTAACATAGAGTTATAAAATAGAAAGTTCAAAAGTTTCTCACGGCGGAATGATAAAGTTCAAAGGTCGCCATAACATCAGAAAAGATTTGCATTAGAAGTAACAACATCGAACCCACCGATGTTACCCTTGTGTCACTCTTGCAGGATCATCCTAGATGGGGGCATGCACCGTCTCCAACATAGGAGCAAACCATGAACTCCAAACCTGCGCTCAAAATATGGGGGCAAACCCTGAGTACTAATTACTCAGTAGGACTTAATGGATTTAGCTTACGGCTGACGCGAAGCTGCTTACTAGTAAGTGGATCCTTAGCCATTGATTTTAAACAGTGCCATGATCAACATAAGTAAACAAGTTTTCATCATTTGTATAACCATCAACATAATAGTAAATTTGCAGTAAGGTAACAGTTCAATACAAACATGTGATATTCAAAATCATGAGTATTAAATACAGAGTGTTTAAGTAGTTACTACGTTGAACGTCAAAGGTATTGGCATTTCCACACCTAGTAGGCATCAGCGATTCGAATCGATTTTAATTTCTGGGAATAACTATCATGCCAGGGGTATATGCTTACTAGCCATTGCGTTCCCACGTATAGTCCCTATCTCTACCTGTCTTGTCCCAAGATTTAAAGCGCCCCTACCTAACCCCCGGGTTGTGCCCTCTCAGGAGCGATACCACAGTGCCCTAGGTCAGCCCTCCCTCGAGTACAAGCCCCCCCCGGCCCATCGGCCTCCAGCAAGTGGATGGGTGGCACCTCGAAAACTCCGGTCAAACCTAGATAAGACTTCACCGGTCCCATATCCTGGCTAAGCACTTTAGCAATGTTATGCCGACCAATAGCCAAACAATGGACAGACCTTACACGACTCGGGCGGAGTCCAAAGTGCGACATCATGGAAAGTAAATACTGAAATAAAATCTCCACCGGATCTCCATTTAAATCATGAGCATAAGTACTATTTGACATAATAGTAAGATCTTTGTAACTTTGAAAGTACTTACGCGACGAGTCCACACACTCGTGTCTACTCGTACCTAGCACTTCTAGGCATACTCGTCCTGCGAACTCTAAATATAGGTGCTAGGGTCAGGGCGGCCAAGGAGTCTAATGCAATTGGTTTCAAGCAACTCCTAATGCATATGCGTAATTCATTCAATATAACTTGTTTGCTGGGTTAAGTATGGTCCTGCCTACCTTTGCTTATTCTGTCAAAACCAACAAACTAAACTAGGTTAGTTTGCCGGGTTGTGAGGCTTTGCCCCAGGCAACCCCTTGATCACTTGGACAATTTCTCTTTCCAAATACCACTTCAGGGGCCTCCAGGTGGTATTTGGGTCTTAGTTGGTCTTTTTGAACACCGTTGCTTTAAGTAGTCCCACGCACTTGCTTCTTGATCACGTATCTGCAAGAACGTTACTATATGAATGCTATGCATGTTGCTTATAAGTGAAATGCATGAATGTCAAGCGCATGTTTGGACAATCATCCTATGAATAGGCAGAAAGGTGATTGATAAACTACTTAAATAGGAATTACTTTTGTGCCTAGGGCAAACTTTTGTTAGGCATTGAATTGTTTGACTACCCAACTAGACTTAAGCAGAAGTGTGAGTTTCGTTGTGTCATAACATTTCCACTACGTCGAGTATAGTATAGAGGACGAATCACGAGCATAACTAAGCACATTAACCTTTCCCTTTTATTTTCTTTACATTCTGAGACTTATCTAATTTGCAATGTTAGAATTCTCATGTAACACAAGCCACAAATCTATGTTAGAGTCACATAAGCATGTATACACGCTAATATGGTGGTAGAAGCTTGGTGGGATTTTTGGTGCCTATTAAGCCCTACTTCTCTAATTTATTATGTTCAATTGCATAGCCTTAATTATTTCCAAATCACTTAGTAAATGGCAACTAATGCACATGAAACTTTATTTCTGGTCTATACTAGACTAAATGAGCTCAATATATCTACTAGGGATTTATTTGAGCACAAATCATAGAGCAAGCATTTTATTATTCAATAATTATCTAAAAGTGGACCCTAGGGGTAGATCTATCATTTTCTAGTAATAACTAGGGCTACCAAATATATATGTGATAACACTTGACATAAATAGTACTCGGTCCAAGTTTCATAATTTTTGGAACCCATTTAATCTATTTTTGCCATTTGTTTTCTTTTGACATGCATTCATCAAATCAGGGGCCAAATAGTCATTTCCTACCTAACCACCATACCTATTCTGTAGATCTACCTAAGAGGAGTACAATGCAACAAAGTTTGTGTTTTTACGATTTTTCTTTGATTTTATATGATTTTCCAAAGTTTATGCCGAAAATATCAAATCTAAAAAGGAGAAACCCCAGATTCCAGGACCTAACCATCATTATGCATAGATTACAGGGGCCTGCATGGAAAATATCCAACACTCCGTGAACAGAGCACAAAACTCGAACGGAAATAGGCAGAAGCGCAGGGGTCTATTTGCGATTTCACCTTCCTCTTCTTCTTCCTCTGGACAGAGGCAGAGGCGCGCGGGGTCAAGGTTGGGCGGGCTGTGCCAGCGGCTATGGGGCCGGACTTGGAGCCGGGCCACCCCAAGGACGTGTTCCCAGTGAAGGGCCTCCCTTCCCCCAAGACGGTGTCGCGAGGAGTGGTGCGGGTGAGCCGCGCGAGGCGGTGAACTGGGCGGCGGTGGACGGCGCACGGACCTCACGGGCACGGTTCGATCTGGCACTACGGGGGAAAAACGGCGACTCTGCCTAGTGCGCGGGATGCACGGGGACGGGGCGCAGCCGTCGGTGGCGCCCCAGAGGTGCGGGGAGGCACCGGTTGTGGCCCCCGCGATGAGGCGCCATGGCAATGGTGGCCGCGGCAGTGGCGCTCGCCGGCCGGGGGTTTGAAGCCGCAGCGGAGGGCTGGGTCCTAGGGGAAATGGATGGTGGAGCGGGGTGGTCGCGGTGCTCTCGCTAGTTGGGTGGAAAGGGGACTAGAGAGGGGACGACGCGAGCTTGGGCCAAGCTCGGCCATGGCGGCGGTGGCTCTGCTCCACGCGAGGGGGAGGGCTGAGCGAGAGGGCAGTGGAGTGAGGAGGTGAGCGAGGGCCGAGGCAAGTGAGCTCCGGAGGAGAGGGCGCGGGGCGCAGGCTCAGCCGGCTCGGTCTTATGGCCAGGCCGGCGGCCATGGCAGGGGCAGGAAGCTCCTGCCTGCCGCGTTGGTGTAGGGGAGTGGAAGGGAAGGAGGGGGCGCGATGCGTGGGCTGGTTCCATAGACCCGTAGGCGCTGACAGGTGGGACCGGGCGAGGGGAAGGACGAATGGTGCACTGGACCGGGTTCTGGGAAACGAATGGAGGTGGGACTTACTGGCGCGGCGCGCTCCAACCGCGCGAGCAGGAATCCAATGGGCTTACAGGTGGGACCCGCTCGTCATTGACACAGAAAATGGAAAATCGAAATTGGCTCCTTTGACCAGGATTTGGGTTACATTTTAGATCGAGATTTGAACATGAAGGTGGCTGAATTGGATTAAACACAAAATACAAGAAATATTTCAGGTTTAGTAATCTACAACTTTGTTATAGACTCTAATACCATGTTATGTACGATTTATTGGTTTAAATTTGAATTTAACCTACTGACCTCAAGTTTGACCATGGTTTAACATAAACTTAAAAATTAACAAAGTCCATTTTACAGCCACTTTCACAAAAAGAGTTTTATACAAAAGTTGTTCAGAATTTCATTATCTACAACTTTCTTATATAGAATTTTGCATGATCATGTCTTTTGTTTGTTCAAAATTTGAATCTACCCAGCAGGTCAAACATTGGCAGATTCATTAGTTTAACAAAGATCAACCCAAAACACTATACAAACCTTCATGCATGTCAATAAACAAAATACCAAAGTTGTTCCTCATCAAATTGTATATAAATTTGATATAGAAAGTTTGGGCTATATAACATTATATTTTGATCTACAAGCACAATTGTATTCAAAGGTTTGGTAAAATTGCAGTTTAAATTTATGTGAAATCTTTCTTATTTTCGACTTTTGAATTATCAAATGAAGTCCAATTGATTTAAGGTCTGATACAATTGAAAGGTAATGGACCCAATTTCATTTCATATAAAGGAAGATTTTGAATTTGTATAGTCAAATCGAAAGTAATTTCAGAATGAAATTTGGAAAAAAGTGTCGACCCTAGACTTAGCAAAATTTCCTGAGTGTAGGCTACCCTGGTTCGGTTTGAACTTTTAAGCTCCTTAACATCTGATTTTGAAATTTGTCAAAATAGCAAATCTGAAGGTAACGTCTTGAACTAAAACTTTTGTATTTGACGTCTTGCATGAAAACGTATAAAGTTTTAACTACTCAACCAAGCAACGCAAAGTTTTGCATATTTAACTTGAAAATTTTTAACTTGGTGGTTTACTGGCCTAGTTGTTGTTCTTCTCAAAGCTTGATTAAGTCCAAATCCATGATTATCATTAACCTAATTGTGTGTCAAGGCTTTTGAGATGCCGGGGGCATCACAGGAGCTCTCTAGTCCATTTGCCTGCTAGCTTTTCATCTTTGTCAAAGACCCTCTTCTTCAAAGCATCAAGGATCATCTCGTTCGCGCGCTCGACCTGACCATTGGCGTGAGGGTGCGCTACTGAAACATACTTGATAAGTATAGACTTTTCACTGTAGAAATCGAAGAATTCCGATCCTGTGAAGTTAGAGCCCAAATCTGTGATAATGCTATTTGGGATCCCAAAGTGGAATATAATTTCCTGAATAAATTCTGCTGCCTTTGCTGAAGTTAGAGACGCGATCGGTTTGACCTCGATCCACTTGGTAAACTTGTCGATAGCCACCAAGACGTGAGTAAACCCACCTTGAGCTCTCTTCAGTGGTTCGATCATGTCGAGCCCTTAGCATGCAAAAGGCCATGAGACAGGAATATTCTGCAGTTGCTAAGCCGGGAGATGGTGCTGATTTGCGAAGAACTGACATGCTTCACAACGGTTGACCAATTTTGCAGCATCCTGCTTAGCTGACGGCCAGTAAAATCCGGCCTTGAATGCCTTTCCAACTAGCGTCCTAGAGGCAGCGTGATCACTACACTGCCCAGTGTGGATTTGCAGCAACAGATTCTTACTGCGAGATATGTCAGTGCACTTCAAGAGAACTTCAGTCGCGCCGCGCTTGAACAGATCATCGCCAATCAATGTGTAGCTGGCCGTGTTTCGAATGAGTCGCTCGGCTTCTGCTCTGTCATCAGGCTCGTCACCGTCTCTGATGTACTTGATGATTGGGACCCGCCAGTGAGCCGGGGCTTCCTCCAAGCTCAGGACATGCTGTTCTGGGGGTTCTAACTCTCGATCAATGGATGGACGAAATAGCTCTTAGACGAGCACACCTAGAAGTATTTTGCCTTGGGAAGAGCCGAGCGTAGACAGTAGGTCGGTATCCACATTGTTGTTGTGGTCCACGTAATGAAATTCCAGCCCATCGAACTTGTCCTCCAGTTTGCGAACTTCTGTGCAGTATTTATCCATCACTTCCGTGGAGAAATCCCAGTCTTTATTGACTTGACTAATCACGACTAGAGAATCCCCATAGACCATGAGGCGCTTGATGCCGAGTGAAATCGCGATGCGCGACCCATGCAGCATGGCCTCATATTCTACTGCATTATTGGACCTCGTGAAGAGGATCTGCAGCACATACTTGAGTTTTTCGCCTTTTGGGGAGGTTAAGACGACTCTTGCGCCAGCCCCCTCTATTTTCAGCGACCCATCGAAGTACATTTTCTAGAATTCTATAGTCTCCGGGTTCTCTGGTACCTGGTTCTCCGTCCACTCGGAGATGAAGTCAACCAGTGCTTGAGTCTTGATGGCGGTGCGTGGGCGAAACTCGATATCATGTGCTCCCAGCTCACACGCCCACTTGGCAATTCTTCCGGTAGCTTCTCTGTTTCGCAAAATCTCACCGATGGGAAATGAGGTGACCACCACGACTTTATGCACTTTGAAATAATGGCGTAGCTTGCGAACTGTGATAAGGACCGCATACAGTAATTTCTGAACTTGAGGGTACCTTATCTTAGACGGGCTGAGTACTTCACTGATGAAATAAACTAGGGTGTTGAGTCGGCTGAACGTGTCCTTCCTCCAGCCTCTTGACCACCAAAGCAGTACTGACCACATGAGTCGTGTAGAAGAGGTACAACAGCAAATCTTCAGCTGCATGGTCTGACGTGGCTCGGTTCGGTGATTTCAATACCGGAGGAGTCGTCAAGAACCTTTTAAGGGCTTCGAGTGCTTCCTGAGCCTCCGGTGTCCAACCTTTTGAGGGCTTCGAATGCTTCCTGAGCCTCCGGTGTCCATTGGAATCTGTCCACCTTCTTCAGCAGCTTATAAAATAGCATGCCACGCTCTCCCAGCCGCGAGATGAATTAGCTTAGAGTGGCTCTGCACCCACTGAGCTTCTGAACCTTCTTCTGTGACTTAGAGGGCTGCATTCGGAGAATTGCATCGATCTTCTCCGGGTTGGCTTCGACCCCCTTCTTGCTCATGATGAACCTGAGTAACTGCCCAGCTGGGACCCCAAATACACACTTGGCAGGGTTGAGCTTCCACCGAAACCTTCTGAGGCTGTTGAAGACTTGTTGTATGTCGTTGATGAAGTCCTCTGGGTCCTTCATCTTGATCACCACATCATCGACATAAGCCTCGACACGTTTACCCCAATGTTCAGCCAAGCACGTCTGGATTGCGCGTTGATATGTTGTCCCGGCATTTTTCAGCCCGAACGACATAGAAGTATAACAGAACGCCCCAAATGGCGTGATGAATGCGGTCTTCTCCTGATCCTCCACAGCCAGGCTAGTCTGATGGTAGCCCGAGGAACAATCTAAGAAGCAAAGGAGGGAGCATCGTGCCATGGAATCGACGACTTGATCTATCCTAGGCAGCCCGAAAGGGTCCTTCGGGCAGTGCTTGTTGAGATCGGTATAATCAACACACATCCGTCAGTCTACTTTATTCTTTTTTAGTACTACTATAGGATTTGCCAGCCACTCAGGATGCATGACTTCTCTAATAAACCCGGCAGCTTGGAGCCGAGCTAACTCTGCACGGATCACTTCCCTCTTGTCCGGGGTGAATCGGCGCAGCCTTTGCTTGATCGGCTTTGCGTTGTGGAACACCTTGAGTTTGTGCTTAGCCAGTTCTCTCGGGACTCCAGGCATATCTGCAGGCTTCTATGTGAACATGTCCCAGTTGTCCCTTAAAAACCGGATGAGTGCGTCTTCCTATTTGGGAGGGAGAATTGTACTGATAGTCACCGTCTTCGAGGCGTTAGGGAGGTCACGGCTCACTTCCTTGGTTGCCACGGTTGCCTGTATGGCCGAGCTGGGGACCGACTCATGAGTCGGGATCAGCAGATCGTCCTTTGAGAGTTGAGCCGCGTCATCGATGAGTCGGCGCTGAGCTACCGCAATAGTAGTTGCGAAGGCCATCTGGAACGCCTCCCGAGCGCAGAGTGCAGAGCCCTTGATGTCCGCCCGCACGGAGAGGACTCCACGTGGGGTCGGCATATTCAGGACCAGGTACAAGTAGTGGGGGACGGACATAAACTTGGCCAACCCGAGCCGCCCAATGATGGCGTTATAGGCGGAGTCGAAGTTTGCCACCTCGAAGCGGAGGTTCTCTATACGGAAGTTGTCCTCCGTTGCAAAGGTGACGAGCAGACTCATTTGTCCCAGCAGATATTCTACTTCGCCAGGCATAATCCCAAAGAATGGGTTGACTGACTCTCGTAGGTCATTGATAGAGAGCCAAAGAGATAACAAAGTCTTGGGGAACATCACGTTCATGCTGCTCCCTCCATCGATTAACGTCCTTACGAGTCGGCTCTCATGGACCATCGGGCTTACCAGCAGGGGGTATTTGCCCGGGTGGTCGAAGTTAAGCCAATGATCCGCCCGACTGTCAGACTCGCCCTAGGGTGGAATGTATCCAGTTCCACAAGTTTAAGGACCCACTGTAATTAGTTTTCGAGTTAAAGGATGAAACTTGGACTCTGCTCTAAGTTGAAATCAGATTTACTCTTCTTCAGTCATCTAATATTTGTTTATCCATCAGTAATTATTTTGTGTACATTTTGTATCTATTTTTGCTAAATTAGCATATATATATATACACACAAATTACTAATATTGTTGTGTCGTAATTTTTTTATTGTGTTATGTAATATTGAGATGTGACTGATGGATTGAATTTCATAACTCATTTATGTGGTAATATAAAATGTGATTTATTGAATCCATTCAGTCATCGTAGAGAGCCGTTCGATGAATATCGAATGATTATAAAAATATAACTTATGGAAAATTAAATATCAATCTCAGCAGTGACTCACACCCAGACATTTTCCTTTCTCTCCCCGGACTGTTGCGACCCTGGTTCTATGCAGCGGACTCCGGTGTGTGCGTAAGCGGTTACCCTTGGAATTTCCGATCAATCGACCTGTCCTGCTCGCAGCGTCCAACAGAACTGAGCAAATCCCCTGCGGTCCACAACAATTTTGCACCTTTCTACTCATCCATGGCAACACCACCAAGAATCTTGTCCCTGCTCCTCGCTCTCTGCGCCCTCTCCAGCGGCAGCATCTTCTTCGTCTCCGTCGCCACAGCTTCCGGCGCCCCCGACCCGTTCCTCGGCTGCCTCGCCGCCGCCGGCGTTCCGCCGCGCCTCCTCCACACCCCATCGTCCCCGTCCTATGCCGCGCTCCTGCTCTCCTCTGTCCGCAACCTCCGCTACGTCGCGCCCTCCACCCCTCGCCCGCTCGCCATCGTGGCCGCCGCGGAGCCCGCCCACGCGCAGGCCGCCGTGCGCTGCGGCCGCCGCCACGGCGTCCACGTCCGCGTCCGCAGCGGCGGGCACGACTACGAGGGCCTCTCATACGCGTCCCTCGACCCCCGCGAGCGCTTCGCGGTGCTGGACCTCGCCGCGCTGCGCGACGTCCGCGTCGACGCGGCGCGCGCGGAGGCGTGGGCCGGGTCGGGGGCCACGCTCGGTGAGGTCTACTACGCCGTCGGCGCCGCCAGTCGTGCGCTCGCCTTCCCCGCGGGGGTCTGCCCCACCGTCGGCGTCGGCGGCCACCTCAGCGGCGGCGGGTTCGGCACGCTGATGCGTAGGTACGGCCTCGCCGCGGACAACGTCCTCGACGCCGTCCTCGTGGACGCCGACGGGAGGCTCCTGAACAGGACCACCATGGGGGAGGACCTGTTCTGGGCCATCCGCGGAGGCGGCGGCGAGAGCTTCGGCGTCGTCCTGTCTTGGAAACTCCGCCTCGTGCGCGTGTCGGAGACGGTCACCGTGTTCACCGTCCGTCGGTCGATAAACCAGTCCGCCTCCCACCTCATCACCAAATGGCAACAAATTGCGCCGGCGCTGCCCCGGGACCTCATCCTCCGCGTCGTCGTGCAGAACCGCCATGCGCAGTTCCAGGCCTTGTTCCTGGGCCGGTGCACCCGCCTGCTCCGCATCATGCGAGCTCACTTCCCCGATCTTGGCGTCACCCAACCGGACTGCGAGGAGATAAGCTGGATCCAATCCACCGTCTACTTCGCGTTCTACTCCAGCTCCAAGCCGCTGGAGCTGCTGCTGGACAGGAGCGGTGAGACGGGCAGGTACGTCAAAGCCAAGTCGGACTACGTGCAGGAACCCGTCCCACGGCACGTATGGGAGAGCGCGTGGTCATGGCTGGAGAAGCCCGAGGCAGGGCTGCTCATCCTGGACCCCTACGGCGGCCGGATGGGTAGCATCTCTCCGTCAGCAACGCCGTTCCCGCACCGGAAGGGGAACCTGTACAACCTCCAGTACTACTCGTTCTGGTTCGATAATGGCACTGCGGCGTTGGAGAAGCGGATGAGCTGGGTCAGAGGGCTGTACAGCGAGATGGAGCCGTATGTGTCCAAGAATCCAAGAACTGGCTATGTCAACTACAGGGACTTGGATCTTGGGACGAATGAGTTGGCGGGCAATGTGACAAGTTACGCCAAGGCGAGGATTTGGGGGGAGAAGTATTTCAAAGGAAATTTTGAGAGGTTGGCAGCAGTCAAGGGTATGGTTGATCCTGATGATTTCTTCCATAATGAGCAGAGCATCCCCCCTCTGCCACTGCCGGCTGCCAGGGAGTGGAGCTCCATCTAGTTGAAATCTTTTCTTTTCGAGTGTACATTACTCTGCGATGTTACTAAGCCCATTTCCGGTGGGAGGTTTCATTGCACCGTGAGCTAGTTAGCTAGCAAAGAGTGTTACCCGTGTATACCAGTTCCATTATGCTGAGTTCAATCTATATGAAACCTTCTCTTTTCTATAAAATAAAACTCTATGTATCTTTCTTAATAAATACGTTGCCATGTAAAAATAATAATGTATTTAATGAGAATAAAATTCAAAGGAAACGCCTCTTACTGGGAATGGCCTGATGCGATCATCGTGGATTCATGGCTCAGAATTTGTTATATTAGGGATTCATGGCTCAGAATTTGTTATATTAGGGATTCGGCGCATTTTGTGACGTCTCATTGAATTATTTCCCCCCTCGTTGAGGTTTGCTACCGCAGAAATAGAGCAATTAGTTTATTTGCTATCTCGCCAAATTAACAAAACTTTCTCAGTTGCCCGAGTAATTCTGTTATTTAAATCATTATACACAAATTTGTTGGGACGGATGGATAAAAATCATATGAAGTTGTAGAAAAAAAAGAAATGTTAAAACAGAGCAATAAAAAAACTTGATATTATAGACTGGGGCGCTAGACATAGAAATTGAATACATAGAAAATAAAAAATGTATTATATTACTAGAACTTAAATCAGAACAATACCAAATAAAAACAAATTGAATCATTCAAGGCCTCTCTTAGAACTCAAGAAGAAATGGAGAAATTTTGGAGAATTGAAATTTCATTCATATGTTACAGTTTCGAACAAATGATTAAAATTCCACAAAATCTTATGAAATTTCTATAGAATGGTCTAATGCATAGATATTTTGGAGGAAATCTAATATATAAAGTTCAATCTTTTTGAACTTTTCTTTATGTCAATATCTCTCTTCTATTTCTTGTGTTTTTTTTCTCATATTCTATTCAAACACTTCATTGAAAACTTTCCAAAATTTTGAATTCTTATAAGATCACAAGTGGCATATGACTTAATCTTTTGTTTTTTATATTTCTATATTTTAGAAATTCTACATTCTTTCCTAAAATGGATGGGCAAAAAGAAGAACACGACGAACCTGGAAAAAGCTACATTGTCACTTTTGGCTATTGCTGGTGCGATTAGCAAGCAACAATTCCTCTAGGACTCCACATGTAGGGGGTTGTTCCATGTGTGTTTTTTTTGTTTTGTTTTTTTCTTTTCCTTCTTCAACTCCACATTTATCTATCTATTATTTCTTCTATATACTTGAACATTATAAAGTTTCATCCTGAAACAATATGGCACAAAAATCAGTGGCGAGCTCAGCAACCGGTGAGGCGGTGACCCGCACGCCTGCCCGTGCTCCGGTTAGCGCTAGGATCCAAAGATCACAACATGTTGAAATGTTGTGCATAATCTCAATCCATAGTGCAATGTTGTTGTGCTAGAGCTAGGAAGAGACAGCAACCTTAGCCTCTCTTTGACTCCGTTAAGGCTCTAGGTCCGCCACTAACAAAAGTTGTCTACATAGTTGTTGTTTTTTCAAAAGTTATAATGATAAGTTTGTTTGAAAAAATTTATCCATCTACATTACAGTATATAATAAAGTTATGATCATAAGCGTTGTTTCAAAAATGCTATGCACAAAAGTTGTGAGCATAAGCTATTTTATCTGAAAGCTATTGTGCTATGATCATAATTTTACACTAGTATGTGTACAAGGTTTTTTCTTTGTTGCTTTTATATTTAACCTCCAAAGTTTTTTTATAAATGTGCATTTGATAGGTTATATGTATATAAACTATAAAGACATTGAACAATAAAAACTATGATTATAAGATGGCATGATATTATATAAGTTCCGAAGACATTGAACCATAGAAACCCTTATGATTATAAGCTGGCATGATATCATGTATAAGTTCTCAAGACATTGAACCAGAAAAATCTATATACATCGAGACATCATGATCATAAGTCTTCATGCTAAGATATAGATATAAGTTCTAAAAACTTATGTGCATTGAAAAGATATGGTCATAAATCGTTATGATAAGTTATGCATTTAAGTTCTCAACCATAAGTTAATTGGAACAACAAGTTTTTATTTCACAAATTATGCGTAAAAAAATTGTGCATAACTTTATAGATATAAATTATGTGAAAAACTTTGTGACCATATTTTTTTGTGAACAAAATTTTGGTGTGCATAATTTGTCTACATAATTTTGCGTTACATTTTTTATCCCAATATGTGCCGCATCTTGAATGAACTTTGCCTCTTGAAAGAGAAAATAAAGACCAAGTAAATCTATCAATGAGTATGTTGTAAGGGTTTACACACTAATGAAACAGGGGAAAATAAAGGAGAACAAAAAGGAAACGTGGGGCATGTGAGCCATGTTGTTCGCTCGGTCACTAGCTTCCCTGGCAACGCTCAATAGACAACGACCATCTTACAAGACAAGACCTCTTCGATCTTATCATTGGTAGTTTTCTACTTATTTTTTTCGTCTCATACACTCTGTGATGAGAATATCATGTACACCATTGACAAAATAATGCTGTTAAATACTGAAATAAATCTAGAAAAATGAGAGTATATGTGCCAAGTCGAGAACTTATCATGAGTGGGCAAGTTCCACCATATAAGAGATCTAACCATCTCGCTTGGTTCGCCGTACACTATCTCTTGCAACTCCATTGTGAAGACGGAAGGAATTGCATTTTCACCTTTTTCAGTCAATAGATTTGCCATTTTACCATCCAAGCACATTATGACCATTTTTCTAAACATTTAAGCTATCTCTACACATGGCAGATGCTAGAATCTTCTTGTTATATTAGTTTTACTAAACCAAACAAAAGAGCTTTTGTCTAGTCCCATGCACGGTAAGAAAGCATGGATCACTGCTGCAAGGAAGGGAAGCCTCGCCGCATTTGTTCACCTGTGTCAGGCGAGCGTGAGAGGAGACACATCATGCTCCTACTAGCCAACGAGTGAAGCCTACTAGTGGATGGACCCTCCTGCCGGACGAGAGTAGGGCTAGGGCTAGATAGGGCGGATCCAGGAATTTATGTCAATGGTGTCACCGTATCAACTCTAACAACAATTACATTTTCTAGTACTAGTAATTTAATAATACGGAATAGGGGCACAATAAATATTACTCCATCCGTTCACAAATGTATGACACAGTAGATTTTTTTCTTCAACTTCGATTATTCGTTTTATTAAAAAAAAACACAAGTTACCATTTATTTTCTTGTGATTTATTCTATAAGTAAAGTTAGTTTGAGTGAGGGTTGTGTTTTTACACATTTGAATAAATTTTTGAACAAATGAATGATTGAAGTTTTGGAAAAAAAAAGCCAAATGTGTTATACATTTGTAAATGAAGGTATTAGTATTAAGCAATAAAGTTTTGGAATCCAACAAATTTATATGAATATGTTCAGACATTCAACAATGAAGCAATATGAAGATAATCAAATAACCATGATTCAAAAGCTACAAAGCAAACATCAAAAGGAGATAGGAACCAAATTTCTAACTTCCAGATCATATGGAATTTTATCTAAGGTAGTTCCATTCGATGGCTGCAGAGATTAATAGCCCGCAAAACAGTGCTCACCTAACGGATGCCATTCATATAAGTGATCGAAGCGTACAGAAACACTCCATACCTGTTAGCTTCTGCTGAAAAGCTGCACACTCTGGAAGAAACGGAGAATAAATTTACTTCTTTCAGTGACAATACTGAATACATAAGAGGAATGGTTAGTGACATTTGTTTTGTATGTGTCTTAATTTATTTTTGAAGTTTTTCATCACTAGGTGGTGGACTAGTGGTAATTTTCCTTTCAAAAAGTGTCCAATCATTTTTTACTGAATGTCCAATTGGAGAAATAAAATTGAATAAAATTGTAAAACACTACATATATAAAATACACATGTGTGCAGGAAAATTGCAGCACAAGTGCACAACTCCGATGGGCCTTGGAAGCATGTAGTCTGAATAAACAATGTTCCTCGGTGACGTTGGTGTCACAAAATCAAATACGCTGATTCGAAAAGCTTAATGGACCAGACCAAAGGCATCGGTGTCCTGTGACACACCACATGATACACTGTGGATCCACCCGCCGCAGGCTCATATGCTGATATGCGTCACCACTTCGGTTCACCTACTGGGCAGCCACCGATGGTTCAAGGAAGAAGCTTCTTTATTTAAGAACGTGCAGAGCACATTTTTCATTAAGAAGATAATTCAAACAGTGGTATAAGGCCGAGACACAGCAAGACTGCCCAAGGCAGCCAAAAATAGGAAAAGAAAGGAAGAAACATGACACAACCGAGAACGGCGGAAATAAGGAAATAAGCTAAAACAGCCTCCTAGCTAGAGGCAAAACAATCTTTGCGAAGCCCACGTGCCCCCAAAGGCTCCCTTCTTTGATCATCGACTATGCAAGGGCCACGGGCTAAAGGGCCTCCCTTTTGAAGATTGAGTTGTTATGTTCTTTTCACAAGCACCAGTTTTTTTCACAAGCACCAGGAGACTACTACAACCAACGTATCGAAGCCCTTTCGGAGGGGCTTAGCAACCTGCTTCCTGGTCTCCAACCACTAGACTGCAATAAACTCATTAGAGGAGAGCGGTGCCTTGTGTTGAGTGCCACAACGATGGAGACATCTGAGCCAAGTTTTCCTATGTGAACACACCTTAGAAGAAGGTGATCAAACGTCTTTTGCTCTTGGGCATAAAAGGTGCAAGTAGCATCAACCCACATACCATGCCTGAAGAGCCGATAAGAGGTCCAACAATGACCAAGAAGAGCAAACCACATGGAAAGGTGGCATTTGTTGGGGGCCTTGCTTTCTAGAGAGTGGGGACCCCAATGATGGAAGAATGTCCTAGGAAGAAATCTCCATAGACGAAGGCAGAAGAGAAGGAGCCATCTGTTGTCCACCTCCAAGTGAAAGAATCCAGAACACTAGGGTTAATAAGGAAGAACGCATCACGGGCAGGAATGGTAGCTAGAGAGAGTGACGGGACACACGCAAAGGTAGGGATTGCGGTCGGTGCATGTTGGGATTGCAATGACGGATAGGGCGAGCGTCGGGTCGCACAATCAGGAGTGGGGGCAGGGATTGCGGGCACTACACCGGGCTGGTGGGCAAGCGGCGGGTGGTAGGAGGCGCTGGGGGCTGGCGGTGGGCGGGAGAAGGCGTGGGGGGGGTGCTGGGGGCGAGAAGAGGCGCAAGGATGGTAGCATCGGCCATGGAGGATGACAACAGCGGGCGGTAGGCGGCATGAGAGGGGGAGGGGGGCTAGCAACGCAAGGAGGCTACCGGAAGGCAAGAGGGGGCATGGGTTGGCGGTGAAGTGGGTGATGGCACGGATAGACAAACGGGTGGTTTGATGGCGACGTGACTCACATGGGGGCAGCAGGCGACGGTTGAGATGGATTACATGGGACAAGGTGAGAGTCCGGGCGGAGCGACGATAATAGTTGGACGACGACCCCCTTAGCGTTTTAATAAGGTGTAGAGATGTAGAGATTCTAGTACGATGTCATACTTTTTTATCCAGCCTTCAATCTTTTAGAGGTTTTGCTAGAACTGCTCATAGTTTTTTATGAATCAATCAAAATTTCCATATTTGTATAATTATATGTGATTGTAGCCCTACAAGACACTCGAGGAGGACACCAAATCTCAAATCACTCAAGTTTGCACAGTATCTGAATAAGTAGTGCATCGCATGTAGAATTAGTTTTCTAATTAACCATGTGACAAGCCTTTCCAGGACGAACTAAGCGGAGGAATGGTCTGCTCGTTCCTGAAGAAGTCATGGGGATCCACCTTGGCCTTCACCGCGGCAAGCCTCTCAAAGTTTGCCTTGAAGTATGTCTCCCCCCAAACCCTTGCCTTCTCATAGCCATTCACTGCATTGTCGTCGTCATCGTTGACGCCTAGGTCCAGGTCCCTGTAGTTAACGTAGGCGCCCCTGGGGTTTTTGCTCACGTACGGCTCCATCTCCCGGTGCAGCCCCCTGATCCAGCCTATGTGCTTCTCCGACTCCTCTGTTCCGTTCTTGAACCAGAAGCCGTAGTACTGGAGGTTGTAGAGCTCCCGCCGGTGTGGGAACGGCGTCGCCGATGGCGCAACTCTGCGCATCCTGCCGCCGTAGGGGTCCATGATGAGGAGCCCGGCGCCGTCTTTGAGGAGCCAGCTCCAGGTGCTCTCCCACACGTGGCCCGGGATGGGCTCCGTCACGTAGTCGGATTTGGCCTTGAAGTACCGCTCCGGCTTGGTGCCCCGGTCCAGGAGCAGCTCCATCGGCTTCCCCGTGCCGTAGAACGCGAAGTAGAGGACGGACTGGATCCACGACATCTCGATGCAGTCCTCCGGCTTCATGCTGAGCTCCGGGAAGCTCCTGGACATGGTCGCGGCGAGGCCCGCGCAGGTGCCGAGGTACAGTGACTCGAACTGCGCATCCTGGTTCTGCAAGACTACGCGGAGGAACACGTCACGGGGCAGCACCGGCGCCACCTGCTGCCACCTGGTGATAAGAGCGGTGGCGGATTGGTTCCTGGGCCGGTGGATGGTGAACACCGTGACAGTCGCCGGCACACGCACGAGGCGCAGCTTCCAGGACAGCACGATGCCGAAGCTCCCGCCGCCGCCGCCTCGGATGGCCCAGAAGAGGTCCTCTCCCATGGCAGCCCTGTCTAGGAGCCTGCCCTTGGCGTCCACGATGATGGCGTCGATGACGTTGTCCGCGGCGAGGCCGTGCTTCCGCAGAAGCAGCCCAAAGCCACCCCCGCTTAGGTGGCCGCCGACACCAACCGTGGGGCCGACGCCGCCGGGGAACGCGAGCCCCGCGCTGTGGTTTGCTATGGCGTAGTACAGCTCGCCGAGCGTGGCGCCCGAGCCGACCCACGCCGTCTCGCTCCTCACGTCGACGCGGACGGCGCGGAGCGCGGGGAGGTCGACGACGGCGAAGGGGCGCGCTGCGCTGAGCGAGCGGTACGACAGGCCCTCGTAGTCGTGGCCGCCGCTGCGCGGGCGCACGCGGACGCCGTGGCGCGCGCCACAGCGCACGGCGTGCTGGACGTGGGAGGCCCTGGTGGCGGCGACGATGGCGATCGGCGTCGGGGTCGCCGGCGTCACGAACAGCAGGTTCTTGATGGAGCACTCGAGGACAGACGTGTATGACTGTGACGCCGGTGTGTAGACAGCTCCGGAGGGGAGGTGGGCGGCGAGGCAGTCGAGGAAGGGCGCGGTGTCGGTCGACGGAGCAGCTGCCGTTGTAACAGAGGCCACATGGTGCACTATTGCGAAGAAGGCGGCGACGTGTAGTGATAGTGCAAAGCTGCTCCGGCTCCGGGCAATGGCCATCTTCTTGTTCGGATCGAGGTTGATGCGGCTGGTTCACCGATGCCAACTACAGTATTTATAAGCAAATTAGCCATAGAAGTCTGTCCCACATACTGATTAACGAGAATGTCATATAGGATTTTTAGACTGTTCTCAATAGCTAGTATCGTACTAGTTAATGAGAATGTCACATAGTTTTTTAATTGTTTCACTTTTCAATGGGTAATATCATACTCATTATGAGATACCACATAAAAGGTGGAGAAAGCTGTATCTACAACAAAATATTGCTTTGATACAATATATTAGGTCTTGTCACAAAATCTAATATCATAGTTTCATTTTATAGACACAAACATCACCCTATAATTATTCCTAATAATTATATTTTTCATTCTATATGATATTTTTAAAGATATTATCGTATAATACTTTGCTTGAACTGGGATAGCCTAAGGGCGCCCACAGCGGGTGTCGAAATCGACAGCTGACCAGGATTTTTCAGAGGTAAGAGAACGGAAGAAAACAAAAACGCTAGCGAGGTATGGAGCGCTAGGCTCGCATGCGACTCAAGGGTGGCAGCGAGACACACCATCTTCTCTCCCCTCTGTTCGGAACAGAAAAACAGAGAATGGTTAAAAATATGAAAGATGAGGCAAAGTTGCATTGGAGAATGTGAATCTGAAAGGTGAGATAAGATTGCATTGGAGAATGTAAACCATTAGACGGTAAAATTAGGTGCTGCTACTTGAGCTGACGTGGATTCGTTCCTAACTAGGGACTATTGAAGACGCCCTAAGCAGCTGGCCAGGAAACTAATTAATCACAAGCAGACAAGCTGGAGCCAACATGAGGACGGTGATACCATTTGCTGAGAGGAAAGTGACGGTTCATGACTGCACTTGTGAACTTCGACTTGGCAGGCGCTGAAGCTTGCATTTGTGTCTTGGCCTGAGAGTTCCAACACGACCAAGTCCAGCGGAAAACACGAGGGTAGTATTGCTTCTTAAACGAGATGAGACAACTGGACATTTGGCCCATTTGTGATTTTTCACGGGAAAGACAACCTCTTTGTTTGGATTTAATACATTCTCCACACCATCTCCAGCCACTTGTTAGGGTTTGGCAGGGGCAGAGCTAGGATTACACAATGTAGAGAGAAAGACGTACTCTATTTCAACCAAGATAACAAATATTATATCATTTGATAGATAAATATATACTAATTACTACATTAATATATTAATAGAAAATACACCTAGAAATCATGATTGGTAGAAAAATTAAGATCAAAATTCACCATTTGAGATCGGGGCTCAAATGAGCTTCTAATCTTCTATCAAATACTGCGACCAGGGGCGTATAACAAAATCAGCAGGTCTATCTGGCAGTGGAGGCTGGTGTGGAGATGGGGAGGCAAGACGGTGATAACCACGCAATATAGAAGGGTCAGGGTAGGGTTCATTGGTCTGGGGTGTCAAAGGGTAGCCTGGCCCTGTTTAGATCTGGGGACTAAATTTTTAGTCTCCGTCACATTAGATGTTTGGACGCTAATTAGAAGTATTAAATATAATCTAATTATAAAACTATTTACACAAATGAAGACTAAACGGCGAGACGGATTTGTTAATCCTATGATTAGCAAATGTGATGCTACAGTACCATTCATTAATCATAGATTTAGGCTTAGTAAATTCATCTCGGCGTTTAGTCCTCGTCTATGTAATTAGTTTTATAATTAGATCATATTTAATACTTTTAACTAACATCTAAATATCCAAACACCCCCTAAGACATTGGGGCTAGCGTGATGGTAGATCCCACGACACAATCTACTGGAAATAGACAAAATGAATAGAGCACAGAGCCAATTGGTGGAAATAAAAAAAATCCAGATGTTAGGTGGGTAAGAAATGCCGAGGCTTGGTAGACATATATATCCATTATTTATTAGGTGTATCTCTGTATTAGGTGATTGATATATAACTTTTCATCGATCATATTTTACAACTATCTGATTTTCATCAAATGGCTTCCTATGATGACCGAAACAATTTAATATATCAGTCACATTTTATACTACCACACAGGCGACTGATGAAATGCAATCCATCAGTCACATATCAAAATTACATAACACAATACAAAAATTACAATGCAACAAGATGTAGTGTGTGTGTGTGTATATATATATATATATAGTAATTTAACAAAAAGACACAAAACAAATACAAAACAATTTGACTGATGGATAGACAAATATCAGACGATTGAAAATGAGTAAATCTATTATTTATTGACATACAAGTATATAACAGGGCCTTGCAAGCATTGTGCAAACTTTTTATATTAAGTGCCTTTTGGATCGGTAAAGATAATATTCGCCAGAACTTAGTGTTTTAATTTGGATTCAAACATATACCTAGATAATTAGCTAGGTACTAAATTCCTATTACCTCACTATCTACTTAACCTAGATAATATCAATTATCAGTACGTAGCTAATATGGTTTCCCTTTCTATTCCCACCTTTTAGCAAATCCATTGTTATGGATCCAAACATCCACCAGGTAATATCCATCTACCTAAAGTTAGCCAGCTAATTTTAGCTTACTAATGAATCTACCTAAGGTCTAGCTAGCCAGTTAATATAAAACTACTAGCTGGAATGCTGGATAATAAAAATTTACAGTGGATCCAGACACACCCTTTATCCAGGGCGCTGATCAACCAACCGTCTATTTATTACTAGTAAAAGAGAGAGATGCACAACGACAAGAGACTTTGGTGGATTTTAAGGCTTAGTTTGGGCACTCGATTGGAATCTATTTGTGAGATTGAAATGTGTTTAAATACACAATAAATCAAATTTCTCTCACTTCCTTCCACTCTTGGATTGAAGTGGTTTAGATGAGATTGAGATGGATTTAAAATCCACGGTAGTTCAACATATTCCTCAATCCCTCCTAGTTCACTTTAATCCCTCTCAATCTTTGAGTTATTGAACTGGATCTCAATCTACCCAATCCAATCCATAATCCATTAGTACTCAAACTAAGCTGAAGATGTTTCGTCGTGACTATTTGCTATCCTCCATTATATTCCCAGTGTCCGTTCCACGAGCGATCGCTCCGCTCCCTCCGAGCGAGCGATCAGCTCCCACGTGGGGGGCGGGGCCTAGGTGATTGTGTGGGCGGTGGGCTGCTGGCCACTGCTGCCCCGCTCGGGAGTTCGGAGTACCGAGCTGCTCTCACGGGAAGGAAATGGGCCCAGGTAAGTTTTTTCTTTTTCTTTTTTTCCATTTGCTGTTTATTTTATTTTGCATTATTTATTTTTTCTTTTTATTTTTCATTCATATTATATATACTATTTTATATATTATCTTTAGATATAACTCAATATTATACTTAGCATAATTCTCCTGAGAATTAATTATGTTAGCATAATTTTATACTAATAAATTACACCAGCGAGCTTGTTATGTCATGCAGTTATTTTAAATTATGCTATCATAAATTATGATAGCATAAATTATATTAGCATATTTTTAGCACAATGTTATGATAAAAAACTTACATCCTAAAATTGTATAATGAGCATAAATTATTTTAGCATAATTTTATGTCATATAATTATGATAAATTATGTTAGCAAAGAGCTATTTATGTCATACAAATATGACAAATTATGCTACCGTAAACTATACTAACATAAATTATGTTAGCATATTTTTATCACAAATTTATGTAAGCATAACTTACCACGATATTTCATAAAAACATAAATTATCAGGATAACTTTATGGAAGCATAACTTATCAAATAATTTTATAAAAACATAATTTATTATAATAATTTTATGTAACCATAATTTATCACGGTTTTTTATGAAAACATAACTTATCAGGTAATTTTATGTAAACATAAATCATAACTTATCAGGATAACTTTATGCAAACATAAGTACATAACTCATCAGGATAACTTTATGAAAAACATAACTCATCAAGATAACTTTACGCAAACATACTTATCACGATAATTTTATGTAAAAATAACTTATCACGATATTTTATAAAAATATAATTTATCAAGATAATTTTATAAAATCATAGCTTACTATGCGCGAAAAACATAGAGAAATAAACTATACGCCAAGTGACTTCCGGAAAGGGCGCGGGAAAAACAACTGCACGGAAAAAGAGAACCGAGCGCAGGGACCAGCCGCACGTGGGGCCATCTCTCGTTAGACTCTAGGTTGGCGAGCGCTCATCAATTAGTAGTCCTTGCTGCACACACGACGGGGAATGCCATACATCGCTTTGCCCAGATTGGTGCTGCACGGCTGACCAGCGCGGATAACATGTAGACGGATCATGGATTATAGAAAGTTTAATAATAGAATTCACAGTGAATTCTATATTATTGTCATGTCAAATAGAGACAACCTAAAATGTACTTATATAATAAGATAGAATCTAAGCTTGGTTTTTAGATTAACATATTTTCTCTTTCTCTTTCCTTAAATAAGAGTTCTTTCTTAATTTTTTCTATATCTCTCTCATCCACGTAGACAAAAACGCCACGCAGACAAACCATTAGCTCGTTACTATCACTGCTCTTAATAGACTAATAGTTTTAACCTAACTGGGGGATAGTTATGTCCCCTCCCTCCTCTATATCTATGGACTAGAACAGTTATGTTATTGTCGAAAAAAGTAATTTTTGCTTTGCAACATAGGCAATTTCAGAATAATTTGCCTGGCTCAGTACGTGTGGTGGAAGAGATCAATCAAAACTTTATGATGCATGTATATGAATCCAGATGCAGTGAGCATCAGTACATGAGAAAGTAACACACGCGGACTATAACTCAACAAAAGAAACCAGCAGCTAATTAGCTAGCACTAGCACGACAGTGCGTGTCGCGTGTCCTTATTTACTCGATGCAGAGCTAGCGGACATAGTCGAGTCCAGCTTCTTGTTATATATTTCCTGGCAACGCAGTAGTTGCAGGATCAATCTAATCAACTAACTGAATCAATGCAAGTACGACTCGTCGTCCCTTCCAATGGCGCGGTCGGATGGTTGGATGTCTCCGGTAGCATCTCTCTCTCACTTGAGCAATGGCGGGATGCTCTGCTCATTCCTGAAGTAGTCGTTGGGATCCACCCTGGCCTTGGTCCTGGCGAGCTTCTCAAAGTTGCCCTTGTAGTACTTCTCGCCCCAGACCCTTCCGCTCTCGTAGGTGGAGATGTCGCCGACCACCTGGTTGACGCCGAGGTCGAGGTCCCTGTAGTTCACGTACGCCTGCCTGGGGTTCTTGCTCACGTAGGGCTCCATGAACGCGTACATGTCCCTGCTCCACTGCGTCGGCAACGCCCCGGCGCCCTCGCCGAACCAGTAGTTGACGTACTGGATGTTGAACAGGACCTTCCGGTGCGGGAACGGCGTCGCCGCCTCGTCGACGGAGCTGATCTTGCCGCCGTAGGGGTCCATGATCATGACCCCGGCGCCGGGCTTGACGAGCCAGGTGAAGATCTTCTCCCACACGGCCTTGGGGATGGGATCCCGCACGTAGTCCGACTTGTACTTGCCGAAGGCCTTGATGTTGGACGTCCGGTTCAGCAGGTCCTTGACGGTGCCCGACTTGCCCAGGGGGATGTAGGGCACGGACTGGATCCACGACATCTCGTTGCAGTGCGACGGGTTCACGCCCAGCTCCGGGAAGCGGCTGTTCATCAGCGGGACCAGGTCCTTGCAGGTGCCGAGGTACAGGGCCTCGAACATGGCGTCCTGCCCCATGGCCATTATCCGGATCATGAGGTCGTCGGGGAGGGCCGGCGCCACCTGCTGCCATTTGGTGATGAGGTCGATGGCGCCGTCCTTGACGCCCTTGTGGATCTGGAACACGGTCACGGTGGGCGGGACGGGCACGAGCTTCACCTGCCACGACACCACGATGCCGAAGCTCTCGCCCCCGCCACCCCGGATCGCCCAGAAGTAGTCCTCGCCCATGGATTTCCTGTCCAGCAGCCTGCCGTTGGCGTCCACCACCTTGGCGTCGATGACGTTGTCCGCGGCGGTGCCGAACTTGCGCAGCAGCATGCCGAAGCCGCCGCCGCTGAAGTGGCCCCCGACGCCGATGGTCGCGCACACGCCCGCCGGGAACCCGAGACCGGGGGTCGCCTTCGCCACGGCGTAGTAGAGCTCGCCCAGCTGCGCGCCGGAGTCAACCCACGCCGTGGCGAGCTTGCCGTCGATGCGCACCTGCCGCATCTGCGACATGTCCACGACGGCGAACGCCTCCGGCTTGTCGGACCGGTACGACAGGCCCTCGTAGTCGTGCCCGCCACTCCGCACGCGGAGCCGCATACCGTACCGGCGCCCGCACACCACGGCGGCCTGGATGTGGGACGCGTTGTTGGGGGTGATGATGTAGAGCGGCTTCACCGTCTTCTCCGACACGAACTTGATGTTCCTGATGGAGGACGACCAGACGGAGCCGTACGCGGGCGAGCTCTTGGCGAAGAGGAGACGAGGGGGAACGCTCCTGACGACGCACGAGAGGAAGTCGTCCTTGATGGGCACGGGCGCATACCCAGAGGACGCCGGGGCGGAAATGGCGACGTGGCAGGTGGCTGACAAGGCGCACAAGAGGAGCGCCAGGGCGAAGGCCTTTGATGCCGCCATTGTAGCTTGCAGTATGGGTGGTCACAGGGACAGGCGGGCATGAGCTTTATATGGAGGCTTCGTATGGGCAAGGCAACTCGCGCCTCCGGGTCCTACTCGCGCGGATCGATCGATTGGTGGAAGAGAGGTAAACATTTGCAATGCAAACTATATCAGGGAAAGTAACTGGTCAAAGCCTGCAGGGCCTGTGATCCTGTGTTGCGGATGGATTTCTTGCATGTTGTGTCTGGGGAAGCTGGTGATCGGGCATGGCACATTCGCACTGTTCTGCTAGGTCAAAGTACAAATAGTTGGAAAAATACATTACTCAATGTGGAATCGAAATAGTTGAAGCACCAAAAAACGGAATAAAGGTCCTAATGGTTCAGCTCATGCAACTGAGAAGAACATAGCCAGACAGCAGTTTCTTGGCCAAGGTATTGTTGGGGTCCAAACCCTAGTGCAGCGAAGTATATATATTATTATGTAAGGTAAAACATCTCCCATGCTTCATTGTCGGCCCATTGCTTCATTCAGGGTTGCATATGCACATTTCAATTTATTGCAATGCCTATGTGTTTATATTGTAGGTTGCTTGTATCTAAGCCTCAGACAATGAGCAACTTACATGGGCTTTAAGTATGTACATACCCATGCATTGGCATATGTGCTTCAGAATGTATCTAAATCAATTGGGACCATGTTTCAAACTTATGAAGTTTATTCCCCAGTTATTGCAAAAAAAAAAAAAAACGTGCAATTTCTTGGCAATTCAAACACAATATGCACACATTTAGGCGACTCACTTCATAATTTGTCATTCTAAGACAACGTTGTGTTCAGCAGAACGACCAAAGGACGGAATCTACATTTAGAATCATATCTCGGTGCTCCTACAAGAATGTATACCACACAACTTAGGAGGTAGGAACATCACCCCGAGATATGCAATGCATAGCCTTACAATTGCTTTGATTGCTAAAGTTTGTAACATAGTTGAATGACAAAGTTAGAGATCTTGCTAGGAAAATAAGGGCTAGGTATTCCCATGGAAGTGGCATCAAGTAATATTTCAATTGGTACCGATAGCTCTTGGACTTAGGGGGGAGGTGCAAGGTCCAACTTTAAAATAGGAACGTGAAATGGGCGTTGGTACATGCCCAAGCAAGTTTCATTTAGTTTACGTATATTTATTGCTTGCATTGATTGTTTAATCATCAATCACTAAAAGAATGAGATCAGCAAATATGGTCCAATTAGCCATGATTCTTAATGATTTTGGTAATTGAATGACAATATCAATATTAGTACCAACAAGTTTATCAAGCTTATAATTTGAAGGGTATACAGGACCTAAGAACACAACCCACAAAGGTGTCCCAAAACCATAATGAATAAACAAAAAAAATCAACACTACAATACATCTGGTGTGTAGATACACAGTTTTGATCTTTTAGAGATATCATATAATGTTTATGCAATTGTGGAGGCATTCTCCAAAGTTTCACAAAGATGTATTATAGATATTGTCGCTTTGATTGAAGAAACACATCAATAAATGCCTTTATCTTTTATAAGATACGCAGTAAAGACATAAATAGTGTCTCTCACTACAGGAAAGGCAACCATATAGCTATGCTCTATGTTTACAGTAGTCATGCTTCTTTGGTGTCTATAATAATATTGACACGTTTTTACAAAGCATGTCAAAAGCGTCTTTGCAAGCACTGTGTCAAAGCTCATAGAAACATCATCTCTAAGCTTATCTAAGTAGATAAAGCGACATTTCATTGAAATGTTAAATGCATAACTACATATTTTTATATACTTTTGTTAATACAATAATACAGCATGTCTATTAGTATTGAAGTAGATATGATGACACATGCACACACATTTATATTACTTGTCTTCTTGCGCAGTGAAAAAAATTAAAAGATGATCCAATGGATACAATGATATGATATGTTTTGTTATGTAGACATGCTATGTGGTAATATATAGACATGTGTAAGTATTATTGAAACATTATCATAGATACATTTATATCATGTATCAACCATTATATATATGTTGCATAGTAATACCATGTTGTCATACATAAATGTAGAGATGTTTTATGCATATTCATCTTTTCAAGTCTACTAATGTAGGCACATTATATAGTAGTATTTTATTGCATGTCTAATAATCTACACACGTTTTTAATAGCGCCATATTATGTAACCGAAAATAGAACGTTGTATTCACTAAACAAACAAATTCATCACATGTTAATTTCCATCATAATTAGCATTATTAGCATAATTAGATACCTATAAAGTAAGTCATCAATACCATTCAATTTATAATATCCCATTAACTCATAAGCAGCAAGTAACTACATACTGCACTCAACATAACAGTAGACAAAGTAGAATGTCGCACAAATACTTCTAATATTTCTAAAAACAAAAATATTGCTTCAAGCTTTCACCCACCCTTCTTTAACTCCAAACTCTTTTAACTTGGTTTTCCGTCATTATCCGTTTACTTCGCTCCAACATTCTATGAAATAAGACAATATAACATTAGCAATTTTGACAAAATATTTGTAAAAAAATAAAGAATATAATATACCATTTTTGTGGGTTTCAACTGAAGTCTTAGGTATTTTCACCTAAAAGAAGCATAGGTTTAGATTAATACAAATCGAAGAAATGATATAATATAATAAAGCCGCGGACATTAATAAAAAGGAACTTACATATGAATGAGGCCAAGCAGCAACATAGTCAATGGCATCTCTTTAATGTTTAACCTCATATAATGGTCTAGGTAACTCCTCTTATTGATTATTTCCATTTGCAGTATTGACAAGAGCATCAACGTAAACTCCAACAAACTCACTTTCAACCATACTTTCTCCAACAATTCATTTACTATTAGTGGTCACTAACATTTGTTTCGCCACAAATCTACCTTTGTATATCATTGAGAGAAGACAGACTTCCCTTTGGCTCTACAATTTTAATTAGACATAAAGATACGATAATTGAATATAACTAATTCAATTTAGAAAGAAACGAGTCAATACACTTATAAATTCCAGCCGATTTTGTTGTGGAACTTGAACTCTTCTTGTTTCTTGTAACAGAGACCATTTCAAAGTTCATTATGTATCATGGATTAAGTATGTTAATGTCACACCCGGTTTTCAACGAACCAAAACCGTGCATACTATACATGCGCCAGGAACGAGTCTCACATGTATAGGACAAATTGTCATCACAGGACATGTCATAATATAACGTTTAACGATTACATCATAAGTATTATTACCATAATAGACACTTGTCTTTAACATAGAGTACGTAAAAGCGGAAGCGTAAACGGAAAGCAACTAGAGCCGCCACAGGGACGTCCACTGGAAGAGCGAAGAGCCTAGACTTCTTGATAATCCTCCGTATCTCCATTGACTGAGCAGCGGTTGGATTTGTCCCCCCAACAAGGAATAAACGAAAAAGAACAAGCGTGAGCACACAACTCGTACTCAACAAGTATAACAGAACCATGAGGCTCTAAGGTTAGCTGACTCCACTGCATTGCTTTTAATTGGTCAAATTTTATTAAAGCTATTTACTAAAGTGAGTAGAGAAACTTTTATCTCAAAGATATTGCATAGAAGAAATTAAGCATCATGGTTAACCAGGATTTTACCAAACACCATCCATAACCCAACTAATCACATAAAGGATCTGGGCCGCTCATAACCGTGAGCACGGCTGATGCATCAGTTTTACACTCTCGAGAGGTTGCACATCTTTACCCACAAGTCGTGAGCTACGCTAGTGGTTCATCACATACCTTAGATGAGATGACTAGCAAGCCACACTACGAAGCCTTTACAAAGATTGTGTTAGTAAGGTGTAACCGCTAAGGTTTCAGGTTATGCAACGGTGGAGCAAGCCTCAAGGGGAGAAGAACACATCACACTCAACCCAAGCAGCGCGAGGGCCACAGAAGCACACCTCCCCTCTTGCCCCGCAGGTAAGTTACTCCCAAACTAAAACAATCTAATTAATCAGCTAAGACCGTCCCATACCAGTCTTATGGTAGTGCTGTTGTCCCAGGTTGTCGCTTTGCGAACCGGTCCTTATGGAAAGTGGCTATGAGCAAAACCACTAAGCACAATGCTCATGCCCCCTAAACCAAGTTGCTAAAAAACAAATTTTAAATGAGACATGCACCACTCAAGCACACGGCACAGAGGGTCACGCTCAAACAATTAATTGCATAGATCCATTAATCAACATTAATTAAAAACATAGCATAGGTGTATGTTGGCGCAGCACCTAGCAAAAACTTAACCACATGCAACCCAAAAGGTTCACATTGAGATCAAAGTGGCTAATGTATCGTCCTTATAGGCATACAAGATCAACACATGCATATGCAATGAATTAAAGGTGATAGGTGTTGCTCATGTTATACTTGCCTTCCTCAAGGTGCTCTTGCTGCTGCTCACAAATGTCAAAAGGTGGCTCCTCGTTCACCTCAGACAGATCAACGTCTACTTACGTCCAAACGTCACACAAGCATCCATATATGAGCATACATGCAAACAATGGACAAAAGATAAGAAACAGTACACCAATACATCAAAACAGAACACAACACTAGTTTAGAACTGTTCTACATATTACCACGGTCACGTGAGCGAAAGAATCGCCCAAAACGGAGTTAAAACGGAAAAGTTATGGCCAAAACAAGGTTCTAGGGACCTATTTATGAAGAAAACTCAAAATCTGGGCTGTTTTGGAAAAACCAGGGACCAATTCTGTAATTTCAGGAAAGATCCGAGGTCTAAAGCACAAAAACACGGCCTCTGGACTGCGGGTTCTATTTTTCAATAGCGCAGGGGCTAAAACATTAAAAACTCGGCCGATCTGTAATTATTTTTGAACTGGCGTGGACCGCGGGTTGATTTCGGAAAAACCGAGGGTCTCTTTAACAAAACAAACGGCGACGACCGCAGTTGACCGGTCACCATCTGGTCCGGACGGTCGGATCTAGATCTAACGGCCGAGGTGAGATCGGATCACGTTATAATCTCGTGCATCCGTTCTGGATCGGACGGCTGAGGTTGAAAGGCGAGGTTTCGCCGGCGGCGACCATCGGGGACGGCGGCGCATCGCCGGAGCTCACGATGCCCGGTGTTCCGGGGCGCGATTCGGGACCGGACCTAGCTAGAAAGCAAGACGGGACCACGGCGAAGCTCACCGTGGGGTTGTCGACGACCGGGAGCTGCCGGAGGATGGTCGGCGACGAGCGGAGGCGGCGGAGCGGCTCGGGGCTTCGCAGAGAGCTCGGTCGGAGCATCCACGGGCGTCGAGAGCTAGCGGAACGGGGTCGCGAGGTCCTGCAGAGCACGGCGGAGGGGTTAGGGCGGTGGGAGCGCGACCACAGAGGGCGAATTGCACCTCGCTGGCGTTACTCACCTCGGACGGTGGCGGCGGAATTGAGCGGCTCGCGATGGCTAGGGCTCGATTGCGGCTGCTGGCGAGGTTGAGGGGGAAAGGGCGAAGCCCGGCGTGCTATTTATAGGACCGGAGCGGCTCGGAAGGGGGCGGCGCGGTAAGGAAGGCGGCGGCCGGAGTTTCCTTCGGCGCGCGCTCTCGGGAAGGAAGGGAATCCTTCGATTCCTTTGGGGACTCGGTGCGCAGGAGAGCGGGGAACACGGGGAAGGCGGCGGGGGAAGCTCTCCTCCTCGGAGTCGGCCGGTGTAGAGAAGGAAAGGCGGCGGCCGAAAAAGGAAAGTCGCCGTCGCCCGAAATGGAAAGCCAGGAGGTTGGGGATGACAGGTGGGTCCCGCCTGTCAGCGGCTCGACGGGCGCGGGTCCGCCTGTCAGCGGCGCGAGGGAGAGAGGCGGCGCGCGGGAGACCGGCTGGGCCGCCTCGCCTGGGCCGGCTCGGGTGAGGGTGGCTGGTGGGCCGGCTCAGGGAGGTGGGCTGATTTCTTTTTTTTTCTTTTTCCTGCATTTTCCCTCTCTTTTCTATTTCTCTCTTTTCTTTTAAACTCAAAAGCAAACTATGAATTCAAATAAATTTGAATTCAAACCTTATGCCACTCATCAAATAAAAATATGCTCCAGCATGAATGCACAAACATGTTGACCTTAGGATATATTGCAATATTTAGTTCAAAAGATAATGAAAAATGCATACTAGGCACAATAAATCCTAGAAAATAAATAAAGCATATTGAATTTATTATAAAATGCTGGAAATTAAATTTAGGGTGTTACAGACCTACCCCCCTTGCAAGGAATCTCGCCTCGAGATTCACATAGGCTGGTTAGCAAAGAGATCAGGGTATGCTGCCCTCAACTCATCCTCCCTTTCCCAAGTAGCTTCCTCCTCTGTGTGGTATTTCCATTGCACTCGGCACATCTTGATCCTCTTATTCCGGGTCACCCTCTCAGATGTTTCCAGAATCTTTATAGGGTGCTCAGTGTAGGTCAAGTCCTCTTGCACTTCCAACCCTTCTAAAGGCGCCTGCTCCTCTGGTATTCTCAAGCACTTCTTCAGCTGCGAGACATGGAATACATCGTGCACACCTGAAAGACTAGAAGGTAACTCTAAGCGATAAGCCACTTCTCCTCTCTTTTCTAGTACCTTGAATGGTCCAACATATCTGGGTGCTAGTTTTCCCTTCATGTTGAATCTGCGTACTCCCCGCATAGGTGACACCTTCAGATACACAAAGTCATCTTCCTTGAACGTGAGATCTCTCCGTCTGACATCTGCATAGCTTTTCTGCCTAGACTGAGCAATTCTCAAGTTCTCTCGAACTATCCGTACTTGTTCCTCCGCATCCTTGATAATGTCCGGTCCAAACACTTGCTTCTCTCCTTTCTGATCCCAGAGCAAAGGAGTCCTACACCTTCTACCATACAAAGCTTCAAATGGTGATTTCTTGATACTGACCTGATAGCTGTTGTTGTAGGAGAACTCGGCATAAGGTAAGCACTTGTCCCAACTTGTGCCATATTGGATGACACATGCTCGCAACATATCTTCCAGTATTTGATTGGTCCTTTCTGTCTGACCGTCTGTCTGCGGATGGTAAGCTGTGCTGAAACGAAGCTTGGTATCCAGTGAATCATGCAATTGCTCCCAAAAGCGAGAAGTGAACTGTGATCCCCTATCGGATATAATCCTCTTAGGAACCCCATGCAAACACACAATCCTAGAGATGTATAGTTCTGCCAACCTTGCCCCGGAGTAGGTAGTATTCACAGGTATGAAGTGGGCGACCTTGGTCAGACGATCCACTACTACCCATATGGAGTAGTAACCTTTCTGGGTGCGAGGTAACCCAACAATAAAGTCCATGCTGATTTCCTCCCACTTCCATTCTGGAATTTTCAACGGTTGCAATAGTCCTGCTGGCCTCTGATGTTCTGCCTTGACCCTCTGACAAGTGTCACAAATTGCCACATACTCTGCTACGGCACGTTTCATTCCAAACCACCAGAATCTCTCCTTGAGGTCATAATACATCTTAGTACTCCCGGGATGGATAGAGTAAGCTGTATCATGGGCCTCACTCAGGATCAACTTCTTGATTCTGTCCACATCTGGCACACAAATCCGGTTCTTGTACCATACTGTACCTTGCTCATCTTCCCTGAAGTTAGGCGCTTTGCCTATCTGGATCTGCTCGCGTATCTCCTGGATCTTCTCGTCCTGGGCTTGATGTCTTCGAATTTCTTGTTCCAGAGTTGGTTCGGCTTCAAAGGTAGCTGCAGTATGATGCACAAAACCCAAACTCAAACTTTCGAACTCCTCACATAACTCACGTGGCATCTGGAATGCTATGGCCATGTTGACGTAGCTTCTTCTGCTCAAAGCATCAGCCACCACGTTGGCTTTCCCTGGATGATAATGTATCTCCAAGTCGTAGTCCTTGATCAGTTCTAACCATCTGCGCTGCCTCATGTTCAGCTCATTCTGAGTGAAGATATACTTAAGACTCTTGTGATCCGTGTATATCTCACATCTTTGCCCAAAGAGATAGTGACGCCATATCTTAAGTGCATGGACAACTGCTGCTAACTCCAAGTCATGTGTAGGATAATTTACCTCATGCTTGCGTAGCTGTCGGGAGGCATAGGCAATCACCTTTCCTTCTTGCATCAGCACACAACCTAGACCGTCGCCTGAAGCATCACAATATACTGTGAACCTTTTCTGCAGATCTGGCAATGTCAGCACAGGTGCGGTGGTCAGCTTCTTCTTCAACTCTTCAAAAGCTGCTTGCCTCTCCTTGCTCCAGATGAACTCAGCATCCTTCTCAAGCAACGTGGTCATCGGCTTCGCAATCTTCGAGAAATTCTCTATGAATCTCCGGTAATATCCTGCTAAGCCCAAAACTCCACGTACTTCCTTGACAGTCTGTGGCACCTTCCAATCCAACACTGATATGACCTTGCCAGGGTCCACTGAGATCCCCCCCTTAGAGATGATATGACCAAGGAATGGTACCTCGTCAATCCAGAACTCACACTTGCTCAACTTTGCATATAGCTTGTGATCCCTCAATCTCTGCAGAACTAGCCTCAAGTGCTCCTCATGTTCCTCCTCGGTTTTGGAGTAGATCAGGATATCATCAATGAATACCACCACGAACTTGTCCAAATAATCCATGAACACCTTATTCATTAAACTCATGAAGAAAGCAGGGGCATTAGTCAGACCAAAAGACACCACAGTATACTCATAGAGACCATACTTTGTGATGAAAGCAGTCTTAGGAATATCTGAGGGACGGATCTTCAACTGGTGGTAGCCAGATCTCAGGTCTATTTTGGAGAATACACAGGCACCTTGCAACTGATCAAACAAATCATCAATGCGTGGCAGAGGATACTTGTTCTTAATAGTCACCTCGTTCAATGCACGATAATCCACACACATCCGTCGAGCAGGCCCTTCCTTCTTATCAACAAACAGAACAGGAAAAGCCCACGGAGAGGTACTATGGCGAATAAATCCCTTTGCTAGCAGCTCATCTATGTTTTGTTTAACTTCCTCATGTTCTGGGGGTGCCATTCTATATGGTCTTTTAGATATAGGAGCAGTACCAGGTAAAAGGTCTATAGAAAACTCAATGTCTCGGTCAGGCGGCATACCTGGTAACTCTTCCGGGAAGACATCAGGATATTCACACACTACTCGAATGCCATCTGTAGGTTGGACCTCCATCCGATGCAGATAACCGGAGGGTTTGGATGCGCCGACTCTTACTTCCTGGCCATCTGGCGTTGTCATATGAACAGTCCTCTTGGCACAGTCAATTCTGACTCCCCATTTGGTCAATGTTTCCATTCCCAGGATGACGTCGATGCCCATCGGTTCTATGACTAACAGACTAGTATGAAACTCTAACCCCCTTATGTTAATCCTGACTCTGGTACAGATCACATTGGTTCTTATTTCCCCTCCAGGTGAAGTAATTATCATATCCTTTTTCAACATGCTAATGGGTATTTTATGTTGTTCAGCAAAGGATTTGGTAATAAAGGAGTGGGTGGCACCAGTATCAAATAGTACAGTAGCAGGATGAGAGTTGACCAAGAACGTACCGATCATGACGTTTGGGGCCTCAGCTGCAGTTTCTGCCGTCACATGGTTCACCTTTCCTTGCCACGGCGCCTTGGCGTTCCCATTGTTGCGCCCCTGAGCTTGCGGCTGCTGGACCAGTCCTGGTCTCTGCGGGTTGGGGGCTGTCTTCTGAGGGCAGACATTGGCATAGTGCCCCGGGTCACCGCACTTGTAGCAACTTCTGCCAATGACAGGAGCCTGAGCTGGTGCAGGGGGGTTAGGCTGCCCCTGACGCTGAGCTTGATATGCAGGGCGAGGAGGCTGATTCTGGTAGCGTTGCCCCTGGGCCATCTGCTGCCCCTGGTGGTTCTGCGGGTATCCTGGCCGCGGTGGCTGCTGCTGTTGTTGGTAGCGGGGGCGGGTGTTGCTCCCGGACGGTGCAGGTATGAGCTTCCTCTTCCTTTCCTCCATCTCCCGATGTTTGCGTTCTGTAAGGAGCGCACGATCTACCAGGTGATTGAAGCTGGGGAAGGTGAAGTTCATGAGGTGGAACTGCAGGGTGTCATTGAGCCCTTCCATGAAATGCTCCTGTTTATCGCCATCCTCAGCGACCTCTGCTGTGGCGTACCTTGCAAGCTGCAGGAACTTGTCACGATACTCAGTGACGGACATGCTCCCTTGCTTGAGCGAGAGGAACTCCTTCTTCTTCATCTTCATGGTCCCAGTCGGTACGTGGTGACTCCTGAAGTTCTCTCTAAACTGAGCCCAGGTGAAGGCATCGCGATCCTGCTGGCGGTATGACTCCCACCAATCCAAAGCAGCACCACGAAGTTGTCCTGCAGCATACAGGACTCTCTCCCGGTCATCGCACTGGGCGATCTCCAGCTGTCTCTCCACAGCACGAAGCCAGTCATCAGCCTGTAGTGGATCTGCAGCGTGGGAGAAGGTTGGGGGATGCCCCTTCATGAAATCCCCACGCCTGTCCCTAGGCGGAGGAGGTGGTGGTGGCGCCTGCACCTGAGCTTGTTGTAGGGCCAAGATGGCATTGTTCACTGTGGCCATCATCTGCGTTTGCATGGCAAAGAACTGCTCGGCCGTCAGTGGTGGTGGATTGGGCAACGGGTGGTCGGGATGGTCGTGGCCCTGGTTACTTCCTTGGGCGCCCCTAGCACCACGTCCTCTAGTTCCAACCATCTGTGGGCAACAAAAGAAAGTCCATAAGGATGTATATCCCTCTCACAAGGTGAAGTAGATTTTGAGGTTGCAGGTTGGTCATTAGTCCATGATGAACGAGCGTCAGCTAGATGAGGTAGAGAGGAGTAATAGAGTAGTTGTTCATCCCAACTGACTATTTTTATTAAACTCAACTCAAACTGGTTTGACTATGGACAATCCCCATAGTTGGACATGATCAAGCAACCAAAATGCCAACTCAAACATAGTTCACAAGCACAAACAACCAAACACTGAACTAGACTCAAAGCGTTTATAGACCAACTCGACTCAAACGTACTAGCGATGTGAAGCAAAGATAAGGGTAATCCTAATCCTCATGGAAAAGAATCCTAGTGGCACCATTTAGTTCCCCCTTGCGGGTCCTCTTGCGGGATTTGCACTGGGACGGAGTCACGTCTGGCACTCGAGGCTTTGGTCCTTGGAGGCCGGCAAGTGTAGCTTCAAGTTCTGCCACCCTCTTGGTCTTGCGGTGAAGCTCGTCCAACACGATGTCGTGGGCGGAGTTGAGGGCCGCGATGTACCGTGCCATCTTCCTTACCCTCTGGTCATCCTCCAACACCATCGAAGCGATCTCGTGCCCAGCTTGGCCTTCTATGCGGTGAGGGAAGTAGCGGAAACAGGTCTGGCTCAATAGGGTACGGTGGTCGTAGCAGATGGTTCCCAGAGCTTGGCGTGCAGCATCTTCAATGGCAGCTTCCATCGTCTCATGGATCGTCACGCAGCAGTATTCACCCACAATGGTCTTCCCTCCATGGATGAGGTTGTAGCGTTCGATCAACGCATTGGCCACCCATCTGTCAGGTAGAATCGGGTGCGTACTCTGAGTGGCGAAGTAGGAGGTGGTGAAGTTGTCGAGGCCGATTTCCTGGAGGCACTCCCGAAGCAGTCCGGGAAAGTTGAGACCGTTGCCTGGGTGGGTATGGTCGATGTTGACCCAGGTGGCGATCACCCTCTCTCTTTTGACAGCAGGTCCTTGATCATCCTCTATCTGAACGGCAATGTGATGTGACCACTCAGGTGCTTCTACCTCTGGTTCAGGGGCTGGATTCTCCTCTGGATCCTCTTCTGTGTTCTCAGTGAAAGAGCTGGCTTCACTGGGGTCTTCAGAGTCATCTCCCACTATGATGGGTTCCTGCAGAGGCGGGGGTGGCACTAGATCTTCTGGTTCTGGGTTCCGTGGTGCCAAGGGAACATGGTAGCCTTGCGGGGGTGCACCGGTTTGCTTGCGGGCGGTCAGTCTGGTACGGGCCATCTACAAAGAAAACGACCAAGATTCGGTTAAGATCAGTTCTAAAAAAGGAGTTAAGAGAATTGAAAATAATGTAGGAACATAGGGTTGTAGTATAAACTTAAAGAAAAGAAAACTTTTAAAAACAGGAGGAAGAGAAGGAGGAAATCTTTAAATTTCGACCCGTACTAACTAGGCTTCCGTCCTACAGTCGACACGGCTCTGATACCAATCTGTCACACCCGGTTTTCAACGAACCAAAACCGTGCATACTATACATGCGCCAGGAACGAGTCTCACATGTATAGGACAAATTGTCATCACAGGACATGTCATAATATAACGTTTAACGATTACATCATAAGTATTATTACCATAATAGACACTTGTCTTTAACATAGAGTACGTAAAAGCAGAAGCGTAAACGGAAAGCAACTAGAGCCGCCACAGGGACGTCCACTGGAAGAGCGAAGAGCCTAGACTTCTTGATAATCCTCCGTATCTCCATTGACTGAGCAGCGGTTGGATTTGTCCCCCCAACAAGGAATAAACGGAAAAGAACAAGCGTGAGCACACAACTCGTACTCAACAAGTATAACAGAACCATGAGGCTCTAAGGTTAGCTGACTCCACTGCATTGCTTTTAATTGGTCAAATTTTATTAAAGCTATTTACTAAAGTGAGTAGAGAAACTTTTATCTCAAAGATATTGCATAGAAGAAATTAAGCATCATGGTTAACCAGGATTTTACCAAAAACCATCCATAACCCAACTAATCACATAAAGGATCTGGGCCGCTCATAACCGTGAGCACGGCTGATGCATCAGTTTTACACTCTCGAGAGGTTGCACATCTTTATCCACAAGTCGTGAGCTACGCTAGTGGTTCATCACATACCTTAGATGAGATGACTAGCAAGCCACACTACGAAGCCTTTACAAAGATTATGTTAGTAAGGTGTAACCGCTAAGGTTTCAGGTTATGCAACGGTGGAGCAAGCCTCAAGGGGAGAAGAACACATCACACTCAACCCAAGCAGCGCGAGGGCCACAGAAGCACACCTCCCCTCTTGCCCCGCAGGTAAGTTACTCCCAAACTAAAACAATCTAATTAATCAGCTAAGACCGTCCCATACCAGTCTTATGGTAGTGCTGTTGTCCCAGGTTGTCGCTTTGCGAACCGGTCCTTATGGAAAGTGGCTATGAGCAAAACCACTAAGCACAATGCTCATGCCCCCTAAACCAAGTTGCTAAAAAACAAATTTTAAATGAGACATGCACCACTCAAGCACACGGCACAGAGGGTCACGCTCAAACAATTAATTGCATAGATCCATTAATCAACATTAATTAAAAACATAGCATAGGTGTATGTTGGCGCAGCACCTAGCAAAAACTTAACCACATGCAACCCAAAAGGTTCACATTGAGATCAAAGTGGCTAATGTATCGTCCTTATAGGCATACAAGATCAACACATGCATATGCAATGAATTAAAGGTGATAGGTGTTGCTCATGTTATACTTGCCTTCCTCAAGGTGCTCTTGCTGCTGCTCACAAATGTCAAAAGGTGGCTCCTCGTTCACCTCAGACAGATCAACGTCTACTTACGTCCAAACGTCACACAAGCATCCATATACGAGCATACATGCAAACAATGGACAAAAGATAAGAAACAGTACACCAATACATCAAAACAGAACACAAAACTAGTTTAGAACTGTTCTACATATTACCACGGTCACGTGAGCGAAAGAATCGCCCAAAACGGAGTTAAAACGGAAAAGTTATGGCCAAAACAAGGTTCTAGGGACCTATTTATGAAGAAAACTCAAAATCTGGGCTGTTTTGGAAAAACCAGGGACCAATTCTGTAATTTCAGGAAAGATCCGAGGTCTAAAGCACAAAAACACGGCCTCTGGACTGCGGGTTCTATTTTTCAATAGCGCAGGGGCTAAAACATTAAAAACTCGGCCGATCTGTAATTATTTTTGAACTGGCGTGGACCGCGGGTTGATTTCGGAAAAACCGAGGGTCTCTTTAACAAAACAAACGGCGACGACCGCAGTTGACCGGTCACCATCTGGTCCGGACGGTCGGATCTAGATCTAACGGCCGAGGTGAGATCGGATCACGTTATAATCTCGTGCATCCGTTCTGGATCGGACGGCTGAGGTTGAAAGGCGAGGTTTCGCCGGCGGCGACAATCGGGGACGGCGGCGCATCGCCGGAGCTCACGATGCCCGGTGTTCCGGGGCGCGATTCGGGACCGGACCTAGCTAGAAAGCAAGACGGGACCACGGCGAAGCTCACCGTGGGGTTGTCGACGACCGGGAGCTGCCGGAGGATGGTCGGCGACGAGCGGAGGCGGCGGAGCGGCTCGGGGCTTCGCGGAGAGCTCGGTCGGAGCGTCCACGGGCGTCGAGAGCTAGCGGAACGGGGTCGCGAGGTCCTGCAGAGCACGGCGGAGGGGTTAGGGCGGCGGGAGCGCGACCACAGAGGGCGAATTGCACCTCGCCGGCGTTACTCACCTCGGACGGTGGCGGCGGAATTGAGCGGCTCGCGACGGCTAGGGCTCGATTGCGGCTGCTGGCGAGGTTGAGGGGGAAAGGGCGAAGCCCGGCGTGCTATTTATAGGACCGGAGCGGCTCGGAAGGGGGCGGCGCGGTAAGGAAGGCGGCGGCCGGAGTTTCCTTCGGCGTGCTATCTCGGGAAGGAAGGGAATCCTTCGATTCCTTTGGGGACTCGGTGCGCAGGAGAGCGGGGAACACGGGGAAGGCGGCGGGGGAAGCTCTCCTCCTCGGAGTTGGCCGGTGTAGAGAAGGAAAGGCGGCGGCCGAAAAAGGAAAGTCGCCGTCGCCCGAAATGGAAAGCCAGGAGGTTGGGGATGACAGGTGGGTCCCGCCTGTCAGCGGCTCGACGGGCGCGGGTCCGCCTGTCAGCGGCGCGAGGGAGAGAGGCGGCGCGCGGGAGACCGGCTGGGCCGCCTCGCCTGGGCCGGCTCGGGTGAGGGTGGCTGGTGGGCCGGCTCAGGGAGGTGGGCTGATTTCTTTTTTTTTCTTTTTCCTGCATTTTCCCTCTCTTTTCTATTTCTCTCTTTTCTTTTAAACTCAAAAGCAAACTATGAATTCAAATAAATTTGAATTCAAACCTTATGCCACTCATCAAATAAAAATATGCTCCAGCATGAATGCACAAACATGTTGACCTTAGGATATATTGCAATATTTAGTTCAAAAGATAATGAAAAATGCATACTAGGCACAATAAATCCTAGAAAATAAATAAAGCATATTGAATTTATTATAAAATGCTGGAAATTAAATTTAGGGTGTTACAGTTAAGTCATTGAGATTTAATGTAGCTTAAACATACCATGCTGGTCATTTGCTATCTGAAGGTAAAGTTGCACCTGCAGAACCCTTTTCTACTTGACCATGCCTCTCAATATTTGCCTCCTACATTTGTATTTAATCTCAACTATTTTGTTTTTATTGCATGCACATGTTACGTAAATTCTAATATTAATTTCTAATAATTTAGATACACAGTATATTTCAGTTGTATAATTAGCCATATTTTACATACAAATCTAATGTAGAAATTTGTAACTGTTGTCATGGGAAATCGGTTGGCAATCTTACCACGGCCAACACACGATGAGCCGGGATATGCGCTGCTGCAGTGGTCGTCTCTCCTGTGATGCCGCTTGACCAGCCCCGTGGTACGGGGGACGGTCCGGTTTGTGGTGGTCATGGGCGTGCCACCTAGCTTGATCTACTAGCCAGTGAGGTGGTCCGATGAGCGTTGCTATCGTTAGGGAATCGCCCTATGAAAGCACAACATAACCAAACGTTAAGCCGAATCGCTAGGATCGGCTTCCGATGGCCATGCCGATCGATTCATCTAGTGGACGAGTATCTTCTTGTTGATCAAAAGATCAAGCAGACAAAGTAACAAGAAGATGGCAAACCTGCCTAAGACCATGATCTAGACGATTAACTACTCCAAATTGATGAACTTTCAAATAAGTTCATCTAAAACAGAAAACACTTCTAGGATATGCAAAGAAAGGGTGCTAGGTGCACATCGATCTCTCAAGTTGCCGTATGCATATGTTGCAGTGCATGTCGGGGATTGTAGGAACCGGGCGAGCTATGTACGCCTAGTCGCATGATATCAACCTGTAGCATTACGCATGGATACAATTAGTGTTGCCGTAAATGGCAGTGTAACCATGTACACACCGTGTACACGCTACTCAATAGTCGAATGTGTTGGCCGTGTAGTCCGTTTAATCCTATTTAACCCCGTTCAATCCGTTTTTAGTCCATTTAATCGACTGTGTAGCCCGACTACTCGCAAACAATAGGTGACTAACTGTTTAGTGTTTCCGTTTAGGATAACCTTGGATACAATAGTAAATCGATAACAAGCAGACTAACTAGCAAACCTTGTCATAAAAAGAAGCTTCAATATGGGATCTACAATGATAGTCATAATACCAAATAGCCCTAACACAATATAATAGAGAACACGTTAGAGCAACATGTCGCTTACTTGGAAAAAAAACCTATGAATGGGGCGGCGATGCGCTGAAGGTTGGTTGGTGAGACATGCGCTGCTGGGAACGTATGTCATCGTGTTTATTCCAAATAAGAGGTTACATATGACACATTTGCATTGAACTATGTAAACCCTAGTTTTCTTTCTATCTACAATACATAGCCCATCGGGCTTAAACGATACAAGAGACCGCCTTTGAGCAGGCGGCCCATGAAGCACCTTAGCCAATCCTGCTTGGAGCCCGAATCGGCTAGGATTTGGCGGTAACAGTAGCACTATAATTCAACTACTACTTTACTGAGTTGTGAAATCAATGAGGAATTAATATAACATTTGAGTATTAGCATATATTTACATCTAAAAATAGTGTCCTAACATAGTACTAATGATTAATGAATATATTGTTTGAGTCAAATAACAGATATATTTTACCAACATGCAATCCTACATCACATTGTTTTACGCGTATAACTTCTTATGTGTTCTATGCACTAGCAACATGCATCTCTAATTTAGTTCATATATATAGAACTAACATATAAATTTGTGATACAACAAACATCGACAATATACCCTTTCAAGGGTTTCCTCAGTGTGTATAGAAGTTTGGCAATAAAAAATCACATCCCGATGGATTTGCCTATGAAATAATGATGACCATAGTTAATAGGACATTCTGGACTTGTAGCTAATGAAATTACAAGTTAAATATGTAGTCTATTACCTGCACACAATTTGGAAATGTCACATTAGTATTGGAGTCATGGTTCATATGAATATCATTATGCGGAAAGTGGGGGATAGATTGATCATGAACAACTTTGGCCACAACTTTGAACTGCCGCTTCCAGCACCATAGTTCGATTTGTACAAAGTAGCAAGCCTGATCGTGCAGCTCGACATGGAGGAACCACAGCAAAGCTTTGCAGGTGTCATGACAAGAGCCCAACGACGACGAGCCGAGCAGCGGCAACGAGAAGCTGACGAGGAAGCAGCAGCAGATCTATCCTGGACGCCCCACACGGCGACACCATCAAGTATAGATTCGGAACTATCAGATTTCCGATGGACGACAACCCAGCGCCATGGTACAGCAACAGCGTAGGTGGTGGAGGTTCATACCACCAACCGCCATATGCTCTTGAGTACTATGTGACATGCACGTCTTGTGGATTTGACAGGACTGTAGGACCTTCGGCATCAGCCTAGTTCAACACTAACAACATGGCGGGACTCAATTCCGCCATAGAGTGAATGAACGTGCAGGGTCAATATGACTCTCGGCTGTACCAACAGGTCGATACTATCAATTGACGCACCTCTGAGATGGACACTCGGCTACGTTCCAACACGAACATTCTCTGGGAAATCAGAGAATAGATGGAAGCCAACATCAACGATGCTAATGAGTTTCACAACAACAACAACTACTGCCAGAACCCGTACCTTCATTGAAGCTTGGGGGGATGGTAAACTGATGTGACGTGAGCACGGTTCCTCGACACTCCCTCGGTCCCCGTCTTAGAGTAAGACCCCCGATCATCGATCTCGCTCTCCCTTGCAGCAGTCCTAGCAGTACCGGTAGTCCCAGCAGTACTAGCAGTCCCAGCAGCAGTCTTACAACAACACCGATCGCACCAGCGAGATAAGTAAGCAATACTAATATTTATTTATATTTTCTTATTCAGTAAAAAAAAGTGTCAATAAAATAAACTCACACATTTGATATATTACCTTCATATGGAAATGATGAATACTTTCTCTATCGTGTTCTTGATTAGTTGTCTATGCACATACCATACTTAGTTTAATTTCGAGCTTGCGTGTATAAAAATGAGATCCTAACCTTTTACTCTGTGGATGTCATTTGCATAAACATTCTCTAAGTTGTTGTGAGAAATGATATTACTAATTATTAGGCCAGCTCTGCATTTTTCTAGTAAGATGAACATCTCAGAATATTCTTTTGAAAAATGAAAATAAAGTTCCCCTTCGGTTTTAAACACCTACCAGAGCCAAATACAATGAAATATCTGGGCCTAGCTTATAAGCTACTTAGTGTTGTTTTGAGTTTTGTTAAATTTTGAGTCTCATCGAATAGAATCATCACTATCTTGTGAATCCTTGGAGCAAAAATCCACCATCACACATGCATTTACCTACTCAGGGTATGCATCCATACATGTTCAAAAAAATACCTTCAGCCTTACTCCTTTCAAATCAAAATGAGAGAGAATATGGAGCCATCGAAAGAAAAATAAAAGCATGCTAGTCAAAGCATGGCAAAAAGAGAGAAAATATAGAAACGCTCCATATTCATACCCATCACGAAAGAAGAAGGAAGGGAAACAAGGAGATCCACCCATCCAACCACCAAATAAGCTCCAATGATGAATAAGATTAGCTAATGTAGTACATTTCTTTGGTCCAATATTTGGTTTTGCAAAATAAACAACCTAAGTAAGCTAAGTTTTTCCATCACCCTGAGCTCCACAAAAGCTTTAGTGTAGGAAAAATCTTGGCCATGCTTTTGGCCTTTTATGGTGAGGATACACTTTTGAGCGATTGAGAGTACCTCTGGATAAACTTGTTTTTACTTTGAAAATCTTTAAAAACACCTGAGATAGGAATCCAGAAAGAAATGTTTAGAGATGTAGTCTGCAACAAAGTCATTTTTTTTCTGCACCACCCAAGACATTGTAAGTCAAAAAGATGCACCGCAGGTATAAGAAAAGGTAATCTTTGCATACACTATGGCTCGAGATAAAAGCATGGGTGTCGGTTATGTATAGCTCCTTCTCTTTAACATTGATATTGCAGCAACTCCTGATCCATAACCCATCTTGGCTTTACTCGAGGACGAGCAAAGGTCTAAGCTTGGGAGGGTGTTGACGATCGTTATTGCACTATCTTCGACTGCCAACTATACATGAACATGAAGGAAAATATATCAAAGTGTAGACTAAACCCTTGCTACTGACAAAATTCCACGAGTTGTGTGGAATATTTGGTTGCAGGTGCATGATCAGCAGAAAATATTTAAAATTGGCTAAGTCAGAAAGAAGCCCTAGCCGCCCGGCCCTCCCCCTTGGCTACCTGGCCAATGAATGTGACCAAATCACTCCATCTTCGACCTGCATGCACATAAAAGACATGTCAACGCAACTCCAAGGTGTAGACAACGAAAGCAACATGCAAAGCAATGGAAGACCCACCACTTCATCGATCCAACACTTAGATTGGTGAAATCAGCAATGCAGGGCACTTCAATCCTGCGGCTAAGGAAGAAACACAAGTGAAGATCCAATGATCCGGAAGAAAGCACATGTTTTAATTACAACCGACCTCTAACCACCTTAGGGAGTCAATATGGATCGTTGGATGAAGAGAGGTGGTGGATCCAATGGTTGGCCAGGCCGCCCGGCCTTGGGTGGGGCCGCTTGGTGTCCCTACCTAGCTGCTTGGCCTGCCACCTTCCCCATTGTAACCTGCCTTACCTTTCCACACCGACCTACTCCATGTATAAATACCCCTCTTGCTTGAGTGGGTATAAATAGATCCCTAGGCCTCACTTGTGAAGTGTGGAAGTCGAGTGAAACACACCATCGTCTTAGTCTTGTAGCAGTAGGTTAGTCCTGGAAGTTAGAGTTGAGTCTGAGCTTTTGCCTCAGGGATTTTGGAGTTAGCTTTGAGTCTTGGTAAAGCTCTTGTATCTTTCCTATCTTTTGTACCTTTGCTACTCTAGTATAATATAATTCATTAATTATACTTCAGTTATACTTTACTCTATTTCTTACACTTGTCCAGTGTGGTGTAGCTTATTGCATACTAGACCAAGGCTTATGTTTGTGTTGTCTTTAAGATCTTTGAATCTTGCTAGACTCGCCGGTGTTATGAACTTCCCTTAAGCTTTGATCTAAGGCCAAGTTAGTTCTCACCCTCTGATCAAGGAAGAACTTTAGTGATCAAGTTCTCACTTGATCACTAGTTTAGCGTGCCATCTTACCCACACAGATTTAGGTTGGTAGCCCCTATTGGTGACAGCATTAGGGAGCCTCTGTAATTCCGACCCCATCATTTGGTAAGCCCATAGGCATTAGCCAGTTGCTGTTCTGTTGGCCAACTATCTATCCCTAGTGCCTCCTCGGTGAAGTCTGGAATTTCGCTCGATGCAAGACCCTAGTTCGTATTCGATTAACTTAGTTCAACCGCGAATACTCCTATGCAGCAGTTAAGAAATAGAGTTTGGATATCTTAACCTCGCTCGTTGTCCTCCTAGATAGCTTTCCTATGTTTTGCCGATAGCTTTGGTCCCTGTTCACTCAGTCCACCATACACCTATCTTGTTTACCTTACCCGCGTTGTAAGAATAGTTGGTAGTTATTATTTTACAGTATTGCTTAAAGTTTGAACATATCATTCCACCTATTTGCCTTTGCTTCCCTGAGGATTTTTACGATACTCGGAATACTCTGGCTGAAAAAGCTATAGCGAATCTCTGTGCGTTTGCAGAGTAAAATCTGTTACACTAAGGGACATCGTGCCTCCGACTAGCCGCCTCCCTACCTCAACCTCTGCCCCACCCGTCGCCTGCCTCCTCCTCCTGCCCGACTCGCGGCTATGAGTACGCAAATCGTTGTGCCTATGGGTGATGTGGGACTATAGTTTGCATCTACATACAGACTGGTAGACTGTGGGCACACCCAAGATCATGCAGGTAGACGTGGGTACGCTCGGGATTTCGCAGTGATGAAGAACGGTGGAAGAAGCAACGCGCCCGGCCAGGTCCACGGCAGGAACTCAAGTTCCATCGTGGTAACCTTGTTTTTGGTGGCCTTGTCCCCTGGTTGTAGGGACATGGTAGATGTGCTAATATCTCTTAGGGTAAAAACTATTTTGGGTCTCTAGCATTTATGCCCTCATTTGGAGTCCAATAGTGATTTTGCCCTAACTTTTTATCTTTGTGAATTTACCCCTATGTTTCTAAATAGAAGATAAAGTTTACCCCTATTCAATTAACACTTCTTAATAGTACCAATTCTAGTGCCAAAAGACCATTATGACCATATGATTAGTAATGGATTGTGGCAATACCCCTAATCGTGCCGCCGCCAGCAGATCACGCCCAAGCAACTATGCTGCCACCACCAGGTCTCCCTATGCCGCGCCGCGCCATGCCCAGGTTTTCACTAGTGGGACTCCAGTGGGTTGTGGGTAAAAGGATAAGGGGTATTCTAGTTTATTCCCTTATTCCGAAAGGTTTTTCTATTTGTTTTAAATGGTGTAGTCCAGCTGCATCTAACATAGTTAGAAATAGGGGTAAACAGAGTCTTCATTATGAAAACATAGGTGTAAAATCACAATTTTTTAAAAATGAGGGTAAAACACTATTAGAGTTTCTAGTAGGGGTATGAACACCAATCTCCCAACTATTTTTTTTACTAACTAGCAATTTGTAGTATGTAGTTTAGAAGATGAGATAAGGTTAAGATAATTGTCTAAGCAATGTCTTTACATAATTCTAAATAGAATTTTATAAAAGAGGAGTATCTCAATTCTTTAGAAATCTTCTAAAGCGCCACATGAAGTTTCTTTACATCATATTAGGGCATACTCGCTTGGATAGATAATAAACTATCAAGTGTCTCAGTTAGAGGTTTTTGTTGTAGTGGAATAAAGTCCCGAAAGAAAATGTAATGCCAAGTAAGTTCCTCGATGGCCCACAAAATTAAGTCCAAAAAATTGAAATCCTCGGCAGAAAGTAAATTCATGGACATATTTTAATTTTGTGAGCCCATCCATGAATTTAATCAAATTCATGAGGCGGCCATGAATCTTTTCGATGCCTAAATTGGTACACCCCACTACACCTTTTTTTTAGACATGCATGAAGCCTTGTCATCTCAAGACCACACTAAGTTGAATGAAACATCATCATCCACCGAGCCCTATAACTACACCATTTTGCTAGACATGCATGGAACTATGTCATCTCAAGACCCCACTAAGTTGAATGACACATAACCATCCACTCATCGTCCACTGAGCCCTATATTTATATCTTCCAGTGATCTTCGATGGCTTCATGCATGCCATGTTTTTCTATGGCGTACAAATAGAGTATCACTTAAATTCCCACAGCAATGCGTAGGGGATTCATCTAGTTTAATTAAATTCATGGGTTTTGTTCCTAAGCTCACGAATTTAACTAAATTCATGGATTTTACGTTGCGACCAATGGATTTTGTACTTAAATTTCAAGGTTTTTGTGGCCTCTTCTGTGTCGGTTAAGGCTTGTTCGTTGTTCATGCTAGCATCAACATTTACTTTTACTAGAATGAATAGCTGGACGAAGTCCCTCTCATTTACGACAAAGGATTGAATCGCGTTTCTGCTCACTGGTAGGTGGAGGTTGTCTTGGGGGAGCTTGGTACTCATGAGGACTGGATTGGTATGCCAGTTACCGCCCATGGAGATTGGGGGCACAACCCAGGTGTCAGGCAGCTTGCGATTTAGACTTTGGCAGTGGGTGGGATGGGGTTGACATGTGTGCGAAAGCTTCAGGTGACTAAGCATATATCGTGCGATTTGTAATACTTTCGGAAGTTAAAAGTTGATTCGAATTGCTTTGGCTCGCCAGATGTCGAGCATGTTTATCACTGATGTTCACCATAGATGTTTTCATGGATTATGGTAAATGCAAGTTATTCAATATGCTATTTTATACATGCTTTTACATATTGCAATATGTTCGTTCACATTGTGTTGTTCTAGTTGCTAGTTGCAAAACTTGGAATGATAGTTATGTTGGATTACTTAAGCATAATAATCACATTGGATTACTTAAGATTATGCTTATGCTTTTGAAAATAAAACCTAAAAGTGAAGGACTCACTTTTAGTAAGTTTATGCGGGTTAGAAGTCAGTAAATCCACATAAAACCATGCATACCCTTAAATAAGTCAGGCACATAAGACCCATGGGTGTGTCCTACCGAGTACCCCACGTACCAATGTTGTTGTTGATATCTTTTAGGTGCTTGTGTGATCGAGAATGACAATGGTGGGCTTAATGTCATGTCTCGGTATTTTATTTCCATTGCATTTTGTCATACTTCTAATATATATTCCGTTGTGAGTTTATTTTGAACACTACTTCAATACGGTGGTATATTATTTGAGAAAGGTTTTGTATAAAAATCAAACTATGTTTGTATGAAATGATGAGTTGTTGTAATTATCATGGCTTATTTTTGAGTTTGATGTGCATGATACCGGTCTGTGGAAGAATTTGGGTAAATGCAGGGTCCTTTTCGGGGCACCCGATGGATGAGTGGGATTATGCTATTTCAAGTGTATTGCAAGTTAATGGATGACATATGTGCTTGAACCAGGTTAAATCGAAGGTTTCACCACACATGTTACTTCTTCAATTACGGATAAAGTAACTTTTAAAGTTACTTCTTAAAAAACTTAGCTTTTTATGCATCAGATGTTATTTTTACTACATTTTTTGTGCATATGTTCGACAATCCATATGCCCCACCGCTCCGCATTGGATTGACCTTCTTGGAGACTGATTTTCTCCTTTTTTTTTTCTTCGCATGATGGAATGCGAATGTATTTTGGCTATGTCTGTCTAGTTATTTTGGTGTGGAGATTTTATTCATCTTCCATGCAATATTTGAAGTTGATTCTTAGAAAGAATTACATGAACCTCTAACCAAGAAAATTCAGTTAAATCTGATTCTACGTAATTAATTTCTAACTAAATCTTATTTTTAGAATCTTTTTCTTGGAACATGTTTCAATTCCAGGGATCCAAATAAGTTGCAGATGTTCTCTCTGTTAGTATAATCCTTGTGCTACTATATATAATATGTATTAGTTTAGTATTACTGCTTGCTGATATGTAAGTTGGTTCTTGTATTCTTAGGCAGTAAGTAGTAGTAGTACATCAGCTGTCTGACATTGATCTGCGCCATCATTTCATCAGGGACTGCATGGAGGAAGGAAGCATCAGTGCCAGCTACATCACCACTAGTGACCAACTAGCTGACATACTGACCAAATCACTACGGCGAGTCAAGTTCCAAAAATTGTGTGTAAGGATTGGAATGGTCAGAATCAGTCCCAAGTAAGAAGAACAAGAATTTGGGAGAGAATTGTTAGTATAATCCATGTGCTACTACATATAGTCTGTATTAGTTTAGTATTACTGCTTGCCGACATGTAAGTCAGTTCTTGTATTCTTATGCATTAAGTAGTAGTAGTAGATCAGCTCTCTGACAGCATGTAAAGGTAGCAGCAGCTAATCTTCACCAGCAGTACTAGTCAATTTCATTTTTTATGTTGAATAACAGCAGTAGAAGTCGTAGTCGGTTTGCTTACAAACCAACCTACCATGTAATATAAATATGTTTGCATATCTGCAATAGAAAGCAGGTTTAGCAGTTTCAAACTAGAGTGCATATCTCTGTTGCAGCACGATAAGAGAGATTTCTCCAGCCACTTCCCAGTCCCATTTCCAACAAATGGTACCAGACCAAGGGTATGAAGATCCATGGCATCATCGGCTCCACCTGAAAATGGCGGTGTTGGTCAGTGGCAACATCGCCACCATTCCCCTTTTGTACCCAGGCGCGGACGACGCCGGCATGAGGCAGAAGTTGTTGTCCAGCGCGTCGTGAAGGAGTTTGTTGGCAGCACCATTTCCGCAGCTGACCAGGGACAACTATGAAGACTAGAGTCTCCTCATGCGAGTGAAGCTAGAAGCTCGCGGCCTATGGGATGCGGTTGAGCATGGAGATGCTGACCGGCAGGAGGACAACATGGCGTTTGACGCCATTCTGTCCCCTGTGCCACATGAGATGCATAGGACGCTGGCTGTGAAGAGGTCCTCCAAGGAAGCTTGGGAGGCAATCAAGGCCATCCATGTTAGCTCTGAACGCACATGGAAGACGACGGTGTAGCAGCTCCGCAGAGATTGGGAGCTGCTCTCCTTCCGTGATGGCGAGCGAGTCAACGATTTTGCACTCCGCCTCACTGGTATGATGAGCTCACTCAACCTGTATGGTGAGCAAATCTCCGAGCAGTGCACAATTGAGAAGCTGCTTCGAGTTGTCCCCAAGCAGTACAAGCAGGTTGCAATTGCGATTGATACCCTGCTCGACACGGCTGACCTCTCTATCGAAGAGGTAACTGGACGGCTCAAGGCAGTTGATGACCATGAGGAGGTTTTGCCACCCGCATCATCCAAGCACCCGCTCCTATCTGGTGGCAAACTCTACTTCACCTGTGGAGTAGTGGCTAGCACAAATGAAGCAGAAGCAAGTAGGCGAAGGAGGGTCCAAGGTGCCTAAGCCAGGCGACAGTGGACGGCGTCATTGGCATGGCACATGGAAGAAGCAAGAACGTGGCCCAGCAGCCACAGAGGAACCAAAGGATCACGGACAGTAGGAGAAGTGTCGCAACTACGACTTCTATGGGCATTGGTCAAAGGATTGCCATAAGCCCAAGTGAGCGCAGGCCAACCTTACACAGGTGGATGAAGAAGAGGATGAGCCCAGCGCTTCTCATGGCACAAGCCTATGCACTCTCTACTGCACCAGCACCTGCACAAGAAGACCTGTGCGCATTCTCTGCTGCACCAGTACCTATGCAAGAAGGCATGTGTGCACTCTCTACTGCACCAGCACTTGTGCAAGCAGGTGTGCACCTCGATGAGCCACGAGCAGCTCGTGTTCCTTGGTGCCACAGAGTCCAAAAGCCAAGCAACTCGAGGGGTGGTACTTGGACACAAGGGGCTACCAACCATATGACTTGTTGTGGTGACGTACTGCTCCAACCTTGACCGGTCGGTGCAGGGCAATGTTAATTTCAGCGATGTCTCGGTCATCGACATCTGCGGCATCGGCACCATCATCTTCTCCGGCAAGAATGGCGAGCACAAGGTCCTGGGCGGTATCTACTAGATCCCACGCTTAAGGAATTCAATTCTCAGCATGGACAACTCGATAAAGGTGGCTCACAAGTGGAGATTGAGAAAGGCGTGCTCCGCATCTAGGATCGACAACACCAACTCCTCGTACGTGTTCCATTTTGTTGAAATCGACTATATGTCCTCCCACTTCACGTAGCCCAGCCAATCTACCTCGTTGCGTGTCAGGACGATGATGGTTGGCGTTGGTATGAACGCTACGGGCACCTAAACTTTGAGCTTGTCCATAGCGACATATGCGGGCCAATCTCACCTGCAACACCTGGTGGCTGCCGGTTCTTCTTGCTGTTGGTGGATGACGCCACCCGGTACATGTGGGTGGTGTCCCTGGTAGCCAAGTCCAATACTCCAAAACTATCAAGCGTGTCCAAGCTGCTGTAGAAACCAAGTCTGGGTACAAGCTTAGAGTCTTCTGCACCGACAATGGTGGAGAATTTATATCGCTAGAGTTTGCTACCTATTGTGCTGACGAAGGGATCCAATGCCACTATACTGGGCCTTACTTGATGCAGCAAAATAGTGTGGTTGGGCAAAGAAACCAGATCGTCATGGCCATGGCGTAGGCTTTGCTGAAGCAAAAAAACATGTCAGCGGAGTTCAGGGGGGAGGCGGGAGGCAGTGACCACTGCTGTGTTTCTACTTAACTACGCCCCCACCAAGTCACTTGCTGGCAAGACCCCGTATGAGGCATGGCATGGCTGCAAGCCTGTTGTGCATTATCTACGCACCTTCGGCTGCCTAGCATACATCAAGGAGTAAGGGCAGCTGCATAAACTTGACAATCCTAGCTCACCCACTGTTTTCATCGGCTATGAAATTGGTGTGAAGGCCTACTTGGCTGCTTGATCCTGTCACACGATGCGTGCGCATCTCACGTGACATGGTCTTTGACGAGGATTGTGGCAGGGACTGGAAGGTGGACAACACTGAGCATGGTTTCAATGGTGGCAGTAGTGAGTTCTTCATCAAGCACATTTATGCATCCACCAAGTCCAGCACTTGAAGTCATGGCATCCACTGCTGTTCCAGAATAGAGAACGCCATCCCCTGCACCAACAACTCCCTCTTTCGCTCCAACAGTAAGCATTGTCCATACTAACTCAGCGCCCACATCACCCATCGTCACCACAGCAACAACACCAGCTTTGCCGGAATTCGTCACACCAAGGGAGAACGACGATGGGCAGCTGGATGAAGCACATGGTGATTCCCCGATCCGCCACCGCACCATCGACAATCTAATCGGGGATGAACCGCTGCTGCCCGAGCTTTCATAATATGAGCTTGATGCTGAGCTGTACTTGGAAAGCATGGGGGAGCCATGTTCATTTGCTGAAGCAGAGCAAGATGCAGCATGGTGCATAGCGATGCAAGAGGAATCGACGCCGTCGAGCGAAACAAGACTTGGGAGCTAGTTGATTTACCTCTTGGTCACCATCCAATCACTCTTAAATGGGTGTTCAAGCTGAAGAAGAATCAAGCTGGAGAGGTGATCAAGCATAAGGCAAGGCTGGTCATGCGTGGTTTGGTCCAGCAGGCCGGCATCGACTTTGATGAAGTCTTTGCACCTGTTGTGCGGATGGAAACCATCTGCCTGCGGCTTTCCCTTGCTATCCAAGAGGGGTTCAGATGGACGTGAAGTCCGCATTCCTCAATGAGGACTTGAAGGAGGAGGTCTATGTGTGGCAACCGCCCGGCTATGTTGTTGCTGGCAAGGATGACAAGGTCCTGCAGTTGTGCAAGGCACTCTACGGCCTGCGTCAGGCACTGCGAGCCTTGAACGTGAAGTTGGACCAGACGTTGAAGACACTAGGCTTCCCATGAACATGCTGTCTATCGGCGTGGCCAGTGGCAACTCAACTCTGCTGGTCGGCGTGTATGTGGATGATCTAGTGATCACCGGAGCATCACTGCAAGGGGTGGAGGCGTTCAAAGCTGAAATGAAGGTGGCCTTCCACATGAGTTACCTTGGTCTCCTCAGCTTCTACCTAGGCATAGAGGTGCGCCATGACAGCAGCACCATTGCACTGTGCCAAACTCACTATGCCGAGCACATCCTCAAGTTAGCAGGCATGGGCATGGCTCATATGTCGATGGAGTAGAGGCTCTGGCTTAGTCATGACAGCACAACAGAAGTAGTGGACACGACACACTACCGGCACATCATTGGAAGTCTACGCTACCTTGTCCATACACGGCTTGACTTGGCATTTGCCATTGGGTTTCTCAGTCGGTTCATGGAACGTCCAAGAGAAGAACACCTTCAAGAAGTGCATTCTTCGCTACATTGTTGGCACCCTCAACTACGGTCTGCGCTATGGGTGACGAACTGGAGATGTACGGCTAGTTGGCTACTATGATAGCGACTTGGCTGGTGACATTGATACAAGGAAGAGCACCAGCGGCACACTATTCTTTCTCGGCGATTGCTTGATCAGCTGGCAATCAGTCAAGCAACGAGTGGTGGCTCTATCATCTTGTGAGCAGAATATGTAGCCGCCACCACTGCTGCAACACAATCACCGGGGCTAGCTCGGCTTCTTGGTGATCTTCTTGGAAGGAAAGCTGAGAAAGTTGAGCAAGGTAGACAACAAGTCTGCCTTGGCACTAGCTAAGAACACCACGTTCCATGAAAGAAGCAAGCACATTGATCTGTGCCATCATTTCATCAGGGACAGCATGGAGGAAGGAAGCAACAGTGCCAGCTACATCACCAGTACTGACCAACTAGCTGACATACTGACCAAATCACTAGGGCGAGTCAAGTTCCAAAAATTGTGTGCAAGGATTGGAATGGTCAGAATCAGTCCCAAGTAAGAAGCACAAGAATTAGGGGGAGAATTGTTAGTATAATCTCTGTGCTACTATATATATATATATATATATATATATATTATGTATTAGTTTTGTATTACTGCTTGCCGACATGTAAGTCGGTTCTTGTATTCTTTGGCAGTAAGTAGTAGTAGATCAGCTCTCTGACAGCCTGTAAAGGTAGCAGCAGCTAATGTTCACCAGCAGTAGTAGTCAATTTCGTTTTTTATGTTGAATAACAGCAGTAGAAGTAGTAGTCGGTTGGCTTACAAACCAACCTACCATGTACTATAAATATGTTTGCATATCTGCAATAGAAAGCAGCTTTAGCAGTTTCAAACTAGACTGCATATCTCTGTTGCAGCGTGAGCAAGAGATATTTCTATAGCCATTTCCTAGTCCCACTTCCAACACTCTCCTCACACGTGACTCTTGGTATCCAAGTCGCTTTCACTGTCGCTTTCACAGAATACGTAGCTAGTTTGGGGTAAAGGAATTGGTTTGTTTCCATACCGCCAAATGGAAAAGTAACATGAATTGCTAGGCTCATCACGGTCAGATTAAAAAATATGGCTAGTGTCACTAAAATGTGGATATAGATGTAGAAAATGCAGTTCACGTATTGTAAACATGACGGAGTTTGAAATATAGATATTTACAGGTTGTATGTTGTGTGTTGAAGCTGGTGTCACCAGGCCGTGCAAAATATGGAGTTTGAACTGCAGACGGCGTTTGGCAAAAATCGAGGTCAATAAAGCACCAGCAGGGGTTGAACAGTGCACATCGATCGCCCTGATCAGAAGTACATCACCCCGATTGATGCTTGGTCGCCATGCTCAGTAATGAAATTGCAGCCCAGTAGTAGCCCAGCAAACATGCCTTCTTCCCGGAGAACCCTATGTGCAGTAGCCCCCTCCTCAGCCGCCGCTAACTTCCCCACTCGTCACCATGCCGACGCAAGTGCCAACAGAGGGATTGACACAGCGAGGTGCTGGGCTATCGCCATCCAGCCGGTGGCCTGTGTCAGGAAGGAGGCGCCGATGGCTCTTATACGATGGGACAGCACTACAGCAGCAGTGGGAGGAAACTACTGGCTGGCCGGCTTGGGCTCTGTCAACCCGTCGGCCATCAGCATTCACCGTCCTCGACTGCGGCTTGGTTGAACGGATGATGGCATTGTTTTCATGTTTTGATTTGGATCTGTTCTCAGCATTCCCCTTTTGGTTGCTTGATTTTGCCATTGTTCCTTTTTCTTTTCTTTTACATCTCCTTGTCCAAGGCTTGCCAGATCTATGGGTGTTTTTCTTGCCTGATGAATTCCCTTGCCCATTGAACCTTGCTAAGTTTGTCACGACGTACTCAAGGCTCAAGCTTGTTGAACGGCTGTCAGTATGCTCAGCTTGAGTTTCAATTTGGCACTATACAATTTGATTTGAGACGTCGTATACAGATTCGGTGGAGTGTTTTTTTCATTGGGTCCAGGAGGATTCTTCATGTGTGGAGTTTTCTTCTCTTATTGGATAAGAACTTCCAACGTTACACGGCCAAAAAGGATTCGAAACATAACGCTTCACGCTTCGCACGATGGATGAGTTCTATACAGTATGCAGACACAGATAGGGGGTGTGCATTTGGTCTGACGGAAAACTTCGGTTCGGTTCTTTGGTTTTTACAAAACTTCAGTCATCTGAAACCTAGAATTGAATTTGCATCTAGAAATCATAGCATGAATCAATCCCATAGAGTCTTGTACATATCTAGCCTAATCCTACTGATGTTTGGAACCACTTGCACTGCAAGATGCTATTGATGTAGCCGTCGTTCTTGGATTCGGCGACGACGGTGAGGGGATAGTAGAAGGCTGGAAGATAGGAAGGGGACATGCGGCCGACGGGCATACGGCCTGCGGGTGTGGGGCTAGGGAGGCGGCGCGGTGCAGCTTGTGCCGCGATGCCGGTGGTGTGCCGGAGCTTCTAGTTGGTGGGGTGGCTTGTGAGATCCGCCGATGCGCCGAGCGGACAAGCCACTGAAACGAACAGTGAGGTGCCGGCGCGCTGCCCGACAAGGGCAAGGAGGGACAGGGAGGTGCTGGCAGGAAGGAGCGCTTTGCGGGTGGCGGCTGCGGCCTGTGGATGTTGGGAGTGCGGAGCCTAGGATGCTGGGACTAGAAGTGGCTGAGCGAGGGGGGAGGAGGTTATATATGTAGGGGTACATAGGTTGTGTTGATTATAGTGGGCCCCGATGGGCAATAGGCTATTGGGCTTTTAGAATTTCGGTTTTATCAGTTCGAAATACCCTCGGTTAGTTCCGTTATTTGAACCCTGGGATCGAAATTGATTTTGGTTTCCTCGGTTTCGGTCACTTCAGTTTTAGTTCGGTTATCTCGTTCGGTTCTTTGTTTCGTTATTTTTGCCCATCCATAGACACAGACATGACTGCCCAATTGGGCTCGGCTGGAGTTTGATGCACATAGATAGAAATAGGTGGATGGAATTTGGTTGTCAGGAAGAAATCTCCTCTCTAATTTATTATTAGATAAAGATATAGATATAGATGGGATTCTATATAGACATTGTTCGTCTAAACGGTCGTTTAGCCTATTTAAATACCGTTTAAACGCTAAACAGTGGCAGACCGTTTTCGTTTAATTGGCCATTTACACCATTTAAACCCGTTTAAACAGCTGTTTAGCACTGAATAATGGCTAAACAGCAGATGACCGACTATTTACTGTTTAGCGTTTAGACTAACACTGCATATAGATGTAGATAGGTATAGATATGGATATGAATAAAAATATAATATAAGGAAATAGATGTTTACAGGTTGCACGCCCACGTGGTCAATAACGCACCTGCAGGGGTGTAATTTTAACTTGTTCCTTTCGAATTCAACATTGGATCGTACACACCGATCACCCGGATCAGAAGTACATCACCCAGAATGACAACTCTTGGTCGCCATGCTCTGTGGCGGAATGCTCTGCTCGTTCCTGAAGAAGTCGGTTGGATCCACCGCTGCCTTCACCGCCGCGAGCCTCCGGAAGTTGCCAGCGAAATACTTGTCGCCCCACACTTCGCCGCTGTCGAACGTGGTGATGTCGTCCACCACCACGTTCTGGCCGATGTCCAGGTCCCGGTAGTTCACGTACGCCTCCCTCGGGTTCTTGCTCACGTACTGCCCCATGAACTCGTACAAGTTGCTGATCCATCTCGTCGCGGCCGAGCCGTCGCTCCCCGTTGGCCAGAGGGCGATGTACTGGATGTTGTACAGCACGCCACTCCGGTGCGGGTACGGTGTCGCCCCAGCCGGGACGGCGCCGATGAACCCGCCGTGGGGCTCCAGGATGATCATCCCAGCGCCGTTCATGGTGAGCCACGGGAAGATGCTCTTCCACGCCTCCTTGGGGATGGCACGCCGGACGTAGTCGGACTTGTTCTTGGTGAAGGTGCTCAAGCTGGTGCCGCGGCTGAGGAGCGATTCGACCGGCACGTTGAGGTTCCAGGTGTTGAAGAAGACCGCCGACTGCAGCCAGGTCATCTCGAGGCAGTCGCCGCTCGTCATGCCGAGCTCCGGGAAGAAGGTGCTCAGCACCGGCACGAGGTCGCTGCACCTACCAAGGTACAGGGACTGGAACGTGGCTTGCTGTCCCTGGACGATGACCCTGATGGTGATGTCGTTGGGGAGGGTCGGCCCGACGTCTTGCCACTTGGAGAGGACATCGATGGCACCCTGGTCCACTGACCTGACGATGTTGAACGCCGTCACCGTCGACGGGACCTTGACGAGGCTCACCTTCCACGACACCACGATGCCGAAGCTCTCGCCACCGCCGCCTCGGATGGCCCAGAAGAGGTCCTCCCCCATGGTGGCCCTGTTGAGGAGGTCGCCGTCGGTGTTCACAAGGCTGGCGTCGATGACGTTGTCGATGGAGAGGCCGAACCGGCGCATCATCATGCCGATCCCGCCGCCGCTGAAGTGGCCGCCCACGCCGATGGTCGGGCAGATGCCGGCCGAGAACGCGACCTCCGGGTTGTTCTTCGCGATCTTGTAGTAGAGCTCCCCGAGCGTGGCGCCGGAGTCCACCCACGCGGTGGACATCGGCCCCGCCGCCGCGTCGGCGCTCACGGTGATGGAGCGGAGGTTGGCGAGGTCGACGACCCCGAAAACCTCGTCAGCCCGCACGGACCGGTACGAGAGGCCCTCGTAGTCGTGCCCGCCGCTGCGCACGCGGAGGTGCACGCCATTGGCACGGCCACAGCGCACGGCGGCCTGCACGTGGGAGACGTCGGTGGGCGTCACAATGACGAGCGGCCTCACCGTGGTGTTGGTGAACAACCGGGGGTTCCTGATGGAGGATACCAGCACGTCGGTGAAGTTGATCGCGCCCTGCGTGTAGATGAGCCCGCTCGGAATGTTCTCCCACAGGCACTGGAGGAAGCCATCGGAGGTAGCTGATGAGAGACTGGGAAGGCAACAAGAAGAGAGGCTAAGGATGAACACTAGTGATACTAAGGCTCTGGACATTGTCATCGTTGCTTCCTGCGATGACAATACAACACCTTGCGCTTTTCATTACTGGTACTCGAAGCTTATTATATAGGAGTAGACATGGATGGTTTAGACTTTAGAGGCAAGATGCGGACGGAGCGAGACGTCACGGTCAACTATTCCGACGGTCGCAAGGGATCGACTTGCCTAGTTGCCTGCAGAATGCCTCGAACATGGCGAAGGTCGGTTTAATGAGGTTTAATTACGTCTTCGGATCTGGTTCAGGAACCGGTGATATCGTCGAGTTTTCATTGGCTCTTACTGCGTTGTTTAGTGCCACACATGAATTCTGCCGTTTGCAGCAGTGTGCCAAGTGTCGATGACAGTATAAAGTATAGTATCATAAATTGCTTCATACTCCCTCCATCCTAAAAAACTCGTGACATGTCTTGATTTCAAGTGCACAGGTAAATTGTTTATCTTATTCAAAAAAATTTACAAATTTTATTTATCTTTTTACAATTATGTTTGTAATCATATTACAAACGTAATTATAAAAAAATAAAGAATATTTATAAATATTTTTTGAATAAGACGAAGGATTTATCGTGCACTGAAATTGAAATAGGCGAAGTATTTTGAGACGGAGGGAGTACTCTCTGCAGCGGAATTAAATGTTAGATATGCGCGAGAGTATCAATTATGGGCCACTTAGGATGAAGAGAGATAGACATAGTTTCATGAGGGGTGGAAGAGTTTCATCTAGTCTTCACGTTTACCTAGTTTCTATCTGATGTGGCACAGTTGGAAGAGCGTGCAATGAAATCTCGATTGGGAATGGCCTTAGATGATTTATTTTTCAATGCATATGATCCAGTGCCCAAGTTATATCTTCTTTAAGATACACTTTTTTCTCTCCTCTCTTAACTCCTTGACACATTAGGCTATTCCCAGTGCAAAATACAGTATTAAAAAATACCACATAGGATAAAATGTATAATATTGATATGAAGCAGCAACCTTCACAATGCATATTATCATACATAATGTTCAAAGTAATTAATTAGGGTGATGTTCATGTCTATGAAAGTGGATCCATGGTATTAGATTTTGTGCTTTCTTCTCTCTCCTATTAAATGTTGTGTCACATCAGCTTGAAATTCTACGTGGCATCTCATTGATTAGTATAATACTACCCACTAGGAATAGCCTTAGCAAAAATGCTTATGTGGTGTGCATTAAATTTACACGTTACAGTACACTAGGAATAACCTTAATAATCTGGGTATTCCAAGTGCAAGTTTGATTTTTATTAAATGAGGTGGCATGCATGTTAGTGTTTTTTATGATGTGGCAAGTAGTTAATAAAAAAAAGATAAAATGTGTTTTATATGGATAAAACTTTGTGTACAGTGGTTCTAAAATTGATTTATGTCTTGTATGCATGTAACCTATGAAAAATCCCACGAAATAAAACTATGCATTGTAAGTGATTGTTTCAACTATAATTTTAATCATCCCTTCTTGCTTATAAAAATCTACCAACAAAAAAAAAATATAAATCTTCCACTAACAATGGTATCGTAGAGTAGCGATCGTTCTCTTGTACTCTGTTGGTTCCTACATATAGCTATTTATAACATAGCATAGTCATATTTGAGCCAAACTAGTCTAACAACTGCTGGGTAAGAATATTGATAAATATATAAGCAATACAATTTTGATGCAAATTTAGTTCATATAATTAATTCAAATTACTCATCTTTGCACACTCCCAACTATATGCTATATTGGTTGTGATAAAATAATGATTTACTACATATATGTTCTTCCATCCTTTCCATATTTCATCATTACACCTCACCTTGGCATCTTGTGTGTGTGCGCGCATATATGCATACCTACTTGTCCTGCATGGTAACACACAACATATGTTTAATTGAAATTAATAATTTGTGTATTGCCAGCAGCACTGGTGGGTAATTTAGAAACATTTTTGTATATGTACTTTGTATTTTCCAGCCTTTTGTTATGATATTAGTTTCTAAAAAATAATCTATATGTAGATTTGATAGACATGTTGTATAGATATGTTGTGTCATGCATATTGTCTATGAAACTGCACTGAAATGATGAAACTATCCATTGTGAGATGTTGTTTCAACCATGATTTTTCAATCCCTTCTTGATTATATGGCATATTGGAAACACAAATATGAAACCTTCCAGCGAGAATGGCATTAGACCGTACTTTATATATAATAATGTCAATGTTGGTAATTTTTTACAAAAACAATAATACAATATACATGATTACTAGTTTTGTTAGAGGTTACCACATTGATGACCGAATATTACTGTTTTGGTGAAAACTTTTTAGAATTTTATCTTTTCCTATTGTGTTTCATCTAAAATTTAATTTGTGGACTGACATACTAAATTATATTTGATGATAGTATATGTATGTAATTAAAATCAAAATTTAGAGGGATATTTTAAGCCATCTTTCATAATAGTATAGATGGAAATTTAAATGCAAATGTTGATGTTACTTTAAATCATCTTTAATAATAACAGAATAGGTAATTTAAATGCAACTTTAGTTTTTGAATCATCATTAATAATTGCAAAGTGTGTAATGGTTTTTCTAAAACACAACTTGTCCAATGATTATTTTCGTAAGAGGTTAATGGATGGATAGCCGGATGTTCTCCTCTTACGTGGAACTTTTAGGATTTTTTATTTTTTAGTCTAATGCCTTTCAAATCGAATTCATTATAGTAAAATGAACTAATGATAAAAAATACCCTTTCCTTTTGTTTTAGCGTGAAGACATGCAAGGAAGACATCACTGCCACCGCCATACATATATAGTGTTCGTGCAGAGATAGACCTTTTACTATTACGCTTATTTTATCCGAAAGAGACTAAAGTAGATATATTCTAGGACGGATGAAGTAATCTATCAAGTTTCAACCACTCTCTGATCAGGTATAAATCTATCATAGAGCAGTGATTGTTGCCTCACCTCCCAAGGGATTCTCCATGGCTGTGCTAGCTGTGAATGTGCCTTGTCAAGGAGGTAGTAACATGAACTACAGGACGCAGTGAAGCGTGCTCGTAGTGATGGTAGTACAGGATGATAGCATAAACTAGGGATTCCGTTGGATATAAATTATTCAAAGCTGGTTCCTGGAACTTGGACCGAGAGAGCCAAAGGAATCATAGGTTGAAGATGTATATGAGCTTGGCTCCTAATGAAGTTCCGGTTGGCATCAAGTGGTGGTAGCGTGTCGTCTTTCCTTGAGCGGCGGATAAATATTCGACTCCAAGTTCCAAACAAATGAATCATATCTGTACAAGACAAAATCCATGCACAGTACTCACAAATGAGTACATGCATACAGCTCCAATTGGGGATGCGTGAATCGACACAAGTACGCCATGGCTGCATGCTGAACTGACAAATGAGGTAGAGAACGTGGGCCGGAGATGCAATAATATGACCATGTAGTCTGTAGAGGAACGCACGGTACGCTTCCACCAGCTGTTTATGGCACGCAGTTCTAGCAAAAAAAAAAAATACCGTACCACTAATATATGATGTTACTAGAATATATGGGCCAACCATTTAATAGTAATTCAATAAATCCTAAGACCTATGTATTAATGTCAAAAGGATTTAATCCCACATGAAAAGTTAAAAGAGAAATTGACTAACTTAAATAGACTAAGCCGTTTTGCTTCGTCTACTGTATGAATGTTGCAGGAAATCTTTTGCTGCCCTTTCAAAAAAAAAAAAAGCCTCAGCTTCGAGGACAGCACAATTCCGAGCTTTCGCACCGTGCTTGGGAGTTGGACCTCCTGGGAGTCGCTCGCTGGCTTGGCCGCTTGGCACGCCATAGAGAGGCACCGGAGAGAAGAGGGAACCTTGGCAGCATTGCGAAACCAGCACGTGTAGGCCTCACGTACAGCCACTCGCTATGACCTGCCTCAATGTCTGCCCCATCATGCTCTCGCGGGCAAGGCCATGTCTGCGAGGAGTTGAGACTCTGTGTTGGTCTTGTAGGTAATCTAACCAGTAACCACGCACACATATAACCAATCCAATGCGACGTGTGAGGTCGATGGCAGTGTGGGATGATGTGCACGGCCGGAACGAATATACGGCAACGTGCAGGCCTGCCGGGGAGTTCGCACAAGAAATGCGCCGTCGCGGTCGCCGCCTCGCTGGTCAGCGTGTGGCCATTTCAGCGGTGCTCTCCCAGTTTTTTTGTGCCGAAGCTACTCCCCCATCATGCCGGCTTTGTGAAAACCGTGTGATGCAGTGGGTATGGCAAGAGCCAAGCGGTTTCCTGAATGGAACCCAACTACCCTACCCAAGTGCACGGCTGTCGGTGCTTGCCATCTCGGTTAAATCCAAACGCTCTCCAGCCTTGACCGCCTCATGTTGGAGGTTTTATTTTTCTTTCACGGCCGGCCATATCTAGTTTTAGATTGTGGCAAGCTTTGTGCCTGCCAACATTTTCTCCAACAAAGTGCGGATCAATGCAAGACATGGGTATCTAGAGTCTAGTTGTTCCTCGAGAAATATATTGAGGAGTTCTAGTCTACCTTCTTACCCTAACGTATCGAGTGCGGATAAGAAATGCAGTCATTTGACCATTCTTAGTGGCGATGAGTTTCACTTCGTGGTTTCCAAAGTGGAGTCTTATAGTACATAGTTTCATTTCATGGTTCCATAAAGTGACCATAATATATATTTAATTTTAATTATGTAATTTGACATAGTTGGATAAAATAGAACTCTCACTCTCGAGGCAAGTTTTAATAATCTTCGTAGTCTTGGAAACAATGTGCACCTAGTTTCATCCCTGAAACTCATTTCAACTCTCTTCTCGTAAATAAGCTACCATGTCATTTGTTTCTCATGCCGCACATCATTTAATCAAAATGAAACCATACTTTGGGTCTGTTTGCTTTTAAAATTTCCAAATACTAAGGTTATGGAATATCATGGTCGGTAGTTATTCCTGACATAAATTACATAGTTTAGAAAACATTGGTCCGTAACACCCTGATTTTTGATACATGAAAATCCTTTGCCAAATAATTTAATTCACCTAGAGTTTAATCGTTTATACATGGCACCATGGTTATTTATCTGTTTATTAATCAATCAAGTAAAATGAATCGTAAGAACAACTTGGTTGAGCATACATGCTGGTGCGTAATTTTATTGTGATTTGGAGTTGCTGGTTTTGGATTTGAACTCATTTACATTTTTTTCCAATATCATTTCATCTTCTCCAAATAATCCTAGAAAAGTTCTCTTTTTCTGCTTTCTCTCTTCTTCTCTTTTGGGCTGTGCAGTGAAGCAACCCACTCCCTCCATCACCTTCACAGCAGCCCAGTGGAGCACCAGCAGCCCAGCAGCAGCCAACTCATGCCCTTCCCTCACTAACTCAGTGACGCGCAGGGTCCACCCATCATCCCCTTCCCCTGCGCCTTTCCCTTCCCCGCGCGCGTGCGCGACCCGGATGCAAGTCCGAGCCGTACTCTCCCTGCGCTGCCTTTCCCTTGCTACCTCCACACGCCATGGATGCCGCTGCTATAAAAGGCACTAACCCCGTCATCCTAGACCCCGAAACCCGTAGCTCTCGCTGCCGCCTTTGCGCCCTAGCTCGCATGCACCATCGCCGAGAGTTCACCATAGTGTTTCACGTCTACAAGCCACTTTCGCTAACGAGGACCAGCTGCCGAGCTTCGTCATGAGGTAGAACACCTAAACACCTAATCTCGGTCCTTATCTCTTATCCTCCCGTCAGGTTTGAGCTCACCGCCGCCGCCGGTTCACGCAGGAACGCTGCTGTTTGCCGACCCGATCTATGCCGTCCGCCGTCACCCTGTCTCCGCCGACCCGATCTACGTCAGGAGCTTTGCCGTGAGGTGAGGAACCTAGCTGGCTTACCCGCGCCCTTAATCGTGTCCCACATCACCGGCAATTACTCACCGGAGCTTGGCCTCCACCTTGCCGTGTCGCGTGCCACCTCCAGCCGATGTGCCACCACCGCAACTCACCCACCCGTTCTGCCGCACCGCGCACTCGCTCCCACACCAGATCTTGGGGATGCGACTTCACGTTTCGCTGATGATCCTCCGCCGCGCTCATTGAGCGGCACCGCCATCATCCCTCTCTCTCCGGCATTTCCCTGGCCATCCATATCAGATCCAACGGTCCACAATGCGCGCGACCTAGGTCAATACCGCGGTCAGCAGCCGCACTTTTGCAAAAGAGTCCCTATGCTTTTCTGAAATTAACCCATGATCCAGATCTGTTATATGTAGATCCAAGTTTTCACTATTTAGCACATGTAAATCCAAATCTATCTCAAAATAGCCCTTTAATCTTGTTTTATGCATATCTTTCTCGTTTTAACTTCGTTTTGAGTGATTTTTGAATCTACAAAATCGTAGTAAAACGTAGATTAATGCTAAATCCTTTTTAGTCTCTGTTTATGATGATTGATGTACTGTTTTACATGCTTTGCACTTATTGCTTGTATATGTGTAACGTGTAGCTGATGAACTGCCTGTCTTTGCTGAAAATCAAGCTTGGGAGGCCCTTGAGTAGTTTTTTGCTAAAGAAGTCAAGTATTCTTTGACCTATGTCCTATTTATTTTAATCACAAGATTAGGAGCCTATTTTAGATGCTCCTATTAAGGATGAATATCCTGATATGGCTTTACTTGTCCTGGAAACTGGGAAAGGGCTATGATGTGTAGATTAATTGCTAGCGCTCAACACATCTTACTCATGTTGCTAATTTTGATTAATTAATGATGCAATGATGATAAAAGCTTGGTTAATTAGCAACATTGGGACTTCAGCATGTTTTATTGGTATGCTCGAGTGCTTCACCCTAATGATCGGTTCGTCGAGTGACCACCTAGGAAAATAGTACAACCACGAGACTCACATGGGCACTAGGTTTGACTGATTAGTTAGATGAACTAGAGTTATGGTTTGCTTACATGAAAAATGACGTATGAGGGGTCTGGGGGATATGGGACTTTGCCCTTTGCCAAGGTGGTGCATTTTGGTTTATTTGTTATTTTGTTAGACACCCTTTAGAATGGAACTCCCATATCTTTAGGTGACTGGAGTATCCTATAACGGGCAGCTACAACTCTAGGAATTCTTTGTAAAGGTTTGATAATGAAACCCTGCCGATTCACCAAAAGAAGAGAATAAAAGGTTTGGCCGCCTTGGGCATATGAGAATCATGACTAGTGGGTAAAGATGTACAACCTCTTGAGAGTGTTTAAAACTGTTATATCAGTCGGGCTCATGGTTATGAGCAGCCTGGACCCTCACAAATTAGGGTTCTTAAAGAAAAGATGGCTTATGGTTGAGGTGATGATAATGGTGATGGTTATTATGACGGTTCATATTCGAAGTACTTTACTTCTTTCATATTATTTTAGTTATGTGATGGGATATGCTCATTTGTTAGTAATAAGACTTGACATACTAAAAGCTACCGTATGCCTGTCCACTATAAAGACAATCCACTTTTATCCTAAACAGATTACTTACTGGTTACATCATGTACTTACTCTCCCTTGCTTTATATTACGTTGCATCCATTGCAACTACTGCTCAAATAAAAAAGGAGGTGGTGGTGACTATACCTAGGAGTTTCAGGACTACGACAAGTTCTAGTCTGATGTGCCACCCGTCAGTCACCCGTCGGTTACTTGTTTCACTAAGATATTTGGTTTTTGTTAAAGAAATTTATGGTCTGTAATAACTGGTTATGCTTTTGAGTTAAAGTATTGGCTGTTATATTACTTATGTTTATGATGTGTATGTGGTTCAACGAATCCTGGCACATACATGGTTAGCACTCGGTTTTCTTCTCCAAACCGGGTGTGACATTGTTTTTTGCTATACTATGATATTCAAAACAATTCTTTACAAAGCCAACCAAACACTTTTAGATTTAAAATACTACATTATTTTTAAAAACTATGGCATTGCATCAAAACTATGAAAATACTCGGCTTCTGGATGCTGGAGCATCTTGCTTGTTGGAGCATCAAGACTGTATGGGTTTTGGAATGTCATTTTGGAAGTGTATACCCTCACCTTATTTAATGGCTTCGGATGTTTCCAAAGCAAAGAAAGTGAGTGAATTATTTGTCTTGGGGCCTCATTTCCCACCCAGCTTTGCTGCATGGCTCCAGAATCCATGAAGAGTGTTTCTCATTCCCTCAGACAATGAATCTCCTATCCATCCATCCCATGTGGCAAAGTAGCATTAGTTATATGGGTGTGATTGGTTGCATGTAGAGGTTTGGGACTGGCCAGGAATGAGATACAAGCCCAACTGAGACCGTAGCCATGCATGCAACCTCCGTTGTTTGGTTGTGCTAGTAGATTGTACGCATACTATGATGAGGTAGTGAATGCAGAATAAACAATTTTTTAAAATCTTATATGGCAAGGGTGGTCTTATTTTGTTAACAGAAGTATCAAAAACTCAAATAAAAAATTACTTTAGTGAAAACAATGCTAAAAATATTTCTTGTGTTTCGCGTGCAGCCAGCCTGTATCCGCGGAGATGCTTGAACCTCGCATTCCCACCAGCCGGGCTACAACAGTACGGTCAGATACATGTGGCTAGTGCCCATTGTCTACACAGGCAACCAAACTTAGGGCCCCATTTGGGTCCCCGGGCTAAATTTTAGCTCTCGTCACATCGAATGTATGGACGCTAATTAGAAGTATTAAATATAGTTTAATTATAAAACTAATTACACAAATGAGGGTTAAACGACGAGATGAATTTATTAAGCCTAATTAATCCATGATTAGCAAATGTGATGCTGCAGTAACCATTTGCTAATCATGGATTAATTAGGCTTAATAAATTCGTCTCGCTGTTTAGTACTCAACCATGTAATTAGTTTTCTAAACAAACAATATTTAATACTTCTAACTAGCACCAAAACATCCGATGTGACGTGGACTAAATTTTAGCACGTAGATCCAAACACCTCCTTAAAGTGGCTGCATGCCTGGAACCTGGCTGTGGGTGCACACACACCCTACGGATACCAGCTGGGATCGATGGTCCCTTGCTATGATGCCTGACTCCGAGAACGGGTTCGGAGCATGGCAACCCAAAGCCAATATGTAACATCCCAAAAAATTATGATGTTAACTAACTCAAAGCATTTCATATAGGTTAATAAATTGGTCAAGATAATAATTAAAGTAACTAAACCCGGCCCATGAAATGGCCAACCCATGTTAGGCGAGGACCTATTCGTAAATCTATGGTTTTTTAGAGAAAAATATCTAAGTGACCACCCCTATAAATATGATCTTGAGATCTAGGGTTTGGGGGTGACTTGTGGTGACTCAAAAACGAATAAATTACGCTTATAACCTTCGTTCTATATTTTAGTTCCAGAGTAACTTGCAACCTTCGTCATGTTTTAGTGTTGCAATATAACCTTTGCCATTGTGTTTAGCTGCACCTACTTTTTTCCTCGAACCACTGACCCCCAAGGCACCAAGGAATATAACCTGCACGCTAGATGAGGACCAAAAGAGTTGACCTAGTGGGGGTGGTGAATGGGTCAACGCCTAAAACTTGCAACCCAAAAACCCTCTCTTCTCAAGCGTGCATGGTTGTGTAGCAAGAGCAAGCAACCAACCTAGGACATGAAGAGGAAAGCTCAGCTGAAGCACACAAAAGCACTCCCTCAAACGCCGATTGAAAATGATGCGAAACGATCCAAAACCAGCCGGGTTAAACGCACCGAACGGTCTGGTGCAACAACCGAACGAATTGGCCCAAGCGGTTGCCCCTCCCTACGAGCACCACTGGACGGTCCGGTGCTGACAAAAGGGCCGGGTGAGGCTGGATCTCGATCTCCCTGCTCCTTGAGCTGCACCACGCAACGGACGATCCAGTGCTTCACCACCGAACTGTCCGGTGGTAAGAAAAACGGAGCCTGAGCAGGAAATAGCCCGTGAATCCTCAAGATCCAATCTAAATCTTACCCAAATGGACTCCAAACTTCACCAAACTTTACAAGCACTTTGTCTTGGCCATGCAGGAGCTATTCCCAAAGTGAAGTGCACAAGGCAAGAACAAAAATCGTGGGGCTGCTCGTGGATCTGAGATTTGGCACACCAAAGGCACAATCTCTCCATGTCCTAGTAGTCCAAAACACCGACAATAGAAAGATCACGGGCTTGGTCAAGCACAAAAACACCAAAAGACCAAGGAACCAAGATCAAAAGTCAATCAAGAGAGGGAGAAGCAAGCACACACAAGAGACTACACGAAATCCATCTATTAGAAGCCTCAAAGAGGTCTTAGATTCAGATTACAAGATGGGAATTTGTTCCCAACAGCCTCCCACTTCCTACCCTCTTACAATTGAGATTGGATCACTCCAATCTCACTTTTACTTAAGAACTTTGCTTGGTGACGAAAATCTGCTCTTAACTAGCCTAAGCAAACCCTAAAACCAGCCAAGAGGAGTGGCTAATGGCAGTCACCTCCTTATTTATGCTTCAGACTAAGCCATAAGGCAGTTTTGCACTTAACCCCCTATATTACAAAGTCTTGGCACTACAAAGTCCTGTAGGGGCAAGAAAGGACCGCAATAACTCAGATGAACAGCCATGGAGTCCTTGACTTCTTTGGTTTCTCCGCCTTCGCTTGATGTCCTCCACATGTCTAGTAGCTCATCCCTTAGCGCTTACTCTAGTTTTGGGAATACCATCAACCTGCCCCTGGTTTTGTCGATGAAACCAGGAAAAGGTTTTGCCCCCTGGTTTTGGCGCTCGAATTAGGAAACGATAGTTGGGCTTGGTTTTGACGCTTGAACTGATAAACACCTGATTGGCTTCTTCTGGGGTGATTTTATGGCTCACTACACCATACTACACCGAAGGTCACACTTATGGGCTGGGATTTTGTCCAAGCCACCCCTCGGTCCACTTGGCAGGGATTTTATCACGTCAAATCCACTCTAGCATCGCCTCTCAATCCACTCGAGAGGGATTTTGTTCTCTAGTCCTTTAGCAAGTCTTCGGTGTTGAGAAGCGTTCATCACAGCCAGAATGAAAGACCAAACTCGGCACACTTGAGTCCCTCACTAGATTCTGGACTTGAAAGCTGCGCACGTCCATGTATTTATGATGTATGTACATGTTTAACAATTGTATTTACCCAAAGCGGTTGCATTATCCAACTGATTAAACAAGTGTTTATCTATAACGAAAAATAATGAATAAAAGCTACAATAAAACCAAAAGTTCTCTTCCCGGTCTAATATAGACATCTAAGTCAAGAAATACTAACAAAGTATAAAGGCAGCTCTCATCATAAAGGTCTACAAAACTATATAAAGAGTATCAGCATCGAGATGTTTTTATCTTGGAGAAAAATGGTACATCAAAAACCAAAGACACATGCTTTTTCATGATATGGCCAAGGTTAGCATGTGTCTCAATGCAGGTGTCTTTGTTTTGATGTACCACATCTTGAAAATCTGACAGGTGAGGGGATCTAGCTATCGAAACTCAATGCACGTGAGGGCATATGCGACAGCTGGTACGCCAAGATACATGTGGATAAGTTTTAAAAAGAAGATACAAAATAGAAATAAGTTAGGAAAGAAAGAACATATTGTCTAGACCAGAAACAACATAATATATTACACTAGATATTATTCTTTTGAAATATACACATAAGTAACTTTGGTGGTTGCAAAAAACTCCTATGATGTTACCTTTACATTAGTTCATGGTAGTCTTATAAACTGCTAAATTCATGCCAATCTAGCAGTCATATTTCCATCTAATAAACCTTACATGCTGACATTTGTCTAGAAGGGATGCAAAATTAACAATAATACTAGATGTTCAACTAAACAAAGGAAGAGAAACCAAGTTTATAACAATCATTATTGATTAGTGTCGGATAGGAGCATTAGGCCACTAACACATAATTAATTTACAGACTCATGACCTCATCAATTGTTTAGTTCAAGAACATTGTTAATTTTATAACTCACTAGAAAATCTAATGAAAACCATGCGTTTCCCCTCTATTTTTCTACTGATATCATGGTACCAAATAAACACTTGAAGTTTATGCTCCATAACCTGCAGCAAGATCATAACAGATAGTCACCTGAGTATATAGTAGGTGCAATCTTCATCTATAATCAGATCATTTATAGACGCCATGGAAAATCCATTTGAACCTATGGTATAGATAATGTCAATAGAACTATAAACAATGAAGGTCACAAGAACAAGGTAGATTAGAAATTAAGTTACCTTCTGGCTGGTACCAATCCTGGCTGCATATTTCAATGCTTCAACTATCTCAAGGGCCAAGCTGCTATGAAAGTCATTGATAATATTTTTCCCCGTGCTAAAAGCTGACTCGGATGATATAGTAGAAGATGGAATAGCTAGCACATCTCATGCTATACGAGTGAGAGTTGGGTATTTCAATGTGTTACCCATCCACCACTTCAATATATCAAACTCCTTAGACCCTGCAAATGGATTCTCCTCCAAATACCTATCAAGTTCTGTGGTCATATGATTTGGAAGATGATTGTTCAGTTGTTGATCCCATCTAGCCCATGGGTCCTTCTCTACTAAATGCTCTTCAAGATTTACTCGACCTTGATGGGTAGAGGCCACATTACTGGGAATATGCTGAAAATAGGCATCGAACTAGACTATCCACTCTACCAATCTTTTCTTTGGCTTTGGTAGGAGAGGATTATGTCAAAACAAATTCCAAGATTTTAAGCTTGAACCTTGGATAAAAAATCACAGGGACACAGAGCAATATATGTGATATTTTCCAATATTTCTTGAATTTGTTCTTCATCGTCGTTAATACATTAGCAATTTCACTAACTATTTCATTTTAAATCAGAAAATATAAAATTGGTACCAAATGTTTTCCTAAAAAATGTAATATTTGGGTTTATCTCCTGATTTAATATAGTGCAAGACAATAATACATTTAAATACTAGACATCAATATGAATAATAAAACACAAGGACGGGTAATAAATGACATATATATAGCTCTAAGTAGAGCACTAATAGATAAATTACATTTTTAGAAAAAAAATGGTAGTAGTTTCATATTATTCTGATTTAAAATGAATTAGTTATGATTTTATAAATATTAATTATTTTCAAAAATGAAAAATGCCCTTGAAATGACCTAGGGACCAAATATGTCTGGTTTTAATAGTTGGATGGTTGGATATACCTGGTTCTAGAGTTCGATGGACAAATCCAGACTCGACGATAGTGCGATGGTCAAATATGTCATGGTTGTTTTCTTTCACCGTGATTGTTTTCTGCCATCTGCCTCCTCAGTTTTCAAGCCCCTAGAGTGCGAAGATCCATCGCAAGTCAGGTTGTTTCCATTATTTCTTTTGATTTCTCTTTGAGACGGGACGTCCGAAGAAGTCTGACAGGATTTGTGAGAAACTCTTGAGTTTTTCCTAAGTTGAGTGACCTCGAAAAGTTTGGAGAAGTGGGTGAAGCTTGGGTGGTTTTCTGAGGGTGCCACACTTCCACTCGTGTCACTTCAGAGACTGCTCCTACTCCGTGCAAAGATGAAGTCATTGTGTTTCGGGATTTCTTTGAGGCTGGTCTTCGTTTACCACTAGACCGTGCAATTTGCGACATTTTAAAAGAATACGGACTTTTGATGTATCATCTTACTCCTAGTGCCATTGTGCGTTTAAGCCTGTACATTTAGGTTGCGAAGACTATGAGACTGCTACCTATCGTAGATAGCTTCATTGGTTGCCATAGCCTTCATCATCAGTCAAAGGCGGCTGTGTATGGTGATTGTTTGTTTGCATGCATTAACTTCAAGTACCAAAGTTCAGTGAGCATCCCAATTTTGGCCTATCACAACTGGTGGGATGCTAATTGGCATGAGTTCTGGTTCTATGTGAAATTGGAGATGAAGCGTGTCCTCTTTACTCTACAGACCTAGGCCGTCTTCCAACCCAATTTACACTTTGTCAAAGACGCATGATGTTTCCAGGGTCATTGTCAAGGCTTTGGAAAGGTCTTCAGAAGTGTATAGCACTCGCAACCTTGTCGAAGAGTACTGTAGTGCTAGCATTTTCCCTATGTGAGGTGGGTGGAGTGTTGAATATGGGGTGTCTAATGTGAAAGATGAAATATAGATTTTGAACTTTACTAAATGTTTCAACATCTTGAAGGACGATATAAATGTGAAAAGGATTGAAAAACTTGCAAATGCGATTTTGGACAAAGGACTAAGAAGAGGGCTCGTTCTGATGAAGAACCCAAGGTGGTGGCTTCGAAGAGAGTGTCTGCAGAGAGAGAATACCCTCCCCCAGAGAAGGTGACCAAGAAGAAGGTTTCCTCGAAGAAGAGGAAAATCGCTGATGAGAGTGAAGAGGGTACAGTGAGGAGAGCTCATCCCCTCGGGTTGCTACTTCAGGTGGTGGCACGCTGGACATGCTTGCCCAAGTAGCTAATGCTACGTCTCAGGAGAAGACTGAGTATCATGCTCCTGGCTCCGGCAGGAGTGAGGTCGATTCTAAGGCTAGGACTGTAGGTAACATAATTATTGTCGGGGATTAACTGCTACATCCCCCAAATATTCAAGGGCAAACTCGACATTTGAAATTACAAGGGCAGGCCCCGTAGGGTCCTCTTCGGGAGTTATCTTTGAACTGAGGACAACAGCAATTATTCTTGGCCAACACTTTAGGCGCGTCGGGCCTCGGTTCTCTTTGCTATGAAGAGGGCATCTTCATCCTTTTACCCTCCTGGCCTCCGCCTCGAAGAACATTTTCCGAAGACCTCATTCAAAGAGCGTTATCTTCGGCCAATGATTGCTTCTGTCTGGTGCTTCAAAATTGAGTTACACAATTAGCCTCCAACACCTCTATTGCGAATCATTGTCACCGTACAGTGACTCTCGATCATATTTCTCTTTTCATATATATTTTAACTATCATAACTTATATTTTATTTCTACGCTTTTACCTCTACAAGTTACTTATGCACTTGTCTTGCTATCTCATATGAACTTGTGTTGCTATCTCATACGCTTTGTCTAACGAGCAATTTATACAATATTACTCCTCTTATATATCCTTCATTAATCATGAATATTATCTTGTATTTTCAATTATTCACAATTCACATGTTGTTACCTTCGCTTGTTACAATATTCTTGCGTGAGACGAATAGCTCTTTATGCTTCATTTTGCCCTCTCATGTGCTTTGCTCAAGAGGCAAGCGGTTAAAACTTATTCACCTCTCATGTTCAAAATTTCTCTGATTAACTTGCAAGTTAGAGCATCTCTTTTGAATATTCTTTGCTATATTTATTTATAATCATTTTGTTCTAACTATATATGACATCTCAATTCCAACTAATGTCTCGATTACAATGTTGTAATTCCCATGAATTTTACATTCGTGCGTAATAATGTTTTGGCATGATCTAAGTGCTCCTCGCAAGTTGCAACTTATGTTACCAGTTTCAGCTTTGCTCGTGTGGCTTTCCAAGCAAGTTTACTCATTCCTTATATACCTAAAAATGTTCATCTCTAACATGCAATTATTAATGGTTTTCAGTACAATATGGACTTCATGGTCTTCATCTACAGTTAGGTCTTCAACATTCATTGGCCATCTTGATCTATTGGCTCTTCAGCCATCGACCTTCGCTAACCCACTAACATTCAGCATTCGCTAACCCACTAACCTTCCCAACCGTCAACGTTCTATACACCATTGTTTACAATATTTGTTAATGTACACTACATGTGCTTGTGTTTCTGAAACTTGGAAACCTTCGCCAAAACGTATATTTGTTTGTGCACATTTATTTGTGCCTATTCCAACTCTTCCTATAGGGTTATTTTATACACCTAACCATTCTTGCTTTCTATATACAATTGCTTATATCATCTTATGCATCCAAATCAAGCATCTTGTCCAATGTTCATGCAATGAATTCTATGTTTTGCCTTTAGTTAAGAAGTCGGCTAAGGCTACAATGAGTGAAAACTCTCAAAGAGATCAGCTAAGGCCGTGAGCGACAAAAACGCTCTCAAATTGGATCAACTATGCTTAATATACTTTGGGTAAATGGTATTTCTCTCAAAAACTTTGCATTTGCAGCTCTCCAATATTTGATAAGGGATTCAGCAATGCAAAGATAGATTGCTTGCGTATTTTTTGCCTTTGCATTGTCCCCCTATGTGGCTACATCTATCCGCCAACAATGACTCCATCAACCTTATTGCCTCCGCTATGCAATCACAGCTAAAGGGCTCCACCACAAACTTTGCCGATTTCTTCATCACCGCGAATCTCCATAAAATCATCGAAAAAGGGCTTCATCAATTTCTTAATCATTGTCGATCGTTGTGAAATTACAGAAAAGGACCTCTCTAATTTCTTCATCCGATCATCGGCTCCGGCCATTTGATGGCCATGATTCAATTACAGCAACATCTACTTCCTCCACTATAGGACCGATGACTATGACTAGATGGGTGAATAGGAGCTATCTAAAAAACTCAAATTCAAAACCCTGACTTGAAACCCTTCGAAAACTGGCTAGGTACCGTCCACTGCGGGGATACATATCTAACACAAAGCGTATGATTCATACCGTCCACCAAATAGATATGTACCAAAGCACAAACCAGAAGCACTCACTCAAAAGCCCAAGAGAACGGACGCAAAACAAGCCAAACAACGCTAACAGCACGCACTAGACGGTTTGGTCTACACAAAAGCCTCCTGAGCAAAACCAGAGAAAAATTGTGAATAACGACCCTCACAGTACTCCCTAGACAGTCTGGCTCACCAGACCGTCTAGTGTGTACTAAGTACTAGAAGGCTGAGCCAGCACGAAAAGCTTGATAGAAAGCACCGGACGGTCCGGTGATGACTGCACTAGATGGTCAGGTGGTAGCATGGGATGATCTAGATTGGGATGCTTCTGAACTAAGTGAACCCTAGGTTAGTTGATCATAGCAGATGGTCCGATGTGAGCACCGGATGTTTTGGATAGCAAGTGCCACAAAAGCACCTCGAGGCTAGTTACACGCACCGGATGATCCGGTGGTGTCCACAGGTGTGTCCAATGTGTACGAAAAATTTCCCGAAACCCTGCTTTGTCCATGGATTGTCCAAACTTTATCCAAAGTCAATCAAACCAAGTCCAAACGAGAAGAAACTGTATGCCTACAATGTTGTGGTGGAAATCCAGTGGGCGGATGAACCGCCCTCGATTTCTCAAAATCTTAAATGTGACAAAAATGTTAGTCCCAGGAGGCTAGCAACACATTTCAAGTAGCACAGAGTCTGACTTAATTATTACAGAGTGCATAAAACATGCAAACAATAGGGGTAGAATGGAAGCATGTTTCAGAACTCAATATCACAGGCTAGTTGGGAAGAAGGAGAATGACCTAGCTGAAGAGCGCATTGATCATATCATTGTCAACATCAACAAAGCAAAGGTGAGTATAACGTACTCCGCAAGCCCACCTTCCTCCATAAGGATTGGGGATGTGACTGTGTCTATATGCTAGGGATTTGTGGAGCTTATAGTACTTTGTGGAAAAACCATTTTCATATGCAGCGATCCTGTAGTTCTCATTTTTAGCTTTTTGCAAACACTCTTCCTTCATAAAAATTTGCCACTAGACTTATCCATCCACAGTGGCTCACGGCATTCCAGCCAACATTTTCACAAGTGCCATTGGACCTTGTCCAACATAGCATTCGGCATCTGCTGCCAGACAAAACTAGAATTTTCCCATCCTTTTCCCATTTATAACAAAAACATCTAGTTTGTTGAAACCAAGCCATAACCCATCCATAAAGTGGACATCGGCCATCCGGATAGGTTTGTACTTTGGGCAGAGTGCGCACTTTACCCACAAGTTTGGACTAGTACACTCACTGTCGTGACGCCCAGCCCGCTCAAAGTCTTTCCCACACAAGTTTTCCCTAAGCAACTACCATGACAGGACCAAGGCCACTTTCGTTGCTACTATCCGGCATTCCTATGACCCGTACCCACCCTTGGCCTCCTACTACTCCCCAGCTCACTCAATAACTGCCTGGATATCCCTTGTGGGTTCCAACTAAGTGGTGCTACATACAACATCAAGTGGCACTGAAAGGAACTGGGCAAGATGAAACATCAACTCAGTCCTAACACGAGTCAGGGCGTAACTCTGCCTTGCTCGATCAAGAGCAAGCACATCCCTAGACTTTCCCATGAAAGACTACCCTCTAGGAGAAATGTGATAACGGCACCTAGATTCCACCCTTCTCTAACAATAGCGTAACCGACCGAAGTCATAGCTGTGGTATAACCATTTTTCAAAACATTTCCAAAACCAAACTCGTGTCCACACATATACATCAAGGTTATTGTAGTAGTTGAGTATGCATTCCCATAGGTGCACTACATCTAGGATTGGTTTGGGTGGCTATCCTACCAAGTTTATCTTAGCAACAAAACCATGCATTTTTTTTATTCGAACATGTCATAGGGTGTGCTTATAAAACTAGGTATTTTATGCATCAAATAGGGATTCCAATGGACTTGTCGTCATTGTTCTTTTCATCATAGTGATGCTCGGGGTTCGGTCATTTGGGCTCTGGCTCTACAACAGTCACTTCTGTCTCCGGGATGTTCTCGTAGGGACAGGATCAATACGTGCAAAAACAAAAACACACATAAAATAACAATCATTCATGCCCAAAATATTTTTGAAAGGGGTATAAGTGAATATAGTATAATTTTAGAATAGTTTAGGAAGAAGAATCATTGGAATCAGAGTTGAAATGAAAGAGTTATGGGGTTTTCATTGTTCAACGGTGATTTATAGACTTTGTGGAAAGTTGGAGGGGGTTCATGGGCTTTTTCCGGCGCATGACCCATCGCCCGGCCAGCCTGCCCAATGGGTGACCCAAGGCCCTTCCTCCACCGTGTGCACATGGAAGTTGGGTTGGCCCAGTATCGTGGCAAGGCGAGGATGACATAGAGGATGGCATCGTGGCCATGCCCACATTGCGGGAAGAGGTGGATGAGATGGCGTCACGGGATGGTGACAGGATGACGGGAACGCGGCATTGCATATGAGGCCGCATGTTGATTGGAGAGTGGTAGGGGAACGACTCAATAAGGAGGATGGGGAGCTGGGTTCGGAGGAGTGAACCGACAGTGATGGTGTGCTGGTGGTTCTCCACCGGTGGGCCGATTTAGGCGACAAGGACCAGGCAGTAAGGGAGAGGGTGATGAATTGTGTGGAGTTTGGTAGCGTGAGGCCAAAGAACGGTGGCGTCGGTGCTGTGGTGGGGCATCGGGTGTTGGGTTCTGGCATGGAGAGGTGGTGGGGAAGGTGCTCACTGCCCGATGTGGGGTGGTGCAGTGTTCACCTAGATTTGGGTAGATGGGTTGTGGTGGGGAGGGGTTTGGATGGCAGAGGGAGGAGTGCATCTTGGTGATGGTGCTCACCACAGAGAGGGTTGCACTGGCATGGTAGTGGATGGAGCGAGGAGGGGGTGAAGCTCTGTGAGCTGGGGTGCAGGGCGAGCGACTCAGAGAAGGGGCTATTTATAGCCGTATTGAGGGGCAATGGCCGGCAGGGTCTGTGGCCTAGCAACGGTGTGGCCACAGTAGGGTTAGGCCACACAACGGTGGTAGTCCGGAGGTGGTGTAGCGCGGTGGCGGAGAGCGACAAGTGGAGCTGTGTTGTTTGCATGTCGGTGAGCAGCAAACTGTGACTAGCAACGGACGACAAGCAGACGATGCGGGGATAGGTGGAGTGCTCGTTTGAGTGGGCACGGGAAAGTTCCCGCAGATGCCGGTTCCGCACACCATCCAATACCAACATCCGATGGCCTGCACGCTCGCCGTACGTACCCATAGACACAGATGCAGATGCGCACCATCCAATCAAGCGGAGCTAGGGCTGACTGGTTCAATGGGGAAGAAGCTGGTGAGTAGGGTCAGGCCATCAACAACGGAAGGCGCATTGACCAATGGGACCCACACGTCAGCAAGAGAGAAGGGAAGCTGACTTGGGCCAGTGAGGGGTGGAGGTGGATAATGGCCCAGGTTGGAAGGTGGGGAAGAGAGAGGGGGTGGGATGATCCGAGAGGGAAAGGCCGGGCCGGCCCGATCAGAGAGGCGGAGTAGATTTTCCTCTTTTTTTCTTTTTGCATTCCTGATTTAGACTTTTAGTAGGGATTTTGTGGAAATATGTTGGGTAAAACTTGTTGCCACAAGAAACCGGCAGGAGATCAACCTGCGGGCTAATACACGAGGAGCTACAGATCGCGTTCCTGCTACGCTCTTCTCTCAGAGTGCGGCCCCAGTCAGCTCGAGAGCAAAGCTGACTAGCGCTGGTGCGGGCGTGACACTTGGCTTGACCTTAAGCCAGGAAGGTTTGGGTGATGTGGTGATTGTCTTTGATTCTCCCTGAAAAGCATACACAACCACTCGGATCGGCAACTCACGGTTGTTAGACTCCATTGGCATATTTGCCGATTCTAGATTGTCCAAAATGAACGTAGATATGTATGAATGAAACCGCACCCAACGTAAAGAAAACAAGGTTCTAAAACATGATATAAAAGATCTGCATAACCAGATCAGCTTCTAACCTGAACCTCCAAGGAAGTTCAATCTAGATAAATAGATACATCTAAGACATGTAGAGATAGGGTGCTCAGTACACGTTAGTCTATCGGCATGTCACTCAGTATACATTAGTCTATCGGCATGTTGCATGCACATGTCGTAGCGCACAACGTGGATTGTAACAAATAGTTAGGTAATGCGTACCGAGCTACATGAAGACCGTTCTACTATTTGAAGCACAAATGCATAAATAGATCGAAAAACACGTGAGATAAACGATGGATCTCACGTGAAGATTCATTGCGATAACCATAAAAAATGCTTCCATACAAGGTTCACCATATGACTCACGCCCTAAAGCCCTAATGAATCTACAGAAGACACATCAGAGGAGCATGACGATTACCTTAAAAACCCTAATTGCTCAAGGGTGGCGATACGCCGGGAGAATATGGAGACAACCGCTGCTGGGAACGTATGTCGTCAATTTTATTCCATAAGTATGGGTACATATTTATAGCATGTAGACTTGGACAACAAGTCCGACTCTTTCTAGAATAACAAAAACCCTAATCTATCTGGACTAATCCAACTCGATTCTTATGATACATGGCCCATCGGCCCTAACTATTACTTCGGCTGCTTCTTCCTTGAGCAGCTTCTCTCTTCCCATTACTGAGATTGGCTATATTCTGGTAATAACACATACCCCCTAGTTTTGGCCATAACAATTATGCTAAAACTAAAAGTAAATTGTACGCCTGATCGTGGTGGATTCATGCTTTGGATCCACCATGCTGCTCGAATCTTCTTTACTTGTACTAACCAGACCCCCTTTCCGTAGCTGCGCTAAGTGTGGCACTTTTTGAGGATAGAGTCATGGGTTCCAGCCTCAATTTTGGCGTGTACTGCACAAAGTTGCCTCAACCATGTCGCGTAGTCACTTTCATGTCAATCTGCATAGTTACTTCAAAAGCAGCACTGGATGTAGCTCTTTTTAACTTTCCTCATGCATGTAGGTTCCTCGTGCCTGGTCGATACCCATGATGGTTTTCTTTGCAACTTCTTTCTTCCGTCTTTCTGAAAGCGGCCGCACAGCCCTGACCGAGTGTATAAATAGCACATATTGGCTGATGTCTTTCTCATGGATTCGCCAAGTCCTCAATCCACTACTACTTTTGCTGACTCGTCTTAAGAGTATTATTACCAGCCCCAAAACATTGAGAGTAAACAATGGCAATGGTATAAATGAATCCTCATGAAGTTCACCTTTTGGGCTAGGGTCATTCTCTGTGGTATGGATAGGTGTTCCCATCTGGCCATGGCCATTTGACCATGTAAGCCACAAGCTTGCATACATAGTTCTGGCCTCTTGCAAGAAACTCTCAGAATAGTTTTGCTTGCCTGGCCGGAAATACCCCTTGGGTTTCTCTCTACCATTGACTCATCACCATTGGGTTGAGTAGACGGGATGATGGGGTTATACTTTCCAAGGAGGTAGTGGATACCAGGTGGATCTTTACCTTGAGCTCGCTTCAATCCAAATGATGTACGACTCACTTAATTTAATAAATAGCTCATCGTTTGGATATGGTGGTATATTGGATCTGATTGTATTCCCCATTGGTCTGCTACTTCCAGGGAACATATAAAGTAGTCTTTCTAAAGGCGATGGAAACGCATCGGCTTTGGTCTTGCATTTCTCTGATTTTGAAGACTGGCATTGGCTCTTCCCTTGTTTGGGTCTGTGATCTATCCGAAGCCTGCTGCTAGACACCAATCTGTTCACATCGGTTGTTGAATGCTGGTACGCAGCTTTCTGTTGACATCCCTTTTAAGATTATCCATAGCCTTCCCTGAACTATTGTATTTACATGATCCTTCAAAATGTGTGCGAACAACTCTAGGTTAGGGCATGTGCTAATAACAGTAACAATTTATACTTAAAAGAGTTGACTCGTGTCTTCTGCAGCTACTGATTTCCCATGATCAATTCCAAGCTCTCCTCTCTGGAGGCAATCATTCAACTGCTATTCTGCCCTTGCCACCCAGATCCATCACAAAGCTCCACTTCTTTCGGCCCAAACATCGGAATATCTTCCTTTGTACTCCTGGGTCAACTCCACTTAATGCTCGACGCCGAAGCTTGAAAGGCACTGAGTAGCATAGCTTGACGTCTCCTTGTACTATTACCGTAGTATTCACCACAGGTCTTGATTCTTTGATTAAGTGGCCCGTACATCCCTTAAGGAGTTTCCGAGGTATTGGTTTGCCCATGACAATGAAGAGATGGTGACAATGTGTGGCTTAATTTCTGATACGCCAAAAGGCGATGACAAGACATCGGCTTTTATCCCCTAAAGGCGATGGCAAAGCATCGGCTGCCGATGTGACTGAAGGCGATGGCAACGCTTTGGTTTTCAATTTACTGATCATTGTTCTTTTTTTAATGCCGATGGCAAAACATCGGCTCCTAGAGTAGCAAGCAAGTGCCCCCAGCGCGGGTAGCTTAAGATCCAATCCATAGGCTTAGGTAATATTTTTTAAGTACTTCCTCTTTACGTTCCTGCTGAACCTTTCGCCCTCGAGTGTTTCCATGTAGTATGAATTGTCTGGTGCTACCGCTATTATACGATAAGGACCATGCCAATTAGGTGACCACTTGTCGTACATCAGGTCCTTAGTTCCAATTGGCAATACTAGCTCCCAGACAGGATTACTGATATGAAAACTCTTCGGCTTGACTTTCTTGTTGTAGGCCCGTGCTGCTTTTGCCTTGTTCGCTCTAATCTTCCCTAGAGCCCACAGCCAAAGTTCTATTAGATCTTCAGCATTGATGTTCATGAGGGATGCATACTCATCGGCAGATAGGCTATTTTGAAATGAAACGTGCCTCGAGCCGATGTTGATCTCCCATGGCATTATGACCCCTTGTCCATAAACAAGCTGATATGGCATACATTTGGTGGCACCGTGGCATGACATACGGTACACCCATAATGCTTCTGCTAGCCGATCATGCCATTGTTTTGGATATTCATCAATCTTGCGCTTAATTAGCTTTATCAGGCTCTTGGTAGATGCCTCAGTGTTGGCGTTTCTTAGCTCTCTGAGATAAATCCGCAAGCGCACAGAAACACATTGTAGCTTTTCACCCAAGAGTATTCCACAGTATCGAAATCCACGAGGAACGAGGAGTAATTAAATGTAGAACAGATAGAACCGAACAATAAAAGCAGCAATTATAAAGATAAATGACAGAACAGAGCAAGATCACTTCTTTAGATACAACAACTCTACTTTACTAAACAAACTAGAAATCTGCTTGATAGGTTTACTTAAACACCAAGACTGTAGAACCACTTCTGAGCACTAGAGTGCTGCTAACCCAGACGAGAAAGGCAGGCGCTACAGGACTCGGCTATGCATTGATGACTACTTATCCAAACGATGGGGTTGGACTACACATGACACACACATACGCTATCACCATGTGGGACTACCAACCAAAACTGCGTGGGATATGACACCCACCAGGGTAAACTCTAGTCTAGACACCACGTCTACACAAACAAGTTTACAACTTAACTTGTTTGAGGCCAGAGAAACAAGCACAACTGTATAACTAAACTACATAGAGCGCACCGGGTACCCATAAACTACCAAGCAGAGAACTTAGTATGTAAGCAAAGTAAGTAGAGAATAAATAAAGGAGGGAGTAAGGAACTTTACTCAATCTTGGAAATAGAATAATGTTCCCTCTGAGATTTAGAGCTCAGAAATAGAACACCAAAGAGAATTCCAATTCCTTCACTCTCCATTCACTACTCGCTTGACTCAACTCAGCTCTCATTACAATGCCAAGGGTGGCTTCACAAATATACTCTACACCTAACTACACAACCACACTTGAATTCTATTGATCCACCACACTCTACAAGTGACCTCCCGGGGAGTATTTATAGCTTGGAGGATGAGGGGGGTACTTGTAGGCAAGCTAGGTCAGTAGTGGGCATAGCTCAGGGGTCGGGTGACTAAGCCGATGGCCGGCTGACCATGAGGGATGGTCGAGTGACCGTCCGATTAACCGACTTCGTTGATCCTTTGGCTGAGGTGCATTCCTCCTGTCGGTTGGCGGTTGCGGCAGTTGGTGCACTTGCAAAATAGGGTCGGTGCATAGTCGGGTGGCCACACTCTATGGGCGGGCGACCATGTGTTTTTCTCTAGTTGGCTGCATTTTACTTCCCTCGGATTGCTGATGTCACTAATCCTTGTACGATGATCTTCCGACACTTAGATTCATTGGATACTTTATCCCATGGTTGGATTTGACTCAAAATGTGTTTCTTTGCATGCAGGTTGAAGGATGTGTCAAGTGACATGGTTGGGTAGCCATGTTGGATGGTTGGGCAACCATCAACTCTGGGCTGAAAGGCTGCTTGGGCTACCCCTACCTTCCTAGTGGCTGGGCAACTGAGAGAGGTGGTCAGCCGAGCATGGTGTATGGTCGGACGACCATGGGAGATGGTCGGCTAACCATGCTAGTTTGGCCCACTACCTCTCCCTTACCACTTTGTCTCTGTTTGCTCATTCCTCCATTGTTTTGAACGTGACAAGCTCCTGCATACAACTTCCATGCACAACTCATGGAACTAGTTAATAATACATGAAGTCTTGGTAAATTATACTCTCAAACATGAAATTTCGGAGGTCGAAATGGGTTTTATTGACCGCCAACACCCCCCACATGTGGATAGGGCATAACATCGACATTCACCATAGCAAGCACTAGATTTTTCCCAACGATTTCATTCTACCTAGGATTTCAGTTGTGTCTACACTTTTGGTTTGGGATGTTGAAACATGGAACATGAATATGTCAGAGTTAACTTTAGGTTACCACACTACATGAATAAAGAGGTTTTCAAGATTTTCAAAAGTAGGGCATACCAATTCTTCCGATCTCAAGGTCAACTCTCGGTCACTCAAAGGACAAAAAGTCCTTGCCAAAATATTGTATTCCTCACATCCTATAGTACCAAGGCATTTTGTGGAGCTGAGGTTGTTGGGAGAATGATACCTTCCCGTCATGTTTGTATTGTCGAATCAAAACAAGTGTTCAGAAAGAATCTACAATCAACTGAGTCTTGGCTAGTGCATCTGTAGTGTGGAGACTTGTCCCTTGTCAGTGCTTTGTTTGAATCCCATGTTTGAGTAAGAGGGCATAGAGTTCGTCTTTCTTTTCTTTTGCTCTTTTCTCATAATTTTTCTTTTTTTTTTGAATCTCCATGCCTCTCTTCTTTCAAACAAAACTTGAATGGGATCATTGATATTTCATTGCACACCTTTTTGGGAGACTTTATTTTCTGGAACGTGCATGTGAAGGCCAAAATTCTCAATTGATTTGAGTCTTTTAATTGCACAAGACTTGATAAGACTCAAAACAATCAAGGAAGCAAGAATATACATGTTTCCTTTTTGTATGTGGCATTGATAGGTACTTGAGATCATCCAAGATGGTACCCTCTTTTTATTTTGTAAATAAAAACTCTTAACTCATGTGGGAGGTTCCTTTAGTTTTCTCCAATTATCTAATCTCGCATGAATCAACAAACTAAACTCAAGTGGCTCCCTAATCATGAGTATCCAAAGGCAACACTACTCTAGCATAAGGAATGAAATGGTGCAAGCACAAGTTAAATGTGACATTATGATCATGTAGAGCATGATTTATCAAGGCATCTTGTGTAGAGCGCAAAAACTTAGAGGTGTACGAAATAAAATGTGTATACCTGACCTACTAGTGCGGGTTTGATGCAAAGATGGGCCAGTCAACCCACCCGCATGGTCGGGCAACAAAGCCCACTGGCTGGGCAACCGACATGGCCACCCGGCCAACCAACTTGCTACCCCCACTGACCTTCTTCGTCCTATAAATAGAGAGGCTCTCCCCCCCACTCCACAATGTACCTCTTCGGTGCTTTTCTTGTACCATTCACCATGTGAACTCTCTTCCTCCCTCTCTAGAAGGTGCCCCACGGGAGGTGCCTCCATTCTGAAAGTAGTGTTTAGTTAGGAGTTAGAGAAGGCTCTGCTGTATCGGAGTCGGTCGAAAGTATTCGGTAATATTTTGATATCTATTCTTTTGTATTACTTCCGATATGTGACTTATGAGCATTTTAAAGTATTATTTATTTTATCTTTGTCTCTATTAGTAACTCGATTGGTGTAATTGCATTTTCCTTTTGGTGCATCATTTCGAAGCCTGAGTTGTGCTAAGCTAGATTTGATTGATCGTTGTTATGGTTGCCGGTGCTACAATTCACCCCTAGACTTAGACGCTAGGCTCTGGTTAGTTCCTCTCCTCTACCTAAGGATGAACTATTGTTGTTCAAGCTCCGCTTGGACATGTTTGTAGCGTGCCATCTTCTCCCCACAGCTTTGCTTGGTAGCCCCACTCAATGACTACATGTGGTGTGCCTGTGTATCCCAAGCCCGTCGTTCGGGAGGCTCGTAGGCAGTTAGCTAGGTTCTCTTTCGGTGGCCAACTATCTACCCCCTAGCCCCTCGAGAGTGCTAGAATTTCGCTCGACATAAGTTCATAACTCTGTTGAGATTCTTTTGACCTTTAGCACGGATAGCTCTTGTATGCTAGCAGAGATAGAAGACCGTACCGCAGTCCCTGACTCGTTGTCCTCCTAGGCTTTACCTGTTTTCTTGCCAACGGTGCTTGGCTTGTATCCCATGGTGTTTGGTGTCAACCTTTCCTAGCTATCGGTTGACGTGAATGAGCAACAACAGTTGGGTGAATGATAAGTTGATATCTCTATCTCAATGCTTCCTTGTGGAAATAAATATGATACCTTGGAATACTCCCGGGTGAAAGGCTACAGTGGTCTCCGTGCGCTTGTGGAGTAAAATCCGGTAGGCTAAGAGCCGCCAGCAGCAACATAAAAGCCCGTGCCATTTGTACAGGCCCAAACCTCTGACAATCTTGGCAGACTTTGTAGTATTTGGAACAATCTTCCAACACGGTTGGCCAATAGAAGCTGAATCTCCTGATTAGCACTTCATTTTGTGAGCCGATTGGTGAGTGCCACAAGTCCATTGTGTACGTCGTGCAGGGTCTTCAAGGCTTTCAGCTGCACCAAGGCACTTTAGTAGCAGACCATCAATGGTGTAGAGGTACAAATCATCACCAATCACCATGTGTCTCAGAGCTTTATGTCTTATCTTCTTATCTACTCCCCGAGCTGGATCCTTCAAGTAATTGAGGACATCGTTCTCTCCAGTCTGTAGCAGATTATTGCAAAATATCAATGCATGTATCATCGTCCTGGAGCACATACCTCAAAACAATTTGCGCCAGTTTGTTGGCCTCACCATTCTATTCTCTAGGTATCCAAGCAAGCGTCACAATCTAGAACTTGGACATCAAATCTTCACACTTAACAAAGTATGGGTACAGAGAGTCACTATCATAGTTGAAGTCTTCGGTCAATTGGTTGACTACCACTTTTGAATCACTGAAGATTTCTGCTGCTTCATCGCCTGCTTCAATCAATAACTCCAACCTTCTACACACAGCTGTGTATTTAGTCTGGTTGTTGGTGTGTTTCCCATGCAACTAAAAAGCAAAATCATAGGTTGACCACGAGGGGAAATGATGTGCAATCCAATGCCACAACCTACTTCGCACACTGACCCATCGAAAAATAGAACCATGGCCTAACATTTACATACTGAATTTGTGGCATGATCCTCTCTGTGATGAGGTCGGCCAAGGCTTGCCCCTTGACGGCTTTCGTAGGCTGGTAGCGAATGTCAAGTTCAAAGAGGGCATACATCCACTTGTCGAGCCGACCTTTCAGGATAGGAGCCGTCAGCATATGTTTGATCACATTGGCTTTGCAGATCACCAGAGTCTCAGCGTTGAGCAAATAATGACACAACTTGGTGCAACTGAAGTATAAACAAAGACGGAGGCGCTACATTTCAATGTACCTATCTCTATATCCAGCAGGCGACGGCTGAGATAAGACATGACTCTTTCTTTGCCTTCAAATTCTTGAATTAACATAGATCTGGTGGAGATTTCATCAGCTGACAGATAGATAACAAACGGTTTGTCCAACTATGGTGGCACCAATAGTGGAGGCGACGTCAGTATTGCTTGAGGTCATCAAACGCTCTCTACTGCTCCACCCCCCTAGACAAATTCATCAGCTTTCTTGATGTTGACACGCGGCATGAATGGATTAATGCTTCTAGCAAGGTTTGATATAAACCTCTGGATGTAGTTCAAATTCCCGATCAGACTCTTCAGCTGTGTCTTGTCTTGTGGGGGTACCATTGTCGTGATGGCAAGCTTGCTCTTATCGCCGATCTCAACACTGCGCTCACGAATCATAAACCCGAGGAATTGTCCAGCGGTGATACCGAAAACACACATCGTGGGATTCATCTTCAAGCCATGGAACCTTGTTCGTTCCAACACCTGACGCAAATCGGCTAGATGGGTAGTGTCCAGAGTCGATTTAACAACTACATCATCAATGTAAATCTCAACAGGCTGGCCAATGAGGTCATGAAAGATGTAGTTCATGGACCGTTGATATGTTGCTCTGACATTCTTAAAACCAAAGGTCATGGCGACACACTCAAACAAGCCAATGTTCATTCCCTAGACATCAGAATGCCGTCTTGTAAATATCTTCCTCAGCCATGAAAATCTGGTTGTATCCTGCATTGCCATCAAGGAAACTCATCATCTTATGCCCTGCCACTGCATCGATGAGGATACTGGCTACAGGCATTGGGTATTCATATTTGGGGGTTGCTCTGTTGAGATCCCTGAAGTCAACTCATACTCTAGCTACCCGCTCTTCTTTCGAACGGGGACAATGCTCGATATCCATGTGGCATATCTTCATGGTTGAATGAAGCCGACTTCTGTCATCCTCTGAATTTCGTCCTTGACTTCTGGCAGTATCTTGGGATTGAACCTCCTAGGAGGTTGAGCATAAGGAGGAAAACTAGGCTTGATCGGAGGCCAATGTTTCACGATAGACCGATCCAAGCCAGGCATTTAATGATATTCCCATGTGAAGCAGTCTGAGAATTCCTTTAAAAGTTCGAACAATAGATATTGAAATTCAGGCTTTAGCTTCTTACTGATGTAATTTGGTCGAGGTCGGTCGCTCGGGCCGATGTCATCCTCCACCAATTCGTCAGCTGCTGTAAAACCAAAACCCAGCTTTCCTTCCTCCGCGAACTCAACACTGCTAACTACAAAGGGTGTTAGCTGGTTGGAGTAGACATGGGCCTAACGATGATCATCGGCCAACATTTTGTTAATATCAATGGAAGGAAGTACAAATATTTTTTGGGGTCGATCGCCCGAATCAGCATCACAATGTATATCGGTAGAAAGCTTTTTAATTATCGGCCGATCCGAGCTATTGGACTCAATGCAAGTGTGTGTATCTACACATTGATGCCGGTTGCCAGAACTAGCGTAAGCCCGTTTTTTTATCCTTCTACAAATTCGCAGTCCAGCTACTCCCTTTAGTGAGACATTTTGCTCCTTTTGCCCGCTTGAATGAAGCTTCTGTGATGGTGACATCACTAGAATCGTCAGCTAGGACGACCTCAATTCTGTCGCTGTCCTATTAGATAAGGCATTGTTGCATGGTGGATGGGACGCAGCAGTTGGCATGAATCCAATCTCAGCCAATCAGGGCCTAGTAACGTCCTTTGGTGTTCACGACGAAGAAAGATGTGTTGATCATTTTGTGCCCGATCATCAGTTCAACGTTGAAGATGCCCTTGGCTCCAGTTGGCTCACCCTTAAAATCATTGAGGAAAACATTTGTCTTGATGAGGTCACTGTCGATTCTATCGAATTACTTGAACACCACGTATGGCATGAGGTTAACTGTCGCACCTGTGTTGACCACCATCTTGCTGACTAGTTTACCATTGATGTACCCCTTGAGGTAGAGCGGCTTCAAGTCACTGTATTTCTTATCGACCGGCTTCTCAAATATGATAGCCGCCGGTCCTAGACTGAGTTGAGCCACTGACTCTTAAACTGACGCAGGGTTGCGGAATTCCTCGGGCAAGAAGAAGACCCTGTTAACATTAACCGATCTGTCGGCTTCGCCCATTGTGAGTAGATCGTCAACATCGCCTTCCATCATCGCTGTGTCGTCTTCCACTTGGTCACCTAGGCTGCTCCGACACCTATTGTTTTCTCTTCAAAATTGCTGCACATTTGGGCAAGACCGGTGGGAGTTTCTATCAGTAAGATGGTATAACGATCAGACCTGAGTTCACCTATTTTAGCAGCCGAAGGTAATTGGCTTCGGCTTCCTCTAGACTGCACATGCATTGAACCCTATGTTTCTGCGATTGAGAAAGTCCTTCTGGGCACCATCTAGGTCGGTGACACTCATCACACTTTCTGCTCGGCTCTTCTGGGTAAGGTTGCTCTTGTGGAACCTCGCGTGTGTCCTCGCGTCATGGTTGTTCAGGAATTAACTTACCCGTATCATCATGCCGAGGTCGTTCTGGGGACAACTGCAAGTGGTGTCGCGGTGATGATGAGGGCACCCCAAGTGCTAGAATACAGAAGCATGTCTGTCTGAGTGTCAATGCGTTGAACACTCTAGGCAGTCATCAATGGTTGGCAAGCATTCCATGCCCTGGCTCTAGCAATAGTGGATGAAAGGGCAGTCCCAGTGATTCTTGAACTTGCGGGCCCCATAATGGTCACGCCCTCTGTCATGATGACGCTCAGAATAGTGGCACTGCTTGCCATGGTGGTGTTCGGCATAGTGGTGTTCCTCGTCACAGCGACGCTCGAAATGATGGTGCTCCTCCCGATCGCGGCGATACTCTTGAGGCTGGCGCTCGTCACTCACATCGTGGTATTGACGATGGTGATGTTTGTGCCGCCTGTTCGCGCTATCCATGGAATGGGGCATCTTCCCAGCCATGCGTTCGACGCTTCTAATGTTGTTCATGGTGTTGGGCGTATATGTTGATCAGCACACTAGAATCAAGGTGTGAACGATGGTTCCTAGCGATATTCTTAGCAGAGACATGTTCTTCTAGCCAGAACTGTAACGGTCGATCATCATCTGGATCGGCCTTACCCTTGTCTTTGCTCTTCGAGATGGATGTGATGCCCACCATGTTGATGGCTTGGCAAGAAGAAAGGATTGGACTGGCGGGATTGGTTTTGATGTAGGTTAGGCCTTATATTCCAGTGAGGTATGTCAGTTTAGGGGTGGAGAAATCGACGTTGGTGATGAAGGCTCCAAGCCAAAGGTTTGAGTCCTTGCAATCACTACACCACTACTCCGATGGTTATCGACCGTGTGACGCATGTAATCGACATCGCCAAGAAGGCTATCATTCCTGCAATACAACTGAAATAACACTAGCAAGAATGAGAAATAACACAATCAAGATTAATCTTGTGCACATGAGTTAGGGGTTTCACAAGCCGATACACGACGAACTGTTCATGACAGAATACTCTTAAGCATATCCCAAATCCTATCTTGGGCACCAGATACTGTTTATGTAGGACATAAGATCGACCATCAATCCCTAGACGCATCCGTGATGGACTCCAACTCGATACATGGGCCAACAGCTCAAAATGGAAGCACAGCACCCTGGACAGATTCTGTCCACCAACTTGCGACATGAATTTCCATCGGCTCCGAAGTCCAAATGATCTGAAACTGGTGGCATTGGAAAGATTATCTTCTTAGCTTTTCAATGTATTTGTGGATCAGTCGAAATTGGACCCCATTTGTGGCCTGGACGACGATTTTACTGAAGATGGGTCCTGGAGGCCGAGAAAGTCGACTCCGAACTGAATTGGGCCTCCAACATGACTTGGTCATCCTCCTTGCCCTCCCCCTAATCCAAGCTGATCTCCAAAGCCTTCTTGGTCCTCTCCTAAGTTCCTAAGTATAATATAATCAACAATATCATTAGGTAGCATACCATCCCCATAAGTACGGGCACTTAGAAACGAGCTCACCTGTTGGTTCAATTGTCATGCACATGCTCGTGTAATAGGTCCCTGCATAACAATAGGAATGATGTCCTCATCAGGTTTCTAGTGATGATCTTGCCATTCTCGACAGCACCCCAGACTCGACGGAGGAACTCTGAAGATTCAGTCGTAGAGACTGTTTTGACTTGACTGCAAGCCGATGTAGCTGGTTTGTCTTGATCGCGGGTGAAGGACATCACCTCGAGCATGTTAACGTGCGGGAACGGGGTATTATCGACCATCATGGGGCTTTTGGAGTAGGTTAGTCTCCCTGGCTCGATGGCGGTCTGGATCAGGTTACGCAGCACTTTGTAGTCGGTTGTGTTGTGAGAGTCGAGTGTATTATGCCACTTGCAATATTTGCGCCCCTTTAGTTCCTTAACGCGGATGATCTTGTGGATGGGCATAAACTCCAAGTGTTTCTCCTTGAGGAGCAAATTGAAAATTTGCTTTGTCTTGGACATCAAAGTTGTATTCGGTTGGAGCTTCGTGACATTTGAGCCATTGACAAGGCAACGGCTGGTTTGCCTTAGACCACTGTACAATTGCCAGCTTGGCCTCATCATCGGCTGATTCTTCCTTCAAGGTTGGGAGTTAGGTGATAGGTCTTCGGGGCTTCTATTGGTACAACTCCGGATGCAAGCGTTCAAAAGCTGATACTTTGGAGAGTAGTTGACCGATAGAGTCAAAGTCGTTCGGCCCATAGTTACCCCTGGCAGCGCATAGCAAGCCATTGTAAGCTATCTCTGCCAAGATTTTTTCTAGCAAATGAAATGAGTGACATCTGTTCCTGACCTCCCAAAAACGTTCTATGTACTGATTGAGAGGCTCTCCAGAGCGTTGGTGCACAAAGATGAGATCTGAAAATGTGGCTTCATCAGAGCCAAAGAACAACTGGGTGTGGAATTATTCCTCTAGGTGCTTCTAGGTCGTGATGGATCTAGGGCCAGAGACGTACACCAACCTGAATGCTGGTTTGGAAAATGAATAGCGAGAAAAGCCGAATCTTCATATGTTCAGCTGATGCTGCAATTCCCAACTGTGCCATGTGTTAGCTAATGTGTTCAACGGTGCTTGTATTATCGTTGCCGCTGAACTTGGAGAACTCCGACACCTTATACATGAGCGGAGGAGGAAGATGATCGTAGGCCTCAGGGTATGGCTTTACGTATGAGATGATGCCTCTCTTTGGGTTGAGGCCATACAGGTCCCTCATCATCTCCTGAAAGCTAGTCGAGTCGGCACTACCGGTCTGGTTGTAACAAACCGGCCCTGAACCATATCTGACCTGCCAATCATTTAGCTGGTGATCAGCAGTTCTGTCCTTGCCGCCACCAGTATGGCCTGCCTGATAGACTTGTTTGTTTGGTGGTGGTCGGCGGTAAGGTTCTTCTCCTTCTTTCAGCATCCGGTACTAGAGCTGCCTTACATAGCCCACCGGTATGAAAGCTGGTGGTTCGTCATAGCATGTGGGTCTGTCATTCAGATCCTGCAGTGCATGCAGGACAAACTCAGCTTTGGTGCCTAGGTGCATTGATCGTAGGTAGAATTTGGTCTTCCCAGCAAAAGTGCCGATCGATGGCCCCACTTCCTGGGCGTATTCCCCGGCCAGGATAGACTAGATCATGCGCGCCACCATATTCTCCCTGGAGTTAAGCATGGCTTCAGCTTGGCACAACAAAGCGTGACGGATCATAGTGTTCATCTCGTCTCGGAGAGCTCGGCTGCGTTCTTCTGACGGCACAGATATGTCCATTCCATCAAGAGCTGATTCTAGATATTCAGAGCACTTGATACCTCCATGGCAAGACCAGACGAAGTGTTTGAGGACCTTCGCATGCAGTTCTTCTATGATCTGCTCATACTTCATGCGGTGTTCGCCTTCGAGATCGTTGACCGTCGATGATCCTAGTCTTGCCTTAAGGGAGGAACATCTCATCCGGCAATTCAGTGACCTTGATACCTGGTGCCATGGTTACAGTGAGTTTGGTGATGAGATCTTGATTGGCGTGTCCCACTGGGCATGCCAAAAGTGTGTTGCCATAGGAAACTAGTGGAGGTCATCCTGTGGGTTGACACACGAGGAGCCAAAGATCGTGTTGCTCCTACGCTCGTCTCTCAGAGTGTGGCTCCAGTCAGCTCCTGAGCAAAGCTGACCAGCGGTGGTGCGGGCGTGCTACCTGACTTGACCTTACAACCAGCAAGGTTTGGTGGATGCGGTGATTGGCTCTGATTCTCCCTGAAAAGCATACACAACAAATGTAAACGTTAAATTATTGCCTGATCGCTCGAATCGGCAACTCCTGGCTTGTGAGATTCCATTGGCATATGTGCCGATTCCAGATGGTCCAAGATGCACGTAGATATATATAAAGTAAACCAAACCCAACTTAAAGAAAACAGGGTAAAACCTGTCTAAACATGATATAAAAGATCTACACAACCAGATCAGCTTCTAACCATAACCTCCAAAAAAGTTCAATCTAGATAAACAGATACATCTAAGACATGTAGAGATAGTGTGTTCGGTACATGTTAGTCTATCGACATGTCATATGCACGTGTCATAGAGCACGTCGTGGATTGTAACAAACGGTTAGGTAACGCGTACCGAGCTACATGAAGACGGATCTACTATTTGAAGCACAAATGCATAAATAGATCAGAAAACATGTGAGATAAACGATGGATCAGATTCATTGGGATAACTAGCAAACCTCGCCGTAAAAAATGCTTCAGCATGAGGTTCACCATATGGCTCACGCCCTAAAACCCTAATAAATCTACAAAAGATGCATTAGAGCAGCATGACGATTACTTTGAAAACCTTAATTGCTCAGGGGTGGCGATACGCCGAGAGAATATGGAGACAACCGCAGCTGGAAACGTATGTCGTGAATTTTATTCCTGAAGTATGGGTACATATTTATAGTCCATGGACCTAAACAACAAGTTCGACTCTTTCTAGAATAATAAAACCATAATCTATCTGGACAAATCCGACTCGATTCTTACGATACATGGTCCATTGGCCCTAACTATTACATCGGCTGCTTCTTCCTTGAGGAGCTTCCTTTGGCCCATTAGCCGATCCAGCCTAGTACTAGGGGTCAGCTATATTCTGGCGATAACAGAACTTTGAGGAATTTTGGTGGATGCGCTTGAAGGTGTTAGAGGAAAGTTGGAATTAACTATCTGAAAACAAGTTTTAAACCTCCCATTTTACCAACTACATCAACACGGTACGAGACTGTATTGGGAGGCCAGACAATTGGACAGGCGAACAAATAAATATCATACGATTGACATGGAACAAATCTAAACGTTTAAGAAAACAGACACAAGACATATGGACTAAGGCCCCTATTTGGCAGAGCTCCGCTCTCAGACAGAGCTCTTCCAAACAGCAATTTTCTGAAAATTACTCCCAGAGTGAATTCTGCGAAGTGATTCTCTGAAATGAACTAAGGGCTGGAAGCTAAAAAAGCTGCTTCTCCTTATTCACTCTCAACAAATAGTCAGACATTCCATAGAGTTTATCATATGGTTTCATTAGAGAATCACTTTCAACCACAGAAAGACTTCTCCCAAAGAATCACTTCTAACAGAGAATCAGAATCGCTGAGAGCTCTTGCAAACAAGCCCTAACAATCCATCAGTCAGATTTTACCATCCACATCAATATGTCAATCTATCGGTCACATTTATCGCCTATATCGGCACCGTGCGGACTGTATCGAACAGCCAGAAAATTTGATTACAAACAAAAAAAAAACGATTGCATGGAACAAATCTTTAAAATAAACTAGTAAAAATGTACGTGCGTCCCGCATATGGCGTACATGTATTTTCTAAGGGTCAAAGTGGGTTATTTTTTTAAATTTTTTATTTACGAAAGTTTTATGTTTGAAAAAAATATGGTTTTATGTTTTAATAATTCTTCTGAATGTTTTAATTCACAAAGTTATTAAAAGTATAAAATATTTATCCATACACAGTTTTTTATTGAATAAAAATTTTGAACTTAATTGAATAATTTTTTATTGAAATATGTATAAAATGGTATGTATAAAAAAATCAAAATCCCATCATCCGTCTGAGCTATGGGCCACAATCGGCCTCAGTCCGTCACACAGGTCTAGCCCATTTTAGCGGGCGTCGCCACATGTTTAAAAAAACACTGCAACATGAACTATATTAGCACTACGGAAAATTTATTAAACCCAAAACTATATTAGTGTTTGAATAAATATTTTGAGCTTAGAAAGAAAAAAAGATCAAAGTAGCCCAACTTCATCAGCGAGCTGCCGGCCGGCCCAGCACCTCTCATCCTAAGCCTTGGCCAAGCGGCTTGCTTGCCGCACCCAAAACCCTAACCCGACCGACCTCCACCCACTCGCCTTCTCACTCTCCCCCCCCCGAAACCCTAGCCACACTACCTCTTGCTCTCATCCTCTGCCCCACCACCGCCTCCTCTCTCCACCGTGCCCGACACCACCCAAATCCGCCCCGCCGCGGTGCCAAGCTGGATCCGCGCACGCCGAGTCCTCGAAGCAAAGCGAAGTGGCGCCGCCGCCCGACGGGCTCCTCGCCGGCGGCACTCTGCCTCCAACCCCGACCGGGATCAACCCAGCTCCCCTCTACCCCGGTGTGGATCCGGGACGCCGCCAGCCGGATCTGGGCCACGTCCTCCCTGCACCATCGTGCCAGCCCTCATCATCCTCGTCCTTTGCCTCTGCTGCATCCTCCCCGTCCCCATCGCGCCTCGGGCCTGTCGCCGCCAGATCCGCCCCACGTCGCCGCCAGATCCGCCCCGCCCCAGCTCGCGGTGGCCAAATCAGCCAGGTACGAGCTCTTCCCGCCTGTTCTCTTCTTGGATCTTGGATTGGAACACGGGGCGGTGATTATGAGTTCCTGTATCTTTATTTGTGTGGGCGATGTAGGATTAAAAACGGGTTTGGTTGGGCGATTGGGAGCTTGGGGCTTTGATGTGGTGATCTGCGGGCGTGGGTACGCCTTTTGTCATGGCCCATGGGTGAGAAAAAACAGAGAAAATTGATCTGCACACGACCGGTTGAACAGCAGAAACTCGCGTTCTCCCGCGTTCTGCCGTGTAATTCAGTTTTAGGTGGGCCTAATCGTTATGGCGTGGGGATGCGGTAGATCTACGAGTTTAGGAAGATATAAATCCTTTAGGTGAAAATTGGTTTTGATTAAACTCGGTCGCTACAGTATAGATACGTATGTATATCTTCGAAACAGAATAACCCATGCAATGACGATAAGTCGTGTCGCAACGAGGCCACGAGGACAACTAGGTTGCTGAAACAGGAAAGCTCTGGCTCGAGCGTCTGACGCCAGCAGCGGACAGCGGACGATTCCGCGGTGCTACCAGGGGCTCCATCGTCAGGCCTTGAGCCGACCAACCGCACAGACCGTCACAGCCAGGCCCATTTACCATGAATTTCCATCCATCTCACGCGATATCAGACAACTGTCCTGCATTGATTCTCTTTACGATGTTGCAAGTTAATAATGTTGCATGAGGTGATCTAAGATGCTTCATTAAGCTGATTTTTCTTACCACATGGTTTATATTATGATATGTTGTTTTTGTCTCGAGTGGAATGAACGCGATGAATTTTTAATTCAACTATTGATGTTGCGATAGTTAAATTTGAGTGTTGCATATACTAATTTTTCGATGTTGAAGATTTTCAGTGTTGTGTGAATTTTGCCATTGTTTTTTTTTTCATATTGTGTGAAACATAAAAACAAAGTTGTGGTGGGATCTTTTTCTTGAATCGGATGGACGCAGTGATTTCTTAATGGGAAACGCTCTGGACAGGATGTCCGACGGAACCAAAATATCGGACGCCTTGCCCGCTATTCCACCGCCGCCGCGCCACCCAGCTTCGTCCGCCGCACCTGGCCCCGCTCCGCTGCCGCCGCGGCCTCCTGCTCCTCCACCTCCGCCGCCGGTTGCCGTGACCGTCGGACGCCGCCGCCGCGGCCTCCCGCTCCTCCACCACCGTGCGCCCACGTGCCGCGGCCTCCTGCTCCTCCGCCTCCGCCGCCGGCTGCCACGGCGAGCTGAGGCATGTTGCAACTTGTTATTTTAGATGTTATGGTCTGCCACTTGAGATGTTGCATGAGATTTGTACGTTTTTATTCGATAAATTCGAATGTTGCGTATATTATTTTTAGACGTTGCATACATGCATTTCTAATGTTGCACGGATCTTGACATTTGGTTTCAATGTTGCGTGAAACATGAGCCGATGTTGTAGTGTAATTTTTCTCCTACGTGGGATAGATAGGGTGCGGTGATTTTTTTCAGACTAATCGTGCATGTTGCAGAGGTTTATTTTCAATATTTCGCAAGCTAATATTCGGTGCTGCAGATATACATTTCAAATATTTCATAGACCGTCCGATGGAATTGGATCCATCGGACGTCCGGGCGTTAGTAGCGCCGTTTATATTATGATATGTTTAGGTAGCCAAATCGGATGTTTCGTAAAGCATACCATGTGTTGCGGTGGAATTTTTTGTCTCGAGTCGGATGAACGCGATGAATCTGTATCCGAGTGTTGCATACATTTTTTTTTATATTGAAAATATGTATTTCTAATGTTGCACGAATCTTTACCATTGATCAGATCATAGCTTGACGACGGATGTGGTGTCCGACGCCCGGACGTTCCCCCGGACGTTCGTCCGGACGTCCGAGCTCTAGCATCCCCGTTGCTGAAATTATTCCCGGGCGTATGTACTCCGAGCTCTAGCATCCCCGTTGCTGAAATTATTCCCGGGCGTATGTACTTGACGTTTTGACCGCAGGTGTGGCATTTTTACTTGCCCGGCACGAGCGGCGGGATGCTCTGCTCGTTCCTGAAGTAGTCGTCGGGATCAATCTCACCCTTCGCAATCGCGAGCCTCTTGTAATTGTCTCTGAAGTACTTTTCTCCCCAAACCTTGCCTGCCTCGTAGCTGCTGACGTTGCCCACGACGACGTTCTCGCCGAGGTTCAGGTCCCTGTAGTTGAAGTAGGCTTCCCTCGGGTTGGAGGTCACGTATGGCTCCATGAACGCGTAGAAGTCTCTGATCCACTTGATATGCGCTGCGCCGTCCTCGGCGGCAAACCAGTAGCTCACGTACTGGATGTTGTACAGGACGCCGGCGCGGTGCGGGAACGGCGTCGCCGACTCCGGGACGCTAGCGATAGCCGCGCCGTAGGGGTCCAGGATCATGAGCCCCGCGTCGGGCTCCGCTAGCCAGGCGAAGATGCTGCCCCACGCCTCCCGGGGGATGGCCTGCCGGACGTAGTCGGACGTCATCTTGGTGTAGGTGTTCAGGGAGGTGGTCCGGTTCAGGATGTACACGTCCACGGTCGCGCCGCTGCCGGGGAAGAAGTACGGCACGGTGTCGATCCAGGTCGTCTCTTGGCAGGTGGTGCGGTTCATCTTCATCCCGAGCTCCGGGAAGCGGCTTCTCATCACCGGCAGGAGCGCGTCGCACGTGCCCATGTACAGGGACTCGAAGGTCGCGGTCTGGTTCTGGAGGACCGTCCGTATGAACAGGTCCTCGGGGAGGGCGGGCGCGACCTCCTGCCACCTGGTCACGACGTCCATGGCGCCCTCGTCGACGGCCACTGGGATCGTGAACGCCGTGACCGTCGGCGGGACGGGCACGAGCCTCACCTGCCATGACAGCACGATGCCGAAGCTCTCGCCGCTGCCGCCGCGGATGGCCCAGAATACGTCGGTCCCCATGGCGTTCTTGTCCAGGAGCCTTGCCTTGGCGTCCACCAGCACGGCGTCCAGGACGTTGTCGATGGCTAGACCGTACTTGCGCAGCAGCGTGCCGAAACCGCCGCCGCTGAAATGTCCCCCGACGCCGATGGTCGGGCACAGGCCGGCCGGGAACGCGAGCTGGTTGCTAGACTGCGACACGGCGTAGTAGAGCTCGCCGAGCGTCGCGCCGGACTCCACCCACGCGGTAGAGCTCTGCTCGTCGACGCGGACGGCGCGGAGGTTGGACAGGTCGACCACCGCGAACACCTCAGCGCGCTGGGACCTGTACGACAGGCCCTCGTAGTCGTGCCCGCCGCTGCGCACGCGGAGGCGCACGCCGTGCCGGCGGCCGCAGACCACGGCGGCCTGCACGTGGGACGCGTTCGTCGGCGTGACGATCCACTGCGGCCTCACCGTTCTTGGGGTGAAGAACCTTGGGTTCCTGATGGAAGACACCAGGACCGACGTGAACGACGGCGAGCTCTGCGTGAACACGAGCTGGCTGGGGATGCTCTCCGAAAGGCACTGGAGGAAGCCATCAGATGATGAAGCGTGGGAAGGTATCAAGCCATGCCAACACAGGACTGTGAAGACGAGCACCGGCGCCAAGCTTCTGGCTGTGGACCATCTTCGCTCCTTGCAAAGTTACTGGCCTGCTCTGAGGTCTGAGCATCTCTTATCGAGCTCAATCCACATATACAGCCCCCGCGGGTTGCGAGTTCGAAACACGTGCAGGATGTTCTAGATTCCTGCAAACTTTTCGTGGCTGGATCGGTGCTCGAGCACATCACGCAGGCATGAAGAAACGTATACAAAGTAATGGTCCAAGTCAAGGTGTGCCACTCTTTACTCTGGAGTTGGATAGGTGGTCTAAAGTGACGACTAATCATATCTTCTTCAATCATATAAAAAAACGTCCTACTATTTACCATGCCGTCGTCGTCGTCGTTGTTATTATTGTTATTGTTATTGTTATTAGTTATTGTAATTATGCATAAGACATCATTATTATTAGAAGCTAAAAAACTCATTAATAGTAAAAAAGGTTCAAATTGTCACATTAACCTACCAAGTCATTCATATCAAAATTTTTGCAGAGGAATTCTTTTGTCTCCATGATTACTTCCAAATCGATCCTTGTCCTTCGTAACAAATATGTCATCAATGTATAAACACAGGATGACACCTTTGCCTCAAGCACTTGTCAGCTTTGTTTTTATAAACGCTGGTAGTGGCCATGGTATTATTAAACTTCTTGTGCATTGTCTGGGAGCTTTTTTAAGACCATATAATGATTTGATCAAGCAACATAATTTGCTCCATTGTCCTTTAACCACAAATCCTTCTAGTTGATGCATATAAATTTTCTCTTAAAAGTCTCAGTTTAGGAATGTTGTCTTCGTGTCCATTTGATGAACATGAAATTTATAAACGGTAGCCAATGCCACAAGCACACGAACTGTGGGCAGTCGAGCACAATAGAATATGTATCAAAATTGTCCTCTTCTTTGTTTTTAGTAAAATGCATAGCCACTAGACATGCCTCGTACTTTTCAACAGTACCATTGCGCACCTTAAAGCTCCATTTGTAGTCTCAGACTGGCAACCAGCTAGGAGTTCGGTTATCTCCCATGTTCTGTTGGAGATAGTTGAATCCATCTCACTACTCTTCATCCCTTTAAACTTTTCAGTCATTTGTCTCTTACTCCTCCTCAACTCCGCGTTAGGGGTCATATCATAGACACTTGAGGGCAGAGAGTACGTCTCATTTAGAGACCATATGTGGCTGTCATTTTCTTATCCTTCATACGAAAGGCCCTCTCAAAGAATATCATATCCCAGATTAATAACATTTAGGCATTATTCAGTTTCATAAATTTAAATGGGACGGGTGGTATCGAGAGGGATTAAATCCTTTGAAAGTCAAAATACCATCCAATCCCTTTGTACAGGAGATTAACCGAACAAGATCTTAAAAGTGAATTTGCTCGTCTCAGAATGAACCGTGATAAATCCATAAACAGCACTTCTATGTGCATAACTCAGAAGCCTTAGGGCCTAGCTTTCTCTTCATTAGCAATGATGGCTGGCGTATTCCTTTGGAAGGCAGCCCCATGTCCGAAGCTGAGAAGGATTTGGCTTCCTTCCTGCGTGGCCTCACGATTGCCAGGTTGCGAGGTGCCATCCCCCTCAAGCCATAACACACTAGTTGTACACCAGCAACAGCACACCATAAGGGCACCTCTTTCATTAGCAACCGTCCCATCCTAAAATCTAGGGATAGATTCATCCCATTCCATCTCGTCCTCCAACCAAACGCTACCTAAGACCATGCCAAGTTGCTAACAGCAGAACTCCAATCACCAGCAGCAAACCCGACGCAAGAAGGCAATGATGTTAGCCCTAGATTTGGGTAAACTCGTGTTCAGCTCATTTCCTATTAGAACTGTTAGTTTCTTTCAGTTAGCTTGTGCACAGTCGTGGCCTAACCGGGCTGAGCGAGTCAGTAGGAGGCCTGAGGTGTGCTAGTTCACGTTGTGGCCTGGAGTCCGCGCCGATTGCGGGTCATGGCGCGCGCATGCAGGAGAGGCATGACCACGTTCTGCCACTTCGTGTTTGCTTCCATAAATAGGCAGTCATTAGACGAAAAACGTCGCAAGTTTTCGCGGCACAAAATCCTCTGAGTTCATCCATTTCCATCAGTGATTCACTCGAGCGCCTACAGCTCCTAGCCGGAGTAGCTCCGGCTGACAGACGAAAAATACGACATCGGCACGGAAGGAGACCCTCAATCCACCTCAAAATGACGCACCAGCTCCATAAACGACACAACCACACAATGGGTGTGAAGAGGACAAGCACTAGCATGTCTAAAATTAAGGCTATCTCTAACAGCATATTCATCGTATTGTTCAAATTCAAACTTCATTCTATTTACAGTATCAAAATAGTAACAAAACAGTGCTAGATTTCTCGATTGAGGCGATTGCTGGAGAAAGACTAACCGGATCAATCGACTTTTTCACCAGAACAGCGAATCAAAGAGAGGAGTGAGCTGTGGGTGGCTTACGGATAGGGATAGGAGAACAACTCGATCCTATTTGAGGAAGGGCACAATGTTTCAGTGTGTCTCCATCGGCAGAACGTGCCGTAAAGGGAGGACAGACGTTCAGCGCCGCCGCCCAAAGCGGTCTACTGGGCTGCTCATTCGTATGGACCTTTTGTAGTGGCCCAGCACTCCAGCAGCCGCTGCCCTTCTCTCCTTTCTTTTTAAATTATTATTCATTGGAAAATGAGGTAAACACCCGTAAATGGACAGCAAAGAAAGCATATGTAACTCCTTTATAGTATGCACGTGCATCACATCCCCTGTCTCTTGCCTAACCAATGTCTTATATTTCACCGATTTGTGCTAATGAAATTCATCACATCGAAACACTATCGGCTTTCAGTTCGATGTGCGACCTCTAGTTTAATAATCAAAAGCATTCAGACATCGTGCAAGCCTACAGGTTTGGGTGCAGAGATATACTATCTGATCTCAATTTTTTTTTATTTTGCATTTTTATGGAGTTCTAAGCCTCCTATCTGACTTGTATTGCTATAATCAACATTATGAACTTGGAATCCAATGAGAGATCCAGCATGCGCTGTATTTAATCCAGCTTTTGGAAGCACTAATTTGCCATTGGAAACTCATCTCTTGCCATAATTTAAAGAAAGTAGATTAAGAGATTTGGTGCTTACAGATAATATTTACTTCAATTACCAACCCTTGAATATAATTTATTACTGACCCATTCTAATTAAATAGATATAATAACCGACATATATTGGGTAATGCTAGGTAATCGAGTAAGGGAGTGCAAAAAAACTTGTGCCTGCATTGTGTAGCGCTAAGCATTCCAATTAGTTAAACGATCAAACACCAACTGTAGTTCGTATTCATATTTTGAAACTGAGGATCGAAGTCATCTTTTGAAGGTCATGTGATTATTGTTCATATTTTGTAGTTGTTAACATGCATGCAGTTCAGAATTGATACTCCTCGGGGGAGTTTTCAATTCTCATACTGACAAGTGATACGGCTGTTAGCTGTGAGTTCTTTATGGGTAGTTAACAATAGATAGGCGTTCAGCAAGATTCCACAAAATTCAGAAACTGATCACGATATTTATTTGTAGGTATATAGTTGTCTGAATTGTAAAGAGTAGGTCATCTTTTTTTTTAAACGAATCCGCAGAAGAGCTGCCTATTATATTAAAATAGAGGGGGAGCCCAAGAAAGAGCAAAAGACATACTTACAAGCTGGGAACAAAGGCTTCGCGCGTGAGCTAAAACCGAAAAGGAGAGCCGAAAATCAGTAATTACAAAGACTCCGGAGCCCTTTTGCTCCAGCTGAACTCCAAAGTCATGCCTCATCTACAATTTTTCCCTGTACTTTGGCCAAGGGGGCTTCGATGAAGTTGAAAACCCGATTGTTTCTTTCTTTCCACCCCTCCCAACAAACTAGGATGATGAGCGAGCGTAGTCCTTTTTTGGATACTGATGGGGAAGCCGCTAAGCTTGTCCACCACTGATGTAAACTTTTGCTATGATCCCAGCTAGCCGGATCCAAACCTAGGGTTGCTGTCCAGCAAGAGAGCTCTTTCCAAACACGCCTGCCGAATCTGCATTGTGCGAAGAGGTGAATGGCCGACTCAGTGGAATGCTGACAAAGGGGGCAACATCCTGGGTTGGCCCAGCCTCGCGCCTACAATCTATCAGAGGTCCAGATGCAGTTCTGATGGCTAACTAACTAAAGAATTTACACTTTGGCGGAGCCCACGTTGCCCTAGGTCCTTAAAGTTGGTCTTTATTGAGCCAATAAATTGTGCTTTATAGGTGGAATTACTTGAGTATTCGCCCGTTGGTGTGAACTTCCAAACGATGGTATCCTCGATGTCTGAGTGCAGCAAAAGAACTCGCGTCGCTCTCCATAGTTGCACATATTCAAGGAGGTGCCTTACTGTGAGGCTCACACGTCGCGGGGCAATGTCCCTCATCCAGTTTCTGTTTTGTAAGGCTTCGTGCAGTGTCCGTTACTTTCTCTTGGAGGTTGCATATAAGCTAGGAGCTAGATCACTAAGGCCGTTGACCTTGCAGCCACCCGTCGTGCCAAAAGGATAATTTCTTGCCGTCCCCGATCGAGATGGAAGTTGCCGCAACGAAAGAGTTGTCTGTCAATTTTGTTGCAAGGGGTTTCAGGCCCAAGCTCAACAGCATGCCCGTCCTGTTCCATTTTCGCCAGAGCCATCTTAGCCGAAGCTGCCCTAGCAAACTTCTCGAGGTGTAGGATGCCTAGACCCCCCAAATCCACAGGTCTTGTTGATCTTGGCCAGTTAACCTTGCACTTTGCTCCAGTCAAAGTTTCAGTACCAGCCCAGAGGAATTGTTTCCTTTTCGCGTCAATTCCTTTCAAAGTTGATTTGGGAGGCATCAGGGAGGTGATGGAATAAACCTCTTGTGAGGTAAGAACTGACTTGACCAACGTTAATCGGCCTACATGATTTAAATGTCTTGCGTTCCAGGTAGATAGTTTCTTTGTCATCTTGTCCACAAGAGGTTGAAAGTCTACTTGCTTCAGGCTCTTAGGCGACAGCGGGAGGCCTAAATATTTGATTGGAAAATTCATCTTTTGCGCCTCGAAGGTGGCCAAGATATGCGCCAAGTCTAACCCCTCACACTGAATCGGAACAACAGTAGATTTACGGGCATTGGCCAGCAGTCCTGTGGTGTCCTCAAATTTTTCCAGTAAACTTGCCAGAAAAGACACTATCCTTGCGAGTTGGCTTTATAAAAATCGCAGCAGTCATCTGCGTACATTGATGCTCGTAGGGTGGCAGTTCTGCCACGGAGCTTTCCAAGGCAGCCCAAGTTTGTCGCTAGACCTAGGAGCTTTTGGAGGGGGGTCTATAGCGATGACGAAGAGGAGCGGTGAGAGCGGGTCGCCTCAACGCAAGCCTCCGTGAGTGGGAGGACACCACGGCGGTGACCTGGGCCATGCGCTCCCCCTCATCAACGAGCCCCAAGGACGTTGAGGCGGTGCTGCGTGAGGAGTTCCTAGCCTGCGTCAGGGCGAAGTCACGGTCACCGGGCATCATCCGAAGGCCTTCCTCATCAAGTTCCAGCATCCTCACCACTGCGATGTAGCCGTCAAGCAAGGCTACGCCAAGCGCCGCGGCATCGATGTTCACTTCATCAGATGGCGCAGCCTGAGTTTGGCCCTAGGGAGTTACTCTCCTGTTCAGAGTCAAGCTCTGCCTCGACTGACATCCTAGACCATGCTTGGGACCCGGACATCGTCGAGCGCATCATCTTCTAGGCGCTACGCGCTGGAGACCATTGAGACAAACCTCATCAACCCCGATGAGACCAAGACGTGGTGGACTTGTGGGCCTGGACTGCGAACCCGAGCTCCATCCCAAAGAAGGTCTGGCTGAACTTCACCAGCTAGCCAAGGGACTGCCAAGCTCTCATCTGTTCTGGTGATGGAGACACCGCCGGAACACTGGCAGTCCGGCAGCAATGGAAGGAATCCACGACTACACTATCACATCGAGGGACGAACAAGGCAACCTCACTCCAGGTATAAGGCGGCTCCCTCGCTGGAATCTAGGGGTGATCGACGGCCAGCCTCGGCCCAGCCGTGCGTTCGAGGACTTCCCGCACCACCCGCTGCCACCTCGACAGCAGCGTGAGGAGCGTGCGTGGGATGGCGATAGGCGGCGCTACCAAGAGAGGGAGGAGCGTGGAGTCCGGGGCCACTACAACAACGACCACCCGGACTTCGAACGCGGGCACCGCTGGAGATGCCACGACGACGAGGACAGCGGCGATGAGGATCACGGCAGGCGTGACTTTGGCAGCCGCGATGGCCGTGGCAAGCTTCACGCCCGCAACCTAAGTGTACAGGGAGCGCGAGCGCTCGCCAAGGAGGAGGAACTGGGACGGTGCCAACCATCACGGGCGTCAGCGGACGGGCGACATCAGCAAAACACACTTGGCCACAACCTATACAAGCACAAACTGAAAATTGTGACCCCTGCATAAAGTGCAAACTGCAAGCTTCTGCGCTACAGAAAGAATTGCTGCGACTTTTACACTTCGCTGATGGCCAGACAAATGCAACTCTGCTGGTGTCCTCTCTTCTGCAGGAATGCATGGGCAAAGCCCTCGCTTTGGCGGGCACTCTGGGCTTGGCCGCGGCCTCAGGACCTGGTGGGAATGAAGCCTTGTCCGCCCCCTTGCCACCCCAGGAAGTCGCTCCGCTGATCCCAGTGAATGATGCGTTTAGCCGCATCCTCGACATGCTTCCGCAGCCGCCGCCGCCGGCGGAAAAGGCAGCAGGCGCCACAGAAGGTCCCTCCATTGAAGCCGTGGAGAAAGCACTGCAGCAGCTGGAACTTCTTGCAGGTCCAAATCCTCATTTTGAGGGTTCGAGGCCCACTTCTCCAACTATCTACTCTGCAGGTGCTGAGTTACCTATCGCTGAAACAGATTCCCCTGTTGGCCAAAGTCATGCTCCTGCATCACCAATGCTGCTGGCCGGAGAGGAAGGGAACAGGGGCATTTCGGCACTCTTGTCTAGCCCCACCCCGCCGGTGCTCCAGGCGCCAACACCAGCACCAACCAAGGCGCCAACGCCTCCTGCACTCCCCCGCAAGCGTCAACGGCGCACCTTCAACATGTCATCGGTACGTCGAAGTGCCCGCCTGGCTCCTGCCCGCCCCATGACCCAGCTTCAGCGTGCTAAGAAAAATCTTTGCCGCAAACTTGGTCTCGTATGTGATGAGCAAGAACCAGTGGATGCTGTATTGCAGGAGTTTGTTGCTATGTTTAGTGGTCCTCTCCCGGTGGACATCATTGCAGCGCTCACAGAGATCTTCAACCTCGACAATGGTGACGTTGGCGCAGCTGACGAAGCACTGCTCAGCATCATGGGTGAGGGGGTGGATGACCTCGCCCCTGATGAGGTCCCGGCGGCAGCTTAGTCCCGCGTCTTCATCGATTCCTGATGGTTGAAGCAACCGCTCCAACAACTAGGCGTCCTCAGGCCAGACGCATTTCCATGGCCTTTATCAGTAGTGCTACGCAAGTATTTGTGTCTCTGTCTGTTTCAGAACTGCTATTTGACTGGGTTGTAACAACTAAAGCCGAACTACTGGGCTGCTGCTTCCACTTGATTGTCCCACATTGCCTGTCTCTACGAAACGAAGCTAGGCGATGTTAACCAAACGACTGCGAGTTATATGGGAGGCTACCTTCTAAATAATTTCGCTTTCAAGCTGGTGAGCGGTGTCCTCCAGACACAAGGGGGCATTCTCCTCCTTTGGAACGACAGCTCCGTGGAGTGCTCAAATGTTGTCGTCGGTGAGTTAGCCGCAGATGTTTACGTCAAACAGTGCGCAACACATTTGGACTCACTGTAGTCTACGGGCCGGTTAAGCGCAACAAAAAAGCAAGTTTCCTAGAAGAATTAATTTCACCAAAGCCCCGAGTTGGCACGAGTTGGCTGCTGCTTGGAGATTTTAATCTAATTTATAAAGCCAAAGACAAAAATAATACAAACCTTGACCACAGGTTAATGCGACAATTCCGTGACACGCTCAACAGCTGTGAGCTCATGGAAATTCCATTGCAAAACTGCAAATTCACTTGGAGCAATGAACGACGCAACCCAACTCTGGTTAAACTTGACCGTGTGTTTTGCAACGCCGAGTGGGACACGATTTTCAGCACCCATGCGCTGCACGCCCTAGCCACCTCACTCTCGGATCACTGTCCGTTGCTTCTCTGCAACCAATGCGGCCCTAGGCGTCCCAAGTCCTTCAAATTCGAGAACTTCTGGGCTCAGCTGCCAGGATTCAAAGAAACGGTTGCGGAAGCCTGGCAAGAGCGCACTGACCATTACGAGCCATTCCACGTACTCTTCCACAAACTAGGTACAACGGCTGAGAGGTTGCGTACCTGGAGTAAGAAATTTACCTCTGAAGCGAAAATTCTTTTCCTGATGACACAGCAGGTCATCTTATGCTTAGACGTCGCCCAAGAAAACAGAACCTTAAGCTCAGCTGAACTAAGTCTTAGAGCAAAGCTCAAAAAATGCATCCTTGGCCTCGCAGTGATTGAGAGGGCCCGCTCCAAGCAAGCTTCGAGAATTACCAACCTAAAAATGGGTGATGCAAATACCAAATATTTCCATAGAAGAATTAACGCTAGAAGAAGAAAAAATTTCATACAGCAGCTGCGCAAGGATCATGGGTGGGCGATCTCACATGAGGAAAAAGCCGCAACAATTTTGGAGCATTTCAACAAAATTATGGGCCGTCCCCTGCCGCGGCGCCATGACCTAAATTGGGAGGAGTTAAATTTACCTACCCAAGACCTCAGCGTGCTGGACGCTCCTTTCGTGGAAGAGGAAATAAAAAATGCGATCCTCCAGATGCCGGGAGATAAAGCGCCTAGACAAGATGGCTTCACGGGCGTTTTTTTTTTCAAAATGTTGGGACACCATCAAAGCCGACTTCTTGAACGCAGCCAACGCCTTCCACCTCTTAAGAACCCCAAACCTAGCCATCCTAAACTCGGCTAACATTGTCTTAGTACCTAAGAAGGAAGACGCAATGTCTGTTGTGGACTACCGCCCGATAAGCCTAATCCACTCCTTCGCAAAAATCATCTCCAAGGTTTTGGTCCTCCGTCTAGCACCTCTCATGCACAGCCTCGTCTCCCCAAATCAAAGTGCCTTCATTAAAGGGCGTAGCATCCACGACAGCTTTCTATCAGTGCGTAACACCGCCAGACACTTGCATAGAAGAACTCCTGCCCTTTTTATAAAGCTCAACATTACAAAGTCCTTTAACTCTGTACGTTGGGAATACCTCCTCACCCTACCGAAGGAACTAGGCTTCCCAACCCGGTGGTGCGACTGGATCGCAGTCTTGTTGTCCACGTCCTCGTCTCGCGTCCTCTTGAATGGTGTTCCGAGTGCTCCAATCAAGCACGGAAAGAGTAGGTACAATAATGCAAATACATGTAGATATACAGTTAAACCTGTGTGGCTATACAATGCAAATACATGTAGATATAAAATTCAAAAGAAAGTAAGTCATGATGAAATGCTTCTTTAACCCCACGTATGGGCGCGTCATTGTGCTGATCACTTGCTCTTGGCAAGTGGCGGGATGCTCTGCTCGTTCCTGAAGTAGTCGTCGGGGTCGATCTCAGCCTTGGCCATGGCGAGTCTCTGGTAGTTACCCCTGAAGTATTTCTGTCCCCAGACCATGCCTGCCTGGTAGCTGCTGACGTTGCCCACGACGACATTCTCGCCGAGGTCCAGGTCTCTGTAGTTGAAGTAGGCCTCCCTCGGGTTGGAGCTCACGTACGGCGCCATGAACGCGTAGAAGTCCCTGATCCACTTGGTCTGCACGGATCCGTCACTCCCGGCCATGGACCAGAAGTTCATGTACTGGATGTTGTACAGGACGCCGGCACGGTGCGGGAACGGCGTCGCCGACTCCGGCACGGCGGCGGCCTGCGCGCCGTAGGGGTCCAGGATCATGAGCCCCGCGTTGGGCTGCGCGAGCTTGGCGAAGATAGTGGCCCACACGTCCCGGGGGATGGCCTGCCGGACGTAGTCGGACGTCGCCTTGTAGCCGCTGCTGAAGACGGCGGCGGAGGTGGTCCGGTTCAGGAGGTCCTCCACGGTGGAGCCGCTGCCGAGGTAGATGTAGGGCACGGACTGGATCCAGGTCATCTCCTTGCAGAAGCTGCGGTTGAACCTCAGCTCCGGGAAGCGGCTGCTCATCACCGGCAGCAGCACGTCGCAGGTGCCCAGGAACAGGGACTGGAAGTTGGCCGTCTGTTGCTGAACGAGCACCCTGATGAAGAGGTCATCCGGCAGGGCCGGCGCGACCTGCTGCCATCTCGTGACGACGTCCACGGCGCCCTGGCTGGCGGACACGGGGAGGTTGAACACCGTGACCGTCGGCGGCACGGGCACGAGCCTCACCTGCCACGACAGCACGACGCCGAAGCTCTCGCCGCCGCCGCCCCGGATGGCCCAGAACACGTCGCTCCCCATGGTGCTCTTGCTCAGGAGCCTCCCCTGGGCGTCCACCAGCACGGCGTCGAGGACGTTGTCGCTGGCCAGGCCGTACTTGCGCAGCAGCATGCCGAAGCCGCCGCCGCTGAAATGGCCCCCGATGCCGACGGTCGGGCACAGGCCGGCCGGGAACCCCAGCGCGTTGCTCGCCTTACCGACGGCGTAGTACAGCTCCCCGAGCGTGGCGCCGGAATCCACCCACGCGGTCGACGTCTGCGTGTCCACACGCACGGCGCGGAGGTTGGACAGGTCGAGCACCGCGAAGACCTCGGCGTGCTCGGACCGGTACGACAGGCCCTCGTAGTCGTGGCCGCCGCTGCGCACGCGGATGCGCATGCCGTTCCGGCGGCCGCAGAGCACGGCGGCCTGCACGTGGGACACGTTCGTCGGCGTGACGATGTAGAGCGGCCGCACGATGCTGGGCGTGAAGAACTTGGGGTTCCGGATGGAGGACTTGAGCAGCGGCGTGAACGAAGGCGAGCTCTGCGTGAACACGAGCTGGCTGGGGATGCTCGCTGAGAGGCATTGGAGGAAGCCATCGGAGGAGGTAGATTGGGAAGAAGAGATGGAGGCGACGATCATGAGCACCGGCAGCCCTATGCTGACGAAGCTCTTGGTGGCCATGGCCATCTTTGCTTGCTGCTTGGTTGGTGCAAACGCTGCAGTGCTGCTGTTGCATGCCACGGAGCTTGATCTACGTATATATAGCCTACGAGCTCGGCACGTGCGATTGCGAAACAGCAAAACTACCAGTACATGTTCTCTCCTTTTCATGAAAGCAGCTACTCCAGCTGGCTGTGTAGAAAATTCAGAGTCAACTTATATCTAGTCATCTAGATGGATAACCATCGGGCATGGTTAGTAATTCGCTGGCTGGATAAACCAGTCCACGGTGTACATACTCTGAGGCTGGGTCGTCAGTCTAAATAGATGGGCAAGGGCAACGCTCATAAATATCCCATGGACGATTCTACATTAGTCACATTCACATCGTCGAGAACTTCTCTGTCTGAAGACAAGATGCGAGGTTTTGTTCTGAAGCAGCTAGCTAGCCTATTCATCAAATGTAAAAGCATGACAGTTTTCATGGTTGTTCCAAGATACCTAGCTACGTATAAAACCTTAAGCTCTCTTTTATTTAGATATATAAAGAAAATGTTTCGCACACGGTTTTGTTACTACAAGACCTTTCACTGTACAACTAGGCAACTACAACAATGAGGGAAACTCGAACATGAATACGAAGGAAAACGCATAGGCTAATTATCTACTATTATCTCTCTAGTGTGCTGCTGCTACCAAACGAAACATCCCATTTAATTTGTGTCCTCACAATACAACGGTGTTTAAACCAGAAAATAGCCTGTATAAACGAATGGCAATTTTTTTCTCAAACACAAGTTCATTAAGCGTGCACAATATGGCCCAAACGCACAAAGAAGAGCGATCGAACCTTGATCCCTATGCCAATTAGCAAATTTCTAAACAAATGATTTATCAATATTAATTGGTGGAGTTAGTCCAGTAGGTGCCTGAACAATTTGCTAAATATGAGCAGTTCACTAAACAATTTTAGCGTGAAGTTGTTTACTGATGGCGATTCTTGTATAGCTGCCGTGCCGGGAGCAACAACACTGAGAAGGCAGGATGCTTCGATGCAGGACGGTCACACAAAACTGCTAGAGCTTGGAAAAATTCATATTCTTGTTGGAGACTTGGAGTAATGGATAATCTCTTAAAAGTCATCAGAGAAGGAGATTGTGTTTGCAAATACTAATATAGCGGAGGACGGCAGTGGGACGGTGCCGGTGGCGGGGGTGTAGATCCACCTTGATTGGTAGTGGCGATGGTGGAGGGCGGTGACAGAGGCGGCATTGCCGCCAGAGCCAAGGCCAACCATGGCAGCGGTGGATCCGACGACAGAGATCGAGCCGCTGGAGTCAGGTGGGCGGCAGTGGAGGCGGTACGGGGGCCGTGAGGAGGAGGCACGCCTTGTGCGAGAGAGGAGTGGGGAGTGAATTCTGGCTATCCATTTGAAATCGAACGGTATAAAAAATTGTGTTGGATGTGCCTCCAATACCCGAATGGGCCATAGATAGACTCCTTTCAAAACGTGGTTTTCACTTTTCACAAAAAGAAAGAAAGAAAGAAAGTGTGTTTTTAACCGACGATTGTGGTCCTATTGCTTTGAGTTTTCCTTCCATTGGCACATTTGCGGTGTGATCGCTGTATGCGGTGGTCGGCTGTAGGGGCGTGGCATTAGGCCCATAGTATGACAATTTAGAGTTCTCGACTAATGATGTTGAGGAGGTGACATACAACTTGAATGGATTATTGATGTTTCAGATGTTAATATACCGTTAGTTTTGTAGAGTTTAGCTCGAGTCATTGTGATTGTGGGGCGACTAGCGGGTGCATCTCAATACACTTGGAACCAAACCGGATGTGAACAAGCTAAGTATACGATTTGTTTCAATTAATAATAAAGCGAGGCGGTGAAAACCATTTTCTCAAAAAGAAAAAGAAGAGTCAAAACAATTGATTTTAATTAGGCTATCAACGCATCTTGCACTGAGCGTGAACCGGGCGTATCTCGTCCCATGCTGGGCTTTCTTTCTAGGTGGCTATAGTTGCAGTTTGCGGTGGCCGTGGCTGTGTCTCCATCGTTTTGACGGGTAGAGATGGCGTTTTGACGGGTTGAGATGCTACACCAAAAACCTATGGCAGAGTAGAGACGTTTCTATATAGGTATTTATCCTAATAAATACGGCATACGGCATAATATACTATGCTTACGCTTAGGGATCCAAGTGGGCATGTTAGTGGGTTTGGCGACAAACTATTTTTCTGCGGGTTCCGCGGGTATTTAGTTATATCGCGAAACCCACAAGTAGTCTCACTTGCATCCATAATTATGCTGTAAAAGGCACCTCTTGTGATACACTGCTACTTCAGAAAATATCTCATGTATTGAGACACTCTTTGAGACATTACAAATTGTACAATATATCAATATAGATTTATACAAATACGCTTTACTTTATACATAGACAAAATTTGAGGCATTCGTTTTAGTATTCTAGAGACAATATTTTGAGGCATGCATTGCACGGCATATAATAATTATACCGAACACTTAACTGACAAGTTGTGTGAGGTTGAGTTGGCTAGCAAGTGGAGATTGCATATGTGTGTATCCACATGAGGATTGGACTTGAGTATCCATCACTCTAAACATGTCATATTTTTACTATTTTTTGGTATAGATAGAAACACTATTCATGCCTTTACAATTTATCTTATAAACAGAAGACATTTATTTTTGTGCAGATATAGACACTATTTATATCTTTATTGTTTGTCATATAAGGTGGCAACCTCCAAAGCCGCCTCCACTATAAATAGATATAGAGGACGATGAGATATCCTCTATATGTAGATGTTCTCTCTTCTCATCTATATCCATTTTTTATATATAATTTAAACAATGAGTTAAGTAAAAATAAACATGTACATATTAAAAATACATATGTAAAAATACAGATCCAATATAAATTAATAGTACGAATTTTGATATATAGAGGACATGATATAGAGAATGTGTTATCTGATAGAAATGAGACATGGGGGAAAGATGAGCTATAAATAGGTGATTTAGAGTAATATGATTGCGGCTGACAACAGCCTTAATTGCTTCCCTAATCTGGACACATGTCATCGTGTTGGTCGTGGGAGGGTATGATTTTTCCTGTTTTTGTAAAGGTACTACTTCCTAATATTTATCTTTATCTCAAACCAACTGCAGCTCTAGTTTCTAATAGACCAAGCCATTTTAAGTCAGACCAAATTTATAGAAAAGCATATTAATATTTGTAAATTTAAATATGAATCATTGGATTCATTAGAAGATATTTTCGTAATATAATTTTTTTTGGTTTATGATAAAATGCCTAGAATCTTATGTGGCGGGCTTTGTGAAAGGACCTTGATGTCAACTAGAGGGAGGTGAATAGGCTAATCTGAAAAATTACCACTTAAAACCAACTGTCAGTCCTACACTGGACAATCCGGTACCACCGGATAGTCCGGTGAAGCTCACCGGATAGTCCAGTATCACACAGAGAGTATGCTCAAGAATGTGAATAAGCACTAAGATACTTATTGAGCTATGGAGTGTATTCACAAAGGTCTCTCTGATGATGTTATTCTCTGCTACACTAAGTCCATGCACTCACAACAATAACTTTTGCACAAGAGTAGTAGCGGAAGAAATAAAGGTAATGCAAGTAAAGAACCAAACCACAAGCACAAATCTTGGGTCTCCCAGCAAGGGCACAACACAAAAAACACATAAATTTAATTCCTGAGGTTCGGGCACACCCGCAAGTTTCCCTACGGCCACGTTGAGGCGCCCACCAAGAGCTCGAGTCTTTTTCAACTCACGGCCTTCCCTTCTTAGCCACCAAGGCTGAAAAGGATGCCCACTAGCACTGCTCCGAAGAGCGGGGGTAATCACCTACAAGAAATGTGACACTTGCGAAATGTGACACTTGCAAACGGGTACCCTTCAGGACGCTCTAGCCGTCTAGGAGGAGACCTCCAAGAGTAATAAAAGCGTTTGCCGGAAATATTTCGCCAACTTGTGCTCAAAAGTTAGGTTACTCTATCAAGCTCACATAATCTCACATGTTTAGCTCAATCTCATAAAGTGAGTATTGGGGAGTGTTTTTCTGGCAGGAAGCAGCAACTCCAACAAGTGGTGGAGGATGGGTATAAATACTCACCTCCCCAAAACTAGCCGTTGGCCTTATGCCAGTCCACCACCGGAAAGTCTAGTCACCTCTACCGGATAGTCTGGTAGAGAGCAACTAGCCATTGAGGTTCAAACCCCCTCTATCGAACAGTTCGGTAGAGCTCACCGGATAGTCCAGTGAGAGGTTCCCTGACCAGAGGACTGGGGCACAAAGCCTTGGTTACTAGGTGAGAAAGGTGCTCGTGTTTGCCTCCATTAGAGATTCACCAATCTAGGAGTTAAGCACAAGAGAAGTGTCAGAGATAGATCACTCTAGGTAATGGGCTCTGACTCCACCGGACAGTCCGGTGAAGCCCACTGGACAGTCCAGTGTGCCCACACTCAGCACAAAAACACACATAAGGAGTGTTTTGGCTTGACACTCTCTGAACTAACTAGAGCACATGTTGACTAGTGACTTTCCAAGCTTAGTTTCCCTCTTGATAGTAAGGCATGCCCATACTCAAAAAAATAGAAATCTAGATGAAATCCACTTGAATTTTGACTTGATGAATGATGTCGCCTTCATCAATTTCAGTAGGGAGGGATCACCCAAGCTGAGCCTCAACTGAGAGCAATTCTCTTTGAGCTGAATAATTTAGACTTCAATTAGAAAACCTCTTCTATAAGTGGATGGAGCACATTTGCTCATTAACAATTCGATATACTTGATCTTCATTATGTGTGGCTTTGGTATGCAATAGATATATTCTAAGATCAGCCACTTGTCACTTTAGAGGAATCCAATCAATAGTGACGTCCAAATGGAAGAAATAGATTATATGTCACTTTTCACAATAATGATATCCGTGAGCCTAGTAGTGCGCTAAGAGTGATAGACCAATGATAACCAACACTTAGGCAATGTATTCAATTTTGATTTACCAATTATCACTATAATACGTATGAGTTGTTCAATGTAATTCCATTAGTGTCAACATAAAAATGATATGCAATGAAACCCCTGAATTTTCATTCTTTCATATACTATTACAATTTATTAACCCGTGAAAACCTAATAAGCAACTTCACAAAGAAGTTAGACCTTTAATTGTGTTGTCATTCAATATACCAAAACCACTAGGGAGCCTTGTTGCACTTACACTTTGGATATGCATAAAGTCCCAACAAAGTATGTTGCCCTCATCAAGGGCCATGTACAACAAGGTTATGACTAGTGTTAGAACAACTTATGGCCACACAGATGATTTTCCTATTAAGATAAGACTACATCAAGGTCAGCATTGAGTCCTTGTCTTTTCATCTTGGTGATAGATGAGGTCACGAGAGACATTCCAAGATGATATCCTTGGTGTATGATTTTTGCTAACGATGTAGTGCTAGTGGATGGAAGCCGGGAAGGAGTCAATAGGAAGCTAGAGCTTTGGCGACAGACCCTAGAGTCAAAAAGCTTTAGAATTAGTAGGACTAAAACTGAGTATATGATATGTGACTTTGGTACTCCTAGACATGAGGATGGAGATATGAGTTTGGAAGGTCAAGTAGTACCTAACAAGGATACTTCTCGATACTTGGGATCGATGTTACAAAGAGATGGAAATATTGATGAAGATGTTAGCCATAGGATTAAAGCGGGATGGATGAAGTGGCGTCAAGCAGCATCTAGAGTTCTATGTGACAAGAGAGTACCACAAAAGCTTAAAGGCAAGTTCTATAGGATGGCAATTAGACCTGCAATGTTATATGGGCAGAGTGTTGGCCTACTAAAAGGCGACATGTTCAACAGTTAAGTGTAGCGGAGATGCGTATGTTGCGTTGGATCTGGGGAAGGTTGGACCGAGTGGAGAATGATGAGATATGGGATTAGTTAGGAGTACCTCCAGTTAAAGAAAAACTTATCCAACATCGGCTGAGATGGTTCGGACATGTCCAAAGGAAACCTTTAGATACACCGATGCATAGAGGCATTGTAAGACGAGACAATAATATGAAGAGAGGCGGTGGCTGACCAAAGCTAACATGGGATGAGGCAATAAAAAGGACCTGAAAAATGGGATGTTCTGGAAGAGGTGTGTTCGAAAAGAAGGTACAGAAAGAGACTATCCATGTGCCGGAATCTTGATTTAGGCTTTGCCTCCTTTATTTCCCTGCTTATTTCTTCTTGTTGGTGACTCTTGTTTAGTTTTAAACCTAGCCTACCCTAACTTTTTCGGGTCTAAAAGGCTTGGTGGTTGTATAATTTTTTGCTTTCATAAATATCGGTAGAAATCTTTTTAAAATTATCAAGTTTAAAATAGTTTTACTTAAGATAAATGTAGGCATATATGCAGTACGACATAGACATTCCGCTAGGACCACCATATTTACACGTTCATAACACATTCAATTCTAGTCATACAACCAACCAAAATTTATTTATCTTAGAAGGCACAAACGGAGAACTGCCACAAAGCCATTAACACCGACTCAAAAGACAGAAGCAACAAAAGGCCAGATCATCTAGGCCAGCTTTTCTCATATATATATATAGGGCCACACAATTCTTCCTAGTGTGTTTCCATGTGGTGTGAGTGTCTGTAGCATCCTTGTCGAGTTGTCGTACTCCTAAAAAAACTTCTCTTGTATCCCCTTCGGTCATTAATATATGATGTCTTACAATGACCGGAGCTAGTATTTAGGCCGACAAGGCGACAACCACCCCTTAACATTGTCTACCTGTTCATCAGCCCTCCCGATCAGCATCCTTCAGCAGAAAATGCCATTTTCTACATAAAGGAAATTGATGCTGAGGATTTCAGCGGGAGAGTTTGGAAACTTAAGCTAAATCGTTATCTTGTTTCATGTAGTCTAAATTGACTATTCAACAACTGCAAAAGTGTTAAGTGTTAAGTGTTAAGGTGCATATACGTTCAACCCAAAAGCTTAAAGTGATAAGAAAATGTGGTACCAATTCACTTGTGCTCACTCCTCAAAGATGAGCTACGTCGGCCCTTAAACATAAAAAAATAGACTCGTACTCAAGAACTCTAGTTCTTATATTATATTGAGTTGCATACATCAAATGGTTATTATTTCCTTGCATCAATAAATTCAACTTAAAAGTTTAATACATATTAATCTCCTTTAAGCCCCCTGTATCGTGGGAAATTTTCTGAATCCTACGTTTTTTCTATTAAATTAAACTGTTTTTATTTTCTATAAAATTCCTATGAAATTTCTTTATTTCAAAGAAGCCTTTGAGATAAATCAACCAAAAATACTGATGATCCTAATCTACCATATATGTAGATATTTCAATATACTCTAACATTAAAAAAAAGAAACAGCTTGAAGCGATACATATATTCGCCCCATTGGTGACCACGATTCGTGTGGTCCAGGACTGTGAGGTCTGAATTGAAACTAGCCTACACATGAACTGATGATAATATACTATATCCATTCAAAGAACAGAAGAAAAATACGATATGTCAACCGTTTTGCCTGCTGTGAACGTCAACCGGTCGCACAGAAACACGGCACCGCGCCTGTCACTGTACTGTAGCAGCCATATATGGCGACCAGATGCCGTTGGACTTTTTGTATGGCGGCCGTGGCTGAAGAATACTGAGAACGAAGCTTGGAATGGTGTAGAACGCAGCTCTTCGAAACAACTGAAAATCTTGTCCACGTCAGTGCGGATCGTGTGCTCGGAATGACAAATTTTGTTTCTACCACGATGTCTACAGTCTCTTATGACACTCGTGCCGCCCATCGTCATCAATACGCAGAGAAAAACGGCCGATTACAATCAACAACCAGAAGACAAATGTCTGATTACAACTCGCTTTGCCACTTCCCGCATGTTGACGTGCCGGTGACATCGTACTTCTCAGTCCTGACTGCGCAAGCAATCTTCCCAGAAGAGCATTGGTCGTCAATGTACAGAAGCAGGCTTACGAAATTCACCATTTGTGTAGCAAAAAACATGCATCCATTGGCAAATCGAGGTCAAAACTCAAGAGCTCAAAACTCACATGCTGTACACAAGTCACTAGAAATATATCAGTGGAACCAAACAAACACAGAAGCATTGCAAAACCAAACAAAAGAGTGTAACCATGATTTCAATTTTCCAAGTAATAGAGATCATAGGCTCTTTGGTCCAAAACTGATTCCTGAGTACTCAAGCCTTGCTAAATAATATGATCCAAGATTGCACAGACCGAAAACTTGCGTAGAGGCGGAACTCCGTTGCGACAGTAACATGTCTAACAGCTGAATCTATGTCAAGTTTCTAAGAAGTGTTAGCCTGGGCCTTGTTGAGGATAACACCCTCGTACTTCACCTGGAACCACTTCATGGCATCCTCCTTGGTCACCCTGTGCTGGATTCCGACACGGGACTTGCACCTGCGGCGGCGGGCGACGCGGTACCCAGCACGCTCAAGGACAACATAGAAGTCCATTCCGTAAATACCGGTTGAAGGATCATACCTGAGGACAAACAGAAATCAAGTCATTACTGATAGAACAATACATACAAGAAAAGGATCAAGGCAATATCATTTAGAACATCTGTAAACAACATCACGCAAACTTGGTATACATGAACAACTTGTGATAGTGAAGAAAAGAAAATCTTGGTTATTCATGAGTATGATGTTCTAGTCATCCACACCAATTGTTGTATAAAACATTAAAAGGGTATAGAAGGACAAGCAATGATCAGCATTTGACCAGTCAAGCACTGTCCTAGCAATGAACTGGAAATTGAAACAAGAAACGCAAGATGTCGTTGTTAAGAATTCAAAGTAAATCAAGACAACAGTTTTCAGAAAATATACCAGCAACCAAGAAGTGGTACGACCATATTTTTCAACAGCGTGAAACGCTGACAGGACCAGAACTAACATCCTAAGTCAAACAAGCACATAACTTATTCAAAACAGGATCAGATACGGTCAATAACTCAGTACTACTAAAAAATTGGGCTTTGTTATCAGATCAAATGCCAAAAAAAATCCAACAAAAAAAGCTCAAAAACAAATAAGAACTTAGGCCTCAGAAATAAAATGCATCAGTAGACCAGCAATTGCTAGGCTTTCAGATGGTACGGACAATTAATTCAAGTCATCGGCCCAACATAAGTACAGAACAGGAAGCAATAGGCGTGTTCTATTACAGAAATGAATAATATGGAATCATAAGCAGCATAAAATTTTTGAAAAAGATAAACAAATCAACTCATGGCTTCTTTCAGTAATTAGTAGGCAAAGATTACATTCAATCCTTTCACAATGGATGGAGCATGAGCAAACATCCCTGCCAGTTTGAAGAGGATGTGTCTAACTTCCTCCCATCCAACCAAACCCTTGGGTAAATATTCATCACATTATAACAAGTATAAAAACAATATTACAAAAAAAACAAACAATGGATATCCATGGAAAACAAGATTAACATGTTAGATCCCTGACATGGGAGCTCAGCACTGCTCAACTTTCTGTTACTATGATTGCTCTAAGTTTCAATTAATTAGAAATAGGACGTCTTATGGATCTTACTTGATGCCAAGATCAATGTGCTCCTGGATTCCAAAACCAAAGCACCCTGTCTCACTGAAATTCCTCCTTAAAAGTTCATACTCCTTAACCTTCAGTCCACTCTCCAGAAGCTGCATTGCCTTCTCGCCCCTTACAGTAACATAACAGGCAATCTTCTCATTACGCCTGATACCAAAGGAACGAACAGTGTACCTAGCTGAAGAGTGCAGACAACCACAAAATATTACATAAACAGAAGAGACTTCTTGATGCTAGGAAACACAGGAGAAAACACTAACAAGAAAAGCAAATATACCCTTAGAGAACACAGGTGACTGGCCACTCAGTTGCTCCAAGACCTGCAAGCGAAGAAGCAAACAATAAGACAAATTGTTACGCTTATGGTAAGCCATAAGGTATCCATAGAAGTGATCAAAATATTGAACTCTGACTTAACTATCATATGCACAAGTACAGTATAATTAGGATTCTGAAATGTAGGATTTAGCATAGCCCATGAGTGAAATGACTGGCTACAACCACCATAAAACATGATTGGCATCAGTTACATGAGCTGCAATGCTCTAGAACAGGCAGGCTCAAATGCAAACAGAATAACGTATTTATCTCATGTTTTACATATCATTGAGCTTTGACTTCTCATGCTGTTGCCATTAATGGTTTAACAAATTTATCCTATCCTATGACTACAAGAGACGTCAGGAAACTCATCTGAACACCTGGCGGATGAATATAAATAGATAGGCATGTTAGTCCGTTAAGCTATTGCCGCACAATACAAAAACAAAATAGGCATGTTAGTCCGTTAAGCTATTGCCGCACAATACAAAAACAAAAACAAACTGAAATTAAAATTCCATTCCCACAATTCCATTCTCCATAAAACAGGTAAAAAAAAAACTCCATTCGCCCAGATAACACAGCTCCAAGTCAACCATACACAAACGAATATTGAAGCTACCTAAATGACGGCTGTTTGCATAAAGCCAATCATACGTATAGAGGGGGATTTTGAAGTAATCCCCCCTATCCCCTTCAATACGTATGGAATGTAGGGGGGTTTGTTCTATTGAAACAAGCTCTAAGAACGCATGAGATTCTAGCAACGCAAGCTGCTAGAACGGCTATATAATAAAAAAAAATCTGCAAAAGATCTGATACGCAAGAACGTTCACGGACCCAACCTTAGCGGCGCGGGTGAGGCGATCCCCGCTCTCTCCAACAGAGATGTTGAGCACAAGCTTCTGCACCTTGATCTCCCTCATCGGGTTCGACTGCTTCTTCTCTGACGCCTGCGCAAAAACAACACAGAGACGAACACACGGGTTAGCTCCAAACACAGGAGCTGACGGGTTAGCCCCAAACACAGGAGCTGAGGAGCAGATCGGCGTGAAGGTAGGACAAGTAGAAGCTCACCATTGCGACAGGGCCTTCTGCGTCAGCGGCGGCGGAGTGAGGAGATGGGAGGATGCCGAGAGTGGCGGGCGGCGGCGGGGCGGAATAAAAGAGGGAAACCCTAGAGAGGCGAGGGCTTATACTGGGTTGGGTCACTTTGACACTCTATGGGCCTTATGTGAGCCTTACGAAGAAAACAATTTGGGCTGTTGTGCCTAGCCTCGACGACCACGAAGGACCTCGGCAAACACGCGTTTTTTTTATTTTTATATTTTTTAATTCGTTTTTACAAAAATATATCTTCGTTTTCTACATTTGTAAGAGTAGTCTACCGACGCCCGGAGTTCGGGCGCCAGGGTCCTGGCGCCAAGACCGTGGCCCACGGCCCCAAGCGGGAGCGAGGCTAAGCGCCAGGACCACCGCCCCCTTTATAAAATTATTTATTTATTGAAATTATTTTTTATGACGTGTTTTTTTTAATTGTAAGTTTTTATTTGTGTAAATTGTAAGTTATTTGACAAGGTTAACACACAAATTGCATATAGTTTTTATTTGAAAAGGTTACACGGAAATTATGTGAATGGCTAGAATGCGTTTGTTTGACGCGAGATAATAAGAAATATTTCGGTATTGAAAATGTAACACATAAAATTTGTGAATGGCATAGATTTCGTTCGCTTGGTTGACGTGAGATTGTAGGGATATTTCGGTCTTGCAAGGCACGATATAAATAAGTCACAATATGTCACTTACTCAGTCACAACGGGTCTAATATTATTGCATTGATATGTCACTTACTCAGTCACAATGGGTCTAATATTATTGCAACAGTACATTACAAGTATGACAAACATATTAGAATTGGTTACATTAACACATATAGAGAGAATTGCTGAACCATGGACTAGATAGCGCTCAGATTACATTTAGACTTATTGAAATACTTTTTGACGAGACAACCTACTGCGTGAACTGCAGGTTTTTCCCCTTCTTATCTCCCCTGGAGGATGATGTCCCATGATCATTTGTGTCACGTTGTTCTGCTGCCCGAAGCAGATCTTGGCATCGCTTTAGATCATCCTCCCTTCTCTTCAGTTCTATCTCCCTTGCAACTAGATCGTCACGCCTCCTATTCAATTGTTTATCTTTTCCATCAAGACGGATCTATTGTTGCCTTAGTTGACGTTCACGTTCAAGTATTGCTTGACGCTCAGCTTCACGGGCCTCATCCATCTAGACCATGTATCGACCTTTTGTTTCTGTCTCCTCAGATATCCACCTTGGCCAAGCAGGTGCACTGTGAGTGTCAATCCACTCTAAGAAAGTGCATGGCTACATATGAAAAGAATTATGGTTAGAAAACTTGGAGATGACGGGTGTACAATGGGAGGATCTAACCATGAAATCATTGTCCAAGTCAGGACACTTGAAGCATCTACGACCATAGTTGCGGTCGCTTCTATCCATGGTCGTGACCATCCAAGCGCAGAATCCGCAACGACACCTGGGTCGCTCACTCCAGAGCGGAACCCCGAACGGGTCATCCTTCCACAACATTGTTGAGGAGGAAGCTGCTCTTGGTAGTATTTTTGAGTTTGTGCGATGTGGAGGTAGAGATGGTTGAGCTTCTTATTTTATAGCCGAGGGCATCATGCTATGGACCGGGTCCATGAAAAATTTAGTGGGAGGACATGATGGAGATGGTGCCCTGCATCCGGCATCATAAAAGCAGCATGGCACGGACGAAGGGAATCCGATGTCCTAGTCAAGAGAATCCAATGCATACAGGTCTGAAGCATATAGTCACATTAAAAGCATACATGTCGACACAGCTACCCTCCCCTACCACTCTGACCTCGCTTTGCCCTCTGCTGCGAGTGCACATGGCCCACCGAGTACATTAAAGGATTAGGAGACCTATGCACTCGATGTGGCCATGTCTACTCCACAGGGGTCTGTGTGGTCTCTTGTGTCGGAAACAATGGAGCACCCCCCAATTGTGAAGCGCGAAGGACATCTTGCTGCTCATCTTCCATGTCTGAGAAGTTGACCGCTTGGTCTTGTATGCCTTCAAATAAGTTAAATCTTGGAAGAAAATATTATGTGTTTGTCAATACAAGTTAATTATGTACCCGCACAAATAGAGAACCATACAAAGGATTGTATAATAGGACCTGTTGTCTGTGGACGGATCGGCCTGAACGACATCGATGTGGGCGGACCCATCGGCTGGGAGGTCATGTACGGATGAGGCATCGGTGAAGTACCCATCGATGGGTATGACAGGGATGGAGGAGGCATCGGTGGGAACTGCTATGGAGACGGACGCATCGGCGTGTATGACGTCGATGGAGGATCCATTGGCATGTATGAGCTGGAGGGTGCTGCAACAGAACCAAACAATGTGGCATGGAACAATACATGACAAAAACAAATATTGGCATAGTTAATGCAATATATTTATATACCTGTGTACTGTGGAGGAATCGGTGGCTGGTGGGGAGTGGGACCCTCCAGGGTAGGGGGAATACCCCATGCGTGCATCATGGAAAGGATGCTTTCATTCGCCGCTGTCAACCGCTGCAACTGCTCGTTTGGGGTAAAAGGGTTGCCGCCTCGTACCCGCAGCATCGCCTCATGGGTACTTAAATGTAGTTGGCAGCATATCTGCATCTGCACATTCACCGAGATTAGCGTTTGTTTCCTAGTGTCGAGCATTGACAAAAATGAAATAAAGAATTAAAACATTAACTTACTGCTCCCGCTAGTGCCTTGTCCCTATGGCATGCATACGCATCCGTGGAGCTTGCCTCATGTGGCACCGGTTGAGTGTCGGCATATGTAACGTGACAACGAGTGCGGGGCCGGTACCACGTTCAGGAAAGCTTGATACCACTCTTCTGTGTGTGGCCCAACCGGGTGCACCACGTCCTTGTGAGCGTTGGCCCAAGTCTCGACGTAGGGCTGTACCTTGTGCACCCACGTGGTTGAGCATGGTTGCCCAAGGCTACTCAACCTGAAATAGAATAGAAATTGTCCGTTTATTTGCATTGTGACATGATTTACATCTGAATTAGTGCATTTTATAATATGGAACGTACCTGTGGTCCTGTGGTGAAACCCGATCAATCACACGTGGTACCGATAACTGCTGGGCGTATCCGAACTGTCGCATAACTCTGTCCGGACTGTGTGGCTTGATGTAGATATCATACACCAATGAGGCTGTCGTATACCACAAAGTCTCGTTCGAGGTGCACCAAGAAGACAACCCTTAAGAAGCACGACTTGCCACAACTGCTGCACTATATGGCTCCCATATGACATCTTCGGCCACAAGCCGATCAAGCTCGACGATGAAGTTCGGATATGTACGTCTTGCCTTCTCATTTGCCCAAGTCCTCTGCAATAAGTATGAATGTCTTAGTTAGAATGTGTCATGTAACATTTTTTTATAAATGTCGCTAGAAAGAACGTACCTCACGTGGGCACACCCAAAGCGTGCCCATAGTCGGCCCCTCGTCGTCATAGTCACCGTAGTACTGTGCATCGTAGGCTCTGTGGTCCACAATAGGTCGACCCACGGCCAACCGCTCGTACGACCACAACTGCAGTAGTAGCGCGCAGGCCTGAAACCTCGCATTGCTCTCATCCTTTGTGCACGCATCACAAAGCCCGCGGTACGTCGCCGCGAGCACGGCTGAACCCCAACTCCAAATGGGAACAGCATCCTCGGGTGCATCTGCTACCTCTTGCGCGTAGGGTATGAGGACCTTGTCCACGGAGTTGCTAGTGCCATTCTTGAACATAATGAACCCAAACAACCACAACAGGTAGGCCTCCAAGGACCGGCGGACGCTTTCATCGTCTGTGTCCGGATGCAGCTTGGTTGCCTACATGGCAAATTGTAAATATGATTATCTCAACAACATAAATGTGGTTCAGTAATGATAAATAACATGGACAAACTATGATAAACAATGTACCTGAAACTGCAACAACCAACTCTTTGCCGGGCCCCGAGAATTGGGGTGCGGGTCGAGTGGACCAAGATGGTCAAGACGGTCAACCCCAGCAAAGCGTAGCTCTAGGTCATCCTTCCACGAAGTGGGCACGACACGGGGGCCGATAGCATCCCCTGCAATTGGAAGACCAAGCAAGTAGGAGATGTCCTGTACGGTCGGTGCCATCTCCCCACATGGCATGTGGAACGTGTGGGTCTCCGGCCTCCACCTGTCAACTAGGGCCATGATAAGGGAGTTGTCAATCATCATCCTAGGCCTGGCACGACCGTGCCGACCGACAGGACCACCCTCAACAAGACGACAGAAAGTAAGTAGGCCTGCATCGCGCAACCTGAAAGACTATTAGAATAATATCAGAATGGAGGAATACATCGAGTGACAAAACTATCACAAATCATTGCTTACCTCTCCAACCAGCGGTTATCAAGTTCAAGGTACTCTTTAGGGGGCCGACACTGAAAGGTTGCAAGGCGCTTGTGCTCCACGGCACTCATGTATGAACGGCGACCCGAGTCAATACCTGGGTCAAGTAGCTCAGGCGTCGGTTGCTCGTCAGCCATACCTACAGGAAACAATAATAGGATCAAAATTGCATAATATTTCATAATGTGTCGATACAATTCATAATATTTAATTACGAACCATAATATGTTATCACAAATCATAAAAAGTCCATACTAATCATAATATTTCATTACAAACCATAATATCTTATCACAAATCATGATATGTCCATACAAATCATAATATTTCATTACAACCCATAATATGTCCTTACAAATCATAATATGTCCTTACAAATACAATAAGATATAGTTCAACCCACATAATACGATACTACGATACTTAAAATACGTCCGATCGGGTAGAAACCGATCGCCGGGAACGAGCACGGCTTGCGGAGGGCAACTCAAAAGTTGGAGGCGCACCATCCGTTGTATTTCCTGATTGTTCCGCTTCGGCAGCTGCAGGAACTGCATTTTGGGGACATTTCTTGTAGTTGTGACCCACAGCACCACATTGTGTGCACTGTTTAGGACGCTTTCCGGCCTCCGCCTCATCCATACCATTGCGAATACGACTTGTCTGCCGGCAGCCTTTAAGTCTCCTCAGTGATGGGTTTGGAATGTACCATTTCTGCTCATTTGGTGCAGTATATGCTCGCACCATACCATATCCGCGGGCGGGAGCCCCTAGGGTCCCCGCCGGCACGCGCATCGGGTGCGCCGCGACAGCGCGCACCCCACGCCGTAGAAAGTACACCGCCGCGGGCACCACCGCCGCTGCGAGGCTACCTCACCGGCGCGTCGCGCCGGCGGGCGCCATGCCGCGGCGGGCGGCGACTCCACCGTGTAGAGAAAGAGGGGAAAAAGGGGAGGGAAGGAGAGAGGAGCTCGCGTCGCGCCCGAGGCCACCGCCGGCGAGGCCTCTCGGCCTCCGCCGCGCCGGATGGTCGCCGGCGCTGCCGGCGCGGCGACGCCTCTCACCCAGCTGGGCCGCTCACCTAGCAGGCCGGCCTGCCGGGCCGCGCGGCGGCCGGGCCGAGCCGAAAGGCTTCGGCTGGGCCGCGCCTCAGGGCAGGCAGGCCGCCGGCCCACTTCGGGCCGGGCCAGGTCGAAAGAGAAACCGAGGCGATTTTTGGAGGGGGAAATTAGAACTTTTTGCTTTTTTCTTTTTGTGGGCTGGGCCGAATTTCAACAGTATTTTTGTTTTTCTTTTTCCTTTAAAATTTAATTTGTTTATCTATTTTGCCTTAATGTAATATGTTTTATTTTAATTAGAAAAATTATTTATTAATTCATATAAATATTGTGGTATTTCCAAAAATAAAGTAAATTAGAGTTTATATATTTTAAAAATTTTAGCCTTTATTTATAAATGCATAAAAATTCATAAAGTGCATTAAAAATAGAAAATTACTTCAAAAATCCATTTCAATTATTCAGAAATTCCTAGAAAATTCATTTAAGCTTTAAAAATTATTTAAAATTATTTAAAAATACCTGGTAATTCATTTAAAGCTTAGGACAATTATCTTTATTCGAAAAATATCCATGTTTAACCCTAATCACCCGTTTTCTTTAGAAAATGGTACATTTTATTTTTTCAACAGGTTGATCATCCTCATATTTTAAAAACTCCTGCATGTCATCAACTTAGTCACGTTGGTTCCACCGCTCCCAGTTGAAGAGTCTTCCACTGCAACGGAAAATCCGGAAGCCGGTGCGACCGAAGCATCCTTCACACCTGCAGGAGGAGACTCCGAGTCACCGACAGAGGCCGATCCTGTGACTCAAGGCAAGCCCCGGTGCATTACCCAGTTTTCTTAATTCTTAATTTAAATCAGAGTTATGCTTGTGCATTAGAGTTAGGAGTTGATTGAAACCCTAGAGCATGATGATTCATTACCCAGCATATAATCCTATGCTCAGTAAATGGCTTAGGTGGCAAAAGCCTAGGAAGGAAATCTTTTACAGCAAGTTTTTGGTTGAGAATAAGAAGATGATAAGAATTTGACAGGCATGCGGCGGGATCAGTTTCGCTTTCATACTTTACATGTTATGATTAATTGCTATGGACCCTGATCCTGCCTGTGTCGCATAAGGCCGTCCGATGTGTGGCCTGGTTGGGCCGAACGCGCCTCATTCACTTACCGTCCTTAACGGGCTCCGGTAAGCCTTTCGTCCTGTTGTACCTAAGCTCGGAACTAGACGAGACCAACTGGAAGGAGGAGGTTGGGCGGGTGTCGAAGGACTGACACCCGGGTTCGGTGAGGATGGTTCCGGCTAGGAGGCACTGGATGTTGGGTTGTCGTATGTGGGGTCGGTGTACACACATACGACGGGTGTCTGAGTATCCCTCTCGAGAGGTGGAAAACCGATTCGAATCGTCTGTGGCTTGCCGGTTGTAAGCTGCCTGATCGCGACCAACATCGTAGTAAGAGATTTGATCTTGTAAATGATGAATGTTTGACAACATGTTTGTCTTGGTGGATCCTGGTGGGTTAGTAGAATAGGAATAACTTAGCAGAATCAGGTAATAACTAAAAGGGTGAACTAAATTCTAAAGCTAAGGATTTACTATTAGGCCTGCCGCAGTGTGAGTTGACCTAATCACCCCGGCCTTGAGTTAGGAAGTCGGGTTTCGACCCAGTGGTCGGGTAAGTCTTGTTGAGTAACTAGTACTCAGGCTTCTTGCCTATGCTTTTTCAGGTGCAGAATACACTTGGTTTGAATGGGACCCTTATCTGAATCCTCCTTTCTTCTGATCTAAGCCTGCCTACATCTGAAGAAGTTAGATGTGTGCGTGAGTTGAAGGAACATGAGAACTATGCTACTTTTGTTTAATGGCTGAGGAACTTATCAGCCGAAAATGTAATAAGTACCAAAACTTATGTGTAATATTTTAAGTTATGTAATAAATGTGATGTGTATGTTGTAACCTATGGACTCCTTCGAGAGTCGCCCCAAGAATCAAGCTCGATCCGGATGGGAAGGCCAAGTCAGGATCTGGTGATTAAGCACTAAATCCGGGTTAATCTAGGCAGTTCTGCCACAGCTTGTATCAGAGCTGAGCTTGAGGGGTAGGTTACTATTTAAAAAAACTATTTTTCACTTTATAGTAAGTGAACCCCGTATACGGGTGTATTTAAAATATGAATTAACGAAATCCTTTTCCTTAAAAATAAGCGTGTAGAGAACATTAGTATACCTGGTCATAAAACATGTCATGCATCATCATTGCATTAGAGTTATTCTTCTATTCTTAAAAATGAAGTAAAGCAATTCAAAATGATTTATTAACAAAAGTTTTTGTTGTTCTGGTCCAGATGCCGCATACTTTCGTCCCTTACGAGGATGCCAGGGGTTGTTGGCACCAGGAGTGTCCAGAAAACTGTCCTTTAGCTATGACTCTCCACCATCGTCTTCAAGAGTTGGGATATCTTAGTTGTCCCCGTTATATCGTTCGTCATGCTGATCTGGGTCTGATGGGTGAGACAAGGGTGCGAGTGCGTATGCCTCAAAACCCTAGGGTACCGGAGGAGGAAGTTTGGGAAGTTGAGGGTAGTGGGATAACTCTTGGAGAGGCTTTTTCTGATGCCGCTTACAGGGCTCTAACTGAGCTCTGTACGAGGCATCTAGGTGAGTTGGAAGGGTCTGAAGTCATGTTTCTTCCTCCTAATGACCGAGCTCAGCCTGAGTGGGAAAGGAGCTTGAGGAATCTGAACCGTAGTGCTCGAGACTTGCGAAGGCGCCAGATGCATGAGCAAGTCCACTACACCTCCCAGTTGGCGGATCTTTATGATCAACGCCACCAAACCTATGCAAGTATCAGAGTGGGTTTCTTAGGATTTAGGGCCCAGAATGAGCACATGTTAGAACAACAGCATAGGGATACCTCTGAGATCATTAGTTTGGGTCTTCGTCAATACGAGGACCAACGTACCATGAGAGACTTAAGGGATCAGCTGCATACTGCTAACTTGACCATTCAGGATCAAACCACACACATTGAGCTTGACCACACCATTATAGACAACCTTAATGAGCAGGTGATTGCATTACAACTGCAAAATGATCAGCTTCAGGCAGAGTTAGAAGAGAGTTCTTCAGAGGAGGAGCCCATGGAGTTAGTCCCTGAGGGTTCGGGGGCTACTCAGGGATCCTCGGGGATTGTTTCCGGTTCAGTTGGACCACCTGCCCCTGCTCCTGGTATAGGATACGATTCAGATGCCGGTGAACATTCAGTGGGCCAGAGCAGCGCTTGAAGGACGAGTTGTTGTGGGTTCGGTGTTTGGGGTGTTGGAAGTTGTACTTTTTGTAAATTTTTTGTAAAATTTTTTGTAAAACAGTTGTCTGCATGTGTTGTTGTTCAAATAACCCAGTAGGGACAATATGGTTGTATAATAGTAGTAGCTAAGGATGGCTTGAAGTTGTTATGTAAAATATTATGTGTGCCTTTATTTTCAATAAAAGATGTAGATCCTTTGTACATATCTCTTCCCAGCTGTCGACGTAACAGTAAGCTTACAGTTGTTTCCACTCTATGCTCCGCAGATGTCAGGTGATCATTCTGATGAACTTCCTCCACCACCCCCAGCTCATCCTACCATGGCTGATGTTTTGAATCGTCATGATCGTTTAATTGAGCTCTTAGCTCAAAATCAGCTTGCTCAGCATCATTTTATGCAAGATAATCCGCGCCGTGGGCGAGAAGCTAGAGTGACTTTTCTAGACTTCGAAGCTCTCCATCCACCAATCTTTCAGTCTGCACCAGACCCAATGGATGCCAAACATTGGGTGCGGACTATAGAGAGTATGTTTGAACTCTTGCCAAATCTTTCAGATCAGCAGAAGGTTATGTTTACTGCCCGAAAGTTGCAAGGTCCCACTGGAGCTTGGTGGGCAACCTATCAAGCTTCTTTGCAGCCTAATCAACAGATTACTTGGCAAGACTTCCGCAAGGCCTTCGAGGACCATCACATCCCTGAAGGTCTTGTGGAAATAAAAATGCAGGAGTTCTTGAGCCTGCAGCAAGGTAATAAAACAGTCCTGGAGTATCTTCAAGCCTTCAACCATCTTGCTCAATATGCTCCTACCCTGATTACTGGGGACGAATCAAAAAGGATGTACTTTTCACGAGGCTTATCTCCTCGGATGAGGGCAAAAATGAATATGTCCTACCCCAGTTTCCATCAAATGGTGAATGATGCAATCCAGTTGGAAGAGAGACTCCGGGTGTATGGAGAAGAAAAGAAACGTAAGAGAGCCACTGAGGGAGCCAGCAGCCGGCCACGGGTGGTTTATCAGCCACCCAGGTATGCTTTTCCCGCTCCTCGTCCCTCGTGGATGGTTCGGTCAGCTCCACCGCCGAATCAACCTCCACGACAATGGATGATGAGGCCACAGTCACAGCCCCCTCGTCCTCTGGCTCTGGGTCCTCCTGCTCCTCGTACTTCAATGCTGGGCTATACCTGTTATAATTGTGGACGACCTAATCATTTCGCGAAGGACTGCCCGTATCCGCGTCAAGATCAAGGGTTCCGTCCATCTGCCCCAACTTCCAGTGGGAACCCTCAAAATAATTTTAAGAAGAAGGGCCCTGCCCCGAAAGTGGGCAAGGTACATTATATGCGGATGGAAGAATTGCCAGAAGGAGAAGCAGTTATGACTGGTACGTTTCCAATCAATGATCTGCCTACTCAAGTTTTATTTGATACGGGAGCATCACATACTTTTATCAGTCATGCATATGCATCTCGTTGGGGTTTTTCTGTATTCACCGTTAAACAAGGATACCTTATCACGGCTCCTGGTCAACAATTGCTAACTAACCAAGTGGTTAGGGACTTGCAATTGGAGTTGGGTGGAAAATTTTTCAAGATCCAACCCATTGTGTTACCAGGGCATGGCATACCAGTCATCCTAGGGATGAACTGGATGAATGCTCATCAAGCCGTTATGGATATCACTGCTCGCACCATACGGGTTATTTCTTTCGATAATACCCTGGTGCAAGTGTCGCTTTCCCGAATAGAAAAAGTGGTGCCAGAAGTAAATACAGTTGTCAGTCCTAAAATAGCAGCTATCCCGGTGGTACGGGATTTTCCAGATGTGTTTCCCGAAGATCTTCCGGGACTACCCCCAGATAGGGAAATTGAGTTCTCCATAGAGCTAGTCCCGGGCACGGCTCCCATTTACCGGAAGCCATATAAAATAGCTCCGCGAGAGATGGCTGAAATGAAAATACAGCTTGAAGACCTTCTTAAAAAGGGTTTTATCCGTCCTAGTACCTCCTCTTGGGGTTGTCCAGCTCTTTTTGTAGAGAAAAAGAAGGACAAATCTTTAAGAATGTGTGTGGATTACCGCCCTCTCAATGCGGTAACTATTAAGAACAAATATCCCCTCCCCCGGATTGATGTGTTGTTTGATCAGTTATTAGGAGCCAAGATCTTCTCAAAGATCAATCTGAGATCAGGGTATCACCAGATTAAAGTCAAAAAGGAAGATATACCCAAAACTGCCTTCTCTACCAGATATGGTCTTTATGAGTATCTGGTAATGTCCTTCGGACTAACCAATGCCCCGGCATATTTTATGTACCTGATGAACTCCATCTTTATGCCGGAGTTGGACAAATTTATAGTGGTCTTTATCGATGATATTTTGATCTACTCTAAGTCCAAGGAGGAACATGAACATCATTTGCACGTGGTGCTATCCCGGTTGAGGGAGCATAAGCTATATGCCAAGTTCAGTAAATGTGCTTTTTGGCTGAATAAAATCACCTTTTTGGGGCATATCCTTTCTGGCGAGGGGATAGAAGTTGATCCTGAGAAGGTAGAAGAAGTTCTACACTGGAAAACCCCAAGCACTGTTACTGAAGTTAGAAGTTTTCTAGGCTTGGCGGGCTATTATCGTCGGTTCATTCAGGACTTTTCGAGAATAGCCAAACCCATGATCAAGCTGCTACAAAAGAATGTGAAGTTTGTTTGGGGACCCGAGTGTGATCGAGCTTTCCAAAGCTTAAAGAAGTTACTTACTTCTACCCCGGTATTAATCCAGCCGGACGTCACCAAACCTTTTGAAGTATATTGTGACGCTTCGGGCATTGGATTGGGATGTGTGTTAATGCAAGAAAGAAAAGTCATAGCTTATGCATCCCGTCAGTTGAAGAAACATGAAGAAAACTACCCCACCCATGATTTGGAGCTAGCAGCAGTGGTGCATGCCTTAAAAATTTGTCGCCACTATCTGCTAGGGAACACTTGTCATATCTATACGGATCATAAAAGTTTAAAGTACATATTTACTCAAAGTGAGTTAAATATGCGGCAACGCCGCTGGTTGGAATTGATCAAGGATTATGATCTGGAAATCCATTATCATCCTGGAAAGGCCAATGTGGTTGCGGATGCTCTGAGTCGTAAGGCTCATTGCCACTGTCTTACCTTATCTCCTGCCACCGAATCCCTTTGTGAACAAATGGAAAAGATGAACTTAGAAATGATACAACCTGGAGCCAGGATGGCTCTTCAACTAGAACCCACTCTTAAGGACCAAGTGATTCAAGCTCAAAAGGAAGACAAAGGAGTCCAACATTTAAAGCGAAGGCTTGCTGAAGGCGAGGAGTTACCTTTCGAGGTTAAAGAAGGAGATGTACTCTGGTTTAAAAATCGTCTGGTAGTGCCCAAAAACACCGACCTTAGAAGGAAGATTATGGAAGAGGCTCACACCTCACGTTACACTATTCACCCGGGGAGTACCAAGATGTATCAAGATTTAAAGCAACGTTTCTGGTGGACCCGAATGAAAAGAGAAATAGGAAGATATGTGTCGGAATGTGTTGTCTGCCAAAGAATAAAGGCGGATCATTTACGACCCGCAGAACCCTTACAACCATTGCCAGTTCCAAGTTGGAAGTGGGAAGATATCCACATGGATTTCATTATGGGTTTACCTAAAACTCGCAGGAAGAAAGATTCTATTTGGGTGATTGTGGACCGGTTAACCAAGACGGCCCACTTTATTCCTGTGAATATACAGAACTCAGTCCCACAACTAGCAGAGCTATACTTACAACGCATAGTAGCGTTACATGGGGTACCTAAAACTATTGTTTCCAATCGCGGTCCGCAATTTGTTGCCCGCTTTTGGGAACAGTTGCAAACAGCTTTAGGTACTACCCTCATTCATAGCTCGGCATACCATCCTCAAACCAGTGGTCAGGTGGAGAGAATTAATCAGATCTTGGAGGATATGCTTCGAGCATGTGCATTGACTTATGGTTCCGATTGGGAATCCTGTTTACCCTTAGCGGAGTTCACTTATAATAACAGTTATCAAAAGAGCTTAGAGATGGCCCCTTTTGAAGCTCTTTATGGACGGCGATGCCGAACTCCGTTGAATTGGTCAGAACCAGGAGAAAGAGTAACTTTCGGCCCTGAGTTAGTAATGAATGCAGAGAAGCAAGTCCGGTTTATCCAAGCTAAGTTGAAAGCTGCACAAGCTCGCCAGCAAAGTTATGCGGATAAGCGAAGAAGACCTTTGGTGTTTGAAATAGGGGATTGGGTATACCTTAAGGTATCCCCGATGAAGGGAGTTCATCGATTCGGTGTCGCTGGTAAGTTAGCCCCTCGGTATATTGGACCTTTTCCAATTATCGAGAGGTGCGGTCCAGTGGCTTATCGAATCGAATTACCCCCTCACTTGGCAGCAGTCCACAATGTGTTTCATGTGTCTCAACTTAAGAAATGCCTGAGGGTACCTTCCGAAGAGGTAGATCATACAGAATTACAAGTGGAGCCCAATCTAGCATACAAGGAGTACCCCAGTAAGATTTTGGATGTTAAAGAGAGAGCTACCCGGCGACGATCGATCAAGTTTTATAAGATACAATGGCGACATCATACCTCAGAAGAGGCTACTTGGGAACCTGAGCAACTCCTACAAAAGGAATATCCGGACTTCTGGCAACAGTTTCAGAAAGGCCAAGCTAGTAAGTCCTTCCCTCGTTTCAAAATGTTTCCTTCCTACCCTCTAGTTGCTATTAAATCTCGGGACGAGATTTTCTTAAGGGGGGAGGGCTGTAATACTCCGTAATTTTCTAAACACTTAAGTGCATTTGCAATTTACCCTAATTTTTTTTCTCAAAAAATTGATTCAAATTTAAATTTGAGGCCTTTTTTAAAAATTTAGAGTTTGCCAGGGGCAAAAATGTGAAAGGGTAGTTAAAATTAAGCCCTTTCACTTTTGTATTTGGACCCCTGTCAAAATATGTCAAAATCTAGGGTTAAAAATGAAAAGGGTAAAAGTAAAAAAAAAAGAAAAACGGGGCGAAGCCCCACGGGCCTGCTGGCCAGCCCGCGGCCACGCGCCCGCTGGGCGAGGCCCAGCCGGGGGCGGTGGCCCGCGTGGCGGCCAGCCCGCCCTTGCCTCCCCTGTCAGGCGGCGCTGACAGGTGGGACCGCGGGGGCGGGGTCTTCTTCCCCGCGGCGCGCGCAGGGAGCGGCACTCCCCCGCTCCGCGCCGAGCCGTTACCCCAGCCTCGCGCCGTCGCCGCCGTCACCGCCGCGACACCGCGCCGGTAAGCACGCCCACACCCCACTCCTTCCCTCTGCGCCACGCCGGGCGCCGGCCCGAGCTCGTTAGAGCTCGGAGCCCGCATGGCCACCGCGGCGTCGCCGCCGCGGTCCCCGCACGCGGGAGTCCCTAGGGTCCCCGCCGGCACGCGCATCGCGTGCGCCGCGACAGCGCGCACCCCGCGCCGTAGAAAGTAGGCCGCCGCGGGCACCACCGCCGCTGCGAGGCTACCTCGCCGGTGCGTCGCGCCGGCGGGCGCCATGCCGCGGCGGGCGGCGACTCCACCGTGTAGAGAAAGGGGGAAAAAGGGGAAAAAGGGGAGGGAAGGAGAGAGGAGCTCGCGCCGCGGCGGATGGTCGCCGGCGCTGCCGGCGCGGCAACGTGCAGAGCGCGTCGCGCTCGCGCCGCCGCGCCGCGCGCCGGGCGGCCAGGCGAGCCGAGCGAGGCCGGCCGGCTGGGCCGCTCGCCTGGCAGGCCGGCCTGCCGGGCCGCGCAGCGGCCGGGCCGAGCCGAAAGGCTTCGGCTGGGCCGCGCCTTAGGGCAGGCAGGCCGCCGGCCCACTTCGGGCCGGGCCAGGCCGAAAGAGAAACCGAGGCGATTTTTGGAGGAGGAAATTAGAACTTTTTGCTTTCTTCTTTTTGTGGGCTGCGCCGAATTTCAACAGTATTTCTGTTTTTCTTTTTCCTTTAAAATTTAATTTGTTTATCTATTTTGCCTTAATGTAATATGTTTTATTTTAATTAGAAAAATTATTTATTAATTCATATAAATAATGTGGTATTTCCAAAAATAAAGTAAATTAGAGTTTATATATTTTAAAAATTTTAGCCTTTATTTATAAATGCATAAAAATTCATAAAGTGCATTAAAAATAGAAAATTACTTCAAAAATCCATTTCAATTATTCAGAAATTCCTAGAAAATTCATTTAAGCTTTAAAAATTATTTAAAAAATATTTAAAAATACCTGGTAATTCATTTAAAGCTTAGGACAATTATCTTTATTCGAAAAATATCCATGTTTAACCCTAATCACCCGTTTTCTTTAGAAAATGGTACATTTTATTTTTTCAACAAGTTGATCAGCCTCATATTTTAAAAACTCCTGCATGTCATCAACTTAGCCACGTTGGTTCCACCGCTCCCAGTTGAAGAGTCTTCCACTGCAACGGAAAATCCGGAAGCCGGTGCGACCGAAGCATCCTTCACACCTGCAGGAGGAGACTCCGAGTCACCGACAGAGGCCGATCCTGTGACTCAAGGCAAGCCCCGGTGCATTACCCAGTTGTCTTAATTCTTAATTTAAATCAGAGTTATGCTTGTGCATTAGAGTTAGGAGTTGATTGAAACCCTAGAGCATGATGATTCATTACCCAGCATATAATCCTATGCTCAGTAAATGGCTTAGGTGGCAAAAGCCTAGGAAGGAAATCTTTTACAGCAAGTTTTTGGTTGAGAATAAGAAGATGATAAGAATTTGACAGGCATGCGGCGGGATCAGTTTCGTTTTCATACTTTACATGTTATGATTAATTGCTATGGACCCTGATCCTGCCTGTGTCGCATAAGGCCGTCCGATGTGTGGCCTGGTTGGGCCGAACGCGCCTCATTCACTTACCGTCCTTAACGGGCTCCGGTAAGCCTTTCGTCCTGTTGTACCTAAGCTCGGAACTAGACGAGACCAACTGGAAGGAGGAGGTTGGGCGGGTGTCGAAGGACTGACACCCGGGTTCGGTGAGGATGGTTCCGGCTAGGAGGCACTGGATGTTGGGTTGTCGTATGTGGGGTCGGTGTACACACATACGACGGGTGTCTGAGTATCCCTCTCGAGAGGTGGAAAACCGATTCGAATCGTCTGTGGCTTGCCGGTTGTAAGCTGCCTGATCGCGACCAACATCGTAGTAAGAGATTTGATCTTGTAAATGATGAATGTTTGACAACATGTTTGTCTTGGTGGATCCTGGTGGGTTAGTAGAATAGGAATAACTTAGCAGAATCAGGTAATAACTAAAAGGGTGAACTAAATTCTAAAGCTAAGGATTTACTATTAGGCCTGCCGCAGTGTGAGTTGACCTAATCACCCCGGCCTTGAGTTAGGAAGTCGGGTTTCGACCCAGTGGTCGGGTAAGTCTTGTTGAGTAACTAGTACTCAGGCTTCTTGCCTATGCTTTTTCAGGTGCAGAATACACTTGGTTTGAATGGGACCCTTATCTGAATCCTCCTTTCTTCTGATCTAAGCCTGCCTACATCTGAAGAAGTTAGATGTGTGCGTGAGTTGAAGGAACATGAGAACTATGCTACTTTTGTTTAATGGCTGAGGAACTTATCAGCCGAAAATGTAATAAGTACCAAAACTTATGTGTAATATTTTAAGTTATGTAATAAATGTGATGTGTATGTTGTAACCTGTGGACTCCTTCGAGAGTCGCCCCAAGAATCAAGCTCGATCCGGATGGGAAGGCCATGTCAGGATAACTACATCCTGAAGGACTACCGAGGTTAGTCCGGATCTGGTGATTAAGCACTAAATCCGGGTTAATCTAGGCAGTTCTGCCACACCCATCTTCCATGCACCAATGCCTGATTCAGTGGAACGGCGACAAAATCGAAGTGGGCCCTGCTGATGAGTCCTGCGACGTCGCAATGTCCGAGGCACAGTTTTGGATGGAAGAGACAGAGTGCCTCTCGGGTCGGCAAGATTCGGACTGGAGCTTTGTTGACCTAGCAAAAAACGGGATCATGCCGGTTCATGCAACCGGCAACCAGCCTTAGATGACGAAATAGCTAGTGTATCTGCCGATCGCTCTGATCGGCTCATAGGTTGGTGTAAACTTTCTACGGGTTCGCGACCCATGGTGGCCGATCTGCGTGATCGGCCCCAAAAAAATTTGTAATCATATTTTGTGTAAGACTTCTGTATTGGTCAAGCTAATTGATCGGCCCCAAAGCATTAATGTAATGAGTGTTTTTTCCAATGAGGATGTCCTTTCTCATGATGATCAATCATCACCTGGTGGAGGAAGATCAAAAGCTGCGTGCTCTCCCCCCTCTCCGGCCTCATCAGGATCCACCCAGGAATTCGCGGAAGAGGGCAAGCTGGGTTTTGGCTTCTCGCCACCCGATGAGCTTGAACAGGTCGACATCGGATCAGGCGATCGACCAAGGCCGACATGGATCAGTAAAAAGCTCGACCCAGAATTCAAAGCTAAGCTGATCGAGCTGCTCAGAGTGTTCCCAAATTGCTTTGCCTGGGAGTATCACGAGATGCCAGGTCTTGATCGGTCTATTGTTGAACATCGGCTACCGATCAAGCCCGGTTTTCGGCCGTTTGCTCAGCACCCTAGGAAAATTGACACAAAAATCATTGATACAGTTAAAGAAGAAATAGAGAAGATGATTCACGCTGGGTTTATCCGCCCTTGCCGATATGCCACCTGGATATCGAGCATTGTTCCTGTTTGGAAGAAAAATGGTAAGCTCAGGATATGTATCGACTTCAGGGATCTAAACAGAGCTACCCCAAAGGACGAATACCCGATGCCCATTGCAAAATCGCTCATTGATGCTGCAGCTGGTCACAAGATGATGAGCTTCCTTGATGGCAATGCCGGGTATAATCAAATCTTTATGGCCGAAGAAGATGTTTACAAAACAGCTTTTCGTTGCCAGCAAGGTTTGTTCGAGTTTGTGGTCATGACCTTCGGCCTACGCAATGCTAGAGCAACTTACCAAAGGGCCATGAACTACATCTTCCATGATCTCATCGGCCGGCTCGTGGATGTATACATCGATGATGTGGTGGTCAAGTCAGTGTTGCAGGAGAACCACTTGGCCAATCTGCGTCAAGTCCTCGAGCGTACTCGCAAACATGGCTTGAGGATGAATCCCGATAAGTGCGCGTTCGGCGTCACTGCTCGACAGTTCCTTGGGTTCATGATCCATGAACGAGGTATAGAGATCGGCTTGAAGAGTAAGAATGCCATTGAGACAATGACACCACCAACGACCAAAAAGGAGCTTCAGCAACTGATCGGCAAAATTAACTACATCAGGAGGTTCGTCCCCAACCTTTCGGCAAAACTTGAAGCATTCATGCCTTTGGTCAAGACACAGCATAGCAGTGAGTTCGTATGGGGCCCTGATCAACAACTGGCGTTCGACAACCTGAAGAGGTACCTGATGTCACCACCGATGATGGCCCTACCTCGACTCGACCTCTCATTCGTAGTCTACCTTTCGGCCGATGAAGTTTCCATTGGCTCTGTGTTGATTCAAGAAGTCGACGGCAAGGAACGTGTCATCTACTATCTCAGCCGACGGTTACTCGACGTAGAGACCAGGTATTCAGAAATGGAACGCTTATATTTGTGCTTATATTTTACATGCACCAAACTGCGGCATTACCTACTCAATGCCGAGGTGCTGGTCGTCTGCAAAACTGATGTCATCAAGCATATGTTGTCAGCTCCAATCCTCAAAGGGAGGATCAGCAAATGGATGTTCTCTCTGTCGGAATTTGACGTCAAGTTCCGACCGGCGAAAGCCGTCAAGGGCCAGGTGTTAGCCGATCTCATCACAGAGCGATCGGCTCCGCAATCCCACTTCATCGGCATATCATCTTGGGCTTTGTTTTTCGACGGGTCTGCGTGCGATGCTGGGTGTGGCATTGGACTCTTCATCATATCCCCTCAAGGGGCACGATATGAGTTGGCCTTTCGCCTCAGGGAGCATCGTACCAACAACCAGATGGAGTATGAGGCTTTGTGCAAAGGTCTTGACCTGTTACTGGATGCAGGCGCTGAAGCAGTCGAAGTTTTCGGTGATTCAAAGGTCGCCATCAACCAGTCGACAGAGGACTTCAATTGTGCAAGTGATTTGTTGCATCCATATCTCCTCCGATGTCAAGAGTTGATGGCAAGATTCCGGTATGTCCAGCTTAAATGGATACCAAGAGACGACAACGCCGAAGCTAACAAACTCGCGCAGATAGCTTCTGGCTATGCAGATCAAGTCGAGGACATCTGTGTCAACACAATGCAACTCACACCAGCCGATTGCAGAGCCGATCTCCTCAATTACTTGAGGGATCTGGCTCGGGGGGTAGATAAGAGGACAAGACAGCGAGCTCTGAAGCATGTGCTCATTGGTGAAGAACTTTATTTCAGAACCATTGAAGGCTTGCTGTTAAAATGCCTAGGCCCGACAGAAGCGCTCAAAATCATGCACGATGTACACGAAGGGACTTGCGGTACTCATCAATCGGCTCACAAGATGAAGTGGTTGATCAGAAGGTCTTGCTATTATTGGCCGACTATGTTGGAGGATTGTTTCAAATATTATAAAGGCTGCCAGGAGTGTCAGAAATTTGGGGCCGTATAGATAGCTTCGGCTGGACCATTAAATCCTATTATCAAGTCATGCCCATTCAGAGGCTGGAGCATGGACATGATTGGACAGATCAACCCTCCAACTAGCAAAGGCCACAAATGGATTTTGGCCGCAACCGATTATTTTACCAAATGGGCGGAGGCTATACCGATGAAAAATGTCACGGCCAAAGATGTGATAAATTTTGTCAAGGAGCACATCATTCATCGGTTTGGGATACCGCAGACTATCACCACAGATCAGGAGTCTGTCTTTTTGGCAGAAGAATTCAAAAAATTTGCTAAAGAGGTGGGCATCACCCTGATACAATCTTCACCATATTATGCTCAGGCTAATGGTTAGGCCGAGGTGTCAAATAAAAGTCTCATCAACCTGATCAAGCGAAAAATTGACGAATATTCCAAGCAATGGCATGATCGGCTGGCTGAAGCATTATGGGCATATCGGATGTCGTGTCATGGGGCTACCAAATGCACTTCCTATCAATTGGTCTATGGCCAGGAGGCCGTTATGCCTTGGGAGGTCAATATCGGCTCTCGACGGGTTCAGTTTCAAGATGACCTGACAGCCGATGAATATTCAATGCTCATGAACATCAACACAGATGATCTGACAGAACTTCGGCTCTGGGCCCTTGAAAAGATCAAAGACAACAAGGCCAAGGTAGCAAGAGCTCATAACAAAATAGTGAAGCCGAAGAACTTCCTAGTCGGAGATCTTGTGTGGGAGCTAGTTTTGCCAGTTGGAACAAGGGACCCAGTATATGGAAAATGGTCACCTAACTGGCACGAGCCATATCGGATAGTAGAAACTGCTCCAGGAAACTCCTACAGGATAGAAACACTGGAAGGAGTACGGTTCAGCAGAAACATCAATGGCAAGTACTTGAAAAAGTACTATCCTAGCTTATGGATCGGAACCTGATCTGTTTCGTACAAGGACCGATGCGAGGTCATCTGGTCCTGACAAGAGCCAATGTGTTGACATCACCTTGAGAAGAAAAATAATAGTAATAAAAAGACAGATCACAAAAGTACGGGCCGATGTACGCCATTAGCTTCAATTGGAGCCGATGCGAAGTATGCATTGCCTTCAGGACAAAAAAAGAAAGACTTAATAAAGATTTTGTCCATCGTCAAACATACTTGGGGGGGGGCATGCCAAGTGAAACCAAGTTTCTAGTTACAAATTCATACAAACAGTGGGACAAAAATTTTGTGAATAAATGGCGGATTGCAACAAGAGCCTTCAATCGAACCTCGTCGGCTGAGTTGATGATTTGATGATTCGGTTCGTCAGAGCCGATGACCAGGCTCTTGTTCAGTGAATGGATGCGCGCCAGGTTTGTCTTGAGTGTTGTGGACAGTTGTTGCTTTTCGCTTGCAATCTTCTCCATGTCCGTGGCGTTGGCTATGATGGTTGCTTCAACCTCAGATAATTCCTGTTGAAGTCGCTTGATTTCTTCATTAAGTTTGATCTTCTTCGCATCAAGCTTTTCCCTAGTTGACAGCAGTCGTTCACTGACACTCTGATCATCAAGAGTCGCCTTGAGTTGGTTTGCTGCTGCACATTTCCTGGCGATTTCTTCCTTCAAAGCAGGCTGTCTGGCATGAGAAGCAATGCGTGCGGTGGCCATCAGAATGTCCTCACGGAGGAAACCCAGATGAGCTGTAGGCTGAAGCGCCCGCTTCAGGTCTGAAGGAAGAGCATCGGTGATTGATTCGAAGGCCAATCGGACCTCATCACAGTCAACGACCAGTTGTTCGATTGGGACTTCCAATCGCTTCACGATGTCCTCAAGCTTGGCGACTATGTGAGTAGCAGATGAAGGTGATGCTAGCGGGCTCTCGGTCATCAATGTTTCACCGAGGGTAGAAGGATCGAAATCCAGCAGATTCACCACATTTAAGGTCTGACAAGGAAGAAGCAGTAGAATCAGGTAGCCTTGAGGTGGAAACAGCATGTTAAAGGTGTGTAGTGGTCTTACCTCGGGCAGATCAGCTTCTACTTCGACCCCTGCGTGGCCTGATGTGTCTTCAAATGGAGCATCACAACGTTCGAGCAGAGCTCCTCCCACATCGGCTTCATGCTCCCCTCTACGGGTGTGATCATCCTGCATTGTACACAGAGTTCATTGAATTAATGCAGATGGTGACAGAAAATCCGGGAGAGTAGGGGAAGACTTACTGGTGAATCGGGAGGTAATGGAGCCGAAGGAGCGACTGGCTTCCTAATGGATTCATTTTTAAATCTCGGCTGGCTGGGCCCTCTCCCTTCTCGTTGCCGTTTCAAGCCAGGGGCAGCGAAGATGGCCTTGTCAAGAGGAGTTGCATTGGCTTGATACATCAGCACTGGAGCCATTTGCTGGTACTTAAATGGCTGGCTTGATTCATCAGTCGGGCTTGGGCCTTCCTGTAACTAAGTAGAAGAAAACTTGGTCAGATTCTAGAACAATGAAAGAAGAGAAAGAATCAACACCGAAGTGGGCATACCTCTTCCGGTGTGGCCTGGTACTCTGGGTTGATCGCCACGAGAGCCGATGCGACTGCACCCTGGAAGAGGTGGGGTCTCCAGTAACCCCACCAAGAATTGAAGCCATCCGAAGTGTATACAAACTCCATATTATCAGGCACTTGTAGCTTTAGGTCAGAAAAGATAGCATAGGCTTTGGAAGCTACCAGTGAGTCAGTCAGTTCAGCTCGGCTCTGGATTTTCTCGTGGATGATCAGACGTGGGGAAGTCTAATTTAAGCCGAACTGATGAGCAGCCAAGATAGGTTGGTATGATTCATACCCTGGCTTGTTGATCCTATTGCTAGTGCTCATACTGACTGGGAGGAGACATGGAGTGATCATGATGCTGAATATGGCTCGAGATTCTTCATCAGTGGGGAAACTATCTAGCCTGAAGAAGGATGGGTTTTCAAAATACTCTAGCTCGGCATATGCATCATAAGAAGGTGTGGTCTGGGAGCTATAGAAGCATTTGTACCATTTGGCCATTTCTGCAGCAGTAGTGCTGGTTACAGGTAACCGATGTAGGGCTTGGCCAAATGAAGTACAGTGAATGGACTTGCTAGAAGGATCTGGGAAGGATTGGGATTCTAATCGAGGGAAATCTAGAACTTCGGCAAGAAAGTAGAGCTTGCACTAGAGTTGGACAAACCAGTAGGGTCCTCCTGTCTTTACATGCTGATTCGATAGGATGCGTTGGGTGTTTAGAGACAGGTGGTGATATAGGATTCCTAAGAAGAGTTTTCCCAGGGCAAGAGATCGGCCATTGGCCAGGGCATTGGCTAGGTTTAGATAATTCTTTGTCGGGGCCAAAGAAGGACCATTGAAAAGAAAATGGTCAAGCCAAAGGTTTAGAAAGGCGATGTGCTCTTTCACTGAAACATGGCCGGTTTGTTTATTGTGCTGACTAATGTATTGGCTCCAGTTTCGGGTGCTGCTCTTCTCTACTATTTTCTTATGGGGGCATTCGGTTAAGAAGAAACGAGAAGGGCAAGAAGAATGCACATCAAGGCCCAGAATCATGACAACATCCATCAATGTTGGGTTCATAGGGCCAAAGCCGAACAAGAAACAGTTCAGGCTATCCGACCAGAAATAGCCGATGGATCTAAGCAAGTTATCGTCTTTCTCCATGGGAGAAAGGGACAGAGTTAAGGCATCGGCTATGCGAGTGACTTGCCAGGTGGAACCGTGCGCCCGTTCGACGCGTTTATACCAGTCTACCCAACCCTCCATTGGGAATGGTCAGGCTCGTAGTTGATCTGACCACAGATCTAGGTTTGAGGTGGTATGAACAAACGGCAAGCGTTTGGTCTCAGTTCTAGCGAGTTCATACGGGGGTTCATAGGATTTGGGCCCTAGACTCAAAGTTATGGGGCTGGCTGATGAGAGAAGTAAAATTTCATCGGCCTGATCATAAAAAGCCAAAAGACTCAGAGCGAGAAAGGTTACTACAAAATTCGGTAAGGCAGTAATCTAGGGGGATAGAAATTGTCACCTTCAAATCGAAAACCCGCTCGCAGAGGGTCTTTTCCTCAACCACGCTACTGGATGCTGCCATTTCACCAGGATGAAGATGGATTGTAGTGCCGAGGTGTTTTTCACGTCAAGAGGTGGAAGGCAGTTTTTGGAATTAGTTCGCTTACCTTTTATAAGGAACTGTCCGTGCCCAATGGAGTAGCGCGGGATTTTTGGAATTTGGCCAAAGGGTTCGTACCTTTGGCTGGATGGTCAGAATGTGGGTCCATGTTTGGCTGTTAGCCGATGCCGGTTCAGAATAGCACCAATCGGCTAAAGACCGTTCTGCAGCGCGTGAACCTATGTGAAGATCGGCTCAACTCATCATGCTGTCGCCAGAATCTGATTTTTGAGCATGGACTAGTGCGTTGCCACTAAGCCGATGCCACTGAGTCGATCTGATTGTGCCAATACACGTAAGTAAGGCTTCAAGTTCGGCTCAGTGCATTGCTACTGGAGCCGATGTTAAGAAGTCTCAGAGGGATTTTGAATGGAGGAATCAGTAAGGGAAAGTTCACTAATTTATATATTTTTACTAAGGGGTATATACATCGGTGGCAAAATATATATATAAAAAGAGAAGAGCGAATCCCAGAGCCGATTCCATCACTATTGGCTTGGCCAAAATTCGAGATCCTTCTTAAGAGCCGATGCAACGGCTAAAAGGTAAAATTAACTGACTAAAACTAAAACTAAAAATGTGGCGTCCTTGCCATCCTCGCCGCCGGAGAGTTCAAGGTCCGAGAGACCTTCATCTCCTCGGACCAAGAAGTCCCTATCTTCGTCCGGCTCCTCCTGTGCGGCGTCGTTTGCGCCTTCCTGCTCGAGCTCCTCGGCCTCCTCCATCTCTGCCGTCCCAAGAGAAGAGGTCGTCATGGCTTGAAGGAAGAAGGGGGCCGTGGATGAGGACGTCGAGGTCCGCGCCGCTCATCATCTCCGAGTCGCTGTACTCGGAGGACCCAGAGCTCCACGATCTCGCGTCGTGGTAGTACTCCGGGAGCTTGAGGGGGATGATTAGAGGCGGCGGCTCCATCTGGTCGTCGTGAACGTGAAGCACCGGTGGGGGAGTGCTTGTCCCGCTGCTATGGCCGACGTCGGGGCTGACGTCGGAGTCATCGCTTGAGATGATGATGATCTCTGGTGGAGCAGGGACGACGACCGGTGGAGGCGGCAGTGCCAATGGCGGTGCGGCGTGTCTCAGGGGCACCGGCACCGCGTCCTCCAAGTGGGAGAGAACGCACTCCACCGGAGAAGGAGACCTCAAAGGCCTGGCGACGGAAGGGGAGGAAGGCTGGTCCGGGACGTTGCTACCTCTGGAAGACATGGTGGATGGCAAGGGGGATCTCGACTTTCTTTGGCTCAAGGACGAAGAAGGGGCGGTTGCCGATGAGAAGAAAACAGAACCCTATACTTGCTAAGTACTAAATCAGAGGAAGATGAAGAGGTACTGCACGGTTACCAAGACACCAAATGGTCATCATTATGGGGAGGACAGCGTGGCATTCCAAGTCCAATGGGACGGGGCGGTCAGCGCCCGTTTCTTGTTTGGTAATATGGCGTTTCAGCCTCGACGCGATAGATCTGCAGGAGATCCATCCTTATTTGGTTTTGGAATAAAATCTTTATTCGCCAAAACCAAGGGGGCATGTGTTGGCGCCAGAATTTAACCGACCCAGGTTAATGGGCATAAATCGGTTCGGAACTAGGAGCTAGGCTATCCAAGGAAGAGATAACGTCTATTTTGCCTTTTGGACCAAGTGCCCGTGTATTTTAGAAAAGATATTTCTTTGGTAGGGAGTCCGATCGGACTCCAGCTTTGTTGAGGTTGAGAGATAAATTAGGAAACCATAGATTTGCTATCCAAGTCGGCGGACTATAAATATGTACCCGTACCTATGAAATATTAACTTCTTTCATAGATGTTGATAGGGCTTTACGGCGTTCTGCCTATGGTAGATTTTGTACTAAGCGTCGTTGTTGGCAAGATCTACTGGTTAACACGTGTATCGACTCGATCTATTTATTCTATAAGATTCACGATGTAGATCGGTTCGTGCACATTCTACCATCATGCTACCCTTTGGCATTATTGTCTTTTACAATATATGCTGCGTCAAGTCACCGTCATATTTTGCTAGATTTGCATGATACAAGAGGTTTACTTAGTTTGATGTCGTCCCATCTGCTCAAGTCCCGTGCATTATCGCGTCCCGATTGGTTTCTAGCTAGATTTAATACTCTGTTCATTTATTACGCTAGTTTCTCTTGAATGATCCGATCTGGTTAAGCAGATCACTTTATTTCTATATATCTTTTATGCATCGTCTAAACAACGTCGGATCGGCTAGTGAAGTATCGATGGAAGTTTGCCGAAGTCAAGACCCGACGCGGGACAGCCGATCCGAGCGATCCGGCTAGTATTTAACGTTTACCCTGTTTTGTTTGTTTACGCAGAAAGAACAAGAGTCGACCACCGCCACCACCACCTTTCTGGCTGTAAGGTCAAGTCTGGTGGCACGCCCAACCACCACCGTGACCGGTAGTCGGCTAACCGTTTAGTCGATTGGGAGCCGCAGCAAGGAGGAGCGACCTCTACGTCCAAATACACCTCCCGGCTCACATTATGTTGATCCGTTGGTACACTGTCCACCGGTTCCCGCGGCAACAATGACATATAGCTGATGTTATATATAATAAAATATATGCAAAATAGATCTCATTGTTCATTGTGTAGAACTTGTCACAAGCAATGACATGGTACAAAAGGAGTTAAAAACGGACATCGTAGGTTAAAGTAACGGACATAGAAAGAAAATCATATTTTCTCATGCTTATATCATATCATTGCTGATGTCCCTAAAAGCGATATTTGTGCGGGTTGGTCGTGACCATGATGTGCTTGTCGCTTTTCTATTTGGATTTTGGACATAGGTTAACATCTGATTAGTCGGAGAGGAGTCGCGCGTTATTCTTCTGGTGCGATGCGATGGGTCGTGGGATAATGTCCAACCAAACAAGGCTTGAACGTCCAAGAAATTGATCGCATTCCTCGTGTACACAAGAGGTGGACACACAAAATCTGATACTTGAAGAGCATATTCGTATTCGGTGTTACTTCGTGTAATAAGTCTGAAAGTCCAAAAAAAAAAAGGGAAAAGCCTTTGACTCCTAGTACCTGAATAGTCCTAAGTACCCGAAGTCCCAAACTAAAGTAGAAGGACCAATTATTTGATACCAGCCGATCAACCGGTGCGTCACACGGATTCATGCATACCCATATTTAGGCTCTATTGAAACACATATTTTTTTGAATCCTACATGTTTTGAATTATACATTTTCTGTTAAATTCCTATATAGTCTACGAGAAATTTCTGCATTCCAAATGAGGTGAGGACATGGTTTGTTTGTATGATATACATATGTTTGGCTGCCCTGACCGGTGCCACCCGTTGGAATGCCCGGAACACTATTTTGGATCATACATGGACCGTAGACAAAGAGGAGTTTGTGGTGACCGGTGGGATCAGTGGACCGGTGAGCATATCCTTAAACATTTGGTGCAGCATCTTTACAATAGGGATTAGAGAATATTGTATTTAACGGCAGCTTTTATATTGAATCATATAACCATGCATTACTATATATGATATGAGCAGCCAACACCTATGAAAAATTGTGGTGCGAGAACTTGGGATACATCAAGAGAGAAATAAATGGATAGATAAAATTACCTTTGTAGATGAAGTTTATTTGTAAAACCTACAGAACACATAGATTTTCGACACAGTAAAAATGCACATGCGTCTCGTACAAGGCAATAAAAACTGTTGTACATTTATTTTTAAAATGTATAATTTGCTTATATGAATCATGAAAGTATATACTTAATTAACTATAGCTCGTGCCCATGCATCGCCATGTAAACTAAAAGTTAAAAAAATTAGTACTCCATCCAAGTCCAAATTAGTTGTCATTTTGGACATTGACACGGTCTCCAAAACATAAGTTTGATCAATGTTTTAATTAAAATATAAATAAACATTCTGAGAAATTTATATTTTTATGAAAGTACTTGTTAAGACAAATTTATGCATATGACTTTCAAGATTCAAGGCTAAATAATTTACATGTTATATATAGGCAAAGTTTTAAAACTTTGAATTATAGCTTTTTTAAAATGACAATTGATTCGGACTTGGAGGGAGTACCTTGTATCATCTTCAGTTAATGATATATACATAAATAAAACAATACTTTTTATCAATAAAATGTAAATACTTAGTTTTATAGCTTAAATAATAAATAAATTCTGATGGTAAAATCTTATTATCAAACTTTAAACTTAAGCTAAAAACTTGATCTCAAAGAAAGCTTAAGCTTAAAATCATATTAAACTAAAAACTCATGATCCATTAGAAGAAGAAACTACACCAAAAAACTCAAACTAAATTCAAATATTACATAAAACATTAAGTTTGTAAAACTAATTGATCAATATGTAATCTTACACACAAATATTCCCAAGGCATACTTAAATATGAATGTGATGATTAATCCTGATTGAATTGGGGATAAAAGTTAATAGAAAAGTATTAATTTCTGACCTGAAATGTGCGAACTTGATCCAATACTTAGCTTAAAACATAAATGATGTGTTAAAGATTGTTCCTGCGGCATCGGGCATTATTTCCTTAGTTTGCATGGGTTTATTTGTTGGAACTTTGGGATCAATTCTAGATGCGAGCTCTTCCTTGCTGCATCTGCATGTGACCTCCACACGCAAATCAATCGATTAAAATGTGCTTATTCGTTTGATTTATTTATTAGATTTGCCTGTGTTCATTCACCATGTTACTACTACCAAAATCAGAAGGTAGTTCGGGCCGAAACAGGAATCTTTTATACCTCAAATGAGGGGTTCTCTTTGGCACATCTAGATCCAGTACTAATTATAGGAATCTGAATTTCTTATGATAAAAAAAACTGAATTTTCTAACAATGTGAATTATATACCTAACCCAAAGAAATTTCAAGTACTCACACGACACACGGATAGTAGTATCCACGTCAGTTTTCACCCATGCTAGTTAGAGAGCGTTCCACAATGGATGGTTCGCCAAAACCTTTTACGACCTCTTATGTCAAAATCACACTCACACGACACACCTTGTGCAGTACAGTGGTATCCAGATCAGTTTTCAACCATACCGTTCAGAGCCAGAACCTCTACGAGCACTTACGTCATAATCATACACCAATGGCAAAAATATAAACCATGTTTGCTTGCTGCGAATGAACTACTCTTCCAAACTATAAGGGATTCTAACCCTATTTTTATTTGTGTATGAATATTGATTAATTTAGATACATATTAAACACACGTACATGAAGAAATGGATGAATTTAATTGAGGTATAGAATCCATTACAATTTGAGACGAAGGGAGTATATCAAACACCGTGATCTTTTTTTAAATGTGCGGAGCACGTTGAAGAATCACGACAACTAAATAACACAAAGGAAACACCATGATCTTGTTTTTCTTTTTAGTTGACCTAATTTTATGACAAGGAGGCATGGATGCATGCAACAAGGGCCTACCCCCGTTATTTTCAATTTCTCACCGGGGACAAAGTATTGCACGGCTTAAGTGCAGGTCGTAAAGAATTAACTCCTCGTCACCACAAGTTGGGCGGATACTTTATTTGTACCAATGGCCATAGCTTAATCTGCCACTTGGAGACAAAAGGTAGGTGCACAATTGACATCTCATCTGCTGGCTGCAAGGGTCTGTTTGGTAGCCAGCACAGCCCCAGCTAGGCTAGAATGGCCCAACTTTGCCTGTTTGGTTTCCTGGCTGCCCCCGGAGCCAGACCCAACCAATGCAACTCTACCCCCCAAACCTAGCTCCAGTAGAACGGTGGAATCGTCCATTCATTCGTGGCCTGGTCACAAGCGTGCAACTGGCGAGGGCGGCTAGCTTCTTTTGGCCAACGGTACGCTTCCCTCTCCGCCGCGACTCGCCCACATGGCGAGCTCCTCCATTGCCCCCACCGCCTAGACGGCGACCTCCTCCACCCCCCTGGCCCCACCGCCCAAACAACGAGCTCCTCCACCGCCCAGACGGCAAGCTTCTCCACCGCCCATGCTCCGCAAGCTCCTCCACCGCCTAGGCTACGCCACGGTGTGATCCTCGGCTCTCCGCTTGGTGGCCTCCTCCTTCTCCTGCATGGCTGCAAGTGGGCCCAAGAGGATGGGAGCGCAGCTGGAGCAGGAGCAGGAGACCGGAGCAGGGAGGGGAGGCCCACTGGAGCATGTGGACGGAGCAGGGAGGAGAGGCTCGCCGGAGCAGGCAGATGGAGCAGGGAGGGGATGGCGTCGGCATTGGCGGCCGTGGTGGGAGGAGGGAAGCACACGGGCGCTGGCGGAAAGACAGGCCACGGCGGCCAGCGACGAGCCCGATGAGGCATCAATTTCGGGGGAGTCGTCGATGTGCTGCGAGCGGGCCTGTCGCCACCTTGTCCCTTCTTCTTTGCGTTCGTCATAGTTCCACCTTCTCCAGCTTCTCACAGACCGCCAACAATAGGGGGCACACCGGAGGGATGGTAGCCTCGCTCGCGGTAGGGAGGCTCGCAGGAGAGAGGGAAGGCTCGTCGGCGGTGGAGCATCTGTAAGCATCTAGGCCCTAGTTGGTGTTTTGGTAATTAATGACAACATGTGTGGACTGACATTTTATTTGAGAAGATTGAGAACGTAGGTTGGTCCATATAAAGATGAGCTATATCAGGAGCTTTGGAAGCTAAACTTGATTATTGATTATGGATAGCTCAAGGCAATGGTATATTATAGGTTTTTATTTTGACCGGTCAAGAGGTGTTTAGAGAAGAGATTTGATCGGATTAATAGGCTAGATAGTCATACTATCAAGAGAGGTCAATGTCATTTACTTGACGGTCTTGTAGTGCCTCTTTGCTCATATAGTGGATGCATTTGCATGAGGGCTAACATCGCTTCGTTTTGCAAAAGAAAAATTCTATTCAAAAGTTGTTTTTGAATGGGCTGAATTTCAGAGTAGCGGACTGTCCGGCCTTGTGAGGCGGACCGTCCGCAGTTGAAAGCACAATTTCCACCGGAGTTGGTTCTGCACCTTGCTGGTTTTTGTGCCTCGACGGCGGACAGTCCGGCCTTGGATGGCGGACTGTCCGCAGTTCTTTCTGGGAGTTGGGTCAGGGAGCTGGAGGTTTCTGTCGGGGGTTTTCATGTGAACGGCGGACTGTCTGGGCCCCTGGGCAGACTGTCCGCCGGTCATATTTCCCAGCAGCTCCCGAGCAGCAGAGTTTCTGAGTTCGAAAGGAGTGAATGGCGGACAGTCCATGACCTGTGAGGCGGACTGTCCGCTGTACTATTTTTGAGTGACTTTGACTTGCATTAAATGCAAAACTATCAATTGGTTTTCAAGTGCGGACTGTCCGGGCTTAGTACTGCGGACTGTCCGCAAATTCCCAGTTTTCTACTCTGAGCTCGGGTTCGACACCAGGCAGCTATTCACGCTACCCCAGCTAAGCAAAGGGCAAGTCCACTGAAATCTCGACTTGATGCATAAATTATCCAGTTTTTATACACACAACCCATTACCTTGTCAAATAGTAAAATTTGCATGTTTTGCTTGCTAACGAAACCTGGTAGGATAGCCACCTGAGCCTCTTTTAGATGTAGCACGCTTAGGCGGACCTCTCACTAAATTATGTATATTAATCTTGTTGAAATACGGTGGTGGGTACGTTGTGTGTGTGGGTGGTTGTTTTGGAAAACATGGGGTAAGACCCTCGGCAGACGACTCTGGTCGTCTATGCCATGTGTTTGAGGATCGAATGTATGGATACTGTTATCACGGTTTATCTGGGATTTGGCCTCGTGGAGAGGACTGGATGGTGTGCCTCGGGAACGAGTATTGGGGGAGTTTCTGTCTTGAAGGACTGAGTTGAAGTCTCATCTTGTCTGACTCCCTTTTGGTATAACCACTCGATGCTGGGTGGAGCAGCAGCTGATCCGAAACCAGAACAGATAGTCTGGCAGTTGTCTGTGGTGTCAGTGTGGCAAGAGGTTAAGGGATTTGTTTGGGGTCATGGGAGTGTCATGGGGGACACTGGATGATTGGGTGACCTAGACTTCTTGTGGCACTGATTGGTGATAACATGAAGGCAAAGGCTTGATTGGAATTCAGACGTTTACGACGGTAAATCATCGCTGAGTCGAACTTGTGGATCATAGTTTACCTCTGATCAGAGTATAAATCTATTCGAATAATCCGTTGTCCACTGGTATTGATGGGTTATAGTTTGGTTTCGACAACTAGTTGTTTTACCAAAAACAGGTGTGGATGGGAATCGTAGGACCTGCGAGTCCAGTGGCAACCCCCTTATTGGAAAGATTGTTTCCTAAATAAAAACTGTGAACAACAGAACCATGCATAAGAAAATATTTTCTGACAAATTATCCTGAGCGATAACCTCAATTCCTCGTGGAGGAAGGTGGGTTTGCAAAGTACATTTGTACTCACTCACTCTTGCTTTTGTCGTTGGTTTAGGGAGAAAAAGAAGCCACCGTGATCGTGAACGTGCAAAGATTACGACCTATCCCTAACTGTGTTGTGAGGAAGCTTGGGTCTACGTTTTAAGTTCCCATGCTGTGTTTTCTGGGTTGTTTGATCTATCCCGTTAGGACGGATTTGTACTACTTTGATATAAAAATGTGATTACTATAACCCTCAGAGGGGTAATAAAGCACATTTTAGTCCCATTAAGTATGTGAGGTGCTTCACCGACGATGAACACAACGGACGGTCCGACGTACACACCGAAGGGTTTGATGCACATAAAGGATGGAGTATACCGAGGACCCCCACGACGCACCGACACGCACCGCACGGTCTGACACTTCGCACGGGGTGGTTTGGTGTGACCTCAGTTCAAAAGTGGTCGACCCTCGTTAATTCCACCCACGGCCATGCTGAGCTGGATGGTCTGGTGTACACGATCGGACAATTCAGTGTTGCAAGAAAAATGACCTTTTATGCCACATTTCTATAGTTGTTGTCTAAATGCCCATTCCCTTGTGTTTACGTCTAAGGGATGAAGAGAAGAAGAAGAGCCAAACACTAACGGTTCCGCTCCCTTTAGACTTGAGGTGCAATCAAGGTCACTGTGCAATCATACAATCAAGCTTTCTAATCCGCACACTGGGTAAGTGGGCATCCAACGGTGGCATTAAGTTTTACAAATAACTCCTTCCACGCGTGCACTGAGCCTCCACGCTATTTTTGTCGAAAATCCCTCGGCCGCACTCATCCATCTCGCAAAAAGTTCTCGCGCCTCTTCTGTGCCCTGATGCCGCCTGTACGTGAAGGGCAAACATCGTCGCTGGAGCTTTGAGTGTCTAGCTGCCGCCGGTGCACGCAAAGCAAACCGTGCTGTTTTTTCCTGCCACCGCTGGTGGAGGTACTCACGTCGTAGATGCGGCGTGCGTGTGGCTTCAGTCCTGCCGAGATCAAACACAGCAGAACAACTGAAGGGCTCAAGGGCATGTGTAATACATATCTTATCTTTAAAATCTAAATAGGTACCACACACTACCTAATTTTCTTGATATTACATCGTCACAAAAGTCCATTAAATTCCATGCAATGTTACGATCCACTAATATCTCTATTTATTTCTTGAATCGATTTTCTACAACATTATGCATGCATGCAATGTTTTTCTGTAGCATATGCATCACTATCCCTCCACGTCATCATAAAAGTCCACAAGTTCCATGCAATGACATGATCAACTAATATCTCGATTTATTTCTTAAATTGATTTTCTATAACACTATGCATGCAGTACTTTTTGTGGCATATGCATCACTATCTATCCCTTAAATTCCCGCAGGAAGGCGCGGGAAATTCATTCAGTATATCTAAATAGAAGAACCTTACTATCGATTTTTCTCAACATACGTGAAGCCACGTCATCGTCCATGTCACCATCCACTAAGGCCTCTATTTAAACATTCCAATGATCTTCTGTAACTTTATACATGCAATGCTTTTCTGTGATGTACGCAGTGAATATTTTCTTTCATGATGTTAATATTTTATCTACTATTTTCTCAACATATGAATCATATTATGTTTAACATCATAAGATTCCAGCAGCAACGTGCTGGGTATCATCTAGTCAATGTTAATCAAGGTATCAAGCTGAAGTGCGCGTACCGTGTCCATGAGACCATGACACGTTAGAGAGCCTAGCAAAGCACGGCTATTGGTGTTAGTCGAGAAGCAATTGCTTATTTACATCAAGAAGCAAATACTATAAGTTTATTTAAATCAAGAGGCAAATTCTTTCGTTTTGGCTCATTCAAAGTTAGGGATGGATCACATGTGTGTTTTTGGAAGACATCTAGCTGGGTTCAACAACCTGGAGAGTCCAATATCCATGTCTATATAGCACAGTAAGATCTAAGACTAGTACTATCACTGAGATTTTAAAGATTCTTCTCCCAATTTATCATGGCGAAGAGACCTCTCGTAGGCCCCAAGTTGGCAGCACCGAACAATTTACTTCTCCGCATTGCCAATCTTACCCTCTTACAAGAGAGCCTGGTTCCTTTAGAATTTAAGCCAAAATGGGGTATGCTCAATGAAGTCACATTATTATAAAGCTCTTGTTTGGGTAGAGGGACCTGTTCTTAACAAAAAAAAAATTGGTAGATCAAGGCCCCACTAAAAGTTCAATTTTTTTCTTTGGTACCTACGTAAAGGCGCCGTGCTAAACCAAATCGGCAGGAAAAAACTCTTGTGTATTCTGTCACAAAGACGAGACAATAAGACACCTCTTTTTTGAGTCCCGCTTTGCTAGAACAGTTTGGTCTTTTATACAGTATGTGTCTAACCTTAACAAACCAAATAATGCCTCTCGTATGTTTGGTTCATGGTTGCATAGTATTCCTAATACATGGCAGTGTATCGCCCCTTCTTGTAGCAGCAACCGCGTGTTGGTTTTTATGGCTATCTAGAAATTATCTAGTGTTTGAAAAGAAAAGATGTTGTTTTCATCTGTAGATTATCTTTGCAGCAGTCCACTAGGTATGTGCATGGGCCATTCTTCAACGACCAGATATTCAGGTGCTCGCTTTGGAGGCATCGTGTTCGTTAGCATGAATGGATTCGGATATTTTTTTTCCTAGGCTCATGGGTCTCAGTCCAGTCTTAGAATTGTATGTCACTAAAGTGTGGTTGTGGTTTTATGTCTTATGGCTTAGTATTTCTCGTTAAATAAAAGCCGGAAGTTGTATATCAAGACTTTACGATTTTAAAGTTCTTGATTCAATAATATCTTTTTTCCAAAAAATCAAGGAGCAGAACAGCTCAACTTATTTTATTGTGTCCCATTGCTGTCGAATCATCCGCATGTCAATGCATTGAATTGACAATTTTAAAATTTTCTTCTCCAAGACAATGCATTGAACTGCATGTTCTGATATGCTTTAATTCTTTAGATAAGAACATTGTTTGCCATGGCAATAAATTGGACTGATAACAACAAGCTGCTATGCAGTTCCACTGCCTTTGCAAATCGATTTATGTGAAGCAGTAGGAACCTTCAACTTCCATGGAGGGAAGATCACCAGAATGGACTTCCTCCAAGTCTCCATCGGACGAGCAGAAGGGCGTGGAGAGCAAGGTGAGGCGGCGTGCCGTGTGCACCAGCGGCGGCTGGGCACTGAAGGGCCACGATGACCTCTTTTTCGATGGATAAAGGGTGTTTAGCGAAAAAAAAAGTGAAGGCTAAGGTACGCGTGGGAGAAGATATTTGCAACTTTTGGTGCAACCCTTGGATATCCATCGTACAGATTAGGAAACTTGATGCTGCACAGTAACCTTGATTGCACCCTAGTCTTTTTGCTGGATTAATGATGCTGACTGACTAATCCTATATATCTATACAGATAGACGCCACTAAAATCATTAATTCCTATAAAGCTCACACCACATTGCGTCATGTCATCTAAATTTTACGACCATCATATCATCCGTCCTCTATTTCATCTAGCTGTATATCTTTGGTCTCCCATCGACACAAACTGAAACATGCACGGTAAAAAGAACTTAATTGGCACTTGCCGATATCTCTCTACCCAGCACACATTTCTTGAAACTGATCTCCACCGAGACCTATTCAATGCTGCGCATGTAATTGTTGCCTGCCATGGTTGCCATGGTAGCTGAGGGGGTTGAGACTTGCCTAATCAATGTATTGCTTGAATGACACTAATTGCCAAAAATCAAGTCTCTTGGAAACTGCCTCCACCACACTGTGCAATCAAGAGGCCAACCGAGTGATCTACCAATTACGCATACAGCTAGCTAGGCGATCCATTATCCAAATAAAGAGGTGCTTCCATTGTCCCTTTCGTCTATCCTTGCTCCCGAGAGGAAGACACGATTAGGATAAGAAAGCAACAGCTTCTTCCATGGCATTCCTTTCATGTATGGTAGCGACCAGCCAGAGTGCATCACAAGCCTCTCCGAAAAAAAGGTTTTCTCTCAATTCTCATTCAACTGTATTCTCCTCCGACATTTATTTGTTTTCAGGATGATCTTCTCTCTGAAAACTGAGCTGCATTTCTTCCTTGGACCGGAATCCAGGGCCTCATGTTTTCTCTCATCTTTGGGTTATGCATTCATGTATTGTTCCATTTGTTTTATATGGTCTGATTATAAAACTAATGTACCATTAGCTAAAATCAATACGTTAATATATTTTATATGGTACAGTTTTGATAAAAAGCAAGGCGCCAAGAGCCACACAACCTCTAGGTACGTACATATCATTAATTAGAAATTTTGTGCATGCAATTCTCATGGACAGAGGCATCCATATTCTCAATGAATGATAAGACAGATAACTATCAGTGGATTTTACCTAATTGCCACTTGCACTGGTTTTGAGATATCATAGTGTTCTTTCAGTTGGCAGGCTTCATTTTTTTCCTATCATTTCATCATCATCAACACTTTTCTCCTGCCATCTACTTTTGATGCATCCTAAAATCTCAAGAGCATCAGCACCAAAATAATACATCGCTCCATATACAGGTCCTACCCAAGCACATCATACGAATGATTTTTGTCGATGTTGTGCTTCATCTATCCAAGTTAGGCTATACTTGGATAGGTAAAGGGCATCCTTAAGAATTTGGGGCCATTGTTAAGTTTCAATCATTCCAGGTGCACACATAGCTTCCTTCATCAAATAAAATATTGCTATATAATAACTCTATTTTTCAGTTATTTGATTCACATATTGTTAGTGAGTTTACTTAAAAGATAATAAGCTTTCTTCCTTCAAAAAATTATCTAAAATGAATTTTTAAATCCCGCAGCAACGCGCGGGAAATCACCTAGTTGAATACTAAATGTAGAAACCGAGAGCACCAAACTAGGAACCGTTTAACACACAAATCACGACTAAAGATGTTAAATGCAATTGGAGGTTGCCCTGTTACTCTGTTATGACAAAAACAGTTTACTGTTATTTTGTGTTTGATGCCTATGCAATCATACTGACATTCTTGGAAACAATGACACATTCACAATCAAGTTTCTGGCATCAATTGAGGTTGGTAGTGATCAATTATAATATATATCCAAATTTTGTCATTTTTTAATCAAAACTTGTAAAAAATCGCTTACATTTGAAATGTATGCAAATTATCTTAGATTTTCTAAAAAAAATACCATTACAATATATCAATATAATGCCAAATCATTTCTGCCAAAACATGGGTATAACCACAAAGCATTACAAAATTAGGGGCAAATCTACATGGGCATAATAGTCTTTTCGCACAGGAATTAAAACCGTTAAAAGGCCGTCACATAATAGGGGTTAAAATTTCTTCGATTTGGAAACACAAAACTAAATTTACAATGTTAGAAAAAGTAGAGTAAAATCACTATTAGATATGAACGTCAAAGCCCCAATAAATAAATATTAGGTGGTCGAGCCACACATAGTTCGATTGGTATGTGTGGGGGCATGCAGCTACAGTGAGAACGGTTAGGAAGTAAAAGATCGAATGAATGGAGAATGAATCTCCTCGTAAGTTTCCAATTGACTCATACGTATTTATATACGGTGAAGGAGTGGCTTTGCACCCCTTCGTGGATTACATAAAGAGGGAGAGAGAGAACTGAAGAGTCACGACTCTTTGTCAACAGACACCTAATCACCTGCTAAGACTGAGTCCAGCAGATCGTGTAAACGGTTGTGCACAATAAAAAATGGCACTGTAACGATACTGTTTACAAAGAATGAGATAATTGGAACAGTGGATAAAAAAATAGGATAGACGATAGTTGGAACAGTGGATAGAAAAATAGGATAGATAATCTGCTGGAGTCATTCCAGATAACACCTCTGTTCTAGTGGTTAAGTGCTTTGCTTTTTGTCTCTTGACGATAACCGTTGCATTTTTTCAGGAAAGGGTGTCTCTTTAGGAACAGGTGCTTCACAATGATGATATCACCTTTGTCTTTTGGTTAACCAGACCCTCAATGATCCTAGCTCCAAAAGAAATCGTTTTTTCTGATTAGGAATGCAGCTTCTAACTGGCGTCGCCTAGCTACACTATTCTATGAGACCTGAAAGCTCAACAACCCCTGCATAAGAAAACTACATCACTCGCAGGGAATATCCGTTGCGTGGAGCCGTGTATTGCAGTTCACGTGTGAAAAAAGAAGGCCGTGCACGGAATAGTTTAGTGCTGCACGAGCACGTGCTAACCACTCTCGCATAAAAGAGAGAAGAGCAGCAGGCCAAATCGGTCCTCGAGGAGGTCCATTGGTGTAGCGGGAATCTCGTGGAGGACGTGGAAAGCATCTCGATCGGAGTTTTTTAGTGGAACATTGAGTTTGAAGATATATGTTTTTTTTTCCCGAAAAGCAGCAGGGACCAGGGCAGCGATTAAAAGTCCAGAATTCCAGATTTTTTTCGGTTTCCGGTCCCTGGTCCAGTACGGAAAGTAGTTTTTGGTCCGGAATTCGCTATATTTCGATTCTATATTCACAATTATAAATGTCAAATTTTGATTAAAAAAACGAAATTTCGGAATAGTGAAAACGGAATGATAAACCTTGGACCAGGGTGATCACACCTGATTTGACAAGTCATCTGCCACGAAACCTAGACCGTTCCAAACGCATCATGTCGCCATGATATCATGACTTCGTGGAATTATTATGGAGGAAGCCTTTGCTTCAAAGCAAGCCAAGATGCTTTCTTGGCACATGTACGAAAACAATGACCAAGATTCAGACCGGAATCGATCGATCTGTCATGCTCTCGATGATTTTCTTCACAAGTTCATTTTTGTGCTATACTTTACAGCAAATTTTTTTTATCATTTTCGTGTTTCCATACATTATAAGTACATCAAAGCACGGTCGTCAAAAATTGAAGGAATTTTTACATGCGAATCGCTGAGATATTTACAATTGGTTGTTGATTCTGTGGCGTTTGTGGATCGTCGATAAAAAAAAAAGGGCAAAACCTGATGACGGGGTCTGTCACCAGACGGCAGAGGCGACGGTGTGTGCCCACATCCGGAGGTGCTCCTTGAGCTGGGTACCGTCGCCGGCCGGCGGGATCCGCCAGTTCCGCAGCGCCCTCCTGACCTCTTCCTCCTCGTCGTCCCACGCCTCCGAGAGGTACGGCCTCCTGGGCGCCGAGCCCGAGCCGGCGGCCGCTTCGTCGCTGAGCGCTTCCGCTCGTCCCGACGGCGCCGCCGGAGGAGGAGCCGACGCCGCGGCGGCTAGGCTTGCGGTTCTCCTCCTCGGACCGCTTCCGCCTGAGGCCCGGCACGATGGACGCGAGCTCGGCGTCCACCTCGGCCTCCGAGAAGGTGAAGCCGAGGTCCTGCAGGCCCTTGACCTCCTCGAACTCCAGCTCCGACATGCTCCGCCCGCGCAGCCGCCGCCGGCGCCCGCCACCGGCCGGCCGCCGCGCCTCGGGCCTCCTCCTAATAATTTCCGGCTGCGGCGCGGCCGCGACGAGCCCGTCCTTGCCCGAGAGTATGGTCTGGAGCCGCGCGCGGTTGCCGCTGTGGGGGAGCCGCAGCGGCTCCAGGCCCCCGAACGCGGCCGCCGAGGCCTCGTCGCTGCGCGTCCGCCGGTGCCGCAGCCCCCCGGCCGCGGGCCTTGTAGAAGCAGGAGGAGGAGGCCGCCGCCGCTCCGGCGTTTCCACCTCGTCGCGCTCCTGCGGCGCCGGTGGAGCTGGAAGCGTCGGCAGCCGCCGGGCGTAGAGGACGGGAGCAGCACGAGGCCGCGGAACCAGCAGGCGTCATAGAGAGCCATGGCTTGCTCTGCCGCAGCCGCCGCCGCAGCAGCAGCAGCCGCCTCTTTCGGCCGCTCCATTTGGGTGGGGAGGAGAGCTGAGCCGGAGGGGGAGAGGCGCGCGCGTCGCGACTGGGTCTAGTGGGCGCTGTGGGAGCGGTGGCGGCTGGGTTTTATACAGTGCTCCTTGTCCCGTGCACCAGCAGCGCGGTCTGCGGGTTCGCGCGCGTACGTGAGCGTCGGTCGGGGACGGGCGGCGTCGCACGGTTTAACGCGTCGGGGACAGGGCCCGGTCGGGTCAGCGGCTCGGCGCGCGGGCGCACGAGTTCAGGGTGGGTCATTGTGTGCGCTGCGGGCGTCACGTCGTTTGGTTTTACAAGGAACTAGTCTTCTTAATTTAATAATTCCATCTCACGTCACATGGCGGCTCCGTTGGGTACTATTATGCTTTTGCATACTTACATGCGAGGTATGGATACTGACGTTCGACGATTCTACGAAATGTTGTGGTAATCGGCAAAATAGAATGTGTAGAGATGGGTGCGCAAACCATCTATGAAAGTGGGCGATTTTCACAAGCATTTACACACAGTTGGTTTTGTCAATCTTTAGAAATCTGTTTTTGTAGGGAGTGAGAGTGGATTCAGTGGCTCCCGTAGAATCCCTACAGATTACGTCCCGTATGCATCCAAATTTCAGAAGAAAATGGTCTTACCACATCACATTGGTGGAAACCGGAAACAATAAAGGCGTCCGCTGAATCCTAGGAGACACATGAGCTCAAAACCAGGCCATCCATGCCATCATTTTGCCCGTACGTCCAACCCAGGTGAGCTGAACTGAGCTGGTATGGAGGACAAGCCAAGGTGGATCAGGATCCACGGTACCTGTGTCATGGTATTCAATTTCATCGAGACATGTATCATTTTTAATTTAATTATCTCACAAGTAAGATCAATTAAATCATTAAGAGAATTATATTTCAGATCAACAAGAATGTCTCGGATCTTCTTATTAAGACCATTTAAAAAATATATTTCAGTTGACTCGTCGGATTCATATAAATCACAACACAACAATGTAGTTTTAAATTTTTTATAATATGACATGACAGTTCTATCTCGTTGTTTTATGCGCTTTAATCTGCTAAGAGACATTTCACGATATAATTATCAAACTTTTTTTCCCAATTGATACCTAAAATTTTTGTTGTGAGTGTTTACAATGTGGTGTAGCTCCCACATGTCTTCATATTTTCCTTTCGAGTAGTGCTATACCCTATCATTATTAGCAGCAAACAAGAAAACACACCAAATTATATTTTTCTATCAACTAGTATGTATATATAGTGGGATCACACACTCAAGCATCTTACCAAGCTCTTACAAATGTTCTTACTGATGCAAAGCAGTGAACAGTACAGCCGGTGGTAGGTTCATGATACCGTGAGAGCGTGAGCGAAGCGATCATAAAGGTCGAACCTATACTGACCAGAAGTATATATATATATATGTGTGTGTGTGTGTGTGTGGAGATTTGGGAGACTTTATTTGCTAGCAAGGATTACCACAATTCGAAATCAGATAGCAAAATTGAATAAGTGTCCAAAGTATTCATCAAAGTTACTGGCCTTTATTCCTAGAGCTAACTCAATCAATCAAGCAAGTCACACATATGGAGCACAAAGCACACAAAGGATGCAAGTATTTCTGATTTTTTTTCTTTTTTTTTTTTTTGCGAGGCTCTTTTGTTATGCACTTGCCTTTTATTTTCTTTTTCTTCTCCCCGCAAGAGCAAGAACCCCAACTTGCACAGATGATTTCATACTCTTAATGACCTCAAATGCGAAAACTTAGAATACCAAAGTTGTTCATCTACTTTTCAAAATCAATCAAACCAAAATGTTACAGTTTAAACAATGCTCACCTTGTTTGCTATGTGGTTTGGTTTACACTGAAGAACTCTAGGTGTGAACTTCGAGTTGGCTTGCCTAGTGCTGATAGGAAAATTGGCACATCATTTTACTTGCAGTGATATTGGTGTCTACCCAGGCTTCCTAGTTTGAACATATTTTTATTTTTTCTTCAAGATTGGTCAAGGAGCTGATGCCGAAGTTGTTGAGAAGGATAGAATAACTGATCCACTAAATGCTGCTAAAGCTGTGGTAGATGAAGGTATTTACTGCATCTATTCTGTTGAGTTTTTGGTGTTAACATGTATCATTATATTGGAAAAAAAACATGATGGCGGAAGAATCTGATCTGCTTATGATACACTCAGGTGGTGGTGCCCGTCTGGCCAACTCCTGACTGCTGTTGCAAACAAGAATCAGTTCTCTTAACTGCCCCAAGCTGCAAGGGCTAACATCTTGGACTGCACCAACCCTTTGCTCACCAAGTACCATATTTTGGCGAGGCGTTGGCACACAGACAGCACCAGTTGCAACAGTACGTCGGTATCACACTTCAAGAATTTTAAATTCAACATCAGAAGCTGAATCCCTATGGTATGTTTCCCTCTGTATCCCTCTCTTTACGTGATAAATGGTTATTGTCCACAACTGCGTTGTGACAACTTGTGCTCCTTTTTCAGTGTTGGATCTATTCCGCACCCACACTTGGTGACCTTTGAGAATGCAATCAATTATTTCGAAAGAGGTCCAGCATTGGTGGTTCATGTGCCAGATACTAGTGATGACCTTTATAAATTGATCAAATACAATCCTGATCAGCCTCTTATGCTAACTGAAATGGGGAAAATGTCATCAAGGTCCCTTGTCGAGGCTGTGATTAGCCTTCATGATCATCAGATCTGCCTCCCACACAGATTCAGCTTGGGCGATTTGTCTGTTTCCTCACTGGGTACCTTCATACTGCCAAAAATGGAAACTGTCCAGCTTACGGAGCAAAGACGTTTGCAGGATTTGGCATGTACAAGTGGCGTGTTAAAAGAAATGATGAGAGTCAGGCATAGAGACAGAGTACTCCAGAATTTCCCCTCTGATTACAGTGGTCTGTTGAAAGCTCTCGAGGATCCGACTACACCGGTTAAGCTGATCAAGTGGCACCCGGCACATTTACCGGCAACTACTTATGCCTTGGCGTTTATGAAGCTGCATGGTCTTTTAATGGACAATGGTCTGCTTGGCACAGATCACATCGCTGCCGACAACATTGTGATGGCTCTACCTTACCAGGATCGACTGGATAACTGGACAGATATAGCTAGAAGGAACATACTTTTGGCAGCATGGTATCACTTCAGGATGTATGATTCTTCAAATCCTTTTCACATTCTGCAGTTTGGTAGAAATGTGATGACAGGCCATCCATTAGATCACCGTGCCATAGCTGCTGCGTTCCTGCCTAAGGGCTCTAGCCCTTACACTGATGAGGAGGCTGTCAACCTGATGTTTCAGCATTCCTTTCCTCGCTTCATGCCCAATCTTCTGCATCAGATACTGATGAATTTCTACAGATTTGGCCCACATTGCATTGACAGGCTTCACTTAGAGAACCTCTTTCCTGGTGTGCCCCCCTTCTACTTTTTCCAACAATGAATGCTACAGTCTGCGACCCTGGGTGCCTGCCTGGGCTCTGGTGCGGTGTCACAAAAGCAACCTGGGAAGAGAGAGCACAATGCTTGAGTTTTGCCCAGGTCTGTCAGAGTCTCCCTTCCGTTGACAATGAAGTATATGGCGTCTGATTCTTAGACATATGTTTACTGCTTTTGTTTAAATTGTGTCGATCTCCAGTTTGTGTGAGATGTCATTCCTTGTGATGAGATTACTGATTGAGTGGAACTTGCTCTGGTACTACCACATCATTTGTTGAGCTAACAGTTGTTCAGGAGAGAGTCTTTTCGTCGCATCCTTTCATTTGACTCTTCTGTTTTTTTATTTCTTTATCAAGTTCAAAATCTGTACTGGATAGTCCATTAAAGAAAGACTTGCTTACCGGTTTTGAGGGAAGGGATTAGGCGCGTCATCCGCTGATTATCGGTGTGGGAGCCTAATTCTCTAGACTGGTTCTGTTATTTTATTATTGACTATTACCATAATGTGCATGTAGCAACTGGAAAAGAACTGTTATTAGACTCGTTAACCATGTTGTATTCGTGTTGCCCTTTGTGGTTTTCTTACATAGTGAAGTCGCAAGAGCATAGAGTAGTTTAGTTGAAGTCGTGAATGAGGCTGACTACACACATGTTCTCGAATTCGTAAGAAAAATATATGCTTGCTCGGTGCCTCAGTGTCCCTGGAAATCGTTGCGGCACAGTACGAGAGCGTTAACAAAGGATATTTTTGTCACCTATTGTATTCCTTGTATTGTACCTTGATCACCCTTTGATTAAGAGGGAGGGAAAATGTATCACTTTCCGTGTTCATGTGAGTGCCGAGTTAGCAGGCCTATTCAACCGGATCATCAGGCCTAAACAATAGACGACGTACATACAGGAAGGAATGAAGGACCGAATGTTCTGCTTTTTATCGACGAGTTTGCTCTGCTGCCACCCGCAACTTCCCCACTCAGGTCACAGCCAAAATCTAGTGTTTGGTTGGAGGAGGAAGTAAAATATGATGAATCCATCCTTGATTCTAGGAATTTGATAGTTTCAACTCTGTACGACAACGGTTCCCGATCCAAGGCATACGCAATGTGCTGCTCCGGCCCACGGTCCAAGGCATAGCAACCTAGAAGAGACGAGACGGCTATACCCTAATCCCCATCCCTAACCTCGCCGCCTGTAGGTCGCTTCTGGACAGGAGCCGACCCCTGTAACCCCGTCGCCCCGCTCTATTCTCGGCGCGGCCGCTCCAGGTGCAGTCTCCGGCGATGCCTCCTCCCGATCTGGTGCCTTCGTTCCGATGCTTCCTCTGCAAGGCGGCATCGAGAATGGAGACAAAGTGTTGTTGCATCTGTGTTTGTATGTGCAATTTTTTTTTGGAAAGGCAATTTATCAGGTTCTGTATGCTTGTATGTTTTTGAAGGTGGCTAAATTACTAGTAGCATTTAATGATCGATATTCTGTGTGGTCTTTTTTTATAGGAATATATAATTCAGTGATTCGTATCCACAGTGTTTTGGCAACCATGATGCGCAACTGGCGGCGGCATGTGTATCTGCTGGTGAACAATTTCAAGCGGGCAACATACCCTATGCGCCGCATCGACGCGTCCAGCCTCTTTCCACGTAATACTGCTGCTACTGCTTGTAGCATTGAACCAGAGGAAGCTCATCTCTTTCACCCCTCCACCACGCTACGACCACGGCGGCGGGGGCACGCTGGACTTCTTCTCGTTGTTTGGCCCAGGCAAGAATAAGAGCCTCATTGCTGGAGCTGACCTTCCTGTACGACCTCGACCAGCGAGCCGTCCACAAACCCATCTGTCTTAAAACGAGCCCAAGATGTGGAACACAATCTCAGTCGCCGCCGGTAATGCCCTGTACGTCCTGGACGACAAGCTGCACCCAGGCGGCTTTGAAGCCCTCAGGTACGAGCCTCGTGCCAGGGACTCGTCACCCTTCCCTCCCTCCCCTGACTGGCGCTGGCACTGCCTCCCGCCACCACCCTACGTTCTTGAGCCTGGCTACGCCCCACCAGCATCAGCGCATACACTGTGGTCGATGACTCTGAAATCTGGATATCCACGCCTGGCTTAGGCACCTATTCCTTCAAAATCGCTAGCAGGCTTATGGAGGAAGGCAGGCGACTGGGAGCTGCCCTTCCGCGGCCGTGCTGACTACTTCCCAGAGTACAATTTGTGGCTGGGCTTCTCGTCTCAAGACAGCATGCTTTGCTCCTCTAATCTCAAAGCTGCCTCTGTGCAGAGTGGACCGGAATTATTGAACAAGGATTGGGAGGATCTGCACACGCATGAGGGTTGGATCTCGAGGAGGTCATTCCTGGTGCACCTTGGGTTCGGCAAGTTTTGTGTGGCCAGGTTCTTTCAAACAGTTGAAAATAAAGCTTCAGAGGCAGGTGATATCCATAGCCAAATTGACAATTTCGCTGTGCTCACTGGGCTGATGCTGCATCACGGTGGAGTCAACGGGGACCTTCGGATGATCAGGCACAGGTCTCAACTTTATCGCTTTCGCGCCATGACCAGCGGTTGGGTGTTTTGAGTTGCCGGTACAATGAATTGTCCAGTTCTGCAGTTTGAGTTGTCCTGCAATAAATCATCAATTCCCAAAATCAGGCAGGTGAGTGTGGCACAGCAAATGGAGGCCTGACTTGCATCTAGCAATTCCATACCCTGGCAGCAACCAAACTAGCATCTAGTTGTGTCCTTTTATTTTGCATCTGCCACCGACTGGTCCTGCAATCAATCTTTAATGTATTATTAGTCTGACTTGCTATATAACCGGCGAATGTTTCCCTTTCCTTTTTCTTCTACTCAGTTTCAGCCAGTTTGTGATGCTTTAAAATCCTGGGCACTGCAATTTGCTTGTTGCTCTGTTCATTTACTATCAGAGGTCATTGATATGTTGGATTTTAGGATCACCCACCCTTTTATCCTACAAGGCGTAAATGACACGAGTTGCCTTAGCTGAGTGTATAAACTGCTGAAACCTACCCGGAGTGAAAAACTTTTAAGTCAGGAGAGTTAACCATGAAATTCCTCGCCAAGCATTTCGTATTAGAGATCATTAGCAGCAAGATATTATAAACATTATATTTTGCAGCGTCACATTCGACTGCTGCAACTTCCCTTGCGTGCAGAAGGGAGGCATCACCGGAAAGTTTGAGCTGCAGGACTATTATTCAGCATGTATCGTCGTACTACCGATTGCCTGCACAGGTAGTAGGATGGTGAAGGGATTACCTTTTTTTTTTTGTTCAAAATTAAAATCAATTGTATCATCTAGAATCATACAAATAGTTTCATGATAAAGCGATCTCACCTTCATGTCGCACTTTTTCTATCGTTAAAAAAACCTGTGATATTTACGAATCACGGAAGCCAAACGCAAATTCTCCTGGGATGTGGATTGGATGCAGCACACCGGAGCAATGATAGCACATAGGAGTATCGCAGACTGCCTCCACCTTGTCAATTGTCATGCCCACATGCAAATGTTTTCTTCACGTCACGTTGTGGAACATGGCAGTGGCTGTTGTACGTCTCCCAAATGCAATCAGCTGAAAAACACCGGAAGCCAGGCAACAAACAGAGACAATGTTAGCCAAGCATTGCGCAGTGAAAGGGTCGGGGGCAGAGAGACATACAGCTGCCATCACGACGAGTACCCCACCCAAGAGGAAAACCAAGGACCGTGTAGGCTTCAGTAACTGGTTCATCTGAAAACACAAGAAAGGAAAGAAACAAAAACCGGGTTCAGCCGAGAGCATGTACGATTTAATAGCGAAGGCACTAACCGGTTTTGTTTGTCCTTTGGAAAAAATCAGATTAAACATCACTTGTATCACTTCCAGCAACAACTTCTGTGGAATATAAACAGGTAAATATTGGGCATCTAGCAGTATCATTCTCTATATGATGACGTAGCCCTCAGATGAATGTTTGGGAAGAAATGAACATGATCTTCCAACAGAATATATGCTCTACAGTCTACACTGCGACAACCCAAAAATGAAGGTGCATTGAGCTAGCAAGTAGATAGATACCTATGGGGGTGCACGTGCCAATTCCTTTGAAACCACTTTATCAACGAGTTAAAAAAAGAAGAGAATTCGTGCGGTAGGCAGGGATTAGAAGAAGCCAGACCGCTGCCGACGAGCAACGAAGTTGCCATGAGTCTAGCATTGGCCACCATAAAAACGGCTGCATATGGTCACCACGCCAGGGGCAGGTTTCTACTCGTTTCCCTGATCAACCAGCCAATCATTCAAGGAAAAAGAGATCGCTACATGTTGCGAGGTAAAAAAAAAAACCATGGAAAAAGATACAGTACAAAGAGGTATCAATGGCTGACTACACGTCTACAATTAACTGCAATCTCCTTTCTTTTTACCGGCCGTTTATTACATCGATACGACCTCTAACTATATTTCTTTCACCCACATTTTTGTACAAATTGACTAGGTATGTCAGGATCAGGGAGATCCCGGCAAGAATTTGGGGAAATTTCAGAGTTGGAAACGAGAACAGGTTCAACGAGCGGAAGGCAACAGCAGCAGGATTTACTGAAGATACGTGATTTCAGATACAGATAATCGCCTGATTGGCGGAGTCCTACTGCTACTGCTAGTCTAGATAATACTTAGGGTTCTTGAACTTTGATAATATCTTACAGACTCGGGCCAGTGAGCTAAATAGCGTGCTCAGGGTGAAGTAAAAATAAAAGACAGTTTTATCTGATGGTAACTGTTCCACGTCCGCCAATGAAGGTAAATGAGCTGCTGGCCGAGTGAACGGACGACTGCCTGTCGGATGGGAAATGGATGGCATCGCCGAAGTCGACGAGTCGTTCAAGTGGGCGCCGATATGCTCTACACCTTGCTCTGAATCAGAAATACACTCTGCATTGTTCTTGTTCCTGACAAAGTAGCACTTTCAGTTGCCGTATCCAAACAGTTATGAATCAGTTGGTGATCAAAGGTTTTAAGGATTTCCAGCACAATCTTAAGATGAGTCTGTTTGAGAGTTTGTGGGAGTAATGAATGATGTAACGAATTTCTGCAAATGCATTTCAAAGCAGTGAAATATTTAGTTCAGGGAAGGTCCTATATCCATTTACTCTATCCAAATTGCAAGCTCAAATTGATAGGCAGGAATGTTGTTCCGTAAGGAAGAACCGAAGAAGATATATCACCGGATGCTTAAGAGTTGTATAGGTCAAGCATTTCATCACCAGTTTGCAGTTAGTTTTTTAGATAATGGAAGAATATAATCCGCTTCAACCACCTCAATAGAGGAGGAATCAGTTCACATTTATTATATGCAATAGCTTATTTCTATACACACAAATAAAGTTCAAAGGGAATAACATAGCCAATCCGTAAATTAAATGACCAGTTTGCGATTGGTAGCTTGGCGCCGTAGCAGCGCAGATCTAACATAGCAGACCAAACACACGGATCAATGGGAAAAAAGAGAAAACAGCAGGCATCGAAGGGAGGGGCGGGATGCCCATTCCATCCGATTCCGATCAACTGCGAGATTGGAATCCAATCGACTCGCGCGGATCCATGGAATTGGACGAAGACGGACCTCAACATGTCCTCGCGAAGCCTCTGGTCTTGAAGGATGTCCACTGGCTCACCGGGGCGGATGGGATAAGGATCCGGTCGGGGGAAGGATGTGGAGGCGTGCGGCAGCCACTGGCTCCGAAGATCCTGACCGATCCCAGGAATAGTAGCTGATTGCTACAATGTGGTATATCTGACGCAACCGAGGGTGCCGGATGCTTCTTGGCCTGATACGGGCATCTCCTGGAGTGATTCCGGCCAAACGAATGGACAATGCGGACGCTTGTTGGAGCATTGCGGGGGTCCCATCCGTTTGTCTAGGCTTTTGTATTTCATTTCTTATGTAAAGAAATTTAATTTTGTCCTACTAATTTTTTTATCAAGTTAATAAAGATAATAACATGTATGTACATACCTCATAATGGAAGTAAACCATTAAAACATGTTTTCGATCATTGATTTAATATGGTACTGATTTGATATCGTCAATACTATTGTTTGTTTGTATAAACCCAGTCAAATTTATAATAGTTCGATTATATATATTTCACTTTGGGAGAGTAGGATTAGATTAAACCAAAAGCTAACAAACACTTGTTAGGTTCAGATGCCAAAAAAACCCTAACCTGAACCTTTAAGCCCTAAACCCTAACCTAACCCTAAACGCCGGTAAATATGATTGTTCACTCTCTGTAAAGCGTGTTTAGACCGTATAAAAGGAGTTTATACTGAGTTCAATGGTTTTCTGTTACGAAAAAGTCCATTATATTTTACAACCTCAAAGTGGTTAATGAGTTCGTTTTTCAACCTCGTACTACGAAACCGGGTAACATGCACCTTCGAACTGACCTATACATATTTATGCTTATATTAAAGAACACAACAACATGTATACACATATATGCATGTAAAACGATCTAAACGGCTGTTGCTGTCAAATCCTAGCCGATTTGAGCTCCGGTTAGAATCGGTTGATGGGCTTCATTGGGCCATCAGTAGAAGTGGTGAGTTTACATCATTCCGAACTCCAGAGGCCATGTATCTTAGCATAGAAAGTAATCTAGGATTTGCTTAGATTATAAAAGTCTTGTCGTCTAAGTCTCTAGACTATAAATTTGTGACCCTTCTATCGAAATAAAGTAACGACGATATACGTTCCCAGGCAGCAGGTATCTCATTCACCTCAACCTCAGCGCATCACTACCCCTGGCTCTCAGGATTTTTCCAAGTTAGCGCCTATAGAGCTCTAACCTTCGCAGTCCTTTTAGGGAATGTTAAGCGTTTGTTTAATCAGTAGGTTCCGTAATGAAGCATTTTTAATCGCGGAATCTGCTAATTATTCCGATGAATCTCGCGTCTCTGCTTCGGCGCGAGATCCATCAGTTAGCACAGTACGCTGCCGATCTACTTGTTTGTTTATGCTTCTTGTGAAATAGATCAGCAGCGTGCGGCCAATAGCCCAGTTGCTACGTACTATGACATGCGACAGCAACATGTGCATACGGCAACTCGAGAGATTGATGCATGCTTTGGCATCCTGCTTTATATGTTTTAGATTATATCTACGTTTGTGGTTGAGCCTCCTTGGGTTTTAGTTCTATGTTCATGCATCTGATTAATTGCTCGGTTAAGTCTTTTCTTAGCCGGATCTATTTGGTCGCATGCATAGCAAATCAACCTAGTGATGTTGCATCGTTGAGATCATGCTTTAAACAGAGTTTGCTTTAAATATTTATGTTTTGTCGGCTGAGATGTCTCAATGCCGATCCTAACAATCTGGCTAGAAATTAATGCCGATCTACTGTTTGTATATCTGCAGGACGATTCTCCGATCATGCGCTCACCACACCGCCGCAAACACCCGCGAAACACCTCTTTGACTGGTTGGTCAAGAAAGGTGACACGCCCAACACACATCACCTCTGACAGAACCGCCGCTAGAAAAATTCGACCGCAGCGGCAGTGTATCTTATGATTTTTTTGATGTGCCGCTCACCCGAGTCAGGCCAGGTTTTGGCGACGACAAGGCTCTACGCACTGCAGCTTGTAACCGAGCTTTGCTTTGCCTTTTGTTAATCATGATGCATCTTGGGTGCTGTAACTTTGTAGGCTCGAGAAAAAAAAAGGCCTGTCCGTAAGATTCGAAACAGTGCTCGCGTGGTAGTCGCGTGGTCACGGTCCTCGTCACGGTCGCCCGCAACCTGCCAATACAAAACCCGCGGGCCCCGGCAACAACCCGGCGTAGCATTAGTCTTCTCATCGGTTTGGCTGGGGCTTTCTCTGCTGTCACAAGGAACACATGGAATCTTTTTAGAAATACAGTACAACGCAGCCGCTCACACGTACATACACTCATTCCTATAAACGCACGTATGTATACTTTACTTCTATGAGCACTTCTATAAATTTGATCTGCACCGGCATCTCGAGATTCACTAAATCACCGCATTGCATGAGTCTTCTCATCGGCTTGGTTGGGGGTTTTCCCTAGGTCACAAGGAACACGTGACAAATTTTTTTTAGAAACACAGTACAACGCAGGCGTTCACACATGCGTACACTCACCCCTATGAACGCACACACGTATAGCTTACCTCTATGAGCACCTTCATGAAATTGGTCTGGACCGGCATTTCGAGATTCACAAGTCACCGCATGCGGCTTGCTGTCGAAGGAGACGTCGCGTACCACTGAAAGAATAAAGCCGTTAAGTCATGCGAACACCCGTATTAAGTCGATGACTCGAACCCAAATAGGCCACTACAAGAAACCTAACCTACTGAGCTATGCTCGGTTCGCGGAACACATGACAAATTAAATTGACACGAATATAATCCCGCCGCCACGCACCCCGCTGACCCGAGTGCACACCACGAAACCTACCTAGCTGTAGTGCCCACACCGCCCGCTCTCGGTCTCATCATCCATCCGCCAACTTCGGTTATATTCCATTGCACATCACCGCTTGTAAACTACATCAAAACATGTATGAAAAAGTCAATAAAAATATCAGTGGAAATATGATGCAAAAATCTATATACATATATAAAATTTGAGACAAAACAAATATTCGTGTGAGGAGTTGGCAGTCACATTTATTTGCAATAAATCGGCAAATTCACACTATTACACGGAGGGCCTTCAGCACCAGTTGAAAACTCCATTTAGTGTTGAATTCGCTACCGGTACTACGAAATCGGCACTAATGCCTCTCAGTTTAGTACCGGTTGTAGAAACCTATATACATAAAACATGTATGAAAAATTCAATAAAACATATCAGTGGAAATATGATGCAAAAATCTATATACATATATAAAATTTGAGACAAAACAAATATTCGTGTGAGGAGTTGGAAGTCACATTTATTTGCAATAAATCGGCAAATTCACACTACTACACGGAGGGCATTCAGCACCGGTTGAAAACCCCCCTTTAGCGTTGAATTCGCTACCGGTACTATAAAATCGGCACTAACGCCTCTCAGTTTAGTACCGGTTGTAGAAACCACGATAGAAACTGGTACTGAAAGTTCGTAAAAAAGCTGAAAAATATGTTTCCGTTGGAGCTCGAACTCAGGACCAATAACATTATGCGTGAACCAACCAACCAACCAACCACCCACTGCATCACACAGTCATGTCTGACTACATTGGGAATACTCTTATTTTATTATAAGTATCTGGAAAGCTTTAGTACTGGTCGGTAAGTTTTCAGTATAGGTTGATGTTAAGAACTGATACTAAAGGATACCTTTTAGTACCGGTTAGTAATAACAACCGATACTAAAGTCTTCGCGAGCGTTAATGTCTGTGCACCTTTTCACCCGGTATTAAATGATAGTTTTGTATGGGTTTGTATTACCAACCGATACTAATGTTTATCTAGAGACCAACACCTTTTCAACCGGTGCTAAAGACAACATCTGTTCCGGGTGCAGATGTTGATCGATTTATTTATCAAATAGGTAACTCATCCGAATCCTTGCTCTCGAGTAGTGTCAATTTAATCTACCACTAGCCCGTAAATGGAACTTTTATTTTGTTAATTTTTACATAGTCCGACTATGTAGCCTGCCAGTGAATGATGCCCTCGCATTAATTGTGGAACTCACCATGCTGCATGTTATAAACAAACGTTATTTTGGCTATTCGATCGAGGCAGCTCCTCCACAGGTGGTCATACATGCACGGTGTAGGTGCACTGGAGGGAGGGCATGGGCATGCAACTTTCCGTCGAACCGGTGGTGCCTGTTTCATATTCACACATCCATGAAGTGAATGGCGTCTACGTAATACTCGTACAACTCATAGGGTTAACAGGATATACGCAATTACAACTTTCATGGTTTGGAGAAATGTCGTTAGTATTTACATTATTGTATTGATGCCATTGCAATTTTTCAACTCATATGTGCAATTTTCGACAAAAATACCCCAATCCAGCCACACTGTTCATCTTCCTCCCTGCTCCTCCCCATCCTTGGATGTGAACAGTGAAGACCGCCGCTGAGCTCCCATAGTTGCCCTCCCCCATGGCTCAAGTCGTGCTGCCTCGCCCGCGGCTCGATGCGCCTGTTGCCCTCCTGTGGCTCTGTGCTCCCGTCCATTGCCGTCGCCCTCCTACTGCAACCAGAGCGCGCGTGAGGATGCGGGTAGGAGCTCTCCAGTGCGGAGTTGAAGCTTGTGCCCCGCCGGCGCAGATGGAGGAGGAAGGGAGGGGTCGCCGGCCCGGGTGAACAGGAAGGGAGGGTCCTCCGGCGCGGCACCACCTCCCGCGCGCGTTGGCCGCCGCTGCAGCCGCCTCTTATGCTCACGCCGACGCGGGTGAGGGAGGAGGGGAGGGCCGCCGGCGCAGTGAGGTAGGGCGGGAGGGGCCTGCAAGCACAGGTGACAGAGGTCTCCGTCGTGGTTGTGGTGGAAAAGAAGACCTGGAGAGGGAGAGGAAGGATGGAGGTTGAAGATAGGGCAATTTGGTCTAAAATTATTTGAAATGGGTAATCAGTGGCATATATCAAAGATTTATGAATTTGTAATGACACACATACAATATCGCAAATAGTAATAGCACTTCTTCAAACTATGAAAGTTGTAATGGTATATATCCAATTAACCCTTTTCAGATACGACAGGTGACATGCTACCTCGATTGGCCACTGACGACGATAAATGTCAACCACCATAGGTCGGGAGGATACACTTCACCACAATTAAAAACGAAAATGATGGAATTGAAGGCAGGGTCCGGTGCTCCCCCTAGACCGTTTGATGTTGAGTGTTGGGGCAACGACTTGCACGCTTTGCCCTGCCGTGGATACCACGCAGACGCATGCAGCCACGCGATCTATCGATCCGGCAACACAACAGTGTAGGAGTAGTATGTTTCGGGCCTACATTCTGTGCACGTGGAAAACAAGCGCCCCATCACTCACACGCGGTCAAGGCTCCCTGCCGGCGGATCGAATGCTAGCTGGACGGATCCTGATCCAGGAATGATCAGGCTATCCACACCGGTCATCACCTACACGTCGAATTTCCAAAATCTCCTCCATGTACTTTTCTACACTGTAGAAAAGCAAATTTTTAATACCATTCTTCACCGAAAAAAACATGTGTATCCTCACATTGCCCCACTACACACATTGGAAGGGTGTAAAGGGTTTAGTCTTTTATTTTTTCACTATCATTTTATACATACATACTCAGGTGATACTTGTCTTGTCTTGAAATTAATGAAAATGGAAAGATGTCAATCAAGTGGTCATTAACTCCATCTTTCTCTTTTCTTTCCCTATTTTATTTCCCGGCCGGTCAACTCCTTACTTTTTCTCGATGCCTTCGCTCTTCACACGATCCACGTAGGCACACCAAGTAGGCAGTCAGTGATACAGTTCACGATGTATGTTAGTGTACTTTAAATGTACAGATGCATATATTTACTTTGTCATTTAATTCTTTGTCTAATACATATAAGAGCGGAGAGCCGAGACTATAGATAAACTTTATACTCCCTCCGTCCATCTTTGATAGTCATGTAAATTTATATTTAGAACATTCCATTCTCAATGGGAGGTTTCATGAGAGTTTTATGGCATTAAATACGCTGCCAAATCAGCAATTGTGATGGTATGGCATGACATTTATTAAGAAAGAGACTTATCAAAGTTTCATGGTGGATGAAATCATGTATACACTGTTTTCAAGATGGTTGTATCTTGCATGTTATCTACGAAACAACACCAGATAAAACCATGCATTGTGAGAGCCTATATTTCATTTATAAATGACTGTTAGCACCAGAATTTAGTCTATATGCCTAGATGGGCCGGATCGGCTAAATGGGCTAGAAAAGCCGATCCAAGAGCGGATCGATCAGCTCATAAACTGCTGCGTCGCCCATGGAAGAGGCGAGTCCAGGGCCAGCGGGCCGTATATCTTAGTTTAGTTTGAGTCGAGTTGGGACTAGGCCCATTTAAAATAGAACTTGTTTAGATATAGAAAGAGTTTTAAAAATAGTCTGACTTTGTTGTCTAAGTCTCCGAACTATAAATATGTATCTATATTCTACGTAATAAAAGGACGACATTACGCTTCCTATAGCTCGTGTCTCCAACTTCTCTAAGCGCATTGCCACCCCTAACAACTAGGGTTTTTCAAGGTAATCGTCATGTTGCTCTAATGATCTTTTTCATTAGGACATTAGGGCGTGAGCCATATGGTGAACCGTGTACTGAAGCGTTTTTAATGACACGGTTCGCTGGTTATCCCAATGAATCTCGTGTCAAGCCTGGCTCGGCACGAGATCCGTCAGTTATCTCGATGAATCTCGTGGCAAGCTTTGCCTGGCGCGGGAGATCCATCTTTACCTCGCACGTCTATCGATCTGCCTTTGCTCTTACGTTTTTACGCTATAGATCGGTTCTCGTGTAGTTTGTTCTACGCTACCTCATTGTTTGTTAAAATCCACGACATGACGCTGCAGCGTGTGCACGCGACCTGGAGCACCCTATCTATACATGTTTTAATGTGTATCTTGTCTAGTTAGATGGATCTTTTTGGAGGTCCTAGTTGGTAGCCGATTTAGCTTTGTAGATCTGTTATATCAATCTTTTAGATAGGGGTTTTCACGTCTTTTCTGCTTTGGATGCTTTTGAGGACCGAAAGGCGACCTAGGGGGTTGAATAGGTCGACTCCTAAAAACCTACAACCCCAAAAACCCTCTCTTCTCGACGTGCAAGGTTACGTAGCAAGGACAAGCTACCAACCCTAGGACACATAGAGGAACACTAGCGGAAGCACATGGAAGCACTCGCTCAAACGCCGTTCGAAAACGACGCAAAACGAGCCAAGCATAGTCTGCAGGCACAGACCGGACAGTCCGAATCGACAGACCGAACAAACTCTCAGACAGACAAGGCCACCGGACAGAACACAGTGAAGGAGAATTGACTGGATAGTCTGAACCCCCACTGAAAGAACTGACCGGACAAAATGGGATGGAGTGCGCTGCTGCTGCGGCACCACCACGGACCGGATAGTCCGGTTTCCCAGACCAGACGGAACCTCAGACAATCTGATCTGAGCAACCCCCACGCGGTGGCCGAGCCTCGAAAACTCCGCTCGCAGACTGGACAGTCTGTTTATGGATTGTCCGGTCTATACAAACTTCACAGCCCAAGGCTGGAACAGAAAAACAGCCCGCGAATCCACCAAAACTCGATCAAAACCTTAACCAATCTTCACGAAATTTTGCATAGGCTATCCTTGAGACATCCCAAAGCTAATCCCAAAAGATCTACTCCAAAAGATCAAGGATTGCACGGAAATTGCAGATCTCGTGGAGATGAGAAGGAGAGACTGAAAAAACCGAGAAACAGGAAGAACAGCCCTTGCTCGTGATTCAAAGGATCTAGCTCTTGGCTAGAGATATTATCCACGTCCTAGCAAGGAAAAACACTGGCAAGAGAAAGATCAAGGGCTTGGCCAAGCACAAACACACCAAAAGACCAAGGATCCAAGATCAAAAACCAAAGGGAAAGGGGAGAGAAAGAAGCTGCACACCAAGACTCAAGTTGCTGCCCAAAAATCCATCTAATTCCACTCCAAAACAAGTTGCAAGGTCTGATTACAAGAAGAAATTACGTCTCCAAGCTTCCTCCCACTTCCTACCCTCTTACAATGGCCCTAGATCACTATAAAGCACTTAGAAATTGTTGTTCTTGCTTGGTGACAAAAATGGTTGCCTATATCTAAGCCTAAGCAAACCCTAACCAGCCAAGAGAGGTAACTAAGTGCAGCCATCTCCTTATTTATACTACACCTCTATTGCCCTAAGGCAGTTTTGCACTTGACCCCCTATATTACAGACTCGTACACTACTAAGGCCTGTAGAGGCTAGAAAAGACCGTCGGTAACTCGGATGAACGGCCACGATGGAGTCCAAGGCTTCTTTGGTTTCTCCGCCTTGTCCGAATGTTCTCCACATGTCCAGTAGCTGATCCCTTGGGGGTAACTCCGGTTTTGGCGACTCCAGCAACCAGCCCCTGGTTTTGACGGTGGAACCAGGAAACGATCTTGGGCCTCGGTTTTGACGCTTGAACTGGGAAACGCTTGATGGTCTTCAAAGGCGGTGACTTTATGGCTCACCACGACGTCCCGCACCCATGGTCGCACTTGTGGGCCGAGCCTAACCTGGGCCACAACCCAGGCCACTTGCCAGTCCACTCGGCATGGATTTTGTCACGCCAAGTCCACTCTAGCGCCGCCTCTCAGTCCACTCGAGAGGACTTTCCTCTATGTCACACTTAGGAGGTGCCTACTTGTCCATCAGCAGGTCTTCTGTGTTGACAAGCGCTCATCACAGCCAGGACGAAAGACCAGACTGGGTACACGAGTCTCTCAATCTCTCCCTTGATGAGTTCCTTGTCAACACCCTCACCAACCACCTAAAATCAAAGACAGAGAAAAGAAAAGCGTAACAAAGAACAGAAGAAGAAACAAATACAAAGAAAATCTACTCAAGTGCCCAAAAGCCAACAAAAGGCAGAAACGGGAGCACTATAAGTGAACAAGAGCAAAACCAAAAGATCGTCCCCCTAAGACAAGGGTAACTGCTCAACGTAGCCAATCAACAAAGCATGGCCCCTCAAAAAAGAGGCAGGGCTCAACACAGCCATGCTAGAAGCAAAAGACCTGCTCCTCCAGAAAGAGGCAAAGGCTCGACATAGCTGGCCAAAAGAGCATGCTAAAACTCCAACTCCCTCTGCATTTTAGCCCAAATCACAATGCAAGCTCTCCCCCTAGAATGATGCACTGTCCCCCTGAGTCCCATGTCTCCCCGTTAACCAAGGTCTCTCTCCCTTGATCATCGGGTTGGTGACAATCTCTCGCCCTTGTTGACAATGCACACATCAAGTGATACTCTTTGCCCAATGAAAAATGATGTGAAATGCAACTAGGTGACATAAAGAGCTCAAAAGGGATGCAAAACTAGTAGATACAAGTTCTAGCATACAGAGCATGTGAGGGCTACGGGGCATGCGATAAGCTCAAATGGACCTATCTATACAGTTCAGGAGCAAAGCATGATTTTCAGGTTTGGTTAAAGGAAAACATCAACAACATGAGTAGCATCTAGCAAGATAGGCATGAATAGCAAAATGCTAGCAATTCATACAAGGTGTGCTAATCCTAACCAGAGCATAAACAACTAGCCATAAGCATTTCTGAGACTTGCACAATTTCAGATTTAAGCATATTTCATTTCAAGCAAGTATCACTTAGGTGCTAGGTGTTATTTGCTTGTCATGCCACTTCTTACCAACCAATGCCAAGCCTAGGCCTAGAAAGACCATCAGAAGCTTAAGGCAAGGTTTTAGTCATTCACAGCCAGGTCTAAGTTCTCACCATAGTGCAAAAGTGAGCGATCTCAAACCAAGTCAGTGAGACAAAGCAAACCCACCTGGATCTTTTCATTTCAGCTCAAATAGACACCAATTAAAGACATTTAATTCAATTTTCAGATTAAGCAAGGTGTCATGAAAGCTTAGGCATCAACAGGCAAAGGTAGACACTAGCATAACCAAGCATGGAAAGATAGCATAGCATTCAACATTCCTACACATGCTAGGTAGCTAAGTCAAGTGGTGATCAGTTTATGATTTTCAGGAAAGCATAATGACTAACCCCATATAGTAATCAATAGATCCAATAGAGCTCTAGCCATCCATGATCAAGCAAGCAACTGTACAATCTAGCATAAGTAAATACGAGCAATTCATCCAGAATGAGCTCAAGTGCTAGTGTATACTACAAATGTACATGATGCAATGCATGAATATGATACAAATGCATAAAGATGCAAAAGAAAACAGAAAACAAAAGAAGCTCAAAACAAAACCTAAAAGCTAACAAAACTCCCGCTGACTAAAAGGGAAAGCAAACTCCTAACTCCCCTCTCAAACGGTTGAAGTCATCTAAGTCTAGGGGTTTGGTTAGGATGTCAGCCACTTGGTTCTCACTCGCTACATGCACTATATCGATTAAGCCTTTCTCATAGTTATCTCTCAGGAAGTGATGTCTCACATCTATGTGTTTGGTTCTAGAATGGAGCACTGGATTTCTAGCTACGCTAATGGCACTAGAACTATCACACAATATAGGAATCCTCCCATAGGTTAGGCCATAGTCCTTAAGGGTAGCAAGCATCCGTAGGATCTGGGAACAGCAACTAGCGGTAGCTACATATTCTGCCTCACAAGTGGATAGAGCTACACTAGTCTGCTTTCGAGAGGACCAGGAGACTAAAGAGGTACCCAAGAACTGACACGTGCCGGAAGTGGACTTGTGATCCAATCGATACCCCGCAAAGTCTGAATCAGAGAAGCCGAGGAGGGAAAGAGACGAATCCGAGGAGTACCACAAGCCATACTCCGGGGTGAACTTGACATACCTCAGGATCCGCTTGACAGCGGTGTGGTGTGATGTCCTTGGAGAATCTTGAAAACGAGCGCACAGACCTACAATGAACTGTATATCCGGCCTCGAGGCAGTCAGGTACATCAGGGACCCGATCATCCCTCGGTACACCTTCTGATCAACCTCCTTGCCATCTTCATCCTTGTCCAGCATGGTAGATGTACTCATCGGAGTCATCTGAGGTGAGGCATCCGCCATCTCAAACTTTCAGAGTAGGTCCCTCGTGTACTTGCTCTGGTGGACGAAGGTACCCTGTGGAGTCTGCCTGATCTGGAGCCCTATGAAGAATTGGAGTTCCCCTATCATGCTCATCTCGAATTCTCTGGACATCTGCTCAGAAAACTTGCTAACCAAAGCATGAGAAGAGTCACCAAAAATGATATCATCCACGTAAATCTGAATGATCAAAAGGTCATTACATGCTTTTGCAAAAATAGAGTCTTGTCCACACTCCCCATCTCGAAACCCTAGTCAATTAGGAATTTCCTAAGTCTCTCATACCAAGCTCGGGGAGCCTGCTTTAGACCATACAAGGCCTTCTATAGCTTGAACACTCGGTTAGGATACTTGGGATGCTTAAAACCTAGGGGCTGCCTCACATAGATCTCTTCCTCAATATACCCATTCAGGAATGCACTCTTCACATCCATTTGGAATAACTTGAACCCTTTCGAAGCTGCCAAGGCTAAAAGAATGCGAATGGCTTCTAATCTGGCTACTGGAGCAAAGGTCTCCTCATAATCTATCCCCTCTTTCTGGCAAAACCCCTGAGCTACAAGTCTAGCCTTGTTTCTCACCACTACCCCATCCTCTCCTTGCTTGTTTTTGAACACCCACTTGGTGCCTATGGGATTGCAGTGTGGTGGAGACTCAACTAAAACCCAAACTTGGTTCATCTCAAAGTTCTCTAGCTCCTCATGCGTGGCATTGACCCAGTTTGGATTAGACAGTGCGTGTCCAACATCATGGGGCTCAAAAGAAGCAACAAATGCTGAATGTGCAAAGACAACAAGAGAAGTGGACTTGGACCTTGTCACACGCTCGTTCAGGCCACTAATGATGTTCCTCGAAGGGTGATCCCGCTGGACCATCCGAGACGGCTGTCGCTCGGTTGTCACCTCCCTATCTTCCTTAGTGGGCCCTGCTGCTTGTACTGTTGGATCAAGTGGAGGTTGCTCCCATGTAGTGGAAGGAGATGGTGCACGAGCATCCCCTTCATCCTCCGAAAGTGTAGCAGCAGGTTCTAGAGCTACAGCAGGTGCAGTATCACTAGAAACACCTCCATCTTCTTCCTCATCTTCCTCAATGATGGTAGTACCTAACTCATCATCTCCTACAAGCTCAAAGCCAGGGGTTGTGCAAGGCATAGTTTCATCAAAAGTAACTTCACAAGTCTCAACAATCCTGCCGGAGTCCAAGAGCCAAACACGGTATGCACGCGAGTGCGTGGCATAGCCAAGAAAAACTCCATCAGAACTGTGGGGTTCGAACTTGTCCAAATTCCCCTGCTTGAGCACAAAGCACCTGAAGCTGAACACCCGCAAGTGGGTCACTCTTGGCTGCCGCCCAAATCGTAACTCGTACGAGGTCTTATGAAGAAGAACCTGCAGAAAAATACAATTTGACACGTAGCAAGCGGTGTTAATTGCCTCGGCCTAGAATTTTCTAGGCGTCCTATGCTCATCGAGTATCGTTCTTGCCATCTCAACAAGGGTCTGATTCTTGCGTTCAACCACACCGTTCTGCTAGGGAACATATGGGGAATAAAACTGGTGTTCTAGACCTTGGCTATGGCAAAAGGCTTTGAAATGATCATTCTTGAACTCCGTGCCATTGTCACTGCGTATATCTTTCGTGGCTTGATTGGGTTCGTTTTTCAGCCTCAAAACCAAGTCCTGAACAAACTCGAAGGCTTCATCCTTCGACTCCATGAAATGCACCCAAGACCAACGAGGAAAGTCATCCACGATCACGAGAACGTACCACTTCCCACCAATAGACCTCACCCGAGCTGGACCAACCGTGTCCATATGCAAAAGCTCTCCGGGGTGAGCCGTCATCACCTGATTAACAAGTGTGTGAGAAGCAGCAACCATCTTCCCGTGCCGACAAGGATGGCACACAAGGTCACACTCAGCTTTTAGCTTGGGCAATCCTCGGATGAGATCAAGTGAGCTAAGCTTTGCAAGCAAATCGTCGAAGCTCAAATGACCTAGCCTCCTATGCCACTTCCGAAGATCAGAAGAGGGATCGGCCACCAAACAACGAGAAGGGCCAGAGGAGCTCGAGAAGTCAACACAAAAAACCTTCCCAAAAGGCAAAATAGGACAAACCAAGTCCTCTCGAGCATCCAAAATACGCGAAAATCCTTCTTGAAACGAACCTCATATCCGTCCTCAAGAAGTTGCGAAACAGAGAGAAGGTTGTAACCAAGGTTACCAACCAAAGCAACATCCCCTAGGATAAACTGCTCAGAAATGGAAACAGTGCCAAATCCCAACACCTTACCTGTGCCTTTATCCCCGAAAATGATGTGCTCGCTGGAGTTCACCGGGGTGATATTGGTGAACCATTTGTTACTTCCGGTCATGTGGTGCAAACAACCTGAGTCCATGAGCCATATATTCTCCAGGCCTCCATCCTGCATCAAAAGCGTGTCAAGGAGTGAGCATATGGTCTGACACTGGGGTTAGTTTGAAAGGAAGTAAACCAGTGTCGAGCCATCTGCTCAAAGGTGGGGTTAGCAAAATCACATTCAAACATACCATCCCTGAAAGCATGCGGAACCTAAGGCTGCCGAACAGCATGTCTAGCAAAGTGTGGTCCATCATAGCTCTCAAGGCCTCAGCAAGGTGAACCAAAGTCGTACTATCGACGACCCGGTGTCCTGCCAGCAAAACGTGCACCACCACCTAGAGCACCGCGCGGAAAGCGGTCTCCCTCACCTCCACCTACACGACGTGGCTAGCGGTGTCGCCTATCCTCACGCCGAGGTGCCACATCAGGCCTAGCACACCAGTAGTACCCGTCCTCATTTTCCACTCAACCTCTCTACGCTCAGCCCTCAACCTACGGTAGCAAAACTCCACCAAGTGACCTTCCCTATGGCAGTAGTCACACATGTACCTCTCAGGTGAAGCACCCTTTGGCTGGCTCTGGTTCTTAGGTTGGCTTTGCTGAGGATTGGGCTTAGGAGGAGCATTCCTCTTAGCCCCTTGCTTGGAACTCTCAGGAGGTGAGCTAGCGGTGTTCCTCTTAGGAATAGTGTTAAGTGGGTTTCTCACTTCATTTGGCTTGGGAGTCCACACCTATTTCTTAGGTGGCTCCCTAGTCTTATCTGTCCACACACCATCCTTAGGGTTGTCAGGCTGGAAGAATGGCTTGTTGTGGGTGACAGGAAACTTCTCACTCATAGGAATCCCACTCAAGTCCCCAATCTTCCCATATAACTGATCAAAGTCAGTTTGGGTGTAGTGGTAGCCAACTCCCAACTTGCCACTCAACTTAAAAGGGGAAATAATCATGCCAAGCTGAGGCTTCTTTGAAGAAACCCAACTGAGAATGGTCTTGAGATATGTGTTCTCATCTTCCAACTGGACCTTCTCAATAGCCAACTCATCAATCCTATCCCTAAGGCCGTCACACTTAGGACAATCAGCACTATTAGGGCTTGCAGTCTTTCAGAGTTCCTCAAAGCAGCCCTAGTCTCATCCAACTCCTTCCTAAGGGTTGGGCACACAACACAAGTAGCAAGCAAAGTCGGCCTAGCCTTCAACTCCTCTAGTGCTGCAGTAGTAGAGAAAAGTAAATCTACATTACTAGCATGCTTAGAGTGCAATTCATCCAATTCAACAGCTAGAGCCTGACAATCAGTGCATTCTATCTCATCAGCAACAATGCTAGCCTGCTTAGCCAAAGCAAGATCATCCAAAGCACAAGCAAGCTTAGACTTAAAAGTCTCAAGTTCAGCCTCTAAAGTAGCAATTTTAGCATTTGTAAGCCTAAGATCCTTAGCAGCTACTCTAAGTAAGTGATCCTGGTACTTCAAAGCAGCAAACATAGCATCCTCATCAATCTCGTCATCGCTTACCTGAGGCTCGGTGTTGGACTTGTTGCAGACCTCTGTGTCGGTAGAGTTGGCTGGGTTGCCCGCAAGGGCCACGGTGTAGTAGCCGAACTCGTCACCAAAGAAGCAGAGCCCAGCGTGACCGACGATCTTCTTCTCATCGTCGTCACTGTTGGAGTCGAAGTCGCTGGAGCTGCCGTCGCAATCACTCAAGCTAGCGAGGAAACCACGGTCGCGCTCCTGGGCGTGCTTCTGGTACTGCTTCATGAACTCCTTCTTGCTGAAGTATGGCCTCTTCTTCTTGTCTCCTTTGCTCTTGCCCTTCTTCTTGTCAGAGGTGTACTCGCCCTTCTTCTTGTAGTCCTTGCTGGCTGAGTACTTCTCCTGAGCTCTTCTTTAGGGGCAGTCGATGATGAAGTGGTCCATCTTTCCACACTCATAGAACTAGAGCTTGTCGCCTCTTCTGCGGCTCATCCTGTTAGAGTAGAGGCACTGGAACTTGTTGAAGAGTAGGCACAGCTGATCATCATCAAGAGCCTCCAGTTCATCCTCCGTAGCTGAAATCGAAGACAAAGCATAGCCAACAGAAGTGTTAGGGTTAGCAGCATTGCCACAGCTGGGGCCAGACATGAGGGCTAGGATCTTTAGAGTTGATCCACTCATCTTGGCTCATGCGTGAGAGTCAACCTCTGAAGCCTTGAGCTTGCTATAGAGCTCGTTTGTGGAGAGGGTCTCATAGCCAGCTGACTCGACTATGGATTCCACCTTCAATTGCCAAATACTATGATCCAAGGCATAGAGAAGCTTGCAAGCCTGCTCATGGTCATTGTACAGCAATGCCCCATTTCTTGCATTCACACGGATCTTGTTCACAATCAATTGGAAACGACTAAACATTCCGTCGATGTTCTCACCAAATTGCTGGGAGAAGTTCTCATACTCTCTCTTGTGCACCTCAAACAGCCTGGCCTTGACCTGACTAGTCCCTTCATGGAAGTTACTGAGGGTAGTCCATATCTCGTGTGCTGTCTTCAAGTGCACAACTCTATCGAACTTAGAGCGGCACAAGGCTGTGAGCAAGAAATTCCTTGCCTTGTTGTTAGCTTCGTGTTCCCATTGCTGCTATTGGGTAACACGGTTCTCTATCACTTGGTAACCAGCATTCTGACAAATATCCTAGATGGACGAATGTTGGCTCTTCAGTTTGTCTCCCTCATTCAGATGTCCTTCACATGTCTAGTAGCTCATTCCTTGTGGGTAACTCCGGTTTTGGCGATACCGGTAACCAGCCCCTGGTTTTTACGGTGGAACCAGGAAACGATCTTGGGCCCCAGTTTTGATGCTCGAACCGGGAAACGCTTGATGGGCTTCAAAGGTGGTGACTTTACGGCTCACCACGCCATCCCGCACTCACGGTCGCACTTGTGGGTCGAGCATAACCTGGGCCGCAACCCAAGCCACCTGCCAGTCCACTTGGCTAGGATTTTGTCATGCCCAGTGCACTCTAGCACCGCCTCTCAGTCCACTCGAGAGGACTTTCCTCCAGGTCACACTTAGGAGGTGCCTACTTGTGCATTAGCAGGTCTTCTGTGTTGAAAAGCGCTCATCACAGCCAGGACAAAAGACCAGACTCGGTACACTTGAGTTCCTCAGCTTTTCTTGGCTTTGTTATGCTAAATGTACACATATCATTTTGACCTTCCGATGCCTATGCATCGGCCGACTGGGGCACACGACCCCTCCTGTTTGCCAATCCGACCGATCGGCAGGAATTTAACATTTAAGATCTGTTGTGTACGCTTTTTAGGGAGAACAAGAGCCAACCATAGCATCCACGCAACCTTCCTGGCTGAAAGGTAAAGCAAGGTGGCACGCCCGCACCGCCGTAGAACCGCTGCTCGGCTTTCTCGTAGAGCCGATGGGAGCCGCACGACAGGGAGATGAGTGCAGCAGTAGCGCGATCCCCGGCTCCTACGTGTCCCGCACCCAGACCTCACCGCCCGTCGGTACTTGGGTGCAACATGTTTTTGGCACGCCCGGTGGGACTTTAGATTCGTCAACTTATTCACCAAACTATGGCTAGAGAGACATCTAGGAAAATTTTAGCCCGTCATGACCCTAAAACATGGCCGAAAGACCAGATTGAACCACACGAGCTTGATGAACTTCCACCCGTGCGTAAAGATCTCTACGATCGGCTATTGGCCGATTTGGCTGATGAAGTTCTTGACCACTTTACCTGGAGTTAGCATGGTAAAGTCAAGTGTGTAGGACAACCAGACAAGTTGCTTGATAGCATAGACATCTCTATACCTTCAGAAGCACATACCAGAGCCTTTGAGAGGAGATGAATGAAATGATTGGCAAGGCTATGCTACGGCAATATGTGGCTTTACCGAATTCTATGGACAGCGTGGTAGCACGCATAATCAGAGAGATTATGGCCGGTGAATATCAAGAGACCGGCCCACAACTTGGCACTTGTTTTGGAGAGACTCAATTCTATCCTCGGCCATTATATATACCACGTATCAAACCAATGGACAACACCAAGGCTGAATTTCTTGTGTATGCAACGTCTAATCTAGGAGATCAACCTACATGTTATGATGAACCTCCAGCATTCATACCAGAAGATTTCCTTTGTAAACTCAGATATAGGCCGTTACGTGAAGGAGAAGAACCTCCTCGCAAGCCCTCACCAAGCAAGCAGCCTCATCATACAAGTCACATGGGCGGTAGTAAAGATAAGACGATTGATAATGAACTGGCTTAGATGGATCTCTTTGTAGTTCCTGGTTGGAAGCCGATTTAGCTCTGCAGACCTGTTATATCATGCTTTTAGATAGGGTTTTTCACGTCTTTTCTGCTTTGGATGCTTTTCTTGGCTATGTTATGCTAAATGTACACATATCATTTTGACCTTCCGATGGCTACGCATCGGCCGACTGGAGCACATGACCCCTCGTGTTTGCCGATCCTAGCGACCGGCAGGAATTTAACGTTTAAGATCTATTGTGTACGCTTTTCAGGGAGAACAGGAGCCAACCACAGCATCCACGCAACCTTCCTGGCTACAAAGTCAAGCCAGGTGGCATGCCCACACCACCGCAGAACCACTGATCGGCTTTCCCACAGAGCCGATTAGAGCTGCACTACAGGGAGACAAGTGCAGCAGCAGCGCGATCCTCGGTTCCTGCGTGTCCTGCGCCCAAACCTCGCCGCCTATCGGTACCTAGGTGCAACACATTTTTGGCATGCCCGGTGGGACCTCACCATCATCAACTTATTCACCAAACTATGGCTGGAGAGACATCCAGGAAAATTTTAGCCCGTCATGACCCTAAAACATGGCCGAAAGACAAGACTGAACCACCCAAGCTTGGTGAACTTCCACCTGAGCTTAAAGATCTCTACGATTGGTAATTTGCAAAGTCGATATTATCAAACATATGTTATCGGCTCCTATGCTTAGCGGAAGACTTGGTAAATGGATGTATGCTCTATCAGAATTCAATATTCGATATCAACCAGCAAAAGCTGTAAAGAGATAAGCTTTGGCTGATCTTATTGCAGAAAGGATCACACCATTGATATATTTTGTTGACATTAAAACTTGGATTCTATTCATTCACGGCTCAGCATGTGAAGCGGGATGTGGTATTAGACTTTATATCATTTCGCCTCTGGGAGCAGTTTATGAATTTTCAATTCGATTGCCGGATAAGTATACCAATAATCAGACCGAATACGAAGCTTTGTGCAGAGGTTTGGAGTTGTTGTTTGAAGTTAGGGCTGAGGTAATCTAGGTCTAGAGATTCAAAAGTAGTGATTCGTCAGTTAACAAAAGACTTTGATTGCAAAAGTGATTCATTATACCATTACTTCATCAGATGCCTAGAGCTGGTGGCTCGTTTTCGTGCGGTTACATTGTCCTAGATCCCGAGATAGCAAAATGATGAAACAAATAAGTTGGCACCGATGGCTTCTGGATATATGTCCCAATATACTAATGATCAAATTAAGGTATTACAAACATCTATTTCAGATTGGTGGGTCAATCTCATTAATTATTTGAAAGATCTGGCTAAAGGGGCAGATAAAAGATACAATACAAAGCATTGAGGTATGTGTTGATTGGTGATGATTTGTATTTTCGGACCATTGAAAGTTTATTGCTCAAGTGCCTTGGTCCAGAAGAAGTTCCAAAAATTATGCATGATGTACATGAAGGCACTTGTGGTACTCACCAATCTGCTCATAAGATGAAATGGTTGATCAGAAGGTCTAGTTTTTATTGGCCGGCTATGTTGGAGGATTGCTTCAAGTATTACAAGGGATGTCAAGATTGTCAGAGGATTGGGGCTGTACAGATGGCCCCAGCTGACTTTTACATCCCATCATTAAAGCATGGCCATTTAGAGGTTGGGGGATGGATATGATTGGCCAGATTAATCCTCCTTCTAGCAAAGGGCACAAGTGGATCTTGGTGGTTACCAATTATTTTACCAAGTGGGTAGAGGTCGTGCCGATGAAGAATATTACGGCCAAGGATGTGATTATTTTTTATCAATGAACATATTGTCTACAGATTCGGCATTCCTCAGACCATTACAACTAATCAAGGTTCTATCTTTATAGCCGATGAAATTAAAAGTTTGCAAAGGAGATGTGCATTACTTTAATTCAGCCGTCGCCATATTATTCCTAGGCCAATGGACAAGCTGAAGCATTGAATAAAAGTTTGATTAAACTGATCAAGCGCAAACTTGATGAATATCCTAAGCAATGGCATGATCGTTTGGCAGAAGCATTATGGGCCTATCGTATATCTTGTCATGGAGCTACAAAATGCACACCATATCAACTTGTTTATGGTCAAGAAGCTGTATTACCTTGGGAGGTCAACATCGGCTCGAAACGCGTCAAGTTCTAGGATAAATTAACTGCCGCTGAATTCACGTCTCTTACGAACATTGATACAGAGGATCTTACGGAACTTCGGCTCTAGGCTCTGGAAAAGATACAAGCTAACAAAGCAAGAGTTGCGAGAACTTATAATAAGAAAGTCAAGCCGAAAGGATTTCAAGTTGGTGACTTGGTTTGGGAGCTGGTTTTGCCAATTGGAACAAAAGATCTAGTATACGAAAAGTGGTCACCCAATTGGCATGGTCCTTATCATATAATAGAAATAGCTCTAGGTAATGCATATCATATGGAAACACTCGACGGAGAAAAAGTTCAGTAGATATGTAAATGGAAAATACTTGAAAAAGTATTATCCAAGTTTATGGGTTGGCTCCTAAAGTATTACATATTGAGGGGCAATCAGATTCGCAATGGCCGATGTCTTGCCATCGGCCTGAAAATATAAAAGCTGATGCGTGTCCATTGACGATAAGTTCAAATGGCATTGAAGTTCTGGTAAACCGATATAATGCGGTATGAGCCCAACCTGCAGCTGTTCACACACGCTTTGAAGAATTAGATAACCACAGTTGGCAAGGAAGGCTATGGATAATGGCAAGAAACATTATTCGCCAATTGGGACGGGAATCAGCTCAAGAGCTCAAGCAAAACAAAAAGGCGATATAAGTATATAAGATCCGAGTGTTCCAATACCAAAAGCCGATGCGTTGCCATCGCCTTTAGGAGGATTACTTTTCACATTTTCACTTCATACATGTGATAAGGTAACCAGCATGTCCAAATGATGCAAATTCTATTATTTAGTTTACAGCAAGATTACATCATTTGGATTGAAGTGAGCTTGGAATGCAAGTACACCAGGTACTCGCAACCCCTTGGGAAAAGATAACATCGTTGTCCCGTCAACTCAACTCAATGGCCGACGAGAAGGTAATGAAGTTAAATCCAAGGAGAATGTCCTGCGTAGCAGGCAGGACACATATGGGAGTTTCTTGCAAATGGTCGGAGCTCTATATGCAAGCTGGAACTCTGTAATATCCATCAAGCTGGAGGTACAATAGATACTAGCACAAGGAGTTTAACCAACAAAATAGATGGGGAAATATACATGAGGATTTATTTATATTCTGGCCCCTATTCTATCGACCGTGCAAGAAACATGAGGATTTATTTATATTCTGGATATACAATCAGCTTGAGAGCTGATACTTTAGGAATCATCCAAGGTACTGGTTTGATTCCCAGACCTTCAAGATAAACAGAGCGATGGTATTCTTTGCGGTGTCTCATGATAGAATCATCACCAAACTTTTCAAGCATGGTTTGAGGAAAGTTTACCTGAGGGATATTTTGGCATATCCTTCAACAGGAAAAATGCCGATGCGAGCTCGAGCCTGCCTGTTGGCTTCGTTGTAGGCAGCAGTATCGGCATCAAAGGCCTTCAACCTAGTAGGCCAATTAGCAACGTCACGAGGAAGGAAATTTGGATGAGGTCTGCTTTGGTTCTCAGGAGGGTCATAGTAAACTTCTTGAGAAGAACCTATGGAAGTAGTAGTGGACTGAGGACTTGGTGAATCCATGAACCTGATATCGGCTGCGATGGTCTATTTATATACAAAAATGAGGAAAAAATAGCCGCTTTTGAGAAACAAGGAGGGGGAATCATGAAAAGCCACAGGTGTGAATGTCACCAGGCATGGGTGAACTGTGCAAGCGAATAAAGGACGATTCCTTCTGCAACTTTTAGAGATATGACTACTCAGGCATGTGCAAGGGGAAGAAGACAAAAGTGATGATAATGAATGTCTGCCTTTGATGCACGACTGGAACAGTAGACAGGGCTCGTGAGTTAGGAGAATCAAGAAAAGTATAACTCCGTTCCATTAGTCATACATTCTGAATATTGAACACAAGACAAGAGTATATGATTCAATTTTGGAATAAATATTATTGCCAAAACTAGGGGGTATGTGTTAGCACCAAAATTTAGTCTATATGCCAGATGGGCCCGATCGGCTAAATGGGCTAGAAGAGCAGATCCAAGGGCGGATCGATCGGCTCATAAACTGCTATGTTGCCCACGGAAGAGACGCGAGGCCAGGGCCAGTGGGCCGTATATCTTAGTTTAGTTTGAGTCGAGTTGGGACTACCCCGTTTAAAATAGAATTATTAGAAAGAGTTTTACAAACAGTTGGACTTGTTGTCCAAGTCTCCGGACTATAAATATGTACATATGTTCTATGTAATAAAGGGACGACATTACGCTTCCTATAGCTCGTGTCTCCAACTTGTCTCAGTGCATCGCCACCCCTAACAACTAGGGTTTTTCAAGGTAATCATCATGCTGCTCTAGTGATCTTTTTCATTAAGGCATTAGGGCGTGAGCCATATGGTGAACCGTGTACTGAAGCATTTTTGATGGCATGGTTCGCTGGTTATCACGATGAATCTCGTGTCGAGCCTAGCTCAGTACGAGATCCGTCAATTATCTCGATGAATCTTGTGGCTGGCTCTACGTAGCACAAGATCCATCTTTACCTCGCACGTCTATCATTCTGCCTTTGCTCTTACATTTTTACGCTATAGATCAGTTTTCGTGTATTTCATTATACGCTACCTCATCGTTTGTTACAATCCATGACATGCTGCTGCAGCGTGTGCACAAAACCTGCCGATAGATCAGCATAGTTCGAGTACCCTATCTATACATGTCATAATGTGTATCTGTCTAGTTAGATCGATATCATTGGAGGTCCTGGTTGGAAGCCGATTTAGCTCTCCAGATCTGTTATATCATGGTTTTAGATAGGGTTTTTCACGTATTTTTTGCTTTGGATGCTTTTCTTGGCTATGTTATGCTAAATGTACACATATCATGTTGACCTCCTGATGCATAGGCATCGGCCGACTAGAGCACACGACCCCTCATGTTTGCCAATCCGAGCGATCGGTAGGAATTTAACGTTTAAGATCTATTGTGTACGCTTTTTAGGAAGAACATGAGCCAACCACAGCATCCACGCAACCTTCCTGGCTGCAAGGTCAAGCCAGGTGGCACGCCCGCACCACCACAGAACTGCTGATCAGCTTTCCCGCAGAGCCAATTGGAGCCGCACGATAGGGCGACAAGTGCTGCAGCAGCGCGATCCCTGGCTCCTGCATGTCCCGTGCCCAAACCTCGCCGCCCGTCGGTACCTGGGTGCAACACCGACATCCTCTCTTATTTATGTGGCACCTTAGAAACATAAATATAAAACACTCCATTGAATACACCTACCACCCGAGTGGACCCATTTACACACATGGAAGACATATCATACCTCTGTCTAGGATTTCTATAAAAGGTGATCCGATTTTAATTTGCCTGGTTCTATCGTGATCAACATAAGTATTGTTGGATATATCAATGCCGCTTTATTGTCAGCACCGATGTCCAAGCAAAAGTTGACCAAGGGTATAGATGGGAGAACAAGTTTTCCAGTGGCACATATGGGCTTGGGGCTAAATACTAACGAACCCTAGGGCTTACACATGCAACAAGCAAGGTGCCTTGGGGTCGGCCTGTAGGCGCCAGATTATTCAGAATCTGATGCGTTGGATTATTCGGCAGCCTGCGCCGGACTGTCTGGTATCAGAGAAGGAGCTCGAGAAAGACCTAGTGGTGCCCGAGAGAGATAGCTATCACGCTTACGCGGTGAAGGGCGGTGAGGTTTACAAGCAAACCAACAAATTATAACTATCGCGCTTACGTGACTATGAACGACTAGTTTACGAGCAAACTAGCAAAGGAACCACTGAAGATCACGTCCAAGAGGGACCCCGTCAGGGCGTAGGCGTCGCCGGTATGCCCTAGGTCTCCATCCGGTGTTGCCATCTCTTCTCCTCTCCTCTCCTCCGTCCTGAATGGACCACGTCGACGCACTAGTGGCGCGTGTCAACGCAGTAACCCTAGAGCAGCGCCTCGCAGTGACAAAGCGCATGCATCAGCGCCACCTCGAGCAGCAGTGTCGGGGCAAGCTCGGCGCACTCTGGTCGTTCTCTCGCACCACTGAGCTCCTCTTGAATAGCTGCCGCCGTCGCTGCATCACCGCCGCCAATAGGAGGAAGACAGACCTCGTGCACCGGCCCCTCCACTCGCCATGAGGCAGGCTCCTCGGCCTCGACTGCACGCGACGTCGTCTCCTGGCCCGTCACCGCCGAGGCCACCATTCTCGACTACATCGCCGGCCATGTGGTGCCGGCGCTAGCCCACAAGTCATCACCGTATCTGACGTGGAAGATGACGAGCCCGATTAGACAGGACTGATGGTCGAGGAGGAGTAGAAATGTAGAAATTATTATTAGTTATATGTAAGACGTTAGTATGGAATGATATATGAGTTCTAATCTTGTGTTCCAAACTGTGTTCAATTCTATGAGTTATGTGAATCTTCTGTTCAATTCTGTGATTGTCCAACTGCTTGCAATCTTTTTGTTCTTCGTTCTCTGAAAAGGGGGGGGGGGTTCTTCAACGGTCACTTGGCCGGGGGAATTAGTCCCGGTTTTAGGATCCACTGGGACTAAATATACTATAATTCCTAACCAGGACTAATTACCCTGGGCGCCTATAGGTCGATGGGCATTAGTCCCGGTTGATACTACCAACCGGGAGTAAAGCTCCCACGGCTGGTGGCGCGTGGGCCCGACTGGGGACTTTTAGTCCCAGCTGGTGTTACGAACCAAGACTAATGGTATTTAGTCTCGGTTGGTAACACCAATCAAGATAATTACGAAGAGGGTATTTATTACCCCTTCTTCCTCCCTCGCCCGAGCCATGAACAGAGCTCTCTGTTCTTGCATTGTTGGTGCCAACTTTTCTTCATCTAAGGAAGGTGCTGTCCAATTTTTTCCTCAAGATTTACAAGATTTCACCCATCTGAGTGTTCTATAAGGTGAGACACTTATTATTACTCTCACATTGCATTTTAGTTATGATAGCTTCTTGTTTTCTTTCTCTCTCTATATATATTTGTGGCTTATTTGATATAGATCATGTACTTGTTCACATTATTATGGGGAGAAAGATCATATACATATTCACATTATGGGGAGATAGGTCATATACATGTTCATATACGGTTAATAGAGAGATGACAGAGAGACAGAGAGGAGATCGATGGGGATGACACATGGAGAGATAGAAAACATTTATTATGACAAAAAATTAGAAATGTACACCTTGACATTATACTTCAATTAGCATAGCCATGCTTAACATGAAAATAAACCAAATATTCTTACAATAACTTAAACTGTAAGGTTGTCCAAAGAGCTTTCTTACAAGGGTCCTTTAGTACAAGTTAGTTGCAAGAACCGGTACTAAATGTGCCAGAAAAAGGAATCTAGGAGCAATATAAGTGACATGGTTTAAAATTGTTGCAGATGGAGCGGCAATGGATGTACAATGCGGACTGATGCTCAAAAGAGTTTATTGCTGATGTGCACCAATTTTTCAGTACTGCTGAGAGGCACATGGAATCTAGATTTGTTTGTTGTCGATGCAAATACTATGTACTCAAGAGCACTTGATGAGAAGGGGTTTCATGCCAAACTATGTGTGTTGGACAAAGCATGGAGAATTAGGTGTTATGCTAGAAGACGATTAAGAAGAGTTTCACAATTTAGACTATGCTGAGTATCCTTTTTTTGCAGATATTGCAATGGGTGATGCTGAAGATGTTGAAGAAACCGATGCTTTAGGTGAAATGTTGCAGGCTGCAAAGAAGTATTGTGACAACAAAAAAGTCAGGAAGAAGCTGGAGCGCATGATGGGGGATCATAAAACTCCGTTGTACCCAAATTGTAAAGGGGGACACAAGAAGTTGCGTAGCACATTGGAACTATTGCATTGGAAGGCAGAAAATGGTATATCGGACAAGGCATTTACTCAGTTTTTAAAACTCATTAAAGAGTTTCTTCCAGAGGGTAACAAGTTTCCCAAGACCACATATGAAGCAAAAGAGGTCGTTTGCCCTATATGTTTGGAAGTCCAAAAGATACATGCGTGTCCAAATGACTGTATACTCTATCATGGTAAGGAGCTCAAGGATTTGGAAGCTTGTCCAGTGTGCAAAGCTTCACGGTATAAGATAAGGCGAAATGACCCTGGTGATGTTGAGGGGGAGCCTCCAAGGAAGAGAGTCCCCGCTAACCTTATGTGGTACTTCCCTATAATACCATGACTGAAGCATTTGTTTTAGAATAAGGAGCATGCGAAAATGGTGCGTTGGCACAAAGAAGACCATAAGGAAGATGATTGGCTGAGGCTCCCCATGGACGGATCGCAATGGAGAAAAGTTGACAAAATGTACCCAAAATTTGCAGAGGATGCAAGGAACATAAGGTTTGGCTTAAGCGCTGATGGTATGAATCCTTTTAGTGAGATGAGCAGTAGTCATAGCACATGGCCTGTGACTCTATGTATGTACAACCTACCTCCATGTCTATGCTTAAAGCGAAAGTTCATTATGATGTCGGTGCTTATCCAAGGCCCAAGTAACCTTACAACAATATCGATGTGTACCTACAACCATTAATTGTGGAGCTCCTAGAGTTATCGACTGGTGTTCGTATGTGAGATGAGTACAAACAGGAAGATTTTGACCTGCATGCTTTGCTGTTCATTACCATCAATGACTGGCCTGCACTGTCGAACCTGTCAGGACAATCGAACAAAGGATTCTGGGCGTGCACCCATTGTTTGCATGAGACTGATAATATGTATTTGAAGCACTATAGGAAGGTTGTTTACATGGGACATCGGCAATTCCTTTTGTCCAAACACCCCCTAAGGAAAAAAGGTAAGCACTACGCTCAAGTAGACTATCGTAATAAGCTGATTCACCGTGATGGAAAAATGGTTTTCTAGATGGTAAAGAATCTCCATGTAGTCTTCGGGAAGGAATCTAGTAGCCAACTTGTTTTGAATGAAGATGGAAAGGCACCAATGTGGAAGAAGAGGTCAATATTTTCGGACCTGCCTTATTGGCATGTGTTAGATGTTCGCCACGCAATTAATGTTATGCACCTCATGAAGAACCTTTGCATGAACCTATTGGGTTTCCTAGGTACTTATGGGAAGGAAAAAGATACACTAGAATCATGGTGGGACTTGGAAGTTATGAACGAACGAGATAGACTGCATCTAGAAAATAGAGGAGAAGGACGTCATTACTTAGTTCCTGCTAGCTACACTCTTAGCAAAAAAGAAAAGGACAGCATGTTTGAATACTTGAATAGTATAAAGGTCCCAACCGGCTACTCATCTAATGTTAAGAGGCTAATAAATATGAAGGATAGGAAATTTGTACACATAAAGTCGCATGATTGCCACGTGCTAATGACACAGTTGCTACCGTTTGTTGAGGGGCGTTCTACCAGAGAATGTCAGGAAAACAATCACAAAGTTATGTGAATTTCTTAATGCAATATCGCAGAAGGCAATCGACCCTCACAGTCTACAAACACTACAGAATAACGTTGCCCAATGTCTTGTTTGTTTTGAGCTAATATATCCTCCATCAGTCTTTGACATTATGATTCATCTCCTAGTGTATATTGTTAAAGAGATCGGCATTCTTGGGCCAGTTTTTCTTCACAATATGTTCCCTTTTGAGAGGTACATGTCAGTTCTAAAGAAGTATGTTCGTAAACGGTATAGCCCTGAAGGATGCATCGCTAAGGGTTATGCGACAGAGGAGATTATTGAGTTTTGCACTGACTATATTGATGAACTAAGGCCAATTGGTGTTCCTTTACCATGGCATGATGGAAGATTAGCGGGGAAGGGCACAATGGGAAGGAAAGTGATCCGGACTAATGACAACTCTTCATTTGATAAAGCACATTCAACTGTTTTGCAACAATCTTATTTGGTGGCCCCCTATATTGAGGAGCACAAGAAGCTTCTGGCTGCTAACCACCCACGGAAGTCTGAGGCCTGGATTACATGTCAGCACATCCAAGGTTTCGTAGGATGGTTGCGGGTCTATCTCATGCGCGATGAGAATATTGATAATCAACTGGCATGGTTTGCTCGGGGTCCATCCTTAGATATCGTGACATTCTAAGGGTACGAGATGAATAGGTATACCTTTTACACAAGAGCACAAGACAGAAAGAGCACCAGCTAAAATAGTGGCGTCTGGATTGATGCCATAGACAACGATGGAAACAAGGACACGTAATATGGTTGCATAGAGGAAATATGGGAACTCGAGTATGGCCCTTACATGAGGATCCCTCTATTTTGATGCCAATGGGTGAAGTTAAACAGAGGTGTCATGGTTGATCCAGACTATGGTATGATAACTGTTAACCTCAACAATATTGGATATAGAGATGAACCTTTCGTCCTCCCAAAGGATGTCGCTCAAGTTTTTTATGTAAAGGACATGTCTATAATACCCAAGAAGAGGTTAGCAAAGCACAATGTTCAATCCACTGGTGAGCCAAGGTGACACATAGTTCTTTCAGGCAAAAGAAAGATCATGGGAATTGACGACGTCAACCGCGAAGAAGATTACAATAAGTTCGATGACATTCCTCCATTCTCAGTACCGGTTGATACAATGTGATGCCCCCAGCATCTCGAAAGTTTTAACACGTGATTAGATTAGCGGTAGTCAGAGATTTGGCTTAATAATGTTTAGAGAAGAGCAACAACTAGGTTAGTAAATCACGAGGTCAAAAATTTTCAGTAAAATATGAAAAACCCCTGAGTGCATTTGTAACTATAGTTTAAAATATGATGTGTTTTGGACCAAACTCTCTATAACAAACTTGTAGACAATTCTAGGTAGATCAACTTTGTTATTGGGTGTGGTGACATGCATAAAGGTTTGCAAGATGTTTTAGCTTCTTTTCTATCTTCTAGTGAATTCTGTCCAAATAGACCTGAATGGAAAATTCAAATTTTGAGCAATCAAAAGTCCCTATCATGCAAAACATCATATAAGAAAGTTGTAGATAATTAAAAACCACACAACATTGGTATAATACTCTTTCTCTGAAAATGAGCATAAAATAGACTTTAGGAATTTCTAAGTTTGTATTAAACTTTGGTCAAACTGGAGTCAGCAGGTTCAATTCAAATTTGATCATATTTAAACTTGGAATCTGATGTTTCTCCTTTTGACAAAGTTATAGATCTGGAAGCGTAGAACAACTTTTGTATTTTGGGTTTTCCCAAATTCGGCCTCTAGGGTGTCCAAAATTCTCAAATTCCAAAACCTGTATATAAAGTCAAAGCCAGTTTTCCAATTTCGGGGTTTTTCGAATTTCTTTGACTCACTGACGAGCGGGGCCCACTTGTCGAGCCGCCCGCGCCAGCGCATTCTACCGGTTCCTTTGTTCCGTGCACCCGGTCCGTAGACCTCTCACCCTCCTCCTCACCCCGGCCCCACCTGTCGGTCTCGCCCGGTCCATGGACCAAGTCTACCGCGCGCCTTCTCTCTCTTTCTCTTCTCTCGCTCGCCCACGCGGCACCGGCGCCCGGCGCTGCCGGCCACGCGCCGCTCGCCCCCGCGGGCGCGCGCCGCCAGCGCACCGCGCCGAGGCCACGCGCCGCCTGCCCGCGCCCGGCCTGCGTTTTCCCCTGCCGCGTGCCCCGCGCCTCTCTCTCACTCGCCCCTCCGCTCTCCTCTCCCTCCCTCTTGCTCTCTGCTCTCGCGCACCGGGCCGCCATTACCGGCCGACCACTGAGCTCGCGCCCCGCCTCCTCCGGTGCTCCTCCCGTTCAACGGCCGCAAGCACCACACCCACGCCACCGTCCTCCGCCGATTTCCCCTACCCGAGGCGCCGGTCCCCCACTCCCCCACCAGATCGAGCCGCCGCCCCGTCCTCCGCGTCGCCCGGCTCCACGTCCGGTTCACCGGCGTTCCTCGCGCACTCCGGCCTCCTCTCACGACGCCGTCTTGGGGGAAAGGAACCCCTACGCCGGGAACACCTCCCCAGACCCGCTCGGCTCCAAGCGCGCGCCCCCACGCGACGCGCCGCGCGCGAGAACCCCGGCGGCCGCGCGCCCTCTCTGTCGACCGGAGGTAGAAGAAGCCCCTTTTCCGATTTAACCCCTGGACTTTGCCGCTTTCATGTTTCCGTCTCCGCACTATTCACTGAGTCTTGCGGATCTAACGATTCAGCCCCTGATGTTAATAGATAATCAAGTTTAGGTCCCTGACTGTTATGATTTTGGATTTAATGTGTTTTATTAGGCTAAAAACTTTGGAAATTCATAGTAAATTGTAGAAAAATGCTAAAAATATAAACTTTGTTGCATTATGTTCATTTTTAGTATATCTACAGAATGGCAAAAAAAGTAGATCCCTGAAATGACCTTTTTGCCCCTGTTAATGTGCATGCATGAAAAACCTTAATAAATAGGAAATGTAGGTAAAATGAGCTTCAAAAATTATAAAAATTGGGCAGAAGCCTTGTGAACATGTGTAGGCTCTGTCTAAATTTTGGTAGCCCTAGCATTGTCTGTTTAATTACTATTTTGCCCTTGTCTTATATCTAAGCATATATTTAATTTAAGAAAAGATTACTATAATGAAAAATGCTCCAAGTAACTTTAAGGGCTTGATGTGAGCTCTAGGTTATGACCATAACTCATTGCTAAAGTAGGAGGTAGTGCATGTAAGGCTTTGGTTCTGATTTAAAAATGGTAGAAGTTTCTGGAATGCAATATAGGTCTTCACTACTGTTGAGATATGCACGCTAGGATTTCTAAGTTAGCTATGTGGAATATGGTTACTCATACAGATGCTTGACATTCAGGCATCTCATTTACTGCATCATGCATATCATTCATATAGCGACGCTCACTGCAGATACGTGATCGAGAAGCAAGTGCGTGGAGATACTTCGAGCAACAGTGTCCAGAAGACCAACTAAGACCCAAATACCACCTGGAGGCCCCTGAAGTGATATTTGGAAGGAGGAGCTGTCCAAGTGATCAAGGGGTTGCCTGGGGCAAAGCCTCACAACCCGGCAAACTAACCTAGTTTAGTTTGTTGGCTTGATAAAAAATAAGCGAAGGTAGGCAGGACCATACTCTCCCAGCAAATAAATTATACTTGATGATTACGCATATGCATTAGGAGTTGTTTGGAACCAATTGCATTAGACTTCCTGGCCGCCCTGGCCCTAGCACCTATACATAGAGTTCGTAGGGCGAGTATGCCTAGAAATTTCTAGGTACGAGTAGACACGAGTGTGTGTACTCGTCACGTAGGTGTTTTCAAAGTTACAAAAGCTTACAGTCATATCACTTATTATTGTTGCTCATAAAATTAAATAGAGACCGGGCGGAGGTTTATTTCAGTATTTACTTTTTCATGATGTCGCACCCAGACTCCGCCCGAGTCGTTTAAGGCCCGTCCGCTGTTCGTCTGCTGATCGGCATAACATTGCTAGAGTGCTTAACCGGGAAATGGGACCGGTGAAGTCTTACCTGGGTTTGTCCGAAGCTTTCGAGGCTCCGCTCATCCACTTGCTGGAGGCCGATGGGCCCGGGGGCACTTGTACTCGAGGGAGGGCTGACCCGGTGCGGCCATGGTATCGCTCCTAAGGGAGGGCTGACCCGGTGCGGCCGTGGTATCGCTCCTGAGGGGGCACAACCCGGGGGTTAGGTGAGGGCGCTTTGAATCTTGGGACAAGACAGGTGGAGATGGGGGCTATATGTGGGAACGCGATGGCTAGTAAGCATATACCCCTGGCATGATAGTTATTCCCGGGAATTAAAAATCGATTCGAATCGCTGATACCCACCAGGTGTGGGAATGCCAATATCACTGTCGGGCAACGTAGTAATTACTTAAACTCCCGGTACCTTAATACTCATGGTTTTTGGAATACTACATGTTTGAGCTGAGTTGTTATCTTGCAAAGACTTACTACTATGTTGGCAATCATAGAGACAATGAAACTTGTTATTTATGTTAATTAAGTTGCTGTTAAAAACTAAAAGCTAAGGATCTACTTGTTAGTAAGCTGCTTCGCGTCAGCCGTAAGCCAAATCCATTAAGACCTACTGAGTAATTAGTACTCAGGGTTTGCCCCCACATTTTGAGCGCAGGTGTGGAATTCGTGGTGTGCGCCTGTGTTGGAGGCGGGGCATGCCCTCATGTAGGATGAAGTGACAAAGTGGCACGAGGACAACATCGGTGGGCTCGATGTTGTACCTCCAATGCAAAACTTTTGGTGATAACATGGTGATCTAAACTTTTATTTTCCGCTGCGAGAAACTTTCAAACTTGCTACCTTATAACTTTATGTTGGACTTGTGTTTTATGTAAAAACTGGCTTGTAACTAAGTTTAACTTTCTACTATTCAACTGCCTGTGATGATGTATCTGTTGTGGCTCCATCGTGAGTCAGATGTGTATGATGTCGGTTCCTCTGGGAAAGGTAATATCGGGAGTCGAATGACTCTCGACGGACGACCGGGTTTAGTTCGGTCTAATCGCACTGCAAGCCAGAGGTGGCAGGTGTGCTTAGCCCGGATTAAATCGGCGGTTCCGCCACATACAAGTGTACTGTTGGCTAGTGAGGAAGCTGCTTACTTACGTAGCGATAATAATGAAGGGACACTTGTAAGGAGAAAGTATATTACTATTCCAATATGAGTTGTAATGATTAAACTATTGTTGGCTAGAGAATTCTAATGTAACAATTGTTTTCCTACTGTTGAATACTATATAATATTTGTTTTCCTACTTAATAGTACCAATTAATAAATTCTAATTATAGAGATAAAAGAAGGCCCCAAGGTCCAAGGATATTTAGTCCCGGTTGCTACTGCAACCGGGACTAAATATCCAAACACCAAGGACTAAATGGTCCCTGAGTGCCGGACCTTTAGTCCTGGTTGGTAATTTCAACCGGGACTAAATAATTACCAGCCGGGATTGAAGGTCCCCTGAGGCCGCTCAGGGGGTGGGACCTTAGTCCTGGTTGGTAACTACAACGGGGACTAATCTTTAGTCCCCGTTGTAGTTACCAACCGGGACTAAAGGCCCCTCCCACCGGTTACATTTGGTGGTACTTAGTTTTGTGTGCACATTTTCACTCATTTCATCGATTTCATCCCCTTTGCGCCTCATTGTCGTTGCGTCCGCCACCGCACCATCTCCATCCCTGCTGCCCCATTGCCATTGCTGTCGCCATGCCCGCCACCATCTTCGTCCCAGACGCCATCTCCGTCGCCGTCCCTGCCGCCATCTCCATCCCCAGCGCCATCTCTCTGTCCCCGGTGCCATCTCCGTCTCCGCCGGCCACGTCCCCGTCCCCGCGTGCAGGTACATTTGCCCTCACGCATCTGGCTTGCATGTGCTCACATGCCGCCGCACCGGCCTCCGGGCTCCTGCCCTCGCATGCCTCACCCGGCCTTCAGCCTCGCGCCGCCGCATCCCGCCCGGCCGCCGCCTGCAAAAAATGTTCATTATTTACCTTTGTTTGTTAAATATTTATGTAATTTGTTATGTATTATTATTTATTTTTGCAATCTATTTATATAATGTGATGCTATCTATTTGTACAATTATATGTATTAGTAATTATAATTTGTCATTATCCCTTTGTTCATTATGTATTTTTAATTATTTATGCAACCTATTTGTGTAATTAAATGCATTAGTAATTTTAATTTTTCATTATCTGTTTATAAATGTGACTATAATTTGTGTCGTTATATACAATCCATATGTAAATGTGATTTATGAAAACAATTTTTATGGAAATGCAAATGTATATGCTTAGGGAAAGTAGAAAAATGGACAATCGTGACGATGAGTTCATAATTCAACAAATGATTAGAGACGGCATGCATGACGAAGAAAATGCTAGCGTCACACCGATCAATACCTCAACCTTGAGGGGGAAGACATCGGTGCTCCTAAGAATGCAAACGAAGACATAGGTGCTCCTAACGACGTAAATAAATCTATCAACGCTGTCATCTTTTTTGTTAAATGAACATTTGTGTGTAGTAATAATTTTGTTTTGGTTTTTATGTTTGTTAGCAATCCGTCTCTGGTTTGAAGACGCAATCAAAGCGTAGAGGTCCAACAAGTTGGAAGAACTTTGAGGGGAGGTTCATTATCGATGAAGTCAGAGATGATGGACAATCACTCGGACCGGCCACAGCTGCAACTAAGTCTGTGAACAACTATGGCTATCTCGTTAGCAACCATGTGCCCATCAGCTTTCGGAGATGAAGGTCCAATAGTACCAATGATCCACACACAGTTCCAAAAATTCAAAAGGGCATGCTCTGGGACTATGTGAAGCGGAAGTTTAACATCCCTCGAGAATAGCTAGAAAAGGTTGAAGAGTGGACTCTGAAGAAGATGGGGGAGCAATTTCAAGGCCACAAGAAGAAACTATATGACGCCTTCAAAAAGCATGGGAAGGTGCTCGACTTTAATGCCTACCCAAAGTATAGGGGACACTAGGAGGAGTTCATAAGTTACAAGCAATCAGAAGAGACAATTGCAATTTCAGACAAAAACAAGTAGAGTGCTGCAATAAAGGAATATCACCACGGGCTCGGCCCGGGTGGTGACAGAAAACATGCTGAGCAGCGGGCCAGGCTGGAAAGAGAACTCGAGCAAAAACATATCACCTCGGCGACACACGGCTAGATAGATCTCTTAAAGCCCTAGTTCTATGCCCACCATGGAACCCTCGCAGAAGATGGCAGCCAGGTCTACAAGAATGCCAAGTCAAAGGAGGCAACAGATAGACTGGTTGAAGCCATCGAGAAGACAAGGAGAGGTGAATTCATCCCTGACAGGGAAAAGGATGAGCTAACTCTTGTCATACAGAACCCAGAGCACCCAAAATGTACAAGAGGATATGGAAATTTGCCGTGGAATTATGGCTTTGCTGCGGATGCAGAGTAATATAGAAGCCAACATAGGAGCAAGGCCATACAAGAGGCAAGAGTGCGTAACTTGGAAAATGAGCATGCTCAAACTAAAGCATCTATTCCCTGCGAGATCGCACATCAAGTGGCAATGGCAATGGACTCCATAAGGATGCAAGGGTTGCTGCCTCCTTCTCCTGCCGACATGCTTAGCCCTGAGCACCTGGGTTCCAGAAGAGTTTATGGAAGTAGTTGTGCTTCCACAAAGCTCCCTGATCAGCGATACCCTGTGGACGAGATCCAACATCAAACACATTGTGAGCTTCATATACAAGCGATGAACCTGACCACTAGGGTGGCTTATGGTATGGCCTCACCTCCTCTACCAGATCAGAGACACCACGGTGAAGAGATTCCAGAAGGGTACTCAGTTGTCAGCGTGGATGAAATGTGCGAAGGGTATGGAGATTTAGAGCTCCCAATCCCAGGCGGTGATGGAGAAAGGCGATTGTCAGAGGCTCTCCATGGGTTCATTCTATGAAAGAAGGCATTAATTGTTATTAGAGGTGAACCCAAGGCAATGACTATAGGTGGGGCTCCTTCACCACAAGGCTCTCCATATGGAAGCCGCTCACCTCCAAAGAAGAGCCCCTCACCTCCAAAGAACATCCCCTCACCTCGACGCAGGAGCCCATCACCACTTCCATGCAGGAGCCCATCACCACCTCCATGCAGGATCCTCTCACCACTTCTATGAAGCAGCAAGAATGCCCCTCCAAAGAAGGGCCCCTCAAGTGCACCACCTCAACCGATGGGACAATGAAAGAGTCAAAGCAAGTCACAGCAAACAAGTGGCTCCTTAGTGAATACGACAAAAAAGAAGCTTGCTTATGACTTAGCTCAAGAGGAGTTGGATACTCATGTGCAAGAGGAGGTCCAGAGGCAAATATTCAGGAAGAGATCAAGTCCTCCAAAAAAACACCGATAGATCCGGCTACGAGATCCTTCTTTGTTAGCATGAGCAAAGGTGCCAAGAAACAACTTCTATCAGGCTAGGATCACACAGTAAAGAAATCTTATTTGGAAAAGTGTCCTAAGACGAATGAGGAGCCACAACAGCCACAAGCTCCTGTTGATGTCATGACCCAAGAAGAGCTAGAAAGGAAAGCTAATGAATTTGGCATTACAGTAGACCAGTTGCTGGGGCAAGAAGAATTTGAATTGGCGCAAGAAGCTTGGAATTTTGAGCGTGGAAATTAACTAATCAAGCCAATCTTGTCAAGGCTCTACCAACACAAATGCATAGATTCCATACCTGGTACATGAAGAAATCAAAGAGAGATCCGCACAAATTTATTGTTGTGCATGTGAAAAACGAAGACTCCTTCAATGGCGTTGAACTCTTCTATCTGGACTTCAAAGATATTTATGAGATATACCATCGAGCGCCCTCGACATTTCTCTCGTTAGATGTTGGGTTCTGTAAGTGTGCTTTCATGCATCTCTCCTTTGTTGTCATCTATATATTCACGCAATTCATTTCATCTTCACACATACTTTGCACCGATTGCAGGATGGAGATCCAAAGGTGCCGTAGAGAGGGAATTTTCTATGTGGGCTTCATGGACCCTGTTGCGGTTAACCAGAAGACCATAACTAACCATCATGAGGATGTAAGGCAGAGGGTTGTAAAGTTTTTTATCAACCAACATTTCAAGCAATTCATACTTCTACCTTACAACTGGGGGTTAGTGTCTATTATCTCGTACATCGTACCTTTTCCATTTATAATGGTTTTGTGTAATATGCTCTCTATGTTTAATTGTTCAGCCATTGGATACTACTTGTCATTGAGATGGAAAGTGGAATTATTAATGTGCTTGACTCCGTGAGGAAGCCAACCGATGACTACTTCGAAGTCGTCGAAGTCCTTAACGAGTTTGTCATGCCATCTCATATCTCAACTATCTAATATATTCATGACATTTCATCATCTCAACTCTGTCATTCCTTTTCATGTGCAGTGCATGGAGAGCACTGCGCAAAACCCAGCCAGGCCTTAGAGAATAATTTAATCTTAGACCAAACTTTTTGGTATGAATGCATTACCGCATGCATGTCTTACCTTCTTTGCCAATAATGTGTACTAACTTTTGTTTTTTCAGTGCTTTAGACAGGGTCAAGGCACCAATGTATGCGGATACTATGTTTGTGAGTTCATGCACAATTGCGTGACACAACATGATATGCGTGTATGTAAACATCGACCACAATCTCAATATTTTTGTCTCGACATTCTGATTTATTATGTTATTGATTGTTTTTTTAATTATAAATGCTACGAATGAAGGATGAACTCCTCCCTAAAGATAAGATCAAGGAAGTCCAAGAAGGTCTTATTGGGTTCATAAATAAGGAGATCATCCCCCAACACCGGAGAGTTTTATGACACTGGAGAACCGCTTCCGCCACCACCTGGTTATGTACTAAGTGAATAAGGTGCACATGGACATTATTCTAGTTCTTAAGAAAGAATATAGTTCGACATTGTATATATTTTCTAGTTAGTTGTTTAGTCAGAAAGATTCTACGTATGTGTTGCCTTTACTTATGCCTAATATATGTACATTTACATACATTTTAAATATACATATATGTAGTAGATTTATATATAAAAAATTGGGCGCTGTTGATTTAGTCCTGGTCCTCCTCTGCTAGACTGATCTGATGATAGCCCAAGTAACAATCTAGGAAAGATAGCAGGTAACATCCTGCTGTGGAATCTACGACTTGATCTTTCTTAGGTAGCCCGAACGGATCCTTCGAGCAGTGTTTGTTGAGATCGGTATAATCAATACACATACGCCAGTCTACTTTATTCTTTTTAAGGACGAGTACAGGATTTGCAAGTCACTCGGGATGCATGACTTCTCTAATAAACCCAGCAACTAGGAGCTGAGCTAACTCCACGCGGATCGCCTCCCTCTTGTCAGGAGTGAATTAGCATAGCCTCTGCTTGACCGGCTTCGCGTTGGGGTAGACTTTGAGTTTGTGCTCGGCCAACTCCCTTGGGAACCCATGCATGTCAGCGGGTTTCCATGCGAACATGACCCAATTATCCTGCAGGAACCGGACGAGCGCGTCTTCCTATTTGGCAGAAAGGGTGGCACTGATGGCCGCAGTCATGGATGGGTCGGAGAGGCCGAGGTCAATCTTCTTGGTTTCAATAGCTGACTCAATTGCCGAGGAAGAAAGCACTTCTTGAGTCAGGATCGATACGTTGCCTTTCGAGAGCTAGGCTGCGTCTGCTGTGAGTTGTCGTCAAGCTGAGGTGCGTGCAGTGAGGGCCATCTGGAGAGCTTCCTGGCTGCAATCTGCAGCGCCCTTGAAGTTCGCCTTCACGGAGATGACGCCTTGTGGCGCCGGCATCTTGAGGACCAGGTATGTGTAGTGAGGGATGGCCATGAACTTGGATGACAGCGTTGTAGGCGCAGTTGAAGCTTGTCACCTCAAAGCGCAAGAGCTCAGTGCGGAAATTCTCTGGCTTGCCGAAGGTGACTGGTAGGGTGTTGTGCCCCACCGGATATTATCCATCAACCGCCATGATCCCAAAGAAGGGATAGTCTGACTCTTGGAGTTTGCTGAGAGGGATCCCCAGGGCAAGCAGAGTCTTGGGGAACAGCATGTTGATGCTGCTTCCGCCATAAATCAGCACCTTTTTGACTCCGCTCTCGCCGACCACGGGCTCACGAGCAGCGGATACTTGCCCGGGTGGTTGTAGCTGAGCCACTAGTCTGCCCGACTGAAAGAGATGGGAGTCTTCGACTATCTATACGACTCTAGGGGCTCTGCGGTCGATGCCACAATCTGATGGTCGGATAGCTTCGGCTGCCTCTTACATTCTTGGGAGCCGTGTCCCCTGAAGATAACATTGACGTCCCCGTTAACGTGGGGGAAGCCAGGGGCATTGCCCCCTTTGACTTGTTGTGGCGGCGGCTGCCCCAGCGAAGGGGCGGTGGAGGGGGTAGCCTCCGGAAAGGCCACCGCTGGTCAATGGAGTTCTTGAAGTCCCAACATTGTCGTAGGAAGTGATGCATGTCCTTGTGATATGGACATGGGCCGTCAAGGATGTCGTCGAGGGAGCACATGTTGATGCCGCGTGGGTCGCCATGGGGGTGTGCGGGCGGCGGTCCCATGGCACGGACCTTCTCCTCTAGGAGAATCTTATCCCAGCGGCAATCCTGCCACGGGGCATCTTCGTGCCTCTCTTATTTCTCCTTGCCTCGATCGTCACTGCGACAGTCGACCAGGTCTCGAGCACGCTCGTCTGCGGTAATGTACAAGTCGGCCTCACTTTAAAGCTGCTCAGACGAGGCCAGAGCTTTGTGAATGATGCTCTGAACGAAGGTCTCGTCCTGGGAGCCGTGGTAGAAGTCGTCTATCACTGCTGCCTCGGTAATGTTGGGGATGCAGTTCCGCATTGACTGGAACCGTTTGAGGTAGGATCGGAGTGATTCGCCATCCTTGCGCTTGACGTACTTGAGGTCCCAAGGCTGCGCCGGCTTGTCGGAGAGGGACTGGAAGTTGGCGACGAACTTGTCGCAGAAGCTGTCCTAGTTGCCGATGTTGCCGTCGGGGAGGTGACGAAGCCTTGGAGCGCGTCCTGCCCTAGGACGATCGGGAGATACGCGGTCATCATATCCTCACTAGCGCCCACCGCGCTAGCTGCGGTGGGGTACATGGCCAGCCAGCCGTTTGGGTCTTGCTTGGTCTCATAATTGTCGAAGTTGGAGACCTTGAAGTTCGGCGGCCAGGTGACCACGCGAAGTGGGTTGGTGAAGGCAGGGATGCCGGCACACCTTGCTGGGGTAGTGCACTTGCGCCTCAGTGCGGGACATTCTCAGGTCACCCCTGGGGTCGATGGGGTTCTAGTTGACCTCCCAGTCGGTGGTGGACCGATCGTCGCCCAACCAGGCTGTTCACCGAGGCCGCGCCCGAATGGGCCCCGCCGCCAAACTCAAGCTGGGGGACACCGTGGTTTCAGTCGTACTCCTCCTGGCACCTGAGCTCCTCATTGTGTTGGCGCTTGCGTGACTCCTCGATAGCACGCCAGTCGCTGATGTCGATGCGGGCGTCGCCGGCGGCTGGAGCAACCGGCCAAGTCACCCGCAGCTTGGCTCTGAGTGTGCATGGCCCTAGGAAACTCGTGGAGTAAATTCTGCCTGGGAATCAGTAGAGTGCAGGGCAACGCGGGAGGGCGGCCCCTGCGCGCAGCATCACAGTCGCATCCAGCCTGCTGGTTTTGGCGTTTCCTCCGTCGGGTGTTCCTCTGATAGAGGGCCGCCTTCTCCTCCGGGGTCTCGCTGTTGGCAGACACTCGGATGCTGCCCGAGTCATGTCTCGGTTGCCCGCGTCGTGGTGGCAGCGGATGTTGCCAGTTCTTGCGTTGGCGCATGTGGCACTCCTGTGGGGTTTCTCTGTTGGTGGTGGGCTTATCGTCAGAGACAGATTCATCATCCATCGCTCCATCGGTGACGAGGACCCCAGAGAAGCAGAGGGCCAAGCTCAGGAGCGAGCTGGCTTGGTCATCGAGAGTTGCGGCCAGCTCCTCCGAGGGAGTGACAAAGGTTGGCGCCGCGGGCTCAGTGGTCGCAGAAGCCGTCGACTCACCCTAGGGCGAGCCGGAGGAGTTGAGGTGGCAGACCATGTGTGGACACGGGTCCTTGGGTACCACGGTGTTTGCAGGGTCCTGCCGATGAGTCGAGCTTCCCGCCGAGGTAGAGTTGAAGTCGAGCCCGACTAGAGCTCGGGTGTTGGTGCTTCGTCCTCGCCGCCCTCTCGGGAGAGAGGTGGCTGAGGTGGTTGTTGTTGTTGGTTCGCGGTGGGCGCTCCCCGCGCTCCCTCGTCATTGTTGAGGGGAATAGAGGTGCGAGAGCGGAGCCTTGAGCCAGAGCAGACCCGACCCTGTATCAACGACCAAGAGCTGTGGCAGCTGGTGGTCCTTCCCGTGGGACCAGAGTTGATGCTGAGCCCAGATCGGAGTCCCGCTAGTGGCTCCTCAGCCGCGTCGTCGCCCGCAAGGGGAGCGGGTCGCCGTGCCGGGGCTCGGGCTGTTAGTGTGCCCTCGCCACTTTTGAGGGGAGCCAGGGTGCCGGAGAGTAGCCCCTGGTATGTTTTGGCAGCATTGCAGAGCCCGTGAGGTGTCCAGAGAATGGCCTGGTCCTCTCCACGGCTTGGGCCGATGCGAGTTCGCCTCCATGCTGCGGGTGAAGGTGGGGCCGCTAGGGTCGAGTTGGTCGCGAGCAGCGCCTCCCGGCGAGCTCCCAAGTGAAGTCGTGGTCCCCCTCTCCCCCGACTGTTCTAAGTCCAGACCTGAGTCGGGGAATTTGGCAGCGGAGTGCGCCAAGTCGGAGAAGGCGTAGTAGCCGGCCGGGGCTGCGGGATCGATGTAGAGTCGAGTCCAAGCTAGTCGGACCCATGGTGCCCCTCAATGGCACACCCTGTAATAGGGCAGACGGGGTTGGGGCTAACCTGGGCACAGCCCGGGGTGCCGGGACTCACGGGTGAGTCGGTGCCGGGTGCATCGGCGCGGTGGCCGACCGAAGTGTGGCCACGGGTGAAGTTGAGCTCGCAGCAGGCGTCGGAGAACGCTCTCGAGTTAGCATGTAGGCCTACGAACCCCGCACCTCTTCTGCTGTGCAGCTGATACGGTGGAGATCGCCATTCTCATCGGCGATCGGCGAGATGGATCCAAAGCGGATCATCTTGCTATGAGCAAACTAGGAGTCATTGATGAAGGTGGTGGCCATGGAGCAAACAATTGTCAATGCCGCCTCCCCTACCTGGCGTGCCAACTGTCAGTGTTTAGCCTTGACAATACACCACGTGATGTATCATGTAATGCTTTTAATGGTTGGCGGTGTCGACCGTAGCTCGATGGTTCATGAGTAACGCGACGGGAGATGAGATTTATACAGGTTCGGGCTACTCGGGAGAGCGTAATACCCTACGTCATGTTTTGTGGTGAGATGTATTACTTGAGTTTTTGAGATTGCAATGATGACAACTAGGGTTTAATGGCGTGATGCCGATGAGGTGGTATGAGGTCTAGAGGGTTTTCGTAGGAGCCCCTAACTCGCCTTATATAGACTAACATGGCTTGGGTTACAAGTCGATTTCCATCTATCATTCCTATCGGTCTAGATTACAAAGGATCACACAGAATCCGTAATCCATATCTTCCTTATCTAAAAGCCCTAAAATCTCTCAGAGGTCAACCCCGAGCCATGCATGCCTTCGTATTCCTTCGATTGGATCACCATTCCCTTGCCTTGACTGCCAAGTCTTCACCTTGGGCCCGAGTAAATACATCGACCCATGAAATCTGCCATCCGTCCTTCTTGGGCCCTCCAACGGGCCACAACTTGAATCAGCGTCATGAGGACCCAGGGGATATCTATCCTCTACAACCAACCGATACTAAAAGGGTGCACAGCCACGTGTGTTGCTGACGCTGGGGAAGCCTACCAACCGGGACTAAAGATGCTTTTAGGCCAAGGGATTTAGTCCCTCTTCTGTAGTCCCGATTAGGATTTCAGGACCGAAGAGAGGTTCCCAGCCGGGACTGATGACGTGTTCTCTAGTAGTGTCTGCGGACGTCTTGACATGTCTATGGTGATCCACTAGCACCATGTTTTGTTCCTTGTGACGCAAGGCAAAGTAGAAGCCGAAGAAAGCCATTGTGGACGACAGAGATCACACAAGTTGCGATGCTCATTTCATCGTGTTAAGAAGTTTACTTTTGATAAGGCCATCGTTTAGAGGTTACAGCCTGTTGGGATTGCATGATTGAGACTTGAGTGGCTCTGGGCCGCCTGATCCTGTATCTGAACCTATCATTTGTTTGAATCACGGTGCAGACGTCTTCCGACACCTTGTTGTCATTTGTAAGTGAGGCCTTGTTTAAACCAGCTAATTTCAGTGAAAAATTAGCTACTAAAAATTGGTTGTATCCAACCAGCTAATGTGTACTATAGCTGTCTCATTAGCTGAACAAATTTAGATTAGAAACAATTAATTTTTAATAACTAATAATTAGTTAGGTATATGCCGTCAGACTGTAGCTGTAGACCATTCTTGACGGATGAGCAGGTCCGCCCGAAAACCAACGGATGACGTCACCGGATTCGTGTTGACCTGGATGACTCGGTCTGACAAACCAAACAGCGTGTAATAGCAGGTGCTTGCGGCCATACCCATTACCCATACGTACGAGAAGCGAGATGGCTGCAGACCACCGTTTTGCTCCGATAAAACTCAATCCTTTTTGTCCCTTGCTTCTAGTGTCCCATGCTAGTTTTTTCTTTTTTTCTGGAAACAGCATTACTAAGCGTATTTAAGCCATCTTCAATAGCATATGTATCACATTTTACTACTAATTGAAGCCTCCACATTAATCATCACCATACGCGATAGAAAAAAAAAACTTTTAAATTCTCACAAAAATCAGAAACATTAGACTGTTTATCAAGGACTCTAATAACAATAGCCATTAGATCTAGTATTATATTTTTCTAAAAAATTGCCCATTATATCATTATGAAATATAAATTAAAATAACCTCTAAATATGCATAGAATTTGCCCACAATGCCATTATGGAATATAAATTAAAAAAAGCTTTAAATTTACCTATAAATTACCCGTAATACCATTATGATAGATGATATCCTCTAAATTTGTACATAAATTACCTACCATGTCATTAGAAACACGAATTTAAGTAATCTTTAAATTTACATATACATTACCTATTGTTCTATTGTTAAATATAATCTATGTGGATCTCAAATTTACATAAATTTAATCAATTATGGGTGTCAAATTTATATAAATTTCTAACATTTATTTTTCATAATAATACTAGTACATGCTATGCACGATTTGATGTACTAGTTAGCCAAATTTCAAACTCTCTCTGTATAAAGTGACAAAATAGTGTTTTCTATATCTACTTAGCATGTTTCGCTGAAGATGGCTTTGCTCCACGCTTGAACGCGGTAACAGTTGGAGACGAGATGCGCATGTACACCAGCGTGCCCTTGAGGGCGAGACACTTTTATTTATAGTAATCAATCCAATTAAAACGTTGATCCATATGGACCATATGCATTGCATCATTACACGTCGTATTCACCACAGCCTTCGTTTACAGGTTCCTTGACGAGAAAGTGGCGAGCCTAATTGCGCTGCCTTTGTTTCTGCTGTTGCAAACATGGAAGCTGGGACGACCACGTCCGCGTCCGATGATTCGATCAGAGTCTTTATCAACCACTGGTGGTCTGGAAGACTGGAATGGCGTAATCACTGGCAATAGCAGGGTGGTTACAGGACCTGAATGAATTCCATACAAAACTGTCAGCAGTACACAGACTACCTCAACTTGCCGTTCTTGTGAGAGGTTCACCGCGACGTGTATCTAAACCCGTCCATCTACTATTCAACCTAACTCTTTCTGTTTGCAGTGCCACGTAGTCTTTTCGGCACTCTGTTTAGACCAACCGGTGAGCCCAGTCTGAGCATACTTGAAACGGATCTTCGGTTACAGAAGCAAATTAATAATTGTACACGTGAGTCCACGTGACACGCCACAGACCTAATCCTACCATTTTTTTTATCCCAATGTATAGAACTAAAGCAACTTTTTTTACAAACGAAATCCCTAAAATATATTCTCCGAAGACTCTTAGCAATTGCAAGAAAGGAGTGATGTTTGTTTAGAATAGGAATAAATGAAATAATGGATCGAACGATCAGTGTCTTCATGATGTACACATATATACACGGGCTAGCCGTCCGTTCCCCTTTAATAACGTTTACAATGTGTGGATTAGTGTTAGGGGGAGATTAGTAACCGCTAATCTTCTAATATCTTCACGTTCTTCCTTTGGGATGAGATCACTGCCACTATTAGTTCTTAACACTCCCCTTTGGTAGAATCCATCTATATCTAATTTACATTGTCTAGAAAAATAGATACTATTCTATATCTATCCTATTATGTTTATTATTATTTTACAAAAACCCTATGGAAAAATAGACGATATGACATATCTCGTAAGTCGATATTATCCCATTAAAAATTTTAAATGGTAAAACCTCTGTGAGGAAAAAATCTATATAAAAAAAGGGTATAATATAATGTTAACTAAGTTATATTTTGGAGAGTGATACTCCCTCTGAATTTTGCAAATCTCTAAGTCGTCTCATACCTATTCGTTTAACATATTTTGAAAATGTGGAATAAGGTAATGATTTTGTGAATAAGTTAGCAAGATTATCACAAGACTTTGTTTGCAGAACGTTTATCACCCCACTCTTTTGTAACTCATGAGGATAAAACAATTTTGGAGCAATATGCTTCATAATATTGTTCTTAATATAATCAATCTCCATCTAAACAACACAGGCAGCATTACGTCACACCTAAAAATTGACCCTGAGAATTTTTCTCTAAATTCCTCTCTAATTCAAAATTTGAAATTGAAAAACTTGTTGCTTTTGTGTGCACTTATGAGCTCAACAAATTCTATCTCACTCTCCCCAAGTGTCTCTCTAAAATCTCGGCAAAATCTCCCACCTAAAATCCCTCTCAAATCTTCCCTCCAAATATTCAAAATCTATTCCAAATCCGAAATAGAAAAAGAAAAAACTCCTTCCCTCTCCTTGGGCCGCAGCCCATCTTCCCATCTCCCTTTTTCCCTTGGGCCGCCGTCGCTCCCTCACCCTTCCAACCCACCAGGCGCATCTCCACCTCTCTCTCTTGCTAGTGGGCCCCGCTCATTAGGCCCCCTCTCCCCCACTGACAGGTGGGTCCTGCCGTCGTCGTCTTCTTCCCTGCGCCCCCGCGTCGGCTTTCGCCCAACAGCACAGCGCTGTCGTGCTACTGCGCCTACACCTAGCCCCGTCGCGACCCTCTTTCCCTCCCCCCTCCCTCTCTCCGTTCCCTTGTCTGCTTCCATGCATCTACCAGCGCATTGTTGCCCCGCCTCCGGCTATAAAGAGCCCTAGCGCCCTCCTCGGCCTCGCAACACCCCCTTCCCTACACCAAAACGCTGCGTGGGGTGACCTACACGGTGAATTCCGCCATCCGCTTCCTACCCCCTCCAAATTTTGTAGCTCTTCGCTCATGTACAGGACGCGCGTGCCCTCGCCGTTCTCCACCCTCAAGCCACTCCAGTTCAATTAAACTGGCGGTGAGCACCTTCACACCATACTCTATCCTCGCCCCAAAATCTATTTCCCACACTCGAACGGAGCTCTCCATGAAGGTCCGAGCCACCTCCAATGGCCACTTGTGGGCACCCCCTGTTCCGCTCACCCCCTCCTTCCTAGAACCCGCAGAACGGAACCCTCGCTCTCCTCTTTGCGCTGGTACCCTCGGTTTCGCGAACGGAGGCTTGGAACGTTCGTTCCGGCAAAGCTTCGGCGAGCCACCGTTCTCCGGAAAGGTGCAGCATCAGGCACCTCCCGTGGGCGCCTCTCCTCTCCCCTAGACGTGTGGGCCGGCCCAGTAGGCCCCCTTGCGAGCTGGGCCAAGAGGCCAGAGGTGGGAAAAGAAAAGAATGAAAAGAAGAAGGCTGCGTGGTCCGAAATCCCAACGTAGGCCAAGAGGTTCGCTGGAAAAAGTTCATTCCAACCCCTCGGACTTTTCCTAGTGAATAAATCTACCCCCTTTCTCACCAAATATTCCATATCTCGATCGTTTGAACTCTGATTTGGGCGGTTCTTGCGCCTACAGTCTCCATAAATCAAGTTATACGCATTCGTGCACTTTCCACAATCTTTCACCATCTTCACATCAGTTCATTTAATGGGTCTACACTCAACCCGTTAAATAAACCATGCGTGCATCTGATTCGATCATGCAAACCTATCCTTCTCCCGATCACAGCAAGTGGGTGACCGTCAAGCCCATTGTTGGGATCGGCGAGAGGAGTTAACCTATCTTTCTCCTAGTCGCAATAAGTGCGCGACCGTTAGGCCCCATTATTGCAATGGGCAGAAAGAACTAACCCTCCTTGATCACGACACTAGGTGACTTTTCGGGCCCTGTTGTCGCAATAAGCAAGTTGAGCCGGGAACTTTCCTCAGTCACGCTAGTTGGCAGCCGTCAGGCACCACAGTGGCGATATGGGGAATGGTCTAAGCTCTTAACCAAGGACCGGTCGCTCATCCTGTTCTTTCCTCTTTTCTGCTAACACCATGTTAACTATCTCATTCTTCCTCCGTGTTGTCCATAGAAACTGCCATGCGCCTCCCTCATTTCTGACGCCCTCGCTCCCACTACGGCCATCCGTATCGCCTGCCATGGAGCACTTGGCTTAGTCATTTCAAAGCCTGGCGATGTCGACTCACACCTCGGCGCCTCGTGGCACAGCGCCTAGCCATAGAGCAACTTAGCACGCTGGAGCCAGAGTTGCCGATACGATTCACTAAGCGACTCACTGATTATCCTCTCAAACAAATCAAACCTCTGTTAAGCTCATGATGTGCCATGTTTGCTATTTTCGTTGTTCTGCATGTAGGTTTTGCCAGACGTTTTGGTTCGTTAATAACTCACAAGGTTCTACTCCAAGCTCGGTGCCAATGTCAGGGAGCTGACTCTGCTACCTGGAGTCATTGAAGGGCAAGTCCACTGGAATCCCCACTTGATGCATGATTTACCCAGTCTTTCGATACACAACCCATTGCCCCGTTAAATGATAAAGCCTGCATGTTTTGCTTGCTAAGAAAACATGGTAGGATAGCCGCCTAAGCCTCTCTAGAAGTAGCGTGCTTAGGAGGATCGCTCATTCAATTATGTATATTAATCTTGTGGTTTCGGTGGTGGTGGCGGTGTGTGTGTGGTTTCGGAAACATGGGAAAAGACCCCGGCAGTCGTCTTCTATTGACTATGCCATGTGCTAAAGGGTGGAATACCTGGGTACCTTTGCCACGGTCACTTTGGGGTCCGGCCTTATGGAGAGGACTGGACGGTGTGTGGGTGAGTTTCTAATCTGAAGGACCAAGTTGAAGTCTCATCTTACCTAACTATTCTAGTACAACCACTCGACGTTGTATGGAGCAGCAGCTGAGCCCTAGCTAGAATGGATAGTCTGGCAGTTGTCACAATGCCGGTGTGGCCAAAGGAGGAGGATATGAGCTTTGGGTCACATGTCTGCTGGCACTGGGCGACAAAGCTATCCGAATCCTCGGTGAGCACTGCTTGATGATGATAGAAAGGCAAAGGCTTAGTGTGGAATCCGGACGCTTATTAAGCGGTAAGCAGTCACTGAGTCCAACTTGTGGGTCATATTACAACCTCTAATCAGAGTATAAACCTATCTGGATAGTCCATTGTCCACTGGTATGGATGGGTTACAGCTTGGTTTCGAAAACTAGCTATTTTATAAAAATGGTGTGAGTTTGGCTAGGTGAAAATTTTGTGTTTTGGACACTGTGAGGCGTGGTCCCATACCCATAGTGGTGGAGAAAAACTTGTGGCATGCAGCCACGGTGGACCGGCAAGTCCAGTGGCACCCCTTTTGGAAAAGTGCTTTCTTGAATTAAAACTATGAATTAATGAGCCTCGCATATGAAAATGTTTTCTAGCAAATTTACCCAGAACTTCAGATATATCTTGCATCTAGTAATAGTGTTACCCTAATTCCTAATGGACGAAGGTGGGCTTGCGGAGTACGTTTCGTACTGGCCCTTCTTTGTTGTTGTTTTTCATTGAAGAAGAAGTCATCGTAATGATAGACGAGTGAGGGTTACGGCCTATCCCAACGGTGTGACGTGGAAAAGCTTGGGCCTCCATTTTATCTTACGTTGATGTGTTTTTTGGGCTATGCCTCATTTGGTCTATCCCGTTTGGGAGGATCTGTACTACTCTGATGTAAGATTATGGTTATCATGCCTTGGGAATGATAATAAAGCATATTTTAGTCCCCTTGTTGAAGGTGGGCGCTTCACATTATCTTCATAGATAATGGTTGGTGAATTAATTGGACCAATATCACGTGACTGAGTTACGTGGTGTATCATTCTGCGAAGCCATACACATTCCTTCGAGGCTTCATATAATGCAATAATTTCAGAATGATTAGTGGAGGTAGCTACCAAAGTTTATTTGGATGATTTCCAAGAGATAGCAGTTCCATCTTGTAAAAATACAAAACTGGTCTATGATCTGGTATTATGGGGATCAGATAAATAGCCAGCATCAGTGTATCCAACTAAAGTAGGGTCTTGGTTTCTACCATAGAAAGGACCAAGGTCGCTTGTGCCATTAAGATATCTAAAAATATTTTTAATTCCAGCCCAATGGCGTTTGGTAGGAGCTAAACTGTATCTTGCAAGTAAATTCACTGCAAACGAAATGTCCGGCCCAGTATTATTTGTGAAATACATAAGTGCTCCAATAGCACTAATATATGGAAAATCATAACCTAAAATTTTTTTCTCTTTCAACCTTTGGTCGAAAGGGGTCTTTCTTCGTATTGAGAGATCTCACAACCATAGGAGTTTTTGCTGGATATGCTTTATCCATATTGAAGTTCTCCAATATTTTCTAGATATATGCCGATGGATATACAAAAATTCTTGAAGGTAAATGCTCCAGTTGAATAACTAAGCAAGATTTGGTTTGACCCAAATCCTTCATTTCAAATTCCGTCTTTAAATGATGGCGTCTTCATTTATATCTTTTTCATTTTCAATTATACTAAGATCATCAATATATACCGAAATGATACAAAATCCTATAGAAGATTTCTTAATGAATACACACGGACAATCGTCATTTTTAGTGTATCCTTTGAGAGAAAGGTATTCACTTAATCGATTGTGCCATATCGGCCCTGATTACTTTAAGCCATATAATGACTTCTTTAATTTTACATAATACATGTTGCGATTTGCCGAATGATTCGGTATATTTATTCTATCTAGAACTTTCGTGTAAATTTCTGAATCTAATGATCCACATAAATATGCGGTTACTACATCCATCAACTGCAAAGATACACGATTTTGTACTGCTAGTGATATTAAGTATCGAAAAATTATGCCACTCATTACTGGTGAATATGTTTCATTATAATCAATACCGAGCTTTTGCGTAAAGCCTTGTCCTACTAGCCTTGCTTTATATCTCACCACTTCATTATTTTCGTTTCTCTTACGAACGAAAACCCACTTGTATCCTACAGAGAGGTGCCTCAAGGTGTCAACATCACTTTTGAGAATACTTCTCTCTTATAAAGCAAGGCAATCTCTTTTTTAATAGCTTCTTTCCACTGATTTCAGTCCGAGCGTTTGCTACACTCTACCATGGATCTAGGATCTGGATCATTAAGGTTGCCAGCAACTTGTTTAAAGAAATAAATGTCAGACAACAGTAGCCTTGCGGTCAAAGATTTCGCCAATCTCAATATAGTTGGTAGAAGTTCATCTACCCTTAAGGACACATTAGGTTTTCCGTATCCTAGGTCCTCGAGTTTTCCGATATCCCTACTCAACCATGCGCTCATTCAAAAAGGGTTGTGGATCAGGTCAACTTTGAGTTTCATCAACTTCTTGTTGATGTGCATTTACTGTCTTTCTTCTCTTTGAAGGAAGTGGGTCCTTACTAGGAGCCTTACTTCTTCCCCTTTTATTAGTGGGGTTTTGTGTGATTTTCTTTTATACTTCCACTCTTTCGGGCATGTTTCTAGGAGGAATGAAGGAATTTATTACACCTTTGTAATTATTGAATGCATCAGGCATGTTATTTGTAATATTTTGCAAAGCTATAATTTTTTGAATTTGAAGTTTAGTTTCTTTAGTATGGGAATCTGAGGAGAAGATACTCTTCGCATCCTAATCAATTTCTCATCATTCTTTTTTTGGTAGTTGAAATTTCCTCCTAATTCCGGGAAATGTTACTCATTAAAAATACAATCAGCGAACCAGGCCTTAAATAGATCACCCGTTAGAGGTTCTAAATACTTTGTTATTGACGAAGATTGGTAACCCACATAAATCCCTAACTTTCTATGGGGGCCTATAGCGGTACGCTGTGGTGGTGATATCATTATGTAAATCGCACACCCAAATTTACACAAGTGGGAAATCTTAGGAGGGTCCCCTCGTACTAACTCCAAGGGAGAGGAGTCATGATATGCAGTTGGTTGTAGCTGTATTACGTCGGCAGCGTGTAAAACTGCATGACCCCAACATGATGTAGGCAAAGAGCACTTGATTAGTAATGGACGTGCAACGAGCTTTATCCTTTTTATTAAAGATTCTGCTAAACCATTCTAGATGTGAACATAGGGAATTGAGTGCTATAGTTGGATTCCTAAAGCCATACAATAATCACTGAAAGCTTGAGAGAAAAATTCAGTAGCATTGTCCATTCGAATTGACTGAATTCTATGTTCAGGGTAGTGTGCCTTTAATATAATAATTTGAGACATTATTTTAGCAAAAGAATGATTTTGTGTTGATAATAAACACACATGTGATCATCTTGTAGATGCATCAATTAAAACCACGAAGTATCTAAATGGACCAGAAGATGGTTCAATTGGACCACAAGTGTCTCCTTGAATTCTTTCAAAAAATCTAAGCGATTCTACCCGAATTTTAAGAGGTGAATGTCTTAAAATTAATTTCCCTGTAGCACATGCGGTGCATACATAATCTGATGATTTGAGAAGTTTTGCATCAGTCAAATCATGACCCATAGAATTGGTGATAATTTTTCTCATCATCCCCAAGGTGCCCAAGTCAGTCATGCCAAGTTTAGAATGCATCGACGTTTTGAAAAATTACCTTGTATGCAATATGTTCAATGGACTTAATGTAGGTATAATATAATCCAGATTCTAGAGTTCAAATTTTTTTCGCATATTTGTTTGCCATATTCAATATGTTTGGTTAAAAAGAAGATATTCTTCTTTATTTTCTTCATATGTTTCCACATGAATACCATTCTAACAAATATCTCTATAACTTAATAAGGTATGGGTTGAATGATGATACAATAAAGCATTCTCAATTACAATTTGAGTATCCATTGGAAGAGTGACAATGGCTCCACCAGAACCAACTATCAATGCATCTCTACCGGCAATTGTTAAAACATTTTCTTCTATTTTCTTTAAAGTTTGGAAATATTTAATCTCAATTAGTATAGATTTGTGGTACAACAATCCACAAGGCATAATTCCTCCTCCAATGAACCGTCGTCATTCGACATCTATATTTGTAACAAGAATTAGACAGTTAATTCTTTATTCATTTTGTATATATTTTTGCATACATATGGTATCTAATATCCAAGATATAATAAAATTATTACACACATGAGTTTTATACTAACATTAGTACAACTCTTATTCTTATAAACTCTACATTGTTTGAATTTTAACTATAATCTTATTACAACACTATAATAATCAGGTTTCAAATTTCAGATTTAGGTATCTAAACTAAATCTCCACATATGTCGCTCGAATTGAATTCAATCATCATGTTGTCCATCTGCTAAGTAAGAGCATTGTTGTTGGGTGATTCATGGGGAGTCTGGGACGAACAACCAGCCCCCTTATTTTCCTCAGTAGCTTGATTGAAGTGAGCTTCATATTTTGATCCTTTGTTTGCACCACGGATGGACTTTAAATAAAGGTCTACCAAATGTTTGGGAGTATGACAAGTGGCTGCAAAATGTGTGTTACAACTACACTTATGGTAAATTCTAGGTTTGTCATTTGTGAATTGTGTATTCCCATGTGATCTCTTGTTTTCTTTATGTCTATGGTTCTTTTTGAAATTTCTGCCACGACAACCAGGAGGAATATTTGGAATTCTGGGTGGAGATCCACTGATTTCCTTTTATTATTTGTAGCTTTATTCTGTGTATAATTAACTTCAGGAAGAGGTGCTGAACCAATAGGGCGCAAGTGATGATTTGTCAATTGAAATTCATCATGCCTCTCTGCCTAAGTTAAAGAGTGAATAATCGGGGAATAGACCTAGTGGTTCTCTTTACGGTATTGGTTACATAATACCCTATCCACTGGATGCATAGTAGGCAATGTTTTTCTTATCTTTTCTGCATCTGTTGGTTCTTGATTGTAAAATTTCAATCTTGTGCATATGTTGTGAACTCTATGATTGTAATCAGCTACAGATTTAAAATCTTGTACGTGTAGGTGATTCCATTCATGTTCTTCTTCAGGATATATTAATTTATTTTGCTATTCATAACATTCTTTCAATGCAAGCCATAGAGTGTGAGGATTTTCTTCCGAAAGATATTCTTTCTTTAGATCTTTATGGATAGAAATCTTTAATAAGAGTAATGCTGTATATTTCATAGGGTCAGTTATATCTGGACCATTTTGAACAGGTGCATTAATGGTAGGTAAAATCTTCCAAGATGCAAACGCAATTTTCATATCTGAGGATGTAATCATCTAGGCCCCTAGGTGAGTTTCGGTGATTGAATGACAAGCTTAATTGTTGTCTAATGAGCTCATGAGTGCAGGTTTAATGTAATTCTTATGTATGGTTGCTCATTGGATATAAAATGTGGCCCCTAACTTCGATGCTATATCTCATGGAGACGGACATGGTTTTCATCTGTATCTCGAAGGCTAAGGACTCTTGTAGAGTCAAGGATCAAAGGTGTTGAGAGATCCTTGCTTAGATAGGTATTTCTAGCTTTCTAGTGTCTGTACTATTAAGGGGGTCAAAGGTTGAGCATGATCGAGAGATACACTAAGTTTGGATGCACACATAGGCCAAAATGCCTCTGTTCTAAGCAAAGGTGTGAATTATAATGGCTCAAGGTCCAGCAATTCAAATCGGAAAAAACAACTGGACCGGATGGTACGGTTTAAAGATCTTCAATGGAGCGTACCTTCTTCAAATTATTTGGTTCAATGCAAGTGCCATGCAAATCCTATGACAGGAAGGTCCGATCAAGTGTAACCGTACCATTCCACGTACCAAGTAACTCTATTACATGCATTTGAAGAAGAAATTGGAAATACAAGGACCGTATGGTACGCTCTAGAAGACCGTCAGCATACGGTACCAAGAAATCCAAAGGTATGCACTTGGGCAATAAATTAGGATTCACATGGACCGTATGGTACGGTCTAGAAAACCATACTTGAAGCATACCAAGTAATCTGATGGTATGTATTTGAAGTTGGAAAAATGGAATACATGGACCAGATGGTACGGTCCTGTAAGCTGTACTAATAACCCGACTAAAGTATAGTGACGTCTAAAGTGAGTGATCGTTGGAAAAGTGCATGGACCATATGGTCTGGTCTTGAAAAAAGGCATAGACCGTACCATCCAGTTTCCACTGCGTTAGCCACCCTCTTTTTCAACGGCTCTATCAGTTTGGAGGATATATATATATATGGGTCACTTCGAGTAATTTGCTGCTCTTTGACACTCTAGCTACTTCAGAACTCATAGAGCCACACTTGAGGTTCACCCTTTGCAATTCATACACTTGTCTCCACCTTGAGTGCAAGAAAGAGAGGCCTAGAGGCTTGTGTGCATCCACTTAGTGAGGATCAAGATCAAGCAAGGCTAGAGACTTCTTACTCTTGGTGATTGGTAGCGTCTAGGCAGACTTGGTGACCGGGATGCGCTCTCAGAGCTTGCCAAGGAGGTTGTGGAAGCCCGAGGAGAAAGGATGTACAAGGCTTGAGCTCCACCTTACGGGGATGGCTAACGGAGACTCTTAGTGAGCGTCCACAAGCATGGGAGGCAGCAAAACTCTTGGTGTGTGCCGTAACGTGGACTAGGGAAGGGTGCCAAACCTCTGATACCACAGGAAAAAATCCGGTTGTCTCTTTCCCTCTTCTCTCTACTTGATGCTCTTGTCGCCCTTGCTGTTTTCATATGATGCATCTCGTATTCACTATGATTAGCTTTCCTCTTGGCTAATATGTCCCTTGCTATTTTTGTCATTAGTGTTGCTAGTTTAGTCTTCCATTCTTGTTCTCTTTCCACTAGCATGTGTAGGGCTGTTTTCTACTTATTGAGTAGGCTAGTCTTCGTGTAGATGGTGAAGTGGGCGAGGTAGCTTTGTTAGGCTAAGGATTTTCGTTTAAAATTTTTAATTAGCCCAATCCAGCCCCTCTTAGACATCCGATCCCTATAGAGGACCAAGTAGGATAATTGCTCCCATCAAGGGCAAGTTCCTCAAATTCTTTGATTCCTTGCATTTTGTAACGCCCTAAAATTTAGCACCCGGAATTTTCTTCTAATCTCTCCCTAATTCAAAATCAAATTTTCAAAAACTTTGGTTGTTTGCTTATTTGTTTTGAGTGTGTTAATATGAGCTCAACAAAATACCAAATATCGCAAATACTCTCCACCAAAAGTCTTTACAAAAATTCCTTTCCAAATTCAATTCCAAAAAAAATCCCCGCGCCATTTGGATCCTCCATCTCCGCGCCACTTGGACCCTCCATCTCCGTACCATTTGGATCCTCCATCTCCGCGACACGTCATGACAAGCCCTCCTCCACTGGCTATAAATAGCCCCCCACCCCCAAGCCTCTATCCACACCAAGCTCACCACCGCCGCAATATCAGCCCCCGGTTCAACCCGGGCATTGTGCGCCGCGAACACCATCCCCTTCTCCTCCCTTACTGTGTTCATGCAAGGGAGCAGATTGCCTCTGCGTTATTCGTCGAGAGGCCACCATGGCTCGATTACTTCGGTAGCGAGCACCTCCCTACCTCCCTGAACCTTCGCCTAGCCTCGCTCCCCCATCTTCGCTCCTCCATCTCCATGCCCACAGGGAGCTATCCACGAGCTCCCCACCCGCTGCCATGGCCGCCTGTGCCCCTCTTTCCACACCTCCCATCACAGCAAGAACCACCAAATATGAATCTCCACCACCTCTTCTCACTTACCGTGCCATTAGATTGAAGTACGGTGGCCAGATTAGGCCGCGACCAAGCTCCGTCGAGCTCGCCTGCTTTGGCGCGGTGGCGCAAGACGAGAAGCCGAGTAGCACCCTGCCTTGTGCTTCCACCTCCCTCTCCTATGCCTATGACAGGTGGGCCCACCCTTTATATGCCCCATGCTAGCAAGTAGCAACCCCTTCTAGCAACGTGAGGTTGCAAACACTTCCGATCGTGTACCATTATTTTCTCCTATCAATTTATTTCCGAATTAACCTCTCGACCATACAAATTCTGATTCTGCTAATTCTTCTTTCTAAATTTATCTAAAATCTCTATCTACCACCCGAATTAATGTCATAATTTTAGAAGCCTCCAAAGCCGCCTACAGGCCGGTGCCACATTTGATACCGTAGGCGTGGACTGTTGACACCAGTCCAAAACTCTGCTCGCAAGCAGTCTAGAAATATTTTCTGTTCAGCCAGAATCCAAAAATACGATTTTATTCTTCAGTTTCCAAATACTCGGATTTTGGAATATTCTAGAAATATTCCTTTCTCTTTTTTCCTTTTCTTTTCCCGAATATACAAAATTCATATCTTTTTCGTTCCAATTCCTATTTGGGTAATTCTTTTGCCTAAATTTATCTAAAATCAAGCTCTACCTACTTATACACTACACATAATCTTTTGTCCTGGCCGAAAGCCGCCGTCCTATGCACAGTCAGTGCTTCACACAGGTCGCACAAACATTGTGAGCCTGGTGATCGATGCCGTTAATCTCCTATTCCACATAAATCCTAGAGGTTCCTGTCTTAACCTGTCCGGGTCCAGAATTCAGATGATGGCAATACCAAAAATCATCTGAACATCATTGTTCTCTCCACCACTCCAAAAAAAATTTTCTCCAAAACACCAACATGCGACCGCCACTCCTTCGGCGTTGTTGACCCCGCATCTCGCGTCCACCACCCCTACCTTGGTGTCTCCATAACTATCGTTACCAAGTCCGCCAACACGTCCGAAAACTCGCTACACCCCCACCACTTGTAGTAATACCACCAATAAGAACCCAGCAGACTCTCATCTCCGCAATCCAAGCTGTACACCACCAAATCCATTGAGTTCATATTATGCCTCAATTTGTGTATTCCTCGTTTGTGCACTGGGTCTTACCGGAGAGTCCGTTCGGCCTACCCCTCACGGCATACTACGCGATGGTCTGCGCCCAATACGTCCAGTAACTGTTATATCAACCGCCTCAACAAAGTGAAAAGGCAAGCCCACTGTAATCCCCACTTGAAGTATAAATTCCCTATGTTTTGCAAACACAACCCTTGGCCTCATAATCAGTTAAAAACTTGCATATTTTGCTTGCTAAGGTAACCCAGCACAATATATAGCCACCTAGCCCTAATTTAGATATAGCGCGCATAGGTGGGATCGCTCATTTAATTATTTATCATAATCTTGACGCTATGTTGGATTATGGATGTGGAATACAAAGGGGATGGAAAAGTGGTTGTGTGTGGTTTTGAAATGAAATGGAGAAGAATCCCGGCAACCGACTTTGTCGGAATACGGCTACGCGCCGAAACAGCCGCCATAAGGGCAGGATATGAACCGGTAACTTAGCGACTCGCGGTTACCCCATGTCTCGGGATTTGTGAAGAATACTGGGTAGGTGGATTGCTTGCGCTGTCAAGTATTCAAAAATGGGAATGGTTTTACCTGAGTTCTCCGTAAATACCGTTATGATTTTCATCTTGCCTAACTCTTTTAGTACAACCACTCGCTCTGAGGCATTGGCTAGGCCTGAGCCGGAGTGGATAGCCCTGTACCTTATGTGCTGGCGCACAAGGGACTAGGGAACGCAAGGTACTGGAGTGACTCGGATGCCCGAACCCCCAAAGTTCTGCTAGATGATGAAACAAAAGCAATGGCTTGGTTTGGAATTCGGACAGTTATGACAGTAACGAGCCATTGAGTCCAACTTGTGAGAATTAATACAAACTCTGATCAGAGTAAAACCTATTCAAATAGTCCGTATCCACTGGTACGTATGAGTTACGGCTTAGTTCTTCGGTTAGCGGTTTTCATAAAATAAAAATGGAATTGTTTTTGTAATTGGATAAAATGGTTTTTGGTTCAGCATTGGATGCTGGGTGTATGGAGAATGTTTTGGCTGGAAAGTCAGGAGCCACTATGGACTGGCAAGTCCAGTGGTAATCCCTTTATGTGAAAAACTCAGTTTTTATAAGGATTAAAACATGACGACTACAACAAACCCTGCATACAAGTATTTTTCTGCAAAACTATCGTACGCTACAGATATATCCTTACATATAGTGTTAGCCTTCCCCAAATTCTTTTAGAGGAAGGTGGGCTGCTGAGTACGTATGTACTCACCCTTGCTTTGTTGTTGTTTTTTCAGTGCTATGGACATATATTGGTCTGAGAATGAGTAGGGGTTACGACCTGCTTCCCAACTGATGCGTGAGGAAGATGGGCCTACGTTTTATATTCCGCTGTTTAGATTTTCAGTGCTGCGCCCCTAGTTGTCCGACCCGTTTAGGTCGGATCTATATCACTCTAATGTAAGAATGTGATTACCAAACCCTGAAATTGTAATAAATCACATTTTAGTCCCATTATGGAAATTAGAGCGCTTCACATTTTTCCTACCATGCATAACCATCGATTTATTAATTTATCTATATAGTAAATCTAAAACCTTAATTGTGGTGTTGTAATATCAAAATTATTATATCTCAAAAATTTCAAATACTTGTGTTGCATCCTCCAAAATTATGGATTTATCACATATTAGTGCAATCACACAACTAAGGTAATCTCCATGAGGGAGTAGACCGAGTATTCAAACATTATTTTATGAGAATAACAAGTACAGGTACTCACTATGTTGAGACATAATTTAGAATTCTTAGTGATAGGCAATTTAAATTGCTACTCAAAAGGCATGGTCCCGAGCAAAAATATTTAGAAATTTGAATAAAATGCAGCCAATACCCTAGTCTCTATCACCCTATGTCAATTCTCAAAAATAAGTAAGAGATATATATAAATTGATGACACATCTGTTATTTATAGCAATTTTTGTAAATTATGTGAATGTATACTTCTTTATACCCTAAAGAAAACTTAGATATATTTAAAGTATGAGAGTATTGGTGAAACTCTTATATATTTTATTGTGAGAGTTTAAATATCGTTAAGTGTAGTGTCATTTTATGTGAAAACATACGTGCATAAAATAAAATAAAAAAAGGATATACACTAACACATATTTACATTGACATATTTCACTGTTACATATTACAACAGGGTGTAATTTAAACAAATACAATCTAACACTATAGTTAAAAATGTAAAAAAAATTGTTGGAATATGTGAAAACAACACATATATACAAATTATAAAACAGGTATGGGCCTGATTTGGACCATATCCATATTAACAGGGGGAATGGACTCTTTCGACCGAGAAAAACACCGGACGGCCTGTTTCCTTCTGGCCCATCAAGGGGTGCAATGGTAGGGCAGAGTGGGCCATGAGCCGGCCTAGAAGGCCCGGCCCAAAGCCGGCTGCCGTCTCCACCTATAAAAGCCGGTGAAACGGCGGCTAGGGTTTCATAACCCTAGCGCCCGCCCATTCACAGCGGCTCTCCACCGAATCGCCACCGCCGCTCCAATAGGCTGCCACTGCCGTCGCTCACTAGATCTGCCACTCCGCCCGCTAGGGGAAGCCGTCGGACGCATGGAACTGGCCGTCGCAGCCACTGGAGACCTCTCTTCCCCCTCTTCCTATCTAGGAAATGGAACCCGCCTCCTCCTTGTTGGAGAAGAAGGAGCCACCGATCCTACCACCGATGGAGGGGCCACTGGTGCTTGGAGGTTCGTGCTTGATAGGATGCAGCCCTAGGCGGTGCGTAGCCGCCTCTCTAGCACGGGAGAGGGCATCGAGAGGGTGGAAGGCAGCAGGGCGGTGACCTCGGCATCTGTGTAGAAGGGGGCAACCGGTCTGAGCCGCCATGGTTGGACGGCGGCCGAAGCCGGGTGGCGCCGGCATCGGTGGCCTCCATGGGGGCCGTTCTTCTCCAACTGGTAGGTTGGTGGAGGACGAGCGTATGGTGGAGATGATGGTGTCTTCAAGAACGCCGACGTCGCGAAGCGTACATGGCCCGTACCTATGGACCAGGTAGTAGCTTTGTGGGTACAGGTTGGGGATAGCGCTACAGCCTATGGTACCGAAGATGGAGGGGACGCTGTCACTGGCTCACTGGTGCCGGTTGTCTACGGCAATGTGGTGGTCCGCGGCGAGGCTGTCCCTGACGAGGCGCTCCACGGGGAGTAGGAAGCTGTGATGCCCTAGGCATCTCCCGAGCATTATCATGTGCATACTTTGTTTAATTACTTCTTATAAGCATCATCTCATCTCCTGCTAATGTGCATTTGAGTCATATGAACAAACATGGTGGAAATAGCTAAGTGATATACTCAGTTTTGCAAAAATGACGCTACAAATGAGAGCATAACTTAAATCCTAGGGAGATTTAGGTGAAGCTTGTTATACCAAACTTGTAGGTATTAAGGTGGTAAACAACTTTGTTAATTATATCTTGGATGGAAAATGGGCTTAACTTGGTGAAAAGGGACTTTTGGTGTTACCCAACAAACACACTCCAAATCTGACTTATTTAAAATTCTTCATTTTTCTATATCCTAGAGTCCTTTTCATGCAAAGGTCCAATTGGGAAAGTTTTAGGCCATGAAGTCTTGAACAACTTTGTCAAAAAGACTTTTGGGAGAAAATGGCTAGAAATGGGATATTTGAATTATCTAAGGAAAACAGTTCTCAGTCCAAACTGAGGGCTGATAGTTAAATTCAAATTTAAATCAAATTTAGAGCCATAATTTGAACTTGGTGCTTTTTACAAAGTTGTAGATCTCAAAGGGTAAAACATTTCATTCAATTGGGTCCCTTTCAAATTCGGCTCGTAAATTGGTCAAATTTGCGAAATTCAAAAACCTGGTTAGTGGTCAAATCCTTTTTCTCATTTTTCGGGATTTTCTTTTTCTCACGAGCCTATGACAGGTGGGTCCCACCTGTCAGGGCTGCGGGTTCCCGCCCGACACCCGAAGCTGTGGGCCCCACCGACTCCCTCGCTCCATACACCTGGTCCATGCGCCCTGTTCTTCATCTCCGGCCTTGGCCCCACCTGTCAGCCCCACCGGTCCATGGACCCAGCTCACCCGCGCGCCACTCTCCTCCCTCCCCGCACGGGCACGCCCACGCGGCGCCGGCCTCTGAGCGTCGTGGCCACGCGCCGCTGCCGCACGCCGACAGCGCGCACGGCGCACCTTCAAGGCGAGGGCGAGGCCGGCCTCTTTTCCCCGAACCTCATTCACGCTCGCGGCCTCTCCGTTTTTCCCGTTCGACCTCGAGCCGTCCGCCATTGACAGAGCTCGCGCGAGCTCGCCCCCAGCCACTTCTGCCCTCTCCCGAGCTCAACCATCACCGCGCCGAGCTTCACCGCCCTCGACTCCACCTTTCCGCCTAGACCTCGTAGCCCGAGACCCCTCCACCCCGGTGTATTGCACCGCCGAACCCCGCCGGCCAGAAGCGCTCGTCGCCGTCCCTCCCCGCGGTCTCCCCCGCCGTTTGAGGTAGTGGGTAAGCTTCCCCGTCCTCTTCTCTCTCTCCCCGGCACTTCGCGGTGAGCCCCCGTGCCCCGCAGGGCCGGATTGGCCGTGCGCCACCGTCGCCGTTCCTCCCGTCGCGAGGAAGAAGACGACGGGAGGAAGAAGACGGCGGATTTGCAGATCCGACCCCGCGGTATCGGGATTTTTCATTTTAGTCCACCGCGCTGTATGCTGAGTCTTGCAAGTCTTGCGTACTAGCCCCTGGGGTTTCGAAACAATCACAATCTAACCCCTGGATCTAATGATTTTCCTTTTAAATTAATTATTTCGGCAGAAACATTTGAAAAATCCTAGAAAATTCCATAAAAATCAGAAAAATACCAAATCAGTTGCATTGAAATCCTTTTGAATAGATCTGTCTAGTGAATATGATGGTTGAGTAGGAAAGTACCAAATTGCCCCTGATTTTATGCAAGCATGAAAAACCCTAATAAATAAGAAATAAGGACTAAATGATCTCCAAAAATTGTCAAAATTGAACAGCAGTGTTGTTAGGGTATGTAGGCTCACTATGATTTTTGGTAGCTCAAATGTTCACTGTTTAATTACCATTTTGCCCCTACATGTGATTTTAGCATAGAAATAAATGAGGAATGATATTTATATAGAAATTAGGCTCTAAATAGTTTTATATATTTTATTTGTGCTCCCTGAAGTATAAAGAGCTCACTGTTGAAATGGGATACTATGCATGTCAAAAATAGTTAGTGTTTTGAAATTGATAAGTTCATGCATGTTTAAATTAATAAATAGAAAATATAGGTTAAATGGAAGTCAAAACTTCTGAATTTAGGGCAGCTACATTGCTAGTATGACCTAGGCTTAGTATAAGAATCTGATAGCTTAATTGCTTGCTGTATATTTACTATATTACCCTTGCCTAGTAATTAAGCATATAGTTAACAATGAAAAAGAGTTCTAGATAATAGTAAGCACCGGTCTTTTCGCATAACTCGATGCTATTCAGTCACACACCCCCACGTAGTCGTATGTGACAAGCTAAGTTATCATAGGTGATGGCTTGTACGATTTCTTAACGTTAAACAAGTTTCATCACGAAAAATGCATAATGATATCCCATAAACCATGATTCCTTGCATTGCACTCGCATCCTGAAGCAATCATTGCACTAATACATGCTCCAATTGCATCATGTCATGCATATAGATTCCGCGAACGAAGAACCACCGCCGAACCAACCCGTCGCGGAGGAGCCCGAAGAGGAGCTGCACCAAGAGCCAGAGGACCAACAGCAAGGGCCCGACTCCGCTCAGGAGGCAGCTACTGATCCTAACGAGGAAGGTAGGCAGGACCATACTCAACCCAGCAAACAAATTATACTTGATGATTACGCATATGCATTAGCAGTTGCTTGGAACCAATTGTATTAGACTCCCTGGCCGCCCTGGCTCTAGCACTTATACATAGAGTTCGCAGGACGAGTATGCCTAGAAATTGCTAGGTACGAGTAGACACGAGTGTGTGGGCTCGTCACGTAGGTGTTTTCAAAGTTACAAAAGCTTACAGTTATATCATTTATTATTGTTACTCATGAATTAAATGGAGACCGGGCGGAGATTTATTTCAGTATATGCTTTTCATAAGGTTGCACTTTGGACTCCGCCCGAGTCGTTTAAGGCCCGTCCGCTGTTCGTCTGCTGATCGGCATAACATTGCTAGAGTGCTTATCCGAGAAATGGGACCGGTAAAGTCTTTCCTGGGCTCGTCCGAAGCACAGAGACACGTTCCTACCCGCTGGTTGAGAGGAAGGTGGCCCAGGGGAGCTTGGTACTCATGACGGGGAGACCGAGATGTCGGCAGGCTCGTCATGGGGGCACAACCCGGGGGCTAGGCGGGAGTGAATCGAACTTGGGACGAGGCAGGTTAAGATTGGGGCTATATGTGGGAACGCGATGGCTAGTAAGCATATACCCCTGGCATGATAGTTATTCCTGAGAATTAAAAATCGATTCGAATTGCTGATGCCCACCAGGTGTGGGAATGCCAATATCACTGTCGGGCAACGTAGTAACTACTTAAACTCTCGGTATTTAATACTCATGGTTTTTGGAATACCACATGATTGGCTTGAACTGTTTACCTCACTGCAAGTTACAATTGTGCTGACGGTTATGCAAATGATGAAAACTTGCTGTTTATGTTACATATGTTACTGTTAAAAACTAAAGGCTAAGGATCCACTTGCTAGTAAGCCACTTCGCGTCAGCCGTAAGCCAACTCCATTAAGACCTACTGAGTAATTAGTACTCAGGGTTTGCCCCCATATTTTGAGCGCAGGTATGGAATTCATGGTCTGCACTTGTGTTGGAGGCGGAGCATGCCCTCATTTAGGATGAGATGACATGTGTGGCACGAGGGCAACATCGGTGGGCTCGATGTTGTTACCTCTAATGCAAATCTTTTGGTGATATCGTAATGACCTCTGAAACTTAAAATTCCGCTGCGAGAAACTTTCGAACTTGCTACCTTATAACTTTATGTTGGACTTGTATTTTATATAAAAACTGGTTTGTAACTAAGTCTAACTTTATGCTATTCAACTGCCTGTGATGATGTATCTGTTGTGGCTCCATCGTGGGTCAGATGTGTATGATGTCGGTTCCTCTGGGAAAAGGTAATATCGGGAGTCAAATGACTCTCGACGGACGACTGGGTTTAGTTTGGCCTAATCACATTACAAGCCAGAGGAGGCTAATGTGCTTACTCCGGATTAAATCGGCGGTTCCGCCACAGAAGCCATACGCCGATGAAGCCATCAGCGTTCATCCTCAAGATGGCGCGGTGGATGGCAAAAGCGACGCGGTCATCGTCAAGAACTCATTCGTGACAAGCACGGATGAACTCGCGGATGACAGCACGTCAGAGCTTCTTGACGAGTCGTCGAAGGGTAAGCATCGGCATCTTGTTACCTTGGTTGTTCTTGTCGCCGGCGTTCTTTCGTGAGATGGTTACTGCACTGCCGTTCGCCGTCGATCTCAGTGGTGAAGTCTATGTGCTGATAGCGTGTTTAGAATAGGATTAAGCAAAAGAATGGATTGAATGATCCGTGTGTTTATTTCATACGTGTTCGTTCACCCTTAATCACGTTTACAATGTGTGGATTAGTGTTAGGGGAAAGATTATTAACTGCTAATCTTCTAGTATGTTCATGTTCTTCCTTTGGGATGAGATCACCGCTACTATTAGTTCTTAACAATGTTGCCACTTGCCAGGGTAATCATTATCCTTAATAATCCTACCCGTCTGTATTATTATTGGTGAGGAGGCGCAATCAATACGTAAACAGGCATATCTATACTATAAAGAGCGAGTTAGTCAAAAAATTAATTTTACCCCAATAGATTTATACCCACCTAAACCTATAGGTCTATGTTGTCCCACAAACAGAGTGATTAGGCCCACGAAAACCGGCTAAATTCTGAGTTACTACGAGCAGAACGGGCAGAACGGGAGTTCCTGCCCATGAAAATCGCCGCCCGCATGAAATTTTTCTAAAATTTTTCTCACCAAATTTATCTACCCGCGTTTGATCCTCACCCAGCCCGATTCGCCCAGACAAAGCCTGTTTTTAATCCCACATCGCCAATAGAAGCAAAGATATGTGTACTCATACCACCAAGCGGCCAAGAACAAACAAGAATTGATGGATTTCATACAAATGAAGAGAGGAAGTCGCCGAAAACGAAGGATTCGACGGCAGGGGAGGGCACGGTGGCCAGAGCCATCCCGAGAGCCCGGAGGTGGAGGAGACGACGGAGGCGGTGCGCAACAGACCGCCTGGCAAGGGAGGGCGCCCCGCGGCCACCCAGGCGGCGGGAGGAGGCCGAGGAAGGCGCCCTGCGGCCGCCCAGGCGGTGGGAGGAGGCGGAGGAGGGCGCGGCCTCGGCTAGAGGGGGAGGAGACGACGGAGGCGGAGAGCGCACCGCCTTGGGGGAAGATGGGGCCGGCGGCCGGGAGGAGGCAGAGGAGGGCGCCCTGAGCCGCCCAGGCGGTGGGAGGAGGTGGAGGAGGGCGCGGCCTTGGCCGGAGGGGGAGGAGACAACGGAGGCGGAGGGCGCCCCGCCTTGGGGGAAGATGGGGCCGGCGGCCGGCGGGCAGAGGTGGCAGAGGGCCGGGGCAAGGCGTATTTGGGGGGAGGAGGCCAGGGACGGGCGATGGCGACGGGGAAGACGAGGCATGTGGACGACCGGGGCCTGGGGCGGGGTGGGCGCGGAGCTCGCAGCCGACGCAGCTGGGGGAGAGGGGATTGGGGAGAGGATAATGTGGGTTTTCTTAAATAAAAATATTTCCAATTTTTGAAAATGCTAGGTTTTGAGGAACAATGCAGCACCAGATTTGAGAACCACCTGTCTATTAATTTTTTAGCAAATTGAGATATCGTCTTAATGAATTTGGTTGACAAAGCGGTTCTCCCATCCATCATTACTATTCTAACTACCCCTCACTCTGTCTACGGTGTGAAACAATGCTGTAATAGTGTGAGATCTCCTATTTTGGGCAACCGCCGGAGACAGCCTTAGGGCTCGACGCCGCTACCCTTTGAACCGATGATGGTGGCGATGATGGCCGGCTACGTGACACGCCGTATAGGACGCTGAGCGAGTCGGCATTCGGATCTAGCGGGAGACGAGGGAGCTGCTACTTCGCGAACTTTGGCGCTATGCACATCCAGAAAGCTCCCGCACGAGCGCCTGTGCAGCTAGCTTCACCGCGGACGAGAAGTACTTGCCATACATCTCGAGCCAATAGCCAACATACATTGGCGAGTGGATTGGGCTAGATGCTTGGTTTGCTGGTACGGGCAGGTGATCGTTGAGGCGAGGTGTGTTTCATGGGCCAAATTTATTATTCTTTTTAAGCATTTTTATTAATTTATTCAATTATGCACACTTAAATGATTTTTTAGTTTTCAAAGCACGCTTTCAATGTAAATTTAAAATGTTTCATAGGTTAATTTTTTAAAAATTTTATATATGGTCTGATTATCTTTTTATATATGATTGACACAATGAAGTCTAAAGCAAACTCTGTCTTTATTTAAAAAACAAGGTCACAATCACAAAGTAAAAAATAAAAAAGGGTGCAAACCTCCATTCCAAATTGTAAAATCTAAAGAAATTTTTGTTGAAATTGTTTTTCATGTAGTATTTAACATTCTGACAAAAAAAATGCCCACGTGTAATAACAAACATTCACCTTGTCCCGCACGTGCATTTTTCCTAGTTTAATTAAGGTCTTATTTTTTATTTACAAATGATCAGTGTGCATACACTCAATAATTTGATGATGGGATGAACTTGAGTTATCGCCCACTCGCCGGTACAGATGAGCGTTTTTGCTAGGGTTTTAAATTCTCGTTGAAAGGTATGTTTCGGTCTTTGATCGGGTTCAAATTTTCTTTGCAAATAATATTTATATGATGAATCAGAATTCAGATTCTGATCCTTGAAAGAGAGGGTGTTAATTGAAATAAGTAACGTACCTTTCTACTGGTTCCACCAAAAACGTAACTGCGCGTGGCTGGCGTGCTCAAATCTAGTTTGACGAAAAAAAGAGATAAAAACATATGGTACGTACAATAATTGATGAAATAGACTTGACTTGCAAAACAGGTCTAATAATTCACACTGTCGGATAATTTCCAAGCAAATTAACCAGTGCACAGATTACTTCAAGTGATGTTTGAAGACAGCTGTTTCAAATCATCAATACCATCTTCGAAGTTTCTGTTCCAAGGATGATAGTGTGTGAAAAGTGCGTTTTTGTCCACTGCAAACAGAAGATGGGCCAAATTTGTTTAAATTCCATAGGCCCATTCGTCAAAACTACCGGTAGGCCCATATTAACCTCTATTCGGTGGCAGAGATAGCGCATGTTTGGTAGTTTTGCCAAAGCTTGCCTTGCCTGGCTCCCATCGGCAAGCCTTGCCTTGCCCGTGGCAGAGAGCGTTTCTAGCTGGCCTGCTTTGTCAAGGAAATTCTTGCCCGCACAGATTCTAATGTAACCTTCCTGAGAAACCAAACAAGCAGTCTGGTGGAACAACTTCGTCTGCCAAGGCCACACAGTACTGGGCAAAACAACCAAACCTGCTCATAATTTCCTTGAGCCGAAATCCTAAACGGCGACCGGGTCAAACGCATCCGGCCTGCGCGACGCCGACTAGTTGGGCTTTAATGAGCTCTCGGAAACAACCGCTCCACGCCCTCCAGTGTCCAGCCGTAAGCCCAACTCGCAAACAACCGCGCAGGACTCCATCATCCTCCTACTCTGAACCACTCTCACCTAAATCGCTCTCTCGCCTGTGTTCAAGCTGTGAAAAACGCAATGGAGATAGGAGCGACAAACATCATGCTAGAGTCAGACTCTATTATGGTCAAGCAAGCTGCAACATCAAATGCCTACCGCCTCAGTGCATTTGGTGGTTTAATCTGGGAGCTAAAGGACTTAATGGCAACATCTTTTTCAAATGTGTTTTCGTGTGTCATGATCCAAGAGCTTGTAACAAATTAGCTCATGAATTAGTGTACATGGGATCCTCTTTGGAGTCAGGGATTGCCGAGATCATGGATGAAATCCCCCCTTGTATGATTACTTTGGTAGTCAATGATTTGGCACCGTGTCTTGAGTAATGGAAGTGAATTTCTCATCAGTTCAAAAAAACCGCTCTCTTGCGTTCAAAAAGGAGAGATACAGTGGCAGACGCGGTCCGACGGCAAGCGGCATTTGGCGGCAATTTCTATCCAGCGGAACGACGGCATGCGTGCTCAGGCTGCCCCTCCAAACGGAGCCAGAATGTGATTGTTACCCCCTTTCAATGCTTTTTCCCCTGACTTCCACTGACATTTGTGCATCTCACCGGCATCTCCGATCACTCCCAGTGCGGCCTTCCAATCTAGGATGACGGCGGTCACTTAGGCTTCTCTCCTCATTCGGAGGCTTCCTACCCCTCTCCCCCAGAGCCTCCTCCCTTTCCCCATGTGGGACCCAGTATTCCCTAGAAGGAATGGACGGGGTGTGGGTGTGGGTGTGGGTGTGGGGGGAGACAAAGCAATCTTACTGGTGATCCGCTATGGGAGGTGGGTACTGGTGGTTTTTTTTCATTGTATATGAGGGAATGTTATGACATAACTTGTGACAAGTTATGTTAAAATCATTGTATAGTTGCAAGCAAATCTCACAAGTGTTCTGATAGGAAGAGTGGTGGCGGTCGGTTTTTCAGTGTATATGACGAAGTCATATTTTAACTTATAATCATTGCATATATTGTATACCTATCCGTGTTGTCTATATTATCTGTCTCCAAAATTGGCTAACCCATTAAACTTGCTCAAATACATACGTTTTCGACATATGTGTTATATATTTTCATTAACATTTGAAATGCTAACTTATGTATTTTTTTCAGCAGTTTGGTGGTATCCTATATGTTTCATCACTATCTGTTTGCAATTTTTTTTTCATCACCGGTGAAATGCTATGTTTTATAACTTTTGTGGCAAGTTATGTTATAATTATTGTGTCTTATTTCCTAACCCAGTATAGCAATTCACGCAATCTGATTTTTTTTATCTAAGTATGTGTTTATTGTTTTATGTGTGTGTGTTTTGCAACACATATATTCACACAGTGGACACGACCCACCCGATGCAGACAAATCTACAAAGGTGCAGAAGGTCGAGGGTCAGTCAGGCAGGCAAGGAAGCAAGGTGCCTGTTATTCCAACGAGCAGGGTCACTAGAGATACATCCAAATTGGGATTGGTTGTCAGCAACAAGCCAACAACCATGAGCAAGAAGAACCAAGCGAAGACTAAAACACAAATCTGAAGAGAAAAGCCACTAATACAATTTGCACGTGATAAAAAAGGGTTGCAAAAGCACCAAAAGTAAGAGAAACAGTGCCTCAAGATGAGGTGTTTTTCACAAACAATCATCTTGGGTCTTTTGTTTTTTTCATTTTCTGGTGCACCAAGTCAAACAGGGGGAGGTTACTTAATGTCCAGTACACATGCAGCAAGAACCTAAACTGACGTATAGCAATTTATAAATTTTATTCAAGCGAGTTACACACATAGTAATAGCAAGCAATGAATGTTAAGAAATAAACTTTTGTGTTGCTCGTGTGTTCATCGAGTCCCTTCTGGTAAAGCTCCGGTGCAAATCTCTAGAAGCCACCCTGGCAATGAATAGTACCAATGCACCGATATTTTTTATGCCTTTTTTATATATATTACATGCAGCAACCAACTGAAGTATTGTATAGCAAGTTATACATTTTTAAGTAAAGCAAATTATACATTTTAGTAAAGCAAGCTATACATTCTAGCAAAGCAAGCAATGCCAATTTTGAAGTATTGTGCAGCAAGTTATACATTGTGCCGCATCATATAACTGTAGTAATGCATAGAAAGTTATATATATTTTTTACAACCGTCATAACTATTTACTGGAATTTAGGAAGAAGGGTTCAGCTAAAAAGCTAATTGCTACAATAAATACTTCTTGATGAACAAGAGGGACTTGCCAACCGTGTTGGATTTCAACGGTTACTTCTTCTTGCATGCCTAGCAATACACAAGAAGCTACCAGCATGGCCAGTAAGGAACGTCGATATGGAGAATGCTGAAATTGTAATCCCATTCAAAGGAAGAATAAAGGTCGATGAAAATATTGTCCACAAAGTTTTTAGGTTTTCCACATGTGGCTGCACAGATAGACTATGAAGAAGAAAAGTGTCACTAACACTTTCCTAGAGTTCTACAAGTTGGTTGAGCATTAAGATGACTAGAAAGCACCAACTTTTACAAGATGAGTGATGGTTGATGAACGAATGGGAGGGATTAGCAAACGAAAAGTTGCTACAGTGGCTGGTCTATGCTGTCAGCACAATGTTGAGCCCGACTTCACCGGCAAGCTTATGTGTTCGAAGTTTCCACAAGAATCACGGAATACAACTGGTGCGTCCTAGTGGTCGATAGATTGATAAAAGGTATAAGAGATCTCAAAGAGGGGAAGAAGAAATGTGTAACAGGGTGCCTACTATTCATGATGGTAATCTAAACTATCTACACACTTTTCTCCATTTTTCATAGTTTTTTCAAAACGCACAATTGCTAATCTGTTCTATGGTCACCAGTTTTTCTATGCGGATATTTCGCAGCTGGTGTACCTAAATTCAATTGATACAATTGTGGATCAAAGTGCTGAAATAAGGGCTTCCATTTGGACAACTGATGCAGTTGCAAAAGCTATTTCGAAGGATAAAATTTTGGGAAACTTCTAAGACCAACAAGCATTTTCCTTTTCTTTTTTAGCAAAGTTATATTATTATCTTCTACAATAAGACAAGTTATGATGATTTATGTGGAGGCAACTTATTTTTCACTAATCCGGCAAGTTATGATGTATTTGTGTAGTTAGCTATTATATGCTATATCAACAAGTTGTTTCTTTTGCTCGGCTCAAACCTCAAGCAAACAACAGCCTACTCGTTCCACAAGGACAAGTTGAGCAGTTTACCAAGACAAATTTCCCCGCCAACTTAATTGCTATGGTAAAACACTTATTGACCACTGAACTATATACAGTAATATATAAACAATGTTGTTTTAAAATTTTCTGTCCACCTATTTTAACAGAGTCAGGGGACAATGAAATATGCTCTCAGTAGGTTTACACATGCCATTAATCAAGCTATGATAAATCTTGCACGTCAATTAAGGGGGGAATACTGTTGCCGCAGCAGGGCCATCTGGACACGCAGCAGCAAAACCTGCTCCCCAAGTCATGCATCATGAGCGCAGATCCAAAATAAAGAAACACATTGATTTGAGCAAAGCAACAGCAGCGACAGCGAAGATTACGGCAACTCAAGAGGGCTTTGACAACGAGAGCGACAAAAATGACAGACGACGAAAAACAGGGAACCATTGGTGATGAAGGCCAGGGGGCCTCTGGTACCAGCAAGGATAATAACGACAAAAGTGATGACAAGGAAGGAACAAGTTGCGATGAAGGCCAAGAAACCACTTGGTGGCGATAGCAGGAATGCAACCATGCATCTATCCATTTGACTGACAGATTCTTTACAGGGCTGAGAAGCAGCAAAAGACAGTTTTGGTATTGAGTATGAACACTAGACTACGCAAGCAAACAAGGTGTCATTCGGGATGTCAAATTGAAGGTAACAAATGAGCTTTGCTCATAAAAGTCACCTTGGAAGGATGGCACAAAAATAAGATAAGGGAATAAATATTTCTATCCTTTCGTTTGTGGGTTTAGTTTCAGTGAATTACATAAATCCTACTGCAAGCCTGCAGCTGAAGAATTGCACCGCCTATATTGCAATTACAGGCACTATTGAAGAGGTAGATCTTCTTCACCAAACCACTTTGGAGGATCATAACCATATCCGCCTGCATATACATCATATAGCACAGGGCTCAAGTCCAACAAATATGATACGATGCAGACCTGAAAATGTCATACAAACAGCGAGAACTAAGCAATCAGAAAAACTGCATACCAAGAGGATTACAACGACATAGGCGCCAGCCAGTCAAGATTGTGCCCTTCACAACACCGTATCTTTTGTACGCCTGCATAGAGTACTCACTGCAAGTTGGCACATATCGGCAGCTTGAAGGCAGTAAAGGTGATATTTCCCCTGTGCACATAATGCTGGGATGATGAGCAATCTATATAGAGATGTAATTGATATTAAAAGCAAGGTGCACAGCACAACTATCGTGATGCTACTTGCCAATTCTGACATCCCAGTAAGGAAGCAGAAAACACACTCTAAGTCTGCAAACTGCGAATATATATAAACTTACGTTTGTAAAACTTTAGCATGGATAGCGCCACATTGACTCCCAAATCCTTGACTTCCTCTGATGAGAATCATAACATGAACAGACTGTAGTCAAGCAGACCTGTTATGTAGTCGTACAAGAAAAAACAACAACTGCTATATTTCTAAGAAATAATATTCATTGTGTTATCTCCTAATATGTCCCATATGATAAACGGTGTATGCTCCCATTGCTAAATTCAAGTTTTAAAGGTGTAAAAATAGGCACGGCAATGGAGCTAAGTTCCAAACCATACTCCTCATCCAAACATGCCCTAGACATTCTTTTTTTACACAACCTCATACATGGGAAACTACAGGCTGGACATGAATTACGGTACTGGTTTGGAATGTAATAGGACTGCATGTGTAAGAGAAGATACTAGTATTGACTAACTATTTAATTTCCAGATGAGACGGTTAATTTTTTGATCAAAACTAGGCAGTGCAAGTACTAACTGAAACCATCATATATAAATTTCCAAATCTGATATGCACTAGACCTTCGTCAGCAGCACAGTGGACCCGCCACACCAGAATGTTTCTCCTCCTCTGGCAGGAAGCACCGAAAGAAACTAGAGATGAAAAACAAAGAAGAAGGCATGAGATTTGTATTTCTTTGCAAATGATTGACCGAACAAATCTTTACCTCGAACGGCGAGATTCACCTGTACTTCCAGCGAGAGGTCGCGCAGCCAAAACAGGCAAGAGAGAGGCAGAGGCGAGGTGGACAGCGGCAACCATGGCGATGGCGGCGCGCCGGCGCAGGAACAATCACAGGCAGCTGTGTGGTTGCCTGGTTGGTCAAACAACCGATCGGTGTGTAGAAGAATTGAAACCCGATGCGTTCAGTTTCGGTTATTCCTGTTCGGTGTTCGGTGTCACCGATCCCCACCAAATTACATGAGAGGAGAAGAGACCAACACTTGTGATTTCCATGGACAAGTAAACAAAATCGATTATTAAGGGAGTTTACCTGATTTTTAGACAAAAGAAACAAGCAATCAAAGCACAAGCAAATAACTCCATGAAGTTAGAACTAGTTTTCAATCAATTGGTCGCTGGGAAAAGACAAGAAGCAAACAATCGAGAGCATACAGGAGGGAGTTCACTACTCCTGCGAGGCTGCGAGCTGCTCGGCTAGCCACACAAGAACATGCTTGTGTTCTTATATTGACCAAAACATGCTATAAAGATAGGTCAAAGGTAGATATACTCTTATATAACAAGCATACATGATTAACCCACATCATCTACTAAAGAAAGAAACAACAATCATCTGATCACTAGCACTTAAACTCATTCATAGAAGATATTCACATTAGTGATTCCTAATGTAGCAACATCATGCCAAGACAGTTGACAGAGAATGAAAACATCCTTGTGTCACAAAAGCATGCATGAGAGGCATATGACAACTATTAGGGAAACACACTAGCAGATCAATATGAAGAATACACAACAAGGGTTAAACAATCCTTCTATTGCATCCTTCTATTGTGAAGAAGTGAGTCACACAACAGGTATTATCATGCATAGATGCACATAATCAAACTGAACTACCAATCCATGATTCATTCTCAAACTAGTTTCTCAAACTCTAGAGTTGCATATCAACCAAAATTTCAGCAACATCCATATAGGTACATCTTTCACCCAACATTACTGACATGAAAGACCAAGCCAAGATGAATATGACAAATAGAAATTCTACAAAATTTAATGAAAAACACTAAAGAATACCCATAAAGAATGTTATGGGTTGCAAAAATTCAGGAAATAAAAGAGAGGGCAACCTTAGGTTTCTGCAGTAGGGAAAGGAAGAGCTGTTGCTGCGCCTGCTGCTACTACTTGTGCAACCACTGCTGCTGCTTGCTGCTGATATTCCACTGCTCTTAGCTGCACCAGAGATGAGTATGGAGTGCTGCTGCTGCTAATGCATAGATGGCACAGAAAAGGAAACAGAAAGGACGACCTGCAGGGAAGAGGAGAGGCTGCGGCTTCCTGTGATCTTGCTGCTGCTCACCTTTGGTCAGGAAATCGCACAGGCGGTTAGGGTGCTCCTGCTGCAGCAAGAAGAGTAAGGATGGGCAACCGGCAGCTTCTCCAGGAGGAATCCGGCGGCCCTGGTGGGCGGTGGCCTTCTGCTGCAGCGATGAAAGGGGAGAGGCAGGATGAGATGACCACGGGAGGGAGAGCAGGAGAGGCTGGCAGGTCTGGGGTGCTGCTCGGTGGGAGAAGCAGCAGGGAGAGGGAGCTCGGTGGGGGAATGGCGAGGGGCAGGGAGGAGATCGAAGGGAGAGAACAGGGGCAGCGTCGTTTCTGCGAGAGGAAGGGAAGTGGAGCTCGTTCTCTCACCTCTCGAGAAGATAGGAAAAAGTATAATCACCCCTGAAGTATATGGTAGGGTATACTTCACCCTTCGAATAAAAAAAATATAGATATCACTTTAAACTATCTTAAACCGGATAGATTAACACCGTGGTGGTTTCTGAGGCGTTTCGCTGACGTGGACGCCGGTTTCACTGCCCGGCCTCGCCCGGCCGCCGCGAGTGCCCGAGCCGGGCCCGCCGCCTGCGCCTTGCCCACGCGGGGCCATGCCCCCACCGCTCCATCGTGTTCTTGGCTGTTGGCGGCGATGGCGGCACCCTCCGAAGCGATGGCTCAGCCGGCCTCGCCACCGGACGACTGTCGGTGACGGCGGCACACCCTCCCACGCAGACGCCCCCGCAGCTGCTGCCAGCGCGCCCTCCCGCGTGGCCGCCTCCGAGCCGCCGCGGCCAGTGCGCCCTCCTGCTGATGCGGACGCAGACATAGACCCGCTGGTGGACGATGCCGCCGCCGCAGCGGAGCTGGAGTGGGACGGGCTCCCCGCATTCCTCAACGCCTCCCTCGCCACATAGAGGATCAACGGCGGCGCGGGACACGCATGGGGGTGGGGGCACGGGTCGTGCGCGGCTTCCGCGGTGAGGGTGCGGTGGGCCGTGGTTGAGCAGGACACACACGGTGGCACGTGCCGGCGAGCGGAGCCGGGGGCGCAAGAGCACGCACAGGCTAGCGGAGGCACGGGGAAAGCAAAACCAGCTGCCCAGTCAGCAAATATGGTATACACGTCAGCAAAACAACCTAGGAAACCAACCGGGGGGGGTAATCTATAAGGTTTGCGATAGTTTAGTGTACACTTCATACCAAGTTTTTGTTTAAGGGGTGAAGTATGCAGGAGTGCATAGTTCAGGGGGTGATCTATACTTTTTTCAAGAAGAAAGGAGGCAGGGGAGGTGGGAGATGTTTCTGGGCTGGGGCAGTCGCCATGTAGAGAGGAGAGGGAGGGGCTGGTGGGGCCCAAAAGTCACAGAGAGGAGGAAATCCATTTTCCTTTGAAATTTAAAACCAGAAAAACACTCATGTTCGAATGGAAGATTAGAAAATAAAAATGTACAAATTTGGAGAGATTTTATATACAAAAGTTGCTTAGAATTGTGCACTCTATGACTTTTTTATACAAAGTTTTCCTTAAAACGGCCCAGATTTAGGGACACAGTTCTAAATTGATATGGAGCATTTGGAAGGAAAAAGAATATGGGGACCTAGTGTTTCCTACTCAGCTTACTTGCATTCATGGCTCAACTTACTTGCATTCATGGCTCAACGAACAAAGCGACACACATATTCACTTAACAAACATTCATGCATGAAAAATTTGCATGTGCTCATGGGATAAAAAAAACATATGCCCGGGGTTTTACAACCTTTCCTGCTTAAATAGATCTACTCCCAATATTAAAAAAGAGAGTGGAGTTGGGATCCTTTAGTGAAGAAAAAGATCACACCATTATGTTTCTTTCAACAAGAATTTCGAAACAAGATCTCACTTAACTATGTTTTGAAGACTGAAATAAATACGATCAAAAATAAAGAATTTGTTACTTTCTATAAAAGATGTGTGCTACAAAGATGTAAATTATGGAGAAAAAATTACATCCTATAGAGAATTTGTTATTTTATATAAAAAGACACGTCACAAGGATGTAAATTATGGGCAAAAAGTTACATCATGTAGATAATTTGTTACTTTCTATAAAAGTGTGTTAAAGAATGTAAATTGTAGGAAAAAAACTTCATCCTATAATAAATTTGTTACTTTCTATACAAAATGTGTGTTACAAGGATGCCAACTTGTGGGAAAAAAGTTACATTATATAGAGAATTGTTACTTTTTAAAGATGTGTTACAAAGATGTAATTTATGGAGGATAAAGTTGCATCATGTATGAAATTTGTTACTTTCTTTAAAAGATGAGTGTTACAAGGATGTAATTTATGGAAAAAATTACATCATATAGAGAATTTGTTACCTTTTATAAAAAATCGTGAGTTATAAGGATGTAATTTATGAGAAAAGGTGGAGGGCTAGATGAAAGAATGTCGTCTTCTACGTCTCCTTCCTTCGTCCTCGCGCCGGTGGGAAAGTAGCCGGTGGTGCGCGGGATTCCGGCCTCCCGCGGCTGGGAGCTCACCGCGGCTAGCTGGGAGCTATAGGGCGGCGCGGAGAACCCTTCCCCCGCATCCAGCAAGGCCGGGGCACCCCCGCGCGGCGGGGCGACGGCGGCGTGACGAGGCAGAAGTTCGGCAGTGTGGAGGGGACACTCTGGTGGAGATGCGTGGACAGGAACAAGCTCGGGAGCTTCGGTGGTGGATGGAGAAGCTTGGGAGCAGGTTCTTGGGGCTCGGAAGTGACGGAAGTGGCGGCGCGGCGAGCTCAAGCTCGCCGGCGATGGCAGAGGAGGCAGTTTTGAACTAGAGAATGAGAGTGAATTAGCGAGCAGCCCGCCCGCAGGGCCGTGTGGCGCGGCGCGGACCGGAAACGGAGAGCGGCGGCGACCGGCAATCGACATTTGGCAGACAACGCCGTGTGCCGGCCAGTGAGGAGGTGACGCATGCAGAGGCTCGCTGACTCTGTGTGGAGCCTGCAGACGCTGCTACTGGTGCGGTGATGACATGAGAAACGTGCACCTGTAGAGAGGCGTTGCGGTAGTAGTGGCTGCTCTGCAGCACTTGAGGATGGACAGGGGTCTCCGCGTAGTACTAATGGGAGAGCCATCTCCTTTTAGATTTTGGGTTCCCGAAAATCGTTTCAGTCTTTCGCTCCACATCCGGCCGGTTAAACATAATTTGCACGTGATGCATGCTGATGCCCGCTAGTTGATACGTGGGACTAATCAGACGAAAGCCGATCGGTCAGAGACGGCGGGTGAGCTGAAGTGCAAATCGTATCTCCCCGGTAAGTCAGGTTCGGTCGCCGATCGTTCAGAGACGAGGGTTACAGAGCTTCTCGAAGGTTCTGCTGTCGCCGCTGACTTGCGGGCCTAGCCGCGGTAGAGCATGTATTTGTACCGGACAATTGTTGTACACGTACGTCTTGGTTCGTTCTTGCTCTACGTGCATGTATGTGTTCGTTTAGAAGCTAGTGCTCAGCTGGTTAGTGAGAATGAGCTCATTCTCGCGTACGTATTCTGTATGCGTGCATGACCTTATATTATAATATAACGTAAGACTACACTACCGTGTGTGTTTTTTTCTTGTACGCACACATTTACCTTTCTCTTGCAATCATTTTTTTCTCGCCAACCTTATCCCTTCCCTGCTCAGCCATTCACTCTCCCGTGGCTGCCGGCCTCCCCAATGGCAGCGCCGCCAAGCTGGCCCCTCGCCGATCGGCGGTGAGGCTGTCCGCCCCACTCCTCGTCCTCCTCTCACCGGCCCTCCTCCTTCCAGCCGCCGCTCCCTCCTTTTCCCATTGATTCACTGCACCGGCCGGCGACCTCCACCTCCGCGCGTGGCTCCTCCAACCACAACCGGCCTCACCTCTTCCCCATGCGCGTGGCGCCTCCGCGCGTGGCTCCTCCATCTGCCACCGGCCGCGCCTGCTCCCCACGCACGAGGCGCGGAAGGCGGTCCGCGGCGGCCGGATTCGGCGAGGGAGGCGAGGCGCGCCTCCGTGCGTGGCTCCTCTAGCCGTCGCTGGCCGCGCCTCCTCCCCACGCACACTGCGCAGCGGCCAGATTTGGCGGGGGAGGCGGTCGGATCCGGTGGGGAAGCGGGGCCTCGTCCACTCTTGTTCCTCCTGCAGGCCATGGCTCTCCCCGACCGGTCGGCGGTGGCGGCGCACCCTCCTTCCCTGCCTTATCGCCATCGCCGCGCGCAGGGCCCTCACGCCCACATCTGGATCTGCCGCTGGGCCTCCTCCTCGTCGCCTCCCCCCTACGTCCCGCTCCCTCTCCCCAATATGCCATGTCCGGCGGGATCCGCCGCCGCCTCGCGTCGGCTTGCATGGATCCAGTCGCCACGTACACATCTTCCTCTCCTCCGATCACCGCCTCCACATCTTCGTCGTCCTGCATACAGTCGTGGAGACGGCCTCATCATGAGCTAGAAATTTGCCTTTTGTTGAGAGTTGGTTTGTAGAATCTAGCAAAGATGAGGTTGTAAGGGAGAATGAGGTGCTTAAGCAAGAGGTGGATTGGGCTACAAGTCCTACATGTGTGGAGTAAGAAGGGAAGGCCAAGAAGAGAGAGTGAAAACAAAAGAAGAGCGTCACTCCAAACAACCCCAAGCCAAGCTTGAAGAATGACAAGAAGAAGGGCACACAATATTTACTGAAGAAGAACAACAATAAGGTGGTTGCTCACATGATCAACAAGCAAGGCAAGGATAGGAAACAATCTATTTGGGTGCCCAAGGACATCATTCATACCATGAAGGCATCTAAGAAGGCTTGGGTTCCTAAGGCGATATAGAAACACAAGGGCTAAAGAGGACTTGGTGATTTGGATACATTTGGATACAAGATCTTCAATTGGAAAGCCACGTAATGAAGATCATCTCATACCCAAGTCCTCCATGTTTGTTGGTAACTAGATTTACTTTTATGTCTTTCCTTTAGCATGATATTCTTGCCTAGGCTTGCATGAGCATATCTAAATTCAACATGCATCAGCTATCTTATGGTAGGTTGCTTGTGTCTCACTCTAACCCATGAGCAATCTACATGGTTCCTTAGTTTATGTTCAAATCATAGGGTGGGCTACTTAAATTAGACTTGAATGTCTAGTGCATGTCTCTCAAAAGCAATTCAAAGCTTGTATGCACACTTGTATGGGGAGCCTTTTGTATGGTTTGTGTTACTTTGAGACTAACATTGTTTTCAAGTTTATCATGTGTGTAGTCTCACCTTTGTCCCTAGAGGTATGCATGACGTTAAAGGAAAATGAGCTTCAATTTGGTAACACCTTCCTTAGTGTACATTTCAATTATTTATAGCTACCTCCATGCATAATTTAGTTTAAGATCTCTTGTGTCTTGTTTGGCTAGTTGTGCATATGGTTCATCTACCATCTTATGTATGCACACTTTTAGGGGGAGTTTAGCCTATGTTACGCGAGTCTCATGTACTGGGATCCATTCGACCTCCAAATCCTAAGGATCATAGTATGTGGGACCCTCCCTTGTACTTTTAATGCTTTCCTTTTGATGATTGATTCCAAAGGGAGAGAAATTTTGGACCCAAGAAAGATTGCAAGGAGTTGAACATCAGCCAAAACGGAAGATCAAAGAGAACCAAAATAGAGTTGTCGCAAGATTAAGAACAGTGGGGGAGAAATGAAGATCAAAGATCATGTTGCCGTGGGAAACCGGTGGGCGGTACACCAACGGGTTAACACAATGTGAGCCGGGAGGTGTATGTGGATGTAAGGGTCACTCCTCCTTGCTGCGGCTCCCAGTCAACTAAACGGTTAGCCGACTGCCGGTCACGGTGGTGGTTAGGCATGCCACCAGGCTTGACCTTACAGCCAGGAAGGTGGTGGTGACGGTGGTCGACTCCTGTTCTCGCTGCATAAACAAACAAAACAACGTAAACGTTAAATACTAGCCGGATTGCTCGGATCGGCACTCCCACGTCAGGTCTTAACATCGACAAATCTCCATCGATACTCCATAAGCCGATCCGACATTGCTCAGACGATGCATAAGAGATATATGGAAATAAGGTGATCTGCTTACCCAGATCGGATCTTTTAATAGAAACTAGCGTAATAAATGAACAGATGTATTATAGCTGGCTAGAAACCAATCGAGATGCGATAATGCACGGGATTTGAACAGATGAAACAGCATCAACCTAAGCAAGCCTCTCGCATCATGCAAATCTAACAACATATGGCAGTGGCTTGATGCCGCACATACTGCGAAAGGTGATAATATCAAAGGATAGCATGATGGTAAAATGTGCACGATCCGATCTATGTCATGAAGCTCAGAGAATAAACAGATCGAGTCGACACACGTGATAACTAGCAGATCTTGCCAACAACAACGCTTAGTACAAGATCTACCATAGGCAGAACACCGTAATGCCCTACCAACATCTACGGAAGAAGATGATAGAGCAGCATGGCGATATACCTTGAAACCCTAACTGCTTAGGGGTGGCGATGCGCCGACAGAAGGTGGAGACAACCGTTGTTGATGAACGTGAGTAGTCTCTCCTTATTTCATAAGTACGGGTACATATTTATAGTCTGTAGACTTGGACAGTAAGTCTATTCTTTTCTAATTTATCTCTCAATCTTAACTAAATTGGAATCCTGATCGGACTACTAAAGAAATATCTTTTCTAAAATACACTGGCACTTGGACCAAAAGGCAAAATACACGCTATCTCTTCCTTGAATAGCCCAGCTCCTAGTCCCGAACCGATTTAGTCCCATCAACCTGAGTCGGCTAAATCCTGGTGCCAACACATGCCCCCCTGGTTTTGGCAAATAAAGATTTTATTTCAAAACCAAATAAGGATGGATCCCCTGCCGATCTGTCACGTCGATCCTGAAACGCCACATTACCGAACAAGAAACGGGCACTGATTGCCCCGTCCCATCAGACTTGGAATGCCACGCGGTCCTCCCCATAATGATGACCGTTTGGTGTCTTGGTAACCGTGCAGCGCCTCTTCATCTTCCTCTGATCTAGAACTTAACAAGTACAGGGGTCCCCTATTTTCTTCACGTCGGCAACCGCTCCTTCTTCTTCCTTGCGCCAAAGAAAGCCGAGACCCCTGCCTTCCGCCATGTCTTCCATGGGCAGCAACATCCCGGACCATCCCTCCTCCCCTTCCGTCGCAGGGCCTTTGAGGTCTCCTTCTCCGGTGGAGCATGTTCTCTCCCATTTAGAGGACATGGCGCCGGTGCCCCTGGGATATGCCGCGCCGGCATTGGCACCGCAGCCTCCACGGCCGTCGTCCCTGCTCCGCCGGAGATCATTATCATCTCCAGCGATGACTCCGACGCCAACCCTGGCGCCGGCCACAGCTGCGGGACAAGCACTCCCCCACCGGCGCTCTATGTTCACGACGACCAGATGGAGCCACCGCCGCCGATCATCCCCCTCGAGGTCCCGGAGTACTACCACGATGCAAGGTCGTGGAGCTCTGGGTCCTCTGAGTACAGTGACTCAGAGATGACGAGCGGCAAGGACCTCGACGTCCTTATCCATGGCCCCCTTCTCTCATCAAGCGACAACGATCTCTTCTCTTGGGATAGCGGGGATGCAGGAGGCCGAGGAACTCGAGAAGGAAGGCACAAGCGACGCCGCACTGGAGGAGCCAGACGAAGATGAAGACTTCTTCGTCAAAGAGGTGAAGGTCCTTCGGGCCTTGAGTCCCCCGGCGGCGAAGACGACAAGAGCGCCGGCGACGAGCCACGTCTCCAATTTTAGTTTTAGTCAGTTAACTTTACCTTTTAGCCGTTGTATCGGCTCTTAAGAAGGATCTGAATTTAGGCCAAGCTGATAGTGATGGAATCGGCTCCTGGGGACTCACCCTCCTCTTTTTATATTTTGTCATTGATGTATATATTCCTTAGTAAGAATATATGAATTTTCCTTTATTGATTCCTCCATCCAAAATCCTTCTAAGACTTCTTAACATCGGCTCCAGTAGCAACGCACTGTACCAACTCGAAGTCCCACCCTGGTAACAGCGCGATGAGCCGAGCCGATCTTCACATAGGTTCACGCCCTACCGAGCGGTCTTCAGCCGATTAGTGCTATCCTGAACTGGCATCGGCAAACGGCCAACCATGGACCCACACCCTGACCATCTAGCCAAAGGCACGAACCCTTTGGCCACATTCCAAAAATCCCGCGCTACTCCGTTGGGTACGGACAGTTCCTTATAAAAGGTAAACGAACTAATCCCAAAAATGCCTTCCATCTTTTGACGCAAAAAACACCTTGCCACTACAATCCATCTTCATCCTGGTGAAATGGCGGCATCTAGGAACGCGGTTGAGGAAAAGACCCTCTGCGAGCGGGTTTTCGATTTGAAGGTGACAATTTCTAACTCCCTGGATTACTGCCTTCCCGAGTTTCCTAGTAACCCTTCTTGCTCTGAGTCTTTTAACATTTTATGATCAGGCCGATGAAATTTTACTCCCCTCATCAGCCAATCCCTCAACTTTTAGTCTTGGACCCAAGTCCTATGAACCCCCGCGTGAGCTCGTTAGAACCGAGACCAAACACTTGTCGTTTGTTCATACCATTCCAGACCTAGATCTGTGGTCAGACAAACTACGAGCCTGGCCATTCCCAATGGAGGGTTGGGTAGAGTGGTATAAACGTGTCGAACGAGCGTACAGTTCCACTTGGCAAGTCACTCATATAGCCGATGCCTTAACCCCATCCCTTTTCCCTATGGAAAAAGACGATAACTTGCTTAGATCCATCGGCTATTTCTAGTCGGATAGCCTGAACTGTTTCTTGTTTGACTCTAGCCCTATGACCCCAACGTTGATGGATGTTGTCATGATTCTGGGCCTTGATGTGCATTCCTCCTGTCCTTCTCCTTTCTCCTTAACCGAATGCCCTCATAAGAAAATAGTGGAGAAGAGCAGCACCCGAAACTGGAGCCAATACATCAGTCAGCACAATAAACAGACCGGCCCAGTTTCAGTGAAAGAACACATCGCTTTTCTGAACCTTTGGCTTGATCATTTTCTTTTCAATGGTCCTTCTTTGGCCCCAACAAAGAATTATCTGAACCTAGCCAACGCACTAGCCAATGGCTGATCTCTTGCTCTGGGAAAACTTTTCTTGGGAATCCTATATCGCCACCTGTCTCTAAACACCCAACGCATCCCGTCGAATCAGCATGTAAAGACAGGAGGACCCTGGTGGTTTGTCCAGCTCTGGTGCAAGCTCTATTTTCGTACTGAAATTCTGGATTTCCCTCGATTAGAATCCCAATCTTTCCTGGATTCCTCTGGTAGGCCTATCCACTGTACTTCATTTGGCCAAGCTCTCCATCAACTACCTGTAACCAATACTACTACTGCAGAAACAGCCAAATGGTACAAATGCTTCTATAGCTCCCAAACCACACCTTCCTATGATGCATATGCTGAATTAGAGCATTTCGAGAACCCATCTTTCTTCAGGCTAGATAGTTTTCCCACTGATGAAGAAACCCGGGCCATATTCAGCACCATGATTACTCTGTGTCTCCTCCCAGTCAGTATGAGTACCAGCAATAGAATTAACAAGCCAGGATATGAATCATACCAACCTGTCTTAGCTGCTCATTAGTTCGGTTTGAATCAGACTTCCCCGCGTCTGATCATCCATGAGAAAATTCAGAGCCGAGCTAAACTGACCGACTCTCTGGTAGCTTCCAAAGCCTATGCCATCTTCTTTGACTTGGAGCTACCAGTGCCCGGTAATCTGGAGTTTGTGTACACTTCCGATGGCTTCAATTCTTGGTGGGAGTACTGGAGACCCCACCTCTTTTAGGGCGCAGTCGCATCGGCTCTCGTGGTAATCGACCCAGAGTACCAGGCCACAACAGAAGAGGTATGCCCACTTTGGCGTTGGTTCTTTTTCTTCTTTCACTATTCTAGAACTTGACCGAGTTTTCTTCTGCTCAGTTACAGGAAGGTCCAAGCCCAACTGATGAATCAGGTCAGCCATTTAAGTACTCGCAAATGGCTCCAGTGCCGGTGTATCAAGCCAATGCACCTTCCTTTGACAAGGCCATCTTCGCTGCTCCTGGCTTGAAATGGCAACGAGAAGGGAGAGGGCCCAACCAGCCGAAGTTTAAAAAGGCATCCATCAAGAAGCCAGTTGCTCCCTTGGTTCCATTACCTCTCGATTCATCAGTAAGTCTTCCCCTACTCCCCTAGATTTCTGTCACCATCTACATCAATTTCAATGAATTCCATATACAATGCAGGATGATCACACCCGTAGTGGGGAGCATGAAGCCGATGTGGGAGGAGCCCTGCTCGAACGTTGCAATGCTCCATCTGAGGACACATCCGGCCACGCAGGGGTCGAAGTAGAAGCTGATTTGCCTGAGGTAAGACTACTACACACCTTTACCGTGCTGTTCCCACCTCAAGGTTATCTGATCCCGCTACTTCTTCCTTGTCAGACCTTCAATGTGGCAAATTTGCTGGACTTTGATCCCTCCAATCTTGGTGAAACATTGATGTCCGAGAGCCCGCCTGCGTCGCCCTCATCTGCTGCACACCAAGTCGCCATGCTTGAGGACATCGTGAAATGATTGGAAGTCCCAATCGAACAACTGGTCATTGACTGCGATGAGATCCGATCAGCCTTTGAACCAATTGCCGATGCTCTTCCTTCAGACCTGAAGCGGGCACTTCAGCCTGCAGCTCAACTGGGTTTCCTTCGTGAGGATGTTCTGGCGGCCACCGCGTGCATTGCTTCCTGCGCCAGACAGCCAGCTTTGAAGGAAGAAATTGCCATGGAATGCGCGGCAGCAAATCAACTCAAGGCAGCTCTTGACGATCAAAGTGCTGGTGCACGGCTGCTGTCGACCAGGAACGAGCTCGATAAGAAGAAGGTTAAACTCAATGAAGAAATCAAATGCCTCCAACAAGAACTATCCGAGGTTGAAGTAGCCGTCATAGCCAATGATGTGAACGTGGAAAAGATTGTAAGCGAAAAGCAACAACTGTCTGCAACACTCAAGATGAACCTGGCGCGCATCCGCTCGCTAAACAAGAGCCTGGTCATCGGCTCTGATGAACCAGATCGTCAAATTGTCAACTCAGCCGATGAGGTTTGGCTGAAGGCTCTCGTTGCAGCCCGCCAGTTTATCCACAAACTTTTTGTTCCATTGTATGTATGAACCTGTAACTAGAACCTTCATTTCATCCGGCATGCCTCTGTTGGCATGCCCCCCGAGCACATTTGACAATGGACAGAACTCTTATTAAATGTTTTTTTTACTCTAAAGGCGATGCATACTTTGCATCGGCTCTAATTGAGGACAATGGCATACATCGGCTCATACTTTCGTAATCCTTTTCTTTTTATCATTATTATTTTCCCCCTTTTTTTTCTCAAGGTGATGTCAACACATCGGCTCTTGTCAGGACCGGATGATCTCGCATCGGCCTTGCACGAAATAGATCAGGTTTCGATCCACAAGCTAGGGTAGTATTTCTTCAAGTACTTGCCATTGATGTTCCTGCTAAATCGTACTCCTTCCAGTGTTTCCATCTTGTAGGAGTTTCCTGGAGCGGTTTCTACTATACGATATGGCCCGTGCCAGTTAGGTGACCATTTCCCATACGCTGGGTCCTTTGTTCCAATTGGCAAAACCAGCTCCCACACAAGATCTCCAACTTGAAAGTTCTTCGGCTTCACCTTTTTGTTATGAGCTCTTGCTACCTTGGCCTTGTTGTCTTTAATTTTTTTCGAGAGCCCAGAGCCGAAGTTCCGATAGATCAACTGTGTTGATATTCATGAGCGCCGAATATTCATCGGTTGTTAGGTCATTTTGGAACTGAACCCATCGTGAGCCGATGTTGATCTCCCAAGGCATAACGGCCTCTTGGCCGTAGACCAATTGATAGGGAGTGCATTTGGTAGCCCCATGACACGACATCCGATACGCCCATAATGCTTCAGCCAGCCGATCATGCCACTGCTTGGGATATTCGTCAATTTTTCGCTTGATCAGCTTGATGAGACTTTTATTTGATGCCTCGGCCTGACCATTAGCTTGAGCATAATACGGTGAAGATTGTATCAACGTGATGCCCATTTCTTTAGCAAATTTTTTGGATTCTTCTGCCAAAAAGACGGACCCCTGATCTGTGGTGATGGTCTGCGGTATCCCGAACCGATGAACGATGTGTTCTTTGACAAATTTTATCACATCCTTGGCCGTGACATTCTTCATCAGTATAGCCTCCACCCATTTGGTAAAGTAATCGGTCGCAGCCAAAATCCATTTGTGTCCTTTGCCGGTTGGAGGGTTGATTTGACCAATCATGTCCATGCCCCAGCCTCTAAATGGCCACGGCTTGATGATAGGGTTTAATGGTCCAGCTGGAGCTAGCTGTACGGCCCCAAACTTCCGACACTCCTTGCAGCCTTTATAATATTTGAAACAATCATCCAATATTGTCGGCCAATAATAGCCAGACCTTATGATCAACCATTTCATCTTGTGAGCCGATTGATGAGTACCGCAAGTCCCTTCGTGTACGTCGTGCATGATTTTAAGCGCTTCTGTGGGGCCTAGACATTTTAACAACAAGCCTTCAAAGGTCATGAAATACAGTTCTTCACCAATGAGCACATGCTTCAGAGCTCGCTGCCTTGTCTTCTTATCTGCCCCCCGAGCCGGATCCCTCAAGTAATTGAGGAGATCGGCTCTCCAAATGGCTGGTGTGAGTTGCATTGTGTCGACACAGACGTCCTCGACTTGCTCCGCATAGCCACAAGCTATTTGCGCAAGTTTGTTAGCTTCGGTGTTCTCGTCTCTTGGTATCCATTTAAGCTGGACATAATGAAATTTTGCCATCAACTCTTGACATCGGAGGAGATATGGATACAGCAAATCACTCACACAATTGAAGTCCTTTGTCAACTGGTTGATGGTGACTTTTGAATCACCGAAAACTTCGACTGCTTTGGCGCCTGCGTCCAGTGAAAGTTCAAAACCCTTGCACAAAGCTTCATACTCCGTTTGGTTGTTAGTACGATGCTCTCTGAGGTGAAAGGCAAACTCATACTGTGCCCCCTAAGGGGATATGATGAAGAGCCCAATGCCACAACCAGCATTGCACACAGATCTGTCAAAGAACAAAGCCCACGCTGATATGCCAATGAAGTAGGATTGTAGAGCCAATCACTCTATAATGAGATCGGCTAACGCTTAGCCCTTGACGGCCTTCGCTAGTCTGAACCTGACATCAAATTCTGACAAAGCAAACATCCATTTGCTGAGCCTTCCTTTGAGGATCGGGGCTGACAACATATGCTTGATGACATTAGCTTTGCAGATGACCAGCACCTCGACGTTGAGCAGGTAATGCCGCAGTTTGGTGAATGTAAAGTATAAACATAAACACAAGCGTTCCATTTCTGAATACCTGGTCTCTGCGTCGAGTAACCGTCGGCTGAGATAATAGACGACACATTCCTTGCCGTCTACTTATTGAATCAGCATAGAGCCAATGGAAACTTCATCGGCTGAAAGGTAGACAATGAATGGGAGGTCGAGTCGAGGTGGGGCCATCATCGGTGGTGACGTCAGGTACCCTTTCAGGTTATCAAATGCCAGCTGTTGATCAGGGCCCCATACGAACTCGCTGCCACGCTGTGTCTTGACCAAAGGCATGAACGCCTCAAGTTTTGCTGAAAGGTTGGGGATGAACCTCCTGATGTATTTAATTTTGCCAATCAGCTGCTGAACCTCCTTTTGGTCGTTGGTGGTGTCATCGTCTTAATGGCATCTTTACTCTTCGAGTTGATCTTTATACCCCATTCGTGGATCATGAACCCAAGGAATTGTCTGGCAGTGACGCCAAATGCGCACTTGTCGGGATTCATCCTCATACCATGTTTTCAAGTATGCTCGAGGACTTGGCGCAGATCGGCTAAGTGGTTTTCCTGTACTACTGACATGACTACCACATCATCAATGTATACTTCCACGAGTCGGCCGATGAGATCAAGGAAGATATAATTCATGGCCCGTTGATACGTTGCTCCGGCATTGCATAGACCAAAGGTCATGACCACAAATTCGAACAAACCTTGTGGGCAACGAAAAGCTATTTTATAGACGTCTTCTTCGGCCATAAAGATTTGATTATACCCAGCATTGCCATCAAGAAAGCTCATCATCTTGTGACCAGCCGCGGCATCAATGATCAACTCTGCAATGGGCATTGGGTATTCATCCTCCGAGGTCGCTCTGTTCAGATCCCGGAAGTCGATGCATATCCTGAGCTTTCTATTTTTCTTCCAAACAGGAGCAATGCTCGATATCCAAGTGGCATATCGGCAAGGGCTGATAAATCCAACGCAAATCATCTTATCTATTTCTTCTTTAACTGTATCAACGATTTTCGGGTCGATTTTCCTGGGATGCTGAGCAAATGGTCGAAACCCAGGCTTGATCGGCAATCGATGTTCAACAATAGATCGATCAAGACCTAGCATCTCGTGGTACTCCCAGGCGAAACAATCTGGGAACTCTCTGAGTAGCTCAATCAACTTAGTCTTGAACTCCGGGCCGAGCCTTTTACTGATCCACGTCGGCCTTGGTCGATCCCCTGAGCCAATGTCGACCTGTTCAAGCTCGTCGGACGGCGTGAAGCCAAACCCAAGCTTGCCTTCTTCCGCAAATTCCTGAGTGGAACCTGAGGACGCCGGAGAGGGATGAGACCGTACAACTTCTGACTCTCCTCCATCAAGGGTTGATTGATTACCGCAAGAGAGAACATCCTTTTCAGAAAAAACATGTATCACATTAATGCTTTGGGGCTGACCACATGACTCGGCCAATGTGGAAACGTTACACAAAATATGATTACAAATTTTTTGGGGCCGATCACACGGATCGGCCACTACAGGTGATGAACCCATAAAAAGCTTATACCCACTAGTGAGCCGATCAGAGAGATCGGTGGATACATCAGATATTTCGTCATCTAATGTTGGTTGCCGGTTGCATGAACCGGCATGATCTCGTTTTTTGCTAGGTCGACAAAGCTCCAGTCCGAATCTTGCTGACCCGAGAGGCACTCTGTTTCTTCCATCCAGAAATGTGCTTCGGACATTGCGACGTCACAGGACTCATCGGCAAGGACTATTTCAATCTCATCGACGTTCCACTGAATCAGGCATTGGTGCATGGAAGACGGGACACAGCAGTTGGCACGGATCCAATCCCAGCCAAGCAGGACAGAGAAAGGGCCGTGATTGTTGACGACGAAGAACGAAGTATTCATGGTCTTGCTACCAACTGTCAGCTCGGCATTGAGAACCCCTTTGACCTTCGATGGGTTTCCTTTGAAGTCTTTCAACGTGACGTTGGTGTCAACAAGATCCTCCGTAGACCTACCAAGCATGTGACACAAGGAATATGGCATAATGTTAATGGTCGCACCTATATCGACAAGCATTCTACTGACGGGCTTGCCATTGACAAACCCCTTCATGTGTAACGGCTTAAGGTGCCGATCGGCTTCTCAAAAATGGCAGCTGCGGGCCCGAGGCTGAGCTGCACCATGGACTCGGCCATCTGTTCCTCGCTGGGAGGTCAGAAATTGTTTCGCAAGTAGAAGACCATGTTGACATCCGGCGCGGCCTTCTTCAGGACTGCGTTGACTTCCACTTCAAAGTCGTCCTCATGTCTCGATTGACTGCCGCTGTCCACGTCCAGGGTTCCATCTTTCTCCTTCATCTTCGACGAATCGGCCATGGCTGGTTTGACTGCTGCTTCAGCCACCTCAGACTGCACTTCGACGAAGTGTTCTGAACGCAAGCTCGGAATGTCAAAGATGCCCCCAACTTTTTTGAGCTGCCAAAGGTACTCCTCTTCGGCTTGTTCCAAACGACGCGGGCATTGAACCCTGTGCTTCTGTCACTTAGACATGCCCTCTGGACATCACCTTGGCAGGTGGCACTCTTCCCGACGTCGACCATCATTAGCCTCTTAGACCGGCGGTTCGTGCTGCTGCGGAGGAGGTGACGCCCGCCCCGGAGGTGAGGGTGCCTGTCACCTCTTCGATGGGTACTCTGGCCGTCATGGCGGCGGAGAGGGGCCCCGTCCACGTCGTGGTGAAGGGATGCGACAGCGCGGCAGCAAGGGCGCACGCTCCAAGCGCTCGAACACCGATGGCCTGCCATACCGGGTTCTGTGGGCAGAACACTCGGGGCACTCTTCAAGGGTCAGGAGCCTGCTCATACCTTGGCTCCAGCAGTAGTAGAAGTACGGGCAGCTCCAGTGTTCCCCGTGGTTGGCGAGGTTGAAATGCTCATCGCCTTCCCACGGGCTCTCCCATCGTCGCGCGTCATGCCTGGGCGAGCGTGGGTACTGCCGACGATGCTCTTCACGCCGCCGGCGCTGCTCACGGTAGTATGCTTCCTCCTCACAACGGCGTTCCTCAATACACTGGTGATGCCGCGAATACAATCCCATCAGTACCCCCGTGTTTGGGCGGAACCGACGATTTCTCTGTATTGTTCTGGCCGAAGTATGCTCTTCAGCCCTAAACTCAAGAGGAAGGTCATCGCGCGAGTCAGCCTTGGCCTTCCCCTTTTCTTCCGTGGAAGCCCGGTCCATGTTGATCGAGACAGAAGGCTCGGGGCTGTGCTCCCCCATGGTACGGCGAAGGATTCTCCCAGCAGCGATCACTTCTTGCACTCGAGCGCTGAAAGCCGATTCAGCTGAGCCGATCGGTGGGTCCTCCCGTTACCAGGGTGGTAGGACTGCATATACCGAGTTGACCGGAAAAGGCTTGGTGTCGATCTTCATTGGAGGACGGGCAAAACCTAGCCTTCCCTACTCGATGGCCCTCTGGATTTCGGTCCTCAAAATCCTGCAATCATTGGTATTATGACCATCGAACCTGTTATGCCACTTGCAGTACTTGCGGCCACGCACTTCTTCGCCCGAAGGCGTTTGATGCCCGGCCAGTGGTACCAAGTGCTTTTCTTTGAGCAGAAGGTCGAAGATCCATTCAGTCTTGGACACATCGAAGTCGAAGCCAGGAGTGGGTTCGGGCTATTTTACCCACTGACACTGTAGTGGCTGGCTCTTCCTTGACCATTGGACGAGGTAGGTATCCGCGTCATCTAGCGCATCATCGTCATCGGCTTGAATGTAGCCGATGTTCCTCTTGTGCTTCTCTTGAAGGATTTTGGGATGACTACGTTCATAAGCCGAGACCCTCAACACCAAGTGGTCGACAGACTCGAAATCAGTCGGCCCATACACTGCTTTGATGGCCTTGTTCATCCCCTTGAAGGCTAGCTCTGCCAAGGATCTCTCCGATAAGTGGAGAGAATACCACCTGTTCCTCAATTCGCGGAACTGCTGGATGTATTGCTGGACCGACTTTCCCAGGTACTGGTAGATGATGGCCAGGTCGGTCAAAGTTGCCTCATCAGAATCAGAGAAGAACTGGGCATGGAACTTTTCTTCCAGCTGCTTCCAAGTAGTGATTGATCTCGGGGCCAACGTGGTGTACCACCTAAATGCTGGCCCAGTGAGCGACAAGGAGAAAAGCCGAATCTTCATGTGTTTGGCTTGAGAGGCAACGCCCAGCTGTGCCAGATACCGATTGACATGCTCGATGGTACTAGCGCCATCGTTGCCGCTGAACTTGGTGAAATCTGGGATCTTGAATCTTGGAGGAGGCTCCAGGAGGTCGTATGCCTCTGGGTAAGGCTTAGCATAAGTGATCGCCCCGCGTTTGGGCGCCATTCCGTACTGATTCTTCAAGATCTCCAACACAGCCCCCTTGAGATCTCTTGCAGGAGTATACCCAGCCTAATCAAGTTGGATCGGCCCAGTTCCATAGGCGCGTTGCTACTCAAAAATCTCCTGTTCAGTCGATTTTGTCGGCTTTTGGTGTGGTTGAGTTTCTGGCAAGCCTTGCACTTGAGCCGATCGCTTGCTGACAACCACCAGATTGGGATAGGGGTGAGGAGGCTGCTCCCCTTCTTCTAGCTGTCGGTACCTAAGCTAGCAGAAGTAACCTTCAGGGATGACCAGTGGTGGCGTGGAGTAAGCACGTGGCTCTAGGGGAATGCCATCACGTGGAGGGTGCATGACGAATTTGGCGACGTTATCCCCCTGAACTTCAATATGGATGGGGGTGAGCGGCCTGGAGTAGAACATGGCTTCTCCGACATGGTCGTTCAGCTCAGGGTCGGTGATGTGAAGCGGCTCACCAGCCAAGGGAGCTCTGATAGTCTTGACCACAATGCTGTCCATACGGTTTATGGTCGCCTCCGACTGCCGTATGAGGGCATGAGCCATGATCCTTTGAATCTCTTCGCAGAGTGCTTCAGTGCGCTACTGTGACAGAGTCATGAGATCGACCTTGTCCAGGAGTGACTCGGGGACTCCTTGGATCTTGATGGATTCATGACGAGTGCGCCCATACATGGCGAGCACCTTCTTCTTGAGATCCTCGATGATCGAGGCGTAATGCTTCTGGTGATTCTCGGGCAGGTCTTCTACCCTCTCGATGGGTGAGACTCCGTCATCACTTTCGACTCTCTTGCTTCCAGCCATGATCATCGTGTCCCACCGGGCATGCCAAAAATGTGTTGCCGCGGGAAACCGGTGGGCGATACACCAACGGGTCAACACAATGCGAGCCGAGAGGTGTATGTGGACGTAAGGGTCGCTCCTCCTTGCTGCGGCTCCCAGTCGACTAAACGGTTAGCTGACTACCGGTCACGGTGGTGGTTAGGCGTGCCACCTGGCTTGACCTTACAGCCAGGAAGGTGGTGGTGACGGTGGTCGACTCCTGTTCTCTTTGCATAAACAAACAAAACAGGGTAAACGTTAAATACTAGCCGGATCGCTCGGATCAGCTCTCCCACGTTGGGTCTTGACATCGGCAAATCTCCATCGATACTCCATGAGCCGATCCGACATTGCTCAGACGATGCATAAGAGATATATGGAAATAAGGTGATCTGCTTACCCAGATCGGATCTTTTAATAGAAACTAGCGTAATAAGTGAACAGATGTATTATAGCTGGCTAGAAACCGATCGAGATGTGATAATGCACGGGATTTGAACAGATGAAATAGCATCAACCTAAGCAAGCCTCTTGCATCATGCAAATCTAACAACATATGGCAGTGGCTTGATGCCGCACATACTGCGAAAGGTGATAATATCAAAGGATAGCATGATGGTAAAATGTGCACGATCCGATCTATGTCGTGAAGCTCAGAGAATAAACAGATCCAGTCGACGCATGTGATAACTAGCAGATCTTGCCAACAACAATGCTTAGTACAAGATCTACCATAGGCAGAACGCCGTAATGCCCTACCAACATCTATGGAAGAAGACGATAGAGCAGCATGGCGATATACCTTGAAACCCTAAGTGCTTAGGGGTGGCTATGCGCCGAGAGAAGGTGGAGACAACCGCTATTGACGAACGTGAGTAGTCTCTCCTTATTTCATAGGTATGGGTACATATTTATAGTCTGTAGACTTGGATAGCAAGTCTATCCTTTCCTAATTTATCTCTCAATCTTAACTAAACTGAATCCTGATCGGATTACTAAAGCAATATCTTTTCTAAAATACACGGGCACTTGGCCCAAAAGGCAAAATACACGCTATCTCTTCCTTGGATAGCCCAGCTCCTAGTCCCGAACCTATTTAGGCCCATCAACCTGAGTCGGCAAATCCTGGCACCAACAGATCAAGACAATGGTCTGAGATTAAGAGGGAAGTGGCATTGGAGTAAGAGGAAGCCTTATATCCATTGACCACAAAAGAGGACAAGATCGTGGCAAGGGCAAGACATGTACAAATTCTTCTAGTTTTTGAGGAATAAAAACTTCATTTGGTATCATTGCATATTGCAATTAGCATCCTTTAATCTTGCCTTTGCGTTACATCCTAGCAAGTAATATGTTCAAATTCTTTCAATTGGTACTATTTACTACTTGCTTGGTCATGTTGTCATCAATCACCAAAAAGGGGGAGATTGTAAGAAAATGGGCCCTAAGCCCTGTGCTTAGTTACCAAATAATAGGGAGAGGTTGTAGTCCTTGCGCTGGAAACGTGAGAGTAAGGGTTAGCATAGGTGTGTACTAGGGATATCTGGAGTTACCCAACCGAGTTGCTTTAACCTTGCACCGGTCACTTTGCCAACCCCTTTCCTTGCGTGGATTGGTGACAGAGTTTTGCGCGGACTTCATGAGAGCAAACCCTTACAAGGGGCGCCAAATTAGGATTACAAGGGAGGCTTGCGAGCGTTCCCCATACCTTGGTAAAAATTGCCATGTCTCCAATGTGTGCCATCATCGACATCGATACCAACTGTTTGCATTCTCTACCTATCCTTTTAGCTTTCGTATTTACATTCTTGAAAATTATGTGCTTGCATTCCTAGACTGGCTTGATAAGTTAGTTTCTAGGTGGAATTAGGTTGCAAGACTTGGCCACAGTAGAGTTAGCAATACTTAGCAAACTCTTAGTGCACTTAGCTAGTTTTATCTTGCATAGGTTTTTCTTAGTAATTGTAGTTCTTAGAGAACCATAGTTTTAGAAATCCTAATTTCGCCCTCTCTTAGGCATGGGTCCAACCTTCATTATGGAATTTCAAGATAGAAGCAAAGTATGGGTGTTTGATGTGGAGTGAACCATGAGAACGGTTACAAACACAAAATATGATGAACATGTCAAGCCGGTGCATAGGGTAGGATGCCATCTAATGATCCTTGCTTCATAATGCAGGTTAATAATGTACATAACTCATAATAATGCAATGCCAATGATCACAATAAAAAACAATGCCAATTATCACAATAAAAAAGCATGTGTGTGGTTATATTGTAATGCATAAATCAAGATATCCATGCATTGATCATGAAATGGTGCACATGACCAATGAATGGTATGTATGCATAGTGCACATGATGCATATACGAAATGACCACATCGAGATATGTGTGCAATAGTTATTAAATGGTGCAAACTTCATGATACACAAATCAAATGGATGTACCATGGTGCACATAACATGTCAATGGATTAAGGGCACACGTACTGCAATGAATGATGCATGATGCACACAAGATGTTAAGGGGTTTATGATGCATTACTTAATATGCAAACATTGACACGCAAGACTACATTTATCCTTGCCCCACACATGACCTTCAATTTATCAAGCAAACAAAAGCTTAGTTTTTTTCTGCCTAAAGAAAAAGCTAGAAGGATAAGAGTAGTTGGAGAGGAAGAGAGTAGAATGCAAAAGAGTCGCTAGTCAGAAGTGGAGTTACACCATAACATACCTAGATACTAGCATGCATCCTATGGCACATCCATGTGGCTACAGTCCACATGCGAACATAGGTACAATTGGGCATCTTAGGTGGTTAGGAAAAAACTCACCATGGAAGAAAATCAAGTCAAAACATTGCAGGTGGCTCTAAAAATATATAGGAGATAACCATAAGCTAAATCTATCAAACAAGCCTCAATTCTTATCCTTGATTATAAAATACTATTTAACACATTAAGCATACAACATTTGACAAACAAGATGATGCACTACTACGGCTTGGCAATGCAAAACTATTAACAATGCAGCACATGCATGCCATGATGAAAGTGCATAGACCATGAAATGATGCATTGACAATTGAAGATACAATGCAACTTATGGATACTACATTGGATACTTGTATGTGATAGAGCTGCATTATCATGATCAACCCTTTAATTTTTTTCTCTTAAGTTGAGCAAGAGTGAGATATAAAGTCATAGTTAAGAAACAGGAGGAACACAATGGCTTTATGTCACAAGGATTATACCAAGAAGGATGGGCAACTGGTGCCCTAGTTTCTTAGAGATCAATGAATTTATCTCAAAACTTAGAAAAGCTAGAGGATGATGAAAAAACAATAAGGCCTCGATAAGCAATTGATTGAACCAAGATGTTGAGTCATGAGGATAAGAGATTAGATAAGTTTATCAATGATGCACCTATTCAAAAACTGAAGCGCACCCTTCGGGAGTCAAGTGTGCTTGTTACTATTCCCAGGAGGCTAGTAACAACAGTCTTACATCAGATAAGTACATATCCACCCTAACAAAACAAACCAAAAACTAGGGTGACCAATTCCACAAGCTAAAGCACCATAAGCAACACATTACAAAAGAGGAGCATTTGTAACAGGAAATCCAATATATGCAGCAGAGACATTATAGTGGCCCAAATGCCACAGCAAGAGTTGGGAAGTAGCCTTAGCCCTTACACAAAAACCAACAACAAAGCAAAGGTTGGTACAAATGTACTCAGCAGTCCACCTTCACCAAAGAACTTGGGGGTTTGCTATAATCTACATGCAAAGTATTTGAGATGCTTTTGAATATTTTGCATAAAATGAGATTTTGATGCATGGTTAACTGGTTGTTTTGTAAACCATTTTATAAATCATTTTTCCTTCCCCGATGGGACATTATAACAAATGCTACTAGACTGGACCGTCCAGATAGATCACAGCTTAACCAACCAGACTTTCATCATACACCATTGCATCACCTGCGAACCTTTCAACCAAAATCATTTTTCATTTTGAAAAAAAATGCTAGTTGTTGAACCATGCCATAACTCATCCATACTAGTGGATATGGACTATTTGAATAGATTTGAAACTCTGGCTAGAGGTGTACATTTTCCCCACAAGTTCGGATGCAAAACACCCACGAAGCCTTAGCCAGGCATGACATAACACCATAGCTACTACAAGAATGCCAAGGCCGCCACATCTCACATACCGGGTAGATGCCACATACTACAAACTCAAACCCCCATCCTTGGCATCCTGTAACGGCCTGTAACGCCTCGAAATTCACCCACAAAAAGTTTCTCTAATCTCTCCTTAATTCAAAACACCTTTTCAAAACCTTAGTTCCCTAAAGTGTATTATTATAAACTCTGCAAGATTCTTATAAGATCTTTAGACACCCCTTGAATTTTTTTTTCAAAAACCTTCACTCGGTCTTCCTCCCCACCTAAAACCACCCCCAAATATTTTTGGTGCAACCATCAGATATCCTCCCAAAATCCCACCAAAAACCCTCAGGGAATCTCCAAGTACTCCTTTAGACAACCCCTAAAATCCCTCTCAAATTCCACTACCAAAAGACTCAAACAATTCCAAGATCAAAATTAGAAAAAGAAAAGAAAAAACCATCGCCCTCTTCGCCCACCTAAGGTCTAGTTTCCTCTCCCCTTCTCTCACTGCGCAGCCATCCTACCTCTAGTCTGCTATGCCTATGGCCCACTCCCCTTCCCTAGTGTGAAGCCCTACCTGTCAGTCCCCACTCCCCCACACCCTCACCCTCCCTCTCTGCCAATGGGTCCCACCTACCAGACGGGTCCCCTACCTCCCGCTCATCGTGTGTGGGCGGTGTGGGTGCGTGAGGGACTTTACCGAGTCTGGTCTTACGTCCTGGCTGCAATGAGCACTTGTCAACATTGAATACTTGCTGAACGACGAGCGAGCACTACCTAAGTGTGACCTGGAGGAAAAGCCATCTCGAGTGGACTGAGAGGCGGCGCTAGAGTGGACTTGGCGTGTCAAAATCTCTGCTGAGTGGACTGCCATGTGGCTTGGGTTGCGACCAAAGCTAGGCTCAGCCCACAAGTGTGACCGTGGGTGTGGGACGGTGTAGTGAGCCGTAAAGTCACTACCTTGGAGTCCCAACAATCGTTTCTCGGTTCGAGCGTCAAAACCGGAGCCTAAGATCGTTTCCTGTTTCCATCGTCAAAACCAGGGGCTGATTGTCGGTATCCCAAAATCAGTAGTTATCCAAAGAGATGAGCTACTGACCACGTGGTGGACATCAAGAGATTGCTTCGAGCCAAAGAAGATCAAGGACTCCATCGTGTCCGTTCATCCGAGTTTCCAGGCATCTTTTCTAGCCTCTACAGGCGTTTTGTGTATTCGAGTCTGTATCTAGGGGGCTGTTTGCAAAACAGCCATAGAAAAGAGTCTGTAGTATAAATAAGGGGTGGGCTGCCTTAAACCCCCTCTCTTGGCTGGTTAGACTCGTGTTTAAGGCTAGTAAACCCTAGATTTTCATCCTCCAAGCAAGAGCTTCAAGAAAAGTGAGATTTGAGTGATCTAGTCTCCATTGTAAGAGGGTAAGATGTGGGTAGCTGCTTGAGGAACGAATTCCCCATCTTGTAGTCAGATCTTGAGACCCCCTTTGGGCCATTAATAGATCGATTTCGTGCATCTTGTGTGGCCTTCCCTTTCCCCTTCTTGATTGGCTTTTGATCTTCGATTCTTGATCGTTTGGTGTGTTTGTCTTTGATCGATCTTTGATTCTTGATCTTTTGGTGTGTTTGTCTTTGATCAGGTTTGAGATCTTTCTATTGCCGGTGTTTTGGACTGCTAGGACGTGATTTGATTGTGGTTTTGGTTGCCCAATCTTTAGAATCACTAGCAGCCCCTCCTCTTTCGTTCTTGACAAGTGGACTTCACTTTGGGGAATCGTCAAATCCATGAAGGAAATCAAAGGGTTTTGCCTTGATCTGTTGGGAATAGCTCCTCCATGGCCTAGACAAGGTCTCTGCAAAATTTGGTGAAGTTTGGAGTCCATTTGATCGATTTTTGGATCGATTTTGAAGATTCATGGGCTGTTTTCTCTCCTCGGGCTGCCCTGTTTCATACCACCAGACTGTCCGGTGGGTAGACACTAGACTGTTCTGTGGCTCAGGGTCAGCCTGGGTGGAGACTACAAGGCTCGGCCTCTGTCTCGGGCTTTTGCAAGCATCAGACTGTCTGGTGGTGCTTGCTTGAGGGTCAAAGCCCTCAACCTATATCGTCCGGTGAGTGGACCAGACTGTCCGGCGCGTAGGCACTGGACTGTCCGGTGCTTAGGCATCGGACTGTCCGGTGGCTCTGCCCCTGGGTGGTTTTGGCTCATTTTGCATCGTTTTCTCTCGGCGTTTGAATGAGTGCTGTGTAGTGCTTCTGTTGTGCTTTCCTCATCGTGTCCTAGGGATGGTAGCTTGTCCTAGCTACGCGATCTTGCACGTTTGAGAAGAGAGGGGTTTTGGGTGCTAGGTTTTTAGGTGTCGACCTATTCACCCCCCTCCCTCTCTAGGTCGCCCTTTCGGTCCTCAGTGCGCCTCACGATGACAGGCTAGCCCCTCCAGCTTTGGTCCTCCACCGGTCCACCTCACCGTGTTGTGCCAAACTCCCTTGCGCCACCCATTGGCCTCGCCCCTCCCCACCAGCCATTTTCCCTACCCCTACTCCCTTCATCCCTAGGTGGACCGCATGCTGCGATGCGTACCCTGGCCACTTAGCCTCTCCTCGCCCAGACCCCCTAATGAGACCATGGCTCATCAGATTAATTCTACTAAAAGTCCTTGTGTAGGACTTCAATTTGGTGCATTTCCATTTGATGAAAATTACTTGATGAATGATACATTGTTTACTCATGCCGGTCTGTCATCAAAAATATGTTTTGGAGATGCAACATTGCTCAAGAAAGAAGAGGATACAAAGGCAAGAAAATATATACATGTTGGAACTCTGCAGGTGAATAAAATTAGGACTTTGGAGAGGATCATGAAGGCCTTGGGAACTAGCAAGGGCAAGGTGGGAAGCAAGAAGGGCATCCAAGTCAAGTTGGAGGCCCAGTTCAGCCCGGGTCAGCCACCTCGATCTCTAGGACCAATGTGCACTAAAATTATCGCCCAGGCCGCAAACGGGCTCCGTTTTTGGTGATGCACATATGCCTAGAAAGATAAAAACATAGTCTTTCTAATGGCACTGGTTTGAGGCCATTTGGACTTTGGAGTCAACAGAACTCGCGTCGCAAGTTGATGGACAGAATCTGTCCAAGGTGTTGTGCCACTAATTTGGGCCATTGGTCCATGTATTTTGTGAGAGTCCATCTTACACATGTCTAGGGTTGCTAGGACGTCCCCTATCTGATATATTGAGTAGCCGTCATTAGATTAGTTTTTTAGATTGGATATTATTTTGCCGTGTCTTTTCGTCTAGGGTTTCTCCTACGAAGAACGAGAGGGTGTTCCTCTCATCTACCTCTTGCTAATCCTTCAAGGATTGTGTGGAGTGTGTGATTGAGCTGCTGCTGCTACTGCTTGGTGTGCATCGGATTTCTGCTGGGATCCCCGTCTTCTGATCGTGGTGCGTCGTGACCGCGGGTGGAAGAATTTATCTATGGTTTGGTTTGCATCTCTTGTAAGACAAATTCCGCTACCTATCTTGTTATTGCTGCTGTCTGCGATTGCTCGAACATAATTGTTCATCTGCTGCTATTACTTGTGTTCAGATAATTACCAATCTACTATCTATTACTGCCGCTATATTCGATCTTTGGTGAATATATTTAAAGTTGGTTAATATTGCTGCACCCTCTACTGTTTTTGCTGGACAAGAGAGCTTGAACTTTCATCGAAGAGTGAAATTTATTTTGGTAACTTCCATTCGTAGTAAAATTCAAAAGTGAATTATCTACTCATTGTTTAGTACCGTGAAAGATTGGGAAATTCTCGGACACCGTAGGCATGTCCTTATCGCCCCCTTCATCCCACTCCACCTGTCACACCACCACAATGGTTGCCCCATCTCTATCATCCCTCCCTTCCCTTGCCACCTATAAAAGAGGGTGCACCCTTTTGTTCCCTGCTCTCACCAGAGCTCGCAAGCATCCCCTTATCCCCCTCCCTCCTAAGCGACCACAACACAGTCATGTCATCAAAAGGTGCATGCCACCCTGCGGCATGCCATGATTTCCCCATCTCCGGCCTCCTCTCGACAAATAGAGGCCAGCATCATCCCCACAATACTTTCATCTCTCTCCCCAGCCACTCGCCACTTCCCTAGTCTACTCCTTGCTCCACCCCATGTGATGTAGCAATAACTGGCATGTCGTCCCTTTGTGCTCCATGGATGGCTCCCCTCTACCCCTTCACCATTGATGATACCACTGCAGCAGAGTTTGCCTCATCAACCTCGTCGTCGTGAGCCTAGCCTCGCCTTTGATGGTGGAGAACCACCTGCAACCATTTTTGCACCTCGGCTCAACCTGTTCCGATGTCTTCTGCCCCTAACGCCATCCACGCTTCCTCAGCAACTGACATGTTGGGCTAGTCGGACGTTGTCTCTTCCACTGTCACCGTTGATGTTGTCTCTCCTCCACCACTACCATGTGGCCTCTGAGCCCATGACATTAGGTGTGCTGTCCACCACAACAGTTGAATAGGCTTGCCATATTAGGCTAAGCGCCATAGGTGCAAGTGGGCCAAAAGCAAAAACTGGAAGGAAATAAAGAAAAGGCCCAATCTACTCCTCGAATTTCCATAAAGAGTTAAATGCATTGGAGGCCCTCAACTTGTCATGGTGTGCCAGTTAGGTCTATGAACTTATAAAATATATTTCTAGCACCCTAAACTCGTTAACTAACGCACCACAGGTACATACCCCTTCTTTTATATTTAATTTTTTATTTAGGCCCTTGAATGTTGTATCTCTCACATCAACTCCACTATTATCCCTTTGCTCCCACACCTTCCCTTTCCGTTGTGCCCATCGCTGCCATCGCGACATGACCCTACCCTCACACCACCTATCCTACCTCTGCGTCACCATAGCCTTCCTCTCCTATCCTTCCTATGCCATTGGCCACCCCTACCTCACCGCCACACCTACCCTCATGCCGCCGTCCATGTTCCCATGTCATTGTCGTCTCCTTCCAATGCCTTTGATTTGGCTCTGCCTATTTCACTGAAGGCACCTACAACACTGCTACACCTGCCCCTGTGCTACCTTCCATGTCCCTACATCATCATCCCTGCCCAGCTCCTCCTTCCCCATCTTTAGTCGCCCAGCTCTGCCCATCCCCATGCCATGCCAGCCACTCGAGCACACCACTGCACCACCTGATGTCATCCCTTCTCCTCTAGGAGTCTGCAGCCGCTAGCCTAGGACAGAGAGGAGAGCGGGTTTGGTGGCATCACCTCATGCAGAGGTGTGGCACAGGATTGGCAGGTTGGCCTAGGCAAAGGGGCGCTAGGCTAGTGGCCTCACACAAAGTGAGAGGAAGAAGGGCCAATGTGTGGCCTAGCTGCCCAGGGTGGAGAAGGTAGCAGTGTCACCTCGGGTGGAGGGACGGCATGGGACTGGTGGCTTGGCCTAGGCAGAAGGGCACTGGGTGGGCTAACATCGCTTGAAGTTGGTGGGATAAGGACCGACGGCATCGCCTTGGGTGGAGGGTAGTGCAAGACCGGCGGCTTGTACGGGAGAGGGGCGCTGGGCCGGCGGTGTCTACTTGGGTGGAGGGGAGGCACAGACCAGCAGCTTGGCCTTGCTAGAGGGACGCTAGGCCGGCGGTGTTGCCTTAGGTCGAGGGGTGGTGTGGGATCAGTGGCTTAGACTAGGCAGAGGGGTGCTAGGCCGGTGGCGTCACCTCACGTGGAGGGGCAGCGCGAAACCGGCGGCTTGGCCTGGGAAGAGGGGCGCTAGGCCGGCAATGTTGCGTTGGGTTGAGGGGCGGTGTGGGACCAACAGCTTGGCCTAGGCAGTGGGGCGCTGGGGCAACGGCGATGTTCCAGGCCTTGGTGGTCGAGCGCGGTAGGCGGCAACACAGCTAGCAAGGAGGAGCATCAAATGGATGACGGCAGCGACGAGCATGGAGGAGGTGGTAGAGGACCTTGGTGGGGAGAGGCCATGGACGTGAAAAGAAGGGACATGTCGGGCGGCAATATATGGGGGAGAAGGATGGACAGGGTGAGTAGGAGGGAAGAGATAGAACATTCCAAGAGCCTAATTGAAAAAATAAACATAAAACAAAGGTATATGGACCTGTACTGCATCACTTAACAAGTTTAGGGTGCTAGAAATGCATTTCACAAGTTCATGGACCTAACTGGTACACCAAGACAAGTTCAAAGGCCCTCATGCATTTAACTCTTCCATAAAAGTATAAATCTACCCCTTGCAACAAAATGGCTCGTATTTTCTCGATTTCAACTCTGAATTTGACGATTCTTGTGCCTAAATTCTTTAAAAATCAAGCTCTACCTGTACCAATTTAATAATTTTCCACCACTTTCAAACCTATCCACCAAATAGTGTTCCATTCAACCCAGTTAGCGGAACCTTTAGCTTTGGGCCAGAAGCCACACTCACCAGCAAACACCCGAATCTTTTTTTTCCACAAAGTCTAAAATCTAGAAATATTCCCTTTTCCAGAAATACAACATCCAAAAAATAGTCTTGCCCCTCCCCAAAAAAAATACAAAATCTATTATTATACCTTCTTCTTTTCCTTTGTCCAATTTTACCAACTCCAATAACCATAAATTTACATCTCTCCCATCCAAGCTCCGATTTCCATGATTCTTCTTCCTAAATTCTTGTAAATTCAAGCTCTCTCCATCTAAAATACTTCAAACCTAGTTAAGCTTATTTTATGCGTCTGTTTCTATGTCTTCTTATTTTGTGTACGTAGGTTTTCCCGGAGTGTCCGGTCAGCCCCGTTCTCGAGGAGCCACAACCTGGTGCTTGAATCGAGTTCCTGACACACCTTTCATGGATCGTGCCTGCTGACCAAGCAAAGCAACGGCAAGTCCACTGGATCCTCACTTGATGCATAAATTACCCAGTTTTACTTGTGAGCATCTATTTCCTATTGATTAAGACAACCATCTTGTTTAACTAATGAGTTCGCCGGTGTAGGAAATGAATATGTATTATACTCATTGGTTATTCACAAAAGGAGGCCCCCTCAGTTTATTCATTTGATGAATACGGTTGTGGTTTTTGTGAATTTCATACAAGGTTAAAGATATTTTCTAGTCTAGGTGTCAATGAGTTGAAGGATACTTTGTTAGATAGGTTTTATAGTTTTGTAGAGGCTGCCCTATGTATGAAGATGGGTAAAGGTTAATAGCTTGACCATTGGACTCGCATTCAATTGGATGCACACATAAGCTCTCTATGCCTAAAGCATATGGTCTCAGCCTCTCAGGGTCTAGCTTCTCAGTCTAGGCCCTGTTAAAGGTTTTTTTTTTTAGGAAAATGGCTCCCCGAGTGAAGCTCGAGAGAAGAAAAGCCCTTTTTGCATGGCAAGGGAGGGGCCGTTCAAAGGTGGCTTCTATGGCTCCCTGTGTGAAGCCTGCAACTGTTTATATTTGCTAGCATTTAAAAAAACACAAGTGTATAACATAGCCAAATATGCATTGTAATTTGTAAAAGCACATGTAAGCAGTACATTATAACGAACAGTGACCATCCTGTCAGTAAAGAGATTGAAAATGTGGATTGCTGGGCAAATCTCCTTTGGCAGAGCAAACCAGATCCAGCAAGGTGAGGTTCAATCACTCTGCCCAAGGAGAAATAGCCCGGTAATCCTCAATCACAGTGCAAATGTATACTACTGCACTCTTCTTATTGGGCTTTCTTGAATACAAGTTGTATGGCTTGTTGCATCCTAGGTTCGATCAATCCAGTATTTATATGCACCGAGGCTAGATTTTAGCTCGTGGCATGGAAGCCGGCATCAGCATATCCGCTTGATCTCTTCTCATTGCTTGACAGGTCTGCTACCGACTACTGAGCATATTTTTCAAGTCTTCAGAAAAAGGAAGCATATTTTCCAGGCACCATTGGCATCTTCCAGTAACTTACAGCTGCTGTAATATGTCACTGGTTTGTAGTATTTGCCGTCTTCAGACTCCCAATGTGTTCAAAGGGTGGATCTTCTCCTCTTCTCTTTCTGTAGTAGGAATAAAGATACTCTCTTCCACTCTTCATAAGGTCTGATGCTGTTGATAATTTTCTTGTCAATCTTGCTGGTTTTTTCTTGCACGAAATTAGCAAATTTTCAATCTCCTCGCTGTTGATGCTCTGATGAGATTATTGTTCCAGTTCAGGGTTCACTGTAGTTGGTCCAAGGCTCGCCCTCTACCTAATATTAATGGAATGGACGCCGTGGAGGAACAGAGATGATTTGATGACTACTGATGTGCGCCATTTTCTTGCTTCTTTCTGCGATTTTACAAGAGCAGAACTGTTCTATAACTTAGTCAATGGTATTTCAGGAGGAAAAATCTGGACAAGAAAATGGTGTCAACGATCACTATTGGGTAGAACTTATAATGAACAAGAAAAAGAATCAGCAGAAACAGATGCCATACTTTTGAATCAAAGATTTAATCAAAGCTAAAGATCCAGGAATAGTATGTAAACGATCCTCAGTGTAGGAGCCCAAGATTAGGTAAATTTAAAAGTTATGCGGCCTTTCGACACTTGCAGAGGTTCAACTTGCACAAGGTGCATCCTTTCTACAAAGCGCATGGAATCAGATACCTATTGGATTCTTCAACTGAGGCAGCTTTGAACAGCACCAAATGAGAAGATCCATGGGGATGTTCTGCGACAAAGCATACCATCGATGGGCCTTCGTGGCAAAGAAATAGAATACAATCTACAATCTGATTGTGCACATTCAATGCATGCATAAGAAATTAGGGAAGTAGATGTACGATTTGATGGAAATCTGGAAGAAGACGGTGGATCAGTGCATATATTTTTTCCCATTAAGCATGCAATTTGCTAGCTTTATCCACACAGAATGAGGACTAGTTCCTTGGCACAACTCAACTCTCATTTTTACAATGGTCACCGATAGTCATTTCTGGTTAGCACCATAGCCACTTCTATTTAAGCTTAAGCAATTTTAATGTCTCAACATACACTCAGTCACAAGTTTGGCATTCAGCATAATTGTGAAAGATACAATACAATGAGTTGCTTTACATATTTTAATTCAAACAGATTTAGGAAGTCAATATTAGGAATGCATTCTTACAATCAGAACTTTAGGTACCTCCACTTGTATTCCAGTGAATAGTCACAACAAATGACCTAGAAGATATCATGTTATCTGATCAACCTAAGACGGTGACCAGTGTATACAAAATAATCAGAAAGAGGATTCATTTTCAGTTAATAATAATATAAGAAGGTTGGTCCCTGATGCAAAATGTATCATTTGTAGAACATGCATATTTGGGCATCAAACTTATTTTCAATAAACAGTGACAGGGGATAAAAATGGAAGAAGAAACTAAACCTATGCCTTTCGGATGAAATGGCAAGAGGCCAAGAGAACAAGGAGCATTCCCTTTCTACCTTTTAACTCAAAGGGACAGTAAATGGAAAAGGTAGGGGTAGAGGAATACCTCCTGAAAGCATTGTGCTGATTTGGAAGTATATCCAGAAGCATATCCAGATTTTGCTTGCCCATCTCGGCACTATATATTTCCCGTAGCAACATACGGTGCAAGGCAAGAAACAGAGTCGGCACAAAAGAAGAATGTGAAGGGCAAGTTACAGCAGAGTGACAATCATTCTGGGAAATTTAAAACTGAGAGATCAACACGGGCTAGGAGGCTACGCAGTACTCAGGGTGAGAATTACAGTGCGGTTCTCCTCTGGCATGGAGGTCAATGTAGCAGGCATTGGACAATGCACAGCACTACTGCCATCCCTGCCAAAGGAGAATTGCCCTGCTATTCAGTATAACCCTGCTTCAGTTTCACTCTCTCACGTCACAGTGCTATTTGCGAGCCAATGATGCGACAAAGGTATTCAGTAATCAGTACGGATCCTATTTGAAGCTTCTTTTTTATATGATTATCGTAGACAAAATGCTTTTAATATAGTGTAGCGCACATCTAAAAGTTCACAATGGAGGTAGCATTTCTTACTTGATACTGTGTATTAAAAAGCACATTGCATCAAAAGTGAATGCTCAAAAATAATACAAACAAAAGCAGGAAGGAAAATTTAATGGTTGGTCAAATAGAAAAAATAAATACCTCAGGGAATTAAAGCACTTTTCTTATATCCTAGCTGTTCGTTTATTTAGCTATTCATCTTCTGAATAAGTGAAGGTATATTTGTTGCTGCCATCCAGGTAACATGATAAAATTTGTGGGTACTTGATTTTTCTGTTATTCCAGGTCAAATACTTATCATACTTGATAGATTAAGGACCCACAAAATAAAAAGGCCCGTGATGATTATTGTTCATCACTCTTATCATTATTTTCCCTATTCATGTCCTCCCCAGATGAGTGTAAACAGAGTGATAGACTACCCAAGCAGAGTTGCATTTGTTAATTTCTGACCAATATCACATAGGCGCACCCCAAAAATATTGCACATCCTGCATATTCTGAGTCACACTGCCAACATAAAAGGCACGAAGATAACCAGGGTAGACAAAATATAAACATCTTACAGCTAAAGTTAAACCTGCTGCAGGCCACCAAATGCTGGTCGCGAATTGTCAGCCAATGCGTGGTCTCCTCCTTATAGCAACAAAAATAAAGTTCATGAAAGCTACTACTTCTAGCATATTTGATCAGCCGCATCTAATTTATGGTACTGTCAACTGTGTATGCATCTGATTACCTCAACTGCGAAAGACTGAAACACATGAAAAAAGCACAATAATTTAAGTGAGATCCATGGCCGGTATTGCACACATAATAAACATCGCGAACGAAAGGATTGTCACAATAAAAGAGGATCTGCGACTGCGATCGGATCAAAGAAGCAGACAACTGGAACGTGTGGGGGACGGTCGCCGGCCGGCCTGGGGAGAGAACCTACCATTTCTTCTCCACCTGCTCCCGGAACATGAGAGGCGAGAGCAGGAGGGCGGCGAAACTTCTATGCCTCCTGCGGCTCCGGAGAATCGGAGATTGGGGGACCGGAGGGCAGGAGGAGGTTAGCTGCAAGCGCACTGGTTCTTGTCTTTTATAACCTCCAGCGCGCTCTCGCCGTGGAATCAGAGGTGTTTGGAGAGGCTAAAATAACGGAGACGATCGTCATATTTGCTAATCATAATCATAGATTAATTAGGTTTAATAAATTTATCTTGCTATTTAATTTTTATCTGTGTAATTAGTTTTATAATCAGACTATATTTAATACTTCTAACTAGCGTCTAAATCACCCGGTGTCAACGTGGCAGTCCGAGACATGGGGCCAGATTTCAGCATTTTCAATCTGTGAAGATGGAAAATCCGAGTTTGATTTTCGATATCGAAAATGGAAATAGTAACATTAGATTTAGAAATCATAATAATAAATCAAAGCAGACAAAAACAATTTTAAGTTCATGCGATATTTTCAAGTTTTCATGTATTTCTATTGCCCAGCCGGTTATTGTCCAGCTCGTTATCTCATGACGCGTACGTCTATGCTAGTTTATAAAAGATAGTAGTTTCTCCGTCACGGTAAAGGATTTTAGTTCTCTTTTTTATTTATCCATATTCATATAGATATTGATGAATCTTAACATATATATAAAGAGACGAATGAATATTGTTAGTCTAAACCCTTTACAATTTAGGACAGAGGTAATACTACGTTATCCCATTCCCATGAGGCGTACTACGCAATCCCATTCCCATGAGGCGTGAGCTAAAGGTTGAGACTGTCCCTCCACAAATTAAGGGATATTGTATCAGTAGGAGATAAAAACAACTCATTGTACAGGTATGCAATGGGATCGACTTTTAGACAGCATTTGCTTGACTGACCAAAAGAAATGGCCATCGCTGACATGTGGTTCCACTTTATTAGCTGTGGGCCTGTGGTTAAGCTAAAATTGTGCTGCAAAAGAGATTTAGATCAAGCAAACCACTCCGTATGTGTCTTTATAACAAAGTTGTACAGTTTGTAATAATTGTTTCACTAATAAACTTCTAAATCTGATGCAAATAATATGGAGTAGCGTTTCTTTCGCCCAAATCAAGCAAGCCCCGGCACCAAGAAAACAGCATGGAGCGAAAACCATCTCCCAAGAACATTTTCAGCCCCTGTACAGAAGCTGACACTACTGAATACACATTCACTCTACAAAATTTTGCTTCTTTGATAATTCAGAGTTTGGAAAGCATGAAGCATATTTCTATTTTGAACATTTGATAAGTTTAAACATGGTAACAGTTGATTCACAGCAAAAACAATACCATGCCTATTGCCGGATACACAACACAGTAACAGAAAGATCTAAACTGATCTAACCTTTCAGTTTTTTAGTTTGGCAATAAACTCTCTAGTTAACATAGAAATTGCTAATGCCACTAACAATTCTCTGTCGCTGAGAAAAGCCATAACATAGCTACACCACACAACTCCAAAAAAAAAAATACAGCAGGGCTGCTTAGCTAGAGCAGCAGCCACCCTTCTTCACTGCCGAAACATCATCCTTTATATTGATCTTCTCACCCTTGCCAGGCCCAGAAGCTGCATCTTCGCCTGCTTCAACAGCTCTTTTACTCACGATGCGGTAGATCTGAGTCAAGACCTCTGCAAATGCATTCTCGACGTTGGTGGACTCAAGCGCAGAGGTCTCCATGAAATACAGTGATTCTCTCTCTGCGAATGCCTTGCCTTCATCAGTCTGAACAGCTACAAGATGGCGGAGATCAGATTTGTTGCCAACCAGCATAACAACTATATTGGGATCTGTGTGGTCCCTCAATTCCTTTAGCCAGCGCTCAACGTTCTCAAAGGTTGAGTGGCGAGTGACATCATAAACAAGCAATGCACCAACAGCACCTCGGTAGTATGCACTTGTAATAGCACGATATCTGCAATAATACTCAATACAGAAATACAGTGAGATAATTAACGCAGTATTCTGAATTGCAAAAACAAACAATTCCATGGACAACGAATAAATAGCACTAATACAATTTACTAAATAAAGTCAGCAAACAGCTATTTGCAATATTTATCCAACACTTTGCTCATATTCAACATACTCTTATGTCTCCCAAATCGATGATTCAATTAAATATTAGCCAGGTTTGGTCAGTTCGAAGCGGATTTGCTTATTACGGATCAGGGCACAGAGATTCCCTTTATGTTTACTGGATGGTGGACAGGGAATCCCAGCCCTGTGTCTTTGTGGTCATACATTGAGAAAATAATTGAAAAGAGCTCAGAATAAATTGCTAGATGATATTAAAACCAATAAGACAATGGCAATTATTCATTTGAGGTGGTAAGCATAGAATTCACTCCTAACAGCAATGGCAGCATTTAATTCCAAAGAACCCATTATAACAGTGTCAGTGATAACTGATAAGACGACGATGACTCAACTTGAAGCACAAGCATTTCCTTTTATCCTCATCATTTTTTACCAGGATACAAAGGGAAAACTGATAAGACAACTTTGTAGGAAACTCAATTGCAACAGATGCAACACTAGAAAAAATCATTACTAGCTCATCAACCACCTACACAGATCTTCGTATTGATAAATTGAATCAATTGCCTCAGATTCCTTGTTAAGTGATACAGTAGAGGAATATATGCATGTTATTTTAGCTTATAAGCTCTGATATAGTATAAACTCACTGATCAGGGAGTATACGACTACTTTTAAATAAGACACAATTGTTGACTTTGACTGACCATTGTTGGTTCAATAGACCCTTAATTGTTTCAATGCTGCATGCAAAGCTGCAAACATATTACTGTGCACCTGTCAAATCCTAGCTTTAAGTAACATTCGACTCAGATACCAGTGCTCCAAATTAAACAAGTGGCATGCCACTAATCTAATCAGAGGTACTGACATAAAAACCCATATCATCCTGCCATTTAGTGACATGTTAACATTTCCAATAGACCACATTTCTTTCTCTTACTGAAAGAAGCGGCACTATACTCCTGTGCATCATGGCTACCATTATGCTTATTGAAAGCACCAATAAAAAAGACCTTTCATGGTATTTTTTTTATTAATTTAAAATAAATATGGAACCACACCAAATGTACTTTGCACGGATTCCTCGTTAGTCCTAGTTTTGATCACAGGAATGAATGCCACAAAAACATTTCCCTACACATGATCCATCCACCCCTCAAGAGTCCATATACTACTATAAGTCTGCAACATGTTTGTAGAAGTCCTGCAGTTCCTAGAGAAATGCAGTACAGCAGTACGCAATGCATGTTGTTGTACTATCATTGTTTTGCCTACAATAATACATGATGCATTACATGTTTTTTTTATAAAATGCATTACATGTTGAAGCAGCAATTTATGTAAACAATTAAGACAATAAGATAGATGACATGGGTACATGGTCAGTATTATATAAAACGATTCAAATTCGATAAAGGCCCATCGCAAGTATGTAAACAAATGACTAATTCCCAATCACAAGAACAAATAACTGGGGAAAAAAAGACAAGTTAAACAAAAAGTTTACAAAAATGGTGAGATGGGGTAAGAAAAGAAAATGAACTCAAAATTCTTCACTCATCAGAAACGATATACCTATTTTTAGCATTGTGTGTGTTTTGCTGTTTTTACTAGATGAACTGAACTGGGCAGGGTAGGTTATGCTACATGCATAGAACTGATCTGCTCGACGTACACACGACAAAGGAGAGAAACCTAGTTATCTTCTAGACGTGATGTCCAGACCGCCCCCACGCTATCTGCTTTCATTCGAGAAAACCAGGCTCCAAACGGCATCGTAAATCCATTTGGGGAACAGAACGATACCCTAGGCTCCTAGCATCCTACTACGACTCTAGTCCTAGGGTGCTGGGTCGCGCGTAAGTTGACCTACCGGTCCCACTCCAGGATCGGATCCAGAGAGACAAAAGCACCACCAAACCCTACAAATGGTCGGCAACAGCCGCACGCAACGGAATTCGGCAGCGAGATCCAAACAGAACCGAGGAGCCGAAGCACAGGCCGCAGGCGGGGCGAGGCGCAGATCAGATCTACCACCAGCAGCAGCAGCTAGCACTGCGGCTGCAGAGAAAGGAAGATAGAGAGAGGAGAGGAGAGGAGGCGAGGGGCGGGGCGGGGCGAGCTCGGCTTACCGCTCCTGGCCTGCGGTGTCCCAAATCTGGGCCTTGACGACCTTGCCGTCGACCTGGAGGGAGCGGGTGGCGAACTCGACGCCGATGGTGGACTTGGACTCGAGGCTGAACTCGTTGCGCGTGAAGCGGGAGAGCAGGTTGGACTTGCCGACGCCGGAGTCGCCGATGAGGACGACCTTGAAGAGGTAGTCGTAGTCGTCCTCCGCCCGGTACCCCGCCGCCATTGCTCCTCCGGGGGGCCCTCGGCTCCGCTCTCCTCGCGCCGATCTGGTTTTGGGGCGAGCGAGCGAGAGGGAGAGGGATGGCCTGGTGGGGGCGTGGGGCGTGGGCCGTGGGGAAAGGAAGGAAGAGGGGGGGGGGAGGTGGGAAAGGGAAGTGGGGGCACGGGCGCGGCGGGCGGTGCGAGGGAGGTGATTTTGGTCGGGTGGGGTGCGGCTAGATTTCTGGGCTCCGGTGTTTTCCGTTTTCTTTACGGCAGTGGCAACCGCGCGCGGTGGACGTGACGGCGCGAAGTGAGCGGAGAAAACGCGTCCTTGCCCACGAGTTCCAAATTCAAATTCCGTTTCCTCGTGTTCATCCCCGCATTTCTTGAATCCTGTTGCTGTTGGTTCCAAATTTTCGTAGCTTCGTGTTGAAATCCAGTGCCAAATTAGATACTCAAAAAAATATATACTGCACGCACGTAAGCTATAGAGAAAAATCACGGCAGTCCCCTTGGCGTGCGAGATTTCTTAACGTTGAAGAAACTTGAACCCGTCAAGCATCGCGTTGCGTAGTCTGTTTCATCAAACACAAAACATTGAGATCATGTATGTCCAAGCGAGTTTCAAACATCACGAGGAGCTCGTAGGTAAGTTGGCATTGGCGGAGGCAGCTTGGAGCCTGGCACACGCACATCTTAAAAATTCAAATAGTTGGTAGGGAGCAGCTATGTATTTATGCTTGTGATTGGAGATCTTCTCCCACCGTTGCTACCGCTGCAAGCAAAAACAAAACAATGTGAAAATTCCTTACTTGGCACTAGATTTTTTTTTTATTTTTGATTCTCATTTTGACACTTCCGTCAATTCATAAAAATACTCTTTTGCCATTTGTGTCAAAAATAATTTATACCTTTTCAAAGTGGTTTCTGCATAACTTTGAACATAAATAATTTTGGGAAGAAAGAATGATTATAATTTTTAGCATGCTTATTTCCGTGCTACGTTGGCTTAGTTATATATGATGAAATTGCATAAAAATGAGGAAAACTCTCAACAAGATAATTGTATAGACAAGACAAAAATTGGATAAAACCAATCAGGCGGCTACGCACGCATGATGTTGATAGTGGAACCAGCATCCGCTCGCTCCTCCCGCTAGAGGTCCTTGGGAAGTCTGGATCCTTGGTGCCCACCAGAGCATGGCGCTCGGCTTGCTCGCTAGCCTAAATGCCAGCTCGCCTGTGTAGTGCCTAGCCGCCTGAGGTGATGTCACTAGGGGGTGTATATAAGTTTGCAAAAACATTTTTTGTGCTATGGATAGAGTATAGTTTGAAATATAGACAATGAGATAAATAGACTGATGACAACAGCTTGAGGCCTAGTGGCGGCCATAGAGCTGTCATGCTCGCTCAATGAACATGGCATGCTTCACACACACCCCCTCCCCGTTTGGTGTGCACGAGCCCTCCCTCGGTGCCTGCCTAGTCGCGAGGCTTGCAGGGGTGCCTACCCAATCGCCGGGCTTGCCCCCTGCTTGCTCGACACCCTCTGCACTCGCTCCGTCACTCTCCCATTGATCATCGCCCTCCGCACCTAACCTCGCCCATCCCTCAACTCTAGGTCGTGCGCTAGCTAGCAGCCGCCAGGCTCTGTCCAATCGCCCAAATACATAGTTGCCGCCTTTGTGTCGTGTCCATCCTCAGCCAACTGAGATTAGTGTTAGAAGTCATTAGCGGCTATTAGTGTGGTAGAACCGTCGGAATTAACATAAGTTTAATACCTAAGTATCAATCTTAAGTTAATTTCGGTGGATTGTCAAGATTCGTTAATCTTGACGAGCCTTCCCGTCGGATCGAGCTTAAGGGTGACTCTCGAAGGAGTCTACAGATTACAATGATTTTACAAAAATAACAATACTTACATAACAACTTAAGTTTAGTACAATACTCTTGTTCATAAGTTGCATCCTGCCCAAGATGCAAAATTTACCGAGGAGCCGAAGAAGAAGGATCATATTCAAAGAGGATATATTCAGAACCTGGCGAAGGTAGAAGAGAAATAATTAAGTAAAATTACTTAGCAAGTCTTACCCGACCACAGGGCTTATGCCCAACTTCTAACCTAAGGCTGGTCTGGTTAGGTCAATTCACACGCGATAAGCCTAAGAGTAAATCCTTAGCTTTTAGGGTGTTAACTTCTTTTAGTTTTTACTTAAGATCTAAGTTTAACATATTCTATCAGCAATTAAGTAAACATTTTGTAAAGATATTTCTTAATAAAACATTGCTCTTCTATAACTATAATGTTGGTCATGATTCAGCTCTTACACCTGGTAAGCCCAGCGATTCGAATCGATTTTATACTCTTGAGAATAATACTCAATCACCAGTTATATGCATGTACGACGACCCTACATATGACAACCTAACATCCTCGTTGCCACCTAGTCAGAATCATTCTCACTGAACCCGGGTGTACAATACACTGACACCCGCATGTCTTCCTACTTCCGGTTGGTCTCGTATAGTTCCAACTCTTAGGTACAAAAGATGAAAGGTTTATTGGAGCCCGCTAAGGACGACAAGTGAAAGATGCGCGTTAGGATCATGATTCCAATCATGTTTATTCATTAACTTTCCTCGTTGCCATTTCTCAAAAGCATAACTGATTCTGTCCAATGTCTCCAATTAATATCCCAGTAAACTTTCTTGGATTCCTCTCAAAGTAAATGTGACCTAACATTAAGTTTGACTAAGCATCTAACCTAATACGTATAGGGTTCATTATGCTCGAATCATGAATTCAATATGCACTAGGGTTTCAATCAATTTCTAACTCTAATGCACATTCATAATTCATTAATTAAGACTCAAAATAAAAAGGGTAAATGCACCGGGGTTTGTCTGGATTTAAAGTATTGAGATCGAAAGAGGCTACCAAAGATTCCTCTTCAAAGACTAAAGAGGGTTCCTGGACTCCGGCTTCAAAGACCTCGGGTGTAAGGGCTTTCGAAGATTCTCCGGTAGAAGGTGAACGAGCCATCATACCTAAATGCATGATATGCATGGATTTTAAGTATGAGAATGATCAACTTGTAAATAAAAGAATTTTAAAAGTTTCTAAAAAGAAAAGGTGGGGTACTGAATTCAAAATTTAGGCTTTCTCTTAAATTTAAATAATTTTCTAAGGTTGAAATAAGGGTCTAGGGTTTTAAAATAATTTTCTAAGATTTTAAAATAATTCAATATTTTTAAAAGTTTAAAAGAATTTATTAGAATTAAATAAGTATTTTAAAGTAATAAAATATTTTTTATAAAAATTTAGAATAAATCCTAAAATTTTAAAAGCCAAAAATGAATTATTAGGAATAATAAAGTAATTATTTAATTATTTTATTCAATAATTAAAATAAAATAAAATTTAAAGATTTTAAAACTAATAGAAAATTAAACTAAATTTAATAATAATAAAAAAACAATTTAATAAATATAAAAGGAAATAGGGTTTAAAGAAACTGCCCAAAAGCCCAAATTATCCCTTTTTAAAAAGTTCTATTCCTACCCTTTAGAATTTTGACCTGGTCCAATTAGAAACCAGGCCCAATCCTATCTTCTCTACATTTTGGCCCAAGTGCTTCTCTCTCCCCTTCCTTTTTGGCCCAGGCGGCTTAGCCCAAGGGGTGGCCCAGTTGGCCTTTCGGCCCAACCAGCTAGCTTGGCCAGCGCTGCGGCGCCGGCGACCATCCCGCGCAGCACGCTGGTCTCACTCGCACATCCGGTGACCCTCGGGCACAGCACGCGGGTCTCACTTCTCCTTACCCTTCCCTTTCTCCTCTCTTCCCTCTCCCCTTCCTTTCTTCCTTTTGCTCAGCCCGCGGTGGCGCACAGTGCACGCGGCGGCAAGTGACGTTACCGGTGGCGTTAAGCCATGCCGGTGCCGGAGAATACTCCTGTGATGTGCGCGCAGGAGCCCCGCACCAGCTGCACTAGGTGGGGAGCCCGGAGAGGGCTCGTGCGAGTGGGGATTGGCAGCGATGCGGCGGCATGGCCGCCATTGCCAAAGGTGGGTGCGAGCTCAATTTGAGCTCGCCTCGGCCTAATCCTCGACGAGGATAGGCTTAGGAGGAAGAGGAGAAGGGGGCGAGGAGGTTCCTACCCTCCGGTGGTGAACGGGGCAGTGTAGGCGGTGGTCGGCGATGAGGAAGGCGGCGACAGGGAAGTGAATGGCGTGAGAGCAAGGTGGAGGTGAAGAGATGGCATTGAGAGGGTGACTTGGGTTGGTGATGGCCGGGGGTGCTAACTGGTGCCTTAAATAGGGCTTAGGGGCAGCGGAGCAACGGCAGAATGAGGACGGCAACAACGGCGGCGGAGCTCTGTCCACCCGCCCGCGGGAGGAAGAAGACGGGGGCAGGGGGTAGCTCCTATGGGCCTGGGCCAGGTGGCCTGCCTGAGCCATGCCACCGCCGGCCCAAGGTTTCGGCCGGGCCGCCCAGGCGTGGCGTGTGGTGCCCATGGACTAGGAAACTAGGGGCTGGGCTGCCTTGGCTTGGGCCATCGGCTTGGCCCCTTGTTTCCCCTTTTTTTATTTTCTTTATAAATATCCCCTAATTTACACTTTTAACCTATTAAATAAGAAGATTTACCCAAAGGTCCAAATACAAAAGTGAAAGAGTATAATTTATACTATTACTTTGCACTTTTGCCCTTGGACAAGAATAAATTTTTAAGGAGTTTGAATTCAAATTTGATTTGAAACAATTTAAGATTTAAACTTAAAAAATTGATTATGCACATGATGACATGAATAATGCACTTAATTGTGGTTTAAGATACGGAGTGTCACAGTTAGAGTGGCGCATCGGAATTCTAGCCCAATGAGAGATCAAGGATAATCGTCTTCCTTGGGTGTGGAGTCATTGTCAACATGTGTGTGTGACCCCTTTGCTCGTGATGTGCAGGTATACGGGCATGGCAATGATTGGTGGTGTGGAGTGCTAGGTGAGGCCACTGGTGTCCAATCCAATAGTCCAAGGAGTAGAAGGGCATGCGAGGGAGGCGACGACATGTGGTCGTGGTGTGGCTCCTGGATCAGGTAGGTGGGAGCTACCATTAGAGTGACACGTGTCGAAGCTGGAAGGTTTCGTGGTTTGCTCCCTAAAAACCATTGAGGTGGACGGTTTGGTAGTTTGGGCCTCAAAACTATCAGAGACGATGTCGGCTACGTGGGCCTGACCTTGGAGGTGCCAAGGGGCTTAGGCTTTGAACATGGGATAGCATCAAGGTGGTTTGGTGGCTCTCCTCGAAACCATCATCTACTTCAGGTTCGCATATTCCCCCCAAAATTGTGGGTTGTTTCTCAGTTTCCACTTCAAAACTGTGGTCATCGAGGATTCGAATAATGGGCACACAGAGGATATCGGGTGAAGTCTTGGAAGCCAAGAAGGTCGAGGACTCTATCATGGCTGTCCGATCGAGTTTCATGTATCTTTTCGGTCCAACCCCCTAAGGGCCTTTTAGTTAAGTTGTATTTTTAGGGGTTATTAGTGTAAAAGCGTTTAATTTAGGCTATGGGGTATAAATAGTTGTTGGTTGGTCATTAGGAGGACTTGTCTCTCCCACTTGGAAACCCTAGCTGAGACAAAAAATTATGTCGCCAAGTGCTAATTGCTTTGTAGAGCCCTAGTTCCTAGGAATTGAGTGCCCTAGGTCTAGTTCTTCACTTGAGAGGGAGGATGAAGGGAGGTAGGCCATAGAAACCCTCATATCTAAATTTCATGACCAAGCCAATCAAACTTCCTCGTTCAAATCCTTGTGCAAGAGTGCTGCCAGTCTTCCGCCCTTTCTCTTGTTTGGTTCTTCAAGTTTCCTCCCTTGGCTTTGGTGTTTTGAGTTTGCCAAGGATGGAACATGTGTTCTTTTGGTTTTTTGGTGATGCTATGAAGTGGGTGGATTGATCTGGTTAGATCTTTGCCCTTGAATCCCCACGTGCTCACTTGGATCTTGGACTTTTGGAGGTGTTCAAGTTCGAGCCCTGGTTCTTGAGAGAAACTTCATTTCTCAGTGACCCCATGATCGTTTTCTTAGATCCTTTTGGGATTACCACCGCATGTGCCTAAACATTGTAGGTATAAAAGTTTATTCTCATTCGGGCTTGGTTTGATTTGATTTTGGATCAAGTTTAGGCAATCCATAGACGAAACAGGGTTTTTAGGAACTTACTGTTGCCCAAATTTATCACCTTTTTCTTTCTCTCTTTCCAACCACGCATCTTCCTAGCTTCCATCATATATACAATTTGGTTCTCCTAGTAGCAAAAATCTTAGTTCATAGTCGATAAAATTTATTCTCTTAGCCTTATTCCGTGTTATGCCTACTAATAGCGATGGGAATGACCATTATATGTACTGCAGCTCCTAATTTATATCAAACTTAACAAGTTCTATCGTTAAGCATGGTCACAACTAATATGTTATAATTTGTTTACTTGCATATATAAATGGGCCCAAAGAAGTTTTTGTGCCCATAGATGACCAAAGATAAGGAGAAAGCTATCGCCAATGGGCCTACTCGTGAGAGGACAATTTCTTGGCATGATGACCAAAGCAGGTTTATGCTTGGTTAGCATATTGATTACACAAAGGAACAACATGCTGATTTCAAGTTCAAAAGACTACATCACCACAATTGTATGGAGGCTTTAAAAAGACAATTTGGCTTAGAGGTTACAACTACCGAAGTTAAAAGACACTTTAGGGTCTACAAAGATAACTGGAATTCCATTGCAAGAGCTTTAAGTAACAGTGGAAATGGATTTGGCAAAACTAGATGCATGGTGACAATATCAGAATCTAAGAAACCTCATCTAAAGGTATATGTTTTTCATGTGCTTGTATCAGCCTTTTGCATTTTTGATTGGAAGACATGCTCATTACTAATACGTCCTTGTAATGCATCATGGATATATCCTTGCAATGTAGGATGCGGACAGGCGTCTCTTTGCCAAACCTACCAAGTTTTTCGATGAGATGAGGGAGCTATTCAGTGAAAGTACTGCAAATGGCTTACTTGCTAAAGATGCATTCGCTTACTTCCATGGTTGACAATGAAGAGTCTGATGATTCAGAAGACAATGATATATCCTTCTATGCTGCACCCGAGGATGTGCCGGATGACTTAGAGACTTTAGCAATAGGTGGTGATGAAAATAGCTCAAGTCCTCTAGAGCAATGTGTCCTGTGGAGAAGATAGATCATAGCAAAAACTCAAGCTGCTCTAGAGTGAAGCGTCAATGCAGCAGCTCTTCCAAGAAGGGAGGAAAACAAAGCCGTATGGAAAAGTCTGTAGATAAGATCAATAGTACTTTGCAAGCACTTAAGGTAGCACTTGCAGCACCACCGTACCCCCTCCATCCGTCCACCTTGTTGTGATCCACACACTATTTTGTGGGAGAGCATTGAAGCAATGACAATAACTACTGATGATCAGAAGTTAATCGTGGGCACCTTTTTAGCAAAAAAAAAAAAAAAGACAACAAAGATCTACAAGGTTTCTTATGTGCTTCCAGTGAGACCACATTGCAAACCTGGGTGTTTCGGTTCTTGAGTAGCATATGAGGCGTGGTTCTTTGTGATCCACAACCTATCAAAAAATGTATGGCATTTCTTATGTCTCCCTGTTTGTTTATTTTGCTGCATGGTCTACTAGACTCAATGGTGGTATGGACTTCTTTATGTATGGTGATAAAACTTAGATAACTTGGCTACATGTTTGGTATTTATGTCATGGACTTAATATACTCTTTATTTACGTATTGGACTAAATATCTACTTATGTATTGGATCTACGATGTCATTTGTGTGGTGTTAAAACTTGGCTACATGTTTGGTGTACCTACCTATATCATGGACTCATGTTTGGTGTTAAAACTTGGCTGCACGTTTGGTATATCTACTTATATCTTGGACTTATGGTTGTGTACATTGCACATATTTGCTATATCTACTTATTTATTTATATAATATATATTGAACATGGTATTAAAGATTTGAGATCATAGTGTGAGTTTTTTTGGACTGTAATCTCAAAACTTGATCTAGTGAACAATCTTGGAATGATGGTTGTTGTAGGTCAAAGTTGATCTTGTGAACAATCTTATTAGTCATAACATCTCCTATAATGTCCTATATTAATTGTTCTTCAGAGATTATGGTATTAAACTTGAATTAAAAGTGATGGCTTACAAACATCACTTACCATAATATTTATGTTTCACAGTATTAAACTTGGGCCGGACATGGTTAACTTTCATGTAATTACTAAAAAATATTTAAGTTAAAGCAATGAAGCAAACACCGTTAGGTGTGTGAAACAATCAATTAGGAAGCGTTGAACCTTCGTAGAGGCCGCTATACGTGTTAATATAGGCTGAGAATAGCCCTCAGCGTGCTGTACAGATTGATCTTATCCATGGTTAGTTAGGCTCCATCTATATCTAAACAAACGTGTACAACAAGATAGCTAACCTGCAACAGCTATATGAGCCAATCCAACCATGGATAGATACACGGTTACAAATATCTTAACACTTCCCCTCAATCACAACTTCCCTAAGTTGAGATTGCAGCAGAAGCCTCGAAGCTTTGTTGTTGACAGCGCCTTTGTCAAACCATCTGCAATTTGTCATGTGTTGAAATAATTTGAATATCAAGTAATTTTTGTGATACTCTCTCACGGACAAAATGATAGTCAACCTCAATGTGTTTAGTTCAAGCATGAAATACTGGATTGGCAGACAAATATGTCGCCCCAAGGTTATCACACCATAGCCTTGCTGATTTTGGACTATCTAGACCAAGTTTTTTAAGTAGAGTCTGTATCCAAATGATTTCTGCAGTTGCATTTGCTATTGCTTTATATTCTGCCTCAGTACTCGACCTCGACACTGTGGCTTGCTTCCTTGCACTCCAAGAGATCAGATTGGACCCTAGAAATATACAGAATCCACTTATAGAACGTCGATCATCAATTGATCCGGCCCAATCTGCATCGGAGAATGCATTGACGAGCATAGACTGTGATTTCTGCAATTTCAGTCCATAACCAATCGTTCCTTGAACATACCTGAGAATTCTTTTGACTGCCGTCCAGTGATCAGTAGTTGGTGCATGAAGGAATTGACAGACTTTGTTCACAGGAAAGGACAAATCTGGTCGTGTTAATGTTAAATATTGAAGAGCCCCAACAACACTTCTGAAACGTGTAGCATCTTCTGCGCCAAGTAATGTGCCAGAACTGATGGTCAACTTATCTGAAACTGCTAGAGGTGTGCTTGCGACTTTGCACCCTGTCATACCAACTCTTTTAATGACATCAGAAGCATATTTTTCTTGTGACATGAAAATCCCATCTTTGATCCTTTTAACTTCAATGCCAAGAAAATAGTTCAGCTGACCGAAGTCCTTCAAGGCAAAATCAGCTCGCAAATCATCAAGCAGAGCTTGTACAGCTTGAGTTGATGAGCTTACTAATATGATATCATCAACATATATTAAAAGAAATATAGTCACTCCATTTTTATTATAAAAGAAGAGAGACGTATCTGCCTTCGAAGCACAAAAACCAAGTTCTTTCAATTTTGAACTCAATCTGGAGTACCAAGCTCTTGGGGCTTGTTTTAACCCATATAGGGCTTTATCTAATTTGCAAACATACTGAGAGGGAGATTTTTCATACCCAGGAGGTTGCTTCATATACGCTTCTTCCTCCAGAACGCCATGCAAAAACGCATTCTGCATATCCAATTGTCGTAGACACCACCCTCTTGACACTGCAACAGACAAGATGGTTCTAATGGTAGCTGGTTTAACAACTGGGCTAAAAGTGTCCTCATAATCAATAACGTATCTTTGTTTAAAACCTTTTGCATCTAATCTGGCTTTATATCTGTCTATGCTATCATCAACCTTCCTTTTGATCTTGTAAACCAACTTACAGTCTATAATATTTTTATTTCCCGACATTGGTACTAAATGCCATGTCTTATTTTTTATCAGGGCATTATACTCCTCATCCATAGTTTTTTTCCAATTTTTATCACCCAGTGCTTCTTGTAATGTACTTGGCTCTCCTGATTCAGTAAGATAGGCATACTTTACCCTGCCATCTGTATATTCTTTTGGCTTACGGATCCCATGCTGTAATCTGGTGCTTGGACGATTTTGCTGAACCGATGAGGTCCTTGGTACAACACGATCAGATTGTTCAGAATTACTGACCATTGAAGATGCCATCTCTGGTTGTGTCACTGTCGGCGCAGTTGGGTTCTGAGCAGCTGCTGATTGATGCGCAACAGTTGGAGATTCGGCAACCTGCATTTGATCCGAGGAAGGAGAGTCCTGTCCAGGAGCAGGTGCAGATGGCACATGATCCAAATCAGCTGCAGTATGAGTTGTACCTGTTCCCCCGGCGCCAACAGCTGCTAGTGGCTGCACAAAATAACGAGAACTGCTGCCAACACTTGCATCATTAGTCTCAGAATTAGAAGGAGAAATGCATGGAGTATTAGTCAAATGATCTAATGCTTGCCCCCCTTGATCTATACTCGATGCATTCACAAGATCCAGTGGGAGAAGGAGAATTTGGGATCGAAGAAGGGCACCAGCATTAGGATGAAGCTTTGCAAAAGGAAAAAGTTTCTCATCAAAGACCACATCTCGCGAGATGTAAATGCGGCCTGTACTAATGTCAAGGCATTTATAACCTTTATGCATAGAGCTATACCCAAGAAAAGTACATTGTTTCGATCGATATTGGAGCTTGTGATCATTATAAGGTCGCAAGTTAGGCCAGCATGCACACCCAAACACACGAAGACCGGAGTATTCAGGCTTCTTATTAAATAAACGTTCAAAGGGTGTAGCAAAGTTCAGAATTTTGCTGGGTGTGCGATTAATAAGATAAACAGCTATGAGGAAGGCTTCGTCCCAAAATCTTAGAGGCATGGAAGCATGAGCAAGGATAGCGAGATCTATTTCAACAATGTGGCGATGTTTCCTTTCAGCAGTGCCGTTTTGTTGATGTGCGTGTGGGCAAGATACATGATGAGAGATTCCAAGTTTGGTGAAGAAGGGGTTTAATTTTTCATATTCCCCTCCCCATTCTGTTTGGACGGCAATTATTTTTGGATCAAAGGATCTCTCAACTAGACTTTGAAATTCTTGGAATTTTTGAAAAACTTCAGATTTATGCTTAATCAAATAAAGCCAAGTGAATTTGCTGTAATCATCTATAAAACTGACATAATATTTCTTTCTGCCCACAGAATCTGGTGCAGGCCCCCATACATCAGAGAACACTAACTGTAAAGGAGCAAAAGAAACACTTGTGGACCTAGAGTAGGGTAACTGATGGCTCTTGGCCAGTTGGCATGCATCACAGACCGATGCATGATCAGACTTATTGGACTCACAAGACAAATTATTTTTGCTAATAACCCGATGAACTACTGGTAACGATGGATGACCAAGCCGAGCGTGCCATGTCTCCACTGACGGCTTGACGGAACTGTATGCAGCCTTCCTAGATGCACCTAAAGAAATTGATGAAGGAAAGGGATAGAGGCCTCCTCGGCGTCTCCCTTTAAGAATTGTTTTCTTCGTTGCCTGATCCTTGACAAAAAAATGGTTGGGATGAAACTCAAGGTATGCATGATTGTCAGCAGTGAAACGATGGACAGAGACAAGATTCTTTTTGGCTTGTGGTACATGAAGAACATTATTGAGAAAAAGACTACGATCAGGGGTATGCAAAACACTTCGACCAATATGACTAATATCCATACCTGATCCATTGGCAGCGTGGATTTGATCTCCACCATTGTACTTCTCCCCCATGGTCAGCTTGTTCAATTCTGAAGTGATATGATCTGTCGCACCTGTATCTGTATACCAGTTGGTGTCAATGGAGTATGCTGCGGCAACATGACGATCTTCTGGAACATAATCCTCCTCATAACGGTGCCAACACTTGTCAGCAGTATGGCCCTCCTTGAAGCATACTTGGCAGCGGGACTTCTGTCACGGGGTGCTGTTGTTGTAGCCGCCACGACCACCATTGTTGAAGGACCGCAGGGAAGTGTTGGAGTAGCCCCCACGGTTCCTGTTGTCGCCGAGACCACGGCCGGGCATGCGAACACGCGCCCCACGACCATGCCCTCCGCGGCTAGCGGCGTTCACCGAGGACTGAGAGCCCCCGGAATACAGATTGATTCGCTGCTCAAAACTAAGCAGCTGCGACGAGAGATCGGCGAAGGATGTTGCCTCCGTCTTTGTGACGATGGAGGAGACGATGGGGTTGTAGTCCATGTCGAGTCCAGCAAGGATGTACTGGACATGTTCTTCATATTCACGCGGTTTCCCAGCGCAAGCCATCTCATCTGCAAGGGATTTCATGTTGCCAATATATTCAGTCATCAACATATTACCTTTTTGGGTTGTCGCCAGTGCTATGCGCGTGTTGACAGCGCGAGCGCAAGTTTGAGAAGAGTACATCTTCTCCAAAGTCTTCCATTGCTAAGTTGCAGTCTTGCAAGTGCCGATCTGTGCCAGCACTTCCCCGACAAAACTAGATAGCTTAGCACTTGTTGATCAAGCGCTAGTCATCTAGCATACTTCGGGTTCAGCTTCATGATTTCCTTGTCCGCGATCTTCTCGCAGATCATCTTGGTCGGCGCCTCGGCAGTTCCATCTAGGAACTCGTCTAACTGTGCTCCACGCACAGCTGGTAGGACTTGAAGTTGCCATATGACATAGTTGTTCTTGGCGAGCTTCTCCGTAACCGGGATGGCAAAGGACGCCGGTGGTAAAGGAGTTGACGAGGAGGAGGAACACGCCATGGGTAGAGGTGTGGATTTGTTTGCAGGTTAGGCTCTGATTACCATGTGAAACAATCAATTAGAAAGCATTGAACCTCCATAGAGGCCGCTGTACGTGTTAATATAGGCTGAGAATAGCCCTCAGCGTGCCTGTACAGATTGATCTTATCCATGGTTAGTTAGGCTCCATCTATATCTAAACAAACTTGTACAACAAGATAGCTAACCTGTAACAGCTATACGAGCCAATCCAACCACGGATAGCTACACACGGTTACAAATATCTTAACAAGGCGCGCCTATGTTTAGGCACGGCAAGGATCTAAACAATTGCCTTGGGCCTCTTTTGATTGTTAACGCAACGTGCTACGCCACATTTCTGACATGCCAAAGATTTTTAGCCTATGTTTGCATGGTGGACAGATGTTTGGCGTGCCACTAGGGGTGTAATCGGATCGAATACGGACGGATATCGTCGATACCGTATTTGTCTTCATATTTTTTTTCTGGATTCGGATCGGATACGGATGTTGATCAAATGTGTCGGATAAGATTTGAATGGTCATCGACATCATATTTATCCAACTTTGAGTATTCAGATACGGATACGGATCGAATACTAAATATCCGGATTCGAATACAGATCAGATCTTAACCTTTATAAACGGATCGGAACTCGAATACGGACGGATAATATCCGTACTATTTACACCCTTGCGTGCCACGACTCTTCACACTGTTGATTAGGCTGGATCTCGGGTCTAATCAGTCCTGTCAGTCCATTCTGTCCTGTTCAGAGAGATGAGCTCGGAAAAGGATGTGAGATCATGCATCTATATATTTCTTCGTTGGTAGTGGCCGGGATCACAGTCATGTCCCTACCGGCCGGCTTGTCGCCTGGTCCGGCTTCGTTGCTGCTATGCTATGGGCTAGCCAGATCGAGATCTGGTCTAAAAGGCTGCTCATAATTGCGTGCCAAGGAATCTGATTCATTCAGTATTCAGTGCAAGAACGTGGCGACGTCGTTTGTGGGCAGTAATAACGGATGAGAGGACCAAAACCTTTCAGCGTGCATTCAGTGTGTGCAGTGCCCACGCTATCAATGGTATATCTCCATCGTGGCATCACGGCTATAGCCTTGAATCAATGCACTCTCCTGCCCCCTCCCTATCAACGGCGGTCTTTAGAGGCCTCACATGATGCGGAGGTGGGCTGGTTGGTCGCTGGATGGAGGGGAAAGGGATCGGCCGGCCGCTGCACCTGCTGTGTTGCATCGATCGGGGTTAGGAGAGCAAGAGGACACTCGAACGTGAGGAGACAGCAATAAAGAAAGCAAGAGTGGTGGTGGTGGCCTCGTAGTGGCCCCTCATGCCATGAGCGTCGACAGACACTTGATCAATCATGCACGGATGCAGGGTGAGGAGGTGATGAGGCGCCCTCCAGCTCCGCAGCTGCTTCCTTCTCCTCGCGTCCCCGGACGGATCGTCGAATGGAGGAGCCCGCGCGCTGCGGCAGGTCCTTTTCCCTTCACCCACCGCGCGATCGGCCGCAGATCCTGCTATACCGCGCGCGCGCTGCAGCTTTCTCCTCCGGCAGAAAACAAAAGGAACTATCCTGCTACGCAACACGGCTCACCGAGTCACCGGCCGGTGCAGAGTTGGCGATTCCTTCCATTGCCGACCGGTTCGATTCGCGCAATGCCGTCGTCGTCGCCGCCGCCGGGGATCGTGAGCTGCTCCGCCTCCCCGGAGCATCATCCTTCGTCGACGACCATCGGCGACGACGACCTCCTGGTGCAGCTGGTGCCGAGGGGCGTCTCGGACGAGCTCCTTGGCAAGTTCGCCGACACCAGCGCCTTCGACTTCGACTACGACCGCAGCGCGCTCTGGTCGCCGCTGGTGCTGCTGCTCGCGCACTCGCCAGCAGCGGCAGCGGGACGCCGTGGCGCCCAACGACCACGGCGCCGCTGGCGACGCAAGCGGAGGAAGGTGCGTAGCACATCAATTCCTACTGCTCAGCCTTTCGATCGGCGTGCACTGTGGTGTTCGGTGCGCACCGCTGGATCGGACTGGCAGTTTGGCACTACATAGTACAAACTTTCTGCTGCTGTGTGATGCTTCTCTGCTCTCTTCCGCTGCACTGCAGGTGCTCGGGTGCTGCTGGCGATGGTGGTGATCGTCTGAACGAATGCTGCATGCAGATGTTAGCTCTGCTGCTCACTGCTCTTGCATTTGTTCCGCGGCATGTATGCAAGAGTCTGGTATATACGTACAGTTTGTTGTGAACGACCAGGAGGAGGAGCTCCATCGGGGAGTGGGGACTGTAACATGTATTATATGTACGCATGCAGCAATGCCAAGTCCAAACGCAAGGCGACATATATGTGTTGTATAATGTAGCGCACAGTATGCACACTGTTTTCTTCATCTGCCAATTTGGGCATGAATCAGTTGATTCTTGGTGGCATCATGCAGGTTGGATGATTGCATATGATGGTATTTTCCCCTGTAATTACCCTGGTTTTTGTCAGCAGTCCTTTTGGTTTTATTCCACGTGGCATTATTGGGAGTAGCGCATCTATTCTTCACAGAGATACTATATAAAAATAAAACTGTAATATACTCTACTTCACCCTGAGGCAAGGAAAACACGGACTACGCATACAAGCTCATTTTTAATCGGGAGGCTTTAATAATTTTCAGAGTGACACGTCGACGTGATACAAAAGGTCGTCTTGCCACATGTACGCAGTGTCATCATCACCGTGCATAGAGGCTAGGATCATCACCACTACGAAAGAGTGTATCGCTTGTGTTTTTTTAATGATTTTTGCAAGAATTTGTGACACCGACTGACCGACAAATCCCCCTGCATGCCCAACACTGATCGTACACGCGCCCCTGAACTTTTTCTTCATTCAGAGAGATCGATCGAATTTCAAAAACATACACACTTCAGTACCAACGCGTAGGCGCCGGAAGAACCGCATAAGAACAACTGTAGCATGGCTATACAGAATCTCTGCTACCGTTAGCGTGCCAAGAAAATAGAAAAGGAAAAAATAAAAAATAAATAAGGTCCCACCGAGATTTGAACTCGGGTTACTGGATTCAGAGTCCAATGTCCTAACCGCTAGACCATGGGACCTTTGGTGTCCATAGCGGAGTAGCATTATTGTTATACTGTTTACAATCGATTTTCGGTCTCTCCGAAAAAGGGATCGTCGCAATGCGATGTCGTCAACGACGCGGCAGCGGCGAGCTGACATGGGAGGTCGGGACCGCGCCTGGATGCGGACGGGGGACGCGGGGCACGGGCTTCCGATCTGTGCCTGCTTCCGCCCAGGACCTCCGAGCCAAATCCGCTGCTGCCATCGTCGCCCGCCGCCTGTTCGACGAGATGCGCCACTGAGGATGCTGTTGCCTCGTTGGTAGGCGTCATGAAGGTCTGCTTTGTTTCGCCAATTCGCCCTCTCCCTGTTCCCTGTTGGTAATTATCCGGATACATAGTCTGATCTCCTGGCGGCATCGCTGCCACGGTCACCGGCTCACCCATGCATCTTGTCATGCCATTTCAATGCTGGTTGGTGGTTAACGTGTACCGTCCATATGGGTGATGAGCTGGCCGTGTGGTGCTTGGTGACCATATGAATGTGCTAGACACCGATTTCATGCCTAGGGACTGTCCTCTTTGCTGGTTATGGTTACTTGATTAGTAGGCCTAGTGATGAAGAATGGATTGAGGCAACCGTTAGCCCTGTTTGTACACTTGACTGATTTCGAGTGTTTCAAGTATCAGATAGCAAAAGGCCAGCCCATTGAAAAGGATGTCAGAATAAAAGTCTTCTCAGTGTTGAGCTGTACAATAGATCAGGACGCGGCTTTGTGAGCATTGTGGTGTACTACTACTACGGAAAAGTCCAAGTGATAGGAAAGGGCAGTCACCACTTTTGAACGAATCGGACCTCAATTTGTCTCTCCGTGTTTCATTTTCCACATAATGGTTCCATGAGCATGATCACAGCTGTTCCATTGCATGCAATGGTTGTACGTAGCATCTTCTTGGCGCTTCCTAGCCAGGAACATTAATGTTATTAATAAACAGAGTCTCCATTGTTACTATGCACTACCATTGTAGCAATTTTGTCTTGATTAAAGCTGAGACCAATACATACAGGGTACAAGGGAGTGCTGTCTTCATCGCTGTTTCCTTCATTTCTTGTCATTTTGATGAATTAGTCAATTGTTTAGGCTATGTTGTTGTTATCAATTTGCTCGGTGCCACCATTGATGTGGCATTTCTCATTAGCTTATGGTCAAATAATAAATATATAAATATTAGGACGACATTTCTTAACTTCCTATATGCATTTCGGATTTTTATTTTAAATTCAGAAGTTGTTCTATCGTGTCAGTGTATTTTAATCATTTTATTTTTCAATAACTTTGTTTGCACTGGTATGTTAACGGTAACAAATGACCGTTCAGTTAAAACTGCTTAACGGCAACACGAGAAAGTAAAATGACTGATTCCAGGTTGGCACTTTGACTTGGTAACCAACTGTAGCTTGAAAGACAGCTGGGTGGAAATGAAGGAGAATTCAGAGGCCCCCTTTTTTAATAAAAGAATTCAAAGCCCTTGGCATCTTTCTTTCATCTGCTATGCTATTAAAATGGCACCAACCAAGTGCCTTAGGCCTCATGTGCTCAACCCAATTCGGCAATTCCCAATCACTAAGAGAGTAACGCAGCTGAAGATAGCATTCGTGATCATCTTACAATAGAAATAGAATGGTGGATTACCATTCTTCTGATCTTTCTATCTCTCTACCACTTCATGCATACTGACTTTCTGAAAGTAACCCTTTCAGCTCTTCTTCCTAGATACCAAAGAGCTGCTGACATTTTAAGTTTGATATATTCTGTAGCCATGTATCCTTCAAAGCTCTTATTGCTCCCCTTTTCCCTCCTTATTGCTATCTCCTCCAAACTTGCTAACCCTGTCGTCGCCAAATCCTATGTAGCTAATGCTGAGCTCGGGACCACATGGGAAAATAACCCATCTACACTCCAAAACTGGTCTCCAGATGACAATTTTTCCATGCGCCTCATCTTCCCTCGTCTTTATGGAACCGCCAGGATAAGTGTTGGTTCATCTGTGAACTCTGTTCCTTTATTTGCTTGTGGCTTCTTCTGTGCAGGACTTGCAGCCACTTGTGATGCCTACATATTCTCCATATTCGTTGTCAATGCCTTCAGTGAAGGTGCTGTTTTCCCAGATAGTCTGGTCTGCCAACCGCGATCGGCCAGTCAGAGAAAATGCCAGTGTTCAGCTTACTGAACTTGGTGACTTGGTGCTCTATGACTCGGAAGGAACACTTGTTTGGTTCACGAATACCACTGACAAATCAGTGGTTGGCATGAATCTTACTGAGTTAGGCAATCTGGTGCTGCTAGACCGTACAAATATGGCAGTACGGAGGTCCTTTGATCACCCAACTGACACACTTGTCACTGGGCAGATGCTACAGTCAGGGCAGAAACTCATTGCAAGCATGTCAGAGACAAATTGGGCCAAAGGAAAAATTCTCTCTCTCTCAGTACTTAACGATGGCATTTACATGTTTGCTGGAGTTGACACTCCTCTAGCATACTATGGAAGCCCCACTGGTGGAAATATCAAAACAAACACTTAAGCATATATTGCACTCAAGAATGGCAGCCTATAGGTTTTCACTTCATTCCGAGGTACAGAGGCACCAGATTATCACATCCAGCTTCCCATGGATGCCTATGGACTGGAGTTTGTAACGGTAGATTGGGATGGGCACTTAAGGCTGTACCAGGGTGGGAATGGCAGCTGGGTGAGCTCGGACCTTCTTGATGTTGGTGATCCTTTCTCCTACCCTCTTGCTTGTGGGGAATATGGTATCTGTTCTGATGAACAGTGCAGCTGCCCAGATGCAGCCCTCAGGCAGTCTGGATCATTTGAACTGATTGATCCCAGGGAGCTTAATCGTGGCTGCTTCTTGAAAGATTCACTATCCTGTCGATCAACTCATAAGACAAGGTTTCTTGTCCTTCCCAACACCACTAACTTTAACATTATCTACAATTGGACAACAAACGAAGAGTACTGCAAATTATCATGCTTAAATGATTGTTCTTGCAAGATTGCATTTTTCCTTCACAGGAAAAGTTCTTCTGGTTTCTGTTTTCTTGCATCTGACACCTTCTCGATGATGAGTGCACAAAGTGATTCAAGAAATTTTAGCTCCTATGCATTTGTTAAAGTTCAGGAGCACAAACCCGTGCTATCTAAAGAGAAAATAGCCATTATCTTGGTTGTTGGTTCTTCAACTTTTGTTGCTTCAGCTATTGTCTCATTGCTCATAGTTCTAAGAAGAAAGAGAGCAAAACGATTACAAGACAGAGACATTATTGATAATTTGCCAGGGCTACCCACAAGGTTTTCTTTTGAGAGTTTGAAATCGGCAACCGGAGATTTCTCAAGGAAAATTGGGACAGGAGGATCTGGTTCTGTTTTCAAGGGATATATTGGTGACAAACAGGTTGCTGCTAAGAGATTGGATGGCATAAACCAAGGGGAAAAGGAATTATTAACGGAGGTTCAGACAGTAGGAAGCATCAACCACCTACATCTGGTGAGTCTAATTGGATTTTGTGCTGAGAAATCGCATAGGCTTCTTGTGTACGAGTACATGCCTAATGGGTCTTTGGATAAGTGGATTTTTGCAAAGCTCCACTTGATTGGGAAACCAGATTGAAGATTGTCACTGATGTAGCAAGGGAACTAGCTTATCTTCACAGTGATTGTCGGCAAACAATATCTCATCTGGACATCAAAGCCGCAAAATATCCTATTGGATGAGATGTTTTCTGCTAAGGTTTCCGACTTTAGGCTTGCCAAGCAAATCGATCGTGAGCAAAGCTCTGTAATGACTAGATTGAGAGGGACACCGGGGTCTTTAGCCCCTGAGTGGCTAACATCTGTCATCAGTGGAAAGGTTGACGAGTATAGTTTTGGCATTGTCGTCATGGAAATTATGTGCGGAAGAAGGATTTTGGACTACTCGGAGCTAGAAGAAAGGCAGCATCTCGTCAGCATGCTGCAAGAGAAAGCCAAAGATGAACAGCTGCTGGACCTGATCGTTCCACGCAGCACCGACTTGGAATTGCATCCGGATGAGGTGTTCGTGGTGATGAACCTGGCCCTGTGGTGTTTGCAAGTCGATACCAGCAGAGGCCCTCCATGTCCATGGTGGTCAAGATCCTTGAAGGTACAATGGGCGTCGAAACCGACCTTGATTTGGACCTGGTAAACATAGACCTAATGATGGCAAATCGAGCAGCTCGATTGAACGATGTAACTCTTCATATCGAGTCCATTCTTTCAGGGCCTAGGTGAGGTACATGCTTACATTAGGATATAATAAAATAGCGGTTGCAGTCCTGTGCTCGTATGCTTTTTACATTCAAATCGCATTATTTCTGTTGAACATGGAAGCATCTGAACTCTGAGGGTTTTCTTGTTTTTGGAAGCTGAACTCTGAACCTGTGTCTCTAGGTTTCACTTTCACACAGTCAAATGATGCAAATCAGCATGAGTTTGCACCTTGTACGATTGTACCTTTGGTTCATTGAGCTGGTTTCCTCATGATGACCAATTTGATTTCGCACAAGCTGGTTTTACTACGCATTTGCTGCATATTGTAAAACGCAAAGAACAATGCGTTGTTTGAGTACTGCGCCATTTGGGCGAATAATTTGAGAATCAGACAGTTTATTTCCATAAACTGTATTAAGTACAATGCTGTCATAAACAGATATAAAAATTTCTTCTGTCCCTTGGAGCAAGCATATACATTTCGTCTCTTACCCATGGCATATAGCAAATATATGTGTCTCCAAATTGTTACAATGGCAAAGTCAAAGGGAGAAAATATTGGGTGCAAACCACTTGGGCCCTATTTGATGGCAAAGTATTTTTAGAGTACTGGAGTAAAACCATGGTATTAATGGATATTGTAGTATTTTTTATTCAAAAGTGTTTGGTTGAGTTTTCTAAAACTCTGTTTTGAATATTATTGTTTAGTAAAACCACAGTATTTTTTTGGTATTAAACAATCCACTTTGGACTAAAGTTTTTCTCGGTTACGGTTCCTTCACGCGCCTCTGCCTCGTGGCCTGCTGGCCCCGGCCTCACACCGACGCTTGCCGCCGCCGGCCCTGCCTCGCGCTGCCTGCCGCCGCCTCGCGCGGGCACCCGCCGCCAGGCACCACCTCGCGCCGGCGCCAGCCGTCGGCCCTGCGGCCCCGGTCTCGCGCGGCCAAGCCGCTGCCCGCCACTAGGGAGATAGGGTAGAGAGAGCTGTGAAGGGAGAGAGAGGGGGCTCGCGTGCCGCCGCCGCCAGGGGAGAGAGAGCAACGGGAGAGAGAGGGGTGCTCGCACGCCGCACTGCCACCGGGGAGAGAGGGAGAGGGCGACGGGAGAGAGAGGGCCGCCCGTTGCCCGCCGCTGGAGAGAGAGAGGACGTTGAGGGAGAAGGAGAGGGCGACAGGAGATGAGAGAGCGACAGGGAGAGTAAAATACTGTGTAACCAAACAAGTCACAGTATTGACAAATATTGTTGTTTTATTGAAGTAAAGCAAAGCAAGTAGTATTTGTGTCACGTACAGATTTAAATTAAAGTATCTTAAAACTACGGTATTTAAAAACTATGTAATCAAACATGACCTGGAGACGTGAATGCCTTGAAAAAAAACAAAGCCGACGTCTCAGAGGCAGCCACTAGCGGCAGCATGAAAAGACGTTGAGCCACCAACATGCGGCGAGGCGGCAGTCACAAGGCGAATAAGACAGGCAGTAAACGCGAGCGCTCCCAAGAAAGGACAGATCCTTCCCCCACAAATCCCGAGGCCGGCCGCAGACATGCATGCATGGCCTGTGGGTGGCTAGCCGCTAACCGCCGCGCGCCGGCCGGGTCACGCCGCGCAGGTCGCCTCGCCAGTCGCCACAGGCCACGCGATCGCGCTTTGGCCGTTCACTTTTTCTTTCGTATACCCCCCCGGCGTCTGTCACGCCGCCCCGCCGGTAGGTACCCGCGTGCGCGCGGTGCCGCCTGCCCTCTCGTAGTCTCGTGGCCACCTGGCGGGCCGCTGCGTGCGTCCGTGCACGCGAGGCGGTGCAGCAGGATCCGAGGACGGGAAGGGTGGGCGTTTAAAGGTTGTTTGGATCAGTGGACTATAATTTTAACCGCGTCATTTTGGATATTTGAACGCTAGTTAGAAGTATTAAATATAGTCTAATTATAAAACTAATTACGCAGATAAAGAGCAAACGGTGAGACGAATTTATTAAGCCTTAATCATGGATTAATTAGGATTAATAAATTCGCCTCACGTTTACTCCTCATCTGCGTAATTAATTTTATAATTAAATTATATTTAATATTTTTACTTAGCATCTAAACTATTCGATGTGACGTGGACTAAATTTTAGTCTATGCATCCAAACAGCTGCCAAGTGCGGCGCGTACATTTCAGAGCCCGGCATCGGCAAGCATAGGGGCCGGGAGAAAAAGGCTGATGCGGTGGTGGAGCTGGCCGGCTGCCGGGAGGGCAAAAGGGAAAAGGGCAGCAGGGGAGGGCAGGTCCCCCCGTTCCCCGTGGTTGGCGTGGCCGATGCGCCGCTCAGCTTCACCTCCACCACGGCCGTGCCGCTCCCGTGCCGTGCTAGCTTGTCAGCTACAGCAGCGCAGTATATGTTCTTGTGTACGGGATAGTTTCGCGTCCAACAGCTAGCGTATTCTCTGCATGCCTCAAACACAACGTGCCTCTCAAACTCTGAACCTACTACAATCGCTGAGCCATGGGCTCCTGCTGGCTGCTGGCGCTTGTCGTTTGAATCCCATTTCCCTATCGTTCCTGTGGCTAGTTCGTTAATCCTATTTTTCTAAAAAGATTTGAGGGAATGTCTTTTCATTTTCTCAAATTTTCTCTAAATCTTTTGAAGAAATAGAGTTGCCAAATTACCTTTTAAAAAAAAATAAAAGCAAAGCGTCACTACCATTGCTACGGAAAAATATGGCGTCGCCACATGAACACTCACATGGGCTTTCTATGGTCCTATTTTTTTTTATCTTATGACCAAAATAAGCTGAAATTAGCAACTAAACAAAACGTTTTTTTTCTAGTTTCTTCTGGCCACGCTTTTTTTTTTCCACAACACCCATTTATACTTGAAAAGCAGAAGCTAGGCTAAACCAGCTTATTTTGACGGGCTGCTCGTACCCGCCCTCGCGTCTCTCTCTGGACTCACGCGCAACCTTGGCCTGGTCCGGCGGATGCAAAAATTTCATGTTTGGATGGCTAGACTACTTCGTGGGCATGCATGCAGAGGTGCAAAAGCAGCCTCCCGGCCTGGCCGAGCGTGAACGAAAATGGATTCCGTTTTTCCGCAGCTGCACGGTGCGGGTGGGAGCGCTTGTTTTCGGCTCGGCGAGTGCTGGCAACCAGCGTGGGAAGGGGTGCGGGTGGGAGCGCTTGTTTTCGGCTCAGCGAGTGCTGGCAACCAGCGTGGAAAGGAGATAGGGGTACCGCCCTGTTTCACAGCGTCTTTCTCTCCATCTATGCCCTGCCGCCACTGCTCATCCATTTGCGTCACCATTCACTCCACTATCCAGGTGAGAGCTTGTCCATTTCTTTGTGTCTCCTCTTGGTCTTTCAGACCCTGCGTCTCCATTTCCCCATTGTACCTCCTATAAAATCTCTCCTTTCTTTCTGCAGCTGTGGATGTTCTTACAGTGCAGTGAACATGCAAGTATTTCTCTCCCCACATCCCCTTTTGTTCACCCTAATTTGTGCAAGGATTAATATCAGTTCTTGTTGTTTTTTTTGGAAAAAAATCTACATAATCCTCTATCCTAAACTAGGTGGTATACTTAACCCCAAACTCAAAATAATGCATTAAACTATGAAAACTGGAAAAAACACCCCATGAGCAGTTTTAGAGGGTTCTTTTGCCACGTGGCTCACACCTCAGTGCCACCTCAGTGCACATGTGGCGTAGGGCCCACCTGCCAACTCCCCTATTTCTTTCCATTTGCCTTCTTCTCTCTTGCTCTCGCGCCTGGCCTCATGCCGTCTCCACCATGGACCTGCCCTTCCTCTAGATCCGTTGCTACTGTACTATTTTCCTCTAGCGCAGCCGTGGACATTGTGCTTCTTCCTCCCACCAGCTCGCGCCACGGCCGTCGCATTGCTCCCTCTTCCAGCTTGCAGTAGGCGACAACGCACATCAGTGAGGGCAAGGTCGTGCACGGCTACGGCCGACAACGAGCACGACTACGCAAGGTAGGCAGGGGCTCGTGGCGAGAGACATCGCACGGCGACCCCTCTTCTCCTCCCATGAAACTCTCTCTATCTCTCTCCTCCTAAATACACAGCCATGTCACTAAGGATGCTGATGTGTCAATGCATTTAGTGAGAATGAAATTCAGATGAAACTCCCACCGAGATTGGCCTCAGTGGTTGTTTCAGCTATGATTTCAATCTCCTTTACCTTTTGTGGCACCTTGAAAAAATCAATGCGAAACTTTCTATCGAGAATGGCCTTATTAATACTGAGCATATGCCAAAGCCCATGATGATTTGCTAGTAAATTGACATGTAGCATCTGTTACTCACTGCTGCATGAATGTTTTAGCATATGCCTAAGCCTATGATGTTAACTATTTAATGCGATTATTTGCTGGTCCCTGTGGTATCAAGTATTTAACGTGAATATTTGCCAGTGTCTATGATGTCAAATATCTAATCTCAATATTTTCTTTGCATGTTGTGCCACGGATCAATCAGCTAACTACGATCTCGATGCTCTATAATTTTATTCTTGAACTGGTATCCATCAGTATAATTCAGCTTATGTCTAGTTTGAACAAGGATGTTCTCTCCATGATTAATCTATTGGTTTCCTTTAACTCTTACCACCTTCATTGTGGTTTTGGTTCCAGGAAACCGTGGTCGGCAAACAGGGGTGTTCTTGTGATGTGAGATGGGGGTGATGGTGGACTCAAGCTGGTCTTGTGATGCAGTGAGACCGTGGAAGCATGTACTAATTTTTAGGACAAATATGACTCATCATTATTAGGTTGTTTGCTCGTAATGTTAGTCTAATATGATGCTCACGTAGTAGTCACGTGTGAGTAGAAATTTATTTGTTGTAATCCACAAAGTTGCTAAATTGAGGTTTTTTTTTACAGTGCTTGCATGGAACCGGAAGTTCCTCGAGGCTGCTTCATTCTAAACAGTCGATCTAAAACACAAAAGTTCAATCGTAAACGAGAGTTCTTCCATAGCTTTGTCATGAATGGCATCGTCATAAATCATGATGCAACAAACTGGATGGAAGAAAGGGACCGAGGTGCTGCTCGAGGCTATCTGCACTCCTATTTTTTTTCAAATCTTTCATCTGAAAAGAATATTCTAGTCCAGTCCAGTCAGCGAGATTCTTTCCTCCATATCAACTTCTCCCGCACTTCTATTCCTCTCTATATTGCCTCTATATCCAACTACCTTCCAACTACAAATTTTTATTCCCACGCCTTATCTCTATGACGAGCGGGCCCCAAGGCCTAGAACCTTCTCCATCCCTTCTTCTTCCCCAACACGGCCATGAATCCTCTCCACGCTGTCGCCCTCCTCCACCCCACTGGCCCACCTTTCTCTCCCTCTCCGATCCCCTGTCTCCTCCGCGGTGACGCCCTCAGCGCCATCCCGCTCTGCCCCATCGCCGTGACACCTCCTCCACCACACCCGCCCGATGCACCGCAGCCTCTACCTCTCGCGCCGTCCCCAATCGGCGTCACTCTCGCCAGATCTGTGTCCACCGCCTCCACCACCGAGGCTCCTCCGCCGCGCTGCCGAGCTTCCTCCACCTCGCCTTGGCGCCTCTTCCACACCGCCTAGGGCAGATCCGCGCCGGCACGCACGGCCTCGACCCTGCCAGATCCTCCGCACTGGCCATCTCCCTTCTCCCCGCCAATGGCTCCCCTCCTCTCTCCTCTTTTGTCCCCGCGCGCTGGAGCAGCAGTTGGCCAGGCCCACACACAGCGCGTGCCAGAGGGTGGAGCGCTCCGCAACATCTGGCGGAAAGCTGAAGCTCCGCTCCTTTGCCGGAAGGGGTGGCGGAGACGGCTGCAGCAACATTTACGCCAAATTCTTCCGACACCTTGCATGCCCCAATGAATAGAGGGACAAGCGCAGATGCTCTGAATCCCTGTCGCTAGGCACTTCCTGTCCTTGGTCGCCGGCAGTGTGCCTAGCTGCAAAGCGCCGTAGCCGCCGGCCGCATGCGTAGGGGAAGGCGGCACCGCATGCGTAGGGGAAGGCTGCCGCCCCCATCCACCAGACCGTTCTCATCCACAACCTCCACCGGCGTGCACAAGAGCACGTACGGCTTCACCTGATGCAGCGGCAGACCGCGTAGGCGCGTACGCAGGGGAGGAGAGCAGCGGCCGCTGTGGACAACCATCCCTTGCCTGGTGGAGTGGTGGGTCTTTGCTGACACCATGCGCAAGCAGCCAGGCAGGGATCGCAATTCGCACGAAGTACTTTATTTTGCAAGTTCCATTGATTGAATGACATGTGAGTCAGCCGAGTTAATCAGAGGTCAAACCCGGGAAAGAATGGAGGACACGAATGGAACCTTGCTGCGACGCGACGTTTCTCCCTTCACAGCTCCAAGCCCCTTCACCTTCGCCTGAAGGAGACCACCATGGGCAAGCCTCCCAATATGCTGCAACCAACAATGACGAAGAGGAGTTGCAGGTGAAGGTGACGAGTCACAGAAGCTAAGGTGTGTTTGGTAGGTCACTGTCCCTGGCCTGGCCCGAGTAGGCCAATGCCGCATGTTTGGTTGGTTGGGTAGGCCTCTAAGCCTGGCTATGTAATGCAGAAGAGGGGGGGCGAAGCCTGGCTAGCCGGGAACTGAGAAAATCCTCGTCTTCCGCTATGCAGGCTCGTGCAAGCTCCTTCCCAATTTTTCGTGCGGGCCCGCCTGGCTCCCCAAAGCCTAAATGCTCGTTTCTCAATACAATGCAGTCTCTTGAACAGCGAACCAATCAGGGACGCAACCAATACAGGCTATACTTGTACAGCCATATCCCTGCATAACATCTACCCAGGCTCAAGGTGGGAAAAACAACCAAACAGACCCTAACGGGATGGGGCAGCGGACGCCATTGGGGCGGTGCTGCAGCCCACCACGGTAGGGTTGTGTGCACGGGCGGTGAGGCACCTGGCACGAGGAGGGCTGGATCGAAGATGAACAGTGCGAGATAATTAGGTGCCTTGCATGAAAGTCCTAAGATGCCCTTTTAATTTAACTCTTGTTGTAGAAAATTAAAACTTCTGGTCCACAAGTTTTATGTTTCGGCGCACAACTTTAGTTTCTTTTAATAGGTTCCTTCTCATTTTTAGCCACTAGATGAAGACCAATCAATAGTTGCTATTATTTTTAAGCGTCGTAAAAATTCTCAGTTAAACTACTATGATTGATATATCGGTCTGTACAACACAGGTGAGAAAAATGCTCAAAGGAGTCGTACTCTCACTGAACTCAGAAGCGGTGATCAGCTTCAACGTACATTCCAGGGCTGAAAAATACTTCGAAGCTCACGGGCTGGCTTGGGCTCGGAGCTGCTCGGCTGAGAGCGCCCCACGAGCCTTAAGCAGCGCTCCCCGGAGGCGCCCAAGCAGCGTGCACCGGTGCACAGATCCGCCCCACTTCCGCCTCGTACGGATCTTTGTTTCCCTCCATGCCATGAGCTGCTGCTAGCCTCTGTCAGATAAGATCATCGGTCAGATATCCTCCCCTGCAGTCAATGCATAAGGCTATGCCTAACGGAAGGAGTAAAGTGAACGTCTATAATACAAATCGATACTGTAGCGTTACCGTAGGCAGAGAGAGAAGTAGTTAGAATAGTGATAGATATTATTTTTTAGTCAGTCTGCTGGGATGGTCTAACATGTGACTTCCATATCTTATTTAATTAATCTGTCTCACTGGTTGCAATGCTTTTGTCATGTTGTTATTCCATCTTAGCTGCTCGTTGTGCAATGGGCACTCTAGCAACTGGTGTCTTGGGGCCTACACTGCATTTATTCAAGGATCAGGTGGTGTAGAATTTTTTTTGTAGCACTTTCATGCATGGCCCCAAAGACCTCAACATTCTTGCCAAACATATGTTGGTGCCTTAGTTTTGCTTTGAGGTTGCAGAGACAAGTCGTTGTAATTTGCTATTCTGAAAAGAAAATTCTAAATTTCCCCTTATGACTTGGAAGCATGTACATCAGATGTTGTTCCTCCCTGTAATTTTGTGATTTTTATATGATGGAAATTCAGGTTTTTTAGCTAGCTGTACATCTTGTTCTGATTTTTTTTCAGCTGGTGTCGTCCCGCCACATGCCAATATGCCATTGTCCCCTTCGTTGACATCTTCATCAGTCCTGCGGACAGGAGAATAGGTGGCGCTGAAGCAGAGCAAGATCATCGAGCTGCCGGGGGTGAACATGAGAGGGAACACTGAAGCAGAGAGGGAGTAACAGCCTACCTCTAGGGGCATGGCCTTGCACCCACTGCGCCTCATTGTCGATTCAGTACATGCGTTGTTATTATTCCTTACCGGCACCATGACGTCCCCCAGCTGAGGGAGTGCCCTTCCCCTCTTTTGCTAGCCCTTGATCCAACTGATGGTTTCTTGCGTGTTTATCTTGCTAGACCTTGATAACAAATTATGTTGTTGTCCTCTGTCAAATATCCCAGTTCAGCTGTAGCTTAATTATTTTTTGAGAAATCTTTGAACTAAGAAATGTTGTGGTTTATTTAATTTTATAAGATAAATTTTGGAATTAAGTTCAATATGTGCAAGTATTCTGTTAGAGATTATATTTTAATTTTAGGTTGCCATGTAGCTTGGTTTCTTTGGTAGTACGTGCTGCTGTCAGATTGAGCACTTGTGTAATTTTACATGTTGCAGTAACGTGAAGGTGGGTAAGATGATGGATATTGGAGTGCAGCTAAGTAGTAGAAAGCGAAAGACAACTCATACAACCAATACTCTAAAAGTTGGAATAGTGCACCCTAAGCGAAAGAGAATTTCTCATACAAACGGTATTCCAGAAGTTGGAATAGTGCAGGCTAAGCGAAATATAACTCGCACTGCCAGTACTCCAGAAGTTGGAATAGTGTAGCCTAAGTGAAAGAGAACTCCTCGTACAACCGGTACTCCAGAAGTTGGGATAGTACAACCTAAGCGAAAGATAGGACATCCTAAGCGAAAGAGAACTCCTCATACAACTAGTACTCCAGAAGTTGGAATAATGCAACCTAATCTAAACAGAACTCCTACAACAGGTACTCGTTGACGTTATTTAAGTATGCCAAACCTTATACTACAAGTGCACAGTATCAGTTGTAGTCTTTTCCAAGATGAGTATCAATGGTTTGTCAATCCATGAAAAACTAAGCTTAAATTACTATTAATCAAGCATTAATCAATTACTACTGGCTCTAATATATCTAATAAACTAAAAGATGATATATAATAAACTAATCACAACTAGATATAAAACTAGATTGTAGCGTAAACTAGATCAATGATAAGATATTAGCAAGAACAAGCGAGATCAAGACAGATAACACGGCTAAGGGATTAGCAAGAGATACGAGACAAATTTCTTATAATCTATAAACCACCCTAAGCATAGATCTAGCGTGAAACATAGAATGAACATGATCATGAATGTCATAAACTTGCTCAAACCTTTTCCTCGAACCACTTATCACATAAGTCTGAACTATCAAGCCTAAACCAAATTTAAGCATGAGTGGATTCAATCAACCAACTAAGGTAAAAAGATCTACTAAAAGGCATGTGGATTAATCATCCGGTCGGGCACATGTAGAGATGAAGCATTGTAAATACATGGATCAAAGATTATGTATAAACAAAGAACTCATAGTCAAAAGACAATTTCATTGATCGGACTCAGGGTTTATCATAGCAAAATAACAAGAACAGAGAGTTTACTCGAGATTCATCATGAACTTGAAGCGCAAAGTTATCAGATTCGATGAGATGAAGAACATAACAAAAAATGAACTCGAGGATCTCAGGGAAGCCCCTAGGTTGGCCGAGCATGACCCCTAGGGGGTGGTTGACCCTAGGGCCTCTTGCCTCTTCTCGCTTCGCCATTTCACCGAGAACTCCTCGGCGAAACTTGCAAAGTTGGACCCCTAACCCTAGCTTTGGAGCTCTATTTACAATGAATTGGATGGCCTCTTCCCTTAGGTCTTGTTTGGATTGAAGTGTATTGGAGTGTATTGAAGTGGATTGAATCCCTCTCTATTCAAATTTGACTAGCAAGGGATTGAATCTACTCTAATCCCCTTTAATACTCTTGCATCCAAACAAGCCCTTAGGGAGGCCCTATATTTATACTCCGGAGGGTGCTCTATACATAGAAAGTCTAAGGTCGGTTTGGGATGGCTTCTATGACCTATTTCCATGTATACACATGGGTTCTTGGTCATCCATGAAGCATCTTGCTTGGTCTTTCCCGAAATCCAACGTTCCTTATTCTGCAGCTTTTAGTATTTCGACCATAACTTCCTCATCTGAAGTCCAAATAAGGAAAATTCTGACTCTAAATTATAGAGCTCGAAGGAATCTACAGCTTTTGTATTCAAGTTTTCTTCATTTGATGTCATTAAGTTTTCGAATTTGCCTCACAAGGTGCTGCTGTTCTGAAATCTGAGAGTGTGGGAGTCTTGTATCCATGGGTACCTCATGTAGATGAATTGTAGCCGCTCTGCCAGATGGACTGAGTAGGCTGCCTTAGGGCCCGTAGTGTAGGACGGCATGGGCTGCTGTTTGTAATCCGACTAGGACTCTTGTACCCCAAGCTCCTCAGCCTATATAAAATGAGCTAGGAACCCTAGTTCGGTAGGCCATCTCTTAGTTCATCCCCATCTAGGTCACGATGACCTAGGGTCGACTTATTCATACGCTCTCGCACAATAAAATCAACATACACCGCATACAGGACGTAGGGTTCAGCGATTTGGCTGCCCGAACCTATCTAAATCATTGTGTTCTTCATTCTGTACACCATCGTGATCTCCTTGCACTCCCCCTTGATCTCTAAACCATCGCGTGATCCATCCCGTGGTGGGCTGCCGGTACAAAACGCCGACAGAGAGTATCTCGAGATTTAATTTGAGCTTGGATGGATCTCATGATAAATCTTCCTTATCTTCAATTCCCTCGTACTCAAGCAATCCTTGGCTTTCGGAACCTTCTTAATTAATGGGCTTGAGCCCTATTTTGGGCTTCAATTATTCTTTTATTAATCATGTCATCTCACTGGACTTGGCATTAATCCATCAACCTTCTCAATTATTGCCATTATTCCTCATTTTCCTGCAATATTTAATAAAGGGCAAAAACAAAGAGCATACTCAAATATAAGATCAATTGTTAGTAAAATATGACTTCATTGTATGATTTATTTTTGAAAACACAAGAAATCATGTCAATATAGAGTATAAATATGGTCATTATCTTGCACCAACGGTACTCTAAAAGTTGGAAAGTGCAGCCTAGTAGCAGAGGAAATTAGAATAGCACTCCCAATCCATCCAATAGGGCCGGGCACAGTTACCCCGAAAACAGAGGACCGAGCCGAACCGAACCAAAATGTCGGTTTATTCGGTTTTCGGTTTCTGTGTCGGTTCTCGATTTCTGCCAACCGAAGTATTCGGCTCTGCTTCGGTTTGCATCGCTGGTGCACCGAACCACCGAAGAAACCGACGTGCATATTGACGCAAGATTTTGACTAAATTTATGCTCTAATTTTATATAATTTTATGTTTTTTCAAAGGTTAATCTTATGATTTAGTCTTATTTTGCTAACAAATAACCCCGTTTTCGAGAATGCTCTTTGTTTTTGTGCTATATTGATTTTTGCAGGAAAATAGGGTATAATTGTGAAAATATTGAAGATTTCACGAAGAAAAGATTTATCTAATAAGAGCGAGATTTGGAATAAGAGCTAATTGAAGCCGCCCAATTGAAGGTTAAAGCCCAATACTAAGGAGGTTATAGAAGATAAAGATTGCTTGAAGAGCTACAGCAACACCTTATGGGCCCAATTCGGAGACCTTAACAACGTCAAATGAACAAAGTTTGACTACCAAAGTTGTAGATCTCTTCAAGCTCTACAATTTAGATTCTGAGTTTGCTTTATTTGGACTTCGGATGAGCGAGCTATGATCAAAATACTACATGCTGCAGATTCTGGAGAGTTTGATTTCGGGAAAGACAAGGATAAAGACTTCTTCTACAAGCAAAGAAGTATATGAACGCCCAAGAATCTTCTAGATACTTGTATATACATAGAAATAGGTCTATTAGGACTCTTACAACCGACCTATTAGATTTCATGTATAGGACACCCTTCGGGGTATAAAAGTAGAGCCTCCCAAGGGGAGGAGGGATCGATTATCAATCTGTACAACGCCAATTCATTGTAAACAGAGCATCTAGGGCAGAATTCGGGGTCCAAAGTCATTCAACTCGTCGAGAAGGAGATCTCGGTGAAAGGAGGAAGCCAAAGAAGGCAGGAACCCGAGGGGTCGGCAGACCCCTATGGGGTTTGGTCGGCTGACGCAGGGGGTTCCCGAGGAGGCTTGAGTTCATCTTTCGATATGTTCTTCGTCTTGTAGATCTCGACGACTATGCTTCAAGATTACGATGTATCTAGAGTAATTTCTCGTACTTCTTATGTTACTTTGATGAAACCTTGAGTTCGATCAATAAAGTTTGTCTTTTAGACTTAGCTTCTTGTTTATGCATGATTTATGACTCATAGCTTTGCAATACTCAATGCCAATATGTTGCCCGGCCAGGGTTTAAACGTTTTCATATTCTTTTAGTAGATCTTTTTACTTTAATTAGTTCATTGAATCTGCTCATTCATAGAGATGGTTTGGGTTTACTAGTTCGTCAATTAACTAGTTTTAGTGATAGTAGAGTCAGAGAAAAGTTCGAGTAAGCCTTTGACGTTTATGATCATGTTTCATCTTTGTTTCACGTTAGATCTTATCTTTAGGTGGTTCTTAGTATATAAGTTGTTTGTCTCATATCTCTTGTGGATCATTTCGCTATGTTTAAATCATATCTTTCTTGCTTATTAATCTAAGCCTAGTTTTATCATTTTATGCTATAGATTAGACCATAATTAGAGTATAATTCTCTTTTAAGCTTATTTAGATCTATTAGAGTTGGTTAGCATTTCAGTGAACATTAGATTAATAGTAGTTTAAACATAATTATTCCACGGATTGACAAAACCCAAGATACTCATCCTAGGAAAAGCTACTACGATACTGTGCGCTTGCAGTATAAGGTTTGGCGTGCCTAAGCGCCGTCAACAAGCTTTTCTGGCGCCGTTGCCGGGGAATCGATTATTGTTTAAATTAATATAAATCTTCTATTAACCTTTTTACTACTAGTTTTGATAGCTAGTGTGTTAATCTTGTTCTAATTGTGTGCTAATAGTCTTGTTAATTGTGTGTTAATTCTCTATTCTGTGTTTAGATTTTATGTGTTAAATCTTAGTTCTTATTATCTAAAGTCATTCAATTACGTTCTTAATCTTTTAATTTAGTTTTAGCGTTCATCATTCGTTCTTGTGTTCATTTTTTTAATTCAAACTAACCCAGCAACTTTGCTGTCATAGATCTTTCGTTTGTATTTTTTTCTGTTTTTGCATCAGATATGACTACGATTCTTGAAGACCTATAGAATTTAACGTTAAGAGTGAAGATCTAAAGTTTCAAGAATCAAATAAGAAGCCGGAAGAAGAATCCTACGAGCTCAAGCCAGGAATCATCCGGATTGCTGCTGAAAATCTGTTCAGTGGAGAAGACGATAAAAATCCTTACAAGCACTTAGAGAAGCTCAACCAAGTGTGCCACACTTTCCACCAAGACAGAGTCCCAGTTGAGTGGTTTAAGTGGAACCTCTTTCCATTTACCCTTGTCGATAAAGACAAAAGATGGTACCAAGTTGCCTCAATTGAAGCTCAAGGAGATTGGGGGATGCTAGAACAAAAGTTCCTCTCCAATTTCTTTTCTTTACTTCGAGTGCACAAGTTGAGGAAAGAGATCTGGGCCTTTGAGCAAAAGGAGGATAAAGACATCGACGAAGCTTGGGAGAGACTTAACGATCTGTTGTTGCAAGGACCACTACTTGGAGTGACGTCAGAAGTGGCTATTCAGATATTCTACTTCGGTCTGACGTCAGAAGTGGCTATTCAGATATTCTACTTCGGTCTGACGTCAGAAGCTTTCAAGCATGTGAACACGTGCGCAGGAGGATCACTCATGAGCAAGTCAAGCAGTAAAGCTAAAAAGATTCTATCCAACATTTGTCTGACTTCCAAGAATGAAATAGAAAGAAAAGTCAGAAGAGTGAATGAACCAGATCAAGAGATCATGGCGCCTACACCTACCATAATTGAAGACCAGCTACCTGTCAAAAGGACTCCAGTCTCATATGCATTTGATGAGGAAAAGTTTGAAAGATTTGCAACTCAAGAGGATATCAAGAGTGTAAAATATAGAAGTCTTGCCAGTGCAAAACCTTTGACAGAATTCAAGAGAATGAGCTAGATGCCTGTGGATTTTGGAGATACACTCAAGTGTGCAGGACACTCCCACCAGAAGACTTAGTAGAGGAAGAAGAGCTGTTTCCACCAGAAGTACCACTAAGGAAAAATGTTGAAAGTCAAGATACTGGGGAGATGCTGCAGAAATTATTCCAGGAAGAGTTGCTAGATAGTGACTTTGTCTCTGAAGTGAAGCAAGTGATTGGAGTCAAGACAAAATCCTCACTTATAGAGGAGGTTATCATCCATTGATAACCCGAGGGGATGGCCGACCCCTATGGGGTCTGGTCGACTTACCGAGGGGGTTCCCGAGGAGGCTCGAGTTCATCTTTCGACATGTTCTTTGTCTTCTAGATCTCGACGACTATACTTCAAGATTACGATGTATCTCGAGTAATTTCTCGTACTTCTTATGTTACTTTGATGAAACCTTGAGTTCGATCAATAAAGTTTGTCTTTTAGACTTAGCTTCTTGTTTATGCATGATTTATGATCCATAGCTTTGCAATGCTCTATGCCAACATGTTGCCTAGCCAGGGTTTAAACGTTTTCATATTCTTTTAGTAGATCTTTTTACTTTAATTAGTTGATTGAATCTACTCATGCTTAGAGATGGTTTGGGTTTACTAGTTCATCGATTAACTTGTTTTAGTGACAGTAGAGCCAGAGAAAGGTTCGAGTAAGCCTTTGACGCTCATGATCATGTTTGATCTTTGCTTCACGTTAGATCTTATCTCAAGGTGGTTCTTAGTATATAAGTTGTTTGTCTCATATTTCTTGTGGATCTTTTCGCTATGTTTAAATCGTATCTTTCTTGCTTATTAATCTAAGTCTAGTTAGAATAGTTCTAATCCTCTTTTAAGCTTATTTAGATCTATTAGAGCCGGTTAGTATTTAAGTTAATATTAGATTAATAGTAGTTTAAACATAATTATTCCACGGATTGACAAAACCTAAGATACCCATCCTGGAGAAAAGCTGCTATGATACTGTGCGCTTGCAATATAAGGTTTGACGTGATTAAGTGCTGTCAACAGTGCAGGGCACGTCAATCGTGTGCTTGGTGGAGTGTCACTCGGCCCAGCCCACCTTGTTTCTTGGCCCAACAATGTGGCCCAGTCCTCACTCACCCAACAGCCAAGCCAACACAACTGTATTGTTCATTTGTCCCCACCACAACCCTACTGATATAGGATAGGCCCGATCTTCCGTGAGGTACGTCGGTTTAGGGGCGGAGACTCGACGTTGGGGATGAAGGCTCCGAGCCAAAGATTCGAATCCTTGCAATCACGACACCACTGCTCTGATGGTTATCGATCACGTGTCGCACGCAATCAACCTTGCCAAGAAGACTATCGTTCCTGTAATGCAACCGAAGAACACCAGCAAGAACGAGGAAAAACGCAATTCTCAATTGAGTTGCACAAGTTGGGGTTTCACAAACCGATGACGGCGAAACTGTTCGACGACAGATTAATCTAAGCAAAACCCAAACCCTAACTTGGGCAGTGGCTACTATTTATATAGAGTTTAGTCCGACCAACAAGGCCTAGACGCATCTATGATGGACTCCCAGATCATACATGGGCCAACAGCCCAAAAAAAGGGAAAACAGCCCCTGGACAGATTTTGATCTCTAAATTGCAACATGAATTCCTGATGACTCCGAACTCCAAATGACCTGAAACTGGTGGCATTGGAAAGGTTATCTTCTTATCTTTCCAGGCATAGGTGGATCGTCAAAATCGGAGTCCGTTTGTATCTTGGGCGATGATTTTAGTGATGACTGGTCCTGGAGGCCGAGGAAGTCGATTCCGAGGAGAATTGGGCCTCCATCTTGACTTGGACGTTCTTCTTTCCCTCCTCCTGGTCTGAACTGCTCTCCAAGGCCTTTATGGTCCTCTCCTAAGTTCCTAAGTACAATATAATCAACCATAGCATTAGGTAGCATACCATTCTCACAAATATATGTACGGACACTTAGGAACGAGCTCACCTATTGGTTCAATTGTATTGCACGTGCTCTTGTAATAGGACCTTGCGTAATCATAGGAGTGATGTGCTCATCACCTACTCATCCAACCCTCCCGTTCTCTCTCTCGCGCATCTGCGGACAGCGCCGGGCGCCGGCGGTGGCCAGCGAACATCCAATCGACGGCTGCGCCTGCGCGCAGGGCCAGATGCAAGCCACGCTACGGCGTCAGGCAAGTCCAAGATGCACGACGACGGCAAATAGCAGGCGTGCTAAACGAGCGAGGCACGATTGAGATGCTGCGTGTTCTTGTCCTACGGCGGTGGTGAAAAGTCGATGTTAGCTTCTATGCTTGGTCGCAAGTTGAAGCATTAAACTATTGCTTTATTAGCTTGTGACGAGTTATGATTAGCTTCTGCTCCGATGTTCAATTTCTCTGTGGCCTCGATCCGTACTATTCTTTGCTGGAAGTTCGTTTAGTTCAATAGAGCCGAGGAACCGAACCGAGAAACTGAAAACCGAATGTGTTGGTTTCTTATTTTGCCAGACACCGATCGGTTCCTGATTTGTACAAACCGAAATTTTTAGATACCGTACAAACCGAACCAATTGAACCGATTAAACCGAATGCCGAGGCCTACCATCCAATGCTTAAGTTGATGGAACAGATACCGATGTCACATCAGAAGAAGAAGAAGAATGGATTATGCAATCAAACTAGTGTGCTCCAGAACATGAACATCATCCAAATGCTATGGAAGTGGAAGGAGCAAGTTGGGGCACATCAGAAGTTAGAGCAGAGATTAGGCAATTCAACTAGGAGTATGATGATGATTGGGAAGGTGAAGAGGCTGATGATTGGGAGGCCAAGGATATTGGTCATGATTGGTAATGGATGAAGATGATAGGACTGGTCGTGTTGAGGGCCAAACTAAACCAAAAATGGTTGATAATTTCTTACATGGACAGAAAAATAGAACATTCAGATCCAAAGTTTGGATGAGTTCTCTAGAATTTGTGTGGCTGATGTTGCTACAAAAGGACAATGTATACATTGCAGTACTGAGATCACCTCCAGGAGTGGAGTAAGAACTAGTGCTATGGGCACTCATTTCAAGAGATAAAAAGTTCAAAAAAAATGTGACAAATATTGCCCGCCAAATGAAATCTGTTGTGATGTCTCCTGAAGGAGTTGCATTAGGGAAATGGAGGATATTCCAGATATTTCTAGGGGAGAGTTAGTTTGGTGATCTCACTCTATGGATTCCCACTTGCAATGGTGGATTATGATGATTTTCAAAGGTTTATCCATCTTGAATCACATCTTCAAAATGATTTCAAGAAGGACAATCTCAATTGATTGTTTGAAAATATTTGAAGGGCAAAAACAATCACTTCAAGATGTTTTCAGAAGTACCAAGAGCCGAATCTCCTTGACAATGGACATGTGGACTTCCGATCAGACTCTAGGGTATATGTGCATCACAAGTCACTTCATCAAAGATGATTGGAAGGTGCAGAAGAGAATCATCAAGTTATCTATCAATGATGGATAAGATATGTTTCTAGCTTATATCCACACACCCAATTCAAGGGAGCACTAGGGTCAAGGCTGGTAAATACTAATGGATAGAAGAGTGCACCACAATGCTTCATCTGGATTAGGTACAATTCGCTTCATGGATAAACCAACCCATCTTTACTCCAGTCGTCCTTGGCCTAGCCTATTCGTATTCTCCAACAAAGCCGAACATACATGAGGGGTTAATGGTTGTACACAAAACTATTTGCTGATGTCTAGTGCCTAAAACTAGCTAGTGATTATTGGGTTCATTTGAGATGACACACAACAGATTGAGTGTTGAATGACAAAGCCTTCGTCAGAGTCCACGCTCCGATGAAGCCTACATTGACAAAGCCTACACTAGAAAAGAGATAATGTACGAAGGGTTAAAAATTAATTATCATTTATATCCAAGAGGTCCAGATACGGTCCTAAGCCCTAGCCCTAGGGTCATATTTATAAGGGGTGGTCATTTACATATCTTTCCCTAAGGTACTTTATAATTACAATTAGGCCCTTACCTACCGGCCATTTCTCAGGCCGGGCCTTCGAGGGGCTAGGCCTGTTTCCCCCATAATGACCATACATCCTTTAGGACAAAGGATGAAAGCTAGATTATGCTAGTGTTGTCTAGTTTATTTTTTTATTTCTAGAAGTGTTTGAGTTCTGATTTAAAATTTGTTTAAACTGCAATGATGAAGAAGTTAAGCTATTTGGAGCCTTTAGAGCCAATGTGGACATTCAATCTTGCATCACCTCAGTCAAGTTACTTGACCATTGCCCCTCTTTAGGGTACTACCACCATAGAGTATCAAGATGAGAACTATGCGCCATTACTTTTTTTTCTTATGGCATATAGGCCAGAATTATCCATATTCTGGTAGAAATCCATAAATTACTTGAACGTCCTTAAAAGAATTAGAATCTAAAAAGTGAGGAACCTCATTTCATGAATAACCAATGAGATTCTAAGGCTATTTCCAGTCCATAGTATCATTGTGGCGGAACCTTTCGACTTAATCCAACTCAGACACACTTGCTGCCATTAGCTCTCTGTGTGTTTGAGTTGGGCCAATCCCAATAGCACATTGTGAGCCACAAAGGACTCTCCATGTTAGCATCAACACAGGAACTAACAATCATACACATGAGACTCTCGAAGGAGCCACAATAATTACAACATCCAAGATTTCATACAAACATAGATTTAGTTATTATAAACCAAGGTTTGATCCAAATATTTATACAAACCAGAGTTCTTAAACTATGCAGTATAAAATACTTAGCAGCATAGAGCATAATTATACATAGATGACATGGAGTTCACAAAATACTTGATATAAGAATTCTACATCGAGCCCACCAATGTAGCCTTCAGTCAGAGAAGAACATCTACTCCAAAGGCGACTTTGAAACTCATCAAGGGAAGCAGACACATACACATACACCTTCACCTGAAAAAAGGATTCAACCATGACCGTTAGTACTTGAGGTCCTAGCAAGACTTATCCTAGGGATTTTATATATATCTCAAGCACTTTTAGGGAATGGAAAGCATGCTGCTCGTTTGGCTGGCATGTTTTCAAAAGTAAGTTTACTAACTTCGTCCCTATATTTTTATAAGCTTTAGATTCACTTAGTAATTACCTATACATTCTAAGTTTGCTCCTTTCATCTACTTTCAGCAAAAACCTACACTACTTGCCAAGCAAGTTCAAGCATGTAGTAGTAATAGCAGTAGCGAAGCATCAATGATTCATAACTCCTTTCACTTGTTACTACAATGTATTCTCAGTGATCAAGTAGCTCACATATGGGGACTCATAGTGATTCAAATCGGTTTTAACTTCCGAAAGTATTCCTAACCGCACGCCATATGTAGCATCGGACCACATATGGCAACCTCACCTCGTACAGTTGACCTAAGTCTTAACCGAACTTGCCGAACCAGGGGTATGGCGACCCCCGCCACTCTACCGCTTTCCAGCTGGCAAACTATGATTCAACCCTTAGGGCAAAGAGAGGTCTGTTTAGCGGAGTCTACGTATGGGATTTCAGGCGCTTAAGTCAGAGTAAGCTCGATCTCAAACTCACAAAGACTCGGTCCTTAACAGACAAGGGCGGGGCCAAATCCATCAATATCCTCTCTCTTTCTTATTGAACTCAATAACTTATTTCACTCCTAGTCTCATGTTAATTTCATCAACTCAAAGTCATCTCATATTGAAGCAATCAAGTAATTGAAGTAAAGAACAATAAAGCAAAGCTTAATGAAATAAATACAGAAATAGGATAGCGAAAAGGAATATAATGCAACTAGGTTTCAAGCAATTCCTATACGTAATGCATATACAAACATATATACAAACAACATGTTAACTCACAATTAGAAAGTAGGGTAGTATGCACAGGGTGCTTGCCTTGTTTAGGTGAGGGTGGGTTAGTGTTAGTAAGTGGCCCAAGTATGTTAACTCTCAATTGTTGATTGTCCTCTGTTATGACTCCTTGATTGCTCACGATCTGTACTCTGCATGCACCTTCAAGAGCTTGTTCAATGATCACGGTGCCTATATGCATGAATGAGGTTAATTAGTTTTTTAAAACAGAGGGTTGCTAGGATAAAATACACATATAGCACTTAGTTCATACTGAAAATAGGTGAGTTTATTCATATAAGCAAGTTTAAGTGATGTGGCTTGTCATTCTATCCAATTTGCATCTTAATATGGTCAATTATGCTTTACTTAGTATAATTGAGAGCTAACTTTACTTTCTGGACTGCAAGGGCCTAATATCAAGGTCTCAAACTTTTTCTGTAAGTTATACATATTTTAAGGAGTATTCCATAATTTTTGTGGAATTTATTGGTCACAGGAGCTAATTATAGTAATTTTTCAAAGAGGAACATCAATTTAAAGTCTAAAAATGAAAATTGATAAAGGCCTCTAAATAAACCACATATACTGCTAATTAAACTTTACCCCAGCAAACTATAACAACACAAGGTCAAATAAAAATAAATGTAATTTTGGTATAGTATAAGGTCCCTTTTTTCATTTATTTACTTATTTCAGTTCTGGAACTACACAAGGGCATAATGGTCATTTAACATGCAAGTATTTTCCTAGGTAGATTATAGTACTACAAGATCATATAGAATTATTTGAAATTTTTGGATACTTACTTAAATGTATACAAATTATACAACTTTCAGATTACATAAAGCAAAAGGAAAAGATTAAAAACCCAACCCTAACTCCAGCTAGGTGCACCTAGCTTGGTGTACACAGAACATGCTCCAGCCACTGACCTATCGGCCATGGGCCTACTGGTCAGCCACTGCGAGTGGCTGCAGACCCGACCGGTGTCAAGCGCACTGGCGACGAGCCGGACGACCACCAGGCTGACACGAGGAGGACGACGCTGGCTTGGCTGTCCCGAAGGTAGGGTCAACGATGTCGAGAGACGATGGGAAGTGGGCCGACGGTGAGACGGCGTCGCGTAGAGGCGGGGATTCCGGTGGTGGCGAGGCTAGTCGAATTGGCTTGGGATGGTCGCAGGGTAAGAACGCACACGACGCGCACATTGGTCGAGGCGGATGGGGTGGCCAGCGACGGGGATGCGCAGCGGTTATCTCCACAGGCGGTAGCGGCAATGGGCGAAAGGGGGCGATGGACAGGGCAAGTGTGGCAAGAGGGCTGCTGTGTGGTGCATGGCGTCAGGGAAGGATGCGACATCGCAGTGGCCATGGACAACGGCGACGACACGGCTACAACGGCGTAGGGCCGAAATCGGGTGTGGCAGTGGCACAGTTAAACCAAGGAAGGGAGAGCATACGAGGGCGGATAGGACACGCGAGTGAGATCGGGGTGGTGCTGGATGCGGGGTGGCGTGGTGGACACAGTGACGTGGTGGTGAGCGGCGACGACGGTGACACCCAGAGGCGGCGGCAGAGGCGAGTGGAAACCGAGCGGCGGCAGTTTCTCCCGTTCGAAACGGGAGTACAAGAGGCTGGGTTTACCTTTCCAACGCCAAGGCATTTTCATTAGACCACCAGAAATGGAATTTCAGATTTTCTGAGCTTTTCAAACGGAAAGAGAATTCAAATTTGAGAAGACGTATTCCAGATTTTTCTGTCGGAATTTCAGATTTTCCATCGAAAAATACTATTTTTCCACTGGAATTAAAAGAATTTGATAGAACATTGTTTTTATCTTTTATATATTACAATGTGTAATGCATATTAAATATATTCCACAAAAATATATATATATATATATATATATATATATATATATATATAGGAAGAGTTTTATCTACATGCGCATGTAGCTACACTCACCTTTAATAAACCAATAAGGGTATGTTCGCATACTCCTTCATCAATTTGAGTATGTTCACATAATTATTTTAAGATACTTCAAAGATCACCACTCGAAGAAATTACAAAACAGCCCCTGATTTTAATTTATTACGATAATATATTTATATTAGTACATACAATGAGGTATATCTCAGGTATACTCGCATACTTCATGTATATACCACCACAGATGGTCTAGTATTATCACATACTTCGTGTACATACCTTTCGTTCGACCAGATACCCTCAAAATCATGAGATATACAGGTGAGTGTAGCTACATGCGCATGTAGAAAGGAATTTTCCTATATATATATATATATATATTTAAGGTGAGTGTAGCTACATGCGCACGTAGATAAAACTCTTCCTATATATATATAAAAGTGAAGTCCACTAACAATCATTAATTATATTTCTCTCAGCATTCAAGCTATCCATATCATATACGAGTACACTAAGTTAGAAGCCATCTCATCAACCACCAAGGCCTTTTATTATTTTTATGGCTAATAATATCTATGCATGCACTATTAGTGCCCTTTATCGATTTTCTATGGCTATGCAAGCACCTATTAATTTATAGGAGTACCATGCTACAAAATTTCTATAAAATACAATGTTTATATAAAAATTGCTCTTTGCAATCAAAGTAGTATTTTTACCTTTAGAGTTTACTTTAAAAAGTAGTTTAAAGATTCCTACAACAAAATTTTATTTTTAGAATTAATTTAAGGATTTCCACAGCAACACGTGGGATATCACCTAATACACCATATGAGTGAAGCCTACTGACTATTTCTCTGAACAAGCAATCTATACACATCATCGCAGGGTCCCCAGTTACTAAACTACTCATTGATGGTTTATATCGATTTTCTGTGCCTAACATCTACGGTACTTAACAAAAAGTCATGCACACGTATTTTTTCTAATTAATATTTTAGTACTTTATTTATTACATAATATATAAGTGAAGCCTAATAACTATTTCTCTCAACATGAAACCTATCCATATTATCGCATGGTCCACCGGTCACTACACTTCACATTGATGGTTTACATCGATTTTCTATGCCAAACCTCAATTATGCACGTACTTAAAATAAAAAAAAAATCATACTCACGTGTGTTTCTCAATTTATATTTTTAGTGAACTAAAATTACCTCAATAATATAAGTACACAGTTACAATCCATAAACCATTATACAAGTTCATAATACATAAATTGCATAGTCCACGTGAAAGTCCATTCAATCTAATAAACGATGTCTATGTATATGTCAGTCGCAAAAGCCGAATGCCTTAGGCGGGTGACGCACGAAGAAACCGGGAGGTACGCTGCCGCTGCGGTTCGATCCGTCCTAGTGGCGGTTCCAACCATCCTCGAGCTGCTAGCAAGGGAGCTTATGGGGGTGCGCGTGCATCGAAGAATCGCCTGCAGATACACGAATAACAGATTGAAATTAGATTCCAGCCGGATCGCTGGGATCGGCTTGAGGCATCTCCGTGGATCGGCTCATATGAGCTTATCACCTCCTTGCACCTTGCATGGTTAGTGCGTCGATAAAGCATAACAAGAAGGCAAACTCTGCTTAAAGCATGATCTAGCCGGTGCAACGTGCCTATATTGATTACGCTACACACATGATAAGATGGATCTAGCTAAGAAAAGACTTAACTGAAACATTAACTACACGCATAAACATAGATCGGAACTCCAAGAGGGTTCATCAACGGACGCAGATACAAACTAGGACATGTAAAACAGGGTGGCAAGCATACATGGATCCCTTGAGCTATCGTATGCAAATGTTGCGGAACGTGGTGTGGTGTGGTGGCATATGTGGTGTGGCGGAACCGCAGATTTAATCCGGGCTAAGCACACCTGCCACCTCTGGCTTGCAGTGCAATTAGATCGAACTAAACCCGGTCGTCCGTCGAGAGTCATTCGGCTCCCGATATTACCTTTTCCCAGAGGAACCGACATCATACACATCCAGTCCACGATGGAGCCACAACAGTTACATCATCTTAGGCAGTGGAATATAGCATATGTAAACTTATTTTACAAACCAGTTCGAAATAAAGATATAGGTTTCAACGTAATGCCATACAATAGGCAAGTTTGAATCAGATAGCGGAAGCGAATTCGAAAACATCTCAAAGCGAAAACAAAATACTTTAGTAGTCTTCATGCAACGATGATCGAGGCGAGCAGCACCGAGCCCACCGGTTCTACCCTCCTCCAAACACTTGTCCAGATGTCGCCGGTACCTGTTCTCAAAAGGTGGGGGCAAACCCTGAGTACTAATTACTCAGTAGGACTTAATGGAATGGCTTACGGCTGACGCGAAGCTTGCTTACTATCACGTGGATCCTTAGCCAAAGATTTTAAACAGAGACATAATATCATAAAGTAACAAGTCTCATCATTTGCATATAACTCCATAATAATAACTCGCAAAAATGTAACCAATACAATACAAACATGTAGTATTTGAAAACATGAGTAACAGATATAATATATTCAAGTAGTTACTACGTTGCCCGTGTGCATTTATTAGCATTCCCACACCTGGTGGGCATCAGCGATTCGAATCGATCTTAATTCTTGGGAATAACTATCATGACAGGGGTATATGCTTACTAGCCACCGCGTTCCCACATATAGTCCCCATCTCCACCTGTCTTGTCCCAAGATTCAAAGCGCCCCCACCTAACCCCTAGGTTGTGCCCTCTCAGGAGCGTTACCACAGCGCACTGGGTCAGCCCTCCTTCGAGTACAATCGCCCCTGGACCCATCGGCCTCCAGCAAGTGGATGGGTGGCACCTCGAAAACTTTGGACAAACTCAGGTAAGACTTCACCGGTCACATTTCCCAGTTAAGCACTTTAGCAATGTTACGCCGAACAGCAGGCGAACAGCGGACGTGCCTTAAACGACTCGGGCAGAGCCAAATGATACAACAACGCACAGCACCAAATAAAATTATTCTCCGCCCGATCACCATTTAAATCATGAGCATAATAATAACTTTCATAACAGTAAGATTTCTGAATTTTTTTTTGAAAACACCTACGCGACGAGTGACTCTATTCACTCGTATCTACTTGTACCTAGCAGAGCCTAGGCAACTCGTCCTACGAACTCTAGGTATAGGTGGTAGTGCCAGGGCGGCCAGGGAGTCTAATGCAAGGGTTTTCAATCAACTCCGAATACGGATGCGTAATCATCAATCAAGATAATATTAGCTAGGAAATTCATGGTCCTGCCTATCTTTGCTTATTTTCAACCAAACTAACAAATTAAGCAAATGTTAGTTTGCCGGGTTGTCCCCTTGATCTCTTGGACAACTCCTCCTTCCAAATACCACTTCAGGGACCTCCAGGTGGTATTTGGGTCTTAGTTGGTCTTCTGGACCACCGTTGTTTGATGTAGCTCCACGCAGTTGCATATCGATCACGTATCTGCAATAAGCGTTGCTATATGAATGCTATGCATGATGCTTATAAGTGAAATGCATGAATGTCAAGCGCACGTTTGAACAATCATCTCATGGATAGGCGGAAAGGTGATTGATAAATCACTTTAAACCAAAGTACTTTTGTGAATAAGGAGCAAACATTCACTCATACAATCAGTTGTTCATAGAGCAACATGTAGACCCATCATATGTTCAAGTATCAATTTGATTTGCCCTTTATGCAAGCAAAGCATCGGACAAGCATATATATATACCTGAAAAGGGCTGCTAGTTTAAACATCACTCCTAGCACTAGTTGCTTAGTTGTTTAATATGGAGCTAAATGTATACGACGAAGGTGTGGGCTTTATGGTGATACCACCAATGAACTGTGACTAGTAGAGCACACAAGAAATCACGAGTTCGCATCCAATCACACGTTAGCACTCCCAATTCATATCCTTCATTTTTAACCCTACTTAAATAAGCATTTACATATTCCTCCTATAACAACAACAAAAAGACACATGGCAATTTCTTACGACCATATTTATGCAGTATCACAGCTACCTAAACTTTGGTGGAGCTTTTGGAGTGAATTAAGTAACACTTCTCTATTGTACGGTTTAAATCCTTATAGAAATTGCCATTTTCGAATCACCTAGTAAACAGCAATTAAGACACATGGAACTTTGTTTTCTGACTATACTGGACTAAATGAGTGCACCATAATTACTAGGGGTTTATTTGAGCACAATTCATAAAGCATGTATTTTATTATTCAATAAATATCTGAAAGTGGACCTCAGGGTAGATCTATCATTTTACCAACAAAACTAGGGCTACCAAAAATACTAGTGCATAATACATAACATAGATAGCACATAGTCCAAGTTTCATGATTTTTGGAACCCAGTTAATCTATTTTGTCATTTATTCATCTTTAACATGCATGCAATAATCCAGGGGCAAAACAGTCTTTTCATGCCCTAACCATCATATCCATTCCTGTAGATCTACATAAGAGGAGTACAATGCAACAAGGTTTGTATTTTTTTTGATTTTTATTTGATTTATTATGAATTTTCAAAGTTTCAGCCGAATTAATAATTATTTAGATGAAAAACCACAGATCTAGGGACCTTTTCGTTATTAACTGTAAACTGCAGGGGCTAACTTGCTGAAATAACTAAGACTCATACCACTGTTCGCTAGACTTAAACGTAAAAACGAAAAGCTGAGGGGCTGGATCTAAAAGTTGCCGGCCCCTTCTTCTACCTCTGGACAGGGAGGGGGCGCGGCGCGGCCTCGTGTTTCGACGGCGGTGCCGGCGCGTGGAGGTGGGGACTTGGAGCCGCGTCAGTCCTGGGACGTGTTCCCAGCGACGGGGCTTCTTTCCCCCAAGGCGGCGTCGCGAAAAGAGCCCGGAGTCGGCGGGGAACGCCGGTGAACCGGGAAGGTCGGCGGCGGCCACGGGTTCGGTGGCGGCAGGCTCGATCTCCGCGGAGAGGAGGTAAATGGCGGAGGGGCAAGTCGCGTGAGCTACGCGCGATGACGGGGAAGGCCTCGGTGGCTGTCTGGAGGCGCGGGGATGGCTCGAAGACAGCCCCTCCACTGGCAGGACCGCGGTTGAACGCGGGTGGCGCACGTGTCGGCTGAGGTGGTACGAGGGGGATTCAGTGGTGGAGAGGGGATGCAGTGCCCCAAGGGAGTGCAGCGGCGAGATGGTGGAGGGGGTACGCTCTGCGTTCAGGCAGAAGGAGGCCTGGGAGCGGCCGGCGCAATGAGCTTGCGTGGTGCCAACAATGGCAGCTCGGCAGCTCCTCACCCGGGCAAGCAGAGAGAGCGAGGGCGATGGAATGGAGTGAGCTCGGGAGGGAGGCGAGCAGGGAGCGGCTCCTTCTGGGACGAAGGGAGCGGGGCGCGATGCTGCTGGCCGGGCGGGGTGTGCTGGCCCTCATGGCGCGGTGCTGCTGCGTGGGCGAGCGGGAGGGGAGGTGGAAGAAGGCGACGCGCGGGTGGATGCGGTCCGTGGACCGTGGGACGCCGAAACGTGGGACCGGGCGGGGGAAAAGGATTACGGCGCATTGGACCGAGTTCGGGGAGACGGACGAAGGCGGGACCCACCGGTGCGACGTGTCCCAACCGCGTGAGCCGGAATCCAATGGCCTTACAGGTGGGGCCCGCTCGTCATTGACACAGAAAAATGGAATAATCTCGAAAATAGGAAAATGGAGTTTGACCAGGGGACAGGTTTCCGGAATTTGATAAAATGAAGATCTTAAGGGCCGAATTAGACCAAACTTACAATACAAAAGTTGTTGTAAACTTGATAATCTATAACTCTTGTATAACTTTGGTTCCATGTTATATATGAATTTTGGGAGATAATTTGAATTTAAATTGCTGACCAGTGTTTGGCCTACTCAATATTCCCACTTAAAAAATCTAAAACTCCTCTTTGTGATCGGTTTCATACAAAATTTATTATACCACTGTTGTTCAGCTGTTCATGTCCTACAACTTTGATATTCAAAGTTTTGCAAGACAATGACTTTTGTTTCACAAAAAATTGAAATCTCTATTCAGATCAAATTTGGACATACTTCACTAGGAGACAGAAAATGAGCTAAAACACCATGCAAACCTTTGTGCATGTCAAAATTCTAATTACCAAAGTTGTTCATCATGAGATTATCTACAAGTTTGGTATATAAAGTTTCTTTCAAATTTACACCAAATTTTGAAATACCAGCTCAAACATATTTAGAGATTTTGTAAGGCAACATCTCCATTGATGGATAGAGCCTTTATTATTTTCAACTTTTGAAGTACCAAATGAAGTCCAATCATTTCGGTATCAGAGGCATTGGAAAGGTAACGAGTTTAATTTCATTTTGTACAAAGGAAGATTTTGAAGTTGTATAGTCAAACCGAAAGTAATTTCAGAATGAAATTTGGGAAAGGGTGTCAACCCTAGACTTTAGCAAAATTTCCTGAGTGCAGGCTAACTGGGTTTGGTTTGAACTTTTGGGCTCCTTAACATCTGATTTTGAAAATGGTCAAAATAGCATATTTGAAGGCAACATCTTGAACTAAAACTTTTATATTTCATGTCTTGCATAAAAATGTATGAATGTCTAACTACTCAACCAAGTAATGTGCGACTTTCTATTTTGAATAGAAAAATTTTGACTTAGTGATTTCTCCACCAATCCTCATCACTCTCTAAGCATAATTAAATCCTAATTCACCATTAGTGTTCATGTAATCATGTGTCAGGGCTTTCGAGATGCCGAGGGCATCACACGTGGTAAGTAATGGATCTCGTGCCAAGCAGAGGTTAACGCGAGCATCATTATAATTAGCAGATCTCGCCATAAAAAAACGTTTCAGTATGAGATCCATCGGGTAAGCAAATGCTTAAACAGCCCTAAAACGACCTAATCAGAACAGCATGACGCTTACTTGGAAAAACACTAAGAGCCAGGGGTGGCGATGCACCAAGATTGAGAAGAATGAAGCACGCAGTTGCTTAGGAACATATAGCAATCGTTGATTTATTATGAACAAAGGATTACATATTTATAGTTCAGAGACTTTATCCTCAAAGCAAACCCTTTCCTAACGAAGCACTAGAGATATAGACTCAATCTCGACATTGCAACTCAATAATGAATCTAACACTCTATGACTAGATAACATGATTTGGACTCTTCCTTCTATCGGTCCAGATCCTCGTAAGGCTTCCAAATGTCAGCTGAAACCTAGTGTAATGATCTGGACAGATTCTAGTTGTCACATTTTTTATCAATTCCCATCGAGGCCGAGCGTATTTGGTAAAGATTCTTTTTGGGTCAGAAAGCTTATCTCCTTAGCTTTCCATCCATATGTATTACGCCCCTAAACGGAGTTTGTATGTGGCCTGGGTGTCCGTTGTCGTGTGGCCAATTTCTGAAGTCCGAACTAGTCTCACAAATAAATTGGGCTTCAACTTGAATTAGGCTTCTAACTTCATCTTGGCTTGGGTTTTGGGTGTACACTTATCATCATATTTGGACAAATTTATTATATAAGACCATCCAAGTGAGTTCCTTCACCGTGGTCCTCTGATGTCATTTTGGTCCAACTAGACTTGGTCAAAATCCGGTGGCAAATAGTATAACATGTGGTATTTTATTACTATGGGCATTATGGACATGGACTTCTATTATTAAGAGTGTATGTATGGATTTAATATTGATTTGATTAAAGTGTGGGCTTTTATTCCATATTAATCTATATAAATATGGTGCGGAATTCATGTGTGAGATTATGATTTCCTCCACTTGAATGGATAAATTTAGGTACAAATTCCAATAGAAAAATCTATTGAAACAACAACCATCTGTGATGGTTTTGGTTTTTAACGACAATGCAATTAAAAGCTCTGATGAAATATTTAAGAATTTGATAAGTAACGAAGATTGTATCAAAGTGCAAGGAGAAAGAAAGGAGACATCTCATTCCATTCAAAAGGTATACTCTTGGTATAAGAGGGATCCATAAAGGTATGTTCTTAGTGGTACTAAAGCCCAAAAGGTCCAAAAATCCATCACAAGTACACTACTCTTTCATCTCAAATACACGGATCGGATGGTACGGTCTTCCGGTCCATGTAACACCAATTTTCCTCAAAGTATATAGTTTCTGTAAAATTGGTTCGAAGTATAGGGCGATGTTCTTCAAAGTATAGGGCGATCTTCTATAGCGTATCATCTAGTCCATACAAGTACATTCTTGTTCCATCACAAATACACCACTTCCATCACAAATACATGAACCTGTGGTCCATACAAACTGCTCTGAGCTGCACTAAATCAATTTCTGCCGGCTTGATTGGTACGGCGTGTTGATTCTCACTGGGGTCGGACTGTTTGGTCCATACATCATACTTCTGATGAATTTCTTCAAGTATTTTGATTCAACTTTTGATTCTTTTGGACCTTGAGCCTTTCTTGCTTACACCTTTCTTGTTCTTGTTCCTGAGTCTTTTGGCTTGTGTGTGCATCCATGCCCATCGTATCTTAAGATCAAGCTACTAACTTTGTACCCACCCCCTTGACAGTGCAGACACTAAAAAGTTATAAACCCAAGCTCATTAGACTATAAATATAAGCTTGTTATTCAATCACTAAAACTTACCATGAGGCCTAGATGCTTACAATCTTCACCTTTTTGGTTGACCCCCAGTTCAACCGGCCTGAGACCCAGCTGAATCAATATTGCGAATCTGCCTATAAATCAATAAATCATTTTTCCTTAACTAAAATGTGTTTGTTTTGGGCGAGATCTAGTGCAAATGGCTCTAAATAAGCTCTGTTTTTTACCAAATTTTTTCCCGGGTTGCAATTTTTGTTGAATTTCTAAACGAAATTTGTCGAATTACTGGAAAATTGTTTCCCATTAGGTGAGCCGAAACGAAAAGAAACCAGAATTCCGCGGTTTCCTGAGCGAAAAAAAACCCTAAGTGGAGGAGGGGGTGGCGGGTCCCACCCATCAATGGGACAAGGCGTCCGTGTTGAAAAATACTTTGAGTGAAAAATATTGAGATATTAGCAGAAACACGTAAGTTGATTGTGTCACTGCCGGTGCAAGTTACAACTAATATGGATGAAGGCTTTAATACCGGACAGAAAGTTTGTAGTCCCTGAAGTGGCATTATAATGGTTGGTGTTACGGTGGTAGCCGATACTAAGACTACCCTTTCGTACCAATTTATAACACCAACATGTACAGCCTTCCGCGCGGGCTGCATCCCCCTCGTGATCTGTACCCTGACCTGCGACCTCATTTTTGCCAGATGAAGCCGACGGCAGCAGACAGCGGAACAGAAAAAAGAGGAGTGGTCACCTACTCACAACTCAGAAGACGTAGCCCGGCCCCAGGTGGGGAGAGAGAGACGAGGGCATTGCGATATGTTGATTGCTCCATGGTTTTGGCGTCCGTTCCGTTTGGGCACTGGACCATGGCAGTCGTCGGCAGGAAAACGATGTCTCCATGCGCATGCAGTTAATCCGTGACGAGACGTCCTAATCGAGCTCGCCAATCGTTGCAACGGAAGAGGTCATATGAAGCTGCTTAGCCAATTATAGCCATAGTAGTTAGTTAAATGTGAGCTCAGTGCGGCATGTCACCGTTTAATTTAAAGTATACAGTAGTACTATATGTTGTAGCTGCATGCATGTTCGGTCCGCAGGGAGAGAATTAGGTTGATTGTATATATATGATGTGGTTGTCGTGTTTCACTTGTCAGGTTCCCATGCTTGACAAATGGATGAAAATTATTGAGATATATATAGGGTTAGGCAAGAGCAAGAAGGAGCAGCAGACGATCCGTTTGGGATAAGGATGTGATTTGGCGAGTGCTCCTTCAGTGGGATAGTTTTAAGACGTTGGGATACTTGGGAATTATATATATTCATCAATCTTTCTAAGTCAAGTCAATGAGCTCTGAGAGCGAACTTTGCTTTGCCTAATTGATCGGTATTCAAAACATTGGTTTGTCCAGAGGCCCATGCATATCCTTAGAGTTGGTTAGCAAATCATCGTCCCTACAACTTATTTATTTATTTTTTGCATTACAGCAATAATAGAACGGCCAATAACGTCTGGGAGCGAAACACAAATTAACACATGTGATCTGACTTCTGAGGTAGGCAGGAGGGATAAGTGTCTCCGAATTGCTAGTTCCTGGTGCAGTACCTCTCCGATCCCTTTCAGCAGCTCTATTCAGAAAATAGCCACTAGACAGTACAGCTAGGAAAAACATATTGCGGTGTTGCCCAAAAGACCAAAGCAAAACGTGGAAGAAGGACATGGAGATCGAGGGAGAACTCATGGATAGGGCTAGGACTTGACCGTGCCATGCGCGGTTCTTTCGTGCCTTGGGCTAGTTCGTGCTACCATTTTTAGGTATGCTAGGCACGTCATATCCCGTACCATGCTAGTATGACACGGCAAATATTTATCTAGACCTAAGCATGGTTCACGATACGCTAACACGTCTTCGTGCCGTGCCGACCTAAGCACGGCGTCTTGAGATATTTGTGTTTGTCTTCTCTAACAGTTTAATTATTAGTATATCACTGTCGTAATCAGAGCCAGATAATTATAATCTTCGTAAAAAATATACAATTTATAAAGTGATGATACAAAATAAGATATCGGAAAAGACTTGATTTGTTATTTTAGTGATATTTGATTACTATAATGTTGATGCGCTACTTACGTGCTGTGCCGGCTCAAGCACGGTCCAGGGTACGTGCCGTGCCGTATCACTCATCGTGCTGAGCACGGCCCTTGCGTTCATGCCGACACAACCCAAACTTTATCGTACCATGCCATGTTTCATGTCATGCTTCAAGTGATTTAGAAATAGCACGGTCCAAATCCCAACTCTGTACACGAAGCATGCAAGCGGCACCCAGCACACCCGGTCCGTGAAGCTCACACACACGACGCTGATGCCATCCACAAAAGTCAGGCTACCGACGCGCACACACTACGTACGCAACACTGGCAGCGGAGTACCAGACGCATCATCGTCATCGGATCAGGTTCGCCCGGATTCACGCACGAAACGCCCGGGAAACGCATTGGAACTGGCGCTGCAAAGCCGGGAAAGCGGACGGACGCCGCGCCCCATTCTCTCTAGGCAGCAAACTGACTGTAAAAGACGCCGGGACGCGCGCGCGGCGCCAGGGCCAGATCAGATGCGTTTCGGAGGCCTGGCAACCGGCGCCGCAGCGGCGTCGTGACCAGCAAACAAGGACGCAACGCAACGTGCCGTAGCCCGCAGCCGCAGACCTCCGTCACCGCGCCATGATCCCGAAGCCGTTTCCCACCCTCACGCGGTCACGCCTCAGCTCAGCCGCGCCCACTGGCACGCGCCGAAGCCAGGCCACCCCAAAACCATGGCCGGTGCGGCGTTTTCACGTGGCCTGGCCGCTCGCTCGGCGCGACCCGTCCTCGTCCCACGACTCCCATCCCAGGGCCAAGGCATGGCGTGATGATTGCGCTCTGACGAGACGGCGGACTGCCCAGGCCGAGCGCGCCGCCCCCACCCACGCATACCGTCCTGACCAACACACTGCAGCGTCTGGGGCCCCGCGCGTGGCCCCACACCACCCACCTACCGTCACGTTTAACCGTCGCTCTGCCCTGGGCACCGCTAAGCTGCGCTGGCGAAGAGTGCGCCGGTAACTCCAGCGTGGCCTCACCGTCACGTCACAGCTCAGCTCGGCCGGGCCACGCTACCCCGGATCAGCCAGCGTTACCGTAGCAAGCGAAAGGAGGCGGTATTTAGACCTATATTTCCTCTTCCGCCCTGGCCCGCCGCCGCCGCCGCCATCCTCCTCCTCCTCGTACCCTAATTCCTTCCTATATATAATAAACAAAGAAAGCTAGGAGAGCGGCCGCCACAAACAACCACGCCGGAGCGGACCGGCAGATCCGGCAGATGGGCTACGGGATGATGACGAGCGGCAATAGGAGAACGCTGGGGGGCTCCCGGGTCCTCACGTGGAGGGAGCGTGAGAACAACCGCCGTAGGGAGTGCCGCCGCCGCGCCATCGCCACCAGGATCTATGCGGGGCTCAGGGCATACGGCAACTACAACCTCCCAAAGCACTGCGACAACAACGAGGTGCTCAAGGTGCTCTGCGACGAGGCGGGTTGGACCGTTGAGGCCGACGGAACCACATACCGCAAGGTAACACTTCCCTGCTACCCATCCTCTTATGACTCCAATCCAATGCTTTCAATGCTTGCTTTCACAGGATGCATATGGCCTCTCCATTCCATGGCTTTCGCCCAGTTTCTACTTTGTGTCATGAGTAGCTTCCTTCTGTTTTCATTGCTCTGTAGAACTGCTGCTGCAGCAATGCGGCTGCCATGATCTAGGGATCCATCAACTTTGGTGTGTGCGTCCATGAATTCTCTTGTCAAGCTATATAAATAGGAGCTTGATTTAGATCTAATAGGTACTGCAACGTTGTATAATCAGCTAGGCAGGCTCTAGAATTATGGTTTCTGCGCACACTAAAAATGGCTTTTCAAATTCGGAGAAGGAAAATATTGCTTTCCTTTTTCAATCACTAGAGGCGATTTTTCAGGGATCACATGTTTTCTTTCCCATAATGCTTTTCTAGTTCTTTTTTTTAGCATTTTTTCTAGTCCGTATTGGATGATGACTAAAAGGGGAAAAATCTAAGATCTCATTAGAAGATTTTATCGACAACCACATTTCTTTTGGTCTCGAGGGAAGGCGATTCAGTTTAGTTTGGGGCTCAATTATGTAATACTGAAGCCATTGGATCATAAGGTAATATGTGTTGCATATCACACCTAGGTTGATGTTGTAAAAGAATGGTTTATCAAACAAAGCACAAAGTGTAATTCAACACTTTTTCCCCGTGTGCACACATTGGCATTGCTTTCAGAAACCAAAGGTAGTAGTTTTTACTTTGTTTTTAAGGTTTGTGCGAAACTGAGTGAGTGAGTGGTAAGAGAAAGGATATTTACTTATGCACAATAGACCCACCAAACAGGAGCCTTTCCTTTTTCTAAAAAAGGGGGAGACTATCAAATTGTGATATCGTGGGTTGCTTCATTTGTTGACTTTGTTCTGTGTGCGGCATACAACATTTGTGTTTACTCACTTGTAAGTGTAACACTGCTGACTGCCTTGTTGTCTAATCAATTATGACTACTGAGGTGTACTTTACTGTAATGAATAACAAAACTTTAGCCACAACCTGCTTAAAAGTAATTAAACACTTGTAGGAATGATTTCCATTCGATGTAGACGAAAGAAAATTGCATTTGTAAGTTGATCTATTTGAACAACATCATGTTTCATCTGAATCATTCAAACCATCCATATAATTTGATTGATGCGGCATATATAAGGAAGTAACTTGCTTTTGTAGCATGCTGTTTGGAAAAAGTTAAACAAGCAAGTAAACGATTTCATGTGCAGTTGTCATGTTATTGTGGTTTAAATTTGGCATTCTTCTATTAGATTCCTGCTCTAATTTGCTTGCCTTTAGAAACTTTTCTTCTAGACAAAACTAACGATCTTCTGCATTAGAACAATTCTCTAATGCAATTAAATTATTTTTTGGATGGAACAAATTGCATAATTTGTTGTATATTATTAAGTTACAAATTTCTTCATATTCAGGGATGCAAACCTCCAGTGGAAGAGGATCATGATCAATCTAGTCCACTGGATTCATACAACCCAAGCCCTGCATCATCATCCTTTCCAAGCTTTGGATCCTCCTCTCACATTACTATTGCTGGGAACAACTTCAATAGCCGTGCTGGGGGCAACTCTCTTATGCCATGGCTAAAGAATCTTTCATCAAGTACTTCATTAGCCGCCTCCGCCTCCAAGTTCCCGCAGATTCATCATCACTACTTCAATGGAGGCTCCATCAGTGCACCGGTAACACCTCCATCGAGCTCCCCGATTCACACACCTCGCATCTGGACTGATTGGGAGAACACAAGTGCTCTGCCACCATGGGATGAGGAAAATTATGCATCTCTTCCCAACTCTCAACCACCAAGCCCTGGGCACCATGTTGATCCAGTCCCAACTTGGCTAGCTAGGTTTCAGATACCATCTACTGATCCCTCATCTCCTACTTATAGCCTTATGGCACCGAATCATTTTGATATTTCCAAAGAGACCATCGCCAACACCTCAAGAATGTGCATGCCTGGACATAGCAGAACATGTTCTCTGGAAATGGGCGGCGTGCCAATCCATCGTGATTTCCATATGGTTGATGGTGCCCCGGATGATTTCACATTTGGGAGCTACAACAATGGTAACAATGGATCACATGGTTTTGTGAAGGCATGGGAGGGGGAAAGGATACATGAGTGCCCCTCAGATGAGCATGAGTTGGCGCTCACCCTTGGGAGCTCTAAGACTCGTGCCGATCCATATTGAACATGCTACAAGAGTCAATGCTTCTTCTTCGCCTGGGTTTTCACTTTCATATTTTCTCGAGAAGGGATTCGGAGATCGTATCTTTTTTTCTTCATTTCCTTTTTTATTCCTCAATAAATGGAAACTAAAAAATGCAAGGGAAAATGGTGCTCGCATGGAACCTTAGACAAGTCGATGAAATGGTCATCCTTCAGCAGCAACTGAGATTTCTGTAGCATTCATGTGCCCTTGTAAATTAGCTCCATGTTCCTTGATATGACTGTCATCGTCGTACTTGTGTGTAATAAATAAAGAATATCGTCTGGATCATTCATTGCTTATGCTGCGCCTTTGCTTATTGAGGTGTTTACATTGATTTTTCTTGCCATACCAATGTTCCAGAACTAGAGAACCTGTGTGATTGCTTCTGTGGTCGTGGGTGGGTTGGATTGCCCTTTTTTCCACAGTGTTAGGCCATGTTATCGGACTTGGATTTTCTTTCAGGGGCACTGTTGCAGCAATGGTGTCTTAATTTTAGGTCAAGTGCAAAGTCCAGTTTACCAAGCAGGGCGAATCTATAGCCAAGGCTCCAGCCCCAGCTAACCCGGCACGGATAGTGGAGCCCCACCTAAGCCTCCTCTGATATTTTTAGACATAGATAGTGAAGGAAGAGGAGGAAATAGAGGTAGAGTAGGTTACCAAGCATGGCCTGGCCACCGTGTGAGCGTGAGCCTGGCTCGCGTCTTCTACATCCAAACTCCGATGTATGGGCCTAGGAGACGTACATTGGCCTCTGCAGGCCGGGACGGCGATTCAGAAGCGCTTCTAATGAGCTGAAGGGAAAGGCGAGTTCCAGCTGAGCTGCACACCAGTTTTGTTCTTCTTCTTCCTACCGCGCGCACTCACAAAAGGGAACGAAGAACGGGCACATGCTACTCCCTTTACGAGCTTTGAAAAAGTTGCGACTCCACAAGTTTTACCGTTCCGGCCGGCTGCTTGGGTGGGTGTAGCAGTATCCAAAGGCAAGCAAGGCACACGCCGTAATTCCCAAGGTACGGTGGCGAACCAACGCAGCGCAGCAGTCACACAGGAATTGCGCTTGTGCCCCTTGCCCAGCCGGGCCATCCAAAAAGGACCGGATGGACGTTTCAGAGGCGCGCGGGCAGCCACCGGCGCCGGGCGTGAAAGAGACGTTCACCCAACATGCGGCGACGGCGGTCACAATGCGAACGAATCCTTGGAGGTTTGGCCGCCGATCCCATCCCGAGACGCCTAACAGGTAACAGGGCTGCTGCGAGACTAGCCACGGCTAGCTGTGAGGTCACGCAGTAGGTAAGGCGACGAGCTCTTTCTCGATCGTTTCCCGTGCGAGGTGCGACTTCGTCGCGACTGCGCGGTGCGGCAGCCCGGGCGGATCGCGGACCCGAGCAAGGCGAGGACGGAGGTATCGGACGGGACGGGGGGCGTACTGGCGTGGAGCTGGTCGGCCGCTGGGTGGGCAAAAGCGCAAAGCGCAAAAGGGCAGGGTCCCCTGTGGCGAGCAAGGGCAGGCATGCGTGCATGTGAGCCCTCCATGCCGCGCGGTCCGGCCGTCCGGGCCGGGGGTCCGCGCGCCGCGCAGCGCGTACGTGCTTCGATCTCAGCTAGCGCAGTACTGCAACCCCGTACGTGCCGCCGGCCGGTCATGCAATGCAGTGCAGTTCAACTGTGCAACGCATCTGCCCCCTATCATCGCGCGCTCGTTGCTGCGCCCAATTTGTACAGGACGTGAGTGTTGGGTTCACGAACAATTATGACGCTGCCATGCCTTCCCTCAACGTGAGCCCCCATCATTCTAAAATAGGGGAAAAAAATAAAGGCAAAAGGCAACAAACACCAGCACCTCTATGGAACACGTACTCACCGCCACATGCGCTTGGCCGCCTTTCGATACACGCCCACACCCGCCCCTGAGCATCTCGAGCTACCTCTGCCGGATGCATGCAGGAAGAACAGCTGCTCTTTACAAAATACTAGCATTTCTGCTAGTCCACCGTACCGATGGCTGAAACTAGCAACGACCACCCCCACCCGCCCACTATTTCGGGCAAGGACGACCAGCAACCCTAGATTACATTAAGCCGGCCGGCCGGTCTCCTCCCAAACACGTAGAGAGCTAGACAGCAGGACATGCAGGGGATGATCGGTCGAGCCATCGCTGGCGTGCCAGCCACACAATGACACAACCAATTGCATGCCCTATGGGCTGTGGCTGTGGCTCACAAAAGGAGCGCGTGTTGGTGGGTGCCCCCGAACTGGCACTTCACTTCTACTTGGCAGCCCACTGTCATGTCGACGGAGACGCAGACATCGTTTGCTGCTACTAGCAGCCACCGTGCCCCAAGTGTACGGTTTTTCAGCGCGGCAGCTTTGCATAATGCATGCACATACATTGGCCGTATCTTGGGTTTTAATTTAATTTAATCCATACAATATATGCGGATGCCCCGCCGTTCGCGGTATTTCAGTTTGACCACCAGCATCATATCCTGCTCGTTCGTGGCTGCCTGCCCGCCGCCTGCTTGTGTGCTACTAGTAGTAGCTATATATATATATATATCCACAATATAATGCATGTGGGCTCTAGGTCGCCCGCCCAACATGTGGAGCGCCGCGGCAAATGATGACGATGCGCTAGTAGGTTATGATTATTGGGGCCGTCGGTCGGTCGGTCTCCATGAAATCCACGGATGCTGTAGTATGATGCGAGGTAGCACAGGCATCATTGCATGGTGCACTACTGCAAAACGTACAAGTTGAACAGAGACCGATGGCCTCGTCTGCTAGCTCCTCTCTCGTCTTCGATCGGGCAACCGAATATATACTCGCGCTTTCCGAACTATTTGACTCCCTTTTTGAAGGCTCCGTGTGATTATATATATATTGGAATAATGTACTGTAGTACGTACGGAGTACTACGTAGGCTTGGACCTGCACAACACTAGCTATAGCTAGTCCTTGCTTTTGACCACCACAAACAACCGATTTTAATTAATAATCGGATTAAATTAAACATCGACGCTAATGGCGTGCGATGTGCGCGTCATGAGTTACTGTACTGATGCCTCGCTCCTCACCTCACGAGTGCGGTCTGCCTGGATTTGGGATGACAACAGGTAAAAACCGGTCGGGTATAACAATTTTATATCCACACCTGTGAACAAAAATCGTACTCGCTACAGTATCTATACCCGTTCGTGGGTATGAACTTTTACCCATACCTATACCCGTGTGGATAAAAAAATCCGTCGGGTGGCCCATACCCGATTAAATACCCACTAAGGATATGCGTTAAATAACACAAATATAATAAATAATATCACAATTAAAATAATAAATCACTAAATATGAGTAAATAAATTAAAGACAACAATAACTAATATTGAAGCATGCAAGTTGATCATATTTTTATCCAACATACACTTATGTTTGCTTAATTATATTGAATAAATGTATAGATGAGCCGGGTATAAATTATCCATGGGTCCGTGGGTATGGGTAATCTGCACCCGCACCCGCATACCCGACGGGTACAAGATTGTGCCCATTAACGTATCCGCGGGTGAAAAGTCATCCCATACCCGTTTTTATATCGGGTCAAACCCGGCGGGTACCCGGGTTTTGGGTATCATTGCCATCTCTAGCCTGGATACCGCCGTAGCCTGTAGGCAGGCACTGTGTTGTGGTTCTCTTCTCCCCCCTTTGCATGCAAGGTGAATCGGTGATCTCTGTTCCTGATGACGACCTGCGTGCGGTATCGCTAGGCTAGCTTGGCCTCCATCTCTCCATGCTTCCGGATCAAGACGACGACAGCAGTCAGCGAAAGGGAAAAAGAGGGGGTGGTCACGGTCACGGCGCATCTAAGAAAACCCAGCGTGGGCAGAGAGAGAGAGAGAGAGCCTCATGGCTATGTTGTTCATTGTTCCATACATGCAACGCTGTAGGTTGTTGCCATCTGAAGGAGCACTGGGCGGACTGGGCTGCTGGACCATGGCGGTCGGCGCCAGGGAAAGCGATGTTTCCATGCCTACAGGTCCAATCCGTGACGACACGTCCCATTCGACCTCGCCGATCGGTGCCAAGGGCCAACAGGCCGGTTCATGAACCTGCTGCTTAATTCGTCAAATATATATATCCGTAGTTAAATGCATATCGCCCCCTCAACAGAATGCCAGTAGACACAACGATGAAGCATGCACACCGTACCCTTCCTTGTTACTACCTCTGTTACAAATTTGTGGGCCTGGTTGGTTCGTTGGTGAGCCGAGCCTGGCTCGTACCTGCGAGCCAAGCCCCCGCTGGCCAAGCTTGGCTGATGAGGTGGTAGTCTGAAGCTGTTTGGTTGCCTGCGGAAAATCATACGTACGATATAGAATATTTAAAAATAATAACAATGAAATATTTATTTTGAAAATGTATGTTTTATTAGTTACTAATTTACCTACTAAACCTTAATCAGCTTTGAAAAACACTAACATTAATAGTGCCATTAGCTAAAGCTTTGAAACAGATTTTATTTTCCTTTGCTGGAGCTAGGCTGCAAACAGTGTTTTGCATCCTGCGGAACAGGCTCAAATCTCTATTCAGCCAACCAAATAGTCACCACCTGCATCCCGTGAGGCTGGCCAAACCTTGTACAGACAACCAAAATCAGGCCCTAAGCCTTTTTTTTTTATTTTCTGGCTAGGACAAGATTTTGACCCAAAATTAATCTATTACTCTCTCTCTCTCTTTGATCCATTTGGTGACATGGACATGATGTACCGGTGGGTTTTCATCCCTCACCATTATTCACCACAATTAGGCCATGTTTGGTACAATTTCTCAGAGAAGCGTTTCCGTAACAATGTACAAATAAGCGAATAGTGTTGTGAAAATAAACTAGTTTTGGTCAGGTTTTGTTTTTGAATACAAACGGGTGCGGTGAAAAAAACCACGGCCACTGAAAAAAACCATCATGTTTGGCTGTTAGTTTCGGTTTATTTTGGCTATAAGCTAAAAAAAAACCCCTATTAAACAAGGCGATAATACTCCGTAGCTGTATATATAGGCACGAGCAATGGAGTTGTTTTACCAAAATTGATAGGGACAACGCTCATGATGCACCGCCCCATCATCCCTCGTCTAGTATGTAATAATTATTTCTCAACGATACACCGTATACGTTTTCATTTATCTGTCCACGAGCCAATGAGTCGTGCGATTGATCTTTGTCTAGTCCTCATGCAGTGTCCGTCCAATGAGCTGGGTAAAAAACTGCATGTCATCACCGAATGCACGCATTGCATAACACTGCGAGTGGTGGATTAACACAGCAATGGGCTGGGCTCCGAAACACAGGATATTTAATTGGTTGTCATTTTTACGGAGGTCACGTCTTCATTTGCTATTTTTGCATGGGACGTAACGTTTTTGCCACCGTATTTCGGCAAGTCTTAATATTTTGTCATTTTTGTTAACGTCGTACGCTAAATCAACCTGCCACGCTGGCCAGATGATTGACGTGGGCTGTCTCTGCTCTCCGCTTTCTTCTTCCTCTCGACAAGGGCGAGGGCCGGCGCCGGGGGCAGCTGGAGGACCTGCCAGAGGACGCGTTGTTGTGCATCCTCAGCTCCTCGCGCCGCCTGACGACGCCGCCGGCGCCTACGCCTACGCCTGCCGCCACGTCCTCCCCTCGCTGCGCCGCCGCTCTCCTTCTACCCCGCCAGCGCTCACTCGCGCCACGCTGAGCGCACTTGAGAAGGAGCAGAGCGTCGCGTCGCGCCGCCGCCACCACCGTCCTTCGAGTCCGGCCTGCCCGGCCATCCTTCTCTCCTCTTCCGTCGTGTGGACTGCGCAAGTGCATACTTCTAGCCCCTGGCAGCCACTGTGGCCTTGCTTCCCACGACAGTGGCGCCGCCGCTGGCGGCAGCACCACCATCGACGGCGCTACGCCGCTGGCGGCAGCACCACCATCGACGGCGCTGGAGCTCGAAACGGCGTAGAGGCCTGCACGGTGGGCTCCCCTTTGACCTCAACGACGGCGTAGAGGTGCCGTGCGCCGGCAGCTCGAGCCGCGTCGGCCAGCCCAAAGCCGCGTCGCGCGGAGGCGTATGCGCTCTGCCTCCTCTTCGTGCTCATCGCGCTCGCCGAGGCGCTCGCCGCCGCCTCACGCTGCGTCGCGCACCGCTGTGGGGACAGGGCTGTCCCAGCACCCTCGGCCACGCTGCTCACGGCCGCGCACGCTGCTAGGATGGGCGTCGCCTACCTCATCATGCCCGTCGTCATGTCCTTCAACGCAGGCGTGCTCCTCGAGTTCCTCATCATACGGGGCCACTGGCGGCACGGCGGGGCGTGCGGGGCCGGCGTCACCGCGCCCAGCTGCCCCCGATGCCGGCCCTCAAGCCCACGTCATCACTGGACAATGTGGCGGGCTCATTTGGCATGCCATGTCAGCAAAATATTAGAACTTTGCCGAAACGCGGTGGCAAAAACGTTACATTTCACACAAAAGTGGCAAATGGAGAGGTGGCCTCTGTAAAAGTGGCAACCAATTAAATTCCCCCATAAACACACCCCCGAACCCCCCCCCCCCACACTTGCTTCTAGATCCATCCTAGCATTAGAACTCTCTGCAAAATTAGGCCATGTTTGATTGCGAGGGATTCTCAAAATCCAGTGTATAAAAATCTCTTTTGTTACCAAATGTCTAGCTCTACCTTGATAGAAGATAATTAAGCTGATTGAAAGTGACTCTAGAAGCGCAATGTAGTGGCTACAGCTGGTTGCCGCACGCATTGCAGTTGTAGATACAAATGTTGTTATCAGCCAGCCTCAACGTTTAGGGTAGTCTCAGATTGGAGTGGTTTGAAAGGATTAGAGTATGTTTAAATCTTCAATAAATCGAAATACCCCTCAATTCTTTCTAATCCACTCCAATTCCTCGTAATCCAAACCGGACCTTATGGGTGCTTTTGGCTAGACATGCATTAGTTCTTTTATATCTAGCCTAGGATAGAGCAAAAGTGGGTGTTTGGGTTGTTTGTCCAACTGAGTCTAGCCAGGGTATACTAATGCAAAGGGCGACGAGTTAGGCTGTCGAAGCTAGTGCAACCAGATTTGCCTTGTTGTTGTGCCACTGGCCTTGGCCTTTGAGTCTACACACAATCAACATTAAGCAAGGTGGCCAATGGAACTGAGGGCTATCTCAAACATACAATCTATCGTATGCTGTCTAAACTTCAAACTACACGCTATATAATATAATATAATATAATATAATATAATATAATATAATATAATATAATATAATATAATATAATATATGGAGTAGGACAGTACAGTTGCTATAACAATGGTTCGTAGACGGCCGGACGCCGCAAAGCCAGGAGAGCGGACGCGCGACCGCGGGAGCAAAGAAGCAGCGACGGAGGGCGTGCATTGCATCGATGCAAACAAGGCAAGCAAGCGGCCAAGCGCCGCAGCCGCAGCCGCAGCAGGAGGCCAGGCGCCGCGTCGTGGTGTCGTGTCGTGGCGAGCCGGCGTGGGCAGCAGCCGCAACGTGCCGTAGCCCCACCCCCAGCGCCGCGGATCCCGAAGCCGTTTCCGGCGCAGCGCCACCCGCCGCCCGCGCGGCGCGGTCCCCCCGCCGGCACACGCCAAAGCCACCCCGGGCGTTCACGCGCTCTGCCCCCGGTCGATTCCCTCGGCTCGGCCGCTGGCTGCTGGGCCGCCCTGGCTCCCGTCTCCTCCCCCTCGCCCCCGCGTAGTCACGTGGACGTGGCCCCGGCCCCGGCCCGGCCACCCCGTCCGGTTCGCACCACCGGCCGGCCGCCGGGCCGGGCATGATGATTGCGCGCGCAGTGACGGGACGGCGGCGGCCCTGCCCCACCACTCATCCCGTTTGACCGCGACACAGCGGTGGTAGAGGTAGACAGAGACCGACGTCGTACTACCCTCGCGCTGGGGCCCCTCCCTCCCTCCCTCCCTCCCGTCACGTCACGGTCGTTTTAACCGCCCGCCCTCGGAAATACCCTCTCTGCCCCCCGTGCGAGGCCACCAACTCTGCGAGACGCCGCCGCTGGGCGCTGGTACAGAAGAGTCATCAGCCACAGCTCAGCTCGCCCTCACTCCCCCAGCCCCGGCCAGCGTTTTACAATAGAGGAGGGGAGGGGCACAGCATGCTGCGTTCAGACCACCGCTTCCATCCCCCGTTCCATTTCCTCCTCCAGCCCCCAAATTCCACCCCTGAAACAATAAACAAACCACGCGAGCAGCGGCCGCAAGCAAACAGCGGGCCGGGGCGGGCAGATCCGCGAGATCCGGCGCCGGCCGATGACGAGCGGCGCGGGGGGAGCCGCGGCGGGGCTCGGGGGCACCCGGGTGCCCACGTGGAGGGAGCGCGAGAACAACCGCCGCCGGGAGCGCCGCCGCCGCGCGATCGCCGCCAAGATCTTCGCCGGCCTCAGGGCCTACGGCAACTACAACCTCCCCAAGCACTGCGACAACAACGAGGTGCTCAAGGCGCTCTGCAACGAGGCCGGATGGACCGTCGAGCCAGACGGCACCACCTACCGCAAGGTACTGCCTGCTACGCCCCCCTTGCTTCGCGGGCCTTCCAGCGCGCGCTCGATCCACCGCCTGCCGTCTCTGCGCTGTTTCGCTACCTCCGTTTCGGCTGGTTCGTCGGCAAGCATGGCTGCCGCTGCCGCCACTCTCTCTCTCTCTCTCTCTCTCTCCGTATCATGGATGGGTGGAGACCAACTTGGGATGCAATGTGCGCGATTTCTTTGGAACCGGGACGCGCCTGCCCTGGTGTGCGCATCCCTGAATTCGGCTCTATACTTGGTTTGGGGACCTCTGTTTCTGTTTGGGGGACGCATTCCCATGCTTCGATCTGGGCAGGCTCTACAATTTGAGTGTCCGAGAAAAGAAAGAGAGGCTTTATAATAAATTAGGAGAAGGGAAATGTTGCCTTTTCTTTTTCAGTCACTGGAGGCGATTCTTTTGGGGGGTGCATGACCTGCTTTCTTTGTCGTAGTGCTTTCGTAGTTCCTAGTATGACAAAAAAAAAAAAAAAAAAAAAATCTGAGACCTCGATCTTGTCTACTACCCACATTTCTCTTGGCCCTCCCCTGAGGGGGGAGCTGGTTCAGTTTAGATAGACTGGGAGCCAATTCGGTAATAGTGAAGCCATAGGCCCATAAGGGAAGGGAATATGTGCTTCATACAACGTCCAGGTTCATGCTGTAAAAGAAGGGGCTACCAGAAAAAAAAAAGCACAAAGCTTTGTTCAACATGTTTTTTTTGCCATGTGCACATGCTGCCATTGCTTTCAGAAACCAAAACAGTAGATTTTACTTTGCTTTTGAGGCTTGTGCCATACTGGTTGGAAGAGAAGACGGGTATTTACTTATGCAAGATAAACGATCGAACGAGAGACTTTTCAATTTGCCATATCGCTCCTTGTTTCAATTTGTTCTATGCAGTATGCAGCGCCTGACCTAAGCTTACAACCTTATAAGTTGTATATACTGTACTACTCAAGTGACTGCATTTTTTTTTTCCCTAACGAGTCGTGAGGTGCACTTTGCTGCAATAAGTACCTTAACTAAAGTAGGAAGCTACTTTGAAGTTGGTTTTACATGCTTTTGTGTTATTTCTGTCGAATTGTTGCTGATAATTGAACAATCGGAGGAGCTTTAGTTGATTTACATGCAGATGAATGTAAATCGCATTTGTAAGTTGGTACCCAAGACATTTTAACAGCAGGGTGTTTCAACCGATCCATCCAAATCTTCTGTGCAATTTGTGGTTACCATGTTACTGTGGTTTGAACTTGGCATGTTTCTGTTCAGTTCCTGCTCTAATTTGCTTCTAGAGACTGCAGCTTTAGGAAAAATTCCTTTCAGATAAAAGCAATCATTTTCTGCTTTACCAAAATTCTTCAGTGCACTTAAGTTTACTTTTAGATGAAAGAATGCATAGTTGATTGATTATTATAAAGTGATGAATTTCTTTGTGATTCAGGGATGTAAACCTCTGGCAGCAGAGCGTCATGATCCAATTGGAAGGTCTGCATCACCAAGCCCTTGCTCTTCGTATCAACCTAGTCCACGGGCTTCTTACAACCCAAGCCCTGCATCATCCTCTTTTCCAAGCTCTGGATCTTCCTCTCACATTACTCTTGGCGGGAACAACTTCATTGGTGGTGTCGAGGGCAACTCTCTTATACCTTGGCTAAAGAATCTTTCGTCAAGTTCATCATTTGCCTCATCCTCCAAGTTCCCGCAGCTTCATCATCTCTACTTCAACGGTGGCTCCATCAGTGCACCAGTGACACCTCCATCCAGCTCCCCAACTCGCACACCTCGCATCAAGACTGACTGGGAGAATCCAAGTGCTCTGCCACCATGGGCTGGGGCAAATTATGCCTCTCTTCCCAACTCCCAACCACCAAGCCCTGGGCACCAGGTTGCTCCAGACCCTGCATGGCTAGCTGGGTTTCAGATATCATCTGCTGGTCCTTCATCTCCAACTTATAGCCTTGTGGCACCAAATCCTTTTGGCATTTTCAAGGAGACCATCGCCAACACGTCAAGAATGTCCACCCCTGGACAGAGTGGAACATGCTCTCCAGTAATGGGTGGTGTGCCGATCCATCATGATGTCCAGATGGTTGATGGTGCCCCTGATGATTTTGCCTTCGGGAGCAGCAGCAATGGCAACAGCGAGATGCCTGGTCTTGTGAAGGCATGGGAGGGGGAACGGATACACGAGGAGTGCGCCTCAGACGAGCATGAGCTGGAGCTCACCCTTGGGAGCTCTAAGACTCGTGCGGATCCCTCCTGATCATGATTCAAGAGTCATCGCCTCTTCTTTGCCTGGGCTTTTACTTTCATATTTATCTGGACGGCACTCCTCTATTTACGAGTTCAGTGATTATAGAAAGAGAGAAGGGATTCAGAGATCGTACCGTGGTCCTCTGGAGATGTTATCCATCCTCTTTCAGGGATCTGAACTTGTTCTAGCCTAAGCAAGTTGTTAACTTATTTATTTCAATTGTTTTCTTTATTTCCTTTCGTTCTCTTCATGAAGAAATGGAAAGGGGGAAAAAAAAGGCAAGGGAAAGGATTGCTTGCAGGGAACCTTAGACAAGTCGAAGATATGGTCATCCTTCAGAAGCAGCTGAGATTCCTGTAGCATTCATGTGGCTTATAAATTAGCTGCGGTTGTCCTTGGTATGACTGTTGTCGTTGTACTTGCGTCTAAAGTGTGTACATCATGTGGATCATTCATTGGTTCTGTCGTGCCTTTGCTGATTTAAGTGTTTACTATAGTTCAGGTTCCAATTTTTATGATATATGGGTGTTGGTTGCGTTCATTTTCTTGTCATATTGAAATTCCGTGCGAAGTATCTTCATTGCATGTAATAAGCTAGCTATGTATCAAAGTCTGTGTGATTGGCTGATTACTTCATTGGGCGGGCTGGGTTTACCTTTTTCTGCAGATTAGGTCATGTTATTTCACTTGGATTTTTCTTGCAGAAGAGCTGTTGCAGAAATGACCTCATTGTTAGCTCAAGTATCCTTTAACCAACAATATCGGACATGCAGTTGCTGTCGTCTGTCGATGAGAAAAAGAAGTGCTCTTTTTTTAAGGAAAAAAAATCTGGACTTGGTAATCACAGGCTTTTCGCCCTGCGTATTTCTCTTTTGTCTTTGGTGGCTCTACAAGGCATGTTGTCTCCTTTAATTGTAAAATAAAACTCGAACAGATACCCTCATATAAACACTCATTCTACTTCAGGGCTTGCTCGATTGGACGCGAGATAACAAAAGCAGCCTTCCTTGCAGGCTTCATCACGAACTCACGATGGCCTGAAAATTGAATTGGCGATCATGTGAAAGTGCAATGTACGCAAGAAAGTTTGCTATGGCCTTAAAAATCGGGTATCGAGTCTTCACGGACCGCCGCACGTACATACTATCCGAGCGTCATACGGAAGCAGGCAGGGGTGCCCCGTGCATGGTCTTGTACGAGTACGATACTGCCAGATCCAGCTGTAGTCCTCGCAACATATCATCTGAGTCCCGACCCCTGTCAGACTCGTCTTTATCAAACCACCCCTCGAGAGAAGGGTTATGTAAAGATTAGTATATATAACGACAATAATAATATACGCTACATGGTTCCAAGTGAATACAATTCATGCAGCATCTCATCTCCCGAAATATAGGAACCTAACCAACTTAGGTATGCTCAGATCGCTCAAACTTAACTGTGATGATAAATATAAAATAAGTTACTTTGATAACAGTTGAACAAATGGATTTCCTTTCATTTCTCACGGAATGCAGTCATATTTACAGCGTGTTTTGTGGTTCCGAGACATCAGTTTGATATAACAATTGACTACACCTGCTGCTTCATCACCAACCAGGAATACGGTAAAGAGGGCAAAAGCAATGCCCCTGAAATAATTCATCAGGTGGCATATATTGCATGTCAGAAACTAAGAGGTTTGCTTTTTGATCTTCTCAAATAATATGGATAGAGCTTTGTAAAGAGTGGCGGCAGCAGGTGGTCTTGGCATCGAACCTAGAAGGATTTCTGAGGCCTTAATTGGACCACCGTAAAACTGTGCATTTACTGAGTCTCGAGTGGACACCACGCTTCCATTGAGTGCACAGCCCACAAAGGCACCTGCCGGAGAAACAAAGAGCGTATAGTGGCAAAAGGTGAAGCTAATGAAACAAAAATGGCAGATAACTAATAGAGTTAAGCAGACATCAGCAGTACAAATTTAGCAAATAAAACATAACCTGAAAACACTTGTGCTGCGTTCAAATATAATTAATGAAACCATATAAACTGTATAATGCTTCAACAATGAAGAAAGCAAATGATGCTCGGTTTTGCTCCAGTGTAGCACTCACTATATACTAACAATGAGATTCATGTTCCCACTGCAACATATGTTGGTTTATTAGATTATCTAAGTGTAATAATAAGTTTGAAGAAGCTAGCAGCGATACCTAACCATCAATGTTTCACAAATTCAATTGCTTCTGCCTGGAAGTTGAAGCTCTGTGGAATCTGTTATTAACTTCCATAAGCAACATGGCTAAAGGCCTATGAACCATATTTCTCCAGGAAAAAAATCGTGGTCTACACTACAGATAATGATCATATAAAGCTGGGTTCTTCAGGAAAGTTGGAAATATGTGCTGAATAACAGTCACAAACTACTTTGCTGTTAGCACAACAGAAGAAATTAATAGCTGAAGTTCATTTACAATCATTAATCTCTATCAGTGCACAGATTGACAGTATAGTGTTTGTTTGTTTTTAAACGTGCTACTTTAGACATAAAAAATCACTAGTGAACAGATTGAGTTGGTTGGAATTGACGCAATTACTGCAATTAGAAATTCTTAACCTATTTGTTTACTGCACATTATTTTATTCCACTTATCGCTTATTGGTGGGGCTCTTGTTGGGTTCCGTTCAATACTAGCGTCTAGCCTACTGCAACTTTCATGGGACTAAATGGCTCTGTTTTTAATTTTTTTTTTCAAATTCACTATGAAATAAGGAGTTCACAATCAAGAAATATGAGATAACGTTAGTCAAGGATCTGACAGCTTGTCACTAACGATCAAACTAGCTGTTCTATATAAACTTCAACATGTCTGATTTTTTAATTACTGACTGGTGACCAGTATCAGGAGCATTAGAAGAGTACATTCCCTAGAGCAATCTGATCAAATGGTAAAAATCAAAAGAGAAAAATCCACCAAGACATACCTTTGCTACAACTGTATGTATAACAGGCAGCATAACCACCATCACCAGCACGAAAATCAGCCTCTGCTGCTCGTCCAAGGTGACCAGCAGAAGCACTAACACCAGCCCCAATTGACATATGTGCATTTCCACTGAAAGTTTTGATGGCATCTGTGTTCCTAAGAACAATAATGTAGTCGGCTAATTCACCTCCAGCCTGAATGGTACAAAAATACAGACAATGTTTTAAGTTTTAGAAGGCCTTAGCAATAGCAAAAACACAGGCTTGACGAAAGGATCACCTGAAGTCCATATCCAAGACCACACATAGAGATGGCAGAAGGAGGGGACCAAGAACCATTACCCCGGCGAGCAACCACCAGTCCAGTACCAATTTTGTATGTCATCATCACCCCAACCTTTACCACAGTGATGATTGCAAGTCCTTTTGCTTGTTTGAGAATTGAGTCAGGGATCAACTTCTCAGATTTCAGCTCTCCCACCTGAATATTGCAAGCATAAAAACATTTTATGATCACACCCATATTAACTGCAAAAGATGGCCTGAACAAGCAGCTTGTCGCCAAAAAAAAGGAAAGGAAAAAGAAAAAGACTAAATGTTATTGTCGCTTATAAAATGGAACCAATAAAACAGTAAAGACAACACTGAAAAGATCTATGCAACGCTTCAGCTTTGCAGCACTGAACTGAAGCGACTGTATTGTAAATGGGAAAAGTGAATCTCAAATGGTCTAACCATGGTGTTGAAAAATGCAGTTAATTTCTGAAGCGGTTTCCACCAGCTGTTATGTCACTTTTTGTGTCCTGAGGTGGAGCAACGATTATGTCTAACTAAAGACAACAGAAACAATAATGTTCAAAACTTGTCACGTATACAAGGTGCCTTGAGAAGCTAGGCACTGTGGTACAAGTCTGAAGAGAAAAATGATTAGTCAAATACTCCAAGTAGGAAGCATGAAAGCCACGATCTATTTTTCTTTTTGGGAAATATGAATGGCACAATGTATCAACTAATATAACTATTTAAATGGATTAGGTTGGATATCATTATTCATCCGTGATTCATACAGGGGCAAAATTTTCAGTTTGGTTCTGGTAGAGTTGTAAATTATTCGTGGTGTTCCAGAAGGACTGGAGATCTAGAACTGTAATAAGCTTTACAATTGATAGCTAATTGAACGCTTGTACTATTGGATATTTATTGTTAGTTGAGCAGAAAATGTGTTTTAAGAAAGAATCAAGGCACAGGAACAAAAGTAACGAATACAAATACCTTACAATAGCCATATATGGAATTTGTAGCTTTGTAGATCTCATACTCCATGTTGATTGCCCATGGAATGTTTATCCATGATCTCAAGGTGCTTAGGTCTGTTAAGTCTTGAGTTGGAAGTTGACAAGAACGACTGTACCGATTCATCAAATAAGATTGAATACACTGAAGGCGCACTGCACAGACATCACAGACTCTTTGAGGATCTGAACTCATGAATTTCGGGGGCATCAAACTTCTACCCTTTGAACAACCACCACAAAATATCCCACCACAAAAACGGCAATGATGGCGAGTGCAAATTATTGGATGAAAACGTGCTCCACAAAGCATGCAAGAAGGGGCAGCACTATCAGGCAACCATTTTGTTGGTTCCGTCTCAAGGAGAGCATGTTCAGAGCCAGCACTGATGTCTTCGAGTGTTTGAGCCTTATCCTTCAAAGCTTCCTCAAGGAAAACATCTGAAATCATAGACATGCCATACCTCCCTAAATCAAATGATGCAATGGATAATAGTTTGTCTTTGCCTGCGACAACCATCTCAGCAAGCACATCCCACATTGTCATGTCCCAATTTTCTTCGTCAATATCCCACTTATATTCTTCTTCTGGGAAGCACTCACTCTTATAGCCAAAGCCCTTCTGCCATTGCTCATGATCATCTTTTGTCATCGGTGGAACAGAAGCAGGTACCCAGATGCCTGTTTGTTCAGAAACGGGGTAACTGTCATAGATGTCTTCTCCTGACTCCTTCATGGCGGTCATCTCATCACTCAACTCATAAGCTCTGACAACACCAAGGCCTTCTTCCTTGAAACTTCTAGGAGGATGATTCTTCGCTCCTGGCTCAAGCATGTGGGGGGCCTGGTTTTGCACAAGGAACCGTAACCATAAATAACCTGGGTGAGATAATACATATACGTGCAGATAGCTTTTTGAAGGCAGAATTAAAAATACATAATCTAAGCCAATTGAATACTCTTTTTTTTTCTATCGTATTCAACAATTTAGATGCAGTGCATGTACTAAGAAAGTGCAAGATGGCCAAATCGTCCTATTGAAGTTGCCTCTTGATGTGCAATCAAAACTTTTGGTTCCCTAAACCACTCAATACGATTAATGGAAAAAGAGCTAGGAGTAGTTTCTTTTGAAACGAAAAAGAGCTTGATTTTTGTAACATTGCAGACTAAATGAGGCAGGGGCACTTTTGGAAGTTACAGCTATGTCTAGGAAACATTTTATTCCACGATAAACATCAAATAAGAAAGTACAGATAGAGTCCAGACACTAATCATCCGTTAAAACTTAAAAGTTGAGAATGCATACTGAACACAGATAGAAAAACAGTAAAAGAACTGCTTGTCAAACATGCATGTTGGCCTTTTGTGTACAAAGCCAACGGCAACGCTTAATCTAGAGCCAAGCCAAATTACGACCCTCCACCTGCGCGATAACATGCCAACCAGCAACAGAGCTTACCACAAGTGCGGCACGAATTTAAAAAGCAGAAACCCAAAAACTCTCGATTTTTCCACCACGTGCTCTGCCCCTGAACCTTAAGTGCCCAGCACGGCAACCTCACAATCTAGCTGCACAGACCAATGCTAGTATGCTACCGCCAAAGTAATCCGAAGCGCTCTTCACCAATCTGGGAGAAATTTTCGCGCAGATATTCCTATCTACAGAGGTGGCGAACTCATTATAGGTAATAGACGAATCTTGATTACTTGCCTCAGGGGAGGGCGACGCGTCGGGTTCCTCGTCCCACATCACCGGTCGATTGCAAACCCTAGCCTCCTCCTCGTCTCCGGAATCTGCGGCTGGGACCTGCGGGGGCTCGAGGTCGTAAGGGTGGATTGGAGGGTAGAGGCGACCAATTTCCGCCATGTCGACAGTCCTCGCCTCCTCGGTTGCTCCAATTCCGGCCGCTCGGATGGCTTGGTGAGTAATTGCTACTTGCTTCAGGAACTGGAATACAGTTTCGTGAAGAAGGACGAAGGCTCAAATCGGGGAGAAGAGGGAGACGGGCGGAAGAAGTAAAATTTTTGTGCAACACACTGTAGACTCGGCGTTAATAATAATAATAATAATAATAATCTCTTTTCTACCTAATATTGGTCCACCTCTCCACAAACATGGAACCGGTCTCATAGACACGGTTAACTGGTATTATTATAAGTCTAATCTAAAAAAAAAAGTTTTCGTGGTTCCTCTCTCCACAAACATGATACATGTAACATATGATCGGCCTTATATGATATATTAATTATGGTACAAGTCAATCCGAAAAAAATAAATATTCTTGATTCGTCGTAAACATGGCAGTTATATGATACTGTTAGTTGATGATACAAATCTAATCCGAATCCGAATTTCCTTGAAGTCGAAGGGAATCGTTAAACCAAAATGACATCACAAATAGATGAATTCTTTTCTTTCAACAAATGTCATGACTTCTTTCTAGAGATGATACGATCAAACCATAGTTGTTATTGTGCATTTAAATTAGAAAAATACATTAAAGTCACGTATTGAGAAAATATGTTAATACATCGCTTACACGATCCATATACACCATACCATTTAGGGTTAGATTATACTTGTACCAATGCATGGACATTTTTACTAGTAATAACAACAATATTAATCTCTACCTAATAATAAAAGACTGCAGTGATTCTTCAGGTCAATCCTCACATATCTTACATGTAGATCTCAGTCCATATGTGAAATTTAATTTATTTACGAGCCTAATTCGGACCGTAGGAGCAGCCCACACGGAAACGGACGCTCAGGGTTTATATAAGGATTCCATTTTTCGTCGTTCTATGTATTGATGGAAAGCTAATGATAATTTTTCCAACTCAATTGAAACTAAAGTAAAATTCACTAGAAGCCAATGTGAATCGTCGAAACAATATGATATGAAATTTATTCGCAAGCTCCAATTCGGACCGCAGGAGTAGCTCACATGAAAAAGGACGCCCAAGTCGTATACATACACCTTTTTTCTATAGTTCTATGTATCAGTGGAAAGTTAAAATAATAACCTTTCTAACTCAACTGACAATCACCCTACAATACGTTCGCAGTAAATAGGAGTCAGTTGAAACAATATGACGTGTAATTTATTCGCGAGTCCGATTCAGACTACAGGAGCAGCCCACGCGAAAACGGACGCCATATGTCATATACGGACTCCGTTTTCGAAGTTATATATATTGCCGGAAATTTAAAAAGATACTATTTTTAACTCAACTTGATACCACGCTAAAATCCGCTCGTAATCAATGGGAAAGGTCGAAACAATATGACAAATTTATTCACGAGGCCTGTTATTATATGTATTGACAAAGATGTGAAGGATTTTTTTTCCGTTGCAACTCACAAGCATTTTGCTAGTCATAATAGTATTAATAAAAGTAATGATAGTAATAGTATAATATTCCCTCTGATCATTAATATACATTTTTATTAATAGAAGTATCCATATTAATAACCGGAGGAAGTAATCATAATTAGAATCGTGGTACGCGTTGTTGGTGGCACTTAAGCATGTCAAACCTTATACTGCAAGCGACAATATCGGTATAGCTTTTCTCCAGGGGAGTATCTTAGATTTTGTCAATCCGGTGATAACTATACTTAAGTTACTATTAATCTAGGATTAATCAGTCACCTAGCTATAACCTAAAGGATGATAAGCAACTGTCCTATCACAAGCTAGATATATGTATAATATATATCATAAAATGGATCTGAATCAAAGATATATAATACCACGCGAGATTAATATGAAGCTAATACGACGAAGGCATCCACAAGAGATATGGGACAAACTCCTTATGTACTGAAAACCACCTTGAGCTATGATCTAATCTTGAAATATAGGATAAACATGATCATTCCTGCCCATATGCCACATAAGATGAGTTAATCGACGAACTAGCAAACCTAAACCATCTCTAAGCATGAGTAGATTTAATCAACTAATGAAGGTAAAAAGATCTACTAAAAGATATGCATAATTCTATCTTGACCAAAAACATGTAGAGACGAAGCATTGCAAATGCATAGATCATAAATCATGTATAAACACAAATTTCATAGTCATAAGACAACTTTATTGATCGAACTCAAAGCTTTATTAAAGTAAACATAAGAAGAACAAAGAGTTACTCGAGATACAACATGAACTTGAAGCAAAGTTGTATAATTCGACGAAGATGAAGAACATATCAAAAGATGAACTCGAGACTTGCAGGAAAAGCCCAGGGTCGCCGACCAGGATTGGCCCCTCAGGGTCGGTCGACCCTTGGTCTTCTTGCCTCCTCTTGCTTCCTCCTTTCGCTGAGATCGACTTCTCGGCGAGTCTTGCAAAGATGGACCCCTAACCCTAGCTTTGGATATCTGTTTGCATCGAATTGGCCTGCCTCTCCCTTCGGGAGGCTTGGTTTATATACCCCTGAGGGTGCCCTATAGATGGAAGGTCTAAGGTCAGTTCTAGGTTTGATCTTATCATCATTTGATCTCCTTCCACGTATAATCAAACCCCTCTAATGGGCCTTGCTCACTAGTGCCTTCAAGAACCTTCCCTTAGGCTTCTCTTTATTGGCTCCTAGGCTCTATTATCTTCATATTTCATGGGTCCAATTTCCTCCCTTAACTTCTAGCTTTGATCCTTCTTCAAGGAGCCTTCTCAAATATTGCATTTTATCCTCATTTTCATGTAATATTCAATAAAACACGGAAACAACAAGCAAACTCGAATATGGGGTTAATTGTTAGAAAAACACGACTTCATCATATGATTATCTCAGAAAACACTTGAAATCATGTCAATATAGAGCATAAATATCGTTGTTATCTTGTGCCAACACGCGTGAATACTAGTCCCAATCAAATCAAGTAAAAGTCGACTATGAGTTGCTCCCTTGGGAGTCTGGAATAAATCCAGTTGCTAAAGGCCCACGAGCTAGCCTTGTCACCCTGCCATCGTCCATGGCATGTTTGGCTCTCGCGATGCCTTTCTCCACTATCACTTTCGGTAATCACTTTGTCAACCTCCATCTGATGCCCTGCTCCTTGCATAGTGTCTTCATAGCTTGCTAGCTAGTGTTGTTCATACATGCTTTGTGACTTATCTCATCTTAGCATCTACTGAGGGCATCGACTAGTCGGACGACACATCCCATCTTTAGATGGATTCTATGGACTCGATTGCAGTGTGCCCTTTGGCCTGTTCATGGATCATTCAACGTAGAGTGGCACATCTAAGGATTTTTTGTCGGTCATAGTGTTTGTGGTCGTTGTTATTGGCTAAGACTAAGCGCTATGATGACACTTGCTCGGTTTAAGCGTGGTGGTGGCATTTAGGATTGCCTATATGATGGATACCAGTGTGTATCAGTTTCTTTGATTTCAAAGAGAAATTCCTAGGTCTAACCTTAGGAAGTTGTATGTGGCAAAGGTCTCGTTGAAGCCATTGTTTGAAATTTGAGTATTTGTTCTCCATGCTGAAAACTTAGGCTTTAGCCTTAATTGGTTGGATCATCAAAACTGTGGTGCGTGGGTGTATCATGTTCTCCTTGGAGGTGTTATTTGTTGGAGAGCCTAACCGGTTGTATTAGATTTTTTTGGACAAGTACGTATGCCCGACGTACTCGTATTCGTCAATGCTGTTGTATGTGAGTAGTGTACATGCAGTGCCATGGATCAAAAGCGAATACGATGAGGAATGGTCGAGAAGCCGGAGCGAGTATCATGTACGGTATACATACCTGCATCGCGGTTAGAGTCACTCACGCGCTGTGCGACTATCAGGGAAATATAAAATACTTGAGCGAAAGCTTGCACTCAATTGTAGTTATCTCTCATGAAAGAAAATATATATTTGGCCAAGAATGGTATGGAATAGTAGGGTAATGATCATACGTGATTGATCATTCTCGGATTAGAAAGTAAATTACTGAGAATGATGAAAGTCCCACCATGAATTCGTCTCTGGATAAAAAAGGGAGCCTGCAATGCATCAGCGTGGCTGTTATTTATTTTGCTATTCGAAATAAAGCCAACATACAAGTGTATCTGTACGTATGCTAGGCTCCTGTCTCCAAGCTAGCTGGTGTATGTGCGAATGGACATGTACAGACATCTAGCACCGCTGATGGTTCCAAGTTGAAGTGACCAAGGATCATCTGGTCACGCACAAAGCATGCCACGACACCAGTCAACCGTGGCGTATGATTTGAATATTATACATGAAAGGTTCATTATGAATTGAATATTTCTTTGATATCGGCAACCTGACAGCCAAATGGAAAGCTTTGTGCGTGATTGATCCCCGATAAAGGAAAGCGAATAAAATTCAAAAGGGAAACAAGGTAAAAGGAAATGGATAGGCAGCTGTCATTTTAGCCCGTGATTATCGCCAGGCTGATTGCAGTGCGGCCTCTCCGCCTGTTCACCGCCTTTGCCTGGCCTATATAAGGAGGACTCACCCACACATACGAAGACGGAGAGACTCACCCACACCGCACACACATACACGCAGAGGCAGGCGAGTCGCTGTAGAAGCCTCTCGCTGCCGCCGTCGCTCATCAGAACCACAAGCATACGAGCAGCCAGAGAAGAAGCGTCCACCCCGCGGCCGTCTGCTAAGCCGGCCGGCTGGTCACCTGCAAGAGAAGCGCAGGGAGAGGCAGCCTGCTGCTGCACGAAGCCATGGCGGAAGCAGGTGATTATATGTGCTAATCAATTTATTCTTCGTTTCATGCATGGCCAAGAGACGGATGAACGAGGCCTCCAGGCCAGCTCCTCGTCACCTCGTGCAAACACCCCTTCATCAGCAAAATACAGAGGTCATCGCCATCACCTGTGATGATGCACGGCCGCTGTTTGGGCCACGCCGACGATCATGGGGTCGTCCTAGCTGCTGGAAAAGCCGCGGCCACCTATCGTCATTATCGTCCAGCTCGACCACCATGACCGTCCGAGCTTCTGCATCCTTGTACCTGGGCCTCGTCGTCCGGAGCATGTCGCCGACGACGTACCAGACCGTACCGAACCCCTTTGCGACCTGAAGATCAGCATCGCCGCCGAGGGCTGCAGCACGGCGGCCTTGTGCTGTAGCTGCCGATGAACGCAATGCCGCTGATCCTTTCAGTGGCTGGAGTTCGCCGCGCAGATCGATTGAGAACCGGTATACATCACGGGCATCAGCATGCCGGAGTGGCCGCTGTGGTAGCGCCATGGGACTGTGCCATCAGTCTGACACCGGAGACGCTGTGCAAGCCACGTTCGTCCGAGGAGTGGCGGCATTCGTCCTGTACGGCAGCCGAGATCAATCGGCCAAAGCAGTTCAGCCACCAATGCATTTACCTGCATGAGCAATGCACGTAAGCATGTGCACGTGAGAAGGCCAACAAGCAAGGACGTACACGCTAGCTAATCTGGACCATTCGTATATGTGACGATTAGAAGATAATTAGCAGCTATACTACTTTCTAAGTAGCGACTGCATATACGTGTGGGACTGCCAAGCAACTACAATAGTCTGCTAGTCCGTTCAGTGTCATCTGGACCACTACTGCGCCTGCCGGCGGATACAACCGCCCATCTAATATTACTGTCGACGTTCAGTTTATTTTCATTTTCTCTATGCCTTTTAGCTACCAAAAAATCACTTCACTCGTCATCCGTGACCGACAAAGTCGGACGGTCAAGCGGGCGTAGCCTCAGCAACGGCTACGTTAACAACGGCACCGCGGACCGACGAGGCCGTGGATCACACCAACGCCTATCCCAACACCACCGTACACACCATGCATGGAAAAAGAGAAGTGAAGCCGGCGACGACCACACGCAGCTTAATCGGAGGTGTTCTGCGGATAAATTCGCAGAAGTAATTAACCAGGAGCTCTCGTCGAGCCTCGGAAACCAAGAATTCTACGTCGCCCAAGTCGGATGGCCCTCAATATTAAAGGCTATGTCGCGCAAATACACAAAAGGAACTTATAATTTTGTTGATCAAGAAATTAATGAAATACATGGTTCTCTACGTACTTGTTTCTATTTATTTGTGTACTCAGTACACTGGCATGCCTGCAACCATTATTTTTATTGTCTCTACCGATGGGTACGTGTTATATATTTTTGTGCGAAATAAAAATGGCACGCCAAGTGGGACATGGTTCTCCTCCAATCTTTGCTGTGCACAAGTGGTCGTCGGGATCGGCTTCGCATCCTCATCCAACAAGCACAGCATTCTGAATTATTGATTCTTGCTTGGAGCTACGCTGATGAATGGTCCCTTTCTTACAGGAGCACCATCCGACATTCCCAGCATCCGAGTGCCGCGGCTGATTCAGTTTGGGCAGCTCCCACCCGTGGTGATCCCTGAGGAGGCTGATGTACTGTTCGGCGCTGCTAGCACTCCACCACCATCCCCGATCCAGCTTGGGCAGCCCACTTCAACAAAGATCATTCGACAAGATGGAGGATTGCCTAACGTCACCGACATACAGGCACCAAACCTGATCCACTTTGGGTCACATCCTCCTATGCACATGACTCAAGATCCAACTCAGTTTCAAAGAACCCTCTCCAAGAAGGCACAAAAGCAAGCTGCTGCCAAGGTTAAGAGGGAGCGTCGGGACCTCATGTTGGAAGCCCGTGCCCTTTTGAAGAAATCCGTTATGGAGGAGATCAAAGGAGACTTACAGGCTGCGCAGCAGTTGCGCGCCAAGGCAGCAAATAGGCATGCAAGCATTGCAGTTCTCGAAACCCCTATACTAACCCCCGCTCCGGATGCACCTACCGCAAGCGTGCAACACACTGAGGTTGAGTTGCTTGAGGCTTTGGAGGAGGTCTCTAGCGTCTTGTGCCGTCAAATGTCTTTCGCTCGTACTGCCTCGAGTCCTCACCCACTTCAGAATTACCAAAGGAAGTATCGCAAGGTGCAACAACTACACCAGTTAATAAGCTCTCGCATTGCCCAGTGTACGGTCCCTAAGGAAGATTGGTCCCTTGACACGAGGATCCTCATCGAAAAAGTGTGCACCTATCCTAGCATTTTGGCTCCGCCATATGACTTGTTCCCAGATGATTTGGCGCATGAGCCAGCCAAGATCAAAAGTTTAGTGAGGCGAGCAATAATGAAGGAATATTGGAAGAGGCGACGCTCACAAAAGCAATCGCACTTCCCGGGTTCCACCACCTCCATAGACAATAGCATCCGGATCTGTCCAACCGGTTGGGTGTCTTGTCATCATACATCCATAAGGAGTGGCGAAGCTCCCCACAATGGCAATAGATTTCCAGTGTTACAACATGAACAACCCGCACCTAGCGGGGAAGACCTTAGACAAGAATTCCGCCAACTCCAAGATGAAGTGAGTAGGTTAAGCAACATCTACAACATCGTCACATCCCGGAATCATCAATGGCTAGGGCAAGGGGCAGGCCACAATACCCTATCTACCATCGTCGACCACAACATGATCCCCAGACTTGGTCCCCAAGGTGGCGGCCCTCACCACCTCCAACAATCGCATGGGGGCAAAGGGCATTGCCACCAGGGTGGAACCAATGGTCTCAACATTCCAATTCTTCTCGGTCTACTCAACAGTGGCGAGGTAAGAATCCAACACAAGTGCAAACTCCTCCTCAAGCGCCAGCACCACCAAGGCATGAGGAGAACATAATGGGGCTACCGCATCAAGGAAGAGGAGCGATGCCTTTTGTTGAAAGGCAAGTTGAACAAATGCACCCTCATCCTCGGTCATACCCGAGATATCCATTCAATGCTCCTACAACCAACCAACGCAAGCGTGAACGACGTCGGAGGAACCGCGACATACTCCATCAAGAACTAGAGGATTTAATCCTAAAGAACACTGAAGTGCGTATCCGTGTTGATGGAGAAATACAATGAGAGGACGATAGGGTCACATTCCATATTTATCCTCGACTAGCCTCAAGCGAAAGATACAATTATCTCATTAGTCACTTGACTCTGAGGCCACGAAAGGAACCACATAATGGTTTGAATGGTGGAGAGGCGATGGGATCAGACCCGCGCCCTGTGACTATTCTTCACCACGAAGATAAGGGGGTCGAACCAACACCAAGTACCATGGAACCACAAGGGGAAGCACCACAACACCAGTCGGCTACACTGATGGAGGGCGTCGAGCAAGCTCCGGCCTCTACACTAGCTCCACCAGATATAGCTCACCAGGAACAAAGGGAGACTCGTGAGCGAACTATTGCTCATGATTCGCCCATGGAGCATGTGCAAGAAGATGGACAAGCAATGGCATCTGCACTTGGCTTCCAACAAACCCAAAGGACTAGTGAGGCAGCCGACAACAATGTAGCCATGTGTGGCATGTTGGGAACAAGGGCTGGAATTGATGGTTATGACCAATGGGTACTTCCCTAGGTTACCCATGGATTCACATACTTATCAGATGAGGAAATTGCTCCAAATCCCAAGGCGACCTTCTCAAAGGCAATCCTATCGTGTTTTGGTCAAGTTCGTTCATGGTTTAAGGCTGGTGAAGAAATTGCAAAAGAAGTCACCCTTGATTCAATAGAAAGGGTAAGAGCTTTTGCACCTTGTCTCCCTATAAGCTCCACCAATAATTTTTCTTCTGATGGTGATATGTACGCCCGACGTCACATAGACATTGAAGCTCGGCTACCTAGGGACCCCCATGAGTTGCACTATATTGCAAGTCCGTTGGGAGCTAACACCCGTCTAAAAAGGATCGCACTAGAAAAGGCAAGAAGAGAACAAATGCAAGGTATGGGAGGATATGAGGTAGAAGAGGAGGAATGCTACTCGAAGTCTTCATCACTAGAAGGCCATTCGAGGTCTCCACTTTACCATGAGCTAAATCATTCAATTGCCTCAGAAGAAGAGGACCGTGCTCATGAAATTAATACAGAGCCAACACACATGGCAATGACTGGGGGAAATAATGCCCCTCGATCAAGCAATCAAGTGAGACCAAGTAGCGCTCCACAACCTAGTACATCACAACGAAGATTCCATGCACTTTGGAAGAACGAGTGGAGCAACAAGGACACATGATGGATCGGCTTGCAACAAGCCTTGATCAAATACTTGCATTGATGGTACATGCTGGACAAGGAGTGCCACATGCAATGGGGTCCCAGTTCCAAGGGGTCCCACAATTTGAAGAATTGGAGTCCGCCAGACACAATGATGCCCAAAGGCGGGATGGTCAACTACATGTAGATCAAAATGTTCAAACTAGAACACGCCCTATGATTTTCATTAACGCACCACCACATCCAACCACATTGAAGGACTATCATGATATAGTTGAAGATATGGTGAACAAGAAGCTCAAGCAAATTGCTGCCGAACAAGGACCACAATCTTCAGAGTCAGAACTAGAGAAACCATATGAAGCATGGCATAATCTAGTGCCCTTTCCTTCTAGGTGACACCCACCTAAGTTCCTTCAGTTCGATAGGACTAGTGATGCAAGGGAGCACTTGGCCTACTTTGGGGCCATTTGTGGAGATACCGTTAATAGCTCCTCTCTTTTACTTCACCAATTCTCAGGATCATTGACTGGCTCAGCTTTTCAGTGGTATAGCCGCTTACTAGTTGGCTCCATTAGTTCTTGGGGACAAATGAAAGAAGTTTTCAAGAGGCATTTCGTTGCCATGAAGAAAGATTTCACAATTGTTGAGTTGTCACAAGTACGCCAAAAGCGAGATGAATCGATTGATGATTACATTGTCCGCTTTCACAACAGCTATGTGCGGTTCGCAAGGTAAGTGCACCTTGAAGATGCAATTGAGATGTGTGTCCATGGGATGCAACAACATTGGTCGGTCAAAGTGTCTAGACGCGAGCCTAAGAACTTTAGTGCCCTTAGTTCAGCGGTGGCTGCTACAAAGCTTGAGTTCGAGAAATCTCCACAAATCATGGAACTCTACAAGAATGCAAGTGCCTTCAACCTATCTAAAAGATTCAACTCAACGGTCAAGATGACCGGTAATGGGGGCAAAGCTAAAACCACTATAGAAGCAAACACTACAAGAATTCCTCCCCAAAGCAATGTGCCTTTTCTAGGGGCAAAGAATGAGCAATTTGATCCAAGGCAAAGACCCTCAATGCAAGAGTTGCTCAAGAAGCAATATATTTTTCGTCGTGAATTGGTCAGAGAAATGTTTGACCAATTAATGGAACATCATGCACTTAACCTACCTGAGCCACGAAGGCTTGAACAGGTCAACATGATCAATAATCCATTATATTGCCCATATCATAGATACGTCGGTCATGTCATAGAAGATTGTGTGGCATTCAATGAATGGCTACACCGAGCTATTAATGAGAAAAAGGGTCAATTTAGACCCAGAGGTCGTCAACCCAGATTATCACACAGCAAACATGATCTTGATAGAATCACCACCAACATCAAGTAAAGAGATCGAAGAGGATGGATCATGGGTTCCGCTCTCCCGCGTTGAAGATCAGCTCGCTAGTGACATCCTGGCATCATTGAAGGCATCTATGATGCATCAGAAAATGTCTCTCAGAACATATGAAGGAGGACCTTGGAAAGTTGTTCGTGGGAGAAACTCCTCAAGGAAGGCAATAAGACTACAATCATCACTCTACCTCAGCATATCTCCCCTCGAAAACCTAGAGAAAGGTGGATCCAAGCAAGAGGCGTATGCCTTCGAGGTTTGTCCCATGGTCAGAAGGAGATGCTCCTTTTCCACGAACCAGCCGGACACCTGTCACCCTCGAGCAATTTTTTCCACCAAGATGGAGACAAACATCACAAGAAGTAATAGATGAAAAGCGAGAAGAAGCTAATCCAGCTTCATCAACAAATATCGCCATGTGCAATGTTGTCATTGAAACAACCAGTCCAAGCACTGATGAACTATTCAGACATGAGGAGCATGAGGTGTTTCGCACTGACACCTTGCTAAATGGGCATCAGGTAGAAGTCAACATGAACTTGCGGAGTAGAAAAGTCCTACCTGAGTCCCCTAAGGCAAACCCACAACTAGGAGGCAAGACAAGGCTTCAAAACAAGCTCCACAATGTGAGTCCATCAAGGAGACACTACCCTCTAAAGGGAAAGAGAAGGCAGACATTGATTACAATATCATTGGCCACCTCAAGAGAATTCCGGCAATGTTAAGCGTGTATGATGCCTTGATATTGGTGCCAGAACTTAGAAAGGCCTTGATTGAAGCACTACGAGCACCAGAGGTGTACGAGGTCGCCATGGCAAAACATTGCTTTTTCACTAATCCACTATATGTAAATGAGATTACTTTCGCGAATGAGGACAAAGTGGTTGACGAAGATGATCACAATCGGCCATTGTACATTGAGGGGAAACATTGGCACATCACACCTTTGTCGAATCCTCATCGACCCAAGCTCTGCTGTGAATATTCTTCCCATGAGAAGCTTAATGCGAGCTGGTTTCACAACAGAAGACTTGTAGCCTACTAATTTTGTGATATGTCGATTTAACAATCAAGGGGAGAGAACTCTAGGGTTCATCACTGTTAAGATACAGATGTCCACATTTAGCTTCAAGGTGTGATTCTTCGTAATTGAAGCCACTCATACTCTGCACTTCTGGGAAGACAGTGGATTCACAAGTATAGGGTGGTTCCCTTCACTCTTCATCATTTCTTAAAGTTCATAGATGGCGAGGGGACACAGCAGCGTATAGCCAGCAACATCAACCCGTACACAATTGAGGAGTCCTTTCATGCGAACGCCAAATATTATTTCCCTATCGAAGGATCTGATAAACAGCTAGGGCGAACAGCACCACCTGCTGATGTTTTGCCCTCACCCAAGGGAATGCCGTTACCTACAGCAAAGCGCCTAGTGACACCATGTGCCCCTTCTGGCAAGAAAGATTATCCTCCACACAGCTATAAAAATGATGAAAGGGAGTTCTCATCAGTACCCTATGGGTACCAATCCTCATCCTCCTTTGATTTTGGGAGCTCCATAGCATCAATTTCACAAAGAAAGGGCCCCTCCGCATTTACGGCAACCACTCCATTGCTATTAAGAGCAAGAGGCCCTACGAGAACAACAACCACATCAAGGTCGAACTCGCAACCCTTATTAAAAGCACCCGCACCTACGAACAAGGAGTCTCCATCAATAGATGCAAAATCTGTCCCTCTAACAGTGGGCAATGTTGCAGGTGGTCAAGGCTGCAATCAACACGACAACAACAATGATGCGCCACCATGCCTCACTCTTGGGTGCATGGGAAAATAAAAGGCGCTCCTACACAAGAGGGGGCGGTCAAGAAGAGAGCGCCCATGCTGGGGGAAATTGCTAGGGGAGCTAAGGCAACACACCCTCCATCTCTGTATGTATCCATAACTACTCCTTTAGAAATTTGGGCTATTACAGACTCTTCAAAATCTGAAGCCCCAATGGTATTTTATACGGTATCACATGTACATCATTGTGATGTGGTATCTGATCTTATTTTTTATGTGTGTCTTGACACAGAAGAGGCAATCTCAACTGTGGAAGTGAACCCAAAGATGGTTCGCTTGTTGGAGAAGGCTGGTTTCACATTACAGCAAGACCAAATAATATCAATGGTACCTGCTATATGTGAGAAATGGTGGGCACAAGCCGAAGATTTATTAAAGAAAAAGAACAAATCTCATGAGGAAGATAAACAGCCTGATGATATTCAGCAAGCACATTGTTATAATGTGTTCACCACTACTAGGGATGGGTCTATTTGCTCACACCAAAATTCTCACGAGCCACGCTCCTTCAGAGCAATGTACACTGAAGGAGAAGACATAATAGAAGGTATTACTACAACCTTACTACTCGAAGATGGAGGGCAACCCACCACTGATGAACTTGTAGAAATCAACTTGGGCACAGAGGAGGAGCCACGCCCTACCTTTGTTAGTGCCACACTCAGCCCATAAGAAAGAGAGAGTTACATAATTTTCTTGATGGAATTTTAGGATTGCTTTGCTTGGAAAAACAAGGAAATGTCCGGGTTTGATCCCTGTGTCACCACACACAAGTTGGCAATTGACCCTTGATTGAAGCCAGTTAAGCAGCCACCGCGTCGCCTGCGTCCGGAATTTGAAGACCAAGTTATTGCTGAAGTAGATGAGCTTATTGTAGCAGGTTTCATCAAAGAAGTCCAGTACCCGCGGTGGCTTGCCAACATTGTCCCCATTGGGCAAGTATGGGTCTATGTCGACTTCCGTGACTTGAATCAGGCGTGCCCCAAAGATGATTTCCCTATACCCATCACTGAGATGGTCGTCTATTCAACTACTGGGCATGGTGCTTTATCCTTTATGGATGAGTCCTCAGGCTATAATCAAATTAAGATGGATGAAAATGATGCCATTGACACAACGTTTAGGACCCCAAGGGTACTACACTGTAATGCCATTTGGTTTGAAGAATGCCAGTGCAACCTACCAACGTGCCATGACATATGTACTCGGTGACCTCATTCATCATTCTGTAGAGTGCTATGTTGATGACATGGTTGTAAAAATAAAGATCAAGAGCAGCACCAAGAAGATCTTCGAGTGGTCTTCGAGCGGCTATGCCAACATCAACTTAAAATGAACCCACTCAAATGTGCGTTTGCTGTTCAGTCAGGCATTTTCCTTGGGTTTGTTGTCCGCCATTGAGGGATTGAGATTGAGCCTAAGAAAATCAAAGCTATCATGAGCATGCCACCACCAACGAATTCAAAAGAGTTGAAGTCACTTCAAGAAAAGTTGGTGTATATTCATCTCTTTATCTTCAACTTGTCTGGGCACATTTAGCCATTCTCAAGACTTATGAAGAAGGGAGAGCCATTTGTGTGGGATGACAAATGTCAGGAAGGGCTTGATAGCACAAAAAGGTACCTACTTAATCCTTCTATCTTGGCAGGTATTGTGAAAGGGCGCCCACTAATACTCTACATCGCTACATAGCCTGCTTCGATTGGTGCCTTGCTCGCCCAACATAATGATGAAGGGAAAGAAGTGGCATCTTACTATTTAAGTCAAACTATGGTAGGCACCAAAAGCAACTACTCACCCATAGAGAAGTTGTGTTAGGCCCTAATATTTTCTTTGAAGAAGCTGTGGCACTACATGCTCACTCACCAAATACAACTTGTGTCTAGAGCTAATCCTATAAAGTACGTGCTGAGTCAGCCTGTGCTCACAAGGCGACTAGGAAAGTGGGCTCTACTCATGATGGAGTTTGACATAACTTATGTCCCTAGAAGGCAATTAAAGGGCAAGCCTTGGTGGAATTCCTCGTGGCACACCCGGTACCAGATGACTCCCCTCTCATCACGGATCTATTGGACGAAGAGATCTTCACCACCGAGCTTGAGAGACCTTGGGACCTCTACTTTGATGGAGCCTCATGCACCGAGACTGACCATGACAGTGCTCCAAAGCGTAGAGCAGGTGTGGGGTTGGTCTTTAGAACACCTCAAGGGGAAGTAATGCATCATTCGTTCTCCCTTCTCAAAGAGGAATGTTCTAACAATGAAGAAAAGTATGAAGCGCTAATATTTGGCCTTCTTCTTGCACTCTCTATGGAAGTACGTTCTTTGCGAGCCCATGGAGATTCACAGCTCATTGTTTGCCAAGTAAATGGCATATACGAGGTGTGTAAGTCGGAACTTGTGCCATATTACAATGCAGCCCTCAAGCTTATAGAAAAATTTGAAAACATTGAAGTTATTCACGTATTACGAAGTAAAAATGCACCAGCAGATGCATTGGCAAAACTTGCAGCAGCACTTGCACTCCCATAAGGTAATCCCGCGTAAGTCACCGTTGAAGAAAGATGGCTGCTCCCGGCTGTTCTGGAGCTTATTCTAGAACATTACGATGTCAATACTGTCCTAACGATGGCCACCATAGAAGACGATTGGTGTAAACCATTCCTTGATTACTTCAATCATGGAAGCCTCCTAGATAATCCTGTCCAGTGATGTCAGTTACTAAGATGACTTCCGTCATATGTCCATAAAGCGGGGGTCTTGTATCGACATGCTTATGGACATGAAGTCTTGCTTCGATGTGTTAGCCGAGCTGAGGCTGACCAAGTCCTATGAGAAATACACCATGGTGTGTGGGGGACACCAGAGTGGGCCTAAGATGTATCACAGTGTTCAACTTGCTAGATACTATTGTCTTGGAATCATGGTTGATTGCATGATGGTCGCCAAGTCATGTCATAATTGCCAAATACATAGGGACTTCAAGCATTGCCTCCCAGTTCCTCTTCACCCCACTATGCCATCATGGCCGTTCGATGCATGGGGCATTGATGTCATTCGAAAGATCGAACCCCCTTCTTCTAAGGGGCATCGCTTCATTCTTGCCATAACAGACTACTTCTCTAAATGGGCAGAAGCTGTACCACTTCGGGAAGTCAAAAGCCATAATGTCATTGAATTCCTAGAAAATAACATCATACATCGCTTTGGAATTCCACACCACATTACTTCAGACAATGGTAGGGCATTTAAGTCTGATAAAATGTACAGATCCATGGAGAAGTACAAGATAAAGTGGAACTACTCAACTGGTTACTATCCACAGGCAAACGGCATGGCCGAAGCCTTCAACAAGACCCTACGGAAAATAATTAAGAAGTCAGTTACCAAGCATCGAAGAGATTGGCATGATTGTCTCTCCGAAGCTTTGTGGGCCTACCGTGTCATGGTCTGCATGCCAAGTTAGTCGACCCCATACTCTCTTGTATTTGGGAGTGAAGCTGTCTTACCATTAGAAATCCAGGTTCCGTCAATTCGCATGGCCATCCATGAGGAGCTTACTCACGATGAGCAAATCCAACTTCGATTTCAGGAACTTTATAACTTGGAAGAGGAACGTCTCCAAGCTGTTCAAAATCTAGAATTATGTCGTCAAAATATGGTGAGAGCTTATGACAAGCTTGTCAAGCACCGAGTTTTCAGGAAGGGCAGTCCTAGTACTACGGTGCCCCATTGTGGTTACTCACAAGACAAAAGGGAAGTTCGAACCAAAGTGGGAAGGGCCATATGTCATTGAGCAAGCCTATGACGGCGGTGCCTATCAGTTGGTCGATCATCAAGGAGTCAGACCAATGCCTCCAATTAATGGGAGATTTCTAAAGAAATACTTCCAATGAAGTACTTTTGTTTTTTTCTTTCTCCCTCTCTCCTCCTTTTATTTCCAAAAAAATAAAAAAAGAATAAAATAAGAGGGTTCTTGCTCATGATGTGTTCCCTCTTTCAATTTTTGGACAATCAATGTCTAAAACAAAACGGCTTTCCCTCACAATGCATTGTGCTCTTGGCGTAAGATTTGGCTGGCTTAAGACTCGTCTAAATGAAAAGTAGCTCGCTAATGAGGCTTTGAGGGAGATACACATACATTGCACTAAACACATGCTGATTGGCTTCTGCTAGGGGCAGTGGGAAGAGCGACTTGGGTCGTTTCCAAGTGCCGAGGCTGCTACACCGTCTGTACTTTGTATCCTAACACATCCAGCCTCTGGGAAGACTATAGGAAAAGAGCAAGAGAGGGCTACCGGCCACAACACAAGTTGTGGTCAGTGTGCAGCCACTTGCCATCCCTATGAGGTAAAAACAAGGGACGAAACAAAACAATATGCTTGCGTGGGCTCACTTAGTTACACAAAGGTGAATGATCATCCTCCAAGTTCTAAAAAGTCGATGTGTATGTCAAGCATTCTCAAGCTTTCAAGATCAAGGGTCTCATGCGAAGATGACCCAAACAAAGAATTAAACAACCCTCCAAGTGGAGTCTCAAGTCTTTAAGTCTAAAAAAGGCTGGGGCTTCAAAGAAGATGGCGACAATCAATCAGTTCAACCTCAAATAAACAGAAGGCGGAGGATAGTCATTCATCACCCTCGGCAAAAGTAATGGCAAAATTCCTCAGCCTTTGTACTAAAACCATCCAAACCAAATAAGCCATACCTATGTGTTCACGTTAGAAAGTATGGGTGTGGTGTACTGCTACTCGGCGCAAGGAAGAACTAGAGTTAAAATTCCCATTGCTACCGGGCAAAGTTGTGAAGGCATGTCCTTGTGCCATACACGGACACAGAAATGATCAAAGTGATTGAGTTACAATTACCATGGTCATTCAAAAACATTTAAGACAAGTCCTTCATCAGCCTTATCCCAAGCTGCTCCTATAGCCAATGCACAATGGGGAAGCCAACATTTAAAAAAAATGCCAACAAAATATTTTGTTGACTCGCTTGGTGCCCTTCTTTTCTTTTTTTCTCTCTCTTTCCTGCAGTGACGTTGGTCTCTTCTACCGCACCTATGGTGTTCCAACCAAGGAAGCAAGTTTTAGTCTTGGTCCATCACATGGATTTTATGGGAGCAATGTAGCGCGCCAGTGCGGCTAGCGTGAAGCTGTTAAACCCTTCGACTTGATCGGCTGGCACCATGATTCAAAATGGGCATGATCAGATCGATAAACTCCTTCAAACTGTTGCACGAACATCCGCGACAAATTGAAGATGGTCGGGAGCAGTGTAGCATGCCAGTGTGGCTAGTGTCAAACTGTTAACCTTTCGGTATGATCGGCTGGCACCACGACGGTATTATGGTTGCGATCAAATCGATAAATTCTTCCAAGGTGTTGTATGTACTTCCACGACGCCTTGAATATGACTCTCTCAGATGTGGTACGACCTTTCGCCGCAAATCAGAGATAGTCGATGGCAATCACCAACTAGCTATGTAGTGATATCAAGATGTCCTTCGATCATGGCACGGATTTTCGCTATGATCTATGAAAATATTTTTGGTGCTTTATTGGCGGAGCATCGGCACTGCTAAAGTCGTGTAGCGCGACAGCATTCATACACCCTTCTCTTTTAAGCTCGTTGTGCTTAATTAGTGCTGACTTCAACTTGTCATGTCGAGCCTTATCTCGCTGCCGGCAAGTTAAACGTTGTTACGGGCCATGAGAAATGCCTCACGTGGACTACCTAGACCTCCATCTTTTACTAGAGGGTTCAGCTTAAACATGCTCGAGCTAGCCGATGTGAAAAAGTGGTTCGCTCTGACCATGGCTGGGAGATTATTTGAGCGCTACATGTGCAAGTACATGATGCAGAGCACAATTCGAGCCTTGCAAAGTAACGCGACCGGATGATACGTAACACGGCCGCCGTTTTTTGTAAACTACGATAATGTCATTACGAGAACCAACATGTTCAGGCTATGTACGTTTATTTTGCACATGTGTTCGCTAGTGTGGGATAAAAAAGGGGCACCCTCTCTGCCCTGAATCTAATGACGCTGCTTCAGTTAAGTTAATGGCAAGTCTGAATTGAAATGAAAAATTAGAAGAAGGAAAATGGGCTACCCGGAAGGTATTAATAGTCTAATTTTTCTATCTCTAAGTGTTAGCCATATCTGGCTTGCCGCAATGCGTGATTTGGCACAAGGATATAAAAAACAAATCGCATGCAAGGTGCTACTTTCAGCAATCAGAGTAAAACAAGTACAACGACTAGGGATCAACATGGCTGCTAGTAAATAATATGGCTCAATCAGTCATGGCAGAAGCAATATACGTAAAAAAAAAGAGTGCATACATAGCATATATCACTCAACGACTGGCTGTTCCATTCTACTAATTAAAACAAAACTGATCATACGGCTTGTTCTTGACACGACAAACTAAACAAAACAAGACTCGACAAGGACGTTGGGATCACAAGCACTGCTGACTTGATGCTGAAACCAAGGGATTCGGGAAAATCAAATAACAGCCATCTTTATTTGGCCTGGCTAATCCAGGAAGAGGCTGAGCACACAGCTTAGCTTGGACCGCGCGGATATGACAGAATGACAGCAACTTCAGGAGGCGGGTCAGTAGCAAGCTTTTGCTTCTAAGAGGAGAAATATTTAATGCGGGATTCCATCGTATCACGGCGTGCCTTCAGCTTGTTGAGTCCTTCTGTGAGCTCTTTGGCGATAGCATTGTACGCTGCAGACCGCTCCTCATTGCGGACTTTGAGGAGATGAAACTTCTCTTGATGCCCCTTCATTACGTGAAGTCGTTCCTCTAGCTGGGTGACTTCCTCTGGCCACTTCTTCTCCTTGAAAGCAAAGTCCTGGCTCCTCTTTCTCAGTATGTCCACCTGGGCTTTGACCTCTTTAAGTGCTAGCTCTATTGCAGCGCGAGCCCCGTTCAGTGCTTCAAGGGTGGATTGCGCCTTCGCCTTCTCAGTAGCACAAAGAATTTCGTCGAAAATTGGGGAACTCAAGTTACTGGACAAACGCTCTTTCAGTTTGTTGAGCTCTGTAATCAATGATGACAAATACACAGGACGAGGCTCGCTGAAATATACGGTCCACCTCTTCACAGCCCTCTCTATATAAGAAACAACATGCTGAGTGTCGAGGGGGCTCTTCTGCAAAAGTGTTTGGATCTTATGCAGATCTTGAAGGACGCAGTCTGAGCGATAGCTTGCCTCGAAGTCTGCTGCGTCTCCAACAAGAAGGTTTAAGCTCTTCGGGCCAGGCGCATTGGCTTGAGCAATCGCTGGCTCAATGACATACTGGTCCTCCTCGGAAGCGAGCAGATGCTGATGGGGACTCCATCATCTCCTGTGCCTTCACAGCTTGTTCAGAGCATAGGTGCTCAAGGCCGAGTGGATCTGTGCCTGAAATAATAAAACATGGTGATGTATTTAAAGCTCATATTAGCCTTTAAATGCACGGTTGATATAACTAACGAAACAATAACTGTAAGATTATTACCTGGCAGAACAGGGGTCTTGTTGCTGGGCCCCTTGTCATCATCAATCAGAGTATACTCCACAGCTTTTCCCTTGCCTTGCCAAACTTGGGGAGAGGCAGGTACTCTTGTTTACTTCAGTCCCACTACCTGCACCAATTTGGGTTGGGGTGCCAGGCGGCAAACCGAGCGATACGTCACCCGAAAGAAGCTCGTTGACCACTTCATTTGTAATCCCAATGGAGTTGAGCATTTCAACACTAATGGGGGGCTGGAAAAAAAAAGTAAACAATGAGGATGAGATTTCCCAATAATAAAATGGCTAAAAAAATAAATAAGAGTTATGTCACTGCACGTACGATAGGGTCATTTGAAAGAAGGTCCGTCCCTTGCCGTGTGGCCACCTGAGGAGGATCCGCCAGGGTAGAACGCTCCCCGGTCACCTGTGCATCACGGCGTTGAGGAGGCGGCATATTCGTAGACGAGTTGGCCCTTACCACCGTATCATGGGACCAGCGATGCTTGGGGCCCCTCTTATTGCCCCTCGGTGGGGGCGGGCTTAGAGACCTCGATGCCCTCCTACGACGCTGACATGGCGCTCCAGCTTGGGTTCGGCCTTGGTGACGCTTCCACCCTTGATGAAGGGCTAAGGGTGTAGCGTCGCTCTCACCGTCCAAAGACATCGGGGACGGGCCATGCCTATCATGAATGACAACAGCGCTGGAGTGGCGTGGACGTGCGTCAACTCCCTCATCACGAGCAGGCCTCCCCTAGACTTGCGCCTATCTTGTAGGACACCTCCGGTTGTCAGCTGCCTGGTTCCCACCGGCCATCAGGAATGCACAGAACCTGCAAAACACGACGAACATATCAAGGATCAAAGCAAATAAACAAGACACCATATGTTGGTATTAAACATGCTTCACGTACAGAAGCAAACAGATCGGAGAACGGACGAAAGCGACCTTGCTGGCGTGGGCGGCGAGAATGGCTGGAGGCTATGGTGATTTCGATGCTGCCGTAGATGTGTATTTATAGCTGCCTCAAGCTGATGATTGATGGAAGGCTATCACAAGATAAGTGGCAAGTAAATATTCAGAGAATAAAATCACAGTGTCTTTCGGATGTGATTGACGAGTCATGTGAATCCTACCCTGCCAAATAAATGAAGTACGAGGGATGCAAATATGGCTAACGGGTCAAGTGAATCCTAGCTTGCTAAACAAATGAAGTACGAGCGACGCATTGAGGTCCCGGCCAGCCGGACATGTGCCGCATCGGAATTGCATTTCTAGGCACAAGAATCATTCCGCTAAGGTAAGCACGATCCGCTGCGCAATCGCACTTAACTTAGCGACACTACAGAAATCCAGGTCATTTTCGGCGGCCAACTACCGCTGAAAATAAGGGCTTTCCCGCTGAAAATAGTTATTTTTGACGGCTAAAGCCTTATTTTCGGCAGTTTTGTTCTGCTGAAAGGGATTTACCGAAAATAAACCAAGGCTTATTTTCGGGAGCTCGACCTAGCCACCGAAAGTCCACGGTGGGGCAATGACTTTCGGCAGTCCCAGCTGGCCGCCGAAAATAAGGATGTCATTTTCGGTGGCCGAATCCTAGCCGCCGAAAATAGTGTAGGTTTATTTTCAGCGGCTAAGCTTGGCCGCCGAAAATAGTACGTTCCTATTTTCGGCGGCCCTGAGCCAGCCGCCGAAAATTGATGGCTTCAGATGGCCAAAATTGCCCCAAAATTTCTTTTTTTCTGAGATTTTGACATTATATACAAATCACACATATCATATACATAAATCTTCACAAGTTCATACACATAGCATGATCACATATATACAAACAATACTCCATAACCACTTTCATACACATAAGTCAGCAAATAGTCCATACATATCCTCAAATCCATAAACAAAGTACGAACACAAGTCCAATTCTCAAATTTCATACACAAGTCCACTTCTCACTCACAAGTTCATATACAAGTCCATACTCAACTCACATTGTCACCTAGCTCGTTGGAGTTGTGGCCGCTACCTCCGGAGGCGAAGAGGTTGTTTACAAAGTCGTGCTACTATACAGATTGTTGGCAAAGAGAACAAATGACACAATTAACCAAGAATTTAAGATATGAACAACACATAGGGACAATGAGTGTAGCTTAATGGCACAAGCGATGAAACGAACCTCAGATCCGTGTTGTCCAGACCCCGGTAGAGGAGTTTGGTAAGGATTGGACGCATGCACTCCCGATCACTATGATAAACTAATTAAGTTAAGCTCCAGTTCTATAATGTTTGCTGAAGTTGAAAAATGCTACAATCACTTAGAGTTAGCTAAGTTGAGCAACTTTCACCTGAGCCGCTGGAGAAAAAGTGATATGAGAAAACTGACCCCACTGTGGCGGTACTGGTGGCGGTATAACTTCTGGCATGACAAATGTTAGCTCCTGAGCCCAGTACATTGCCTGCAGAATGAAACGCGTTAGTAACATGTTTTAATAATGAAACGAATGGTAATTGTTAACTTTGACACTTACTTGAATCGCCGCCATCTGTTGTGCATGAAGCTGTTCTTGATAAGCTTGGTGCTACTTCAGGCACTCCTCTTGGGCTTTTTGAAACGCATCACGCGTCTGGATCTCTTGCTCCAGCCTCTCTATCTCCATGTCATGCGTGGTGCGGTGCTGGCGGCTGCTACTGCCACCCGAACTCTGCGAGGAAGACCCCCTCTGGACTTTGTCTCGGGTCGATCATGTCATTGAACATGGAGTACCTTCAAAATTCAAACATTTGGACTGTGTTATATTGACCACAACTAGACAACACCGTTCATTTTGACATCTTACCGTCCAAGTGTCTTGCTGCCACCGCTATCATGCACAGCCTGGGCGTCAACGGGTGCCTTCCTCCAATCGAATCTTTCACCATGACATTTGGCCATCTCCTTTCCATATTCTTACCACAAGTACAAACCAACTTTACAAGTTAGCTATACAGAAAATATATTGTGAGAACTATTTCAAAGAGGTGGCTAACTAACCAGTCGCTCTATGGCCAACGGAGTACACAACAGGTCAGGCTGGGAAGGGTCTGGTCCGTGTGTGCCATAATATACATCTCAATGGGACTCGGCTCCTCTCTGGTCGTAGCAGCCTGTAGGAAGATGTTTGAATCATATATTTTCAAATAGTTGCAGGATAAAACATAAAGTTGTTTCTTACCATGTGTTGAGCCTTTCGACGGTATCCGTCACCCCAAGCTTATGCGTTGCATTCTTGGTCCTAGGATTTCTATGCTTCTTTGATCACTCTTGAAATTCTTCAGATGCCCGCAACTCACAAAGTGTCTTGTAAGGGCCTGGCTGATCTTCAAATAGTGGATGTGCGATCTGCAAGTACACAAGTTAGTATATCATAATATTTGAAGCAACACCGCAATTTCCAAATAAGGCCATTACCTGTGCGTACTCCTCAGCGGTCAGGTACATCTCTAAACAATCATGAAAATGGCCCAATGGCCGCCCTTGAGTCTTAAGCCAAGCGTTTGTTACCTGAAGCCGAAGGTTGGAGAATAAATCCTTGCATATCTTCATCGCAGACTGATCAAACACTTTATTTGCATAATCCTCCTCTTAGGGATCCACATGGAAATACTTTTGCAATATAAAACAGTTAATACAAAGAATCAGCACAATTGGAATAAACAGTCTATGGAAAGAATCGGCATAATACGAATCAAACAGTTAATAGAAAAAATTTTACCCAGAATTTATTTTTCACGAGCCCCTGAATTCTTCCATATATAACATATGGTGCAAAATGATTCCAGGTTATCATGGGTATAGTCTCACCATTCTTGACCACAACTCCTGGGTTGTGCAGATGAATGAGGTTACCTAGCACGGCGTTAGGAGTCCTACGGTGACCTGTCCCGTCCCAAGTCACATCCTCCCATTGCCTACAACACAAAATAACATTGAAGACATGTCATATGTACAAACTATAGAAATAAACAACTCAAAATGACCGTACCCGTCACCGATTGGTCTGATCAGTTTTCTGTCCGCAGGGGCAGGAACCAGAGGAGGGTTGACATAGTGGCTCCTCCTAGTCCCCCTCCTTTGAACCACCTCTTCTGAACCATCCCCACCCATCAGGTCCTCCTCCTCAGCTGTAGCCTCCTCCTCCTGCCTAGCTGCAGCCTCCTCCTCCTCCTGCCTAGCTCCAGCCTCCTCATCCTCCTGCCCAGCCTCCTCATCCTTCTCACCCAGCAAAAGTAACCATAAGATAAGTTATTGAACATATATGGAAATTATACATATAAAACTCTATGTACAAATGTACCTCAGTTCTTTGAAGGGCGATAGGAACTCCCTGCAAGTTTGGGTCCACACACCTCAGCGAAGCCTCGCGCCTAGAGCTGGTCGACGAGCTCCCCTGAAAAAGGTTCTTGCTTGGGATCATCTTTCCCGCAAACCCCTTTGCAACTTGCTTGAGCCTACGGCTCATCCTGTTGATAAAATAATAAGAGTTAGTTCACAATTTTCATAAAGTATAGAAATAAATGATTAACAATGCACATAAAATTGAATGAAATGATTTACTTGTCAAAACTCATCAACGTCACGATTAAGTTGTCCCCTCCATGCTAAACCTGTCCACCGAACTTTTTTCTTAGGTGCTTGTCATTTCTGTTTGTTTGAAAACTGATGTCCTCACTGTCTCCAACCAACGAATCTAGTTCCGCACCGGGTTCTACAACGAAAGATGTAGACAAGTCTTCTTCTTGATAAACTTCCTCAACGACGTCATCGAACTGAGTGGCACAATAACCAGCATATCTAGGGGTATATAGACGTTCACGGGGATTGACTTTGTGAACTACCCACCAAGCATCGCACTTTTGGTTTGGATATGTCAAATAATAAACCTGGTCACATTGGTGTGCAAGGACCCAGTTGTTGTCGCCCTTGAGCTTTTCATTGTGCTTGACTTCGACCATGCCATACCGGTTCTCTTGAACCCCATAACACCTCTAATGGGGTCAAACCAATCACAAACAAAGAAGAATAATTTCAGTTCCTTATCGCCTATGAATGTGAACTTGAGAATTTTTTGAATGATTCCATAATAAGTAGTTTCCCCGCTTGCCTGAACCATAACCCCAGAGTTACATGTTGCTGCTAGAGGAGGAGCGGCTTCAAATGGGGGCTGAGCGAAACCGGAATCCATTGACATCATACCGACCGTGGCTTCTAACGGTCACATTTCCCTCTAATAGCTGAACCAAGTCTTCATGGACTTTACCGTCAATTTCTGTGCACTACACAACACACATAATCAGGTTAAGGGACGTATACGATTGATATGTAATACGAGAGAAAAATATGGTACGGATCAGAAGGATTTTTACATAATTCTTCCACCGGGCGATGAAATTAGGTTTTCCATCTATGCCATCTCGTCGCATCCTATCTAGCTGCTTGCTTGTAGGTTGCTTCTTAGATGTCCAGTTCTGCCTATCGAACTCACTGTACGAAGAATACAAATGGATAAGGATAAGGAATAGACTAAGATACAAATGGATAAAGAATACAAATGGATAAAAAGCAAAGTACTCAACGAACACTTACGCGAAATATGGGTCCATCGGTCTCATGTTAGCATACATGTAGAGCAGAGCCGACACTTTTTCTCTTGGCTCAAAATAGTAGGGTGAGCTGGCACTTGCACTTGTTCCAGTGGATTGGAATATTTCAAGGTCAGTGAGAAGAGGTTCTTTGTCCACATTGTATCGCATCGTAGGAGCATTGACATTGTGTTCCTCGGCAAAATATACACTAGTGAAGTATGATATCTCCTTAAGATTAAATGCTTCAGCGATGCACCCTTCAACTCTAGCCTTATTGCCAACCATTGCTCTAAGATATTTGAGGGCCCTTTCAATGTGATACATCCACCTAAATTGCACAGGCCCACCAACCTTAGCTTCATACGCAAGGTGAACAAGGAGATGTTGCATTGGATTAAAGAACCCAGGAGGGAATTTTTTTTTTCATTTTGCATATTAGCATAGGTACATCTTTCTCTAGCTTCTCCAACGTCTCTTTCTTGATCTCTTTAGCACAGAGCAGTCTATAGAAATTTCTTAGCTCAGCAAGCACCGACCAAACTCCATCGAGAAGGTAACCGCGAAACATCACATGCAACAGTCTTTCCATGATAATGTGATAATCGTGACTCTTCAAACCATTAAACTTCTCGGTCTTCAGATTAATGGCTCATTTCAACCCTGCTGCATAACCATCTGGGAATTTCAATTTTTTCATCCATCTCAACACTTCTTTCCTCTCTTGTGGTTTAAGACAAAACGGGGCACGAGGTTTACCTCGACTTGCGGTGAGCTCAAGGGTTGGGCGGTTGCAAATCTTTGCCAAGTCTTTTCGAGCCTTTACATTGTCCTTTGTTTTGTCACTGAAATCCATGCACGTGCTTATGACGCTTTCAGCAAAATTACGTTCCTGATGCATAACATCAATGTTGTGCGGGAGCTTCAACGCCTTGGCATATGGAAGGTCCCATATTCCACTGATGTGAGTCCAGTTGTGCTCCTTTCCGAACCCTTCATACACAGTCTTATCCTCGTTTAGCTTAAGGCTTGCGAGCTGGTCAGCAATTTCTTGCCCGCTTAGCCTTTTTGGTGGTCCCTCGTAGCAGACGGTGTCTTTCCTAAAGCTATCCTTATTGCTGAGAGCCAATGGACCGGCTCCATTGCCTCTGGAGTGATGAGTGATTGTCAACAGTAGCAAGACCCAGAAGGACTTGGGCACAAGACCTCCGATGGACAGGAGGCCCTCCGATGGACTGGAGGTAGAGGGAAGTCCTCCGAAGGACTGGAGGCACACTCGGCGTCTGTCGGCCATGGGAGTTCGGTATACGGAGGAGTGGCACGACGACGGCAGGAGTAAGTCCTCCGAAGGACTGCGAGGCTACCCCGATGGACAGGGGATGCCGGGCGCCACCGCGGTGCTCCAACCCGAATGCGTGGCGCGAAGGCATGCGTGGGAGGCTTTGGCGGCTTCGGCTTAAAACCGTCACCCAAGCTACCCAAGCCTTGGTGAGTTGGGCCACGACTCGCCAAGATAGAGAAGATGGGCCAAATCCGGCCCAGGCGGAGACTTCCTAAAGTTTCCCGGTTTCTGACTTCAAAACCGAGGGCGGATCGCGGATTGGACTGCTGGCCACGTGGAGAGCATCCGAGGATTGCGTGGAACTTACGAAGATCAAGATTCCATCGTGGTCGTCCGTCCCGAAATATCCTGTAATCTTTCGTTTGAGTCCTTAGGGTTTGTCTAGCTGTAGGGACCTAAGTGCAAAACTGTCTAAATAGCACTCGGGTATAAATAGGTTCAGTGCAGGTCATTAGAAGGCCTCTAGGCTGCTAGGATTAGTTTTCACTTGGTGATTTTCGTCCTTAAGCTTTGAGCTCCATTGTTAGAGAGGTTAGAGTAGGATTTAGCCTCCTAATCTTGAGGGAAGGTGAGGGTGGTTGCTTGGGACGAATTTCTGCTTGTATGCTGGATCTTTAGACCCATTTTGGGCATTTAATCGAAGCAAATTCGTGCAGCAACCTTGTGTTCTTCTCCTCCCCCTCTCACTTTGGTTTTTGGGTTCAATCCTTGCCTTTTTGGGTGTTTTTGTTGGGCAAGCTTGAATCCCTTTCCTTGCTGATGTTCTAGACTTGCTAGGACGTGGATATCATGACTTAGTTCATCTCAATCCTGCTGGATTGCCACGAGCAAGCCTCTTTTGTGTTTTCCCCTTTCTTGTCCAAGAATGGAGATTTCACAAGATCTGAAATTCCCGCTGATTCCGTGGTTACTTTGAGTTGATCTATTGGGAATAACTTTGAAATAGGGTCTGGATAACCTGAGCTAAATTTCGTGAAGTTTGAGCAAGGTGTGATCAAGTTATGATTTGAAATCATAGTTTCTGCGACCCTACCGGACCATCCGGCAGAGGCCACCGGACAGTCCGGTTCCACCGGATAGTCTGGCAGCGCCCACCGGACAGTCCGGCGTGAGGCGTTGTCCGGGCAGTGCCACCGGACAGTCCGGCAACAGGTACCGGATAGTCCGGTCCCATCGGACAATCCGGTGTTGGCCACCGGACAGTCCGGTCCTGTCAGGGAGCTGCTGTGTTCTTCCCAGGTTGGTTTTTCCGCTGTGATTTTGCTGCGGATTTTCGCATTCCTCCCTTAAGACCATTCTCTTTGCTTACTGAAAGTCAGTGAGACACACCTAGGTGTGGTGAGTGTCTTGTGGTGGATCTTGCAAAATCCGTTGCTCCGCTGTCACTCTTATTCAGATCTTGAGCTTTCTTGCATTGGTGCGTATCCTCACAGTGGACGGCACCCTTGCGCTGCTAGGCACGTATCTGTTCAGTGGACGGTGCTTAGTATCTGGTTTCATTTGGGGGTTTGTGATTTTGTGATTTCAAGTGCTCCTATTCACCCCCCCTCTAGTCGCACGTCTCGGTCCTACAATTGGTATCAATGCCGGTTAGGTTTCTTCATACCTTTACCGGTGAGAAACCAGTAGCGACTATGACTCATTCTGGGAAGATTCCGGTCCTTGGTTCCGATGGCTACTCCTACTGGAAGGGTAGGATGAGAGCTTTCTTGCTTAGCCAGGGCCAGGACATATGGGATGCTACTCAGAGTGCGAACTTTGTTGTGGTTCCAGTTGCCCAGCGCACTACCCCAGCGATTGTGGCTCAGCATGAGGCGAACGCCAAAGCTGTTAACTTTCTCTTCTCAGGACTTGGTCCAGTTGATTATGAGAAAGTGAGCCACCTTGAGACTGTCCGTCAGATCTGGTCCCTGCTGAGTGCACACCATGAGGGCACTGCTACCATCAAGGGGCGTCTCGTTGAGACTTACAGGCGCGAGTATGAAAATTTCGTTCAGAAGCTTGGTGAGTCCATCGATGACTTGTTTGGTCGTTTTCAATCGATCATCAACAAGTTGCGTGTTAACTCTAGCCCTGAGAGGATCCCATACACCGACCATCAGCAGGCTGTCAAGTTGCTGTATGCGTTGGACAGGAAGGTATGGGAGATCAAGGTTAACTCGATCATCGAGTCTGAGGCCGATGACACAATTGGAGTGGAGACTCTTTACAGTAAGCTCAAGGCCACAGAGGTGGATTACAAGTTGAGAGACTCTCTCGCTTGTACTGGCTCCAAGAGCTTGGCCTTGGCTTCTCCCTCCAGTGAGGCCATTTCTAACCCCCAGCTTCACAACTTTTCGTTTTCTGCTCTTATGTCTGTTACAGAGGAGCAATTAGCGTCACTTGGGGATGATGAGCTTTGTCTGGTGTCTAGCCGCTTTCAGCGCACCTATGACAACCGGATGAGCAAGAAGAGGGGCGAGAGTCCCAAGTGCTTCGAGTGCGGAGAGGTTGGCCACTTCATTGCCGAATGCCCAAACAAGCAGAACGACTACTACAAGAAGGGCAAGAGCCACTCCCGCGACTCCAACAAGTACCACTCCGGCAAGCGTGACCACACCAAGCACCGCTTCGGCAAGATCAAGAACTTCCGGAAGGCTTTCAAGAGCTACCAGAAGGACAACCGGAAGCGGGACAAGGCCTTCTTCGCCAAGCTTGGTGGTCTGTGTGGCGGATCGTCTTCCTCCTCTTCGTCTTCATCGAGCTCAAGCGATGAGGAGATCGTCACCAAGCAGGACAAGAGGAGGGACCAAGGCGGTCCAGCCGGACTCTGCTTCGTCTCCACCAAGTCAGAAGCGCAAGCACAAGATGCACCGGAGATCCTTTTGCTCCATGGCGCTTGAGGACAAGGACGACAAGGGCAACGACAATGACTCATCCGATGAAGAGGATCGAGGCCTGGAGGACATATGGATCATGGACTCCGGTTGCTCTAGGCACATGACAAGGCACCACAGATGGTTCTGCAGCCTCAACCCCGTGAGCACCAAGGAGTACATCACATTCGGGGATAATGGTCAAGGTAAAGTGTTGGGTGTTGGTTCTGTTGCACTTTCTAGCAAGCTTTCCCTGAGAGAAGTTGCTTTGGTGAGGAATTTGGGGTTCAATTTGGTCTCCGTCTCGCAACTTCTCAAGGAAGGGTTTGAGGTTCGTTTTAAGGAGGGTTCCTCTTGTGTGCTTGATGCTAAGGAAAACCTTGTTTGTCGGATTTTGCCCTATGGGCAGGTTTTTAAGGTTGACCTTGCATCTGTTTCTGGACCTCCTCGGTGTTTGGTTGCTAGTCCTTCTGCTGATATTTGGAAGTGGCACAGGAGGCTTGGCCATTTGAGTTTTGATCTGCTAGTCTGGTTGAGCTCAATGGATCTGATCCGAGGATTGCCCAATTTGAAAGCAGAAAAGGACTTAGTATGCCACCCCTATCGTCATGGCAAGATGGTTGCCGCTTCTCATGCACCTGTCAATCAGGTGATGACCTCTTACTCGGGTGAGCTGCTACATATGGACACGGTTGGTCCTACTCGAGTACAGTCGGTCAGTGGGAAGTGGTATGTGCTTGTAGTTGTGGATGACTTTTCTCGCTATTCGTGGGTGTTCTTCATGGAATTCAAAGATGAAGCTTTTGGTTTTGTTCAGGATCTGGTCTTGAGGTTAAGGAATGAGAGTCATAAAGCCATGAGGGCTATCTGCAGCGACAATGGCGGAGAATTTCGTAACTCTCGTTTTGAAACCTTTTGTCGTGACCTTGGTCTTGATCACCAATTCTCATCTCCTTATACCCCACCGCAGAACGGTGTTGTGGAACGAAAGAACCGCACACTTGTAGAGATGGCGCGGACGATGCTTGATGAGCATAGGACTCCGCGACGCTTTTGGGCTGAGGCTATGAATACGGCCTGTTACATTGCCAACCGTATCTTTCTACGGGCTTTCTTGGGAAAGACTTCGTATGAGCTACGGTTTGGCAGGCAGCCTAGCGTCAAGCATCTACGTGCATTTGGCTGCAGATGCTTTGTGCTCAAAAAGGGGGGGGCATTTGGACAAATTTGAATCTCGCTGCTTGGATGGTATTTTTCTTGGATACGCCTCTAGCTCTGGGGCATATAGAGTGTGGATCCTTGATACTAGACAAGTGGTTGAGACCTGTGAAGTTTCCTTTGATGAATCTATGCCTTGCACAACCCCCGCATTTGAGCTTTCAGGTGATGATGAAGAAGGCGCTCTCATCTTTGAAGATGAGGAAGGCGAAGTAGATGCTGGTGATGCAGGAGCCACTGCACCGGCTGCAGCTCCTGCCCCCTCTGCTATGAGCTCTGAAGATGAAGGAGGACCCTTGCCTACATCTTCCTCCTCACTTCCCCGACCACAAGCTCGAGCAGAGGTTGGCCCCGCTGAGGACGTAGGGGAGGTGACCTCTGAGATTGTTCCATCTCGGCAGGTCCAGCGGGATCACCCTCCAGACAGGATGATTGGAGACCTACACCAGCGTGTCACACGTTCTTCGGTTAACTCTCTGGCCTTTTTCTGTCACTCCGCATTTGTTGCTTCTTTCAAACCCCGGGATGTGTCACATGCATTATCTGATCCTAGTTGGGTGAACGCCATGCATGAGGAGTTGGAAAACTTTGAGAGAAACCATGTCTGGGATTTAGTTGAACCTCCACCAAACTGCCACCCTATAGGAACCAAGTGGGTCTTCAAGAACAAACAGGGTGAGGATGGGATGGTTGTGAGGAACAAAGCGAGATTGGTAGCCCAGGGTTTCTGTCAGAAGGAGGGGATAGATTATGAAGAAACCTTTGCTCCTGTAGATCGTTTAGAGGCTATTAGGATTTTGCTTGCCTTTGCTGCCTCTAAAGGCTTCAAATTGTAGCAGATGGATGTCAAGTCAGCCTTTCTAAACGGTTACATAGAGGAGGAGGTGTATGTGAGACAACCTCCTGGCTTTGAGAGTGCCAAGTTTCCAGACCGGGTGTATAAGTTGAGAAAAGCCTTGTATGGTCTGAAGCAAGCCCCAAGAGCTTGGTATGCTAGGTTGAAAGCCTTTCTGCTCAAGTCTAGTTTTGTGATGGGTTCAGTAGACAAGACCTTGTTTCTGTTGAGTCGTGGCGGTGACACCCTTCTAGTTCAGATATATGTTGATGACATTATCTTTGGTGGTTCATCTCACGCTTTGGTGCCTAAGTTTGCTGAACAGATGAGCAGTGAATTCGAGATGAGTCTCATGGGTGAGCTTCAGTTCTTTCTCGGGCTTCAGATTAAGCAAGGCCCAGAAGGAACCTTCATCCATCAAGCCAAGTACACGAAGGACATTTTGAGGAAGTTTGACAAGGGAGATCTCAAGCCCATGGCGACTCCCATGTCAACACAGACGGCTCTTGATGCAGATGAAGAAGGGGAGGTGGTGGACCAAAGAGAGTATCGAGGGATGATCGGCTCACTTCTGTACCTGACGGCGACCAGGCCGGACATTCAGTTCGCGGTTTGCCTCTGTGCACGTTTTCAGGCCTCACCAAGGCTGTCACATCGTCAAGCGGTGAAGCGCATCTTCAGGTATCTGAAATACACTCCTGAGCTTGGACTTTGGTTCTCTTCAGCTTCGTTGCTCTCTCTTAGAGGGTATTCGGATGCTGACTTTGCGGGTTGTCGGCTGGAGCGCAAGTCTACTTCCGGCACCTGCCAGTTTCTCGGTTCTTCCCTTGTTTCTTGGTCCTCACGCAAGCAATCTAGCGTAGCCACTTCCACCACAGAAGCTGAATACATTGTTGCTGCTAGCTGCTGCTCCCAGCTGCTTTGGATGAAGTCCACCTTGAGCGACTTTGGTCTCGTTTTCAGGAAGATCCCTCTCCTAGTTGACTCTACTTCTGCTATTTCTGTAGCTAAGAACCCCGTCCTGCACTCCAGAACCAAACACATAGACGTGAGGTTTCACTTCTTGAGAGATCACTATGAGAAGGGAGATATAGACTTGATCCATGTAGAAACTGAGAACCAGTTGGCCGATATCTTTACCAAGCCCTTAGACCTGAGCAGTTTTGCTCACTTGCGTGGGGAGCTTGGTGTTTGTTATCCCTTTTAGGTTGGGGTAACTTTGGTATAGTTTAGGTTTTGCTTTGCGTTTTCCTTCTTTTCTTTCTTTGTTTCTCTTTGCTTCTCTTGCATTTTGTCCCACACCATGGATTGCATTGTATAATATGCATTTCACTTTCACTAGCACGAGAGCTCTTCTGGTATGCCAAAAGAGCTTGTTCATCGCTTCTTGTTCATCGCTTGCCTGAACCATAACCCCAGAGTTACATGTTGCTGCTAGAGGAGGAGCGGCTTCAAATGGGGCTGAACGAAACCGGAATCCATTGACATCATACCGACCGTGGCTTCTAACGGTCACATTTCCCTCTAATAGCTGAACCAAGTCTTCATGGACTTTACCGTCAATTTCTGTGCACTACACAACACACATAATCAGGTTAAGGGACGTATACGATTGATATGTAATACGAGAGAAAAATATGGTACGGATCAGAAGGATTTTTACATAATTCTTCCACCGGGCGATGAAATTAGGTTTTCCATCTATGCCATCTCGTCGCATCCTATCTAGCTGCTTGCTTGTAGGTTGCTTCTTAGATGTCCAGTTCTGCCTATCGAACTCACTGTACGAAGAATACAAATGGATAAGGATAAGGAATAGACTAAGATACAAATGGATAAAGAATACAAATGGATAAAAAGCAAAGTACTCAACGAACACTTACGCGAAATATGGGTCCATCGGTCTCATGTTAGCATACATGTAGAGCAGAGCCGACACTTTTTCTCTTGGCTCAAAATAGTAGGGTGAGCTGGCACTTGCACTTGTTCCAGTGGATTGGAATATTTCAAGGTCAGTGAGAAGAGGTTCTTTGTCCACATTGTATCGCATCGTAGGAGCATTGACATTGTGTTCCTCGGCAAAATATACACTAGTGAAGTATGATATCTCCTTAAGATTAAATGCTTCAGCGATGCACCCTTCAACTCTAGCCTTATTGCCAACCATTGCTCTAAGATATTTGAGGGCCCTTTCAATGTGATACATCCACCTAAATTGCACAGGCCCACCAACCTTAGCTTCATACGCAAGGTGAACAAGGAGATGTTGCATTGGATTAAAGAACCCAGGAGGGAATTTTTTTTTTCATTTTGCATATTAGCATAGGTACATCTTTCTCTAGCTTCTCCAACGTCTCTTTCTTGATCTCTTTAGCACAGAGCAGTCTATAGAAATTTCTTAGCTCAGCAAGCACCGACCAAACTCCATCGAGAAGGTAACCGCGAAACATCACATGCAACAGTCTTTCCATGATAATGTGATAATCATGACTCTTCAAACCATTAAACTTCTCGGTCTTCAGATTAATGGCTCATTTCAACCCTGCTGCATAACCATCTGGGAATTTCAATTTTTTCATCCATCTCAACACTTCTTTCCTCTCTTGTGGTTTAAGACAAAACGGGGCACGAGGTTTACCTCGACTTGCGGTGAGCTCAAGGGTTGGGCGGTTGCAAATCTTTGCCAAGTCTTTTCGAGCCTTTACATTGTCCTTTGTTTTGTCACTGAAATCCATGCACGTGCTTATGACGCTTTCAGCAAAATTACGTTCCTGATGCATAACATCAATGTTGTGCGGGAGCTTCAACGCCTTGGCATATGGAAGGTCCCATATTCCACTGATGTGAGTCCAGTTGTGCTCCTTTCCGAACCCTTCATACACAGTCTTATCCTCGTTTAGCTTAAGGCTTGCGAGCTGGTCAGCAATTTCTTGCCCGCTTAGCCTTTTTGGTGGTCCCTCGTAGCAGACGGTGTCTTTCCTAAAGCTATCCTTATTGCTGAGAGCCAATGGACCGGCTCCATTGCCTCTGGAGTGATGAGTGATTGTCAACAGTAGCAAGACCCAGAAGGACTTGGGCACAAGACCTCCGATGGACAGGAGGCCCTCCGATGGACTGGAGGTAGAGGGAAGTCCTCCGAAGGACTGGAGGCACACTCGGCGTCTGTCGGCCATGGGAGTTCGGTATACGGAGGAGTGGCACGACGACGGCAGGAGTAAGTCCTCCGAAGGACTGCGAGGCTACCCCGATGGACAGGGGATGCCGGGCGCCACCGCGGTGCTCCAACCCGAATGCGTGGCGCGAAGGCATGCGTGGGAGGCTTTGGCGGCTTCGGCTTAAAACCGTCACCCAAGCTACCCAAGCCTTGGTGAGTTGGGCCACGACTCGCCAAGATAGAGAAGATGGGCCAAATCCGGCCCAGGCGGAGACTTCCTAAAGTTTCCCGGTTTCTGACTTCAAAACCGAGGGCGGATCGCGGATTGGACTGCTGGCCACGTGGAGAGCATCCGAGGATTGCGTGGAACTTACGAAGATCAAGATTCCATCGTGGTCGTCCGTCCCGAAATATCCTGTAATCTTTCGTTTGAGTCCTTAGGGTTTGTCTAGCTGTAGGGACCTAAGTGCAAAACTGTCTAAATAGCACTCGGGTATAAATAGGTTCAGTGCAGGTCATTAGAAGGCCTCTAGGCTGCTAGGATTAGTTTTCACTTGGTGATTTTCGTCCTTAACCTTTGAGCTCCATTGTTAGAGAGGTTAGAGTAGGATTTAGCCTCCTAATCTTGAGGGAAGGTGAGGGTGGTTGCTTGGGACGAATTTCTGCTTGTATGCTGGATCTTTAGACCCATTTTGGGCATTTAATCGAAGCAAATTCGTGCAGCAACCTTGTGTTCTTCTCCTCCCCCTCTCACTTTGGTTTTTGGGTTCAATCCTTGCCTTTTTGGGTGTTTTTGTTGGGCAAGCTTGAATCCCTTTCCTTGCTGATGTTCTAGACTTGCTAGGACGTGGATATCATGACTTAGTTCATCTCAATCCTGCTGGATTGCCACGAGCAAGCCTCTTTTGTGTTTTCCCCTTTCTTGTCCAAGAATGGAGATTTCACAAGATCTGAAATTCCCGCTGATTCCGTGGTTACTTTGAGTTGATCTATTGGGAATAACTTTGAAATAGGGTCTGGATAACCTGAGCTAAATTTCGTGAAGTTTGAGCAAGGTGTGATCAAGTTATGATTTGAAATCATAGTTTCTGCGACCCTACCGGACCATCCGGCAGAGGCCACCGGACAGTCCGGTTCCACCGGATAGTCTGGCAGCGCCCACCGGACAGTCCGGCGTGAGGCGTTGTCCGGGCAGTGCCACCGGACAGTCCGGCAACAGGTACCGGATAGTCCGGTCCCATCGGACAATCCGGTGTTGGCCACCGGACAGTCCGGTCCTGTCAGGGAGCTGCTGTGTTCTTCCCAGGTTGGTTTTTCCGCTGTGATTTTGCTGCGGATTTTCACATTCCTCCCTTAAGACCATTCTCTTTGCTTACTGAAAGTCAGTGAGACACACCTAGGTGTGGTGAGTGTCTTGTGGTGGATCTTGCAAAATCCGTTGCTCCGCTGTCACTCTTATTCAGATCTTGAGCTTTCTTGCATTGGTGCGTATCCTCACAGTGGACGGCACCCTTGCGCTGCTAGGCACGTATCTGTTCAGTGGACGGTGCTTAGTATCTAGTTTCATTTGGGGGTTTGTGATTTTGTGATTTCAAGTGCTCCTATTCACCCCCCTCTAGTCGCACGTCTCGGTCCTACAATCGCTTCTAAATATATGATCGGAAGGCAACCAACATCTATGGCAATCAAAATAGCAGATCTTCCCACCAAACTCAAGACGAAAACATCTAGTGTCAGCCCCACATATCGGACATGTCAAGGTCCCATGAACGCTCCATCCAGCAAACATACCATATGCCATGAAATCATGAATTGACCACAGGTATGCAACCCTAAGGGTGAAATTCTGCTTCAAGGAAATATCATATGCTTCGACACCTATCCACAGTTGTTTCAACTCTTTGATCAAGGGTTGTAACATCACGTTGAGTTTTGGTCCAGGATGTTCCGAACCAGGTATGATGAGGCAAAGGAACATAAATTCATACTTCATGCACATAGAAGGTGGAAGGTTGTATGGAATAGCAAATACAGGCCAACAAGAGTAGGAAGCGGCCGATTGACCGAAAGGTGTGAAGCCATCAGTTGCCAAACTGAAGTGAATATTCCTCGCTTCCTTAACGAACTATGGGTCAAACTCATCCAAAGCCTTCCATGCATCTGAATCAGTAGGGTGCGCCATGACCCCTGGGTTCTCACGTACACCTTCTTTCGGCCACCACATGGGTTCACGCCTTTTCATTGAGAGAAAGAGTCGTTTAAAGCGAGTTTCCATAGGGATGGAACGGAGTTGTTTATGTGCAACGTCTGTCGTCACCTTGTCACCATGCTCGTTTATTACATTGACATATCTTCCTTTGCCACAGTTTAAGCACTTTTTCTCGTCCTTATGATCATCCATGAAAAGCATGCAGCCGTCTGGACGCGTATCTATCTTCTCATAGCCCATACCGAGGCCTTTGGTCAACCTCTTGCACTGATACATGTCATTAGGCAACTTATGCGGCTGTGGAAGGACATCCCCAATCAATTGCACAATCTCATTGAAACACTTGTTCGGGAAGAAATACTTGGACTTGATGGCAATGAGCCAGGTCACAAAAGCTAGGATGGACACTTTTGTGTGTTCGTGCAGTGGCTCTTCCGAAGCTTTAAGGAGCTTGAAGAAATCCTCAACCTCCTTTGTAGGAGGATCCTCAGAGTTTAGACGAAACTCCGGCTGTAAAGCTTCTAGCATAACATCCATCCTATCAACGCCCGCCGAATCATCATCTGTTTCCCCTTCTGTTTCAACTCTAGTTTCTTTCTTACCGTGGAAGGTCCAAGTTTCATAGTCAGGGGTGAAACCATAGTCAACCAGGTCTTTGGCTACTTGAAATTTAGTCAGAAATTTTCCGTTGTTGTGTTTGTTACATGGACACCTGACCTGTGAGTTGTCAAAGAGAAAGCATGGTCGAGAAATGCAATTGCCTTCCTCCTCCACTTAGCTGAGTGATCTTTACCCTCACTCTTATCCCAACCATCATACATCCATCGGCGATCCTCGCCCATACTTGAGACCATAGAGATTAAAGCAAGGTAGATGGCAAGCTTATGTTTCTTCAACGTATTTCGGCCCTACATCTATAGCTAAAGATATGTCCTAAACCCACCCAAGACTGGCCAACAGAGCGCGGATTTATGATGAGACCACGGGGTTCAAACAAAATTTTGGCAGCATAACCCCGTCGTTCTCCAACTGCACGCCCAAATGTGGTGCAGTGGAGAACAACAGGGTTATGCCGCCGAAACTTCGCTCGGACCCCATGGCTCATCATAATTACCACACTCTATTGGTCACTCCGAGGCTGTCCAAAAAAGGGACAATTCCGGACCAGCTACATCAACGCACATGAGACGTTGCCGGTCCGAAACGGGTGACGCATAGGTTCCGTGACTTACGTTTATTAAAGCAAGATAAATGGTACGCGTAGCATATAAAAATGATGAGACATAGTATAAGTGATAACATATTTGTAACTAAGCATGTTGAACCATATCAAATCATAAGCATGTTGATAAGACAATATGTAAGTAAGCTCAACATAATTTGACCTAATCATTCAACACATAATCATCGAAAGCAAAATGCATTGCACTTCTAATCAAAATCATAAGCATGTGGATAATACAATATGTAAGTAAGCTCAACATTTGACATACATTCAACACTTAATCAATAAAAAAAACACATTGCACTTCTAATCAAAATCATTAGCACGTGGATACGACAATATGTAAGTAAGCTCGGCATTTGACATAATCATTCAACACTTAATCATTCAAAAGAAAAACACATTTCACTTCTATTGAACTTTCGCCGGCCAACCGCCGAAAGTTAACTACAATCACTATAAAAAAATCGAAAGTCATCAGTTCCTTACTTCACAGAGCGGGATGGTACTGTGGGGTGAGCTGCGCGCGACGTTGTCCGCGGAGAGACGCCGGGTGAGGCCGGCGGCAGCGATGCCGCGCCGGGGACGGGCCCACCGGTGACCCGGGGGGGGCGGCCGATGGAGAGGTGCGCGGGGCCGGGGTGGGGCACGCCGGGGATGGGGAGAGGCGCCGGCCGCCGGGGACAGGGAGGCGCGCGGGGCCGTGGAGGGGCGTGCCGGGAGGGGCGCCGGCCGCCGGGGCCGACGGGGAGGCACGCGGGTCCGGGGAGGGGCACCGGCCGTGCGGGAGGGGCGCCGGCCGCCGGGGATTGGAAGGCGCGCGGGGCCGGGGAGGGGCCCCGGCCATCGGGGCCAGGGAGAGGCGCACCGCGGAGACGCGTGGGAAGGGCGCTGGCTGCCGGGAGGGGCGCGGACGACGGCGGCAGCGCCGGGCAGGCGGACGCGACGGCGAGTCCGGCAGCGCGGCGGCGCGGTGTGTGTGCGTGTGTGTTGCGTTGTGTGTGGGTGGGGCACGGGCAGGATGGATAGGGGGGGCACAATTTTCAGCGACCAATAGTAGGCCGCCGAAAATAGTGCCATTATTTTCGACAAATAGTGGATTAAGTTTGGGCGCTCCTTTTAGCCGCAGAAAATAATAATGGCGGCCGAAAACGTTCGAAATTCTTGTAGTGCGAGGGGCATTTGTATTACGATTTTTTTGACAAACTACATATGTGAATAGTGTACATACTGTGCCATGGATCAAAAGCGAATACGATGAGGAATGGTCGAGAAGCCGGAACGAGTATCATGTACGGTATACATACCTGCATCGCGGTTAGAGTCACTCACGCGCCGTGCGACTATCAGGAAAATATAAAATACTTTAGCGAAAGCTTGCACTCAATTGTGGTTATCTCTCGTGAAAGAAAATATATATTTGGCCAAGAATGGTATGGAATAGTGGGGTAACGATCTTACGTGATTGTTCATTCTCGGATTAGAAAGCAAATTACTGAGAATGATGAAAGTCCCGCCATGAATTCGTCTCTAGATAAAAAAGGGAGCCTGCGATGCATCAGCGTGGCTGTTATTTATTTTGCTATTCGAAATAAAGCCAACATACAAGTGTATCTGTACGTATGCTAGGCTCCTGTCTCCAAGCTAGCTGGTGTATGCGCGAATGGACATGTACAGACATCTAGCACCGCTGATGGTTCCAAGTTGAAATGACCAAGGATCATCTGGTCACGCACAAACATGCTACGACACCAGTCAACCGTGCCGGATGATTTGAATATTATACATGATAGGTTCATTATGAATTGAATATTTCTTTGATATCTGACAGCCAAATGGAATGCTTTGTGCCTGATTGATCCCCGATTAAGGAAAGAGAATAAAATTCAAAAGGGAAACAAGGTAAAAGGAAATGGACAGGCAGGTGCCATTTTAGCCCGTGATTATCGCCAGGCTGATTGCGGTGCGGCCTCTCCACCGCCTTTGCCTGTTCAAAGCCTTTGCCTGGCCTATATAAGGAGGACTCACCCACACATACGAAGACGGAGAGACTCACCCACACACAGACTCACCCACACCACACACACATACTCGCAGAGGCAGGCGAGTCGCTGTAGAAGCCTCTCGCTGCCGCCGTCGCTCATCAGAACCAAAAGGCTTACGAGCAGCCAGAGAAGAAGCGTCCACCCCGCGGCCGTCTGCTAAGCCGGCCGGCCGGTCACCTGCAAGAGAAGCGCAGGGAGAGGCAGCCTGCTGCTGCACGAAGCCATGGCCGGAGCAGGTGATTATATGTGCTAATCAATTTATTCTTCGTTTCGAGGCCTCCAGGCCAGCTCCTCGTCACCTCGTACAAACACCCATTCATCAGCAAAATACAGAGCTCACCGCCATCACCTGTGATGATGCACGGCGGCCGTTTGGGCCACACCGACGATCATGGGGTCGTCCTAGCTGCCGGAAAAGCCGCGGCCACCTATCATCGATATCGTCCAGCTCGACCATCATGGCCGTCCGAGCTGCTGCATCCTTGCACCTGAGCCTCGTCGTCCGGAGCATGTCGCCGACGACGTACTAGACCGTGCCGAACCCCTTCGTGACATGAAGATCAGCATCGCCGCCGAGGGCTGCAGCACGGCGGCCTTGACGCTCTAGCTGCCGATGAACACAATGCCGTGATCCTTTCAGTGGCCGGAGTTCGCCGCGCAGATCGATTGAGAACCGGTACACATCACGGGCATCAGCACGCCGGAGTGGCCGCTGTGGTATCACCATGGGACTGTGCCATCGGTCTGACACCGGAGACGCTGTGCAAGCCACGTTCGTCCGAGGAGTGGCGGCATTCGTCCTGTACGGCAACGGAGATCAATCGGCCAAAGCAGTTCAGCCATCAATGCATTTACCTGCATGAGCCACGCACGTAAGCATGTGCACGTGAGAAGGCCAACGAGAAAGGACGTACAAGTTAGCTAATCTGGACCATTCGTATATGTGATGATTAGAAGATAATTAGCAGCTATACTACTTTCTAAGTAGTGACTGCATATACGTGTGGGACTGCCAAACAACTCCGTTCAGTGTCATCTGGACCACTACTGTGCCTGCGGGCTGATACACCCGCCCATCTAACATTGCTGTCGACGTTCAGTTTCTTTTCGTTTTCTCCATGCCTTTTAGCTACCAAAAAAATCACTTCACCCGTCATCCGTGACTGACGAAGCCGGAAGGTCAGGCGGGCATAGCCTCAGCAATGGCTATGTTAACAACGGCACCGCGGACCGACATGCCTACCACAACACCACGATACACACCATGCATGGAAGAAGAGAAGCGAAGCCGGCGACGACGACCACACGCAGCTTAATCTTAATCAGAGGTGTTCCGCGGATTAAATTCGCAGGAGTAATTAACCGGGAGCTCTCGTTGAGCCTCGGGAACCAAGAATTCTGTATTGCCCAAGTCAGATGGCCCTCAATATTAGAGGCTATGGCGCGCAAATACACAAAGGGAACTTGTAATTTTGTTGATCAAGAAATTAATAAAATACATGGTTCCATACGTACTTGTCTCTATTTATTTGTGTACTCAGTACACTGGCACGCCCGCAACCATTATTTTTATTGTCTCTACCGATGCGTACGTGTTATATATTTTTGTGCCAAACATCGGGATCCAAGTGTTGCATTGGAGGTGGTTGGATTTGAAGACTATTTTGTGTGAGGTATTTTACTGCGACATGATAGTTATTGCCTTGTTCTTTTTTCTTTTGTCTGTGTACACCTTAGCTGTGTAGAGGCTAGGAGTCTTCTTAGTGTAATTATATCACCTTGATGGTATTGACTAAGATCAATAAAGCTTCCTTTTCCAAAATGCAGACTAAAAGAGCGACCTAGGTGGGGGGGTTGAATAGGTCGATGCCTAAACCTTGCAACCCCCAAAACCCTCTCTACTCCGGCGTGCAAGGTCGCATAGCAAAGACAATCTACTGACCATAGGACACACATAGGAAAGATACGCGAAAGCACTCGCTCAAACACCGATCGAAAACGACGTGAAACGAGCCAAACCGTCGGGGGCAGAACACACCAGAACAATCTAGTGAGACCACCAGATGATCTGGCCTGAGGGAAAAACCCTCTGCTCAAGCACCACCGGACGGTCTGGTGCTCGCAAAAAGGCCAGGTGAGGCCGGACCTCGTTAACCCCGCTCCAATCTATACCATGCACCGGACAGTCCAGTGCTACACCACCGGACGGTCCGGTGGTATGAAAATACAGCCCGAAAGCAGGAAAACAGCCCGCGAATCCTCAAGATCGAATCCAAATCTTACCCAAATGGACTCCAAACTTTGCAAGGACTTTGTTTAGGCTACGGAGGAGCTATTCCCAATAGATCAAGGCAAGAGCCCTCGTTTTCCACCACGGATTTGACTTGTCCCTAAGGTGAAGTCCACAGGGCAAGACCAAAAATTGCAGGGCTGCTCGTGGATCTGAGATTTCGCACGCAAAAACCACAATCTCTCCACACCCTAGCAGTCCAAAACACCGAAAATAGAAAGATCTCAAACTTGGTCAAGCACAAACACACCAAAATACCAAGAGTCGAAACCCAAAAGCCAATCAAGAGAGTGGGAAACAAGAACACATGATGAGCTACGCGAAATCCATCTATTAGTGGCCCAAAGGTGTCCCGAATTGAGATTACAAGATGGAGATTTGATCACCCAAGCAGCCACCCACTTCCTTCCCTCTAAAAGTGGAGGCAAGATTTCTCAAACCTCACTAATATTGTTGCTCTTGCTTGGTGACAAAAATAGAGTCTAACCTAACCCTAGGCAAACCCTAAACCAGCCAAGAGAAGTGGCTAATGGCAGCCACCTCCATATCTATACTATAGACTAAGCCCTAAGGCTAGTTTTGCACTTGATCCCCTGTATTACAGAATCTTGACACTGCAAAGGCCTATAGGGGCTAGAAAATACCGCAATAACTTAGATGAACGGCCACGATGGGGTCCTTGATGTCTTCTATTTCTCTGCCTTCGCTTGATGTCCTCCACGTGTCCAGTAGCTCATCTCTCAGGGGGTAACTCCGGTTTTTGGAATACAGGCAACATGCCCCTGGTTTTGTCGGTGGGATGATGAAACGGTTTTGGCCCCTGGTTTTGACGCTCGAACCAAAAAACGATAATGGGCCCGGTTTTGACGCTCGAACCGGGAAAAGATTATAGGCTTCATCCATAGAGTGATTTTACGGCTCATGACACTGTCCTGCACCCAAGGTCACTCTTATAGGCTGAGCCTAACATGGACCGCAGACCAAGCCACCTGTCAGTCCACTCGGCAGGGATTTTGTCACGCCACTGTAACACTTGGGCGTCGCCACTAGGTCACGCTTAGGTGGACTTTCCTCTAGGTCACGATTAGGAGGTGCTCGCTCGTCCTTCAACATTTGGTGTTGACAAGCGCTCATCACAGCCAGGATGAAAGACCAGACTCGATACACTTGAGTCCCTCACAAAAACAAATAGAACAAATTATATGAACACAAATAAATATATGTACACTTGGAAGAAATTGTACCAACTCATGGAATGAACGTTTGGACAACTGCAATAATTATACAAACTCATCCATAACAAATTATATAAACTTAACATGTCTCATTTAATAACACTACGAGAGATTTTAGTATCTATGATAATAATTAATCGTCTTTGAAAACATCAACTTTTATCATAGAAGAATAATTGTGTCAGTTTCTTGTGTCACATGGATGGTTACAAAACTATTGTCATACAATGCTAATGATCATGTTTGGAAATTGTGAGAGTGAACCATATTTATGATATTTTTATTTAATGTCATAAAATTAAAGTTTCTTTTTATGATTTGCTCATAGTCACCAAAAATGTTTTATGGTGGTTCAGATATCAACACCAAATATGTACGTATTTTGTACTTGATTGCATGTTGCATATTATGTACTTGATTGCATATTCATGCCACTGATTTCATTTGTCTCATGAAGAATACCGAAGATTTTCGACTTATTAGCAGAATATCTTCCAGAAAATAGTAACCAGCCTCTAGATCTAAGTCGCAAGTTAAAAATTGAAATTCATATAATCGTTCTTTCCTCAACACAACTACCTTATAGTAATAGCATGCCACATTTTATCTTGAATTGGAAAGATCCGATAGTCAGAACATATAGAACATTGTAAGATATTTCATACACTAGTGGAAGAGATGACTTTCCTTGCTTTGTGATATATCAAGTTCTGATGAATGGCATGTACTGCCACTTCTAGTTTTCGAAACAACAATTCACATACCAACTTCATTATTTTTCTATCTCAGCAATAGAATCCCACTACTTTAGGCAATCCCAATCTTCTAGTCAAGATCCATGTATATTTCTATTCCTTTCTCTTCACCATCTATCGAGAAGCATGCAACCTGATTGCATTGGATTTTATACACTAAGGATAGGAAAGAGGTTGCAATTAGAATAGACACCAAAAAACATTACAAAATAGGTTCCAATTAGAATAAACACTAGATTAAATCCTTGTGTAACAGTACAAGCTGATGTAACTAGTGATTTAGCGTCTATTTGGTTGGTCGCATGAGATAGCCTAGTCTTGCTCTTACTAGCTAGGATGAATCTTTGCATCTCGAGAGCCAAGCCTGAGAGAGAGACTAACTAGGCAACAGAACATGCAAAACTTGCATTATGTGAGCCTAGCTAGCCTATATACTAGCAACCAAATGCAACCTTAGCTGGTCACGGGAAATACACATGCATTGTGTGTTTAGTAGGCCACTTAAAAACAAGTATTTGGTGTTTATTCATGTAAATGGACCTAGATATGGTGCTATTAGACAATAAATTCTTGACATTGGAACTAAGAGTCATGATATCTAATATGACAAAATTGGCAATTTTTATATATATCAGCAAGCCTCCAATCATTTACTTGATCCTCAAAGTTGGTTTTAGGAAAATGAGCTATGTAAAAGGACGACAATGAGAGAAACCACAAAAGGAGAAGCTAATTGGCGCCTTGGCCCCCAAGCCATTTGTTATATTATGAGAGTATGCCTAATCTTATAAAGTCAATGTGGTGAATACCCAACGTTGGTTATTAAGGCTCTAAACAAAAGATTGAATCCTTGCAATAACTACACCTCATAAAGAAAGATATTGCCCCTGCCAAGTTATCAAGAACACATGCAAGAACGAAGAAAACACATTCACAATTGAATAGAACAAAATGAGGTCCTACGAACCAACAATGTGGAGAAATTTTTCGATGAGTGTTGGCGGTTGTTAAAACCCTTTTTGACCACCAACATTCCATGTTCAAGATTAGTTTTCACTTAGGTTTTATGTAAATTAATGGGTTCCACTGAGTTGTGTACAAGGTTTATGCAAGAAAGCACCTCATGATTTAAAAAATACATGAAAACAGATGGTGTAACAAGGTCGACCACCGAGCCCGGCTAGTGTCCCATACCGGCCGACCACTAAGCCTGGCTTCCCAGCCTCCCCTTAGCTCGTCTTATCTAGTATGTAGGACTTGGCTGCCCAGCCCACCAAGCTAGGCCGCCCAACCCTCAAGTGTGCCCGTTCGCCTCATCCTTCGACCTGCATGCGAACGACGATGTGTCAAACACAACTCCATAGAGGATGCCATGAAACCAACATGCGAGGTACTGGAAGGCTGACACCTCACCAATATAAGCCTTGGACTGGTGAAGTCAGCAATCCAGGAGAACCCAATCCCTTGGCTATGGAATAAACACATGCCTAATGTTGGCGTTTCTTAGCCTACTAGATATAACTCCGCAAGCGCATGAAAAATGCATTGTAGCCTTTCACCCAGGAGTATTTCGGGGTATCGAATCCACGAGGAATGAGGAGTATGATAACACACAACACAACCTACCGAACTAGTAAGCTAGCAATGTAGAGGATAAATGACAGAGATGCAGGTTCTCAATAGATGTTACATCACTTTACTATACTAAGCATGCATAGAACTATACTTGTCATGTAAACAAAGACACCAAAGCTGTAGCACCATTGCCGGGCACCAAAGTGTTGATTACCCAGCCAAGAAAGGTGGGCACTAGAGAATTCAGCTATATCGTCAGCGAGTCTATCCGAACGTACGGGATTGGAATACTGAGAACACAAAAGCTGTCACCTAGTGTGTCTACCAACCAGAGCTGCGTGGGATAGCCGACCAACCAAGGTAAACTCTAAGTACAACACCATCATGTCTACTTGATGAGCTCACTACTAACTGGTAATTAGTCAGAAGAGCAAGCAACACTATATAGCCAACACTATAAGCATGCACAAGGTTCCCGTGAACAGAGAAGCATAAAACTTAGTATGAAGAAAAAGTAAGAATGAAATAACAAAGGTAAAGGATGAGGAACTTTACTCAATCCTGGAATCGAATATCCTTCCTCTGAGATTACAAGCCCGAGAGAGAAGAGAATTCCCACTCCCTCACTTTCACCTCACTACTCTCCTTGATACAAGAGACACTCTCTCTACAAGCTAAGGGATAACTTCACTTCTCCAACACTCTACACTTCACACTTTCAAGTGCTACTCTACCACTACACCACCATACTTACAAGTGAACACCTTGGGGGTATTTATAGCTCTCCAAAGGTCAGTTTTGGAGGTTAATGTCGATGGCTGAGGGATAGGTGGCAGGCTGAGCCGCCTCCACATGGCCGGGCGGCCCTTGGATCCACCGACCTTGTCCATCCAACGCTTCTGGTCACTTGGGTAAGGCGGTTGACAGTTAAATAGTGTGCTTTGCATGTATCGTTGGATTTGCCTTGTGTTTCTTCCTTAGCCATTGGATGACAATCTCCTAGATCGCTGACTTAGCCAATCCGTGGGCTGGATCGGTGAGGTGGTGGCCTTCCAGGGTGTTTTGCGTTGATCTCTTGGATTCCAACGTGGAGTTGTGTTTGACATGTTATCTCTTGCATGCAGGTTGAAGGATGTGGCAATTGCAACAAATCACAGGCCGAGCGGCCAATGAGGTGGGCCGGGCGAGCTGGGACTTAGCCCTGGTGGCTAGTCCTTAGTGCTGAGAGGTGGAGGAAGGCCGGGTGGCCTGACCCATAGGCCGAGCGGCCAGGGGACTTGGTTCGGTGGCCAGGGTTTGGTCACCCCTTATCCACTCCTCCATTGTTGCACCTTGTTTCACCATGTTTTTGTATGTATTTGCATCGTTTCCGGTGTTCCTGCATGATCTTTGTACACAACTTGTGGAACCAGTTAGAATGTATGAACTTTGCATAAAAATCACCTTTGAAACATGAAATGTTGGTGGTCGAAATAGGTTATAACGACTGCCAACACCTAATCTAGAGGCTAAGGAATAAATACACCGAATGTAATTGCCATGCCTGGTCAGAAGGTGTATCCACCGCAAGATCAATTAAATTAGTGCATTAGAGGGACGAGGGGGCAGAGGGGCCCAGCTGTCTATCCTATCCCTAGCCGCTCGCCCCTAGGTTGCTGCCCGGCCTACCACCTGTCCTCTTTGGCAATTGATTTAACTCCCACAACAACCTTATCACCAATGAGTACCCTCTCTCATGTATCACTATAAATACCCCTGAGTGGTCACTTGTAAGTAGTGTAGTGAGTCGGGTATGTAGTGAAGCCACCCTTAGCTGTGTAGAGAGAGTAGTTCTTGTATCAAGGGAGAGTAGTGAGGTGAAGAGTAAGGAGTGGGAGTTCTCTTAACTTTCTCTTTCCAAGCTTGTAATCTCAGGGGGAGGATAATCAATTCCATGATTGAGTAGTTATTTCCTTCTTTCTTCACTTTCATGCTTAGTCTTTCACTTGTTTGTTTACGAGAACCTTGTGCATGCTTATAGTTTAGCTATTTGTGATGTTTGCTTTTCTGTCTCCGAACTAGTTTAGTAGTGAACCCTCTGCATAGACGTGATGTCCTAGGCTTGAGTTTCTCTCAGTTGGTGTGCTATCCCACGCAACTCTAGTTGGTAGTTCCAGCTGGTGACAACAGGTGTGTGTCCTATGTATCCTGACCCCATTGTTTAGATAGAGTCGTTGACTGATATAGCCGAGTTCCCATATAACCCGCCTTTCTCGTTTGGGTTATCGGCACTCTAGTGCCTAGAAATGGTTTTATAGCCTTGGTGTCTAAGTTTACTTTAACAAGTAGAAAGCTTTACATGATTAGTATAATAAGTTGATTTAACTTTAGTAGCGATCCTACTTTACCCATCTTTTACTCTCTACACTGCTAGCTTCTCTATTCGGTCATCTGCATTCTGTGTTATTATACTTCTTGTTCCTCGTGGATTTCTATACCTTGGAATACTCTTGGGTTTGGGTGAAAGGTTACAACGAGTTCCTGTGTGCTTGCAAAATTATATCTGATAGGTTAAGAAGAGCCAATAAGCACCACACTTAGATCTTTGCTCGTTCTCAAGCAAAGGATAGAATTGATCATGGCGTAGAGGGCATAAAACAACTTTCACCTCATCAAGCACAAACACTACTCCTAGCTATTTCATCTTGCCTAGAATTTTAGAGGCGGCTAACACCTTGATTTTGGGATGTTGAAACATGGAACAAACTTCAAAGCTAATGACATGTTTGTTGACGACACTTAAGCATGTCAAACCTTATCCTGCAAGGGACAATATCGTTGTAGCCTTTCCCTAGGATGAGTATCATGGGTTTGTCAATCCATGGAAACAACTAATAGAGAATGAACTAACTCAAGCTTCGGGTAAATAAAGGATTTAGGTTTTATCTAATCTATATCTAATCTACCTCTAATCTACATCTAATCTAGTCAGAGTTAGATGATAAACAATTAGAACGTAACTAGAATAGCTGATCAAAAGGGTATTGACGAGAGTCTAATCTAGCTCTAATTGGATCCAAGATAAGCATGATAATCACATCAAAGAGATTAGAGCAATGAGATAACTAGTAGCACAAGGTAACTAAAAGCATGTAATTCATAGCATGATTAAACTAAGATCAACAACCCAACCCCTAGATCAAGTTTAACCTTTCTCCCACCCATATGTCACGTAAGATGGGTTAATCGACTAGAAGCTCTCAACATGCATATATGATTAGAGAACGTGCTTCTAATCACTTCACATAGTCTAATAACATAACCAACATAGCAAGTTCTTCTAATCACCATGATTACAAGAACTAGCTACGCAACTGTATCGCTAGTAAGCAGGATCAAAGATCAAGATCGCTAGAAGAACATAACCCTTAAGAACATGATCAATCAAACATGCATCTAGATCAAGAACATAAGAACTAGAACAAGAACATGATAATTAGACCAAGCATATGATAATTAGACAAGATCAATGCTTCATTGATAAATTGTATCAAAGCTTACAATCATGATCATACCTTACACGATAATACAATTAGGCCTCTAGAGTTAGATAATTAGAGCACCACACAAGGCCTCTAATTACCTCCAAGAACTAGAAAAGCTCAAATCCCTAGACTAGAACTTGACCCTCAATTCTCATCTAGTTGATGTCCCTCCCTTCTTCTCCTCCATGCCTTGATAATGAATTGGATGATCGACCTCAGGATCTAGCCCCTCTATTTATACCCTGGGAGAGGTGTTGTAGAAAGGAATGTCCAAACCGACATTGGAACAGGTGGGGTCGGAAGACTACGGAGGGTATGGCTTGACTGACCCTTCCCTTTCCTTGGCCAAATCCTTCCATCTTTGCATGTCAGTTGTTGCTTGATTAAAACACTGAATGTGGGCCATAGGAGCTCTAGATCCTTCGGTAGGAACCGATATAAGTCGAATTATGCCAAATCTTCTATATTTTAGAGTATCTTGATGTCTTCTCTATCTTCTAGTATATTCCTTGCACATCTTTGTTGAGAGGATAATAACTTGCTCATTACTCAAAGATATCTTCCAGAAGCTTCATGAAGAGGGGGGGCTCAGCCGACTATAGGGGACAAAGGTCGGCCGACCCTGCCTATTTTTGTGGTTTTTGGGCTTCAACTTTCTCTGTGCCTTCTCTCTCGAGGTGGATCGATAATGGATCTTCAAAAATAGGTCTTAAATCCTGCAATTTTAGAGTATAGCACAAGACCAAAATAATATTGCAAAATCCACAATTATCAAGTGATAAATGTTAGTGAAAGGCATAGTTGATGTTCATATTCAGTGAAAAACTATATAAAATCATGCAATTATTTCATAAATATATAGTGCCAACAATGTTCTCCCATCTCATGAACAAAAGAGTTTTTTTCTAGTTTTCAAAAGCTGGGCATTCCATTCTTCTGTTCTCAAGTTCATCTCTCAGTCACTCAAAGGATGAGAGTCCTTGTGTTTCCTCACTTCCTAATCCAGGCTTCAAGGAGATTAAGAGGGACAAGGCTATCTCATCATGTTTATCTTATCGAATCAAAATAGATACCAAGAAAGTTTAAATAATCAAAAGAGAACTTTGGCCATCTAGAAGTGTAGTGGAAATGTTATTCATAAGAGTGCTCTTCATTTCCTTCCCTTTGTTTTGGTAGAGGTCATGGAGTTCTTCTTTCTTTATTTTTTCTTTTTTCTTTTCTATTTCTTTCTTTCTCTCATCTCTAGGCCTCTATTTCCTTTTGGAAGAACATTGAGGGGGCACTCGGATCATTTGCATAGCACATCTTATTGAGGAACTTTATAGTTCAAAAAGTATATATGATGGCCAAAATTCTCAAGTGATCGTAACTCTTTTGATGGCAAAAGATTTGATAAGATCCAAAACCTTCAGAGAAGCAAGATTGTAACTATTCTATATTTAGCACTAGTGGGATGTGTGTTCTTGAGAACAGAAGGTATGGAGCCTCTTTCTATGTTTCATCAAAATAAAACTCTTTGCTCAAGCAAGGGATTCCTAATGTTTACTCTATTGACTTATCTCTCATGAAACAACTTAAGTCAAGGTGGTTCCCTAATCAAGATAGTATCCAAAGGCAACTTTACATTAGCATAGGTAGTGAAAGTAATGCAAGCCTAGATACAAGTTGCTTTTATGATCATGTAGTGTAGATTTTCCAAGTTTCATGCATGGGATGAAAACTATCAGATAATACCTAAGAGTATGCATTGTTACCTGATTCTGGATCAGGGTTCGCTGAAATTGGGTCGCCATGCCTATTACCTAGCTGGGCAGTTATGTTTGAGCCATGCGGCCTTTAGGAGTGGGTCTTTCGACCCCTGCCAGGATTTATTTTTATTCGAGGTATGTTTCGACATACGAAACATAAACCTTAAATCCTAAACGCTAAACCCCTAATGTATGTTCCGACATTCGGGCTCTGGAGCTCTGCGGTGTATGTTTTGACATGTGGTATGTTTTTCGCATGTTGTTTGGGCGGGGCTATCATGGTGGAGGTTGGGCGGCTAGGTCCATTTGCTAGGAGGCTAGCCACACTTTTTTAGTTTGCCCTAAATTTTGTGAGTACTGTGATGCAACTCCGCACGTTATGTTTCTCATGCATTTTCTGTTAGGTTAGTGATAGGAGGTAGACTGGCCAAGTGCCTCCCCAAACTTGTACTCAAAATAAAACTAATCAAAACTGTATTGAAATAAATTCAATGAGGTAGGCCCTTTGATTATAAAGGGAAATGAAATAGAACAAATCTAAAAAGTAAAAAGTAAAAACGCCTTCAGTAGTAGCGTTCTTCTAATCTAAACTTGTCTCGCTTCGATGCTGTGATCTCCTACTCTAGGACTCAACCATCTCCTTCTCCTCTTCAAATTCTTTGAATAGGCCTAGTGGATTTTTGAGTAGAGGGGGCTTTGTCACCCTCTTTGTGGTCTTCCTAGGGGGGCTTTAATAAATGGATCCATTAATGGATGCATCCCTAGTAAGGTTGCCACACTATGAACTGTGTAGGTGGAGGGCCTGGGAATCTTGGGCACTCCATTGCTCCAGTGGTTCCATAGAATTTTCCTTAGAGAAGAGTTTTCACAGTGCACATCCTTTGGGGCTAAGTGCCCTTAGGACCCGACGTGTAGATCTAGGTTGGTATGGTGCACCTTCTTTTGGTGATTATGCCAATAGGAGACTGGCCTTGTGTAGGCCTCCCTACACTAAGGGAACAAACCGAGGAGGCAAAGTGTCGACGAGGGTGGCTAGCCAGCCCACCACTAAGTCGGGCGGTCTAGGCATGAGGCTAGGCAACCAGGATAGGAGGCTTAGAGACCATCTCAAGGCTGCCCACCATCTGGATCACCTGGAGGGGCATTGGATCTTATTCGGAGGCCTAGTGAGTATGTTTATGTGGTGCTAGAGGTGATGGAGATTGTTGGCAGTCGTTACAACTCATTTCGACCACCAAAATTTCATGTTCCAAGGGTGCTTTTTATTGAAGGTTCATACATTCTAACTGGTTCCATGAGATGTGTACAAAGATCATGCAGGAACACATGTCAAGATATAATTACACACAAAACATAGTGAAACAAGGTGCAACAATGGAAGGCTGGACAAAGCTGACCAAACCCTAGCCGCTCGACCATGTCCCCAGGCCACCTAGCCTCCTCAGCCTCCCTCAACCTCAGCACTAAGGACTGGCACCAGGAACTAAGTCCTAGGCCACCCGGCCCACTTCGTTTGCGACCTGGCCTGTGATTGTCTTCCAATGCGATGTCCTTCAACTTGCATGCACATAACAACATGTCAAACACAACTCCATGGTGGAAACAAAGAAATGAAGAACGTACACCCCAGAAGGCCTTCACCTCATCAATCCAGTCCATGGATCAGCTAAGTCAGCAATCTAGGGGAGTGTCATCCAATGGCTAAGGAAGAAACACATATCAAATCCAACATTCCAGGTACAAGCACACAAAGGAAATTGTTAACAGCCTCAATTGTCGGATGTGAAGAGTTGGATGGGCAAAGTCGGCACATCGGAGGGCTGCCCAGCTAAGGACCAGGCCGCCTAGCCTAAAACCTAGGACTGCCGTATGCCCCTCCTCAACCGACTCAACCACCACAACCGACCTTTGAACAGCTTTAAATAACCCCCTCATTTGTAAGTGTGGTGTAGTGGTAGAGTAGCACTTGAGAGTGTGAAGTGTATAGTGTTAGAGAAGTGAAGTTTTCCCTTAGCTTGTAGAGAGAGTGCCTCTTGTATCAAGGAGAACAGTGAGGTGAAGAGTGAGGGAGTGGGAATTCTCTTCTCTACTAGACTTGTATTCTCAAAGGAAGGATATTTGATTCCAGGATTGAGTAAAGTTCCTCCTTCTCTACCTTTGTTATTTCAGTCTTACTTCACTTTCATACTTAGTCCTATGCTGTCTGTTTACGGGAACCTTGTCCATGCTTATAGTGTTGGCTATATAGTGTTGCTTGCATTTTTGGCTCATTACCAGTTTAGTAGTGAACTCATCAAGTAGACACGACTGGTGTTTGTACTTAGAGTTTACCTTGGTTGGTTGGCTATCCGATGTGGCTCTGGTTGGTAGGCACATTTGGTGGCACCTTTTGTGTTCTTAGTATTCTAATCTCGTATGTTCGGATAGACTCACTGATGATATAGCTGAATCCTGTAGCACTGGCCTTTCTCGGCTTGGTATTTAGCACTCTGGTGCCTAGGCAGTGGTTCTAAAACTTTGGTGTCTATGTTTAAATGACAAGTATAGCACTTTGCATGCCTAGTATAGTAAGGTGATTCAACACCTATCGAGAGCCTGCTTCTCTGTCTTTTATCCTCTACATTGCTAGCTTCACTAGTTCAATTGGTTGTGTTGTGTGTTACTATATGTTAACAGTTTCTTAGCGTAACAGATTTTACTCCACAAGTGCATGGAGATTCACTATAGCTTTTTCACCCAGAGTATTCTGAGTATCGTAAAAATCCATAGGGAAGCAAGGCGAATAGGTGGAATGATATGTTCGAACTTCAAACAGTACTAGTAAAAGTAATAACAACCAGCTATTTTTACAGCGGGGGTAAGGTAAACAAGATAGTGTATGGTGGATGAGTAAATATGGACCAAAGCTGTCAGCCAAACATAGGAAAGCTATCTGGGAGGACAACTGAACGAGATTAAGATATCCAAACTCTATTCCTTAACTACTGCATAAGGGTATTCGCGGTAGAACTAAGTTAATTGAACACGAACTAGGGTCTTGCAGTTGAGCGAAATTCTGGATTTCACTGAGGAGGCATGGGGGTAGATAGTTGGCCAACCGAATGGCAACTGGCTAACGCCTATGGGCCTACCGAATGGACGGGGTCAGATTACATTGAGTCTCTGCCTTTGATACTCTACATTCTTCTGCATGATGTTGTGATGTTGTCGGATGAGTAGAGCCTGGCCTCTATGATTGTGCAAAGTTGGATTCTGTCCATGCAAGGAAAACAACTAATTTTCTATGGCTGTTAGTTGGTAAGAAATATTAGGTTTCATACTTCTCCATCTTTTCAAGTCTGTCGCAAGGTAGTTAGTTTTCGTATTGTACGCTCTACTCTTAGATCTGTTTCAACTTTGTTTTGCTATTTGCTAAAAGTTTGGTTCAAGCAACCACTAGTTTTCAAAGCAAAAAGATTTTCTGACTTTCTACATTTGGGATTCCATAGTAATTAAAATAGGATAATGATGCTTGTAAAGCATAGGAAGATGAAGCATAGTAGTATTTGGAGATAAAGCATTCCATCCCGCATTTGCTAAACATCTATCTAAGCGTTAGTTATCGCCATAATTTGGATGATTAGCATTAATTTAGGATATCTATTCAATTTTGGCCAAATATGGTGATTTTATGCCTAAGGCCCAAGTGAAGATGGAGTCGCAATCCTAACTCATGTTGAAGACCAATTTATTCGCGAAGCCAGGTTCGGACTGCAGGGATGGGTCGCACGAAAACGGATGCCCAGGACACATACGGACTCCATTTTGGACGTTCTACATATAGATGGAAAGCAAAGGATATAAGCTTTCCAATGCGGCAAGAATCACCCCCAGATAAGTTCGTAGTCGACGGGAATTGCCGAAACAATAGGACATCCACAATCTGCAACGATGGGCATCGGCTGATATTTAGATAGTATTCTTGTAATTTATTCCCTTTAGCTAGTTAGGAAGGAGTTTTAGTCTTTTTAGGCATGGAGTCTCTATCCGTAGCTTGCATCTTGGAGGAGGGGTCAAGTCCTCTGGACTATAAATATGTAACCGGGCACATCATGTAAATCATCATCCACATGATCAATACAATTATCGACGCATCGCCACCCTTCCTCAGGGTTAACCTCTTCGAGTAAGCGCCACTGTTGCCCTAGTACTGTATCTATTAGATCTACTAGGGCGGACATGGTTCTTGTTGTACCATGGTGGACTCCATACTAAGCGTTGTTGTTGGCGGAGTCTGCTAGTTATCCACATGTTCAGGATCTTGATGGTATTGCCATGTTGCACTTGTCTGCTTTCAGTTCCAATATATCATCGTATCTTGGTCGTACTGCATGGATATAGATCTGATCTAAGTCATTGCTCTAGTTGTTATTATGCTTCAAGCTTCATATAGCGACTTAGATCTGATTTGTAGTCCATGCGCCATGTTTCGTTGTTTGTAACTGGTGTGCTCCTGTGTTGGATCAACTTTTCTTATGATTTGCCTTAGCCGATGTCTGCATGGTTGACGTTCTGAGCATGTTGTGAATAAGATTCAATGTAGGAGCACACTATTTACTCTTGATGGAACTAGTTTCTCTTCGCAATCGGCTCATGGAGTGCCGATTGTCTCTGCTAATCGCCTCGGCTAGCGGCCACCTTCATCGGCTCTCCTGCAACGATGTGTCGGCTCCTCTTTGCATCTGTCGATCGACCACGGCAGCATCCTTCCTGGTTGGTAGTGAAGCTAGGTGGCACGCCCCTATCATCTTCATCACATCATCTTCAACACAAAAGTTAGAAATTCTAGAACAGTTTGCTGGATTAGGATCTAACTTTTCCCTTGCGTTCATGATGTTATTCATATTTCCAACATAAATTAAAACAACTTGCTAGATTTCATTGGTCCTAGCATAGTGGGGATCACCACATATACAAATAAGAGTGAAATACATAGAAGTAGGTTTGTATATGGCAATGGCTAGGATATAGTTGAAGGAAGCTGATTCTACTGAAATATTAATGTCTCCTTTCCAAAGAAGCCAAAGGCCTCCGGAAAGGCCGACTAATGGCATCACAAAAGTGTCATCAACACCCAATTTATTTTTAAGAGTAGGATTGTGCGTAGACTATTTTCTAGTTTAAGAGATTAGTATTACCTGAGCTTTGATTGAAGAGATTAGACGGGCAAGATGCAACATTGTAAGGCTATATAGATTCCTGCCACTACCTCTACACTTCCAAGCTAGTAGGTTCATGGTGCCGGTGGTTCGTCTCTACAGTCCAAGATGGAGGGAGGCGAGAGCTCCAAGAAGCTTACTACTAGTTAGACTCCCATGTCCTATAAAGAATCTACCCTCCAACACGGATATGTAATACTATTAGGACTCGGTTAGTCAAGTACTGGCCCTGGGTTCTCGGACTATATAAGGGGAGCCAAGGGTCCCAGAACTATACAACCAATCATCAATCATACAAACTAACATACGTGGCGTAGGGTATTACGCGATCTAGCAACCTGAACCTATCTAAATTGTTGTCTCTGGTGCTCTATACACCTTCGTGATTCATCTCGTAAACCCTACCCAATCAAAAAACCACCGTGAGTTCTATCCCAAGGTGGGCTGATGGTACCAAACGCCGACACCTTGGGGGCTGGCGGTGCTGCCCATTGTGTATTGTGTTGACTATGACCCTTATTTGCAAGAAAATTGATGGATACCTGGTAAGAGGCCTTAGCAGACTTTCGTCAAACAGTTTGTAGGTGTGTACTGCTTGTCCAAGGAGGTGGAGAATGTGGCCATGAGTGGAGGCAGTATCAATCTGATGTTAGTAGGCACCTAGGCCGCGGATCCGCCGTCCCTGAGCCTATTGCCAGGACCTAGAGTAGCTCACTCCCACGGGGAGGGATGCCGCTAGGAGGGGCCTGACGCACGCGCTCCGGATGGATCTAGACCAGGTGCTAGCCCTACGCTTGGCCGATTCTTGGTTCTACGTTCCGGCGCTGTCGTTCGTAGTTTGGGCCTCACGAGGAATGAAGACAGCAAAGCCAGAGCGACAGAGGTAAGAGCAGCGGTATGAACATGGGATCCATGGGATAGATGGGATGTTGGAATGGGGGAGGAGAGGGAGCAAGAAGGATACTATGGATAGTGGGAGAGGCGCGGCGGACTCGGCTGCTGGCGGTAGTGGTGGATGGGGTTGGGGAACTGGCATATCGCCTGCTCAGGTATGTCGCTATCTTCCGAGCAGATGCACTCACTTTTCTCGTTCCTGCTTGATTTTGTTTTGGCGGCATATGCATCGAACGAATAGCTACGAGCATGCTGCGGATCGATCGCTAGATTAGAACCTGGCAATCGATAGCTAAAAAGGAACTTGGCGCTGCCTCAAACGAACCTGCAGGACATGCCACCGGTTTCCCTAGATTCGGCTAGTTGAAGCTCCTCCGATCATACCGTCCCATGGATAGTTATGTGGGACAGCAGTGCTATTGCGTTGGGTAGGCCGAGAGCTCTCTGGTGATTGCGAGTATGCGACTGCCAGCTAACCAAGTTGTGCGAAGACCGGCTGAGTACTTTGTAAAGGCATCGGCGACACTAAACGATCGGTTCATGCTGACCCCCTTCTGACCTCTCACCGATGGCGCCGGCCATGGCGACATGGCATCAACTACAAGTATAGCAATTGACGCCAAGTCACCGGCTGCGGCAACCCCTGCTCCTGCCAAAAATAGAGGTGCTATCTGTTGGCACTAGTTTTGGTCGAACGCTAACAAACCCTGGAGCCTCCTCGCAAGGTGGCTCGGGGTCAGCCTAGAGGCACCGAACTGGCTCGTGGCTATCGTCGGACTGTCTGATGTGCCGAGCTGTCCGGTGCAGGGCAGAGACCTCGAGAAAGCATAGCGGCGCTCGAAAAAGATAACTATCAGCTTACGTGGCGACGAACAACGAGTTTTACAAGCAACCCAGCAAAGATAAATATCGCGCTTACTTGACTGCAAACGACTAGTTTACAGGCAAGCTAGCAAAGGAACCGCTGAAGATCACACCCATGAGGGCCCCCATTAGGGTGTAGGCATAGCTGGTGTGCCCTAGGTTGCCAAAGAGCCTATAGAGTGCCAGAGATCAGAAGATGAACATTGTGTAAGAGGGTTCAGAGGAGAACTAAAGTTAACCGAGAAAAATGTAAATGCATGAGAGATTGATTCCATTGGATGTCCTAGCCTGCCACTTTTGTTGCTCCATACTACCCTGTCATGTTGTCTGAGTGCAAGGTCATTATATGGCTCCGCTCCGCCCCGCTGTAGTTTTTGCCTTATGGATGAAGGAGCACCAGCACCAGCATAGCCATTGCCAGGGAGACGCACACAATCACCACGGTAGCTAAGATGATGTCATAGCCTACCGCTTGTCTCAACTACGTCACATAGCACAGAGCAACCTCGCGGCCAAAAACACCGATAATAATTCAAACAAAAGATGACAAAAATAAAAAAAAAAGATAAAACTGAACATAACTGGGCCGAGAAGAGGCCCACTTCACACCTGGACAACTCATAACAAAGCGTCAGGGCCAGTTAACGGCACGAATCTGCACATAATAATCAAGGCCAACGTGCTAACTTTATTTCGCGACGAATCGAGCGGCAGCGTAAAAGCGCGACCACTTTGCGGTTGGCCTAGCCCGTTTGCGGTTTTGCCTTTTAGCATAATTTTTTATGCCCTGATTTACCATGCAGCCCGCGTCCGGCCTGTAGCTTTTGGTGCGATGTTTGGTCAAGCAGCCCACGTCATCTACTGATCTACATATATAACATACTTAAGGTGTTGCCGAGTAAATGTTGGACCAGATGAGATTGCCCTTTTTAAATGGACCTGTTTTTTAATATTATAGAAATGCTAACCGCGCGGCCTCTCGGCCCATGAAACAGTGGGCTGGAAAACCGTATAACTTTTTTTATCTATTTATATCTTTTAAAATATAATAATGTTTGTAAGTTTGTTTATATTAATAAGTTTTACGAGAGTTATAAATTATTTCTATGATGGATGTGTTGTAAAGTAATTTTATATGCTAGCAAGTTATATGCAATATGAGGTAGCTATTTCTATATCAAAATGTATAACAACTCATGCTTGTGTACAATGAACCAAAACTATTAATTAAATTGCTGGAGAAAAAATATTTACCTGATGTTATTAGTTACTACCTATTTAACGTATTTATTTGCATGTATTTACATAACTGGCCACAATATCTATATATAAATTTATATTGGATAATCCATATATAAGTTAAAAACTATTTTTATAGTATAACTGGTTGCACGGTTTCTGTATGACTATATAATTTGTCTCTTAGTTTGTGAGTTTGATATAAAACTTGCTATAATGTTTGATACATATTTAGCATAATTTTCTATAGAAATCGACATAAAGTAACATTTATAATCTACATTATATTAGTTTTTTGATATACAATAAAATATTAGTTAGTGCATAGCCTCCACATAAATTCGATATTGTGGCGGCTTATAACTCGATAGTATCACTGTTTATATAACTTGCTGTGGTGTTTGTACATAACTTTTTACTATACATTCAACATAATTGATAATAGTCTATATATAACTTGAATTGATACGCAACTTCAATATAAATTAGTGGCCCCAAGGTATATAAAGTGATAGCACTTCTATTAGTAAATAACTTGCTACATCATATCTGCATGTATCCAACATAAGTTGACAAACGCATAAAACAACCGATAAACATATCAAGTACAATTATAACGCTAAAGTTGCTACATAGTTTTCTATATAACTTGCTACTCTATATTTAATATAAGTTGACCATTGTATAAAACAACATTAAAACATATCAAATATGGATCTTGTTTTGTAGCCCTGGTTACAAGTGGCACAATGGTACAAACGGATTTAGAAACGGATGCCATAGAGAGAGTTATGCTTGTCTTAAGGAAATGCACCTATTCTTTATTGATGCCATCATCAACGAAAGCGACAACTTCTAATTTGCCGGCCTGTATGGGTACTATTGCGCTGGAGAGAGAAACTTGTCTGTCTAAGAAATCCGTTGCGCTTTATCGTGTCCAACAAAATTGAAATATAAACTAACACAAAATCTGCCGGCATATATTTAGAATTCTGTTTTAGTACGGCTATTCTTAGTGAAAGTTTCATTTTCATTAAATAAAATGTCATGTCAGCGTTTTTGTGATGTGCAAGGTATTAAGAAGAAATAGATGAAATGGGTTTAATCTAGATGAAACTATGTATACACTGTTACCTAGGACAGATTGTGTCTTGCATATTTTATATGAAAATACATCAAATGAAACTATGTATTCTAAGTGGTTCTTTCAATCATAATTTCAATTTTCTCTTACTTATGTGGTACATTAGAAACACAAATATGAAATGTTCCAGCGGAGAGCACCAGAGTGCTTGTGTCAAAATACTGACCCACAACATAAATAACTTTAAATGCTAGCGGCTAGGTCTGGACTGATGAACAGCTATTAGGATTCTCAGACCAGAGCACTATACAAAATTTATCATTGTTGGTTCACTATTTCTCAATGTTTTTCTCATATATGTTTCGTTAATCGTTGGTATGTTCGCGTGGCAGTGCTAGGGCTTAATGGGGCGGGGATCCTAGATTTGTAGGCTTTCTTGACAACGCACCTTGTCGGCACACATGTACGCTTGGCTTCGTGGGAATTCCCGGCCCATTTTTGTCCAGTTTTGAATATTTTTGAACGGGGTGCTCACCGCGCTTGCAGCTGCCGCCCGGTTCATTTTTTCTTTGTCCAGCTTCAGAATCTTCTGATCATCATTCTATCTAGTCATCGATCTCGCATCGCATGAATATTGTATGCAGTTTTTGTTTCACGGAGGATTCCCAATGATTAAACTACCTATAGTATAGGACATGGAAACCACTCTCGGTCAGTCAGAAGAAGGGAGGGAAGCGACAGAGCATATGGTGATCAAAACAAGCTGTGCCTAGTCCTCGATCTCGCGCCACAACATATGGAACAGCGACAGAGGTCACGTACGTCATCATCAACGACTTGCTTGTATATATACACAAGTGTTTCGATCTCAAGTGATCGATCCCTCCTGGTCTGCTGCCTCTCTCTCTCTCTCTGCCGTAGGTGTTGATCAATTCTGTGCGTACATAGGTGCTGATCCTGCTAGTGGATCGCCTGCCTGGTGTCCTTGTGGCAGCCAACAGAAGGGAGAAATCAGTTAAAGATGGCAAGGCGAGTAGAGGATTCCTACACCAACGGGTCAGTGTTCGAGGTGTCGTCTGTGGAGGAAGGGAGGAAGGACGACATGTCGGAAGCGTACGCCATCGACGAGCAGCCTCCTCCTCCTCCTCCGCCTGAGGAGCCTGGCAAGGACGATGCGCTCTGCGGCATGCATGCGTCCGTTTCTTTCAATCAGGAGGTGATATCCATGGACCGATCTTGATCGTTATATTAACTGCTGCTATATGTGTGTCTCGATCGATCGTTAATTCGTTATATACCTGCTTTAAATTTGCCATGCTGTATATATATATATATACGCGCACAGCTCATTGCGGAGTTCCTAGCGACCTTCTTCCTGATCTTCGCCGGCTGCGGGGTTGTCACGGTGAACGCCAAGAACGGCGGCATGGCCACGTTCCCGGGCGTCGCCGTAGTGTGGGGGATGACCGTCATGGCCATGATCTACGCCGTGGGCCACGTCTCCGGAGCGCACATGAACCCCGCCGTCACCGTCGGCTTCGCGATCTCAGGCCGGTTCCCGTGGAGGAAGGTCCCGGCGTACATGGCGGTGGAGACGGTGGCGGCGACGGCGGCGAGCTTGATGCTGCGGCTGATGTTCGGCGGGCGGAACCAGCCGCCTCCCGTGACGGCTCCGGCTGGCTCCGACACGCAGTCTCTCGTGATGGAGTTCATCATCACCTTCTACCTCATGTTCGTCATCATGGCCGTCGCCACCGACGACCGAGCGGTAAGCCGGTACCTCGCTAGCTGCTGATAATTAATAATGGAAGCTTGCGCTAATCTTTCGTTCTAACGCTGCTGATGCTCATCAGGTCGGGCAGATGGCAGGGCCCGCGGTGGGCGGAACCATCATGCTCAACGTGCTGTTTGCTGGGTAACTGCTCATCGATCGGTTAATTAGGTTTTTGGCACCGATCGATCAGCATGCGTTTGCGCGTTAACATATATATAGGATTTGCTCTTATTCATCAGGCCGGTGTCGGGAGCGTCGATGAACCCGGCGAGGAGCATCGGGCCGGCGCTGGTGGGAAGCAAGTACAGGGCGCTGTGGGTGTACATCTTCGGGCCGTTCGCCGGCGCCGCGGCCGGGGCGTGGGCCTACAATCTCATCCGCCACACTGACAAGAAGCTCGGCGAGATCATCAAGGTGCCAGCTGGCGGACCAACTCATGATCCACCACGATGAGCTGACCAGCATAGAGCTGCTAGTAGAAATAAGACGGGTCAAAAACTCAAAATCAAACGGTCTATAAATTATTAAGGCGGATGGAGTACTGATTTCAATGTCAACGCATTGCTGCGTGGTCGGTATTAGGAGCATATTCCCCCCAAAAAACTTCGTATAGAAGATATCAGATAATAAGGCGATGATTGACATGCATGAACGTGCAGTACGCCGTCAAACTGGCTTGGGTTGATTAGAGTCACTTGTACACTTGAGAAAAAACTGATTATAATATTGGAAATATGTCTATGAGTATTTGGAGAACCGTTGTCTTAGGCTGACATCATCAAAGCGTAGCGATGCCGTTGGGCAAGCCATGGGCACACCCGTGCTTTGCCTAATCCATACCCATGAGCTGTTTCCCTCGTCCATACCCTCTCCGCACCCATCTAGATTTTAATTATCCATACCCAACAGATAATGGATAATAGAAGTGGATAATGGGTAATCCGGTAATGCACTAAGCAGGTTGCAAGACGGAAGAACACACAGCCAAATAGCAGGCGGAAGAACAAAATCATTCGCTAGCCATAGTACAAACAAGAACTAATGTCGAGCCAAACAATCAAATCTTCTCTCTAGATTGGAAGGGCCGACGCGGACGCCAGCAGAGCTGGAGCCAGAGCCTGCGGTGGCTGCTCCACACCGGAAATACTGAGGAACGGCGATAGCAGCTGCGTGGTGAGCGGCATCGAGGCCGACGCAGATGCCAGCAGAGCTGGAGCCGCCGCTGGCTGCTCCACAGCGGGGATACCGAGGAACGGCGATGCCGCAGGCGGCAACGAACTGTAGGACACGAACGCCGAGGTCTGCGTGGTGGGGACCCGGCGGTAACTGTGCTGGAAAAGGACGCACCGGCGAGGCAGCCGAAAGCGAATACGACGATGAGGACGCCGGCGGAGCCGGTCCGGAGCCTGGGGCGGATCCTGCTGCGTGGCGGGGTTGTTGACGCACGATGAAGGAGGCACCGTCAGCGTCGTCGGCTTCTGGCAGCTACGGCCGGCGAGGCTATTGAGGGCGATAAATGGATAAATGGGCAAATCTCGTAATTAACCTCCCCATATCTATAGATGGCCAAACGGGCGCCCGGCATGGCATAGCCTGGGCCCATCTAAGCACGGCCTGTTTAGGCACGAGCCCAGCTAAGCCCGCTTAGTAACCGTGCCGGGCCTTAACGGACTGCGAGCTTCAAATGTGAACCAAGCACGGCACGGATGGCCTACAGGGCTGGCCCGAGGCACGGTTAGCCCGGTGGATCATTGCGGGCCCAACAAATTTAAATAGAGAAAATAGGCAAAAATTGGTCCATGGTGGGATTCGAACCCTCTTGACAGGGTTTGGAGACCTAACTCACTGTTCTAACCAATAAAGAACACATTCACATATGATTGCAAAGTTGTATTTAGTATAAATATATATATGTCCTATATGTAATATCAAATAAAATAATAAACGGGCCGTGCCGTGCCGGCCCAGCGGGCTGAGCATGGCGTCCGGGCACGGCACGGCCTTCGTGTCGGTCTCGGCATAGGCCCACTAGCCAAAGGGCCGGGCCGTGCTAGTGCCGTGCCTAAATTGTGGGCTTTCCGGTGGGCCTGCGGTCCACGGGCTTTTGGCCATCTATACCCATACCCTCTCACAAATGGGTATTACCCTTGCCCAACCCGTTCCAATTGGGTAGGCCTGCACCCTGCCCGTTCGTCGTGGGTGTGGGTATGGACAACGGGTACAGGTACCCAGCGGCATCGCTATCGAAGCGTACCTATAAATGTGCAAAACACTATACAATCAGACTAGCTTTATCCTACGTTAACTACAAGTTGTCCTACCAACACTCATAAATTAATTATGTGGTTTGGATTAGAATTTGCCATGCAATCATATTAGGGTGACCTGTGCAAGTTTGTCTTATACTATAAGCGGGTGGGCTGGCCTTTTAGGCTTAGTGATACTAGAGATCATTTTTCTAGTTTTAAAACTTTTATTTACAAAAATTTAAATGTGTCATTAGAACTCCACTTTAGGATTTGAATCCAATTCTACATTTTGAACTCTTCCTGCAACCAAAATCCATGATGAAACAAAGTTCATGGAATGTTTTTCTTTTGGCAAAAGTTTGGTGTACGACCGCATGCTATATATGTACCATCTCTATCATCCACTGTTATCACTTTTTTAGTGATGATGTGACCAAATCATTGTTGTTATTGTACATCAAAATTAGAAAAATATATTGAACCCACAAAATAATAGATTGTGTGGACAATTATTTCTTTGGACGGTGTAGGCTCGCGAAAATATATAACTGCCGCATCATTAGTTTTTTCTTGGGCTGATGTGGCATACAAAATAATTGCCATGCTGAAAGTTATTCATTTCATGAGCCACGTGGCAACCCACAAAATAACATTCACAAAATAACATTTATTTTGTGGGGCCCACAAAATAACATTTATTTTGTGAACTTGTATTATTTCGTTATGGTTTATTTTATGGGTTTTTTCTGTGAGTTTGCCCATAAAACACGGAATTTCTATATACCATATTTTCATTCTGCGCGCTACCCTATTTTAATTTTTCTCGCGGCCCACTGCGGTGCCCTGGCCCAGCTGGACATAAAGGTGCTACCTTATTTTGTTTAGATAAGTCGTTTCGTTGGGAGCACCATTCGTCATTCCAGGCTATTGAAAAACATAGGAATTATGGGCTACTGAAAACAGCGTCCAGCTTTTTCTATTATCCAGCATGTATTTTCTTTCGCAAAGTTTATTGCGCGCGGGGTCACTATGCGCCAACCGGGGATTCCTATGCATCTTGTGGAAGTTCATGAAGCTAAGTATCTAAAAGCCCAACAGCCCATTTAACATATTTGAAGGAACCAACCCACGGCCCACCTCATATAGCTGGAACGCTGGAAGAAAAATCAGCCAGCTCAACTCTTTTATAAGATTTCAGTTTTTGGTTCAAGTATGCTTTAACATTTTTTAGGGCTTGATTCAACAATATGTGAAACCTAACTCAACAATCTAGATAAATTGATTCAACATTTTTATGTGAAAATGTCGAAACCATATGTTCAAAATGTTAAAATAGTATATCTAAAATGTTGACATAGTATATTTGAAATGATGAAATCGGTAGAAAAAACATAGAAACAACTATATCAGATCTGTTTTTGTTAATCTTATTAAAAAAACTATGATGTACATGGGCATGAGTGTACATGTCTGGTTGGAACTGACAACTGAGGCATGCATGGGTGAGGGTGACGGTTCCAACCAGCCAACGACGTTGTGCAGGGGGATCCCTTGTGCAGGCGCAGGCGTGTGCAGCTGCAAACGTGGGCTGGCGTGGCCCGAGAATCGAGTGCGGATGGATGGCCCAGGAAGCAAGACAGATGGACCGTTGATTTTGTTAGATGAATGAATCTCAAAGCGCAAGTTGTAAACGCTATTCACCTCCCGGAAGTTCGATAGGATTTGCGTGTGCGACCCGCGCCCCAGCCCGCGAGCAACGGTAACATCCCTGGAGGGGTGGCCTGACCCTCGGCGCATATTGCGGGAACAGACTGGTCCATACGGGAGCACAACGGTAAACTGGGCAGCAACAGCTCGCAGTGAGTTAGCACAAAATCACCGGATAATGTAGCAGTGTGTACACCTACACCACACAACTTGCTACAAAAGCTGTAATAGGACATAACCAATTTTGTTAAAAAAATTTTCCACAACTTATTGCACAATTTTTATCAGCAAAACAGGAGGGTGATGTAACTACAAAAGTTGAAATAGGACACAACCAAACTTGCTACGAACTTTTTCAGTAACTTATTGCAAAATTTTATTAGCAAAATTAACAAGCGAAGTAGCCAGTTGCACATCTACACCACACAATCTATACCCCTTTTAAAAGTTTGTAACTTTCCCATCCCGTGTGGTCCATCAACAGACCACCACCGCACGCACCGCACCCTCTCATTCCGTTGGTCCTTGGTCCGTCACCCGCCCGACCCCCCGCATGGCCGCGCACCGCCTCTCTCGCTCCCGCACCCCCTCGCATGCATCGCCTCTCTACTTCGTTACCAGCCCACTCCGTCGCCTTTTCCCTAGAACCGCCACCTCCTTTGTCTAGCCACGGCTGGATCCGCTGCCTCCCTGTATGCGCGGTCCGGTCGGTGGCAAGGGAGAGGAGGCCGCGTCGATGGGGGCGTGGGGAGAGGAGGCGCGGAGGCGAGCCCATGCGGTGAGGAGGTGGGAGAAGATTGGCGGGGAGAGGCAAGAGGAGATCGGTGGTGGCCAATGCGGGAGGGGAGAGAGGAGCTGGTGGAGGAACGAGCTGGCACCGGATCCGCCGGCGCAGAGGAGCTAGCGTGGAGCTGGCCGCGGACGAGGCGGAGGCGGATGATGAGTACAAGCAGGGCGGTCCCCCGCCCGCCCTCCACCCTGCGTGTCCTCGCCCCCACCACTGCATCGCCACCCTCCCACCCTTACCCCGCATGGGACCTTGCACCCATCAGTGGCCGTCGGTGGAGGAGGCGAGCGGTATTAGGGAGGCAGGCAACGATGAGGCAACCGGCACCAGGGACGAGGACGGTGACAAAGAGGCAAACTCTGTAGATCTGGCCGAAGGTGGTGGAGAAGCTCGGCGGAGGCTTCGACTGTGGCAGTCCGGTCCCTCACGGACCAGGCGGCAGCGGCGGATCTAGACCCGGCGGCTGTGGACCTCCCTCCTGCCACCGGGGTGCTGCCACCCTCACCTCGCGAGTGGCCGCCGCTGCGGGTCCTCCCGGGCGGCGGGGGAGGTGGAGGAGCTCGAGCGGCGGCGGAAGAACAGAGAGGATGCGGAGTTGTGGGTGCCCGCCACCATGCGTCCTCCCCAGGGAACCGCCACTCTCGTTCGCTCCCCCTCCTCCCGGCCCTAGCACGGACTCATGGAGGCGGCGGGGAAGGCGGAGGAGCTCGGGCGGTGGCAGAGGAATGAAGAGGGAGGTGAGAGACTGAGAGGGTGAGGAAAAAAAGGGAGAGGAGAGTGACGGAAGAGAGGCGCAGTCGGGGCTAGGGTTTGCCTCGGCCGGCGGCCTCATTTTATACGGAGGCAGCGATAGATCGCAGCCGTCCACACCCGAGATGAGTTGCCATAGGCATTGCAGGGGAAAGCGGCTTCAGTTGGGCCGCGCCTGGGCCATAGTGAGCTGGGTCATTGGCTTAAGTGGGCCGGTCAGGCCGAAAATGATCGTTTATTTATTTCAAATTCCTAGTGATTTATTTATTTATTCTCAGCATATTTATTCACTGTTTATGAGTATAAATTTAATTTAAGTTCTGATTTAAGTTTAATTTCTGGAATTTGAGAATTGAATTGAGATATTATTCCCCATTATACTTTAATTGAGTGCCCCCGAACTTCGCGGGGGCCAGTAAGCGCCGCCGGCGGTAGAGGAGGAGGCACGCGGTTGGGGGAAGGAGAGGATGAGGATGGGAACTGTTCATGCGGGGGACTGTGGATCCACGGGGTCGAGGGAGGAGAGGAGGAGGATTGGAACTGTTCACGCGGTGGACTGGGGATCCACAGGAAACTGAGTCTGTGATCGGCGGGAGTTCTGTTCATCTACCGGCCAGATGCTTTGTAGGTTTAAAGACTCCTATAGATTATAGCTACATACACTACTTATAAGTCAAATTCACATAGCGGCAATGGTGTGTTTTTGTTCTACTGATATCATTATAATATCTCAAAGAATAGTCTAACATAAAACCTGCCGTAGCAACGCACGGGTCATTTGCTAGTTTAGTACAAAAGCCGGAATAGTACAAAATCAAACTTGCTACGGACCTTTTTTAGCAACTCAAAATTTTAGCTACAAACATTGCACAATTTGCTACATAATACGAGAAAGATAACTTACTTATTTTTTAGAGACCATCTATGTACTCAACCTACTACGGAGAAATCGCACAACTTGCATCAAACTCAGCAAAATATGAATTGCTACAAAATGCAAAGGAACTTAATCTAGGAATCAATCCACGAGCTGCCTTAATCCTTGTAGTTTTTGCCTCGATCCGGGGAAAGGGAGGACTCGAGCTGGGGCACAGGGATAGGAGAAGAGCGGGGCTAGGGTGCGGGGTAGGGTGGAGGGCGCATCTAGGGAGGAGAGGGGGAGGCAGTGCGGGCAGGGGAGGGCGGAGGATGAGTCGGGGGAGGCCCAACAGGAGAGAACATGCCAAAAATGGAAAGAGAACAGGTTGCGCGCTAACAGATTGCACGACAGGTCGCGCCTTAACCCTGTCCATTTTCTTTTGTTCTGGTTTGTCCACGTTTAATTTCTTTTATTTATTTATTTATTTATTACCTACCCATTCCATTTCTATTGTTTTCTCTTCTTCTTTTTGTATGTTTCATGTTTCCTCAATATTCCTCTTTCATTTTGGTTCACTTTTCATTCTTACTTTTCTTCCATTTGTTCTTAGCAATTATATATTATTATCAACATTCTTATTTAAATTTTCAATTCTCTTGATATTTTACATTTTTATTTTAAATCTGTAACATTTTTCATGTAACTACTTGAGTAATTTTCATGAAACTAGAATGAACTTTAAGTTACAACATTTTTCTCCTGAATATTAAAAAATTACTGAACATCTCTTGGCATATTTTAGTTTTTTTGTTATCTTCCATTTTTTTATTTTTAAGATTCATGTCTATTGTTCTCATTTCAGTGGCTGGCGCATTGGTCCTTCTATAATTGTGTCTGGCGATTTATTTGTTTTATGTTTGTGTTGTTGTTTTCTATAGTTTCCAGCGTTCATTCTTTCTATTGTTTGTGTTGTTGTTTGCCACATCAAGACTTGTTCGCTGTTTCTATTGTTTGCGTTGTTGTTCGCTGCGTCATGACTAATGTTGTCGCCACAGGTAGGCAGCAACACATGGGACCTTGGCCACTATCGCTAGAGACAAAGGTGTAGCTGGTGGCCCCACAACGCAAAGGCCATGGCCACTGCCCGTCATAGATATTAGAATCAGACCGGTCATCGAAGTGGTGAGAGCATCAGTTTAATAGTTCATTGGTTCAACTGCTAAGAACCGGTGGAACCGGCGTTTCAATAGTTTTAGACCGGTTGAATTAAACCGGCCATAAATACCATGAACCGGAGCCATATACATTTGTCATTAACAATATACACCTATACACAAATAATTTGAGGAAGACAACAGATAGTATATATGTTCAAGTTCAAGCACCGAACTAGCAAGTAGAAAATGTATTGAGTATTAGTGACATTGACATAATATACAAATACAAGCTAGAATATTCATTCGCAAACTTCGGACTTAGAAACTTGGCAAAATGTAGCATTAGATAGTGCAGACGTGTGCCGCTTACCAGGATCCTAATATGACTAATCTTGCTAGGATCCTAATCTGACTAATCCCCTCCGTAGTCGGCAGGACGGCAGCACTCTATCAATCAAATAAACTATGTATGGACTTTGCAATCTAGATACTGTCCAATAAGTGACCATTCGCCATGTTGTTTCGTGGCTGCAAAGTCTGAGTCTGACCATCCAAGCCGTCGCGGAGAGCCCTATCTTGTGTCGTCTGCCTGCCAGTCGCTGTGGCAGTGTGCCCGTGGCCGCGCCGCCACAGGGAGCCTCTGCGGCTCTGCCATAGCTGCGGGAGTGCAGAGGCTCTGCCTGCCATGAGTGAAGAAGAGCAGAGCCGCAGCCACAGCCCACAGGCCACAGGGGACGATGCAGACACCAGAGAGTCCGCCGTCGGGGAAGAACGGGCGGGGGCAACAGAACTAGCTGGTGGAACTGGAGATCCCGTCACCGGTGACGAACGGGAAAGCCAAAGGGGAAGAGGGCAAGAGGCACGGTGCACAGAGGCCGCCCACCGTCCGCCTGCCGCTTCTAATTTTCTTTTCGCGATGCGCCGCCGCTCGGGAGCGCCAAAAGCAGCGAGTTGAAATTTTTCCCGCCAGTGCTGCACGTTTATTCTGTCTCCAACCAAAAGCTGCTCGGTTCGTATCGAAACCGCCGGTTCACCGGTTTTGAATAAAAACCGGCCGGTTCGTCCGGTTTTTACCGGTTCAATTGCATAGACGGTCTTTTAAGTAAACCGGACCGCTATACTCTCTGGCTCAGTCTTTTACCGGTCGGACCGCCGGTCCAGACCGATCCTAATAACTATGCTGCCCATTGCTAGGCACTCGTAGAAGTAGGACACAAATGCTGCAGTGCGGAACCTGACCTTGTTTGGCTAAACTCGATCAATGATGTCTTAGTAGGAGGTGCAGCCACCAAAGGCGAACGATCCGTGCCTAACCTTAGGTTATAAGTATAAGAGTGAATTGCACGCTAGGTTCTTAAATTTTTTCCGCTATACCATCTTGTCCATAAATTTTTAAAATGCACAATTAGGTCCATAAACTTTTTCCCGCTATACTATCTGGGTCCATTAACTTTCAAAGTGCACAATTAAGTACATGAATTTTTTTCGCTATAACATTTGGTTCCATGAACTTTCAAAATGCACAATTAGATCAATGAACTTTTTCCTCTGCACCATGTGGTCCATGAACAATTAGGTACATGAATTTTTCCGCTATACCATCTGGGTCCAACAAAGGCCAGTCGGGCAAACCTTGCCTACGTAGACACGGCCGCGTGCGCCACCGTGGCTGCCGGCGTCATGCCGCGCATGGAGGGTGCGTCGGCGGCGGCAAAGCGGTGCGGCTGCCTCCTCACCGCGTCGCTCGTGTCAACCCGCAGCCATGCTCACCTAGCTCGCCACTGACCCACGCCTCCTCCTAGGCTCCACTGCGGCACTGGACGAGCTAGCAGGCGCCGTGCCCACGCTGTTGCCATCGTCCGCAGCCTTCTTTGAGCAGGAGTCCAACGATGAGTTCGGCCTCGCGCGCGCCCTCAGCCGTGATTGGAAGCGGGCAAGAGGCGAGGGACCTGATGAAAAACCGGTGGAGCGCGGACGCAAAGTGCGCACAACGACGACCGACGACGAACGCGGCCGCGCAGCTGCCGCCAAGGGAGGCGGACTCAGAGACGGACGTAGCGGCGGTGCACAACAGCGGCCAAGGGAGGCGAACTCAGAGACAGGCATGGCGGCGGCCGAGGGAGACGGGTGTGGTGGCGGCGCGCAGAACGGCGAGGCTCAGCGTCGCGTTCGTGTGCTACGTGCAGGGGGCCGCGGCGGCGGTTGGCGCAAGGGCCTTCTGCCTCATGTCGTGGTGCAGGTGTGTCCACGTAGGCAGAGTTTGCCTGTCTGCTCTCTATTGGACCCAGATGGTATAGCGGAATAAGTTCATGGACCTAATTGTGCACTTTAAAATTTTATGGACATAGATGGTATAACGGGAAAAGTTCATGAATCTAACTGTGCGCTTTAAAAGTTTATGGACCCAGATGTTACAGTGGGAAAGTTTAAGGACCTGCCATGCAATTCACTCTAGAGTATAATAAGACCTAGTAGATAGGGTGTAAGAGTCGCCACGCCAAACTTACGGTAAGTTGATAAAGAAAGCAGTGGAGAGAGGAAAAAAAAACATGTCACAGACTTACAACATCCGTAGAATGGGCTCCAAGATGCATGATTGAGGAATGGGAGTACGAAGGTGGGTCAAGTATTAACTGTTTTATACGTTTACAAAGGCAATCACTGTATGGGTGGATTAATAAGTTGGCTATAGATGATATAGCAACAGTAACAGTATATAACAGTATAAAGCTGATGATTGGTTTTGTTATGAGCCTTACTTTTGCTAGCTGCTAAAGTGTCTCCCTTGTTTCCCATATTAGCCTTCAGGATCACCTGTTGTCATGCGAATCCGAGACAGCCACAATTCAAGGTGCTCAATCAAATGCTTGTAGGAGCGAGGTCTGTTTGATGCTACGCTGGTGTCGGCCCGCTAACAAGCTGCTGTCACGTGGCTTTCTGTGTTTGAATGAAAACGTGGAAGAAAACAAAGATTAAAATCTGCCAGAATATATTTCCATCAGCAGATCAGCTGCATACAGTTTTGCTGATTATTGCTTTCAGGTGGCCTCTTATGATTGGGAGAAAAAGTGGACCAAAACAAATAAGAAAATCTACCCAAAGATACCTAGCAACTCCCAAACATCATATGATTTTATGGTTTTTAGCCTATTTCGCGGGCTTTTGCCTCCAGAAAAAAACATTGTTCCTGTAGTGCGTGCGGTTCTTGAAGCCTCTAGTCACAACTCACAACACTATGACCAGACCGGGCCAACATGGCATTATTAGCATTGATTCATGCCATGTTCAGGTATTGTGGGCCGTATCATGCTTTGGCACGGTCTAGAGATGGCCCATTTGCCCATTTATGCATGTGCATGGGTAGAGAGGGATGTAACATAAAAAACACAACAAATTAGGTGAAATCTAGATATGAAAGAAAGTTTTAAAGAGGTTGGACCTTATGATGTATTTTCTCTAAAATTATTTTATTGTTTTTTTAATTTCTAGGTTCCAAATAATTTCCAAAGTGGTAAATAGAAAACATAAACGATGACATACTACGGAATTTCAATCCTATGAACATCTTTCTTAAATTCTACTCTACGACAATCGACAGGAGTGTACTTCTAGTTTTCTTCTAAGTCAAATAATTTTAACTATCTGACTTCGTACAAAAAATAAATAATATTTTTGATACAAAACAAGTATCATCACTATGAAATGTACTTGTACAATATTTATAAATGATGATAGTTTTAAGATAGTCCGGTAAGGCGGTAATAATGCAGATCAGAAAGAGCAAATTCCATGGGGCCGACCGGCCGAGTGATGCAGAACATTCTTCCACCTTGCACTAAGAGCGGATCTAGCATGGGGGCTAGACCACCCCTATGGCCCTACCCTCGCATGGAGCGTCTTGAAGCCCCTAACAATATGTATACATGAACAAATAATGTGAATATGAAAATATGAAGAATTAGAAAAAAGATGGAAAAAGAAAAAAAAGAGGGAAAATGAGCTATATCCTAGATCCGCCGCTGCTTGCACATTTTTGTTTTTGGCTTAGCGCCTTGTGTGTGGCTAGACCAAACCCGTGCTTCACATATTATATTATAGTCGAGATGTTGGTATTACTTTGCAGAAAGTTCAATATTCAGTTGAGCCGATCGAGTAATTGTGTGTAAACAACGATTTCATTCTCATCAATCCATTCCTTCCTTCAGCGTAGCTATCAGAAAGCAGAGATCGCATCTGTTCGGAGTTTCGATGATTCCGCTACCTGATCACAAACGTGTCAAATAAAACTGTTCCAATTTTATTGTTATAAAAGGTACTGGGAAAGCAAACGTTGCATGCAAGAAACGCACATCGATCGAACAAGACGGCCGTAGGCAATTTGCGCCGCAACTCGAAGAAATGGTCAGGAAGCAATTCTCTCCACCGCCAAATTTACATATTCTTTAGCAAGGCTTTGGGATACCGGATACACATAACATACTCCTCAACACGGAAGGGAAAGAAAGCCCAAACAGCTGAACTGAATCTTCCTTTTCTTTACTTTCCCATCTAGCTAACTCCCGTCCATCAGTCATCTTGCTCCGGTTGCTTGCTCCATAAAACAAAAACCAATGCAAACTAGGACTACGAGGCAACAACGGGGCACACACAGTTTTTCTGAATCCCAGTGCATGCTCCAAAGATCACCCAGCTCCCATGGGACTCTGCGCATCCATGTTGCAATGGAAGGCCAAGAGGCGGCAACCCAAGCAAAACTGCGGCACACCCAAGGTGCACTTCGTCGTTAGGAACGACGGCCGGCCGTCCAAGCCCCAGGCGTTGGTGTCCCACCGGCACAGCAGCTCCGGCGGCCGCTCGGGGTCACAGTTGCAGAAGCCTGGTGGCAGGGCGGCACTGGCAGACAGCAAGAAGCCTGAGAATTGCAGGTGCGACGTCTCGGACGTGCAGGGCAGGAGGCTGCGTGTGCCTAAGCCCCCCAGGCTCCCATGCGGGACCACCAGAAGCGTGGCGACGGCGCCGGTACCGGTGGCAGCGGATGGTATGAGGTCGCCGCCGGTGTTCAGGGCCGCGGCGGCCGACGGGAGGGCGGCGGCGGGGTGCAGGACGCCGATGACGCCCAGGAGGACGCCAATTTGGCAGCGGAGGATACTGATGGGGACAAGATGCGAGCTTCCGCGGTTCAGCGGCCTCATACTGTACGACGAGCATGGCCGGCGCGTGGAGAGCAGCGCCCCGAACAGGCTAGATCACCTCATAAGCAGAGTAAGCACATTTGAGTCCAAGCGCGAGCAGGCCCGTTTACATCCCTAGGCCGTTGAACAACATGCATTTTTCTTTCAGCCGTCTCAAAGATCAAATTTGCTTTGTTTTTCAGGGCAACAAGAAGACTGCGAGGAGGACAGCCACAACTCTCAGGGACCTCCTGTAGTTATTCACTGTTGCAGCGTTATCACTGGTGGCGAGTCGCACCTTTGCAAGTGCTTCCAGTTGTTTATCGCATTGACATTTCTTATGTAAATCAGCCAGCCATTGAAAACATGGAGAGTCACGGTAAAATAAAATAAAAACAGATCATGCAATGCAAGTACATTTAAGTGAAAAAAGTGTTAATGCGTAATAAACTAAAACTATGCCAAGGAAAGAGATACGCCACAAAATTGTTTCAACCAAATCAAGCTTTTCCAATAAAAAATTAAAATTTAAAGCATGTGCATGCATGGTAGCACTGCAGGAAACATGAGAAGTTTCGTGGGTTTCTTTAATTTCGTCGGGCCCATGGTGGCGGCCGATGAACTTGCGTTGATTAAGTTCGTCGGTTTCAGGTGGACCGGCGAACTTATTTAAGTTCGTCCGGTTTGTTCGTCGGATTTGTTGTACAAACCGATAAAATCAAATAAGTTCGTCAGTCTGAAAGGTCGCCCGACGAACTTAATGGACACCTAGGTCAATCCAGATCTGGCGCGGGCCATTATACAATACACTGACTCCTGACCAAGCCGCCGTCACCCCACTCCTCCACGCGCCGCCGCCCCGCGCTCCCCAACCGTGTCGACGCGCCGCTCCCCCACCACACCGCTTGCCGCTCCCCCGCCGCGCAGCTCTCCCACCACGCCGCCGCGCCCTGCCCCGCTCCCCCACCACGCCGCCGTGCCTCTCTCCCACCGCACCGCCCCCGCCCCGCTACCCAACCGCGCCGCCGCCCTACGCTCCCCACCAAGCTGCCGCGCCGCCCTCCCCACCGCGTTGCCACACCGCCACTCGTTCCCCAACCGCACCGTCACCTCGCTCCCCACTGTGTCGTGACCTCGCGCTGGACTGGCCGCCCTTGCCACCCGGCCTCCCTCGCCGCCATAGGAGCGCCCTCGCCGCCAGAGCGTCGCCACCGTGCAGGGACACGTCCTATGGGCCCATGCGCCCGCCACGGAGCCGCCTCGCGCGCCATGGAAGGGTCGAGGGCTAGCCAAGCCACTGCGCCTCTCTCTGTGGAGCTGGCCTGCCGCAGAGCCGCCGCCTCCTCTAGCTGTCTCGCCCTCGAACACCGCTCCCGACAGCAACAGACAAGCTTAGAAGCAAATTTTATAAGTCACCTGTAGCAATATATGCAGTATTGGCTTAAATTCATCGGTTTGCTACATGTTACTCAATAATTTCGTGGGTTACTTAGGGACTAATTTTGTAAGCCACTTCGAGAACCGATGAAATTAGTGAACAACTGTTGTATATTAATTGTGATTTGAACCACAGCTTAGGCCTTAACTATGCTTATAGTTGTAATTTAAGTTTTAATTTGGTTTGTCAGTTTTTATTAAGCAATTGTTTATATAATGAGTATGGATAAGGTTATAAGCATTTATCTACTTAATTGTGTGGTAATTATATTGTGTAGGCTTCACCAATTTATTGCCAACATGCATGTGTGACCTAATACAGATATAGTTGTAATTTGGGTTAAGTTTGCCATTTTAAGTCAAATTTGGGTTAAATTTGTCATTTGAAGTCAAATTAGGTGTAGTTTGCATTTTTAAGTCAAATGTAAGTTTACTTTGCCATTTTTGCCAAATGTAGGTTAAATTTGCAATTCTAAGCCAACTTGTGCTATAGTTGTAGGGTTCTACTTCTCGTGCCCCATCACAAAATCGTGAAGACGTCGATGCCTTCATTAACCAATCCGGCAGCGGCGGAGGAGGTAGCGGCCACAACTCAAACCATCCGAATGATCAGTCTAGCTAGGTTTGAGCTAGAGGACATGTTTCTGAGCTAGCGGTGTTTCTTACTTTGCATGCATGTGATGGATTTTGTATGGTGGTTTCTATGGACTCAAATTTGGACTTCATATTATTGCCTGGACTTTGCATGTGTGGGACTCAAATTTGTATGTATTGGACTTAACTTTGTATCTGTGAGACTTGATGACCTATTGTTGAATTCTGTGTGGTATGATATATATGAATTCTGCCTGTGATACTTGAATTCTGTAATGTTTGTGATTTTCTGATGGCTGGAAAGGAAAATGTAAAAAAAAAAAAACAAGAGTTAAATTCGTCGGCCGAAGTTGCCCAATGAACTTAACTGGTGGCAGTTATAAGTTTGTTGGCCATACGACGCTGACGAATTTAGAGCCGTCGCCGACATAAGTTCGTCGGCCACATACAAACCGATGAACTTAAGCTAAGTTTGTCGCCCCTGATGACCTTATTATTTGAATAATTTCGATGAGTTAAGTTCGACGGTTGGCCGACGAACTTAGCTTAAGTCCGTAGGTATAGGCCTAAATTCGTGGGTATCTGGCCGACCAATTTTAACGGGATTCCTGTAGTGTAGAGTTGACCAGTGTTCGGTATGCCTATCCTATAGTATGTTGTATACATAGTCCTGCTGTACATGTATACCTGAGTATACAGCAGTGAGGCTATCCACAATGAGGCAGTAAGCAACTCCAAACATTACCCTACTCCATATATGGAGTAAGGGAGGGCTGCTGCAGCGGTTCACCTAAAAGCTATTTGGAGATAGGGTGAGACTTCTCTCACCCCATATACAGGGTGGTACGGAGACTACTCTATCTCATCTCTCTCATCCACATGCAAACAACAGACTCACAGCTCGCACCATGCTGCGGACAAGGACGAGTGGCGACGCCCATGTTCGACCGGCAGAGGCGACATGCGACGACGGGTGGGGCTGATCCAGGTGTTGCCATGGATGAGGCCGTCGCTGTGGGATGCCGTCGAAGGAAGACAGCGTCGCTGAAGGAAGATGGGGCCCACCACTGCAGGAAGAGGAGGTCGGCAAGTGGAGAAGGTGGACACCTCTTCTAGATCTTGGATATGTGGAGGCTGCCACCATTGGCTTCGTCGACATGGAGGAAGAGAATGCGGTGTCGGCAGGGCGCTGGTCGGAGTAGAGGAGTGGTGCATGAATCGGGAGGGGCCACCTCTTCCTCTCCTCCATGATCGATGCGGATCCACAACAAGGAGAATGAGGTAGCAAGGATCCAGCAAAGGAGGGCGTTGGATAGGGGGGAGATGGCGGCACAGGGAGGAGCTTGCGGCAGATGAGGAAAATGAGGTGATGGGGAGGGAGGATGCGGCGGTCCACCATGACGAGCAGGGGTGTGACGGCGGGGTATAGTGATGTGGGAGGAGAGGAGGAGCGGCGTGGGTGCCGGGCAAAAGGAGTGGGCCGCAAGGGCAGAGCGAGAGGGCGGGGGAAGAAGATTCTGGGAGCGCGGTTGGGTTGGAGGGATGGGTGGGTAGGATAATATAAATAATGTGATAGTTGATATAGAGTGGGAAGTATAGAATAACACGAGCGCGGAGAATTGCCTACTGCCAGATTAGCACTTACATATAGGGGAACAAACTAGCTTATGTATTTTAGAAACCATTAAAATTATCAAGGTCAGTAGAGATGTTATTAAGCAAATCATTTTCATTAGGAGGGAGCTTGCCCCCCTTCCGTCGCCCCTACCTACTGTATTTCAAAATATTAATTATTAGGGTGGAATTTTATTTTCTTTTTAGAGTAGATGTGGATAGCCTGAGGGTTACACTACAGGTAGGGTTATCTACTATAGATATACAATGAGCTACTAGAATTTGAAACAGATACAAAGAGAACTATTTTACATCTACACCTATACCTAATATTAAGGGGAATACGGTTTCATCGTCCGCCTACACAAATATGACAGGTGGGACTGGCCTTACACGATATGGTTAATCAGTTTTAAGTCTAATCCAAATATGGAATGAATTCAAGTTTACTCGTGACCTCGATTCAGATAGTAGGAGTAGGCTATATGAAAACAGACATCCAGATTGCAGGACTCCATTTTCACGTTATATATGTTGATGGAAACCTATAGAGATAAAGCTTTTCAACCCAACTAATACCACCCCAAATTTGCTCACATGAATAATATTTCTGTGTGCTACAATAGAGTCCACACCAAAATAAGCATCCTATTTGCATACTAACTTTGTTTAGGGCATTCTACATATCAACGGATAGCTAAGAGATAAACTTTCCATCCAATTAACACCATAACAAAATTGACTCGAAGACGATGCGAATCGTTGAAACAAGATGACATCACAAAGAGAGGAATGCTTTTCTTTTAGCAACGGTTTGGTGTGTCGCTCTATACCATTTATGTCTTGTCTCTATCATACTTTGTTATGACATTTTTAGACATAATATGATTGAGAACATAGTTTGATACTACACATTAAAATTAGAAAAAACAAAAACATATTAAACAAACGTATTGAGAAAATATATCAATACATCACTCATCGCGAGGCATATGCACCACTTACTGTTAGATTATACCCATAGCAAAGCACATGTATTTTTTAATTCATATAATCAAATTTTTTATTAAGATCCAGAGGGTTAAAATAGCGATTAAGATGGGTTGGGTTTGTATTTTATGCACTTTTATAGAAGAATCATTTGGATTCTAAGCTAGGATGTGAAAGTTGTGGTTAATACAAGGCTCTAGAGACATAAATGAAAGAAAACCCAAATTTGCTTAGCCTAAGGACGTCATATTAGATTTTGGAAGGACGAGAGGCCTAAATCGAATAACAAGGGTTTCAAATTTAATTGATTCATACTAACACTAGACAGCAGGATGAATCCAGGAAAAAAGACATCTTTTTAAAGTTGCTAGGCCGAGGGGTTGATGTTCTCCACCGGTAGGGTTGTCGGATGATTGGTGCCAACCATTGCCATTTGGGGCCAGGGGGTAGTTGCTGCTACCATTAAAAGGTGGGTCCACACAGGATTGTTGTGCGAGGTCACATGGGTTCACTGACAAGTGGGACCCAATGGATAATGCCTTATGTAGATGATGTTAGGGTCATAACGGTTAGTGTGGCACTGACTCAACAATGTAGCATAGGGTGACATGTTGGCAGTACAACAAAGGGTGACATAATGAGACATGAATGACACAATGTAAGGTGTGATGGCAGAGCAAGCATCAGACTGATGACTGCTATATAGCCAGGCTATTCAGGATCAAGAGTCCTCATGGGTCCTCTCCCATGATAAGGCGGGCTTGGTGGCATTGTACCTCAACATCGGGTAATATAGGAAATCTGATGGATAGTGACTGAAGATGGCAAGGCGGTGGAACTTTATGGGGGGGGGGAAGTCAAGGTGTGGACCGCAGAACATCAGCTACTCTTGGGGCCGTAACGTTGTTCGGTAGCAAGAAAAATCATATATGGTTATATGCTTGTATATGGTCTTGGAGAAAGAGAACGCGGAATTAGAGTGTCTATATGGTTGTATATGCTCTTCTCATACTCGTGTGGCGCTTAGGAATTTGGTTGCCAGCTTTTATAGTTGGGGGCGGTCTAGAAAATAATCACAAGCACTGCAGTGGTCTTTTCAATCCACGTGGTATGGTGCGGCAATACAGTGGGGAAAGATGGAGCTTTATTGATGTGTTGATGAGCTTGTAGAAGTGACAATGTGAAGATCAATGGTTGTTAAAGATCTCATCAATGGTGCCACCATATGATTTAAGGGTAGAAGCTTATAGCTGACGGAGGAGAGAATGGTTAGAGAGTCAGCTTTGAACTTCGTGTGCTCTGAGTAGACATCAATGTAATTGGATGAGGGGGGATAAGGACAACGTGTTATTGACATTTTGATATTTTGGGTGATTAGACAATGTTGTGCAAATGATACAGATGAGAGCAAGGTCGCCGAGACTGTGAGATGAGGCAAATGAGCTAACAGGATCAACGCCGAGTAAGAATGCAAGGCTTCTAGCTAGTTGGGGCTCCAACATCAGCACACAGTGAAGCGTTGACACACACATGCATGGCGTGAGATCGATAGGTGGGCCTTCTTTTAAAAGTAGGGGCACAACGCATGGCTAGGGCACATGGGCTAAAGCTTATGGCCAAACACATGCAGGTGCTTTGTGCTCAAGAAAGGGGGCATTTGGACAAATTTAAATCTCCCTGCTTTGATGGTATTTTTCTTGGGTACACCTCTAGCTTGAGAGCATATAGAGTGTAGATCCTTGAGAACAAACAAGTGGTTGAGACTTGTGAGGTTTCCTTTGATGAATCTTTGCCTTACACAACCCCTACATTTGAGCTTTCAGGTGACGATGAGGAAGGCGCCCTCATCTTTGAAGATGAGGAAGGTGAAGTAGATGCTGGTGATGCAGGAGCCACTGCACTGGCTACAGCTCCTGCCCCCTCTGCTATGAGCTCTGAAGACGAAGGAGGACCCTTGCCTATGGCTTTCTCCTCACAAACTCGACTGCAAGCTTGAACAGAGGTTGGCCCCACTGAGGATGCCAGGGAGGTGACCTCCAAGATTGTTCCATCTCGGCAGGTCCAGCGGGATCACCCTTCACACAGAATCATTGGTGATTTGCATGCGAGGACCTTGAGGTTCCAAACAGGTTCTATCGTTTTTTTAACATGATGCATTTGTTGCCTCTTTTGGGCCCAAGGATGTCGGACACACTCTTTCTGACGGTAATTGGGTTAATGCTATGCATGAGGAGTTAGAAAATTTTGAGAGGAATGAGGTTTGAGTTTTAGTAGAGCCACCGCCACAATGCAATACTATTGGTACGAAATGGGTTTTCAAAAATAAGCAAGGGAAGGATGGCATTGTTGTGCAGAACAAGGCTAGACTTGTGGCTCAGGGTTTTTTGACAAAAATCGGGTAAAGACTATGAGGAAACGTTTGCTCCAGTTGCACGCCTGGAAGCTATACGTATTCTCTTAGCCTTTGTAGCTTCCATAGGCTTTAAGATTTTTCAAATAGATGTGAAGTCTGCTTTTTTGAATGATTTCATTCAAGAAGAAGTTTATGTAAAACAACCCACCGGATTTGAAAATGCTAAATATCCTAACCATGTTTACAAACTTCAAAAAGCCTTATATGGTTTGAAATAAGCCCCTAGAGCCTGGTATGAGAGACTGAAAACCTTTTTGCTAAACTAGGGTTTCAAAATGGGAAGTGTTGATAAGACATTGTTTCTCCTCAAGCATTGTAGTGATCTTCTTATTGTCCAGATATACGTGGATGATATCATCTTTGGTGGCTCGTCTCACTCTCTTGTTACCAAGTTTTCTCAGCAGATGTCGAAGGAGTTTGAGATGAGCGTGATGGGAGAGTTGCAGTTTTTCCTTGGACTACAAATCAAGCTAGGCTCTGAAGGAACCTTCGTGCATCAAGCCAAGTACACAAAGGACATTCTGAAGAAGTTTGATATGGGAGACTCCAAGCCTATGTCGACTCCCATGTCAACACAAACGGCACTTGATGCAGATGAAGAAAGGGAGTTTGTGGACCAAAGGGAGTACCGAGGGTTGATTGACTCACTTTTGTACCTAACGGCGACCAGGCCATACATTCAGTTCGCTGTTTGTCTTTGTGCTCAGTTTTAGGCCTTGCTGAGGACATCACACCTTCAAGCGGTGAAGCACATCTTCAAGTACCTGAAATACACTACTAAGCTTGGTCTTTGGTTCTCTTCAGCTTCGATGCTCTCTCTTAGAGGGTTTTCGGATGCTGACTTTGCGGGTAATCGGTTGGATCGCAAGTCTACTTCTGGCACCTGTTAGTTTCTTGGTTATTCTCTTGTCTCTTGGTCTTCACGCAAGCAATCTAGCGTAGCCACTTCCACCACAAAAACCGAATACGTTGCTGTTGCTAGTTGCTGCTCCCTGCTACTTTGGATGAAGGCTACCTTGAGTGACTTTGGCCTGCATTTTGGGAAGATACCTCTCCTAGTAGGCTCCACTTCTGCTATTTCTATAGCTAAGAACCCTGTCTTGCACTCCAAAATCAAACACATAGACGTGAGGTTTCACTTCTTGAAAGATCACTATGAGAAGGGGATATAGACTTGATCCATGTGGAAACCTGTTGACGGCACTTAAGCACGCCAAACCTTATACTACAAGCGATAGTATCGGTGTAGCCTTTCCCCGAGATGAGTATCAAGGGTTTTGTCAATCCGTGGAAAACTAGGTTTAAACTACTATTAATCAAGGATTAATCAGTTACTAGCTAGCTCTAATAGATCTAATAAACTAAAGATAAAAGAGGGTCTAATTACTCACTGATCTATATCTAAACTAAACTAAAGGATGATAAACGATAATATAATCACAAACTAGATATGAAACTAACTATAGCGTAAACTGGATATAAAACTAGATTATAGCATATACTGAATCAAGAACAAGGGCTTGATAGGATCAAAGCAAGATCGATAATGAAGCTAATATGGCTGAGGGATTAGCGAGAGATATGAGACAAATTTCTTATAAACTATGAACTACCCTGAACATGGATCTAACGTGAAACATAGAATAAACATGATCAAGAATGTCATAAACTTGATAGAACCTTTCCCTCCAACCACTTGTCACATAAGTCAGGGTAATCGATGAACTAACAAGCCTAAACCATATCTAAGCATGAGCAGATTCAATCAACTAATTAAAGTAAAAAAAATCTACTAAAAGACATGTGGATTAATCAATCCGGCCGGATCACATGTAAAGATGAAGCATTGCAAAGATATGGATCATAGATCATGTATAAACAAAGAACTCATAGCCAATAGACTATTTAATTGATCGAACTCAAGTTTTATCATAGTAAAACAAGAAGAACAGAGAGTTACTCGAAGAACATCATGAACTCGACTCACAAAGTTGTCGATTTCGACGAGATGAAGCACGTAGTCGAAGATGAGCTCAAGAATCCTCAGGAACAGGGGTGGTCGGCCGACCCTAGGGGGTAGGTCGAACGACCCCCTCCGTTCCTGCCTCCTCTCGCTGCCTCCTTTCGCCGAGATCTCCTTCTCGACGAGTCTTGCGAAGATGGACCCTAAACCCTAACTTTGGAGCTCTGGTTTACAATGAATTCGATGGAATTGGATTGCCTATCCCTCTAGGGAGACATATATTTATACTCCGGAGAGTCCCATATACATGGAATCTAATAGGTCAGTTCTAAGAGTCCTAAGGACATCGAAAACACCTATTTCTATGTATATACAAGTTTCTAGAAGAGTCCCGGTCATCCATATACTTCCTTGCTTGGAGATGAAGTCATTGTACTAGGTCCTTCCCGACATCAGCTTTCCATATTCTGCAGCCCTTAGTATTTCGACCATAACTTCCTCATCCGAAGTCCAAATAAGGCAAACTCGGACTCTAAAACGTAGAGCTCGAAGAGATCTACAAATTAGGTATTCAAACTTTCTTCATTTGACGTCGTTAAGGTCTCCGAATTTGTTCCACAATGTGCTGCTGTCCTGGAATCCGAGAATATCTCGAGATTTAATTGGAGTTTGGATTGGACTCTTGATAAACCTTCCTTATCTTTATATTCTTCGTACTCAAGCAATCCTTAGTCTCCGGAACATTCTCCATAATGGGCTTGGGTCTTCTTTTGGGCTTCAATTGCTCTTCTTTTATTAATCATCTCATCTCCCTAGACTTGTAGCATTGATCCATCAACGAGCAGCTTTCTCAATTATTGCAATTATTTGCCAATTATTTGTCATTTTTCTGCAATAATTAATAATGTGCAAAAACAAAGAGCATTCTCGAAAACGGGGTTATTTGTTAGCAAAACAAGACTAAATCATAAGATTAACTTCTGAAAAGGTATAAAATTATGTAAAAATAGAGCATAAATTTAGTCAATATCTTGCGTCAACAAAACTGAGAACCAGTTGGCCGATATCTTCACCAAGCCATTAGAGCTTAGCGCATTTGCTCACTTGTGTGGGGTGCTTGGTGTTTGCTACCCCTTTTAGTTTGGGGTACCTTTATTGTAGTTTAGGATTTTGATTTGCTTTCTCTTTGCTTTTCTTTGTTTTCCTTTCATTTTGTATCATATCATGCATTGCATTGTATCATATGCATTGATGTAACACCTGGTTCGTTGGAGTTGTGGCAGCTACTTCCGGAGGCAAATAGGTTGTTCACAAAATTGGTGTGATTTCCAGATTGCTAGCAAAGAGAACAAATGAGTGGAATGAGCCAAGAATTTTAGATATGTGACAATATATACACACAATTAGTATAGCTTAACGGCACAAGTGATGAAACGAATCTCATCTCTATGTTGTCCTAACCCTGATGGAGTAGTTTGGTAAGGATTGAACGCATGGACTCCCGATCCATATTACACGTAATTATAGCTTAATTAAAACACGTTTGGCAATTTTATCTACTTGAAATTAGAAAATACCTGAGTTAGATGAATTCATCGAATTGATCTAAGATTGGTTAAGATACAGTTCTACACTGATGTTTACTGAAGTTGAAAAGGCTATAATCACTTAGATAGTTGAGCAACTTTCATTTGAGCTGCTGGAGAAGGCATTTGAGTAAACATTCCCCACTGTGGCGGTGCTGGTGGCGGTCTAACTTCTGACATGACCGGGGAGGAAAGCTGAGGAGGGGAGCTGACCGGAGAGGAGGCATCGGGCGTGGCCGGTAGAGGATGCCGAGGGCCTGGCCCAGGCGACCGGGGAGGGGCGCCGAGCTGGGGGAGAGGGCGGCAAGCAGGCGGCGTGCGCAGTGCAGCAGATCGAGGCGGCGCACGTGGGCGGGGGAGCGCCTAGGCGGGCGGCACAGCAAGCGCGCGCGGGCAGGGGGGAGTGTTTGGGGAGGGGGGCAGTGGCGGCGCGCGCGGGCGGATAGGAGGGCGGAGTGGGCGCGAGAGCAGGTGCTGGCATGGCCGGCAGCGGAGGGGCAGGCGGTGGCGGCCTGCACCATGCGTGCTGCGAGTGTGTGTGCACGAGATGGGCCGGCGGGGGGATTTCTCCCTGTTAACTTTCGGCGGCTACATCTGGCCGCCGAAAATAAAGTCACTATTTTCGGCGGCTATGTTTGGCCGCCGAAAATTAAATCACTATTTTCAGCGGCTCTGGGTGTAACTAATTTTCGGCGGCCTGCTTCGGCCACCGAAAATAGTCAAATTATTTTCGACGGCACTCTGTGGCCGCCGAAAATAGTGCTAGCCGCTGAAAGCTTTCAAGTTTCTTGTAGTGAACCTGAGGTGCAATAAGCCAGGAAAGTAGAAACGTATGTTGACAATCAGAGGAATTTGAGGTACGGTACGTAAATGTTAATTAATCTTAGCACTAATCTATCTCAACGGGGAGAGGAATCTGAGCTTTCATGGAGCGAAGGTTGTACCAGGTAACATTGGAGAGGATGTCATAATTGGTTGGACTGGAATTGTGACTCAACCATTGACCTGATCCTTGAATTACGATTCAAGTTCTTCTCAGCTCTTGTCCGCATCGCTTTGTTCATCATACGTTCTTGTCTAGAGTATAAGTACTGTGATATGTTATTATATGGCATATTTCTATTTTCTTTTGAATAAATTTTCAATGTTTGTCTCCGAGGTATATATAGAAGTTGGGAGTTGTTTTGGGGTAATTGTATAATCAGGTGAAATTGCCTTAGACCATTAGCTTCCGTTGGAAAAAATTAATCCCACAGGGAATCCCGGTATTGATATCTACGGTCGCCCATGATATGCTTGGTCGACGGCTGCAAATGCACGCATAGACCGGCAGGAGAGGAGAGGCCCACCCACTTGCTGGCTGGGAGCACATTATTATTCTCCGATCTCTATGGCGAGACCCATGCATTGCAACTCCTCTCAAAGATTAGTTTCCAGCTCCAGCAGCGTCCACCACTGACCAGTAACCATCATATCGCATAGCATCGGATATATGTTGTGAACAAGCAACCAGGACCACATCAAGAGAGGGATCTCTCCATCCCTGTCTTTAGAGTTCTTGTTCAATTACAACATCGTCCATCAACGAACTTCATTCTGCATGAGCCTTTTTTCAGAACTGGCAACTTGTCCGTCGTGAATAAAAACGCTAGCACCGAAGCAAGTTGTGAGATCATTCTATCCCATGTGCGTGAGAGGATACTTGTCGACGAATGATGCGAGGATTCCCAAATACAGCAGAAGGATAAATATTCCCAACGGAAGCTTATATATGTGCAGTTGTTTCCTTGTATACATTCAATCATTTAGACAATGCGAGCTGCAGCACAGGAAAGGATGCGCATTTGGGCTAATGGAGATCACCGCTAGAAGAGTGATGCCTTCGGCAAACTGCTCAATTTGGTTCATGACATAACGAACAATTTCATTTCCCTCAAGCATCTGTGCAGAAGAATAAGGAACACGTTCTTGCCATTTGTCAACATTCCATCGGAGCGATGCAACGGCGAAAGCGCAGGGAAGGTGTTCCCATGACGCCATAGACCATATAGCAGTGTGCATGCACTTCACTTATCTCTCAAACATGATGTAATTAAATTTAGGAGACGCTATATATCACATGTCTCTTTTTATCTTGTTCCGCCGAACAATCCTAGCCATCTGATCCAGATCTAACGATTGGATCTTGTTTGACAGCCTCAAGCTGAGTTTTCTTGCATTGGTCACAAACACTGGTGCTCATGCTCTTTTCCACGCCTACCACCCATATTCATTTCTACCGCAACCTCCGGCGACATTGTATCCACTGCCTCACTGACCTCCCCTTCCGTGGACCTACTAGCCTACACTTCCAATCCATTTTAAGCCAAGCAACCATGGAAATGGAAACCCTCTTCTAGTAGCTCGCATCCCCTAAATTCCATTGCCACGCCATTAATTCTTGAAAAACTCATATATTTCACTGGCATATAAAATCTAAGGTAAAGTACATTTTTGGCTTCTGTACTTGTCATGATTGTTTAGTTTTGGACCTAAAACTGCAAAACTACACAAAACAACCCTCAACTATCCAATTTCGGGCAAAATAACCCCTCGGCAGTTTAAGGGTGGTTTTGCTGACGTGGCATAGATGGAACCCACATGAAAACACTGATAGGTGTGGCCCCATCCTTCACTTCTTTCTCCCTCTCTCTCCACCTTTCTCATCTCCTATGAAACAACGCTGCCTGCCGCCCACCCATCCCCGTCTTGCTCCTCACCGCCATCTGCCACTTACCCCTATCAGCTGCCTACCGCTGCTCAGTCGCCACCTGCCACTCACCCCCACCCGCTGCTCCTTCACCTATAGCTCGCTGTTGTGCAGCTATTCATCCCCACCTACTGCCACCGATGGCTGCCCAGCTTGACAAGAGGCGTTGCTGCAGTGGCCGCAGAAGCATCGTCAGCTGTGTCCTGCGCCCATGGTGTCCTCGCCCAACACATCAAGCTCGTCGATGCCGCCATCGTTGGCGTTGCCGAAGACAAAGGTCGTTGGTGGCGGCGGCCATGTTGGTAGTGACGGTAAGCAGCTGGTCGAGCAAATTAGCCATATCCTCATCCTCAGCCTCCTCGCCACTGAGGACCACGAAAGAGTTGTGGTTGGCGGCGGGCATGGGGACGGATGTGGGGATGAATGGTTGGGCGATGGGCATCGGCAAGCTGCGGGTGGAGAGAGAAGGAAAGAGAAGAAGTGGAGGATGGGGCCACCTGTCAATGCTTGTCCTTTCGGTCCGATGTATGCTACATCAATAAAACCAGCCCAAACCCCCCGGGGGGTTCCTGGATTTGTATAGTTGAGGAATGAGGGGTGTGTTTTGTGTGGTTTTGCGGTTTTAGGTTCAAAAGTTGACAACCATGACAAGTATAGGGGCCAAAAATGGATTTTACCCTAAAATATAAGTGCATGAGAAAATTTTATAGTGTTATGAACAATCTACCTATAAGATTTGTTGCCCATGATCGTACATGCTAATACATTGAAACTAAATCAAGAACGTACTTGTTTGAAATACTACTAAAATTCTGCAAACAGAAGTAGAAATGGACAAATTTCAGTATGTCAAATTCCTAGGTGGTTCACACGTGGAATTGCTTATGTAAGTTGTGCATGTATGGAATAATTAGCACTATAAACATGCAATTCTAGCCTTATCGACCCTTTGGCCATTCGAGGCGATGATACATATTGATAGTTCAAGTGTATATTAAAGTTCATCATAGCGTAACCTACTTATCACCGAGTTTCAGGCTTTCAGCCTCAGACATAGAATTGGTGCTTCCATATATGGCTTACTATTCCATCAGTGGCATAATGACTTCGCCAATCTTCACATATGGTTGTCCAATCCTTTGAAGTGGTTTATGAGAGCCAATGGACCAGCCTCATTGCTCTTCTAGTGTGATGAGTGATTGTCAACAAGAGCAAGTCCTCTGATGGATAGGAGGCCCTCTGATGGACTTGGGGGTAGATGATGAAGACCTCGATGGACAAAGACAAAAGTCCTCCAATGGGCCGGAGGCAAGGCTCGGTGTCAATTGGTCACGGGAGTTCAGTACACGGTAGCGATGGTGGTGTAAGTCCTCCGATAGACCACGAGGTAGCTCCGATGGACAGGAGAAGTCAGATGCATCCATGTTGCTCCAATTCGAGTGCATGGCGCGAAGACGTGTGAGAAAAAGCTTTGGCGGTTTAGGCTCAAAACCTCCACCCAAATTCAAACGACTTGGTGAGTTGGGCCATGACTCGCCAAAATATAAGATTGGGCCAAGCCGGGCCTAAGAAGACGGAAGAATAAAGTTTTCTGATTTCTAACTTCGAAACCGTAGGCGGGATTGGACTATTGGCCACGTGTAGTGCATCTAGTGATGGCGTGCAAGAGAAGAAGGTCAATGCTCCATCACAGTAGTCCAAATGTATCATTTCCAATGCAGCCCTTTCTAGCATTTCTAGACTAGGGATCTTAGTGTTAATTGGTGCCATTAAGCCTGGGGTATAAATATACTAGTTGGCTATCTTAGATAGGTCACATGGCTGGTTACAAACCCTAGGTCTAGCATTTCCTTGCAGCCAAGAGCTTAGAGAGGAAATTGGGGATTAAAGCTAGGTTCTCGTGAGCTTAGTGCTAATTCTTTGCATCAAGAGGGATGATGAAGGGTGGTAGGTTGTAGGAGTCTTGTATGAACTGATTTCCCATCCTCAGTACATCAAGATTCAGCAAAAATTCGAGTGCATGTGTGCAGCCCCTCTCCCTTCCCCTCTCTTGTTTGGATTTTGGAAGAAACTCAAAGGCTTTTGGTAATTTGTGTTTGCCTACGAGTTAATCATGTTCTTTTGGTGTTTTGGACTTGCTAGGATGTGGAGATTATGACCTAGTTCATCTCAATCCCATTGGATTGCCACGAGCAAGTCAATGTCGAGTTTTTCCCTTTCTTGCCCAAAGGTTCCCTCTTCAAGAGATCTGAAATTCCTGCTAATCCCTTGATCTTTTGGAGTAGATCTATTGGGAATAGCTTTGGAATAGTGCTATAAAAGCCTGTGCCAAATTTCATCAAGATTTGGTCAATTTTTGGGTTTGGGAACTCAAGTTCCAAGGTTTCACCGAACTATCTAGCGCAACCATCGGACTATCCAGTGAAGTGCATCGGACAATCTAGTGTCGGCAGCTTTCACCAGACTTTGCCACCAGACCCAGCAGCCCCTGTCGGATGGTCCAGTGTGGCCAGGGTAGCTTGTTTTCCTTGGTGTTTTTGCTTTTGGTGTTTTGCTTCGGTTTCGGTTTGGTGTTTTCACTGCATGCCCACACTTTTACTTGCTAATCTTCTTTAAGACTCATTTCGGTGAGCTGAGTGGCTAGTGGATCAATTTTGCGTATTCTGTTGCTTGGCTTGGCTTGCGGTCTTGTGATCATCGAGTCGGTTGCTTCTGCTCACTTGGTGTGTATCCTTTCAGTGGATGACACCAAAGTGCTTGCCTATACACGTATCAGTGGACGGTGTCTAGTCGGTTTTCTATGTGGTTCAAGTTTGTGGGTTTGAGTTTGAGTTCTTCAAGTGCTCCTATTCACCTCTCCCCTAGTCGCAGTCTACGGTCCTACAATCACTACAGGAAAATGGGCAATCCATCCACTAAATCTATCTCGGTGTGAAATGGAACCGGGACTAATAGAAACCGTTCAAAATGTGATACCCCCTGGAGAGGCGTTAGTCCCAATTGGTGTCACCAACTCCTGGTTGGTAATACCAACATGGACTAAAGCCTGTCTAGGCAAAGCCTATCCAGGCTTTTGTCTCGGTTGGTGGGCTACCTTTTAGTCCCAGTTGATAACACCATTGTTGATGGTCGTTATTTCCCCATTTCGACCATCAATTCCTCGGTGAATAAATGGGGTATAGATAATGTTCTGTACATTATTTACCTAACACTAATGAATTCCATGAGTTTTGGTGGTTTTCGGTGTATCACAGGGAGATGCTCAAATTCCATGCAAAAGTATATTATATGGAGCAAGAGAGAATTCATGCACAAAGGGCTTGAGAATGAATTACAAATTACATCACTATGAAGTATGTCAAATGCCCACATGGACCAAAGTATTGCAAAGATCTCGTCGAGATAATCAAAATGGAGTTTTGGTTCACCCAATTTGGAGTCCGGATGCAAAAGTTATGGCCGTCGCAAGAATTGACAACGCTAGGGAGGGATGGTCCATGGCCGCCCGGCCGTCCCCATGGTCGCCCGACCACTTCCATGGTCGGCCGACCTCACCCCTAGGTCGCCCGACCATCAGGAGGGAGGATGGGCCAAACCTACAGGGTTGGCCGACCACCTCCAGGGTCGGCCGACCACTTCCAAGGTCGGCCGACCTTGCCCCTAGGTCGCCCGACCATCAGGAGGGATGGGCAGCCCACCAGGCAGCCCTAGGCCTAGGAGGCATGATCGCCCAACCATAGCCATGGCCGCCCGACCCTACCACATCACCAATCTTGGACCTGCATGCAAAGAAACACAAAATACGTCGAATACAACTGCTGGATCAAGTATCTAATGCATCCAAGCATCGGAATGCCATCGTACAAATGATTGATGACGTCAGCAATCTGAGGGGAACAACATGCAGCCAATCAGGTGGCCACCCGACCATTCACCATGGTCGGCCGACCCTGCACAGACCTCGTTTTGCACGTGTATCAACTAGTCCAACTGCCAACCGACTTCGAGAAGCATTCTCAGTTGTCGGATAGCACTGAAGTAGGTAAATCATGCGGTCAGCCGACCATGTGACTTGGTCGGTCGGGGCCATGTGACTTAACCGTTTTACATGCACACTGACTTGGGCAACCACCAACCGACATCAGGAGTCAAGATCAGCCGTTGGACTGGCCGAAGGCGGTTCATCGGACGGGCGCCCGACCACCCCAAAGGTCGGCCGACCACCGACATACACCCACAACCGACCTTGCCACTTCTATAAATAGAGGGGCACTCCCCCACTCCAAAAATGTACCATTCATCATGTGAACTCTCTTTCTCCCACTCTAGGAGGCTGCCCCGCGGGAGGTGCTTCCACTCTAAAAATAGTGTTTAGTTAGGAGTTAGAGAAGTTCTGCTGTATCAGAGTCAATCAAAAGTATTCGGTAATGTATTTCATTTGCTTATCTTGAGCACTACTTTCCTATTATTGACAAGTGCAAGTGCTTTATATTTCTACTTTGTGCACTTATCTTCATCTCTGTTAGTAACTCGAGTGGTGTGGTTGCATTTTCCTTTTGGTCCACCATTTCGAGGCCTGAGTTGTGCTAAACTAGAATTGATTGATCGTTGTTATGCTTGCGAGTGTTACAATCTAACCTATATGCTAGGCTCTGGTTAGTTCCTCTACTTTGGCCAAGGATGAACTATTGTTGTTCAAGCTTCGCTTGAACATGTTTACTAGTGTGCCATCTTCTTCACAGCAGATTTGCTTGGTAGCCCCACTCGGTGACAGCGTGTGGTGTGCCTGTGTAGTCCAGACCCTGTTCGTTCGGGCCCAGTAGGTGATAGCTAGGTTCTCTTTCGGTGGTCAACTATCTACCTCCTGACCTCTCGAGGGCGCTGGAATTTCGCCCAACGCAAGTTCATAACTCTGTTGAGATCCTTTTGACCCTTAGTACGGATAGCTCTTGTATGCTGGCAGAGATAGAAGACCATACTACAGTCCCTGTCTCGTTGTCCTCCTAGCTTTACTGGTTTTCTTGCCAACGGTGCTTGGCTTGTATCTCATGGTGCTTGGTGTCAATCGTTCCTAGCTATCGGTTGACAAGAATGAGTAGTAACAGCTGGATGAATGATAGTTTGATATCTCTATCTCAATGCTTCCCTGTGGATAAATACGATACCTTGGAATACTCCCGGGTGAAAGGCTACATCGGTCTCCGTGCGCTTGCGGAGTAAAATCCGGTAGGCTAAGAGCAGCCAACAACCTTCCGAGACAAAAGCCTCTCCAACCGGGAGCAAAGCCTTCCGTACACTTATAATAAAAGAAAAGCATTATCTGTATAGTCAGATGTGATTGTGAGTTATAGTGATTGGATAAATCTCATGCGATGTTGTTTGTCTTGAGTTCGAGCCCAAAGGAAACATACTTTTTCACCTTTTTTATGAACCATCAGTCCTGATTCCTACAACCGGGATTAAAAGCTTAAGAGCATTAGTCCCGCTTTCCATAGTCCCAGTTGAGAATCCGAGACTGAAGGGGTGTTACCAACCGGGACTAATAGGTTGTTCTCCAGCAGGTGAGTTTAGAGGTAGCAGGCTATGCGGGCATACATTCATAAATATGCACTACAAGAAAACCTACCTTGTAGGTACGCTTTATTTATATAATAGACATATTTTATTTCGTATCTACATTAATGTTGATATGTTTATTAAAACGTGCTAAGAGCATCTTCGTAGGCACCATGTCAAAGGTCGTAGAGACGGATTACTGTAGCATATCTTTAGTAGATAAAGAGACGTTTCATAGCGTATCTTTAGTAGATAAAGAGACTGTTTCATAGAAGCGTTATATGCATGTCTATGTATTTTTTTATACTTTTATAGATACATTTATACAACTGTGTCTATTGACATTGTTACATTTTGTAAAAACTGATTTAATATGTATTTAAAAATAGTAAAGAAATTTATTACTATGGGATATGAATTTCATGCGATGTAATCACTAAGAATCGAACCCGTGACCTTATACCTCACGTAATGCCTGCCCACCACTTGATCACCGTACCGTATGTGAGTAGTTAAGTAATGCACTCTTTCTAAATTTACTATTAAGTAATTTCAACTTCAAATATCGTGTCAAATAACGTCTTTATGTGTCCTATAGACACGCTTTATGTGTGTCTCGATGCTATTGACGGTTGAAAATGTATCTTAATCCGTATGATTTTAAGATACTTTTAAGTTGTATCAAAAAACATATTTACATGTATATGCATGTTTGTTTGACACGGTTGATGTCGTGTCTAGATGATACGGATGGTTAATAGCGTGGCTAACTACGTGTCATGTTGAGATGTTTTAAATAACATGACAACAAGCGTCACTTCATGTCTTTCAACACTCTAATCGTATCCTAACAGTCGTGTCAATTTGAGACATTCTAAAAAACGTGTCATAAATCATGTTTACGTCTTTTGTGTAGTGATGCTTTAGCCAGCGTTGCTATCCAAAACATATCTAGAGAGCCTTTTTTCCTTTATGAGTATTCACTCATGTATATAAGAGATGAGTATTTAGTTAATCATTCTTTTTCAATTGAATGGTGATTTGTATATGCTAAGACTAGACTTTTGGAGGACTTGCGGATGTCTATGGATGAGAACATCTATGTATGTTTGTGTATAAGTGCATTTCAGTTTCACAAAGAAAGGAGCTGCATATACACCAAAAAACTCCTTCAGAATATATGGGTAATTTTTCCTCAAAAATTAGCTTCATCAACATAGACATCTTTTATGTTTTGCTCAGCTAATTATGTTCATCAGCTAATTAGATATAAAAATGTATATGCACTAGCAAGCTCAGCTAATTAGGTTCACCGCGGTGGAATCTACTTCAATTTGTCCGTTTGGACACAAGAATTTCACAGAAATCCATAGAAAACAAGAAAAACACAGGAGTAGGGGAAAATTCCCATGTGCGTCCCAAACATGCCCTTATCAGGTTTTAGGGTTACCCATGTTAATTAAGTAATCACGGTTGGCTAAAGTGTAGCAGGCAAAAGTTAAATTAATTTTTGTCGGTTTGCATTAATCAACTAATGTGTTTTCATTGCCTTGAGATTGAGCTGATAAAAATTGTTGACGGGCCAGGGTTTTGAGAGAATTTAGTTTTCATCTGGCTGGAGGACGCTGACGCTAGTTACTAGCCTGTTCCCGACAGTTTTCATCGCCCAGGAGTTGGCTGATGAAAGTTACCAAGTTCTTGTCAGTAGCTAACGAAAAAAAAAGTTAACTTCGACGAAAATAGAGATGTATTGCTGACCAAAATTGTACTGTGATTTCTATTGCTTTATCTTAAGCTTATTTTCAAGGTGATTCCTGACATGCAGGTGTTCCAATAAGTTGCATTTTTCTAACAAATTACAACAGTTAATCAAATTATGTCCATGGTCATAACCGAACAAAATGTTAGAAAATCCTTCGTTCCCTCAAGCAAATCAAAGTGCCACCAGTCACCCAGCCAACCACATTCTTACCCAAATAATGAATGTCTTAATGACAGCATTATTGTTGCCCATTCAGCTCATTTTTATTTTTAAGGAAAAGTGAAACAACAACGAAACTTTTGCCAAGATGAATTGCAAGCCAGCTCGTTTTGCTTTTAAATGATGAATTTTACAAATGTGTAGATGCATATGCATCTAGAAAAAAGGTCCCATATTACATGCTCTGATTCATATAGTTCTCTTCATGTTTCCCTACAAGCTTATTAGATAACCCGTGTTGTTATGGTTGTTGCATTCAACAGAACGTTGGTAAATTCTGACAGTAGTTGACACATCCAAAACCGAACTTTATAATTAATTTACATCCAAAATTTCGTTAAGGTTCACAATCAAGAGAGAGCTAGCGGTATATATGTTTATTAGCATAGTGTGACAAGAATGTCACATCAGTACACTCAGTACTAACCTCTTTACCATGAGATTATTATAAGGCAGACGTACATCATATCATGCCCTCATGGAGGCACGCTTAAGAGCCTACGTGCACAACACACCAAATACATCTTATTTGTTGCTTGGTTCGAGCTAGCTAGCTAGCCCGCACTGCATGACGATGCGGCTATATATGGAACTCATTAAGCACGCATATGTGACTAGGACGTCACGTACAGACTTCTTTGGATGTGTAGTAGAGGCTGGAATATATATGGTTTTATTCCTGATTCCATTACCTGGAAAAGGTTCATAAGGAGTCAAATATATACTCCTATACTCAAGTGAACCTTCTTCCACCTGTGCCCGTCTGCCGCTGACAGTTGAAGTACATCGCGGCCACAGGCTTGCCGAGATTGAAACGGCGTGCGAAATTGCGCAAATTGAAGTTTTGACGCATTTGCGGTGCAAACACCGTCCCCCGCCCCAATTGTTGGTACAGCACCAAGACGATACGGTGGATGCCCATGGTGGGGCTTGGGCTCTCATATGGTATGAGCTCTCGGCCTGCCATTTATAATTCAAAAGAATGGTAAGAAACGTAATATGGTGCGTTGTGTTTCCCCCCTACGAACTCTACTTATTATTACTACCTTTTTTTAGATATAGCATTTTTTTTCTTCCAAGTTATTAACATAATAAATGTGCAGGCCTCTTTTTTTTCTTTTCTATTCGATCAGGTAAACCATACATGTTGAATTCTACTGTAATTTTGACTCCCAAATAATAGTGCATGAGCCACAGAATATGAGTTCTTTGTGAATGCCGAAAATTCAGTTTACATATATTACTACAGAATACCCATTTGACAACTTTTACGATGGTTGGAAAAAAATGAGAGCCGTCCATCGAGCGAAATCTAATTGTTTAAAAATATGCGGTACCAAATAGGTAGGTCTGATACCATAAATGGTGGGACCGGTACCAATACACTTTTCTTGTTTATTTTAATTATTCAATAACTCAGCTAGAAAAATTAAAATGGAGCGGTACCATCCCGGTACCGGTGGGTACTTTTCTAACCACTGTAAAAATGTCTCTTATTCATTTATGTAACGTATCAGTGATAAATGCCCCCTCAATTCTAAATTATAAACTAGTTTCAGCTTTGTTCCAAGTTAAACTTATCTAGTTGTGGATAAATTTATATAAAATATATTAGCATCAATGATATCAAAATAAATGCAGAATCAATATATATATTACATGTTGTATCTAACAAAACTAATTTGATAAGTTGTAGGTATTTGTGTATTTTTCTATAAACTTGGTCAAAGCTAGATCAATTTGAGTTAGGAAAAAAATAGAATAAGTTATAATTGGTACGAAGGAAGCATGCATTTAATTTTCTTTAGAACAAATTTCTGTAAAAAGTTATTATCCGTAGAATACCCAGGAATCTATAAAAAATCTGTGAAAATAGACTGCATATAAACAAGATAATGTATGCAGTCATGCAACCACTCTGAAATATATGTGTATGTATCTATATATGCAAGTTGTCTAACAAAAAGCACCATCTTGATCTATAATACCCAAACACAGACATAAGTATGCTATAATAATTATGCTAATGTATGAAATAGCAATTTTCCTTGCAAACATTTAAGTATTTAACTGATACAGCGTGTATTGTATGGTTCAACTATGGATACCAAACCTACAGTTCATATGTTGAAGTATATAAACTGTAGCCTGCAAGTGTTCACTTCCTTCCGTAATATTTTCCAATATAAAATAGGAAGCTGACACCATATTTATAGAGCCAACTAAATTAATGTTAAACTGATCAAAGGTCAAAGCTGAAAGTAAGAAAACATAAATATTGCATTGCATTAAACTATAAAAAAGAATTCCGTATTGTTTAGATTTTAAGAGAAGGGCATTACTGGATTGGTAGGATCATACATAAAAGTTACATTACATATTAGTGCCAATTTTCACAAATATTTCCTAATATCGACACCGTTGTTTTGAATAGTATGGTTGCTCTGTAATTCAAAGAATCACTGCTATATAATTTCGAAGTAATCGAAGTTTTATTAGAATGGAGGGATTTTATAGGATGCATATATGTTAATGCAAATTGTTGCATCTATGTTTCGTGTAGTGTGAACACTGTGAATATGCTCACCAAAGCTATCATCTGTTGATGCTGGGATGTCAGTCACCATCCTATCAAGAGTTAAGCAGTGAGATTAATTAGTCAACCAGAGTTACTGAATAACTGTACATCTTATAGTTTGATTAAATAGTATGCAAAACTATATGTAACTTACCAATGCAAGTATTCCCTGAGGTTTGGGTTGCTGGGATTAGGCGCATCAGGATCCACCATAACCTAATATATTTACATTAACACAAGCACATGGTCAACATGTTAGGGAATTAAAAGTAAACCTGAGTATTTTTGGCTGGGCTGAGAAATCCTGCATTTTTTGTTAGTGTCTTGCTCACTGTGAATACTATTTATCAGGAAGAGAGACAGTTAATATTAGCCCGGCCTAACTGGTCTGGCACCAGGAGAGTATTTAGCCTTCACCACGAGCTAAGCCACCGGTTTCAAACTTCTACAGGAGTTTATTGGAAAGTGGCTCCTGAGCAGCATCATGTGGTGTCAACCCCTGGATTAAGAAAAGTAGTCGACACCATGGCCATATTATATGGCCTACCACCAATGGACTCGATCTGTGGAGTGATGGCTTACTAGGGTATAGGCCACTCGAAAATCATCACCTCCAATCTCAACTCTAGGTTTCACCGACACCGCCGACGCCCGAAACTCCATCCCATCAAACACAGGTCTGCCATCATACATGACAGTTAGAGGCACTGAGCTAGTAAACGGGTCTAAGACATCCCCGATTATATGCCCCCTCGTCAAGGAGTCATTTGCCATGCCAAATTTGAGTGTGGAAGTGTATGGTAGTAGCTAGTATATGTAGTAGCTAACACCTACAAAGCTATCAGGCCTTCCAATGGCTTGAGCAAATCACATTGTCTTTGGGGTATTTATAGTGCCCTAGAAGATGCTCAAGTAGCTGTGCGCACATGTGATCCTCGTTTTCAAATTACAGCTTCAGCACATTCCTATCTGCCCACTCTCCAAATGATGCTCTTCTACTTGTTTAACAAGATTCCAAACATTGTTCAATGGCTTCAATAGTTTTAAGCGTCAGTCAATGGTGGGAATCAACATATATCTTTGTCATATTAGTCCCATGCATGCAATCATATCTATATAATCTTTTCATTCACGAAATTAAATTCTGTAGTGATGGAAGCCTTTTTCTGACTTTACTTGGAATCTTCTAGTGTTTTGCAACTTGCTCCTTATCTACCAGAAAACAGGAGGTCCAATAACTGTGTAACAACTGGCTCTCTTGTCGACCAAGCCGTTTTGGCTCGACAATAAACATATACTGCATCTGTGTATACTATACCCTTTTTTCTCAAATGAATTGGTTGTTCATTTATTGATCTTTAAGACCTCTACTAGTTGTATGAAAAAACAAGTGTACCACTTCTTGATATACCGTACAAATGTAGATAATACTTCCTTTGTTTTTTGTTTAACGCTTTTTAGGTCAAAAATGAACTGATTGGCGACAAATATTTATGATTAATATGTGGTCATATATCCTAAAGCCCGGTTATTGTGGAGAACAAATTCCACAAGCTGGGTATGTGCATATCAGCACATACATCTATGTAGGTGGCACATGTATGGTGTATATCTGCCCATTTGTGGCTCAAATACTTTCCTATGTCCTTCGAATAATTCTTTAACTTGTATAAAGAGTTGCTTAAAACATACATCAAGAAAGAAGAATTTGTGGGGAAAAGATTAAGGAAAAAGTCCATTTTTGACCATCCAACTAACGTCAAAGTCCGGATTTAGTCATCGAACTCCAAAACTAGGTATATCCGACCATCCAACTATTGAAAAACGGACATATTTGGTCCCCGGGTGGTTTCAGGGGCGGTTTTCATTTTTGAAAATAATAAAAATTATATTTAATCTTAAAAAATTCATAACAAATTTATTTTAAATTGAAAAAAATATGAAACTAGTACCAAAATGTTTGTAAAATTGTAATATATCCATTAGTACTCTACTTAGAGTTATATGGGTCTCATTTATTATCCCTCCTATTGTTTTATTGTTCATATTCACGTCTAATATTTACATGTATTATTGTTTTGCACTATATTAAATTAGGAGATAACCCAAAAGATTATATTTTTAGAAAAAAATTGGTACCAGTTTCATATTTTTCTGATTTAAAATGAATTAGTTGTGAATTTTTGAATAGTAAATAGATTTGTTTTATCTTTTAATCTTAAAAAATTCATAACAAATTCATTTTAATTCATAAAAATATGAAGCCGGTACCAAAATGTTTCTAAAAATGTAAAATTTTGGGTTATATCCTGATTTAATATAGTGCAAAACAATAATGCATATAAATATTAGACGTTGATATGAACAATAAAACATTAGAAGGGATAATAAATGAGATCCATATAACTATAAGGAGAGCACTGATGGATAGATTACATTTTTAGAAACATTTTGGTACTAGTTTCATATTTTTCGATTTAAAATAAATATTTTATGAAGTTTTTAAGAATAAATAAATTTTTTATTGTTTTTAAAAATGCAAACCACCCCTGAAACCACCCGGAGGACCAAATATGTCTGGTTTTCAATAGTTGGATGGTCGTATATACCTGGTTTTAAAGTTCGATGACTAAATTCGGACTTTGGCGATAGTTGGATGGTCAACAATGGACTTTTTCCAAAGATTTAAGCCTCTCTGTGTGTATGTGCGCGCACATGTGCCTGTGTAGACACACACATATATAAGTTTTTTTAACCCTATACGTGCTGTCATTTTCCTCGAAAGGTTTCTGTTGAAATATGGACTTTCAAGCCATGACGTTGACAGATGTCGTGTGAAATAACTATTTGTTTTCCTCAAGATTAATTGTAGGGAAAATACTTATATATGGAGATCCTGCCACCTTGGTACAATTGTACAGGGTTAGTTCCGGGAGAGTGTATATCCAAAATCGTGTATACAGGTACGAATATGTAGGGTAGATGTTGTACTAGCACGCCAAATATGTATATATGTCAGACAGGGTTGTTAGTTATACATTTATACCATCCCTCTTGCTCGGGGATTGTGAGTAACCAAAAATAAAAGAAAGGTTTCTGTTTACACCAAAAAAATTTGTGCAAATTGATATCTAGCACATCAATTGATATATCTCTAGATAGTAATATACGTGAGCTATGGTTTGCGTAGATTATATTTCAACTTTTTCCATTGCCAAAATGGTAGTACATTATTGCTTTATTTTATTCTTATACTTTCCTATCATCCTAGAGCACGACGTGACCTCACTAAAAGAGAACCAATGCTGCACCTCGATGCATGATTGGATCTTCTGCTGCTCACGTTTTATACTTTGGTTGGTCACTGGGCCTAGGTGCTAACGCTTGTCTTGGTATACCCCACAACTATATGCAGATCAACCACCACAACGTGCAAAGATCTCTTTTTATCGTACTGTGTCGAACAACATGCAATACATTGCAGCTCCATGCTCTCATTCCACCAATTAAAAGAGGAAAACAAAAACAGGCATTGTCAACAACTATGCTGATGCATTACCTTGCTGTCCAATATCAACGTCATGTGCAAGGAAAAATATTCTTATGTAGTTATGTAAACCGTGGTGCTTGTCATTCCGTAGTATAAAAGGCTTGGCATAGTCTGCAAATTTCCTTATCTCTTCATTATCTGTTTGCATCCAAATTCTAATTTTGTCTATCGTATAAGAATAATCTCACCTCCGCTAGTAACTACCATACTATATCACCTGTAACTCCACTAAGAATTTCCAATAAACGAGCATGCATGTTTTGCGGCTTCTATTAGACATGCAGCCTCCACTGAATTTCAATTTTGCTCTTCACACAAGGACCCATAATCAAAATGAAATACTTCAAACTCAAAACCTCCACATCCAAATAAATGAAAGCTCGCCAACTATCAAATTTATTGGTTGGCCGGCCTTCCAAAACTCAATGCTAGAGATCTGGAATGGAATTTTGAAAACTCTACCATACAAGATTACAAATGAAAGTAGGACTTATGCACAAAGATGGAAAATGGTAGTACATTATTGCTTTCTATAAGAAATAAAGTAGATCAAATGACCTTAGTGCCGTTCATTTATACTGCATTGGGAAAGATATGAATCTTTTATTTGTGAGAGGTAGTACAAGCATTTACTAAACAGGAGAAAGGGTAAAAGATGCATAGAGGTTACGGTGTAAATAGTCTCAACTCATATTACCAAATTTTCAAAATCAAAAGATTTCATTTTTCGACTTTTTTTGAACCATTGAACAATTGCCAAGCTAGGCATAATATTTATGATTGGTTGACCTTCCCTTCTGCTAATTTCATTGGTCGATCTGACCTGTCGAACTGATTGAGCAACAGAAAGAACATATTCCAGCCCATATTATCGCTTGACATAACACATATCGTTTATGCTATTCCTTTTTATCTTAAAGCCTGGGATATATCTTTTCTGCCCTCAAAACGAAAAGACTGATGGAGTGAATTGAAAGAACTATTTTCTAGCCCCACCACCAGGAATTAGAGCTTCTTCTAGATATTCAGCTGCGAATATATTATATATAAATATATAATAGTCTTATTAGTTACTTCAAAATACATACTACAGTATGCATCTCTGTTATTCAGTAAGCTGCAAGAACGTACGTTGGCTTGATCTTTTGCCCCACTCTCAAGGTCAATGATCAAAAGCATCAAGCTAAAGAGATGAGCACATCATACAGCTAGGTGCAGTGTTTGGGGTCCTATCCAACATCAATTCTTCTTGAATTACCTCTTGTCATGCATGGTAACCACGTAGACAAGCATTTCACGCACAAAGGCTGTAGAAAAAGCTCAGGTTTGACAAGCTATTCGAGTTTGGCCATGGGGCTGACTCAAGCCCTTACAGATTTATATAGAGATTTAAATCTAGTAGCTCACTCAATTTGGCCAGAAAATTGATCATTCTAGAATATCGCTGTATGAGCATATACAGTAATACACTCTCCGTCCAAATTCATAGGTATAAGCACCGTGCCGGGTATCCAACACAGAAGGGGAAATGGTGAATTGAGTCGGATAAACTCTTCTGAAACTTAAGTTTTTCTAGTCCGTAAGATAAACCTATCATGTCCTACATATGCAAATTATTTAAGTCTAAGATTTATCTATGCGCTCTTTAACTTACCAAAAGACTTACAACCTACAATCAAACATAATCAAACTAACTAAGAAAAAAAAACCACAAAGAAACTAAATGCGGAAACGCAAATGCGGTAATTAAATAGAACAAGGGCAAGGGGATGCAAACTTCAAAGAGACATGGAGATTAACATGGTTCACCACTAAAGACTATGTCCACGGGTTTGTTGCCGAAAACAAATTAGAGCTAGGCATCAAGCCTCTCCCAATCATTGTCTTGCGCTATCAAAGCTTCTGACAAGCAAAGGCTAAGTGCCATCAAGCCACCAAAATCCTAGCCACCATCATCGTTTCTCTCATCACAAGGCACCAGATGATCACTATAGATTTTAAAGCATCTTCCTCACAGTACAAGGAAAATGACAATTTATTGTGGGCCACAGTTTTTTCGTGAAGCCGACGCACGAAAAACATCACAACTTTTTCATAGGTTCATAACCGACGAAAAATAGAGCGTTTTTCGTAGGACTAGGAATAGCGGCCCACGAAAAACCTAGCTTTTTCGTGAGCCAGCAGCAGGACGACGAAAATCTATAGCCGGCGCGGCCTATGGGTCCATAGATTTTTTCGTGAGCCTAAATGGCCGATAAAAAAAATCGGTCTTTTCCGTAGATCCAGTGCACGGAAAATGTCATTTCCGTGGGCCAACGACCGGCCGACGAAAAAGATTTCCCCGTAAGGGGCGCCGGTTTGCCCCCGCACAGCCGCTACGCCGAAAATCCGAAATCCCGCCGCACCACCCCCGACTGCCGCCGCCACCAGCCGCCCTCGCGCCCGCGCCCGCCTGCTGCCCCCGCGCCAGCGCCCGCCGACTGCCCCCGCGCCCGCGCCAGCGCTCGTCGGCCGCCCCCGCGCCCGCACCCGCAGGCCGCGGCCGCCGCTCCCCAGCGGCAAAACCCTAGCCACCGCGCCGCCCCCAAGTGCTCCACCTCCTCCTCCCCTCCACCGCCCGCGGCTCCGTCTCCGGCAACCCCAAGAGGCGCGGCAGGATGAACGTGAAGGGCGGCGGCCGTATCCCGGTCCCGCCTCCGGGGGCCGGCGCGCTGGTCAAGGTGGCCATGCTCGGCGGCGGCGCCGTGTACGCCGCCATGAACAGCCTCTACAATGTCGAGGGCGGGCACCGCGCCATCGTCTTCAACCGCATCCAGGGGATCAAGGGCAAGGTCTGGGCTCGCTGCCGCTTTCTCTCTGCCCCATAAGATGCCTCAAATCCTAGGCCTTTAGTATGGGAATGGGTGTTGAGTGATGGAAATAGCATTCCAATTCCAAATTATTGTTCAGGCTGTAGTGATTTGATCATTCTGGTTCCTGTTTTGACATCTACTCTCTGAAGTGCTAGCTAGCTTTGTTTTTGAACAACTAATCAGATCAGAATATTTCTTGTTTTACTTTTATGCAGCATGTATGATTCAAAGTTATTGAATTCATTCATTTTTGAATGTTTTATTGCTGATATATTTCCAGGTCATGGTTTACATATAAAATGTTATTTTGTGGCCATGCTATTTATCTGCAACGTTTATTGAGGCAAATCAATTAGGTTTTGCAGATTCAAAATGCAGGAGGTATTATTTGTGCCCAATGGACACCATGTTTTAGGGAGGATTTGTATAAGTATAATATGAAAGTCTGAAATTTGTATGCTTAAATTTAACATCCAGCTTGAGATTTCTTAACTTTAAAGCTCAAAGATGGTTTGTCTTTGACTTGTTTATCTAGACTATTAAGCATGCCTCAAATGGAACCAGAACCTGTGTTTGCCAAAATAGTCTTGATTGTCAATCCTTTTGTTTGTGCACCTTTATTTGTACTCCTATATTTAAGTTATGAATTTTGGGTGCACCAAAACCTGTTGATGTACTTGTATTATTGTGTGGACTAGCAAATTTCGTATTTTGCAGTTTCACTTTTTAGGACAGTTCTTGATTTGGTTTTAATGTCCTTGAGTTTACATTCCCCTAGATGATGAACCAGGTCAATTTAAAACAATTTTTTCTTCACCTTGGTGTCTGATTTCTGCACTTGGATTGATGATGATTTGCAGGTACCTTGCTGAGTTCAAGTCAGGGGCAGAGAGGAAGGAGGCTGCTGAGAGCACCATGAATGCTTACAAGGCTGCTCAGGTCTGGTCTCTGATGAAAAGAAACCTTACTTTTGTGTACATGTTTATACAATGAGAATGCATATCATGTTAATCACAACTCATTGTCGCTAGTTTCTGTGTTTGTAGGATATTGCTCTTGCAGATCTGCCCCCAACCCACCCCATCAGGCTTGGGCTCGCTCTCAACTTCTCTGTGTTCTACTATGAGATCCTTAACTCCCCTGACCGTGCTTGCAATCTCGCAAAACAGGTTTATTGCTTCTTTTCTCTATTGCATTTACTTCTTACTACACTACTGCGCATGCCATGGGAGTTTGCTTGTAAGACAATAGGCTCAGCACATTACCGAAACATTATCTCTTAACACAAAGTGTATTGAATTCAAGTAGTGTTGCCTAACACTCTGGACAGCTAACACAATTTCATCTTTCATGGCTTTATGTTTTCAGTTCGTGCTCACATCCATTTTGCTTATACTGTCTCTACTATTGGTTCTCCACTCAGCTTGACATGTTCTGTTGCATATATTTTCCACACTAAACTGAACATTCACCAGCTACAAACAAATAATAAAAATCCACCTAACTCCTGGGAACTGCACAAGATTGTTAATAACTGATGCATAAGTACCTGATGAGGTTAGACATCCTTAATTGGCTACTACGGATGGGCTGAGACTGAGACTGCATTGCTTGTTGCTAATGAGTAAAGCTTGCTATGTTTGAAAACTGAGAATCTACCTTTTTGATGTAGTCTTCAGTTTTTGCTAGTTTCATCTTTAATTTGCTAGAGTTGACTTGAGTTTAATTTAATGTTTGTTGTAGGCTTTTGATGAGGCTATCTCTGAGTTAGACAGTCTGGGAGAGGAGTCCTACAAGGACAGCACTCTGATCATGCAGCTCCTGCGTGACAACTTGACCCTATGGACATCAGACACCAACGTGAGTTTCCTTTGTTCCACACCTTGTTGGCTTGGTCAACTACTTTGTCCATAACTTGTCATGGTTCTCATGTGACCTTGGTTCTTACTTTCCTCTTGATCCAGGAGGATGGCGGTGATGAGATCAAGGAAGCTGCTGCCCCGAAGGAAGCTGGAGAGGGTCAGTAAGCTGGATTCAATCTCCCGACCTGATGCACCTGCTGATGTTGGGAGCGACTGGAGCCAATGTTCTTCAATTACAATAGCTATGTTCTAGTATATGTTGCTGTGGTCGTCGTCACATGGATGTGGACCATGTAGCTTCATTGCTGTTGTTTTAATTAAGCACTCTAGATGTTATGTTGCACGCTTTGTTTTTCAGTATTAAGTTGATAAAGTGATGGCTGGATGCTGGTATAAATTTGAGACTGATTAATGATGTGGAATATTATTGTGAGAGCTTCCTACTGTTTGTATACTGTTGTATGTTGTGATTCTGTGATTTATACCGTGATGTGATTTCTAGTTGGTTGAAATCAGGAAAAAGCTTGGGGCTGGCTAGCTTTTTCATGGGCCAAAGGTGGGCCCATGAAAAAAAGTACATTTTTTCGTCTGCTGCTGTTGGGCCCACGAAAAAGTTTTTTTCGTCGGCCGCCCTTGGGCCCACGAAAAAGTCTTTTTTGTCGGCCGCCATGGGCCCACGAAAATGTTTTTTCGTCGGCCAATTTGGCCCAAAAAAAAAAAGATCTTTTTCGTCGGCCCTTTGGGAAACCCACGAAAAAACGTCCTTTTTCGTTGGGGCCGACGAAAAAAGTAGCATTTTTTCGTGGGCATTTCGGACTTTTTCATCGGCCGGTCCACGAAAAACTGCTTTTTTTCGTGGGTTTTTAGCCTTTTTCATCGATTTTTGGCCCTATGAAAAAATACCAGCTTCCGTGTAGTGTCATCCTTGCACAAGGTATCACTGCGGCTCCACATACACTTTTAAGAGGGTCTAGTAACAAGTATAATGTAGCTTGAGCATAATCAAGGCTTCTCGATAGCTCATACAAGAGCTATTCTCAACAAGAGCGCTCTCTCAAAGCTCTAATATAGCTTAGATTAAACACTAAGCACTATTATGTTATCACTGATGGTTGGAGTGGATGATATGCTTAGAGTTACTTTTCTATATTTGTTGTGGTCTTGGGTAGCTCCAACATCCTTCATGGCTAAGTGGGATGGCTTATACAGCCCCAAACACAAAACTAGTCGTTGGCCAAAAGGCTGCCAGAAAGTATAAAGACCTGTATGGTACGGTCCACACTTTTCAGCATACATGAGATCATACGTTCCATTGTACAAGCCGTTGAACTAGCCGTTGCACTCCAAAAGTCTGAAGTATATGAAAGTCTGTGAGACCGTACCATCTGGTCCCTTGAACTTCCCCCACTGGTGCAAATCCACACCTTCTGTCAAAATGGTCCATCCTTTAGTACGGTTTGTTCGACCGTACCTTCTGGTCCATGTATCTTTTGCTTTTCTATAGTTTCTTCAGCTTCTATAGGATTGTTCCGAAGTATAGGACGGTCCTATAAGACCGTAACTTCCAGTCCATATATTCTTGGTCGCTTCAGCTGTTTGCTGGAATGGTTTGCTCTATTCACTTTTAGAGGTTGTACTATCCAGTCCTCACATTTTGCTAGGCATCCAACTTCTCGGTTGCTTCGGTACAAATGGTCCAACCGTTAATCCGGTCTTCAAGATTGTACATTTTGGTCCTAACAAATGACTTGAGGTTTCAGGACAGCCCTTTCCTTTGGCCTTTTTCTTCTCTCCATCCTTTCAACCTAAGAACCTAATAATGTGCATCTAAACAAGTTTATTAGTCAAAGTGTTGTTTGTCAATCAATCATCAAAACACAAATACGAAAATGTGGCATAAGAGGTCATTTTCCTTGCAATAGATTGTTTGACTTTTGCAACTAACTTTCACCACACGCCCTATTCAAAAAAATTTGTAAAAAGGTAAAAACAAATCAACATCCTTAAAAAAATTAAAATAAAATAAATTAATTCACAATGAAAATAATTAATAATTATATTTTTTCATAAAATGAAAGGTCAAAGTTAGAGTAAAACAATTCGAACTGATCTATAATTTAAAACAGAGGGAGTAACATTCTAGAGTCTTCGCTACTAAAGAATGGGAGTTCGAGTATACATATCCCTAGGAGCCTACCTCGGTACCTCCCTTCATCCTCCCACTAATCTAAAAAGACTAGCACTAGGCACTCAAAACATAGACCTAATACTCTCTTAGACACTTAAGCTCTTGGCTGTTAGGGTTTGTTCAGCACCTAGGGTTTGTGGCTGGCCAAGAGAAGTCTCAAAAGATCCTCTAAGAATATATTTATACCTTAGGCCTAATGACGTTGTTTTACACTAAGACCCCCTGCTAAAACTCCCGGACGGGGCTTAAACCGAAAAAGATACAATAGGACGACCACGATGGAGAGTTGATCTTCTTCTCCAGCATGCCTCCTCCAGATGACCTCCATGTGGCCAGTAGTCCGATTCCTCCACTAGCATGTTTTGAAGAAGTGCAACAAACTTCCCGACATCAGCGATGCTGAGATCGTGGGCTCTTTCATCCACGACACTAGCAACAAAGCACTAGTCCACAAGCTCAGTTGCTCCAAATCGAGAACCATCATGGAGTTGATGGAAATCGCTGGCAACCATGTGTCCGGGGAGGAGACATCAGGCGCCATCTTCAATGGCCGAGGGAAAGTCCCTTCGCTACTCAAGCGACTGCATCGAGGAGCCAAAACCCTCGCACGACTGTAGGGGAAGCCAGGCGGGGTCACGATGATCGACGACGCAACATCCATAGTTATCACTGGGCAGAGGAAGTAGTCACCGCAGCCGAGCGGTAGCCATGACAACACCACCCTCTACACGCTTCGCGCGAACAAATCAACTACTCGTCGCGATCGGCGGGCGAACGATTTGAGAAGCTCATGGATGAGTAGTGTCCGCATCATGGCTACCCCATAAGGCACAAGTTTGTAGACTGCGAGGATCATCAAGCGCTTCCTTATGCGACGATAGCTGAAGGCACAGGCCGGGGACACGACGCCCGAAAACGCCACGGAGAACATCGCTGATTAGTTCCCGGTAACGGATGGATGCCTCATGATCTTCGGGGGACCCACCCTATACACTGGGGAAATGATAGCTTAAGCTCGACCAATAGGAGGTCAACCTTGCAGGAACAGCGATGACCCCAGTGCTACATCCACTGGTCAGAGATTCCAATCATGTTTGATCGTGTGGACCATCTGGATTACATCCCATGACCGGGTCAATACCCCCTCGTGGTCGACCCCATTATTCGAAGCAAGCGCCTCACTCGCGTCTCGATGGATAGGGGCAGCGGCCTTAACCTGCTTTACGTCAACACGTTCGACGCCCTGTGACTTTCTAAATCAGACATAAAGCCAGTCAAGTCCCCGTCCATGGGGTCAGCACAGGCGTGTAGGCCTACCCACAAGGGTGGGTCGACCTTCTGGTAATGTTTGGCAATGCGGAAAACATCCACACCGAGACCCTCACATTCGAGGTCGTCGACTTCAGTGGAGCATACCACGCAATCCTCGTCCATCCATGCTACACTAAGTTCATGGCTGTGCCGAATTACACGTACCTAAATCATGCAAGAACGGCGTGATCACCGTGGGCGCTGGGTTCTAGGTAGTGCACAGCTGTGAATGCGATAACTGCAACTCGACTGCCCAAGCCATGGCCACAACCGACCTTGGCAAGATCTAGGAGTGCATCCTAGAAATTGTCCTAGACACGAATCGCCTAGGGGCAGGGTCATTCAAGGTCACTGACGATACAAAGATGGTGGTAATTGACCCGACTGATGTCAAAAAAATGGTGCGCATAGGAGCCGCTCTCTCCGACATAGGAAAGCGCGCTCATCGGCTTCCTTCGTGCCAACAGGGATGCATTTGCATGGAATCCAACCGACATGCTGGGCATCCCAAGGGAAGTCGCCAAGCATTCCATGAACATCCAAGCGACTGCCAGGTCTATCCCGTGGCGCCTACGCCGAATTCGATGAGGAGAAGCGCTGGGCTATAGGGGAGGAGATAGACAACTCTTAGCCGCCAGGTTCATAAAGGAGGTCCACCACCCGGAGTGGCTGGCAAACCCCATGCTCATCAAGAATAAGAGCACGCAATAGAGAATGTGTGTCAACTACACAAGCCTGAACAAGGAGCACCCCAAAGATCCTTTCCCAGAATAGATCAAGTGGTTCGACTTGACCCTAGGATGTGAATCCCTATCCTTCTTGGATGCCTACTCTGGGTACCACCAGACTGCTATGAAAGAATCTGATCAAATCCACATCTTTCATAACCCCGTTTGGCTCGTTCTGCTACACAAGCATGTCGTTCGGGCTTAAGGATGCTAGCTCTACCTAGCAACGGTGCATGAAGACTTGTTTCTGTGACCAGATCAGTCGCAACCTAGAAACATTATCTTGACGACATCATCATGAAAGCCAAGAAGGTTGACGGCTTTGTCACCAACTTGGAAGAAACCTTTGTGAACATTCGAAAGTTTTGCATAAAGCTCAACCCTAAGAAGTGTGTCTTCGAGGTCCCGAGGAAGAAACTCCTTGGTTTCATTACTATACGAGTGAGGCATCGAGGCCAACTGAGACAAGATCTCAGCCATCCTCAAGATGGAGCTGATTTACAACATCAAGGGTGTCTGAGGCTCACCAGGGTGTCTAGCTGCCAGCCTTCAGTTGGTTCGTCTCGCAACTCGGTGAGCGAGGGATGCACCTCTACAAGCTACTCAAGAAGGAAGACCACTTTGAGAGGATAGCCGAGGCACAAGAATCATTTCGACCTGGTTAAAGGCTTTCCTTACATCGCCACCGACTTTGGTCACCCTAGCGCGAGATGAACCCATCCGCCTCTACGTGGCTGGTGACCTCTTAGGTCGTGACCGTTGTCCTCAGTCGTTGAGCGAGTTGAGGAGGGGCACTCCCTCAAGGTACAGAGACCCATGTACTTTGTCATTGAGGTACTCACCGACTCCAAGACGCGATACCCTCAGGTTCAAAAGCTAATGTACGTGGTCTTGATGGCCAGGTGGAAGCTGACCCACTACTTCGATCGCCACCACATCATGGTGGTCAGCACCACCCCCTTGGGCGAGATTTTTGGCAACCATGATGCCTCCAGGCACACAGCAAAATGGGCGATCAAGCTTAACTGCCTCAACATAACTTACGCCCCCAAACACCGTGATCAAGTTGCAAGTCTTGGTAGACTTTGTCGCCGAATGGATCGACACTTAGGAACCTTAGCCGATTGAGCATCCCAAGTACTAGGTCATGTACTTCGATGGATCCTACATCAAAACAAGGTCTAGAGCAGGTGTCGTCATGATCTCCCCATCCGAAAACAAGCACAAATACATCATACGCCTCAATTTCAATGTCACTAACAGCATAGCGGAATATGAGGCCCTAATCAGTGGGATCTGCCTCATTGCTGAGCTTGGAGTAAAATGTCTCCATGTGCAAGGTGACTCTAAGGTCGTGGTTGACCAGACCATGAAGGCGGCTGTTGATGGTCGTAATCTCACGATATCAACCGTCAATTATCCACCAAATGAAGTGAAACATGTGAAATAATAGGACTAACCCTTGCTACTAATGAGTTCCACAAGATGTACATGAATATTTGGATGCAGGTACCAAAATATGTGCAAAATGGTTGAAAACAAGTCAATGACCAAGGATAAGCAAGAATGGCAAAAAGGCCATGGCCGCCCCGCCATAACCCATAGCCACCGAGCCATACTCTCAGCCCACCAGTGGTCGCCCGGCCACTGGTCAGGGACTGCCATGTGGCATGGCCGGTCGGCCATATGGATGGCCGCCCGGGCCACCTCATTTGCCACGTCTTCGATCCTACATGCAAACAAACACAAGGCAATGAAGATCCAACCATACAAAAGAGTATCCAATATATCTAAGAGCCGAAAGACCATCAAACCATGGATCGGTGATGTCAACAATCCAAGGGAAGGGCCATGCAGCGAATCAGAGAAAAACACGTGGCCGCCCGGCCTCCCTTCGGAGGCATTTTACACGTGCATCAATCGTTTCAACCTCAAACCGACATGGGGAAGCAAGATTAACAACTGGATTGCCTAAGTCGGTGAATCGGAATGGCCACCCGGCCATGGCGTATGGCCACCCGGCCTTGGTGCATGGCCACTCAGCCATACTGCATGGCCGCCCGACCACCGACTTACCCCAATAACCGACCTAGGCCACCTACAAATACCCTCCTCACATGTATAGGCTATAAATAGACCGTGAGAGCTCATTTGCAAAGTGTGGAGTTCAGTTCAAGTTCTATCTTAGAGAGTGTTGACTGGCGCTTAAGCATGCCAAACCTTATACTGCAAGCGCACAGTATTGGTTGTAACCTTTCCCCTAAGATGAGTATTTAGGGTTTGTCAATCCGTGGAAAACTAGGTTTAAACTACTATTAATCAGGGATTAATCAGTTACTAGCTAGCTCTAATAGATCTAATAAGCTAAAGGATGATAAACGGTTATCTAATCACAAACTAGAAATAAAACTAGACTATAGAATAAACTAGATCAAAGACTAAAGCTAGCCAAGAACAAACTAAGCAAGATCAAGATAGGCTAAATACGGCTAAGGGATTAGCAAGAGATATGAGACAAACTTCTTATAAACTAAGAACCACCCTGAGCAAAGATCTAACATGCAACATAGAATAAACATGATAATGAATGTCATAGATTTACTAGAGCCTTTCCCTCCAACCACTTGTCACATAAGTCAGGGTAATCGACGAACAAGCAAGCCTAAACCACGTCTAAGCATGAGCATATTCAATCAACCAATTAAAGTAAAAAGATCTACTAAAAGAACATGAAGACGTCTAATCTTGGCCAAGAAATCATGTTGTAATTAAGCAATTGCAAAGACATGGATCATATATCATGTATAAACAAAGAACTAATAGCCAAAGGATAATTTCATTGATCGAACTCAAGGTTTATCATAGCAAATAAGAAGAACAGAGAGTTTACTCGAAGAACATCATGAACTCGATGCTCAAAGATGTCGATTTCGACTGAGATGAAGCACGTAGTCGAAGATGAGCTCGAAACTCCCCGGGAATAGCTGGGGTCGGCCGACCATAGGGGGGTTGGTCGGCCGACCCCCTCTACTCCTGCCTCCTCTCGCTTCCTCCTTTTGCCAAGATCTCCTCCTCGACGAAAACTTGCGAAGATGGACTCCCTAAACCTAACTTTGGACCTCTGTTTACAATGAATTGGATGACCTCTCCCTCTAGAGAGGCCATATATTTATACTCCGAAGAGTCCCCTATACATGGAATCTAATAGGTCAGTTCTAAGCAGTCCTAAGACACCTAAAACATCTATTTCTATGTCTATACAAGCCTCTAGAAGAGTTCGGGTCGTCCATATACTTTCTTGCTTGGAGAAGAAGTCATTGTCCTAGTCCTTCCCGAAATCAGCTTTCCATATTCTGCAGCCTTTAGTATTTTGACCATAACTCCCTCATCCGAAGTCCAAATAAGGCAAACTCAGACTCTAAATCGTAGAGCTCGAAGGGATCTACAACTTTGGTACTTCAAACTTTATTCATTTGACAGTCGTTAAGGTCTTCTAATTGGGCCCACAATGCGCTGCTGTTCTGAAATCCGAGAATATCTCGAGATTAAATCTCCAGGACAGCAGCACATTGTGGGCCAATTCAGAGACCTTAACGACAGTTAAATGAAGAAAGTTTGAATACGAATATTAGTAGATCTCTTCGAGCTCTATAATTTAGAGTCCGAGTTTGCCTTATTTGGACTACTGGATGAGGAAGTTATGGTCAAAATACTAAGGGCTGCAGAATATGGAAAGCTGATTTCGGGAAGGACTGTGACAGGGACTTCTTCTCCAAGCAAGGAAGTATATGGACGACCGGAACTCTTCAAGAATCTTGTATATACATAGAAATAGGTGTTTTAGGTGTCTTAGGACTCTTAGAACCGACCTATTAGATTCCATGTATAGGGGACTCTCCGGAGTATAAATATATGGCCCCCATAGAGGGAGAGGCATCCAATTCCATGGAATTCATTGTAAACCAGAGCTCCTAAAGTTAGGGTTTAGGGTCCATCTTCGCAAGACTCAGTCGAGAAGGAGATCTCGGCGAAAGGAGGCAGCGAGAGGAGGCAGGAACGGAAGGGGGTCGGCCTGACCTACCCCCTAGGGTCGGCCGACCACCCCTATTCCTGGGGAGTCTCGAGTTTGTCTTCGAGTATGTTGTTTGTCTCGCCGAATTCGACAACTATGTGCTTCAAGTTCATGATGTATCTCGAGTAACTCTCTGTTCTTCTTATTTTACTATGATAAACCTTGAGTTCGATCAATGAAATAGTCTCTTTGCTACTAGTTCTTTGTTTATACATGATTTATGATCCATATCTTTGCAATGTTTCAGTCTCTACATGTGACCTGGCCGGGGTTATTTAAACCACATGTCTTTTAGTAGATCTTTTTACTTTAATTAGTTGATTGAATCTGCTCATGCTTAGAGATGGTTAGGGTTTACTAGTTCGTCGATTACCTGGTTACTAGTGACAGTAGAGCCCGGCGAAAGGTTTGAGTAAGTCTTTGACATTCATGATCATGTTTATTCTATGTTTCACCTTAGATCCATGCTTAGGGTGGTTCATGGTTTGTAAGAAGTTTGTCTCATATCTCTTGCTAATCCTTTAGCCGTACTAGCTTCTTTACCGATCTTGCTTAGTTTGATCTTGTTAAGTTATTGTTCTTGATCTAGTTTAAGCTATAGTTAGTTTTATATCTAGTTTGTGAATAGAACATCGTTTATCCTCCTTTAGTTTAGTTTAGATATAGATTAGTCAGTAATTAGACTCTCTTTTATTCTTTAGTTTCTAGATCTATTAGAACTAGTTAGTAATTGATTAATCTTTGATTAATAGTATTTTAAACCTAGTTTTTCACGGATTGACAAAACCCAAGATAGTCATCCTGGGGAAAAACTACCACGATACTGTGTGCTTGCAGTATAAGGTTTGGCTTGCTTAAGTACCGTCAACAAGCTTTTCTGGCGCCGTTGCCGGGGAAAACTATCGTTTAAGTTATTATTAATCTTGTATTAGCCTTTTACTACTAGTTTTGATAGTTAGTTTGTGTTTGCTAATTATGTTCTAATTTAGTTCTAATCGTGTGATAGTCTTTTTCTAATTGTGTGCTAATAGTTTTCTAATTGTGTTCTAATTTAGTTAGTGTGTTATAATTCTATAGTTTGTGTTTAGTCTTTGTGTTCTAATAGCTTTCTAATTGTTTAGTGTTCTCTAATCTTAGTTTTTAATTACTTAGTATGCTCTAATTACATTTTGTTCTCTAATTGTGTTCTTGTGTTCATCGTTCGTTCTTGTGTTCGTTCATAGCTTAGACTAACCCAGCAACTTTGCTGTCATTAGATTTCTGTTTTTGTGTTTTTCTTTGTGTTCTTGTGTTAGATATGATGACAACACTAGAATATTGGATGAGCGTAACGTTGAGGCAGTCAACAATTCAAGAGCTGAAGCCACAAGAATCAAACGTGAAGCCAACAGCCAAATCCTACTGAGCTGAAGCCAGGGATCATCAGACTTGCTGCTAAACTTTCTTTCAGTGGAGCTGAATCAGAAAATCCATACAAGCACTTGGAGAAGTTCAGTGAGATCTGCCACACATTCCAACAAGAAGGAGTTCCTAGCTGAATGGTTGAAGTGGAATCTTTTCCCATTCACACTCGTCGATAAAGCTAAGAGATGGTACCAACTTGCCGCAAGAGAAGCTCAAGGAGACTGGGGATTGCTAGCAGTGAAATTCGTCACCAAGTTCTTCCCCATTCTCAAGGTGCACAAGTTGAGAAAGCAAGTGTGGAACTTTGCGCAAGAAGGAAGTGAAGATATCGATGAAGCTTGGGAAAGATTCAACAATCTGCTTACTCAAGGACCGAAGCTTGGAGTGACATCTGATGCGGCACAGCAGACATTCTACTTCGGATTAACTTCAAAAACTTCCAGAATTGTCAACACGTGTGCCGGAGGATCACTTATGAGTAAGACAACCAATGAAGCTAGTGAAATCTTATCCAATATCTGTTTGACTTTCAAGGAAGAAAGAGAAAGGAGAGAAAGAGAAGACGAAGATGCAGATGTGGATAGGGTGGCGCCTACACCAGAAGCTCAACTACCAACGTTCCATACTCTAGTGTCATTTGCATTTGATGAAGACTTACACTGGATGTCTGCTGATTTTGGAGAACCACTCAATCCACAAGGATACTTAGAGGAAGAAAAAATTTCACTAAGTAAAATCAGTGAAGACCAAAGTTCAAGAGAAATGCTGCCGAAATGGTTCAAGCCAAATCAGGAGGAAATGCTCAAGACCACTCCACAGAAGAGAAGTGTCAGCATGTTTGAGGAAGAAGAAGACCAGCTACTTGCCTTCAAGACAACTGAAGCTAGCTCTAGCTTAGTGGAAGTGAAGACGTCAGAGTTACCATCAATATACATTGAAGAATCACTTCCATCAGACAAGCTAGTGGATGACTTTATCACAAGGGAAATACTGCTGGATTTTCAAGTCAATGAGCAAAGCTATCCTCATTCAGTAGGCAGCTGACACAACTGAAGAAAGTGAAAATGAGTGGAGAAGACACTATCATTGGAGTCACTCAACTTGTAGTAGCTCACTCAAGGAAGACTCCAGATACTCAGCTACTTTCTCCATTTGGCAACACCATTTGTGCTGCTCAAGATCTCACTCCAGAGAATCAGTATGTGACGAAGTTTAAAGATGAAGAGACTGATTCAACATCAACCATGCTCAATACTGAAGATTTAGAAGGACAACTCAGTGGTGAAATTGAAGATCATCAAAGCAATAAGGAATCATTTCAAGATGTTGAGATTCAAATTCACATTGAGACGCCAATGGATGAGCTCTTTGAAAATTCGAACCCAAGGTATGAAAATCTTTCTCAAAATTTCATTTGTTCTAATGAATTTTTCAATTTGAATAAGTCGAATCTTGATGCTAAGCCTTATTCTGATAATAATCATGTTTATAAGCTAGATTTTCTTGAAAATGAAAATGAGGCTATTAGTTTTAACTTTGATAATTTTATGCCTAATAAACCTGAGTTAGAGAAAAAATGTAATGTTAAATATTAGATCCATGCAATAGTTAATCACAATTTGCTTTGCTTTTGTAATTTGGTCATAATTGTGGTTATGGATGCTTATGTTTATCACAAGTTTTGTAAATCCCGATCTTTTTAATGTTCTTAAAACTTGTGATAGTAATTTGTCTAGCTCTAGACTTTAAATTAAGCGCTTTTTGGGATGCAACCCGTTCTTAGTTTGTTTTGTTTTAGTTTCATGTGATAGTTAAAAAGCTTAAACACCTTTCTTTGATGACTAATTTGTGGCTAATTACCTAAAAAAAAATTGGTTTAGATTGCATTCATATTATATCTCATGTTTTATTTAGACTGCATTTTGCATGTATCACTCTATTGCATTTAGATTAAAGTTGCATGTTTGCATTTTAATTGGCTTGGTTAATTAATTTAACTTCATGATACGTGCTTTTATGTTTATGATAACATTTCTAAAATGTTTTCTTTAGCAATTTTGTGTAAGCATGGTGCTTAGACTAGATTGTTGATCATCATGATGAAGGTTATTAAAGGCCTGCCGGTTATCCTTGATTTCGTTGATTACTTTATAAGCTTTGCAATGTGCTTTGGTTTTCTTGTGCTGTTAAGAGTTAATGATGTTGATAAAACATGGTGTTTTAATCTTGGTTAATAAAAATCTTGATGGTTATAGAGAGACTTAGCAATCATGTTGTAGACGTGGTGTCTAGAATTTGATTTAATCATTGTCTTTTTTTATATGCTTATCTCATGCATGCATTTATATTTTCACATTCATACACTCATATAGGTTTTACTAATCCATTTTTCAACTAGAGTAATTAAGCCACAAGTTAGGAATCGTTGGATGTGTTAGATGAAGGTAGATTCTATCTACTTCCCGATTATCATCCCAGGGGGTAGATTTGCGAATTCAATTTGTTTTGTAGGTATGGAGAGAATTTATAAAGATTGGAGCAACCTTTTGTGATGAAGATAAAGGAGAACATTGAGAGGAAGTGTTTCAAGAATCAACACATATGCCACCTGTGGTACCCAAGGATTGAAGGACTGAAAATTGTCAACATCTCTGAAGCTCAAATCTGAACCTGGAGAAATCATCAAGTTTCTGGTCGACTCTAGAAGATAAAAGCAGAATATTTTCTTATATTTGGAAGCCCCATCAAGTTAGCTTTCCAATGGATCAAACGGAGCTTCATTTGAAATTTTCTACAAGGATTTATGGCCAAAACATAGGACGTGACTCGAGCTGGAAACAATTCTGACAGCACGAAGTCTCTGGAGTAAAGATGGCATAATTCCTTCATTCGGAATCGGATTTGGTGCACTGAGTACTCGTTGGAAAGTTAATTTAAAGGGCTATCCAATGGATCTATTATTAGGAGGCATGTTCTGTTTGAGGTTAAGGAGATATTCCACAAAGAAGAGGAGGTCAGTTACAATGGTGATGACTAGAGGAGGAAGATGATGGCCATGACAAGGAAGAAAGGATGGACAATGCTTATATAGAAGACTGATGAGCTAATTCAAAGGATCATAGTACTTCAAAGGACTCCATGAGTTTGACATTCAAGAAGGTGGTGCAACATTTGAAAATGCCATAAGAGAAGCAACATGACAACATGAAGAGGCATCAGTACAGCTACATCAACACTTTCTATATTTGGTGAAGCCACAAATGGGAAGTTTGAAGATTGATGGATGATGAACAAGTGAAGAGAGTAAAGATGAGATTGCTTGTACATTAGCAAGCAACCAATAAGAAGAGCAGAAGACCATCTAAATTTTCGTCTTTCCACGGTGAGAGGATTTGATTGGCTACACTTCGTCACACAGGACGGTAACATTTTCTTAATCCTCCTCTTTACATTTATCATTTACCTACTATTATGCTTTCGTTTATCTATTTGATGATTATATCTTATGCTTTGAGTGAATTACAATGGGCATATTGCATTGTTTAAGTGTGGGGAGGTGTATCATCAAATGTGTTTTTGCTTTAAAAGTTCTTTTTTGAGTCTTAGTTAGTGTGTGTTAGAAATAAATTTTCTCGCTTTATTTAAGTTTGTTCTTTATGATTACTTTGAAGATTAATCTTGTTCAGATTTATAATATGTTTGTTATGGTGCTTAAAAGATTGATTAGTAGTGCATAACCCATGATTTGATTAGAGAGATAATGTTTTATAGCTTTGCTTAGCTTCTTTAAGAAAGAATTTGGAGGATGATTTATTTATTTATTTAAAAAAACTTTTATGATCAAGTGTTCCATCCCTTTGTCAAGAGAGAGGATAAATCCTATTAGAGCCTAGTTGAAGACACAGTTTATAAGCTGGTTATCTCAAATGAGTTTGGTTAAGGTTGATTCCTTTAGAAAGTTTGATCTCTTGAAAAATTTGGTCATCTATTTTTATTTATTGATTGCTAGCGTCTACATATATATTCAGTACTAGTTGTTCTACACTGGAGCACTAGCATTTGCTGAATTCCAAATCCTTAAACCTTTTGATCTTTCGACACTCACTACCCACATAGTGAAGTTTTTGCTCTTTTGCTAATCACGAGGGAAAAATTCTATAGTCATCTTGATCTAGCAAAATCCAAAAGTAGAGTAAAAAGGAATAGAGTTTGAAAAAAAGAGGAGAGAGAGACAGAGGGGGCAAAAAAAAGAAAGAAAAGAAAAAAAAGAGAGAATGTAGTGCCCAAGTAAAAAAAACGAGAGAGAGGAAAAAGAAAGTAGAATTAGGAAAATTTTGGAAAAGAGAAAGAGAGACTTAGTGTTTATCAGTGTAACGAGCAAAAGCTTTCACTTTTCTAACCATGTGCAATTTCTGAGATTTATCCCACTTCATTTATTCAATATTGCACATGTTCACTATCTATATCTTCTTTTTCCTTCTCTCTGTTCATGCATATTTATTTTCCTATTTCCGATGACCAAGTTAATTCAAGGTGATTAGATGATCTTTAGGAAGATATCTTAGCTGAATAATAAGTTGATTTAACTTTGCTAGCCTTTACCAAGCTCCTCTTAGACCCTTGTGAGATGTGAGAGAGAGTGATTTTATATAGGATAGCCACAAAATATGAGTGTCTACATGTGAGCTTGGCAAAGAAGGACCGATGTAATTTCTTGATTATGGAGATTATTTTTCATAAAAAAAACCCTCCATTTTGATTCTAAAGGAAGTCTTGGTTTTGCTATGATTCGTTTGATTTCGAAAATTTCTGTGGGGATCTCTATGCATGAAAGTTGATTAAAATGCCCATGTTAAGATTGAATTGAATTCTGAACTTGTTTAATTTGAGAAGTGATTGTTTAGAACTAGCTTAAATTTAGTTGAGTTTATATTTAGTTAAGTTAGTAGTTTAAATTTAGTTTATTTTTTGATCGATCTCTTTGCTCGAGGACTAGCAAGATTGGGGATGTTGTTGACGCAACATATTAACTAAATTTATGCTCTGTTTTTACATAATTTTATGCCATTTCAGAAGTTAATCTTATGATTTAGTCTTGTTTTGCTAACAAATAACCCCATTTTCGAGAATGCTCTTTGTTTTTGCACATTATTAAATATTGCAGGAAAATAGTAAATAATTGGCAAATAATTGCGATAATTGAGAAAGCTACTATTTGATGGATAAGTAAAAGAAGAACAATTGAAGCCCAAAAGAAGGCCCAAGCCCATTACGGAGAAGGTTCCGGAGATTAAGGATTGGTTGAGTACGAAGAATATGAAGATAAGGAAGGTTTATCAAGAGTTCAATCCAAACTCCAATTAAATCTCGAGATATTCTCGGATTTCAGGACAGTAGCACCTTGTGGGTCCAATTCGGAGACCTTAACGATGTTAAATGAAGAAAGTTTGAATTCCAATATTGTAGATCTCTTCAAGCTCTATAATTTATAGTCCGAGTTTGCCTTATTTGGACTCCGGATGAAGAAGTTATGATCAAAATACTAAGTGCTGCAGAATATGTAAAGCTGATTTCGGGAAGGACTAGGACAAGGGACTTCTTCTCCAAGCAAGGAAGTATATGGATAACCGGAACTCTTCTAGAAACTTGTATATACATAGAAATAGGTGTCTTAGGACTCTTAGAACCGATCTATTAGATTCCATATATAGGGGACTCTCCGGAGTATAAATATATGGCCCCCCCTAAAGGGAGAGGCATCCAATTCCATCGAATTCATTGTAAACCAGAGCTCCAAAGTTAGGGTTTAGGGTCCATCTTCGCAAGACTCGTCGAGAAGGAGATCTCGGCGAAAGGAGGCAGTGAGAGAAGCCAGGAACGGAGGGGGTCGGCCGACCACCCCTGTTCCCAGGGAGTCTAGAGTTCGTCTTCGAGTATGTTGTTCGTCTCGCCGAATTCGACAACTATGTGCTTCAAGTTCATGATGTATCTCGAGTAACTCTCTGTTCTTCTTATTTTACTATGATAAACCTTGAGTTCGATCAATGAAATAGTCTCTTTGCTACTAGTTCTTTGTTTATACATGATTTATGATCCATATCTTTGCAATGCTTCATCTCTACATGTGACCTGGCCGGGGTTGTTTAAACCCCATGTCTTTTAGTAGATCTTTTTACTTTAATTAGTTGATTGAATCTGCTCATGCTTAGAGATGGTTAGGGTTTACTAGTTCGTCGATTACCTGGTTACTAGTGACAGTAGAGCCCGGGGAAAAGTTCGAGTAAGTCTTTGACATTCATGATCATGTTTATTCTATGTTTCACGTTAGATCCATGCTTAGGGTGGTTCATGGTTTATAAGAAGTTTGTCTCATATCTCTTGCTAATCATTTAGCCGTACTAGCTTCTTTACCGATCTTGCTTAGTTTGATCTTGTTAAGTTATTGTTCTTGATCTAGTTTAAGCTATAGTTAGTTTTATATCTAGTTTATGATTAGAACATCGTTTATCCTCCTTTAGTTTAGTTTAAATATAGATTAGTCTGTAATTAGACTCTCTTTTATCCTTTAGTTTATAGATCTATTAGAACTATTTAGTAATTGATTAATCCTTGATTAATAGTAGTTTAAACCTAGTTTTCCACGGATTGACAAAACCAAAGATACTCATCCTAGGGTAAAGATACCACGATACTGTTCGCTTGCAGTATAAGGTTTGGCGTGCTCAAGTACCAGTCAACAGATTGGTGCACTTATGAGTAACTGCTTGATTTTCCTGAATGCAACCTCACATTCTTCAGTGAATACAAATGGAACATCCTTCTGGAGTAGCTGAGTAAGTGGCCTGGCAATCTTCGAGAAGTCTTTAATGAACCTTCTATAAAATCCAGCATGACCGAGAAAGCTTCTAAGAGACTTGATATCAGTGGGTGGTGGTAGCTTCTCTACTATCTCTATCTTAGCCTTATCAACCTCAATTCCTTTCTCGGATATGATGTGACCCAACATAAGTCCTCTTTTGACCATGAAATTGCACTTCTCCCAATTTAGCACTAGATCAACTTCTTCACAACGCTTCAGTATGTTCTGAAGATTCTGTAGGCAGTGGTCGAAACTTGTGCCATGGACTGAGAAGTCATCCATAAAAACCTCCATAATATATTCAATAAAATCTGAGAATATTGCCATCATGCACCTTTGGAAAGAAGCTGGCGCATTGCATAGACCAAATGGCATTCTTCTGTAAGCAAAGGTTCCATATGCACATGTAAATGTAGTCTTGTGTTGATCGTCAGGATGGATAGGGATTTGAAAGAATCCAGAGTATCCGTCTAAGTAGCAGAAGTGAGAATTCTTTGCAAGCCTCTCCAGCATCTCATCAGTGAACAGAAGTGGAAAGTGGTCCTTCTTCGTTGCTTTGTTGAGTTTCCGGTAGTCAATGCACATCCTCCAACCAGTCACTGTTCTCTATGGGATCAGCTCATTCTTCTCATTCTTGACCACCGTTAGTCCTCCTTTTTTAAGCACACAATGGACTGGGCTCACCCACTCACTGGTTGGTACTGGGTAGATAATTCTGGCATTTAGAAGCTTGATCACTTCCTTCTTCACAACAGTCCTCATTTCATTGCTCAACCTTCTCTGATTGTCGACCACTGGCTTGTAGTCTTCTTCCATTGGAATACGGTGAGTGCAAAATGCTAGACTGATTCCCTTCAAATCTGCTAGAGAGTAACCAATTGCCTTCTTATGCTTCCTTAACACTACCAATAGCCTCTCCTCTTCCTCCGGACTTAGCTCATTGCTAACGATCACTGGGTAAGTCTTGTCTTCTCCTAAAAATGCATACTTAAGTCCTTTAGACAGTGGTTTCAGCTCTACATCTGGTGCCTCCTGGTTGTTTAGGTCGCCTAGTGGCTCTACTGGAGTGTTTCGGGTTTCCTCAATATTCTGTTCTAGATCCTTAGTGGCATTGGTTGTTTCTTCGGAGAAGAAACCTTCCTCTTCTCCTTCTAAGACTAGATTTAATGGCTCTCTAAAGGCATTTATATAACTAATACTCTCTATCTCCTCAATATCGGTAGTGAGATTAATGGGCACTTTAGATGCTGGTAGAAAATCAAAATCATATTTTAAATCATCAACACTAAGCGTGACTTTCCCTTTTTCATTATTAACTATGGCATTAACCAACTTAAGAAAAGGTCTACCAAAGATTAAATTAACATTATCATTGTAGACATTAATCACATAAAAATCAGTTGGTATAGTCTTTTTACCAAAGTTAACTTCAACATTTTTAATTAAGCCTATAGGTTTTATTATTTCATTGCTAGAAAGTTTAATCTTAAGATTAGTAGAAACTAAACATGGTTTATCATAAAGCTTAGAATAAACTTCATAGCTCATTGTACTTACCTGGGCTTCCATAGAGCAGTGTATGTTGTTGAAGTTTTCCTCGTTGATGGAGCATGAAATTCTAGTTGAAGATTCCTCAATTGGTAGATGGACGATAACCTCCTCCGTAAGTGATGATTCTGGCTTGACTTTGATCACTAGCTTCACTTCAGAGACAAAGTCACTATCCAGCTCCTCTTCCTAGAATAATTTCTGCAGCATCTCCCATGTATCTTGACTATCAGAATTTTTCCTTAGTGGAATCTCTGGTGGAAACAGCTCTTCCTCCTCCACTAAGTCTTCTGGTGAGAGATGTCCTGCACACTTGAGTGTATCTCCAAATTCCACTGGCATCCAGCTCATTCTCTCAAATTCTGTCAGAGGCTTTGCATTTGTAAGAGTCCTGTAAGCTTCCACACTCTTGACTTCATCCACTGGAGTAGTGTATCTTTGAAACTCTTCATCAAAGGCAAGTGGATCTAGAGTAAGAAGGGTAGGTAGTTGGTCTTCAGGTATAGGCGTCAACTTATCACTTTCGGCTTCTTCTGACTCTTCTGCTTCTCTTTGTCTTCGTTCTCTTTCTTCCTTGGAGGTCAAACAGATATTGGATAAGATCTCTATAGCTTCACTACTTGATTTGCTCATCAGTGATTCTCCTGCACACATGTTCACATATCTGAAGGCTTCTGATGTCAATCCGTAGTAGAATATCTGCAGTGCCATTTCTGATATCACTCTGAGCAGTGGTCCTTGCAATAGCAGGTCATTGAGTCTCTCCCAAGCTTCGTCGATGTCTTCAATCTTCTTTTGCTCGAAATTCCACACTTGCTTTCTCAACTTGTGAACCTTAAGTAGAGGGAAGAACTTGGTGATGAACCGCTGCACTAACAGTCCGCAGTCTCCTTGAGCTTCACTTGCAGCAAGTTGGTACCACCCCTTGGCTTTATCAACGAGAGTAAATGGAAAGAGGTTCCACTTGAACCACTCTGCTGGCACTCCTTCTTGATGGAACGTGTGTCAAACTTGATTGAATTTCTCCAAGTGTTTGTATGGATTCTCGTCATCGTCTCCTCCAAAGAGATTTTCAGCAGCAATTCGGATGATTCCTGGCTTCAGCTCGTAAGATCCTGCCACCGGCTTCACGTTTTATTCTTGAGTTTTGGATCTTCAATTGTTAGAGTAGACTACTCCTTCAATGTTAAATTCCATAGATCTTCTCGCATTGTTGTCATGTCTAACACAAAAACACAAACAAAGACAAAAAAAAAAATCTATGACAGCAAAGTTGCAGGGTTAGTCTAAACTATGAACGAACATAAGAACAAACAATGAACAAGAACACAATTAGAGAACAAGAATATAATTAGAGCACACTAAACAATTAGAGAGTAGGATTAGAACACAAAAACTAAACACAAACTCTAGAATTATAACACACTAACTAATTAGAACACAACTAGAAAACTATTAGCACACAATTAGAACTAGACTAGCTCACAATTAGCAGACACACACTAACTATCAAAACTAGTAGTAAAAGGCTAATACAAGATTAATAAAAGTCTAAACGATAGTGTTCCCCGGCAACGGCGCAAGAAAAGCTTGTTGACGGCACTTAAGCACGCCAAACCTTATACTACAAACGCACAGTATCGGTTGTAGCCTTTCCCCTAAGATGAGTATTTAGGGTTTGTCAATCCGTGGAAAACTATGTTTAAACTACTATTAATTAGGGATTAATCAGTTACTAGCTAGCTCTAATAGATCTAATAAAAACTAGACTATAGAATAAACTAGATCAAAGACTAAAGGTAGACAAGAACAAACTAAGCAAGATCAAGATAGGCTAAATACGGCTAAGGGATTAGCAAGAGATATGAGACAAACTTCTTATAAACTAAGAACCACCCTGAGCAAAGATCTAACATGCAACATAGAATAAACATGATAATGAATGTCATAGATTTACTAGAAGCTTTCCCTCCAACCACTTGTCACATTAGTCAGGGTAATCGACGAACTGCCAAGCCTAAACCACATCTAAGCATGAGCAGATTCAATCAACTAATTAAAGTAAAAAGATCTACTAAAAGAACATGAAGACGTCTAATTTTGGCCAAGAAATCATGTTGGAATTAAGCATTGCAAAGACATGGATCATATAGCATGTATAAACAAAGAACTAATAGCCAAAGGATAATTTCATTGATCGAACTCAAGGTTTATCATAGCAAATATGAAGAACAGAGAGTTTACTCGAAGAACATCATGAACTCGACGCTCAAAGTTGTCGATTTCGACGAGATGAAGCACGTAGTCGAAGATGAGCTCGAAACTCCCCGGGAATAGCTAGGGTCGGCCGACCCTTAGGGGGTTGGTCGGCCAACCCCCTCTACTCCTGCCTCCTCTCGCTTCCTCCTTTCGCCGAGATCTCCTCCTCGACGAAACTTGCGAAGATGGACCCCTAAACCTAACTTTGGAGCTCGGTTTACAATTAATTGGATGACCTCTCCCTCTAGGGAGGCCATATATTTATACTCCGAAGAGTCCCATATACATGGAATCTAATAGGTCAGTTCTAAGAGTCCTAAGACACGTAAAACACCTATTTCTATGTATATACAAGCCTCTAGAAGAGTCCCGGTCGTCCATATACTTCCTTGCTTGGAGAAAAAGTTATTGTCCTAGTCCTTCCCGAAATCAGCTTTCCATATTACGCAGCCTTTAGTATTTCGACCATAACTCCCTCATCGGAAGTCCAAATAAGAAAAACTCAGACTCTAAATCGTGGAGCTCGAAGAGATCTACAACTTTGGTATTCAAACTTTCTTCATTTGACGTCGTTAAGGTTTTCGAATTGGGCCCATAATGTGCTGCTGTCCTGAAATCCGAGAATATCTCGAGATTTAATTGGAGTTTGGATTGGACTCTTGATAAACCTTCCTTATCTTCGTATTCTTCAAACAATCCTTAGCCGCCGGAACCATGTCCATAATGGGCTTGGGCCTTGTTTTGAGGTTCAATTGTCCTTCTTTTATTTATTATCTCTCCTTCCTGGACTTATAGCATAAATCCTTCTTTGAGAAATCCTCTCAATTATTGCAATTATACCATATTTTCCTGCAAAAATCAATACCGCACAAAAACAAAAGGCATTCTCGAAAACGGCGTTATTTGTTAGCAAAACATAACTGAATCATAAGATTAACTTCTGAAAAGGTATAAAATTATATAAAAATAGAGTATAAAAATCGTTGTTATCTTGCGTCAACAGAGAGACACACTATTCCCTTAGTAGTTAGGATAGTCTTGAGAGTTAGAGTTGAGTCGAGCTTTGCCTTGGAGTCTCCGGAGTTATCTTCGAGTCTACGGTAAAAGCCTTGTATCTTTGGATTCAGATTATCTTCCATATAATTTCAATTATATTTTACTCTAAGTTCTATCTCCTGCGAGTGTGGTGTACCTTTGTTTGCACACCTGCTAGGCATAGGTTGTGTTTAACTTTGTTATTCAATTCTTGTTATTCTTGCCGGTGCTATAACTCAACCCAAGACTTAGACGCTAGGCTCTTGCTAGACCCTCTCCTCTGATCAAGGACAATCTATCGTTGTTCAAACTTCGCTTGAACACATTTATAGCCTGCCATCCTCTCCACGTAGCTTTGCTTGGTAGCCCCACTCAGTGACAGCGTGAGGTGTGCCTGTGTAGTCCAAGCCCGTCATTCGGGAGGCCCGTAGGTGTTAGCTAGACCCTCTTTCGGGACCAACTTTCTACCCCTGGTACCCTCGAGACTCTAGAATTTCGTTCGACGCAAGACCCTGACTTGCTAATTGAGTTTCTTAGTTTGCCACGGATAACCTTTGCAGCCGATTAGAAATAGAGTTTGGTGACTTTATCTCACTCGTTGTCCTCCCAGGCAACTATACCTTTCTACGGATAGGTTTGATAGACTTACCATCCCACCATACACCTATCTTTGTCACGTTTACCCTTGTTACTATTAGTTGGTATAATTTATCTAAGTTTACAGCTCTTTTTGACTTGAGTATATTCAATTACACTCTCTCACCTGCCGCTTCCCTGTAGAAATTTATGATACTCAGAATACTTTGAGTGAAAGGCTACATCGGTCTCCGTGCACTTGCAGAGTAAAACCTATTAAGGCTAAGAGACGCCAACAAGCTTTTCTGGCGCCGTTGCCGAGGACGGAATAGGCAGAGAGATAATTGATATCTCATTTCGAACCCTGTATACTTGATAAGTTTACCACTAGTTGTTAATAGGATCACTTTGCTTTGTTGTTTTGTTGTTTTTGCAACAGAGAGGTGTATGACCGGTTTCGACCTGCTGAAAAACTACCACAATAACCCAGAGTCACTGCTCAATAGAGTCCGTCCAAAGACTATCCATGGGCAGAGACCTGTACCAAAGGAGCTAGAACCAAGCACTTCTACTCGTACTCCAGTTACCACCACCATGGCTGAGAAGACTATTCGTGAGTTCTCCATCCCCTCGAGCCACAACATTCCTACGGGACCTGAAGTCCAAGTGGGGGAGAAATTCGAACTCAAGCCAGGGGTGATTCACATGGTTCAAGCTATCCCATTCTGCGTACTGGCTACGGAAGATGCCAACAATCACTTGTAGCAGTTTCTGGAGATCTGCAACACGTTCAACACGAAAGGAGCATCATTGGACACTGTCAAACTTCGTCTCTTCCCTTTCTTGTTGGGAAGGCAAAACAGTGGTTCTACCTCAACCGTGCGACACTGAAAACTTGGAACGCATGTTACGATGCATTTCTTGTGAAGTATTTCCCGCTTGGGAAAACTAATGCATTGAGGAACAAAATATCGAGCTTCCAATAACTCACTGATGAAACTGTGGCGGAGGCCTAGGAAAGACTCCAGGAATACATCGCAGCCTGCCCCCACCACGGAATGCAAGAGTGGCTCATTATTCAGAGTTTCTTCCGTGGGCTTCGCCGCTCAGCACAAGAACATCTGGATGCAGCCGCTGGAGGATCCTTCCTGTCCTTGAGCATCACTGCGGCCAAAGGGCTAATTGAAAAAATGGCCACCAATCAAGGATGGAGAGAAGAGAGGTCTAGCACCCGATCCCATGAAGTCCATCAGATCGAGAGCACTGACATGCTCGCCGCTGAGATGGACCTGTTGTTGAAAAAGCTAACGATACTCCAGAAGCCGCTTTGGTCCAAGGTCTCGATTCTTGTATGACTTGCGAAGTCTGTGGGAATACGGGACACTCGGGGAACAACTGCCCCAAAATGCGACTTGAAGATGCGAATTTCGTAGGGAGCAATAACTTCAACAACGGGAATCATCCTCAGTTAGGATGGAGTACACGACCATATCTCCCTTTCTCTGGACAAGGTAACTCCTCAGGCAATTCACAGCAGTTTCCTAAAAATAATTTTAATTTTGATTAGAAAGCTGTGAATGATAGTATTAGTAAAAAGTTCCATGCTAATGATAGAATGTTTGAATCTATTTCTGTGCAAATGGAAACTTTGAATAGTGCTATGAAAAACCAACTTAGCTTCAATAAAATATTGGAAACCCAAATAGCTCAGTTGGCTGCTGCCTTACCTAACCCAAATGCGGGTAAGCTGCCTGGGCAACCTGAAGCTCCTCCCAAGGAGCACATAAATGCAGTAACCACTAGGGGTGGAAAGTCCACACAAGACCCCCCGTCTCCTAGTCATGCCGGTAAAGAGCAGAATAGGACAACCGACTCCGAAGACAAGGTCGCAGAGAAAGATACACCTGGCAAGGAGGAGAAACCAGCATCTAAGTATCTACCCCATGAGTTCTATGATACAACGATGCTGCCATTTCCTCCACGAAATAAGAAGGCTACCGCTGACGAACAATACAGTAAGTTCGTTGAGGTCATTAAGAAGCTTTATGTCAATATACCCCTGCTAGATGCCATGCAGGTACCGACATATGCAAAGTACTTAAAGGACATTCTCAACAGCAAGAAACCTCTACCGTCAACGGAAATAGTGCATTTGACGGAATCACACCGCACTTGCCCCCACGGCTATGTGTCTGCAGCTCATGGATCAATCCGTTCGGTACCCCGAAGGAATCGTGGAGAACGTTCCGGTGAAAATCTGGAATTTTCTCATCCCTGTGGATTTCGTGGTACTAGACATGGAGATTGACTCAAAAACACCACTCATCCTTGGGTGACTATTTCTGAGCACCGCAGAAGCAACCATCGACGTCGTGGAAGGAAAGATCCACCTCAACATAAATGGCAAGAAGGAGACATTCACTTTCAAACCAAAAGTTGAACAGTGCAATACGGTGCACAGTTTCAAGTGCCAGGCACAAAAGAATGCACCCAAGGTCAAGACAGGGACCAAGAAGCCAAATGAAAAGGTTGACAGCCTCGTTACAATTATGCTGAACAAATTGAAAATTGAGGCCGACATCCAACAAAAGGAGTATGAAGTTGCCATGAAAAGCAGCAAATTGAGAAAACAAGAGAAGAGACATGGCAAGCCCAGTCCCGCACCAGGAGGCAAAGCTCCTACGAACAAAGTCGGCGCCCACGATCCACCTACGACAACAAATCAGGGGCGTAACAAGAGTGAACATGCCAATGAACCACCTACGACAACTAGTCAAGGGCGTGTCACGAGCAAACACGCCAATGAGCCACCTACGACAACTAATCAAGTGCATGTCATGAGCAAGCGCGCCAATGAGCCACCTACGGTAGCCCCAAAACGGCGTGTGAAAATACCACTCACCACCGCGTGCGTCCGCACTTACGACATTCCAAAAGGTGGAAAATGGTCTGTCATCGCCAACAGGTAAGTTGGCATTATCATTCTACGGCATATTTACTTCCCACCAATTTAAAATTTTCGTACACCACTGCATGTTTAGTATTTCCTGGTCTTAATTTATGCATTACATGAATTTAAATTTACCACTGTATTTAAAAAAAATTGATGGCCGGCCGGCCACCACACACGGCCGCCTGGCCACCACAATTTTTTTCCCTGCAGTTTTCGGAAAAAAAAAGTGGTCGGCCGACCACCGTACATGGCCAGCCGACCGGCCTCCCCTTGTTTTTTTTTCTTTTCTCTCTTTTCCTTTCCCCTCCTTCCTCTTTCTCTTTTCTTTCTCTTTTTCTTTTTCTTTTCTCTTTTCCTTTCCCTTTCTGTTTTCTCTTTTCTTTTCTTTTCTTTTTCCCTTTCTCTTTTCCTTTCTCTTTTCCCTTTTCTTTTTCCTAACCTTCTCCTGAAGCAAATTTTCAAAAAAATTAGAGGCAGCATGTGGCCGTCTGGCCTCCTGCCGTGCCCGCCCGGTCTTCTCCTGTGGCCGCCCGGCCATGGGCACTGGCCGCCCGGCCTCCTTCCATGGCCGCCCGGCCTCCTTCCATGGCCGCCCGGCCTCCTGCCATGACCGCCCAGACCCCCCTGCTGCTTCCGTTCGCCTATAAATATAGCACCTTGCCCTCCTAGCTCCGTGCACCAAGCAGCAAGCTACATTCTCTCCTCCCTCTCTTAATCTCTCACTTAGTAGCTTAATTAAGCTCTTTTGCTTAGGCTAAATTAATGCCCGAATAAAATTTGGTTGGCCAAATAAAATTCCGGCTACACTCTGTCAAATTTCTGCAGAAACGAGAACGTTTTGTGCAGGCTCCGCCCCACAAGGACGCTGATTTTTAGACGACTAACCCGCTAACGCTAATATTATTTTGTCGTCTATCTTTCGTGTATCGTGTCTTTTTGTCATCGTCTTGTAGGATGAAACAAATGCTCAAGAAGGCGAAGCAGGCCGTTAGCAAGGCAGGGGCAGCATGTCCGTTGGTCCTTCTCTGAGGGATCCATTCCAGTGAGCAGGCATGCTGTTTCTGAGAGGATGTCCATGAGCACGGAGGAGCCCGAGGAATTTCCAACGTCCTCCACACACCGACCGGTGCTGCTGCTCAACTCCTGGGTTGTACCTCGCAGCAATGACGAGGGAAAGGCGTTAAGGCTTCTTCACCAGAAGTCTTACACCTTAACCAAGTGCTTCGGCGAGTATCTCCTGATCAACACCGGCATGCGGAGCGAATTCGACATGGTATTCCAAGCCGTGGGCTGGGAAAACTTCGCCGAAATCCTGGAAGGAGGAATTATGCTCCTCACTAAGGAATTCCTCATGACACTGCGCACCAAGACCCAATGGGAAGGTACGGTCATATGGTTCCGACTCTTTAATACTGATTATGAGGTTACACTACAACAATTTAATAATCTGCTAGACTTCTCGCCACAATGCTCTGTGGACAAGGACCCAATAGGCTTTAATTCAGTAGAGTTTGGGAAAGAGTTAGCAAGAGCTGACGCTTCCAAGAAAAAGAGCATCACGAAAATTAAGCATCCCACCATGCGGTTTCTAGCTCGTTGGCTTACCATGGTTGTTTTCCCGTGAGATGACACCCGATGCATCACAGTAGAAGATTTGAAGTGCCTCTATGCCATTTGGAAAAGGCAGAAATTTGCCCTCATTCTTAGCATGATTTCTCACTGGATAGGGCTAGTTCACAATGGCAACAACATCTTGATCATGTCATTTGTGACAAGGATCGCCAATGGTTTAGGAGCATTAGCAAATGCCACCGTGACTTTCATGCCCAATGACCCATCACACATAGTTAAGCAGCCACACTTCATTCATGCACACTTTCTGAGAAAGGACGCACAGGGAAACTTTATTATGACGTTCAGAGACTATGAGTTTGAGCTGCCGCTTCCGGCTCTGCAGCTCAAATTGTAATATGTGAGATCACTAACCATGCAGCTAGAGCCCGAGCCTGCAAGGAACAGTATCTCTGGAGTCATGACTCGTGCCCAGCAACGTCGAGCTAAAGAAAGGATCTGTAGGAATTACGAAGATGCACAGGAACCAGGCGCCAAGCCTGTATGGGCTCACCCAAGCGCAGGACCCTCCACATGGGAGAACCAAGGAGAGTCATGGCATAGCTCTTGGAACTTTGTCGTACCCTCAGTACATTCGACGCCATCAACCTACTACGGCGGAGGTGAGCAGTCTTATGGTCATGGTGTAGGCCCATCCAGGTCAGCACGGTACACCAACGAAAGCTATGGAGGAAACTTCAATGCCCTCTTCCGAGCTTTTAACCTCCAAGAGCACCATACACTGGGGATAATGGATAGCCTCAACCAGATACAGGAGACACAAGCAGTCGACCATAACATGATCATGGAAACAAGAGCGATTGTGGACCGGATGCAAGAGCAGAACCTCATGTACTGCAACTGGAAAGGGTTCTATCCCGACTAAGCTTCGTTGAAGCTTGGGGGGAAGAAACCTAACAAATGGAAGGTACGTGTGCCACACCACTTCTTTGTGCATCCCTGTGTTTTTCTCTAAAAGCCAACCATTCTGCCCCATCATGAGAGTAGTAGTTTGTATCTTTGCTTTCAGCCTGTTTAATTTCAGTTTGCTTAGTTTAAATCCATAAAAAAAGAAAAAAAAGAAAACTCCCATGCCTTAATGAGATTCCAATGCTAGCTTCATTTTGGAAATGATGAATAGTTGCTCTATCAAGTGAATGGTTCAATTCTTGCATGACAACTTATGCTTAACTTAGTCCCACGTTGGTGGATAAAGAGAAGTGAACCAAAGTTTTACCTTGCGGGTGCCATTTGTGATAACAAGCCTAAGTTATTGGGAGATGATGATATGACTTAAATGTGGGAAGATTCTTTCATGTTCCTAGTAAGATGAATATCTCAGGTCTTTATTTTGAAAATGACAAAATTATGCTCCCTTTGATTGAAACTCCTACCAGAGCCAAAAATGCTTCATATGTTCTAACCGCTACAAAGAGCTGCTTAGCAATATTTTGAGCTTTGTCAAATTTTGAGTCTCATTGAGTAGAAATATCACCTTCTGTTGATAGCTGGAGTACAAACATAATGCAAGTGATCCATTCCGGACTTTGCATCCACCAAAAAGTCTCCAAATACTTCTCTTACCCCTTTTGCCTTCAAATCTCAAGGAGGAAAGGGTATGGAGCTAAAGAAAAAAAATGTGTGCAAATGCATGGCAAAATGAGAAGCATGCAAGTTGAAGCATGGCAAAAATAAATAAAGGCTCCATATCCCTTCCAAATCCATAAAAGGCTACAAGGGATGAAAATCAAGAGAAGGAGGCACCTTGTGTCGCCACTTATACTCCAGCGATCCAATAGAAGGAATGATAGAGTACACTCTTTGGTCCAATCTTTGACTTAGCAAAATAAACATTCTAAGTGTGCCACATTTTCCCCCACCTAAAGCTCCACAAAGGCCTTAGTGTAGGAAAAATGTTGGCCAAATCATGGCCCTTGGTGAGGAAACACTTCTGAGCGATCGAGAGTACCTTGGGGAAGCTTCTTTTGTTTGGAAAATGTTGAAAACACCTGAGAAGGACATCCAAAAGAATAAGTTAGAATCACTCCTGCAATAAAGTCGTTCTATCTCCCAACCACTCAAGGCAAGGTAAGCAAAAAGAAGCACCATAGGTATTATCTAAGGTAAGCTTTGATTATTTCACTGCTTGGGGCGAAAGTTTGAGTGTGAGTTGCTTACAACAATTATCCTTCATCTTCGATATTGCAGCAATTCCTGATCCACTTTCAGTCTTAGCTTTGCTCGAGGACGAGCAAAAGTTTAAGCTTGGGGGGTGTTGACGGTCGTAATCTCACGATATCAACCATCAATTATCCACCAAATGAAGCGAAACATGTGAAATAATAGGACTAACCCATATTACTAATCAGTTCCACAAAATGTACATAAATATTTGGATGCATGTACCAAAATAAGTGCAAAATGGTTGAAAACAAGTCAATGACCAAGTATGAGCAAGAATGGCAAAAAGGCCATGGCCGCTCGGCGATAACCCATGGCCGCCCGGCCATACTCTCAGCCCAATTGTGGCCGCCCCGCCACTGGTCAGCGGCCACCTCATTTGACATGTCTTCGATCCTACATGCAAACAAACACGAGGCAATGACGATCGAACCATACAAAAGAGTATCCAATATATCTAAGGGCCGAAAGACCATCAAACCATGGATCGGTGATGTCAACAATCTAAGGGAAGAGCCATGTAGCGAATCAGAGAAAAACATGTGGCCGCCCGGCCATGGTGCATGGCCGCCCGACAACCCATCGGAGGCATTTTACACGTGCATCAACCGTTTCAACCTCCAACTGACATGGGGAAGCAAGATTAACTGCTAGATTACCTAAGTCGGTCAATCGGATGGCCACCCGGCCATGGTGCATGGCTGCCCGGCCCAGGTGCATGGCAACTCGGCCATAGTGCATGGCCGCCTGGCCACCGACTTACCCCCATAACCGACCTAGGCTACCTACAAATACCCCCCTCACATGTATGGGCTATAAATAGGTCCTGAGAGCTCATTTGCAAAGTGTGAAGTTGAGGTCAAGTTCTATCTTAGAGTGCTACACTATTCCCTTAGTTGTTAGGATAGTCCTGGGAGTTAGAGTTGCGTTGAGCTTTGCCTCGGAGTTTCCGGAGTTATCTTCGAGTCTAGGGTAAAAGCCATGTATCTTTGGATTCAGATTATCTTCAATATAATTCCAGTTATATTCTACTCTAAGTTCTATCTCCTGCGAGTGTGGTGTACCTTTCTTTGCACACCTGCTAGGCATAGGTTGTGTTTAACTTTGTTATTCAATTTTTGTTATTCTTGCTGGTGCTATAACTCAACCCTAGACTTAGACGCTAGGCTCTGGCAAGAACCTCTCCTTTGATCAAGGATAGTCTATCATTGTTCAAGCTTCGCTTGAACATGTTTATAGTGTACCGTCCTCTCCACGCAGCTTTGCTTGGTAGCCCCTACTCAGTGACAGTGTGTGGTGTGCCTGTGTAGTCCAAGCCCGTCGTTCGGGAGGCTCGTAGGTGTTAGCTAGACTCTCTTTCGGGACCAACTATCTACCCTTGGTACCATCGAGACTCTAGAATTTCGCTCAACGCAAGACCCTAACTTGCTATAGTCACAGATAACCTTTGTAGCCCATTAGAAATAGAGTTTGGTGACTTTATCTCACTCGTTGTCCTCCCAGGCAACTATACCTTTCTACGGATAGCTTTGATAGACTTATCATCCCACCATACACCTATCTTTGTCACGTTTGCCCATGTTACTATTATTTGGTATAATTTATCTAAGTTTACAGCTGTTTCGACTTGAGTATATTCAATTACACTCTCTCGCCTACCGCTTCCTTGTGGAAATTTATGATACTCGGAATACTCTGAGTGAAAGGCTACAGTGGTCTCCGTGCACTTGCGGAGTAAAACCTGTTAAGGCTAAGGGACGCCAACAACGGCAACACCTCGCGACTGAGTGAATGGCCGCCTACCATGATGAGGGCCACAAGCTCGAGGAAAGGTTCAAAGGTTTTGAGTTGTAGGCATAGCTACCGGTGAAACAACGTGGAGGCCGATTACCTGGCCACGTTGGCATCTTGTCATGACCCGATCCTGCCAGGGGTTTTTGTGGTTGACCACAACGAACCGTCTGGGAAGCCCGCACAGCATGAAGAGACCAAACTCGACGCAACGCCAAGCAAAGTGGTTGACAGGCCTAGCAGCCCAACGGCTCTTCACTAGGATGTCCACCGATCACCCTAGTGTGAGGTCGCTGTCATACACGTTGATCCCTCCAATAGCGGCCCACACCTAGTGCCACCAGAGTACACGGACTAGCGGGCCATGTTTGAGGACAACCTCTAGACCGGTTGGCTCCCTACAGACCTAACGGACGCACGATGCCTCGCCCATAGAGCCAAAACTTTCGTCCTAATTGGCGATCAGCTCTACAAGTGAAGCATGACCAGAATCCTACAAAAATGCTTGTTGAATGACGATGGTAGATAGCTTTTGTAAGACAACCATGAAGGAATATGCAGCCACCACGCTGCCCCACGATCACTCGTCGGCAAGGATTTTTGTCAAGGATTCTATTGACCACCAACCGCTATGGACGACGTTGAGCAGGTTGTCCACACCTGTGAGGGCTGCCAGTTTTATGCGCGACAAATTCTTGTCCCGGTGCAAGCCCTCTAGACCATACACATCACCTGGCCTGTTAGTCGTATGGGGTCTAGACATGGCAGGACCCTGCAAAAGGGCCCTAGGAGGATACATACATTTTCGTCGCCATGGACAAAGTTGCCAAGTGGATAGAAGCCAAAACACCTCACCACAACCTCCGTACAGGCGGCCAACTTCTTTCGCGAAATCATTTTTTGCTTCGGGTTGCCCAATTCCATTATCACGGACAACGGAATCAAATTCATGGGTGTCGCATTCTTGAAGCTCTATGATGAATTCAACATACAAATCGACTGGGCGGCAGGTCGCCCACCCACGAACAAATGGGCAAGCCGAATGAGCCAATGGGATGGTGCTTCAAGGGATTAAGCCTCGCATCTTCGACATGTTCAACAAGTTCGTGAGACGATCGACTAGAGGAGCTAGACTCAATCCTATGGAGCCTGCGCATAACACCATCACATTCCACAAGGGTTCACCCTTTTCTTCCTAGCCTAAGGCTCGGAGGCCGTCCTGCCAACTGATATATGGTATGGCACACCCTGAGTGGCCATCCTATGATGAGAATTACACCCAGGAGGCTTAGCAGGACACCATTGACTAGCTCGACAATGCAAGGGAAATGGTCCTCCGGAGGTCGGCGAGATACTAGCAGGCCCTACGAATGAGCGACATGTGCGCCCACTGCTCCTTCAACGTTGGAGACCTCGTCCTATGATAGGTCCAGTCGACACAGGATAGGCACAAACTAGTCCCTATTCTCCAAAGGACCCTACACCATCATGCAGGTGCTACAACAGGGCTCCTACAAGCTTCAAGACTCCAATAGAAGGTTCCTCGCCAACTGCATGGAACATTCGAAAAGTTAAGAAAATTCTACCCTTAACGGTTCCATGTCCTCGCCAGGCAAAATGCTAAGGCTCATGACCCTTGGATCCACACAAGCAAACACTCAGGCCTTGTTGGCCCATGAAAGCTAATGCTCATAACGCGATCGGATGGTCGAAGCCAGTGAAAATAAAGCATAAAGGGCCACATCGGCCAGAGTGCAAATATTCACTGCCACAGTAGTCCCACACATATACACATACTAATATAAGTCTCATTCTTGTGAGAGGAAGCACTCAAGGTCAAAATTTGCGGCCACCTTGCCGCCACAGTGCATCATTGTTGGCGGTCGTGATTTCACTATTTCGACCGCTAATTCCTCGGTGAATAAATGGGGTATAGATAAAGTTCTATACATTATTTACCTTGAACAAACAAATTCCACAAGTTTTGGTGGTTTTCAATGTATCACAGAGAGATGCTCAAATCACAAGCAAAAGAACATCATTTGGAGCAAGCACAAAGGGGGCACAAAAGGGCTTGAGATTGGATTACAATAACATCATTATTAACTATCTCAAATGCCTTCAAGAACCAAACCATTGCAAAGATCTCAGAGAAATAATCGAAATGGAGATTTGGTTCACTCAATTTGGAGTCCAGATGTAAAAGTTATGGCAGTTGCAAGTACATCAACTATGGCTCCGAGCGCAGTGGCCGGGCGGCCACCACTTAGGCCGGGCGGCCTAAGGGGAGGCCGGCCGGCCAAGAACCTCCTCCAAATGCCTCAATATTCATTGGAATCAACCAAGTAACTCACAAAGGACCCATATACATGTACGGGATCAAGCCCAAGTCAAGACAAAGGTTGGAAGGCAACAATATGGACCAAGAAATGACTAAGTCAGGAGAGGCTGGCCGCCCTGGCCTAGTACTTAGGCCACCTAACCAAGTACTTAGGCTAGTGGGCCTCCCCCTTGCTCACTCAGTCTTGCTACAACACATGCATGCAAAGAAGCACAACTTGGACTCAAATCAACCGTCGATCGAAGAACCAAAGATGTGCACGATGGATGGATCCATGAGACACACTCTTCAACCAATGAGGAACATCCAAGTGGCAATCCAGAGGCTAAGTCCTTGGCCACCCGGCCAAGGAACCTTGGATGCCCAGCCTTGGACCTAGGCCTTCCGACACGTGCTTTAACCGAAACAACTACCACCACCTCAAAAATGGAAGTTCTAGCCATGCAAAGCAAGGTCGGTGCATCCAAGGGCTGGAAGGCCACAAGACCAGACCGCCCGGCCTCCTACTTTGCTGCTCGGCCTAGCCACCTTGTGGTCCAGCCTACAGACTTTGCCATTGCATTGACCTACTGCCTCGTATAAATAGAGGGTAACTCCCCCACTCCAAACTTGTACCTTCTGGGTGCCATTGGCACTTGTACACTCTCTCCACTCTCTCCCTTGGGGAGGTGCCCCTTCGGGTGGCGCTATCCCCTTCTAGTTTAATGTTTTGGTAGGAGTTAGAGTCGGGTTTTGCCTGTTTTGGAGCCACCTTCAGGAGTTAGGGTATGAGTCCTTTCTATCTTTCTTTTCCTATAAGACTTCGAGTTTATTTAATATATTTTTTTAATTTGTCAAGCATTCAATTCTTGCCTATGGTATTGGTCGTAGTGTAAGGATGTCGTTAGACTATAGTTAGCGTTGCTCTATGAGGTTATGGTTAATCTAGTCTTTTACTTGCAGGTTCCTTGTTCACGCTGTTAGTTAAGTCGTAGCAGTTGTGATGCTTTCACTTGCACAACAAATGGAGATGTGAACAACTAGAGTTTACTCTAGAAGTTTCACCTTGGTTTGCAACCAGCCCCACACAGCTCTGGGTGCCTTGTGTGTACCGTACATATTTCACGCACAGGCTTTAGGTAGCCCCTCTTGGTGACAGCATTAGGGCGTCTCGGTATTCCACCCCGTCATTCAGGATGGCGCCAGGTTGTGTTCCAACATGTATGTAGACGCATAGTTGGGCTCCCTAGAACCTTGCCTTTCTCGACTGAGTAATCAACACTCTAGTGCCTGGCTGTGGTTCTATAGCCGCGATGTCTGATGTAGTAAATATGTACTAGACTAATCCATAACCTCAAGTCGTGTCATGACCTTAGTAGAGTGACAGTTGGGGCTAGCTTTGTCTTTTGGCTTGACCATATTAAAGGAAGATCTCTTTAGGAACCAGATCCATCTCGTTGTCCTCCTAGCTCCTCGTTGAGCTGTGTATCCTTGTAGAGTGTGTCAGTGTATTGTTATCCTTTCTTTTATCGTTTAGAATGAAAGAGTAAAATAATAAGATGTTTGATAAGTTAATGTCTTTATCTCAATGCTTCCCTGTGGATAAATACGATACTCTGGAATACTCCCGGGTGGAAGCTACAGCGGTCTCTGTACGCTTGCGGAGTAAAATCTGTTAGGCTGAGAATTGCTAACAAGCTTTCTAGCGCCGTTGCCGGGGAAGCACTGAGTTAGAATGTTAATTTGTTATTCAACTTGTTGTTGTTACCCTTTCTTTCTATCTTAAAAAACAAATGATAAAACTAAAAACCTCATGCTTCGTTTTGCTCTATCCATGAGAATAAATCTTGACATGCTTTGTTCATGCATCTTTAATCTGCTGCTTCGGACATAGTTTGGGCCAGAATCCAATATGTGCCAGTAGGCCTCTTAAATTGAGCATAGTACTTAGGTTAAGGGTCTGCTTTGGATCAATTTCGACAACGTTGATCAATGAGCTATGAGTAGATTTTGGTTGTGAAATGTTTACCGTCGCTAATGATATAATCGGGTGCTGGTAGATTTTCTCAAGTATCCGTGGAGACAAAAATCAAGGTCCTGGGTAATCTCTTTTCCATATGTCGTGACCTTAGATTTGAGTAATTTTTTAAGATGGTAATGATCATGGCAATACAACATGGTTATGTGCTTCTGAGCCTCTTAAAAAGCCAAATTTTTTTAGCACATTGTGTACGACAGGGCCGGTGTTAATACTTTTTGCATATAGGCCCTTGTATATGTTGTCCACTAACCTGTTGCAGGAGGCATTCATCCTCTAAACCCCTCCTGAGAGGAAGGACCCGATGTCCAACCTATCATGGTTGATCTATGCGAGACTTTCGACCACGCTCTGCATCACTTGGGAAGCGAATGTCAGTGGCATGACACAGAAAAGAACACGCAGACATCTCTCATCTCAAGAGGTTGTCCTCACAAGACCAGGTGTCAGAAGTCATGCAAAAGTATTTTTCATGAAGCCTGAATATACCACTCTATGCTATGAGTTTGCAGCTTCGTAAATCATTGGTTCATTACATTGCGAGTGGCAAACAATAGCAATGGATCACATGAGATATATGAAGAGACACCATCCAAGTATGGAGAAAAGTGAATAGAGAGCATTCCTTAATTCCCTTTTGCCTAGCCAGTTGAGCAACAAGCCAACTAGATGCTAGGGCTGAGCTACTCTACCCGTCGGATGCGAACACCCATCAACTAGAGGTTGGTGGTAGATGCAAATGACAATGGAGTCAAATCCAACAACATCCATCTCCATTCTTCTCCACTCAATTTGTTTGGGAAAGAAAACAAGTGGTCTGTGCAAGCCATAGTTATCACTTGGAAGTCTGCTCAACGTCAGAATAAGATTCAAGATCAACCCTTACTTCAACTACATGGGCCAAGTGAGACGTCACCGCTGGCCAAGAAATAGAAGAAAGGTGGAAATGCAACCTGCCACGAGATGAATCCAGTTCTCGACACTCTTCTTGAGAAGAGAACTCGGTGTTCTTCCATTTCATAGAAGGATGAAACATCGTGACCACACAAGTGTCACTTGGGAAAAGAATGTCAGCTGAAGGAAAATATGATGTTGGAGCTAGGAGGAACCCGACATCAACTGCAAGGACACAATTAACCCAAAGGGAGTAGAATACTAGGACTAAGTTGCCTACAAATAAAAACTCTTGACACCATGTAGAAGGTCCCAACAGCAGCATCAGAGATACGATAGATAGCCCCTAACATTTAATTAAAAAAGATGAGGAGGCAAAACAAGAGAAGAGAAGGGAATTCGGCTAATATAGGCGAGCATAACAGAAAGCAACTAGCATTATCGTCACCCCAGGGAGCAAGCTAAAGAGTAATGTACAATAGTACAAGCTTGGGGGAGGATTTGTCAGGCACCCTCAAGATGCAATGGACATTTGTAGAGATATGCCAAACAAGCACAAGCTTTAAGTCTATATGCAGTTGCAAAAACTAAGCTTGGGGAGGACGCCGCACTAGGTATGTACCCCGCACCGAATGTCATGCATTTCATGATCATATCCGCTCCTTCTTGGCTATCGCTCGCTCGGCTCATTCCGAGCGAGCAATTCCCTCTGTGGGCTTCTGGTGGGGCCTAGGTAAGGCGTGCGGACGCTAGGCACCCGGGTGAGTTTTTTTCCTTTTTTCAATTATCTTTTCATTTTATTTTTTTATGGAAACATAACTCTTTTCTTTTTTTCCTTTTTCTTTTTTTCTTACTATAACTTTACGAAAACATAACTTATAGAATAATTTTACGCAACCATAATTTATCACGATAACTTTACATAAGCATAATTTATCATAATATTTTATGGAAGCATAACTCATCAGGATAACTTTATATAGATGCGACTTATCAAGAATGTTATGAAAGCTTAACTTATCGTGATAACTTTATGTAAACATGACTTATCAGGATAACTTTATGCAGCCATAATTTATCACGATAACCTTATGAAAACATAATTTCTCACTATATTTTATAAAAACATAACTTATCAGTATAACTTTATGAAAATATAACTTATCACGATAACATTTTGAAAACATAATATCACGATAACTTTATATAAGCATAACTTATTAGGATAATTTTACGCAACCATAATTTATCACGATAAAATTATGGTTATAATCATTACTTTTATTCCACGTATATATAAAATTATATCAAAAAGTTATGATGATAACTTTTTCATTCCACGCATAGTGTACGAAAAATTATGATGATACTAAAATTATGATACAAACTTACATCCTAAAGTTATTGTACCAATAATAATTTTTTAGCATATTTTTTATAAATAATAAATAAATTATGTTAACATAATTTTTTGTATATATAAAATTATGTACATGATTATAAAACTAACCACATGATGCGTGGAAAGAGATGATCTCCATACGAAAAGAGATCGTATAATGTAAAAAAGACTATACGAAACAAAAATATGCTAATGCAATAGAAAATACAGTGTAAAAGAAAACAGAAAGTAAAATAGGAACAAAATAATAATAAGAAGAAATGAAACAGATCCTCACGTGCGGCTCCAGGGAAAAACAGCAGCCGGAGACGTGGACATGGCCACGTGGGCCCCTAGGAAAAGCTGACAGCTAGGTGTGCAGGGGTGCGGGAACATCCCTCCCCGCACGAGCGCTCGTCAATTAGACCATCCCTTATCCTATCCGCCACGATACCAAAAATATGTTTATTTTATTCCTTTTCTAACCTAAATAAAAGAAAACACTATAAAATTTTGCATAGTCTAAAATACTAAAAATATTTATTTGAAACCATGAATAAACTAACTCTTACCCATAATGCTAAAGTTTTGTTTATACATTTTGCTTAAAGGAAATGATGAATAGTTGCTCTGCTAATTTCTTGTAAGTATTTTGTATATAACTTTACACACTCCAACAAAATTTGAACTTATTGGCATAAGTTATCATCCTTTCGCTAATGTTCAACCTTGTGGGAGCAAAGTACTTTTGAACCAAGTCTAGGTTGTTGTAAGAATGTGATATAATTAAAGTTTGAGTTACACCCGTCTTGATCATAGTAAGGTAAATTCTCAGAGTTTTCTTTTTGAAAATAAAACTAAAGCAAGTTTCTTAGTGATTTGAAATACCTATCCAGAGCCAAATGCTTACATAATCAAACCTCTACATATGCTACTTACTATTGTGTTGAATTTTGTCAAACTTTGAGTCCTTATGAAGTAGTGACACCTCAAATCCCGATCAATTTTCCCTCCACATCCACTTTCATTTGCTAGCCTTTTTTTATTTGATTATGTTTAAATTCACATTGAATTCAAGCATTCACACTGCCCAAATATTCCACCACCATACTAAAACCATATCCATCATCATATCCACATACCCATCCACAAATATGGTATTGCCAAACAATACTCCGGTCATATTCTAGAAACATCCCCCAGTTTCCCTTGCACAATGAGATGTGGATCTATTGAAAAAATTAAGAGAAGAGATGAAAAAAAGTGAGAATAAGATATAAAAAAGAGAGAAAAAAAGAGAAGTGATAGCTCCATGTGCTCAAATGTTTCAAAGTTTCAATCAAGGGGATTCATCAAAATAAGGAGTATCTTTGCCAAGACTATATTCCCCCACAAACGCAATATTGAGTATGTTGGACCTATTTCCATATGCTTTTCCACTTGTGTTCATCTTCTCCACCACCATAGACACCATCCATTCTATATTGATCGGAATGAGGGGTATCACTAACTTTGCTAGGACCAACTTTTGACTTAACAATATGCACAACATAAGTATGCCTTCTTTTATTCCCACCTTGAGCTCCACATAAGCCTATAGATTGTAGGGAAAAAGAATAGCCTTAGTTCCTGGTGAAGAATTTCAGAACCACTTGATCGATTTGAGAGTACCATTTAAGAAAGTTGGCGGTTTAATTGAAAAACTTTCAAAACCTCCGAGTATGAAACCCGAAAAGAGATTGCATTGGGTAAGGTTCGACTAAGGTTATTCCGTCTCTCAATCGCCAAAGACAAGGTAAGATGTCAGAAGCCCCAAAGGTAAGGATGAAAAGGTTGGGATACATTTGTGCCAATTTGTTCATTTCACGAATGGTAGAGTGTTCGGTTGTGCACTTAATACCTGCAAGATATTGACATTGATGCAACTCTTGATCCGCCAAGCCTAAGTCTTAGCTTTGCTCGAGGACGAGCAAAGGTTCAAGCTTGGGGGTGTGTTGGCAGGTCGTTATTTCACTATTTCAACGGCCAATTCATCGGTGAATAAATGGGGTATAGATAAAATTCTATGCATTATTTACCTTGAACTAATGAATTCGACAAGTTTTGGTGGTTTTCAATGTATCACAGACAGATGCTCAAATCACAAGCAAAAGAACATCATTTGGAGCAAGCACAGAGGGGGCACAAAAGGGCTTGATATTGGATTACAAATAACATCATTATGAAGTATCGTCAAATGCCCTCAAGAACCAAACCATTACAAATATCTCGGTGAAATAATCGAAATGGAGTTTTGGTTCACTCAATTTGAAGTCCGGATGTTAAAGTTATGGCAGTTGCAAGTTCATCAACTCCAATTGCGAGGGCAGTGGCCGAGCGGCCACCACTTAGGCCGGCCGGCCTCAGGGGAGGCCGGCGGGCCAAGCACCCCCTCCAAATGCCTCAATCTTCATTGGAATCAACCAAGTAACTCACAAAGGACCCATATACCTGTACTAGGATCAAGCCCAAGTCAAAACAAAGGTTGGAAGGCCATCATATGGACCAAGAAATGACTAAGTCAGGAGAGGCTAGCCACCTAGCCTAGTACTTAGGCCGCCCAACCAAGTACTTAGGCTAGTGGGCCTCCCCCTTCTCACTCACTCGAGTCTTGCTACAACACATGCATGCGAAAGAAGCACAACTTGGACTCAAATCAACCGTCGATCGAAGAACCAAAGGTGTGCATGATGGATGGATCCATGAGACACTCTTCAACCAATGAGGAACATCCAAGTGGCAACCAGAGGCTAAGTCCTTGGCAGCTCGGCCAAGGAACCAGGTCACCCAGCCTTGGACTTAGGCCTTCCGATAGAATGCTTTAACCAAAACAACCGTCACCTGGCTCAAAGATGGAAGATCTAGCCATGCAAACTATGGTCAGTGCATCCAAGGGCATGGAAGGCCACAAGACCAGGCCGCTCGACCTCCTACATGGCTGCTCGGCCAGCCACCTAGCCGTTCGACCTACAGACTTAGCCATTTCACCGACCTACAGCCTCCTATAAATAGAGGGTCACTCCCCCACTCCAAACTTGTACCTTCTGGATGCCATTGGCACTTGTACACTCTCTCCACTCTCTCCCTTGGGGAGGTGCCCCTTCGGGTGGCGCTACCCCATCTAGTTCAATGTTTTGGTAGGAGTTAGAGTCGGGTTCTGCCTGTTCTGGAGCCGTCTTCAGGAGTTCGGTATGAGTCCCTTGTATCTTTCTTTTCCTGTAAGACTTTGAGTTTATGTAATATATTTCTTTACTTTGTCAAGTATTTATAAGGATGTCGTTAGACTATAGTTAGTGTTGCTCTATGAGGTTACGGTTAATCTAGTCTTTTACTTGTGGGTTCCTTGTTCACGCTGTTAGTTAAGTTGTAGCAGTTGTGATGCTTTCACTTGCGCAACAAGTGGAGGTGTGAACAACTAGAGTTTACTCTAGAAGTTCACCTTGGTTTGCAACCAACCCCACGCAGCTCTAGGTGCCTTGTGTGTACCGTACATATTTCACGCACAGGCTTTAGTAGCCCCTTTTGGAGACAGCATGAGGGCATCTCAGTATTCCACCACCGTCGTTCGGGCTGGCGCTAGGTTGTGTTCCAACATGTATGTAGATGCATAGTCGGGCTCCCTAGAACCCTGCCTTTCTCGGCTGGGTAATCAGCACTCTGGTGCCTGGTAGTGGTTCTATAGCCGCAATGTCTGATGCAGTAAATAAGTCTAGACTAAACCATAACCTCAGTCATGTCATGAACTTAGTAGAGTGACAGTTGGAGCTAGCTTTGTCTTTTGGCTTAACCATATTAAAGGAAGATCTCTTGAGGAACTAGATCTGTCTTGTTGTCCTCGTAGCTCCTCATTGAGCTGTCTATCCATGTGGAGTGTGTCAGTGTGCTGTTATCCTTTCTTTTATCGTTTAGAATGAAAGAGTAAAATAACAAGATGTTTGATAAGTTAATGTCTCTATCTCAATGCTTCCCTGTGGATAAATACGATACGCTAGAATACTCCTGGGTGAAACCTACAGCGGTCTCCGTATGCTTGCGGAGTAAAATATGTTAGGCTAAGAAGCACCAACAATCATCGTCTGCTCCAGCTCATCGATCTCCTCCTCCGAGGTGTCGGCGGCAAAGCTGCCAACAATGGCATCGACAGCAAAGCAGGGGCAGTGCAAGGCGGAGTATGCCAGTGCGGTACCTAGCGCCAGCCACCATGGCCCGATGAAGGGCCGACACCACATGACCAGGAACTGTCATGAGTCGAGTGGCCAGAGAACTCGACCTCGGCACACTCGGCAATAGCCTGTCTATGACCTTTTGCCCCGCCTCGCGGTGCCCAATCAACTCTACGACGGAGGAAGACAAGGTAGTGGCCCATGCCTCATTGGACTCCATAGCCTGCACTGCCTCAGTTAGATTCGCCTTGTCCACCTCCCTGGCTGTGACCGCGGAAATGACTTCCTACCGAAGGTTTTCCTAGGCTGCGACTGCCTCACCATGGTCGTGCCTAGAGGACCCTAGGGTGGCGAGAGCGTTAGCTTAGTTTGTCTCCACCGCCTTATTCCTCACTTTGGTTGCGCGTTCTCCCCTCACGGACATCTCAATCATGGGTCGTTTCCTTGAGTTGGCGATGGAGTTCTGCGGACAAATATAACGACAACGCGGGCACGCCACAAGGCAGGAACAGTGCAGGCAAGGCAATATACCTTTGAGCGCCATGTTCATCTAGGTGACAGCCTCCACAAATGCATCCTAGGGTCACCAGTAGCCTCCTCGGTTTGGCCCAGCTTTTGTTGTGCCTTTGCAAGCTCTGCCATGTCACGCACAACTCGCCTTCAACCTTCGACAGGGTGAGAGCCCGCTTCAACACATAGAGCTAGGAGGACTGCGTAAAAGGCAGAGGATGAAGTTACCACAAGTGTAGAACAACCACAGGGTCGGGGACAATGAAACCCTACATAGGACGTTCACCTGCCGGGCGGCGCATATGCAGGCCACTTTGACTGGCCAACCGTGTTAAGCTCCCAGAAGACCTCCACCACCATCTGAGCGAAGCACGCAAGAATAGCGTTTGACTCTTCCTCGATGGCGTGCTCCAACCCACACAAGCTGGCCCACCGCCTCCTAGCCATCACGCTAGGCCAGGTTGTCAAAGACGATCATCCGCCCCTTGTTGTTCGGGTTCTGGAGGGCGTACCACGTCGTCAAGAGAGGAAGTTGCAAAGTTCCAACAGGAACAAGCCCAGTAGGGGGCGGGGCACTAGAGTCACTCAGCCAATAGGAATGCCTAGAGACCAGCGATGGTGATGGGCATCTCTTTGCTCAATGGACTGCACATGTCCTTGGGAACCCCCGCCGACCAGAGATGGCGCCGGTACACCTCCCCTGGAAGGGCCCGTAGGCTCGCCTCGGAAGAGCAACCTGAGCTCCTCCGCACAGCGCTCCACCATCTCTACTTGGATATGCCCCAACTGTGCTTGTGTCATGGACAAGGCTCCCTCATCCGCTGGAGCACCTGACGAGGACATGACCGGTGCCTCCACCGCGGCCTGCTCCATGGCCACCACAATTGGCATCATCTCCAATAACAACCACGGCGAGCGGGGGACCTCCACTGCCACGTCGGTCGTTGTCGCGGCACCCCACGCTGAGGCATCCTCGCCTCACAACCCCATAGGCGGTAGCTGATCAACAGCGGCCACCACCTCCTTGTCACAATCTTGTCCCTAGCCGAGCAATGGCCCAGGCACAATGATGATGCCACGATGAGCAAGCATCACAGCCTATGCTTCTAACCGAGGCCTGAAACGATGAACACAAAAGTGAGGACACAACTAGAAAGATGGCTCGACTAAATTAGGGTGGCCAAGAAACTCGCCTCATGGGGCATTTTGGTGGCATCGTGCCCGACGTCGGGAGAATGTGAGGCTTCTCAAACAATGACGACACCTCGGGTTCGAGGCCGCCCACGACCGATGTTGACCTAATCTCCGAGGAAATGAAGCACAAGGGCGTCTCATTCGACACAACTTACCCACAGTCAGCGCGCTTCCGCTTCCAGGCCGCTTTCTCTTTGCATAGCCATGTCCTCCTGCGCTCGCCTTTGGGCTGTAAGCTCGCGATCCTCCTCCAGCCTCAGCATGCTCCTAGCATCACTGAGGCCCTGCAGGGATGAAGATATGATTAAGGCTGATATAGCGTAGCGACAACAAAAGGAAAGAACAGGAGGGGAAGACTATCGCTCACTAGATCAGGAATGTGGCTTGCGATAAGGGAGCAGGGTGTGACTCCATCGACACCACCATGCCACCAATCACAGATGACACCCAGGCAGCGGACCTCATCATTTGAGAGAGCCTCTACTCTCTCCCTCGTAGGGTCTGATGACCCCTCATAGAGGAACAACGGGTGTGCGTGATCCTTGAGCGGCTAAACTCGAAGACTCATGAACATCCACACCACACCAGCCCCAGAGACCCCACATCTCTTCATCGCCGCCACAGCCTCTAGTAGTAACTGGACCTTCCTCTTTGACCTAGGGTCTGCCCAGCACCTAAAGAGATTTGGCTCCTTCCTCGAGAAGCATCGCCTGGTAAAAACCAGTGCATTATAGCGCTCGACATAGAGCCAGCCGTTGTGCCAGCTCCCCATCGAGGAAGGGAATGGTACTAACACATACTCCCCAAGGCGGGAGTTGCGCAATTGAAAGGTGACACAACTAATGCCGCCATGGCCTGAGACCAAGTAACGCATGGAGTGGAGGTACCTCCACAAGTCCCAGGGGATCACAAGAAAGCCTCATAGAAGGTGATGAATGCAGCAATGAAGAGCACAGTGTTGAGATTGAGATGATGAATCTCGCACCCATAGAAGAGCAGCATCCCCCATATGAAGGGATGCAGCAGAAAGGCCAATTCACACTAAAAAAAAGAGGTGGGCACCACCACCTCGTTCTCTGCCGGTGCCACCACTTCTGTGCCAAGGGGTGACCCACCATCCCTCAGCCGAGAGAATGCCCCGATCGACCAGCAACCGTGTCCTCACCTCAGTGAAGGTGCAGTGGGGGAAATGTCATGGACATAGGAAGCAACTACCAGTGCATGACTCAGAGCCGAAACCTCTGCCACCGTGGCCTTAGCCACATCCGCCATGACTCCCACCGTGGCACTGCCAGACATCACCGATGGCTCCAATGCCCATCATGGCCTCGCTCAAAACCACCACCTCCAAGGTGGTGAGGCTCCCTACCTGCGCATCGATGGTAGGCACCACGACACCGACAGAAGTTAGCACATCAGTCGTGACATCCTTGCCCGTTGGCGCAACCCCTCCTCATGACGAAACTTTGCCAATGGTTTCCATCCACCCCAAAGTCTGTCTTCCTCTCTCTCTCTCTATCTCTCCCTTTTTCCTCGCTCTCACCTTCTTTCTCTTGCACATGGAAGAAGGAGGCAAAAGGGGAGGAACTGAAAGGGCAGGGGGACGAAAATGCAAATGGACGTGAAGACTATCCCCTACTTCGGGATTATAAAGTCGCACAGCGGCAATGGCTCCTGTGATGCATGGAGCTCGATGCGTCGACGGCCCGAGCGGTTGTGACGCTTCAAGTCCCACGACAATAGGAGGCGCAGTTAAAGCAAACGCGACAGGATGGAACCGCCACGCCACCCAAACCTAGAGCGCCACCCCTAGGTACTTGAGTACCTTTGTAGAAAATAAATCTTTTAATCCGGTCCTAACCCTAATGACCAAGCGCAGGGGCCTGTGTGGCTGCCCCGAACGGATTGCAATATCGAAATTACCAGCAAGAGGTCGCAGATGATCGACCAGGGTAAGCATCAACCCAAAGAGCGAGGGGCGTATTATGAGTAGGCCCACACTTTAGGATGACTAATAGTTAGGGACAGGCCGATTGGCCAACTGCTCAACTACTCATTCAAGAAAGTACCGAAGCATTCCTCTATGGAATCCCTCAATGGGAAGGGGTTGCTGATCGCTCACACACCTGATGAAAGGCCCGAGTCTAATCTGAGTGAAGTGAGGAAGGCTTTTTTTTATGAAATGCCCTCAGTTGGTTAGGCACCCTCTAGCCGAGATCGCCTACTAGGGTCGACCCTGTCACTACCGGGTCCGCCGGTTTTCGCTTGGATCATCCGTTTGAAGCTCGATATATACGTCTTTCACACCAGCGATGGTAGGCATCAGCATATCCACCACCTTTAGGTCCCACAAATACCTATGGACGAGACGTGTAGTGGGAAAATACCACCAATCCAAGGCGTGAAAAAGGGGAGCCAGGAGCAAGGGCACAACTTCATTTAAAGACCTTCAATGGTCACTCAGTCTCATAAAGGCCGGTCCCACGTTCGACCCCACGACCAATTCCAAGGAATCGCTTGAGGGCTCGGGGGCTGCATCCATTGGACGCACTGCACACATTGTTCGGACATATGGCCAAAGACCTTCAATGGCCGCTCGATCTCATGAAGGTCGGTCCCACATTCGACCCCACCGACCGATTCGAAAGAATTGCTTGAGGACTACGTCCATCGGACACGCTACACAGACCTATCAGACACATGACCTAAGACCTTCAATGACCAGTTCGGTTGCATGAAGACCGGTCCCACGTTCAACCCCCGACCGGTTCCATGGAATCGCTCAGGGCTTAGGGGACTGCGTGCACCGGATGAGCTGTGCACACCAGTCGGACGTATGTCCTATGACCTTCAACGACTGCTGGGTCCCATGAAGGTCGGTACCATGTTCAACCCCTCAACCAATGTCAAGGAATCACTCGGGGGCTCCGGGGTTGTGTCCACCAAATGCGCTACGTACACCGGTCAGACCCACGACCTAAGACCTTCAACGGTTGTAAGGAAAATGGGCCCTAAGCCTTGTTCTTAGTTCTCTAATTTGATTTTGGTGGTTGAAGGTGACAACACGTAACATTTGGGACTAATGTGTGTACAAGAATTTTTGTTTGAGTCCTAGGGTGCGGGAGATGGACTTGGGGTGCAAACACCTCAAAGGAGGGCTTAAAGAGCACCAAAAAAGACCTAAGACTCCATCAAGATGCAAGCGGTATGCCATGACATGGCGGTCAGTGGGCCGGATTTTTCAAGCCACCGACGGTCCGGTGGTGCTCCACCGGACGGTCTGGCGAGTAAAAGAAGGCCAAGACTGAAGATTCAGTACCCGGTGCATGAAAATGCTAATCGCATGCAATCAGTCCGATGGTGTACTACCAGATGGTAAGTTGATACCACCAAAATTTCTAGGCCCACGACATGGAGAAGACCATGTCCCAGCGTTTACATGCACCGAACAGTCCAGTGCTTGTTGGGATTTAGCTTCGTACTCCAGGTAACTTCGAATTTAATGGTAGAGGAAGCTTCAAACTTGACATGTTAACTTCGTAGATGGCACAATACCTTGCTTTCGAAGTTAGAGAGAGAAAACCAGTTCGAAGTTAGAGAGAGGGAGTGCTTCGAATTTAATACCAACATACATAGTGCACGGTCCGTGAGGGAGAGGGAAGAAGGTCCATTGATCATCCATCTAGCCTCCTCCTTTCTATTACACCTCCTCCCCTTTTATAGGAAACAAGGGGAGGCACTCACTTAGAGTAGCAAGGTGGGATTAAACATGTGGTACAAGTGTTATATGGGCCTCTTGGGCCTTTTTCCCTAAGGGAGAGAAGGTACCTTTTATCCTTTCCCTCAACAGTAGCCCCTCATCTACTAGTTTTTGGCGGTACAACAAGACCTAGTAGATGCTCAAGTAAGGAAAAAGGAGCTAACTATTGTACAACTTGAGTTGTGAGATGAGGTTCTCACAACCTCCTACCTGTGTGCCTCATTAAAAACTCCTACCCCAAAAACCCAGTGGGAAAAAAGGGTGTGGAGAAAAGAGTACACACATCTATGAGGCTCCCTCATGCTTTGCTTTGTTTGCCTTTGTCTTGATGTAGTCTTTGAGTCCTTCGAAACTGCTTCATTCGCACTGCTGAAGTTGCTTTAGCTTCCTCCGTTTCCATGGAGTCTTTGTTCTCTGATCTTTATACCCGAATTTGTTCTCGTGCAATGCCGAAGTAGGTGATGTAGACAAAATATATGTCCTTCATGTGGTTAATGCAGGTCGACACAGGTGTAGTCGAGATAGTCGATGAAGCATTCTTCGCATACGGTCTTCGGACAAAACCGAAGAATCAACCCTCCGGTGCTCCCCTAGCCTCTCTTGGCCGGAGAGCGTGAGTGAAGACATTGAGTATGTTTGATGTAACTGATGTTGAGGTGACATGAATCCCCAAAAGTTGCAGCAAACTTGTTGATGAAGCACTTGGTCCAAAGTTGATGAAGCTCCAGCCCCTAAGCTGAAGTCGTTGATGGCAAAGATTTTCTCTCCTTTTTGTATCGGGTGTTGATTAATTGCCAACCTGCATAGAACTGTCCTGCAAGGTTTTTGCATGATATCGATGTAAGATTTGTAGTACGAAGTTATTTGTGGTATTTAGATAAACTCAAATCTCTCCTTTAGGAGCTCTGGCCATGGCCATTTTTTTTTCACTGCACAACGATGCATGTATGGTATGTTTGGAAAAAAAATACATATGTGCGAACCAAGTAAGGAATTCATATAAACGAAGTTACAAAACTTTGGTATGAGAAACTGTAGACAGATATATTACTGATGATTTAAACACATGCAAAGGAATAACTACAAAGGAAGAGAATACTCATATTAATGGACCTGTATGGTTAGTTAGAAGAAACATTTTGACAAACTAACAGTGGGGGTTTAAACAAGTACAAAGGAGTAACTTTAAAGGGAGAGGATACTCACATTGAAGGGAGAACTGCATAGTTAGTGAAGAGAAATAATACAATACAATAGTAATGTATATGAGGACATAATATGACTTTCACGATGATAAATTGAAGAATTGCCATAGCGTTGTCATGAAAGAGAACACAATACTCACATTGGTGATTGGGTTCTTCGGAGCCCCTCAGCCCTTTAGGGCGATTCAACTAGTGAGAACATTGGTGAAGGCTAAGCCCCTCAGCCCCTGAGGCCGATTCAATATGAGAGAACACCGAAGATCTTAGAACTTCGAAGGTAGCTTTTGCATCTCTTGGTGCTACACACTGAAGTTTCCTTGCAGCCTGCAAGGAATCTTCCAAGTTTTACAGTCGATATCCATTCTTATGAATGTTTCGACTTTCATTGAATATTGCAATGGTTGTGGTCCTGGTAAGAAACAATTGTGATATATGAAAGAATGATATTGATCAAAATATGTGGATTTTAGCCAAAGATGCGCTTTTTTGCGCGCTCACTGTGACCTCAGCCGACTTCTATGAGATGTTCGCCTTGCAAGGTCTTTTATGAAATTAGCTTTTCCTTATAGGAGAAGATAAACAAGACTAGAAAATTTTCCTATAAGGTGAAGTTAGCTTCTCCTCGTGAGAGAAGGAAAACAAAGAAGGAACTTCTTCCTGCGAGAGGAAATTAGCTTCTCCTAAAGGGAGAAGGTAGACAAAGCATGAAGTTAGCTTGAGGTTAGCTGCAAAGGAGAAGATAGATAATAAATAATTTTTTTCCTACAAAATATGAGGTTAGCTTCTCCTCATAGGAGAAGGTGAACAATAAAAGAGCTTCTCCTCATGGGAGAAGGTAAACAAGAAAAGAGCTTCTCCTCATGGGAGAAGGTAAACAAGAAATGAGCTTCTCCTCATAGGAGAAGGGTAAACAAGAAAAGAGCTTCTCTCCTACAATACGAAGTTAGCTTCTCCTCATGGGAGAAGCTAAACAAGGAGGGAATTTCTTCTTGCAAAATGACCACATGGAAAAGTTAAACAATCCTGCAAAACGAAGTTAGCTTCTCCACAAGGGAGAAGGTAAACAAGGAAGAAGCTTGTTCCTCCAAGAAGAAGTTAGCCTCTCCTCATGGGAGAAGATAAACAAGAATACAAAATGAAGTTAGCTTCTCCACATGGGAGAAGGTAAGAAACTTCTTCCTGCAAAACAAAGTTAGCTTCTCCACATGGGAGAAAGTAAATAAGAATACAAAACGAAGATAGCTTCTCCACATGGGAGAAGGTAAACAAGGAAGGAACTTCTTCCTGCAAAACAAAGTTAGCTTCTCCTCATAGGAGAAGGTAAACAAGGAAGAAGCTTGTTATTGCAAGCAGAAGTTAGCTTCTCCTTATGGGAGAAGGTAAACAAGACAGAAATATGTAGTTAGCTTCTCCTCATGGGAGAAGATAGATAGGGAAGTAATTTTTTTCTGCAACCTGCAAGATGAAGCTAGCTGTGATTGAATAGTAACGGAAAAGGACTTAACTCGATTCGAAGCTATATGTGATGAATGCAAAATCCGAAGCTATATGGGTAAAATCCGAAGCTTGATATGAAGCTCAATCCGAAGCTCCATCCAAAGATGATATTCAGATGTAATCCGAAGTTTGATCCGAACCTCAATGTGAACCTCAATCGAAGAATTATATTTAGATGTAATCCGAAACTCAATGTGGAGCTCAATCCGAAGCTTAATATGAGGGAGCTCAATATGAAGCTCAATTCGAAGCTCAATATGAAGTTCAATATGAAGCTCAGAAATCTGAAGCTCAATATAAAGAAGCTCAATATGAAGCTCAATTTAGTGCACAAAAGTTAGCCTCCAAAGATAACACATCTTGTTGATATTTGAAAATCCGAAAAGATGATGTCCCGGAGTTGAACTTCAATCCAAAGGTGGCATTAGAAATTCAATCTGAAGATGGCACTGGAAATCCAATCCAAAGATGATACTCGAAGTCCAATCTGAAGATGGCACTAGAAGTCCAATCCGAAGATGATACTGGAAATCCAAACCGAAGATGGCACTGGAAGTCAAATCCGAAGCGCAATATGATTTGTTGATGTTTGATGTTCCATGACTCCTTAAATTCGAAGCACTTAAATTCGAAGCACCATAGCATGTGCTGATTTCTAAGAATATCCGAAGTTGAATTCCAAAGTCCTATGAAATATACTAGGATCGGCTCAAGAAACAATGTTAGAAAACATCAAAGAAATGGGATGTTGATAAGGACTTACCATGTAAACATATAGATTAGAAAAGGTAACTCTAAGGAGTGATTCAAAGTTTATGCAAGAAAAAGCAACATACGCATGAATAACTCAAGAGTATGTAGATTATGACCAGTGCCTGCAAGCCTAGACCCAAAAGCTTAACTTCCAGCTAGCAAAAATTATTCAACCAACCAAACCCAAAAACTTCGGAGCCCAAAAACTCGATCTTCTGGGCCAAATTTTGCAAAAATACAGTCGCCGAACCTGACAAAGCTGAGGGACAATGAGATGCAAAATTTTCTGCATATTTCCAAAATGTACCTATTTGACCTGTTTCGAGTCCGTATGAGAAAGTTATGGCCGTTTTACTGAAGGGTACAAAAACAAGGTTCATTAGGAAGAACATGTGATGAAGGTAGGGGTGGCTTTTTCTCAAAATTTACAGAGGTGCTTGGGGATACTTATCTGGGTGAAGAAGAGGCCGAAGTTGATAGATAAATTTTGAAGCTCATAAGCTGGCAAATTCCTGAAGCTATGAAATCCCAAAGGTGATTATTTGAAATCCGAAGCAATTACTCCGAAGCTCATATATTTCAGATTCCGACGTTATGAAATCCCAAAGGTGAGTATTTGAAATCCGAAGCAATTAACTCCGAAGCTCATATATTTTAACTGCTAAGAGACACAAAGTCTTGTTCGTGGCCATTACTCCGAAGGCCATAAAGAAGGAGTTCTGATGTGCGGATAAGCTATATCCGAAGCCAATAAATGAAACTCGAAGTTATGAAATTCTTATCCAATGTTATGAAATCCGAAGGTTATCTTGGTTGCACCGAGTACTTCAAGTTCAAAGTAATTAACTATGAAGAGATTGTACCAAGTACTTCATATCCAAAGCTATTATCTCTGAAGCTCATATACTTCACCGAAAGAGTGAAACCCTCTTCGGGAGTGTTAGTTTTGATCAACATGATAATAATGATTTAACTTCAGCATGCATAGCAAAATTACAAAGCTAAAGCTTGAAAAGAAACACACAAGGAATGATATAAACATGTGTGATACGAAGCTTTCTAAATGGATGATCCGAAGTTCTAATTAAATGCAAAAACCGAAGCTCATGTTAAATGCAAGATTCGAAGTTTATGTAAAATATACCTTCGTACCATACTTTGAGCAGAAACTGGGAACAAATTTTGGACCATACCTGAGGCCCCTTTGTTATTTCGAAGTTTGTATTAAAGAGAAACGAAACCTTCTTCGGACCAAACATGGCCAATTTGTTACTTCGAAGTTAACGTTTTAGAGAGAGATACCTGCAGCCCCTCTTGCTACTTCGAAGTTCCAATTTCAGATAGAGGGAGAAAGACAAAACCTTCTCACCATGCCCCCCTCAAGCCAAAGCACGGTGGGCGCCAAATGTTGGGGTTTAGCTTCGTACTCCAGGTAACTTCAAATTTAAGGGTAGAGGAAGCTTCGAACATGACATGTTAACTTCGTAGATGGCACAATACCTTGCTTCGAAGTTAGAGAGAGAAAGCGAGTTTGAAGTTAGAGAGAGGCAATGCTTCGAATTTAATACCAACATATACAATGCACGGTCCGTGAGGGAGAGGGAAGAAGGTCCATTGATCATCCATCCAGCCTCCTCCTTTCTATTACACCTCCTCCCCTTTTATAGGAAACAAGGGGAGGCACTCACTTAGAGTGGCAAGGTGGGATTAAACATGTGGTACAAGTGTTGTATGGGCCTCTTGGGCCTTTTTCCCTAAGGGAGGGAAGGCACCTTTTATCCTTTCCCCCAACAGTGCTCAAGCACCGGACAATCTGGTGACCCACCGAACGTTCTGGATAGGAAGGACTACAAGTTGAAGACCCAAGCTCCAATATGCACCGGAAAGTCCAGTGGTGCAGCACCGGACGGTCCGGTGCCTCCAATGGTCGAATTGTAAGTCCAACGGTTGACTCAACGGCTAGCCAACTACACACACCGGACGGTCCAGTGGTGTAACTAGCGGATGGTCTAGTGATCATGCAGAAAAGGGAAGATGGCTTCCATCAGCTACTTTTGAGGCTTGGGCTACATATACCCCCCTGCTCAGGCCTCCACTCTATGGTTGGTGAATCCTGAGTTCATTGTAGTGTTGAGACACATTCATCATGCCCATTTGAAGTGTAGTGACACATATTTGTGAGCCCAACTATCACTAGAGCTAACTTGACACATCCTGACATAACTAGTGCTTTGTTGCATCTTTGCTTTGGCCTATTTGTCTATTGCCCATGCATGTGTGCACATTTACCTTTGTAAGTGTAGGGCTTGTAAGTCTTGCGAGACCCTCCAGAGTGTGGAGTGGTGGCCACCTTACTTGTGAGAGGGAGGAAGGCCCTCGTGACATTGGCCAACAGCTTCCTTAGTGAAGACGGCAGGGTGGCTCCGTGAGAAGGCCCACAGAAGACCTCGACAACCCCAATAATCCTCTACCCTTGCATGGGTGAGGCCGTAGTTGTAAGGTCTACGCGAGAGAAGGGCACAGGTGGGTGTGTACCGGGGATATCCGGAGACCCGACCGGGTTGCTTGACCTTTGCGAAGGTCACTTTCCCATCCTCCACCCTTGCTTGGGTGAGACCATATTCCTTTCAGGACTACGTGAGAACAAAGCCCTATGGGGACGCCAAAAGAGGAGTAGGGGGTAAAGGCACGTTGGCCTCCCCATTCCTCGAGAAAAAAATCTTCGTGTCTCCATCGTGTGCCATCGTCGTCATTGTCATTGGGAGTTTGCATTCTCACAACCTATCTCTTTAGCTTCCACATTTACATTCTTGCAATTGTGTGCTTACATTCCTAGACTAGCTTGATAGGTTAGTTTTCAGGTCAAACTAGGTTGCAAGACTTGGCCACGGTAGAATTAGCAACACTTAGCAAAACCTAAGTGCACATAGCTTATTTTATCTTGCATAGGTTTTGCTTAGTAGTTGTAGCTTTTAGAGAGCCTTGTTTTTAGAAATCTTAATTCACCCCCTCTTAGGCATTGGTGCAAACTTCAACGGCCACTCGGTCGCATGAAGGTCAATCCCACGTTCGATCCCTGACCGATTCCAAGGAATTGCTCGGGAGGGCTGCATCCACTGGACGTGATGCATGCACCGGTCGGACCTACGACCTAAGACCTTCAACGGTCACTTGGTCTCAAGAAGGTCGATCCCACGTTCGACCCCTGATCGATTCCAAGGAATCACTGGGGGGGCTCGGGGGCTGTGTCCACTGGACGCGCTGCGTGCACCGGTCAGACCTACGACCTAAGACCCTCAATGGCCACTTGGTTGCATGAAGGTCGATCCCACATTCGTCCCCCCCCAACCGTTTCCAAGGAATCGCTCAGGGGCTGCATCCACCGGACGCATTGTATGCATTGGTCAGACCTACAACTTAAGACCGTCAACGGTCCGTAAGTCCCATGAAGACCAGTCCCATGTTTGACCCACAAACCGATTCCAAGGAATCGCTCGGGGACTCAGGGGCTGCGTTCACTGGACGCACTGCACGCACCGGTCGAACCTACAACCTAAGACCTTCAATGGCCACTCGGTCGCATCAAGGCTAGTCCCATGTTTGACCCCCAACCAATTCCAAGGAATCGCTCGAGGGCTGCGTCCACCAGACACACTACAAGCACATGTTGGACCCATGACCTAAGACCTTCAACGGCTGCTCGATCGCATGAAGGTTGGTCCCATGTTCGACCCCCCGACAGATTCCAATGAATCGCTCGGGGGCTCGGGGCCTGCGTCCACCAGATGCACTGCATGCACCTATCGGACCAATGACCTAAGACCTTCAATGGTCGCTCGGTCCCATGAAGGCTGGTACCATGTTCGATCCCCCGACCGATGTCAAGGAATCTCTTGGGGTCTCAGGGGCTACGTCCATCGGACGCGCCGTGTGCACCGGTAGGGCCCACGACCTAAGACCTTTAACGGCCACTTGGGTTGCATGAAGGCCGATCCCACGTTCGACCCCCGACCGATTCCAAGGAATCACTCGGGAGCTCGAGGGCTACATCCACCGAACACACTACACGCACTGGTCGGAACCATGACCTAAGACCTTCAATGGTCGCTTAGTTGCATGAAGGCCGATCCCACATTCGACCCCCCCTCCGCCCGGTCGATTCCAAGGAATCATTCGGGGGCTCAGGGGCTACGTTCACTGGATGCACTGCGTGCACCAGTCGGACCTACGACCTAAGACCTTCAATGGCCACACGGTCACATGAAGGCCGGTCCCACGTTTGACCCCTTGACTGTTTCCAAGGAATCGCTCAGGAGATCGGAGGCTGCGTCCATGGACTCGCTGCATGCACAGGTTGGACCTACAACCTAAGACCTTCAATGGTTGCTCGATCGCATGAAGGTCGGTCCCATGTTTGACCCACTGACTGAATCCAAGGAATCGCTCGGGGGCTCGAGGGTTGAGTCCACTAGATGACTGCGTGCACCGGTCAGACCTATGACCTAAGACCTTCAATGGCCGCTCGGTCGCACAAAGGCCGGTCCAACATTAGACCTCCCCCCCCCGACCAATCCCAAGAAATTGCTCAGGGGCTCAAGGGATGCGTCCATTAAAAGCATCGTGTGTACCTCTTCAATCTAAGACAAGGAGTCCTCAAAAGGCTAAGGACAGTTCTTACAATCGCGTAAAATCCATTTGAGTCATGGTCTGCCAATCACGGCGGATCAGTTTTCAAGATCCTGTGGCCGCGTCCACAGGAGGGTTCATATGGTGCAAGATTGAATACAAAACCTAATCAAAACAAGAATAAAGGACAACTCGATCTCATATATTTCCATTTCAAGAAGCAATGCATTTGGATTGAAGAAAGCTCAAAAATTACAAGCCGAAAGAAAAGGCAGTATGAAGTGGCACAGCTACACACCCTATCCACTCCCCTCTGCAGGACCCCTTCCTTGAGCCACTTCTCCTACCGCACAGTTCCCCAGCAACGACAATCTTGGAGGTGTGTGCGCCAGCACTCGCGAAAGAGACGGGGAAGAAGAAGCAAGATCTCAGTGTCGGCATTGGTGCCTACACCCATCCTCATCTTATCCTTCCACCTCCCTGTAGGCATCTATGCTTCCACATGAGAGGAAGGCGAGTAATGAAGCAGGGTGGCGCCTATTTGTGCAAAGTGGCGCAGCAAAGCCGTCGATAAGAACTGGACGAATGCGCGCGGAGCCTTCTGCGCCATCCCATGCACCATTGACCAAAGTGATAAGGCGTGCAGAACCTCTCACCATCTCCCACACCGCCGTTGCTGCCTAGACACCAATACAAGACTCCCATATGGGCAAAGGCATGCCTACATCATCTCTGTGCATAGCCTTGAAGCCACCGCCTAAAGTGGATGAAGGCGTGCAGAGCCCCCGCATCGTCACGTGCTGGATCTACCGTCAAAGGTGAGTTGGAGCTCCAACATAGATGCCACCATCTTCAAACCACGCTCGCACCATGCTGACCCCTCCAACCCTAATTGGGGTTGTAGCATCTGACCCTGAATGACCTTAAACCGTCTTCCTAGAGAGGGCATGCGGAGCTGGCTCGTCAGGCAACGGTGGACTAGTAGGCAGGCGTCACCAGCAGAATGGGGCCAAAAGACAACAACATCGAAAGGACAAGCTACTGAGGTCCCCTTAAGAGACGCCCGTAACCTGACGGGGGCAAAAATTAAGAGACACCCACAACCTGAGTCGATTTCAAGCACAAAGAAGATAGGGTAGGGCAATGCGAATGTCAGTTTTGGCTGCGTGGAGCCTTGGAATGTTTCTCATGGCGTTAGGTTATGAGGGAGAAGAAGGCTGCCGCTCGCTACTTATAGCGGCGAGAGGGAGGAAGGAAATCGAATAGCCACCCCTAGGGCACCCACGAGATAACTGTGCGCCCTGGGAAGCGCACGACGGGAAGGCAGTAGGGCCAGATGAATCGTTGCGCCCCTCGAGAATCGGGGACAGTTACGCCATCCGTCCGCCGAACATTAAGGAGGTGCCAGAAGACAAAGCACCTCAGAATCCACACCCCACTATCGTGACCGTGGGACGGAAAGCCCAAAGGTGCCTCGACCAACCGGGTCAAATGACCCCTTGGCCGACTCTATGACTCGATCGGTGGCTCGGGGGCTACTGACATCTACCCATACCAAGGGTACCCCCGATGGCCTAAAACAGATGGGCCGAAAACATCAGAGGACCAAGCGCACCTAAGGGTCACAAGCCCCACAAGGCAGACGCGGGCCCGCAACTCACATGACCCCCGACCGATGATTGCCCGAGGTTGAGGGGTCTTGTTTCCCCTCTATTTTCTTTCTCTCCCTAGCGGTCCGCGAAAAGCAAGGCCGATCGAGGGACTCGAGTGTCGGGAACTCCCCGCCAATCCCTAGGCCACCCCGTGGTTCTTCAGAAAGGATCGGCGGAAGAGGACAAGCACAGAGACCAAGGGCATATCTGGAGCGACGGAGGGACAGCGGGCGAGTGGCCCACACCTTCGCCCGTATGCCTGATGTGTGGAGGCGCGGCACCTAGTGAAGCTGTGCGCTGCAGTATGCCCCACACCATCATTACACCGTGCAGCAGACAGGCGCGGCCCGTCACGTCCCCATCGCTTCAACAATTAGGGTGAAAGGATGAGACAGCTGTGGCACCCCTGACTGACCTCAGTAGGGAAGGCCGTCGAGGCCTAGACGACCCTCGACCGACGAGGGTCGAGCCCTCCCCATCCGGTCGGGACCGCATGACGGCCGCGACGAGGGGCCACATGTCATTCCCATGGATGATGTATCCCCTTCTTTTTCTGCTATTTCTCTCTATATATATAAGGCGGGAAGGGCGCCATGAGGAGAAGGATGTTGTTGGCGTCACAAGGGACCCATACCCTAGAGACGCACACGAAGCGCCCCGTCAAGTAAAAGAGGACAACTATAGGAAGACGGTTACCGCGCGTAAGGCGGGCTCTGGGAGACACCAGCGCGGGTGAAGACACATGGCGAGCCCCTGGGACCCCCTAGCGGGCTCACCGCTCAAGCCCCGGGAAGGATCCTTCTGGGGGAAGGGACTCCACCTGCCGCATTAAATGCAGCTGGAGCGCACAGGCCAAACGGTACCCTTACACGCCCCTACGGCGTGCCGGTCACATCGCCGTACCGGCAGATAGGGCGGACGCCAGCAGTGCGCCCTCCGCCAGACACGACAACCGAAAGAAGGAATAGAACATCCCACGCCTCCATATAGTGGAGGGGAGACATGCCATTGACCATGGCCTTACCGTCTAATGTAGTACTGTGCTACCAACTCTGTACCGCCTGCGTGCGCCCTTGCGCTATAAAAGGGCGTGGTGCAATCCGTAGACGGGGGGCACTCACCAATTCACTCAAGAGCTCACCTCGCACCTCCAAGAGCTTTGGCCCCTGGCAACGCTCGTAAACATACTCCATCTTCTTTACAAGTAGCAGCCTCAGAGGACGTAGGGTATTACACCTTCACGTGGCCCGAACCTCTCTAAATCCACCTCTCCGGCTCCTCGTAGTTCATTAGCCTCAGCGGCAGCGTCCACATTCCTACGCAACTCTACTTTGCCTGGTCCCAGTACGGTACTGGGGTGTTGAGCACCGTCGATAGACGCGCATCAGAAGCTCAAAGCTCTCGCCTGTAACGCCAAGAACAAGCAATACAAACTCAACACTCATCCCGAACCATTCTAAGTTATTGCGTCCATCGCCCTCCCGTTCGAATCTGAGCCCTTGAGGCTAGGCCAGTGAGACGGCAGCCCGCGAAATCCCCTTACAGATCACAAATTCAGTAGTCGTGGGCTTGAAACCACAACACAATTTGACCGTCCACAAAAAGGTGCCATCCAAACAGAGGAAAGTTAGTTTGGTTGAAGGGAATTGGTGGAAGGAAATGGGAGTTTTAAGAGATAAGTTTGGAAATACTCCAGTTTATTTGTTTGTTGAGAATGGGAGTTTTGATGGACAGGGAATGAGAGTTTAGATGGACAACTCTCAAGAATTAATTTCCAACATGGGGAGTTGGAATAGGGTGGAAATTATGTTTGTGCACGAGATTAATATATCCCAACCATTCATCATGACTTAAAAATAACTCCTAATTAAATTTCTCCTCTTAATTCTCTGCACAAACCAACCAAAAGATTGAAATCAAAAATCAATTTTCCATCATAATTTCCTCTATCAACTCCCACCACAAAATCCGTTTCCTCTTCACAATTACTTGCCAAACGAGTTGTAATTGGCGTTAGTTAACAACCGATATTTGGTCTGGCAGGCTATGCCGCTACGGTAGCCATCCAAACATGCTCACTTTCCGCACCGTATCAAATTGTAGTCAAACAGAAAAGATCATATAGTGTTCCAAATTCAAACTCCATTCTGGTACATAGTGTTACGGAGATTCTATGTTTTAGCGCTCATGGTGAAAACCGTCTCAAACTATGTTTGGTTTCATACAGATTTTTACGATCTATGTTGTATACAATATCTAAAAATATCCCAAGTCTTGTAGCAAAAAATTGGATTTACGACGGGACACTAGCAACCAGAGTCCAATATCCAACAATGATATATAACACACTTTATCCTTTATATCTAGGGCTAATCAAATACGAACCAAAGTGGACCGCCTCAACTAACCCAAGCAATCAAACAAGCGTCATTGCTTCGGATAGGCGAAAAAACAGCCTAGGCAGCCAACCAAACGTATCCGAACCAAACGCGGCATCAATATCTTCCACTAGCGATCAGGGAAATGACAGTTTCAGAAATTCGATCACTATACTTCGACCCCACAAGGACAGAGCAGAGTCCAAATTTTTTCGAAACACAAGCCTGGAAACCACGCCGTGCCGCCATACCACCTGTCCACCGCCCGAAAGGCCGAAACCCCCGATTCTCGCTCCCTCTCCGTCTCCTCATCGTCGTCGTCGCCGCCCGCCCTCCACGAAGCTGGAGCTCTGGCTCCCGAGACATCGGAGACTCGCGGCGGCGTCCTCGCTTGACACCCCTCCTCGCCGCCGTCGACGCTCGCGGAGCCCCTTCTTTTGGGACCCGCCCACGCGTCACCCAGCGCGGGAGCGCACGCGCCAGGTAACACCCCTGACCCGATTGCCCTCGGTGGCGCCGCATCGAGTGCGGGATTTCGCGTGCGATTCCACCTTTAGATTTCGTTATGGACACATTGCTGGGGATTTCGTTTAGTGTGTGAAGTGGTTGGTGTGGAGTTTCGCGATTGCAGCCTCGGCGTCACCCGGGGTCCCGTTTGACCGTACCTTAGGGGAATAAGGCTGATTTAGCATGATTACTGCAGACATTTCCTGAATTTATTTTGATAATTTTCGGGTTGGTATGCCATTAGCAATGCTCGTTTCTGTAGGCTTGGCTTGGTGTGCTAAATGCAGGTCACCAGTCACCACTATAGCTTCGGTATTTCCCGAGACCAGTTTCGAATATAGAAGGCCTGTGGAATTGATCAGTGTCGACTTCCAGTAGTATATTCTGTGTGGCAATTACGCAATATTTTTGTATGCGTGTGGTTTTTTATCAGTTGAGCTTTGTGCTGGATGCAGCAATTGCACTATCTTTTCCTTGCTGCCTTGCTCCGTTGATATTGGGGTTTGGGGCTGTGCGATATGTCTATTAGAACAACTCGTTCATATGATTTCAATCTGCTTGACCAGTTCAATTCAGTTCTGATATGACCTCTTCTTTCCCCCTTTTCCTTTTTATGGTATGAGTTTCCTGCAACACTGAATTACAAATTCATGTAATGTGACTTCATATTGATGCTTAAGAATATTTATGAGGTTTCCAGCCTTGTCTCTATTTTTCATGATGGTTATAAGAAAGCTTGGAAAATAACTTATATTTGAGGCAATGTTTTAACTTTTTAAGTAGCGAAATAAATTATTGACTGACCATCCCACCTTGTAGGTCTATTGTAGTATGCGGCCTTGAATTTTTGTTGCAATAAAAATTGTAGTTGTTGTGAAGTTTTGTTGGAATTAATTTAGTTTAGGATAGAGGACATAAGAATAGCTTATCTTTCTGCTGAACAGAAAGCAGAAGCTCCTACAATATTAGTATGTTAGTACTGTTGTTTTTAGTTTTGGGAATGACCAAAATACGGCTGGGACAGCAAGAAAGAAGAAAATTCAAACCAGCTACTTAACTTTGTATCGCCATATGACGCCAGTAAAGTCGTCTATTGACAAAGTCGATAGTGCAGATAGAAAAAGAAATTGTTGAGGAACATCTCATATGAATATCACTCAGTATACACGTTTCCTTGCCTTTTGGGAAACATAATACAGTGACCCGTCTGTTAGGGTGACTTTTCAGAAAAACTGGGTAGGTATGCGTAATTGTTGATGAACATGGCCTTTGCTCAGTGTATAGTTTAATTGCAGTTTTTAGGCAATGGCTGGGTCTATAGATATACAGGATCGACTAGCTTCTCTATGCATATCAAGCACGTTTTTGTCCTCTTTTAGATCGTGAACTGAGTTGGACTGATTCTTATTAGGACTACCAAGTTCAACTCTTTGGAGCAGAAGCAGTCATAAGTCTTTCTTTGACTTGTCAAATGTCCAAAAATCAATTGAGATGTTCCTAAAAGTCTGTTCAGGGTGTATATTACAATTTTGGTTGTTCCTGTCTTTTTTCGTATGCATATTCCTGTCTTTAGGTTTATACAATTCTGTGTTGCCGATTGCCATCATAACCAAGCAAAATTCTTGTGGTTGTCACCATTAGTTTCTTTTATTTTACATGTTCTCTTATTACCTTCCCATATGTATTGGCTGTGCTTCACTAACATTCATTTCACTTTTAGTGTATGCAGGTTTGGGTAAACCTCTATTACCATCTTTAACTTACCAAAATGAAGTGCAATGCTTGCTGGCGGGAATTGGAAGGGCAAGCCATATCAACCACTTGCGGTCATCTCTTATGTATCTTCCATCACCCATCCCTCTTATTTATGTTGAGCAAGAATGTGTCATATACAGATTTGCAGAGAATGAATACGTTACTTCGATTTGATTGGTTATTGTTAACTGCTCCACAGGTACTGATGATGCGAAGAAAATATTGAGTAATGATAGCGCATGTCCAATATGTGATCAAGTGCTGTCGAAAAGGTCAGTGGTGATGCACTAGGGTCTGCGTTTATTAGTTTATATAATTAATATACTCATTGACTTTAAAAGCTATATTACTTCTATCATACACCTCTTTGATTTTCCTGCTCTACCTTGTCATGGAACTTCTAATAACATAATGAAACAGGTTGTTTACTTCCAAGTATGCTCTGTATACTGCACAGGCCTAGTGTTGTTAGTGTTTCTATTGTGTAAAGAGACAATCTGAATACAGTTAATCTGTTTTGCTCAGCCTTATGAAACCAGTGGATGTAGATCCGAATGATGATTGGACAAATGTAAGTGGTTTTTGACATGCTAGATGCAATATTAATCTGATTTTATCATGTGATCCATGCTTCTCACGGGCCACATTTCAGATGGCAATGGCTGGGGTTTCTCCACAAATATGTATCCTTAAAAATGTTTACAGACTAACACAGATTTTACTGTGAGATCTGTCTTATTTTGCTTTTTCTGCATGATAACGCCCATTGTGATTTACTAATTTGAGACCAAGAAAGATATCTAGTTATTGATCATGTTCTGCTCAGAGGAATTCTACTAGCGTAAGAAAGCTAAGCAACTGAAACATGCTGAACAAACAAATATTGGTAATCTGAAAACATAACACATTATGAATTTATGATAATCATCAGTTCTTTTTCCTTAACATGATGTCAACCAGTAATGAAAAGTGCATACAGAAGTGTCATGTTTTACATTGGACAAAAGGATCTGGAGATGCAGTACAAGATGAATCATATTGTTAGTCAATGCAAGCAGAAGATTGAACTCATGCAGGCAAAGTTTACAGAGAAGCTGGAAGAATTGCATGTTGCATACCAAAAGATGGGTACAAGATGCCAGTTAATGGAACAGGAAATTGAAAACCTCACCAAGGATAAGCAAGAGCTTCAAGAGAAATTTGCAGAGAAATCCAGGTCGGTTTGGTACAGATGAATCCATTTTGCCTAACATGAGACAGTAACAGTCTGTCTGATAAACAAAGTTTTTTTTTTTGTTTGTGAAACAGGCTGTATGATAAATTTGATGAGAACATTCCTTCTTTTGCAGGCAAAAGAGGAAACTTGATGAGATGTATGATAAACTGAGGAATGAGTATGACTCCTTGAAACGTTCGGCTATCCAACCTGCCAATAAACTCTTCCAAAGAGCTCAGCCCGACTTGTTTGGGGGCATGTCGAAAATGATGGATAGCAGTAACCCTCTCAAACAAGGTAATCTAAATACATATCAAACTACAATCAAATTGAGCAGTGTATCTCGTTTTACAGTGTAACTATCTATCATGCAGTCTAACGTATCTTAAATTTGTATCTCTATCTTGCTGGAAGTTAATACAAGCTTCACCTGCTCTCCACAAATACAGCTGATTCACTTGTTACAGGTTTGGTTTTTACCCCTGACACTCCAGGGCGGAGAGAAGAGATGTGGGCTCCAGCACCACGGCAGCGACTTGCCAACTCTGACGCATTTGAAATTTCTGGGGGATCCACTCACATGGGGGCTCCTGTTGATGCTAGACCCCAAAAACCTGCTGGACCTGTCTTTGGAGCTGGCATGAACAATCCTTCTGGAGCCTTGCGGAATATGTTAATCTCACCAGTGAAACGCCCTCGGCTGTCCCGAGACCGTCCACACATGTTCACGTAATAATCTACTTTTTTGTCTTCGCTTATTGGTATTTGTGATTGTGAGCAAATTGTTACATTTGCCCTGCTGTTTCTGCCCTTATCGTTTACATGCTGAATGGTCAAACTGAGTTTCAGGCTGTAGAGTTGGACAAGAAGATCTGAGAAGGCACATGTGGGCATGGTTACCTCATTCCTTAGTCCAGTGGCAAACCATAGTTACAGATTAGTACTATTTCCTTTTCTGATTTCAGCCAGTTGTACATTATGCACAACGTCCTTAACCAGCATTTTCTGACCATGCTCTATGGAATGTTGATCTGTATATGGCGCGTGCATGGAAAATTATGGCAATAATAGAGGGAAGTTACACTACGATGCGTTACTCTTTTCCTCAGTTAAATTTTATGTTTGACAATTGTATTAAGCTATGAAAAAATTTCTGCTTCCTGAGATTTGGTCAGTGCTTAACAGTTTATGTGATACAGAGCATAAACAGATTCAGTGAGCAATTTTTTGTAATCTAGTTAAACTTTAGGGGAAGCAAAAAAAATCTTTCTGTTGATATGCGCTACATACTTACAGTAGCGATGCGTCCAAGCCTTCTCTCATTCTGAGGTGTGAACGGAGCGCCGTAAACAGTTCTGCGCTGTCCGTACCGGTTGTGCCTTTCAAGTTTTCAGCTATACGAGTGAAGTTTGTGCGTTTCAGTCTCTCTTCTTGCGGTTGTGTGTTGCATAGTCTTTTTTTTTTCAGTGATCACATGTACAGCTTCAGGACAACGAAACGTCCGGAACATCGTTGCAGAAACATATACTGTACGTACTAATAATTGTTTTCATTGCTCAGTTGGCGGCAGCTGTTACAGGTATCATGACCATGTGGGACCATATATACAGACACCGAGTACTTCCGGAGGAGATCAGATTTCAGGACAGTCCACGATTTCACGTGTGCTGGGCTCCTACTCCTCAAATTTCTACTTAAAAAAACATTTCCACCTAGTTAGTAAGATTTTTTCATCTATATCGATTTCTTCGACACTCCTATTGATTTATATATTTCCATTATATTCAACCACCCAATATTTTATTCATCTACCTCCAACTAATTCACTCATTTTATCTTTACAATAATTACTATCAATAATACTAATGAATCATATCAAAGCACCAAAAAATATTATAAGCATCAGAGAAATAATAGAAAACACCCAAAAAGGAAAAAAACTCATAAAAAGGCCCAACTAGCCAAATGGACACGCCACTCCCTCTCTCCCCTCACTCTATCTCCCTTCATTGCTGCCCCTTCCTCTCCATTTCTCCCTGCCACCCGAACCAAGTCCGCTACCAAGCCCCTCCACCTCCCCTCGTCGGCCACCTCCCTACCGCCTCACCGTGACTTCTCGCTCCTTAGCTCCCATCTACGCCGCCATCGCGCCAAGGCTGGGAGGAAGAGCGGGACGGTGCTCCAGCACCAGTCTGGTCCACGTCGCGCCATCTCCCCTCCTCCATGACGTCCGAATCTGGGTCACCGTCGGGCTTGGAGGCGACGTCGAGGCCGGATCCGCCACCTCCGAGGCCGTTGGGGCTGGATCTGTCGCCGCCTCGCCCATCCTCGTCTGAACGTGCCCATCCACCTCTCCATCGCCGCCGGTGGTCCCACTCCCTCTACCACTTCGCCGCTTTCTGCCCGAGCGCGCGAGGAAGAGGTGATTACCGGTGCCCACAACGACGGAGTGGATGGACGAAATCCATACGGCCCACAGTGACAAAGTGGATGGAGGAAATCTGTACTTCCTATGCCTTTGCCGGAGGTCATTCGTTTCGCTGCTTTGCCGTGACGGGCTTCAACGTTTTTTGCGTTGTTGGTTCTGACATGCAAGGATAGCGGGATGATAGCGGCCTGGAGTGCAGATAGTCTCAATCAAGCTAGTAGCACAAATAGGAATCTAGGATGTGTCGCGTGCTTAGCCGCACTCCGGTTGTCCAGTCAGGAAGGACCATCCCACTCTTCGAAGTGTAGATTATGTTTTTATCTGTCCTTTGATTTCTCCACTGAACACAACCTCATTGTTGCTCGATGTAGAATATATATAATGTGTGACTTTGATGTAGCGGTATTTATTGCTCTTGTGCTACTTGTTAGGTTAGCTATATGAATATTCGTACATCCGCTAAATATATTAGAGGTCCAAGAACTTATAACATTGTACCACTTAGTTCTACTAACTCTCAAAATGAATTCCTAAACCATTTATATTAGTTTTTCGATGCATGAGAAGTCTATACCTCTTCAATGGATGTTTTATTTTACACTAGACCATTTGTCTTCTCTATCTCCCCCTTCATTGCTCTTCGATCGTCACGGAAGTGGTGGAAGCATAAGATTTCATGCCGCTTAGGCTAGAGGCAGCAGCTCAGGTCCTACACCAATAACACATATTTGCTCCGGTACCAGGCCAATGCTTGCACATGCTACCCTCATACTCTCCCTCACCCTTCTCATTCTTAGCTTCACAAGTCTCGTTTTTGTACACCAATTCCTTCCCAAATCCTAAGGCCGTCTCCAACGGGATGGATAATTGAGCTGCCTATACACTGCAGCGTTACTGTAGACAGAGAAGGAGGTGGTTGAAATAGTGGATAGGCAAGATGGATATACATCCCGCTAGAGATGGTATAATCCCCTAGCAAACCAGAATGTGGTAACCGTAAACTTTTAGCCTACAATTATTTAGCCCTCCTTTGTCTTTTATGGATCTGCCACTACTTAGCATTTTGGAGTTGGAGTTATGTTTTGCTGCTACTACTTTGTATCTAAGTTCAAAGTTGTATATGAAGGTTGGCTTGAACCTACACCGAGTAAGACACAATGGCCTAAAAAGTAGACATATGGGCTTCAAGTTTTGACCTTCGGTACTTAAAAGGCAGCATGTAGATCACGGACAAGGAGATTGAAAGGAGTTGAGGAAGGAGGTAGCAAGAATAGAAGGCAGTGCAAGCTATATGGTCAGTTTGGATACATCTAAAAAATTTGCAATAAGACTATATATAACTCAGATGCTCCACCACCAGCACCACCAAAACATAATAGAAAGAGGGCCAAGAAGAATAAGAAGAAGGATGTGATGTAGCAGCGAATCCAAGTACACCCGAGAGAAAGCGGACAAATAGGAAGAAGGAATTCATGACAGAAGAAGTAGCAGCAGACCTAGTACACCACTTAGGTTGCAACAAGCACCATCAAACCCTTTCTACCCTAATTGCAAACTTAGGCTCCAATAGACACCATCAAGCCCATTCAACCTTAGTTGCGACCATGGAGCATTGACCGGGAGGTCAACATTTTCAGTGGACTCCCAATGAATATCACCTACCAAACATGGTGAAAATGAAACTAACATTTTCTTTTTCCTAAACCTTGCTATCTTTCACAGTCAAGGTGATGGTAGATACCAAAGAATATTTAAAGAATGAAATATGCACCTGAATTCTCTTTTTACCACTCCCCGTCACCCCTACATCATGATCCGTTTGTTGTGTGCTTGTAAGCATTCTCAACTGTCCAATGAAAGAAAATTGGTCTAGAAGAGTCTTGATGGAATACACAGGTAAATGCTGTCGTCAATAAGCCTTCAGACACTCTACCTAGAAAAGCTAAACAAGACGGGCTCTTTTTTAATCAATAGAGAATGACACATTCAGATTTCACTTACATAAAGTCAAATAAAAAAGTATTAGGCTCACCAAATTTTACACAATCCAAGACCCACAAAAGCAAATATGATGCCAGGCCACTCATGCATAGGCATGTAGCAAGTGTTGATTCTAGTTTGCTCTAATCTTTCATAACCTTTTATTTAGATTCAGAACATCCACATGAATTAAATCTTGGCATGGCAGTGTGATTTCATCAAGAATTGTTCATTTTAGGTTACATTCCAGTGGAGAGACCATTATAGCAAGACAATATCAACAATATGCTGGTAGAAATATTGTTTCATACTACTAACTAGGGACCTTCCAGTGGAACATATTAGACCCTTGTAGCAAGACAATATTAGTAATATGTGATAAAAGATTGTTTCATCTTTAGGAGCACTAATTTGAGACCAGTAAGGCTATATCCACCCTAGGAGACTCCACCCTCAACAAAGATTTTACGATAAAAAAGAGCTGCGGCGTAACGCCTATTGCACCGTTCCCCAAGCGTGGGTGAACGCCAATTCTTGACCAAGTAGCGTTCTACTTCATCACCTCTCTCTTCTCCATGGCAGTAGCGCTCGGTGGGTCGGCACCATAACCTGGACAAGTAGAACCCCACGGTGGTAGCGCTCGGTGGGTCGGCACCATAACCTGGACAAGTAGAACTGTCAGCCACCTACTCCGTCAAGGCGCAGCGCCATGTGGAGGATGACGGAGACCGCTGCGGGAGGAGATGCCACCACGGCTGCTCGAGGTGGCGGGGCAGAGGCGGACAAAGGCGTGTGGCACACAGGCTGCTGTGGTAGCGGACAAGGGCGGCGGCCATCGCAGGGGGAGAGGCAACCACGGCTCCTAAAGATGGTGCGGCAGAGGCATTGTGGCCATCCTATTGAGTGGATAGCCTAAGGTACCGATCTAGTCTCCAGATTTATCTATATACCGTTTATTCTATTCTTGTTTGATCTTTTTGTTTGCGCCTTGCTTAATTTTCTCACTGAATCGTAAAGGTTTACCAAGACAATAGCTACACAACAATGTTATCCAAGCTAAAATTTAGCTATCACCACATCAAATGTTTAAATACTAATTAAAAGTATTAAATATAGTCTAATTATAAAACTAATTATGAAGATTAAACGGCAAGACGAATTTATTAATTTTAATTAATCTATGATTAGCAAATGTAATGCTACAACCATTAATTAATTAGGGTTTTCGTCTCATCGTTTGCTCCTAGTCAGTGTAATTAGTTTTCTAATTAAACCATATTTAATACTTCTTAGCCAGTATGCAGCTAACCATGTGAGTTAAATTTTAACTTGCACTTGCAATAGTTTATACATATCGAACAGCAAAACTACCAGCAGGAGTTCGATGGGACTTGCCCACTACAATATAAGCATGCATGTAGAAACATCAAACCCACCCTTTTTAGGAACTTCCACGGTCACAGCCCTCCACAGTAGTTCCTTATTTAGCTTGGATGATCTCGACACCGCAGTCACCCCCGCCCACAAAATCAGATCCACCAAAAAGCTTCAATAGGCATTCCATGGATGAAACATAACTCATCCATCGTCGGTCGACTATAGGTCCCATTGTTGCATAGTTCCATTATGGAATTCCACCTGCGCGGCGTTCGCTGCCGCCGCTCGTCGGTGTTCCAAGCGGCAGCCACGCAACGGCAAGAAACAGTCCGCGAAAGCTGGCCAAGCGCGACCGGTACGGGCGGCGCACGCGCGTCGCTGAGAGACTCAGTACCCCGTGTCGACGCCGAACGCGAACGAGCAGCCCCCGGCGGCAGCATCGACGGCAACGTCGCCGAACGCGCCGCCGCCGGCGTAGAAGCCCGCGAAGTCGACGGCGTCGGGGCCGAACGCCCCCACGCCGTCACCGTCGAGCAGCAGCCTGGCCCGCTTCTCGCCGCCCTCCGCGGCGGCCGTCTCGCCGCCCGGCGCCGCGGCGCCGTCGCCGACGAGGCGGTGCAGCCTGTCGCGGTCGCCGACGACCTTGAGGAGGAAGGCGAGCATCTGCTTGGGCCTGCGCTCGGTCTCCTGCACGCGGCGCCACATGGAGGCGACGCGGTCGTCGATGGCGCGCTGCTCCTGCTTGAGGCGCACCACCTCCGTGGCCACCATGGCCATGTCGTCCCCGGAGGGCTCGGTGGCGGAGCCGGCGTTGGCGGACGCGGCGTCCTTCCTCTTGCCGCCCCCGGCGGCGCTGCTGCCGCGGCGGACGATGTTGCCCAGCAGGTGCGTCTGCCCGCGCAGGAACGACGCGTGCGCGAACTCCCACCGGTCCGGATCGACCTTGCGGAAGCCCTGTTCGGTTGAGCGAGGGGGGGAGAACAGCACAATCAGGGGACAGCAAAGCTAGCACAGCAGTACTGTAGTAGTAGTTCTTGTGGATTAGTAATAATAAGATCAAACATCCAAGCTACAGATTCTGACGGCCTCTCTACATACTTGTATTTTTTCGATTCTTGCAGAAACTAAACATCTGCGTGCGTATTCAGGAAAAAGGGGAAACAAATCATCTCTGCCATGTTTATTGACGGGTTTCAGACTTTCAGTCAATCAGCGGTCTCCACGACTGACCAGTGAGCACACGCACGCACTAGCAGGAGTAAAATTTGTTCGAAGATTTCGTCGGTGCACAAAGTTCTTTTTTTTTTCCTCATGAAAAAAGCATCGACAGATCCCAGTTGGTACATACAGCAGCGCAAGAGCCAAGAGCTCTCTCCAGCTACAACCAAAACTGGACACGGCAACGGCTAGACGCACAGGAACACAATTTCCATTTCCCACACACACACATACACCAAAATTAAAGGCAGTACGTACAGATCCAGAGCTCGTTTTCGAGCTTGAGCAAGAGCAGAAGAGAGGTGAGATCGAGTAGCGATTTTGAACTGACATAGGTGTTGAGCTGCCTGACGAAGCTGGAGAAGTTGCTGTGCTTGAAGTGCGCGGGGAGCAGCGTCTGCGAGAAGACGAAGGGGTCCGCGACGACGAAGCTGTTGTTGCCCCTCCCCCACCCGATCACGCCGTCCGTCCCGGGGTCCTCCACCATCATGTACGTCTTCCACACGAACGGCGCCACCGCGCCGCCGCCGCCGCCACCGCTCGCCGCCATCACCCCCTTCCCCTCCCTCCCTTCCCACCACCACCACCGGCGGCTAATATCTCCCTGCCTGCCTACTAAAAGAACGAAAGAAACTATAATATCTGGGGAACAAACACCAGGAGGGGCGCGAGCGCTGGAGGCAGCAGATTCTAAATGCGGAAATGGTGGAGGCAAAGCGGCGCACGGAAAGGGCCGGGCCACCCCGCGTGGCGTTGGGGGCCTAGGGGTGTCGACGTGGTCGCCGGTGAGGTGACGCGCCCAGGCTATAATGGGCGCCGGGGCGTGCCGCCGGCCAGTGCGGGCGCGACGCGTGCCGCGGGCTCGGGAGGCTTCGGCGCCACACGTGCCCCCGCAGCGGCGAAGGGTGGGGAAAAAGCGCTGCCGCGGACGCCAAGCCCCGCGGCCCCGCCCGCCCGCGCTTTTTCCTCGTGCTTTTGCGCTTTTTCGGATCCGGTGCGCCGGAGGTCTCTCGTCTGGTCCGCCGCGGTTTCCTCTGTTTTCTTTCTACCGTCCTCGATCCTCGCCGCACACGGCTTAATCTATTGTTTTTTTTAATTCTTTCCTTCGTCGGCGAATCTGAGCCACAAGAGCTGGACAGAGCACTACTTGTGCTACGCGTCCACTGTTTTGTTACTCCGGGCCTACTTGCTTTCGTGCCAAATTTTTGGCATATTAAAATTACACAATTTCGATTGTATTTAAATTTAGATAAAAATTTAGTCACATAATAAATTTTATGTTTTAATGTGTCGTTTGAGCCACAAGTAACTCATCCAAATAAGAATTTGTTCTTTGGTTAAATTTTAGTTTAAATTCAAACACAATTAAAAGTGTCCAAATTTGGCATGCTAAAGCTTTAGCACTAAACCAAATAAGCCCTCCAAATCTCTAACTATCATCTATTTTCTTAATACACTAAACTATTGTTAAAAAGACTATAAATTATAAAGTCAGATCCAAGATCACTAGGATGGGTGCCTTTAATAACTTTTAAACAAGACAAATCATCAAAACTGTAGAAAAAATATCAACCGACTCACAATGAATTTTTTGAGCCGAGGAGGCAGACCTTGCGCCGTGTTCTAAAGAGGTGAGGACCGAAAGGGCAACCTAGAAGGGGTGAATAGGTCAACACAAACTTGCAACCACAAACCCCCTCTTCTCTACAGAGCAGGATCACGTAGCAACTGGGTGCTACTGATCCTAGGACTCAAAAGGCAGCGAAACAATGAAAGAAAGTCGCTCAAACGCCCACAGAACGGACAAAAGCAAAAGAGACCAAAACCTAGGCTAGCAAGCCCTACCAGGCACTCTACACAATCAAGTGCCTCTCCGAATCAACCGATGAGCTCGAGTATGGGCATACAATAGAGAAACACCAGCCAAAAGTCTCGGCGAAACACTCAAGCAAAAAGAGCCAAAGAAGGCAATAGCCAGGCCAACACCAGACTGTCCGGTAGCACACACCAGACTGTCCCGTAGCACGCCGGACTATCCGGTAAAGCTGCCTGCATAGTCAAACTATCCGGTAGCACATACCGGACTGTCTGGTAACATGCACCAGATTGACCGACAAATCTGCAGAAAATGAGCTCCCAAAGCCCAAATTTGACCAAATTTTCTCCAAACTTCACAAAATTTGGCACAGACTATCTAGACCCTTCTTTGGGCAAGAAAGTAATAGCAATCCTGCGGGATTGAGACATTCTAAGACATAATCTCCACGTCCTTGCAAGTCCAAAATTGCAAAAGAGAAGGGAAAATCTCGTGGGCAAACCAAAATACCAAGAGGCCTTGAGATTTCACCTAAAAACCAAAGGGAGAAGGGGGAGGAGAAATTCTGCACACAAGCACTCAAGACTTAGCCACAAAATCCACTCTATTGCACTTCAAAACAGGTCACAAGGACAAATTACAAGGTGGAACTTGTTCTCTAAGCTGCCTCCTACTTTCTACCCTCTTACAATGGGACTAGATCACTCTAAGACCCTCTAAACTTGAAGCCCTTGCTTGGAAATGAAAATGGCTGCCTAAACCTTAGTCTAAGAAAACCCTAAACCAGTCAAGAGGAGGACTAATGACTAGCCATCTCCTTATCTATACTACAGACTAAGCCCTAAGGCAGTTTTGCAGCTATACCCCTTAAGATACAGACTCTTACACTAAGAAGGCCTGTAGGGGCTAGAAAAGATCGCAATAACTCGGATGAATGATCACGATGGAGTCCTTGCAACTTCGGTTTATTGGCCTTGTCTCGATGTCTCCACGCGTCTAGTAGCTCATCTCTCGGGTGTAACTCCGGTTTTGGGACACCGGCAACCGAGCCCTTTGTTTTGACCCTCGAACTAGGAAATGATAGTTAGGCCTCCAGTCTTAAGTGATTTTACGGCTCACGACACCGTCCCGCACCTAAGGTCGCTCTTATGGGCCGAGCCTAACTTGGGCCTCAGCCCAAGCCACCTACCAATCCGCTCGGCAGGAATTTTGTCGCGCCAAGTCCACTCTGGGGCCGCCACCAGGTCACATTTAGGTGGGCTTTCGCTCGCGTGTCATTAAACAAGTCTTCGATATTGACAAGCGCTCATCACAGCCAAGACGAAAGACCGGACTCGGTACACTTGAGTCCCTCAAGAGGGCTAATGGTGAGTCAGAACTCATCAATACAGTGCATTTACTGTTCAGGCGACGACTGAGTTTACTAGTCTACCTATCCTTTTATCTGTGTTCAAATCGTATTTAGTTTGTTACAAATTTTACGGTGGTTGGAAAAAATAAAAGTCATCTATTAGAGGAGATCTAATGCTTTAAAAATAGACGGTACCATGGTACCGGTGCCACACGATATCAAATAGGAGGGTCTTTGTTTGGTGTCAAATTGGCCATGTCAGATTTTGCCTAGATAATTTGACTTGCTAAAATTCTAGCTTAGCCACTTTTAACATCAAACAAGCGGGCTCTCAAAGTTTTATTTCAGTGCAGCTGTAGTCCTATGCAGTATGCACAACCATTAGGCCGCGATGTAAAGACCATTTCCAGCAGAGCGTCTATCCCCTCTTGCCTATCACTATTCCAACTATTTCCCTTTATGTGTGTAGTAGCACTGCATAATCGTTTTGTACTGTAGTTCTTTTATGCAGTAATCCTTGGAGTTTTAGAATATAGATTCTTCCTACAATAGTTCATCTCATAATACCTAGCTGTGTTTGGTACCTAGGATTTTGCATCGGATAGTGTGCTCTCACAACCATTCATTCACGGGAGAGACCGTTTTTTTTTTTTTTTGGCTAGTTTTCGGTTTCCTACGTTGCCTTTGGAACAGAAACACCAGGTGTGGCCAGTAATTTTTTCTTCTTAGCGATATCATCCTTTCCTTGACATGCACCCTCCGGTATCTCAAAATAGCTAGGTTGTAGAAAGTACCTCCATCCAAAATGAGGTCTGTTTGGTACATTATGCATTTTATGCATCGTAATCTTATTATCTCCATACAACCGAACGGGGATTAATCCAGTGAACTTAGCCTTACTTTGCAACTTACCTTACACTTATGGAATGTTTGGTTCCCACACTATTTTATTATTCAAAGATGTATCTAAACATACATGTATCCATATACATTTCTAAATAATAGAATAGAAGGTGAACCGAACTCACTCCCTTACCTCTACCGTATTGACGGTCCCTTCCCTCGCAATTTCAGCGTTCACACAACGTTGGTTGGGATATCGCGAAGAATCAAAGCGTAGGTGCAAGGAAAAGAGAAAAGAAAACTAGTAGAGAAAAAGAAAGCTGTTTGTCCGTTGGTTTTGCCTTTGGCTGCGTATGGAACTGGTCAGATTTTAAAATCTGGAGTTTAAAAGCTGCTGCAACTAAAAACTAGATTCTAAAAGTTGGGAGATGTGGTTATTTGATGGCCCAATCCAAAATATGGTAGCATATAGAAAAAATAAAAAGGCAAATGATGAAATTAACAATCCAAGCAGTTAGATTTTACAATCAGCTAGAAGCAGCTGAAGAGCTGTATGGTTGACGGCCCAACTTCTAAAATCTAGATTGCAAAATCTGTTAGCATTCGTACAAGCGCTTCGTCTCGCTGTTGTTGTCGAGGGCGTGACTGTTTAAATAGATTTGGTTCACTGATCCCAGATATGAGTGCGCGTGTCGTGGTAACCGAGAACGCCAATCGTGCCTCCCCAATGCGGTAATGCTGCGACTAAACAACTCACGGTACAGCTGCTCCCCGACGTTGAGCGATCCCCCCGCGTCCCTTGCAGCTGCTCACATGATCACATCCCTGCGTCCGTAGCGACGACGGGACAGCGAGCCAACCGGCGCCCTGCACGGCACGGGCGCGCTGGCGTGTGCCGCTCTCCCGTTGGACCACGGGTGCGCGCCGCTCGCGTTCCGGGACGTGGACGCTCCCCCGACGAGGCGACGACGGCCGCTCCTGCCAGCGACAGGCAAGCGAGGTCCCCCGCTCGACGGGTGGGCTGCTCCCGCTCCCCGGCGCGTAGTAGGCGGTGGCTGGGCGCCACCTGTCGTGTCGCCATTGAGCCGTTGCTTTCTTCTCTGGCCCCGTCCGGTCCATCCGGCATTATCTTATCCCGTGAGCGTTATCTCCGGTGTCTCAGAATCCCCTGCCCCATAAAGCCTGCACCGCAACGTGCTGATTTCCAGCTCTGCAAGTGCGAGCTGTGGTGTGTTGTGCGCCGTGTGCGGTGCTAACGAATACAGTATCCCCTAACAACGACGGAACCACCGTTAAATCATTCCGTTTATATTGTTTTTCAAAGTGAATTATAGCTTATCATTGTTTTGTCAGAAAGACGGGCCATGTGTCGGGTGGGGTCCAAAAACCTAGTTAGTGGGTCCCACCACACAGGGCTGTTTGGATTCCCCCCTGTCTGTTTCCTAGACGAAGTAATCAAGGTAAATAAAACACTCATCATAATCATAGCTGAACTTATTTCTTATTTAGTTCGCCATGTCTTAAAATACATTCTATTTTCTAGAGTTATATGGTCTCAATAGATAATTTTAATAGCACAAATATAATTTGACAATTATTTAAAAAGGTAAATCTCCCTGACTCCCCCATCATCATTTGGGCTAAGTTTATGGTCAGTCCATTGCCCTCTCTTGGGCTGGCAATAGGTTGGCCTACCTCTTCTCCTTCTCTAGAAAAGTCCATTTTATCTACCTAGACGATTACAATGTGGTCTCTGTTCCCTTCTCGAACTCTAATACCAATCAACTTATCCATCAAACATTAAAAAACTTTTTCTTTTATTTAGCCTTGATTCCACAGTTCAAAAAATTAACGTCAAATGAGCAAAACTCTATATCTGAGTACGCCAATATATTTCAACAGTGCATGTAAATTTGCAATAAAAAAATCAAATTGTTGTATATTTTGTACTAAAGTTTTATTTCTCAGCCACTTTCTAGTTTTACAAAAAAAAAAACTAAACATTCTCCAAAAATAACATCACAAGGCAAAGCGAAGATTAATAAATTAGGTCATATATAGAAGCTACCCACATAGATTTGTTGTTCTAAAGTGTAGTGCAGATGCGACACTAAAAAGAAATAATACAGGTTGACCCATGGAGAAAGCTACAAAGGTTTCTCCAACCATTTCTCCCAGCTGCTTAGTGTTGCTCACCCTGACTAACAAAGATTGCATTGGAAACTAAAAAAGACACTTGGAGGAAAATTTTGTCTATGGTTTCTGTATAAATATTTTTATTTAAACAGTATGAAAGTGCTTTAATTGTAGATCCGCTAACATCAATCTTATATTGTGCGGACCCATTTTTTTTTGTCAAATGTCAAGGTTTTAAAAAGTTTTGATGGACATGAATCCTAATACTATCATTTATATCTCTAATTTTACACCTAATAGCAGAGCACCCGTGCATTGCCACGGCTAATCTCTACTTCTTTAGAGCGTGAGGATCGTGCTGGCCAACTGGCGGTCCGGCAAGTGGCTGAGGGGTAAGAGGGCTGCGCCGTCGATTGACTGGCGGCATAACGAAGTGCACGACATAGGCATTAGAGTCGGTAAGGTTGCCATGCGCACCTACTGCACTGCCGGAGATAGCAGCTTGAGGGACTCAGGTACATGCCACATGCGTTGTATTGCTGGAGCAAATGCCTTTATAGAATTGAGCCGAGCCCACGTATAAAGGGTGTGATTGGTTGCCTTTAGCACTTTGGGCATGGCTAGGATTTGGATACCAACTCGACTGAATCAGCATATATTCATACAAACATTGTTGTTTGGTTGTCAGAGCAAACTACAAACAAGCTATATTGAATTTTTGTTTGGTTAGCCGCACATATTTGAAATTAAAGATAGAACATTCTAAAATTTTAAAATTTGCATTATAAATTTGATCTAGTTTTGTTCAAAAAAATATAAAAAACATGAATACAAAATCAGTTCAGTGATTAAACTTTTTAACGAAAAAATATCGCATGAACGCTAAAACGGCTCCATTCAGTTTGCATGCCTGCATGGCAAGTACCTGTATGCAGCGTGCACTCACGCAGAAAGACTGCGGCTGCCTGCATGCGCCAAGCCACGCGACGCACGGCCACTGCCACTTTATAGCAGTAGAGATTAAGGCTCTAAGGGGTATCTACTGTGATGCATCCGGCACTTTATAGCAGTAGAGATTAAGGCTCTAAGGGGTATCTACTGTGATGCATCCGGTATCTAAAAGTCACTAACATGTAAATTGATACTTGCTAAATATGATTTGTAACTTAATCTTACTTAGAGGGGGATAAGAATTAGGTGGACAAATCACTAGGTTGAAAATTTTGTATTCGAAGAGTACAACACCTTGCGTCGTTTGGTCGAGCAGTTAAAAATTTATTAGCTTTCACGTGAAACATCAAATACAAAAGTATTAATGCCACAGTGACCATCTTCAAAACAAAATGCTAAGGAGTTCAAAGGCTAAAACCAAATCCAGCCTAGTTTTTTTTTAAAAAGTGGCTTGACCAAATTTGATTCTGAAATTACTTTAGATTTTACTATACAACTTCAAAATCTACTTGAATATGAAGTGAAATTAAACTTAGCACCTTTCAAATGCACCTGACCTTGACTTAATTTGGACTTTATTTGGATATTCAAAATTTAGAAACAAGAAATACCTTACATAAACCAAATCTGCTATTTTGACCAGCCCTTAGTACTGTTAGAGCTTGTAGTTCAAAATATAATGTTATCTAGACCAAACTTTCTATACCAAATTTGTAGACAATTTCATTACGAAAAACTTTGGTATTTTGAGATGTGACATGCAGAATGGTTTGATTGGGTTTTTGGATCAATTTCTGTCAAACTATGAAATCTGTCAAAACTTGACTTGTAAAGTAAATTCAAATTCTTGTGAAACAAAAATCATTATCATGAAAAACTTTATATACAAAGGTTTTAGATAACAAAATTATAAACATGTTTGGTATTGTTCACTTTACATGAAAGTGCCTAGCAACAAACGTTTTGGATTTTTTGAGTTGGAGTTGCATCCCAGTCAAACGTAGGTTAGCAACTTGGTACAGAAGTTTCTATAAAAGTTGTAGAGGAGAATATTTTGAATCTTTCTTGTATTTCGACATTCTCCAAAATCTGTCGACAGCTGGTTCAAAACGACGAATTTCAAATGTGTCTCCAATTGGTCAAACCCTGGCAGACCGTTTCCCTTATTCAATTTTTTCCTGGTCTCCATGACATGTGTGGCCACCTTTTTTCTCCCCCATCTCCCCCAATAGGTGGCCACGGCCTCCCTACGGCATGCGCCATGTGGAGCACCGACGCCCTCTCCCCCTCACTGCCCCAACATTTTCTTTCCCTTTTCCACTGCCTTTGGCTCTCCTCCACTCTGCCTCACTCTCCTAGCAGGAGCTGCGCTTGACGCTCACCATGGCCACTGCCTCCAAGCTACACCTCTCTGCCACCACGTGCCTTCTCCAGCCGCGATAGCATGGGCTCCGCCTCACCTTTCCCCATTGGATCCACCGGGTCTTGAAGACCCTCGCTACCTCCAACCTTCGTTCTTACGAGCGCCACTGCATGCCGCCCTGGCCGCTTACCTTGCTGTGGAAAACCATCCTCCTGTGCCTCTGCCGCCTCTACTTCGCCACCATGGGGGGTTCCCCTTAGCCTCGCGCAGCCAATGCCCGTGTCCTCGCAGGCCCTCTCCCTTCGCGTTGCAAGATTGACGCCGGTGCCGCCACCCTCTTTGTGTCATTGCCACCATGTGTTCAAGCTCTGAGTTTTGGCCTTCCCACCTGACGGTAAGGGTTCCAAATCGACGGGAACACGACCCCGCAGCTCCCTGCCACAGTGTCTGTCCCTCGTGCCGCCGGCTGGGTAAGCTCTATTTCTCTCCTCCCCACGTGACCGAGAGTAGAAGAGGAGTACGAAGGTAGAAGATGATGGCTTTCAGAAAAGCCCTCCAATTTTTCATTACTCTAGCTACTGTGTTATGTGTGTTGCAAACCTTACAAATAATCCCTGCAATCTAGGAAAGCCTTGGAGATATGCCCTAATGATTCTCCTATTTTATGCACCGTGGCTTCCTATGCTCTTCATAATTCTAGCTAGATTAATGAAAATTCATCACTACATATGGATCCTAATAGTCATGGTTCAGCTTCACATATTTCAAGGGGTCTAGCTATTTTTGGCTGACAATTTTGGAAGATTGTTTCAAATATTGCAAGGGTTGCCAAGAATGTCAGGAGTTTAGGGCCATTCAAATTTCTTTGGCTAGTGCTTTGGATCCTATCATTAAACCCTAGCCTTTTAGAGGTTCGGGCCAGGACATGATTGGCTAGATTAATCCTCCAACCGGCAAGGGGCACAAGTAGATCTCTGTGGCCACTGACTATTTTACCAAATGGGTGGAGGCAATACCGATGAAGGATGTCCAAGCAAAGGATGCCATCGATTTTGTCAAGGAACATATTATATACAAATTTAGGATACCCCAGACAATCATGACAGACCAAGGTTCTATTTTTATTGTAGAAGAGTTCAAGAAGTTTGCAAGAGCAATGGGTATTACCCTAATTCAGTCATCGTCATATTATGATCAGGCCAATAGATAGGCCGGGGCTTCAAACAAAAGTTTGATCAAGCGTAAAATTTACGAATACCCAAAGCAATGTCATGAAAGACTAGCTGAAGCATATGGGCATATCAGATGTCTTGTCATGGAGCTACCAAGAATATGCCATACTAATTGGTGTGCTACCATGGGAAATCAATATCATCTCAAGACGGATAACTTTTCAGAATGATCTAACAACCGATGAATATGCCACTTTGATGAACATCAATATGAAGGATCTAGTAGAATTGAGGTTATGGTCTTACGACACTACTACAGATTTGCTAATATAAGACACATTTTTAAGATGGATACCATAGAACCGTCTTGTATCAGATGGTACCGAGTCAGGTAAGACAGTGTTTGAACAACCGTCTTAAATAAAAAAGTGTTTTGAGACGGTTGTGAGATAATAAATGTCTCATATTAATTTTAAGACAGTTCGTTATTATAAACCGTAGCTTTTATGGTGACTAAATAAGTCATCTCATGTGTAAGAACTGTCTTAAGTGTTCGTGAGTATAAGAGACACTTTTTTACATAAAATTGTCGCAATTTTATTATTTATATAAGACATTTTGTACAATAAAGCGTAGCAAATTATGAATCCCGATTAGTATAGTTTTTTTATAATAGGATGGGAAAATCACCCCTTCCCAGCCCAGCTCACCCCACACGCAACACCCTGCTCCCCGCAGGCCGCAGGCGCCTACCTGCCGCCGCTCCGCTCCCCGCAAGGCACTGCCGCAGCGCTCCCCGCGCCCTCGCCCGCTACCCCGCTGCCGCGCCCCGCTCCCCCGGACCGCCACCCTAGCCGGCGCCCGCGCCCCACCCTCTACGGCCGCCGCCCGCGCCCTTTTGCCGCTCTCCGCCCGGCTGCCCACCCTATTCTCCAGCCGCTGCGCCTCCCTGCCAGCGCCCCGGAGCCGCGGCCCTGGGCCCGGCCCGCACGCGCGCCGCCGCGGTATCCCATCAGGAGCAGCCGATCTGATGCCTCCCCCGGTTGATCTGCTTCTCCTGCCTCCTCGATCTGCAGTGCTGGCCTTGATCTGTATCTCCCTCCCATCTCCCGTATCCAAATCCTTCAGGTATAGCATTCCTTTCTCTGGTTCCTGGGTTACTCTTATTTTATCATTAGCGCTGTTCAGCCTTTTGAACCTGCATCTTTTACTTTGCCGTCTGCAGGTATAGCTGGCTTATCTAATGCTAGTTTGCCAATCATTCATTCAGCATCTAATGGTAAGATGTCAACAATTCATTAAACGTAAATTGAGCAAGTGATTTGTGCTTACTCGTATGCACTGAGTTGGCAGCTTTGTAGAATGATTTAGTGTTGAAATGATAAAGTAATGACATCTCTCTTTAATATATTTGCTTGACTGTGTAATTGTGAATTTGTGTGTGAGTTTTACTATTTGTGTCTGAAAGTTATTTTTCTGCTCTAGAAATGAATAGATTGTATGATTAGGTTTTGATTTCATTCCTTCATTATTCGAAATATTGATGTAAGCCTAACCATGATACATGGTACCACAAGAAAGAGGTTTTAATGCAATTTTGGGTTCTGTATTGTGATAAAATATTTCTTCCATATACTTGTGTTTCAGCCCCAACGCCTCAAATAACAATACGAATGCCTCAACTATGACTTGTTTGTTTACTTGGAGTAATGGACTATGACTGCAGATCAGCAAAGATGATCTGCATCTGCAATAAAGGCCAAATGCTCTCCAAGAAAAAGGTTAAGCCTCCCTTTAACCCTCGACACTAGTGCTATATATGAGTTGTGCTTGCTAGCTAAGTTCAGCAAGATGGTTCCTATTGTTATGCTACTGCTGCAATATATGCATAAGTGCTTCCTTTGTACATCATTCTTTAAGTAGAAGTGTTTCCTTTGTACATCATTGTTATGCTACTGCTGCAATATATGCATGATAATACCTATTGTTGATGTGTTTTCCCTCTAATTAAAGGACGCAGTAGAAGGATTGTTTAACCCTTGTTGTGTATGCTTCTTCATATTGATCTGATAGTGTTTCCCTAATCGTTGTCCTATGCCCCTCATGTATGCTTTTGTGACACAAGGATGTTTTTTCTTGTCTATTCTCCACCCTGTTAGAATAGCAAGAAAACCTTATTTTCTTCCCGTTCTTGCAGTTCTTTATAACATGTGCAAAGTTGACTGGCTTGACATTAGGAACAAATGAGTTCTAAGTCATCTTCTGACAGCTCCGAGTCCTCAACTTCGGGAAGTTCTAGGTCTACATGCTTGTCTATCTGTAAACTTTTGTTTGTCATCTTTATTCCTACAGGAAACATGGATTACAATTCTAACTCAAGTTGGCATGCAGTTAGGTTAGCCATCTTCCTTTTGAAATAAAATTGGTTAGAGAAATCAGTTATGTGAAATTTCGCAGTGGAATTACAGATGTCGTATCCATTGGATATTCAGAGATATTATTAATACTTTTCTAAACAAAATATTTACATGCTTTAATTTGCCTACTACATTTTTAGTTGGTGTCTTTTAATTTCTACTAGGCCAAATGCTCTATGCATAAGGTTCATGATGCAAGTATGGTTGAGCATTTGTAGTCAAATATCATAATTTAGGGCTAAATGTTGGCACACAATTCTTAGCCAAGTGTTCCCATTTATCATGTTTTGGATTTAGATGAGACTTATGTGATGACAAATGATATTTATGCGATGCTCCATGATAATAAATTATTATAGATATGATATGAATGTGCGTGTTTGATTTTGAAATAATTATCATGGAATTTGAAAAGTGATTATGAAATGAAAAATTCCACGTATAATGTTTGATTTGTAACGTTTTCTCCCATAAGACGGTTTTTGCACTATAAGCGTCTTTTGCTATTGCAAAATTGAGACGGTTCAAAATACACAAGTGACTTATAATGGTTTATTTTCTCGATGGTTGTTTAGTAGAAACGTCTTAAATAAAAAGCAATATAAGATGTCTCAACTGATAAAATGTCTTAAATGCAAGATAAGTTAAGACGGTTGAATACTAAAGCCGTCTTATATTTTTGGCTAAAAGAGGTATGTCTTTTGCTACCCCAATCTATCTGGACATTTCATAACTGTCTTAAAAAACAAAAATAAACCATCTCATATTAGCATATCTGTAGTAGTGTGAGAAAATCAAAGAAAATAAAGCCAAAGTGCTCGAGCCTACAACAAGAAGGTCAGGCAAAAGTCTTTCCAAGTTGGAGATCTCATATGGGAGCTAGTATTGCTAGTTGGGACTAGAGACCCAGTTTACAAAAAATGGTCACCCAATTGGCACATTCCTTATCGCATAATAGAAACAGCCCTAGGAAATTCTTATCGCATGGAAACATTGGAAGGTTTCAGGTTTAGCAGAAACGTAAATGGGAAATATTTGAAGAAATACTATCCTAGCAAGTGGATAGGGGCTGAGTGGTGCAGAAGGGCCGATGCCATCGGCCGCCTTCGATCCTGGATGATGTGAAAGGGCCGATGCGTTGTCATCGATCGCCTTTTTTTAATAAAGAGGGAGAGAAAAGAAGAAAGGTGGATGAGTTGATGCATTGCCATCACCGCTAAAACACAGTTTAAAAGCTGATGTGTTTGGCATTGACTTGAGAAACATTAAAGATCATACAATTGTACCCAAAGGGCATGCGATCCAAAGGAACAGATACATAATTGCAGTAAGGCACCCTATCACACAAGTATTGCAGTGATAGGTCTGATGATTCATTTGTACTCTGGGGGTACTATCGCCTTGATATCTGATACACTAGTGACTATCCATGGCTTGGGTTTTATTCCTAAGCTCATGATATGCATCGAGCGACGACGCTCTTTATCAAGCCTAGTATAAAAATGTTGTCACCAGGATGATTCAACATTTCAGAAGGGAAGACATCATGAGGGATATTAGTATACCCCTCAACTAGAAAGATGATGATGCGAGACTGTGCTTGTCGACGAATCTCCATGATTTCTCCAGTGATGGACAAGTAAGTTTGAACTTTGGTTGGCCAATTTTTTTTCTTCAATCTGTGGATACTCTGGCCATGGTCTACTCTAGATTTCTAGAGGCTCATAATGGTATTCTTAGGAAGGATCGGCACATGTAGTAATGTATTGAGGACTCAAAGGATCCATGATGGACAGGCTCAACCAAGGTTCAAAAAAACGCTTAACGTAGACGTAACGCTGGACCTTCGCTCAGAGTTTAAACGGAGTAAACGTAGATTAAACGTGATTAAACGTTTTGTTTTTTTTTGCTAAAAAACAGAGATAAAAACAAGTCATCATGCATATAGAAATAAGTTTTGTCTACCAAGATATAAAACAAGCCAAACAACAGATTTTAGAATTATGAAAGGGATGTGAATATATGATTATGCCTCTGATCCATACCTATTGGCTGTTGCACACTTGTTCTTGACCTCCTGTTCTTGCCTCCTTTGTTTTTAGCACTCTACAACAGCTAACAAAGTAATAACCAAAGAAGCAAGAATTAATACCCTGATCTAAACAAATCAGCAGCAATATAAGGGAATAGAGTAGAATCTTATCTCATAGTCATAGGGCCATCGCCAGCTCTGTACATGCATATCCAATGCTCCAAACATCAAAATAACAAGATAGAAACTCAAAAAAAAAACTCAAATAGAATCCTAGAATATACAGATAAGTAGATAACACCACAAGGCACAACCCATGACATGTCTTAATAAGCTAATAGTTAATGGTCCATAGATAGGCTGCTCACAAGTCACAGCTCATAAAAGGCAATAGAATAACTAACCCACGGCCTGAGACATGTCTTAACAAGCTAATAGTTAATGGTCCATCCGTCCATGACATGTCTTAAATAAGCTAATAGTTAAATACTTAAATAATAGATAACAGATAACTTGGCAGCATTCTGCCATCATGCAGCCTCCTCACTCCTTATAGGTATTGGAGTTCAGAATTTCATCTTCATCATCTTGGTCCTCATAGTCAATCTCATCATCCATGTAGTCTTCATCTTCAGGTTCAGATTCCCACTCTTCTTCATCCACCTCTCTTGCCACTCTTGCACTCCTACGAGGTTGAAGCTGCTCATTAGCTCCCATTGCTTCTCCAAGGACTCCCCATGACATCCCTGTCCCAGGTACTTCATCCTCATCCTCATCCCTAAAAACAACCAATGCATCAGCATCCCCTCCCTCAACCAGAAATCCTTGAGCTTCAGAAGCATCACTGCTTAGGAGCACTTCATAGTTCTTTTTATTTTTGATCTTCTCTTTCTTTGACATCAATCTATTATTAAACTGGATGTAGACTAGAGAGCCAAGTCGTTCTGTTGTTAACCTATTCCTTCTCTTGGTATGAACCTACAAAGGAAATGTACATTAGTCATTACTCATTAGATTGAAACTTGAGACCGATTTCTAGAGGTAGAGACTAGAGAGTATGAACTGACCTGTTCAAAGGTGCTCCAATTCCTTTCACAACCGGAAGAGCTAGAGGTCAACGAGAGGATTCTAATAGCCATTCTTTGCAAATCTGGTACTCCACCGCCATATAACCTCCACCAAGATGCTGCAACAAAGTTAAATTTAATCAAAAAAATTAAGAAAATTATGCATTGTAAAATCTGGACAGAATCAAGAAAATCTCACCTGGATTGAAATCAAAGCGTTCACAGCTCCTTGCCATCTTCTTTGAAAAGGAACCATGTCTCTTCTGAAATTTCTCCAAATCCTCATTTACCACCTTGTACTCCTTGTCTTCATCACCATAATAAAAGGTCTCTACACATTGCATGAACTTTTCCACTACAACTGAATCAGAGAAGATTGCTGAATTGCTATAACTGTAGTATGGATTTAGCATGTATGCAGCCATGTGCAGTGGGGAATCAAGCCTATCTTTCATTTTTTTGTCAACAATAGTCATGACTTCCTTGTAACACTTCTCCACATTGCCAAATGCCTCCTTGATCTCTCTCTTTGCCTTGATTAGTTCTCCATACAGGCATCCCATAGATGGCTTAACATCCCCATCAACCAAGCGGAGCAATTTCACCAAAGGCTCAAAGACCTTCAAGCAAAGGGCCACATCTTTCCAAAAGCGAATGTTTAGCACAGTTGCTGTTGCATCCTTCCCCTTCTTTGTCTTCACATCTGGTAGCTCATACCACTTTGCATCAACCACCATCTTCCTTAGATAATCCTTCTTATCTAACAGGCTTTGCAATGTAAGATAGGATGTAGCAAATCTGGTTACCCCTGGCCTTATGATTTCTCTCTTCAAGGTGAAGGACCTCAAACATGCCAAGGTGCGGTGGTGCCCATAGACAAAAATTGTGAATGCTTTTGCTTGGTCAATTGTCTTCTTGAATTTTGGAAGATTCCCAATACCTTGCAGCATCAAATTGATGGTATGTGTCGCACAAGAGGACCAAAAAATGTTTGGCCTCTTGTCCCGCAGCAATGCTTTTGCTCCCATATTATTGGAAGCGTTATCTGTTACAACTTGCACCACATTGTCTGCCCCTACATCCTCTATTGCTTTGTCCACAAGCTGAAAGATGACTTCACTGGTGTGTGACACATCCGACATCTCTTTTGACTTGATGAAGCTTGTCCCTTCACTGGTGTTTGTGCATAGGTTCATGATGCTTCTTCTCTTCATATCTGTCCAAGCATCAGTCATAATGGAGCAGCCACGCTTGTTCTTTTCATCTTCACGGTCTTGTAGCAAGCTCTTGGTTCTTGCATGCTCCTCTTCCAATAATTTTCCTCGTAACTCATACTGACTTGGAGGTTGGAAACCAGGCCCAAATTGACCAATTGCTTCAACCATTTCTTTGAACTCATCATTGTCACAAGCATTGAATGGAATAGCTACAAAATAAATTAATGCAACAAAATAATTAAATAATTAACATGGCTGTTGAAGAAATAGTCAAGTAGAAGTACACAGCAAATTAAATAGGCTATACCATGTGTATACACCCATCTGGCAACATACTGCTGCACCTGGTGTGTTCTCTCTTTCCAAAGAGCCTCATTTATATTTTGTTGCCTCTTAGCTTCAGCCATGCTGGCTTTAGGATCAATGGGGCGTGCAAATTTATCCATGGGTCCTAACTTTTGAGGGCTTGGTGAGCCTTCAACAGATGATTGCTCTTCAACTGCTCCTTCAGCTACTGAAACTTGTACATTGGCCCTAAGATCCTTATCAGCTTGCTGCTTATCCTTCTTCTTTTTTGCTGTTGCGTCAAGGTCCTTCTTGACCTTTTGCTGAATCTCTTCAGAGGCTCTTGGGCACTTTATTATAGATGTGCCCACATGAGCAAGATGTTGCTTAAAGCGACTAATCCCAGCTGTGCTCTCATGGCCACAAAGAAGACACTTAATTCTGTTCTTGTCATTGGGATCACAGAGCCGTCCCCACTTCCACCCTATGTCATTTGACTTTCTCTTCAAGTGGTTGTCCACCGGTGCTGGTGCTTCTGCTGCTGCCATTGCTGCTGTCACAGGCTCGGACATTGACATTCTACAAGCAATCAGAATTTACAATTCATGAGCACACATCAGACAAGTGCAAGCAGACAGACAACATTCTAAACTGTCACTACTTGTGATGCACAAAGCCACAAACATAGAAGCAGCAATGCAAATCAATGGTTCAGACTTCAGATTTCCGGCTTCAAATATTATAGGTAATTGCAACTTTGCAGCAGGTTGAGGGTCACACATTCGATTTCACAATAAATCATTCAATTGCAAGCAGAATATTCAAAATCAATGATTAATTTATAATTTTATTTCAGTTCCTGCAGTAGAGAGAAGTGGGGAAGGACTGAAGGAGGACTAACCTTCACAGAGGACGCGTGCGAGGAGCCAAGGTGCTGGAGGCAGGTCTGGCGACACCGGGACAGTGCTGCTGTGTTGTTTCGGCGGCCTGGCGGAGTGCAGCGGCAGCAGCGGAGATGAGGGCCCGGCGGATTGGGGCTACAGCCGACGGAGATGAGGGCTTGGAGGCGAGGACTGTGCCGGCAGAGATGAGGCCCCGGCTGTCCGCTCGAGGATGAGCTCGAGCTCGCGTCCCCCCTCCACGGCGACACGAGCGGCGCCAGTCGACGGCTTGACGCCGACGCGAGCCTCCACGGGCGGCGGCTGTTTCGCGCTCAAGGAGAAAGAAGGGCCGACGCTGATGCGAGTGAAAAAGGGAGGGGCTGGGGTAAATACGCGTGGAGTTTTCACCGTCCCGCGTTAAATTTTCCCGCGCGTGCCTCGTTCTCCCGCGCAGGCGCGGTATTTCTCCCGCCCGGGCGTTTCCCCACCCGCCCGCACGCGTAGACACGTTTCAGCGCCGTTTTTTCTCGTTTTCGCGTGCGTTTAGTCGCTGAAACGCGATTACTCGGCCGTATAATCGCGCCCAACGTTTAATTCGACGTTAACCCCCTAAACGTAACGCTGACCCTTGGTTTGCCGTTTAAACACGATTAATCGACGATTAATTACGTTTTTTTGAACCTTGGGCTCAACCCTGAGGGCTCTACTTATACGCACAGATGAGGGTATGCATCCCAAAATCATCAAAGAAGAGGGTGGATCTGCCAAAAGTTTCAAGGTGAATGGTCAAGTCCAAGGACTCTGCGTGCACACGAGGAAAGTAAAATTTAGGATTCCGCCGTTCGGCTTTCAATGAAATGACTACACAGATGTATCAGCAGAAGGATAGCCAACAAAGGTCTGAAGAGTGCGAAAGTCCTGGCTCATGTACCTAGGAATAGAGTCGCATCCCGTGACTCGAGCCTTGCCGAGATGAAACTCACTTTGCACAGCAAGGACAAGATATGAAAGATGAAGATTCGTCATAGCAAGGCCAGGATTCTCAGTTTTGTGATAAGTGAATTATCACCAAAATGGGGGGGGGGGGCATGTGTTGCCACCAAATTCTATCCAATATAGGATCAACATCGGATCGGCTGATGTGCTTCATGGGCCGCCCGTTCAGAGGTGGTTTGCTCATATTGTTTGGGCCCAACGGACCATGTATCTTAGGAAGTAAGTTTAGGGTTTAGCTAATTCGATACGGATGTGCTGTCCAAGTGTCCGAACAATAAATATGTAACCCCTTATTTGGAATAAACACAACGATATACGTTCCCAGCAGTGTGTGTCTCACCATCAATTCTCGGCGCATCGCCACCCCTATTCTTAGTTTTTTTCAAATAAACGCCAAGCTGCTCTAATGTGTTATCTAGTAGATCGTGTTAGGGATGTTTGGTCTTATGACTACCATGGTAGACATTGTATTGAAGTATTTTTTACGACAAGATTTGCTAATTATCTCGCATGCCAGATGTATATAGCTCGCTCGCTTGCTACAATCCACGGTATGCGCTGCAACATATGCATACGACAACTCGAGAGATCGATATGTACCTATCACCCTGTATTTACATGTCCTAGATGTATTTTCTGTTTTAGATGAACTTCTTTTAGAGGTTCGCCAATATGGAGTTTAGGCAGGTTTATCATCCTCTTGTTTCTTTCATTGCTTTACCTACTGACTTGCAAGAAGACACTCGTCTGCAAGATGAGCCGTCCGACATGGCCGTCGGAAACCGATCCAAGTGATGTGGCTGGAATTTAATGTTTAGCTGTGTTGTGCATTTGCAGCGTGATTCCTCGACGACCACAGAGCTCATGGCACCCTCCCTGGCTAGTACGTCAAGCCAGGTTGCACGGCCGCAGCCACTGCAAGCCGGACCGTCCCCAAACCGTGGGGTCGGTCGAGCCACATCATAGGAGAGACGACCGTAACAGGAACACATCTCTCCGCTCATCGTGAGTTGGCTGTCGTACAATGGCCGGCCGATTTTCCACGACAACGCCCCCTTCCGCTTTCTAAGCAGGCAGCCAGTCAGCCATAGATAACGGGTAACATGACGCGTGGAGGCTGGAGCTCGACGACGATGGGTCACTAGTCACGCGCGAGCGCACGTGCGGACGGTCGCCAGCGTGGTCTCTGGGCAGGTTGGTGGGGCACTGGCTGTTCCAACTACCCATCTCTCTCTGGCTACAGAATAGTGTGACATTTAATTTTGAGGGAGCCATATGGGGACACCCTTAGATTCAGCGTGACTGGAGGGCTGTGAGCCGGGGGGTGGTGGCTGGCTCTGGCTGTGCCAGACGCGTACTGGCGGCGGCGGCAGCTGGAGTCGTGGACTCATGGAGGACTGGAGGGGCGGTGATGTTGTGGCCTGGGAGTGGTGTTTTGACCGCTGATGGCTATGGGTAGGGTTTGGCTGCTAGGCCTCAATGGTCGCTGGGCTGGAAGCCTCGGACGGAATGACGGATAAACACAGACGGCGGACGCTGATGGTTTGCTCAACTCGATCGGGTGGCTCTGATTTACCGGGTACCCGACACTGCAACCCGAACTTTCCAATAAAATTTCAGGTACCGGGGTCAGCACCCGAATAGACAATCAGGTTGTTTGGGTTCAGGCTTATCGGGTTTGGGGTTCGGGTATCGGGTTTTTGCCCAGCCCTATCTCTAATAAAGACCCCGCCTCCTGGAGCTATTTATTCACAAAGTTCATATGTATTTGTGGTTATTGGAAACTTGTGTGGTTATATGTGTGAACACTTCAAGACATTCGATTTGTTTCTTATAGTTTTTTGGAATTTTCTCTCATACACAGCACGCGTGAAGGACTGTCGTCATGGTTGAGGCCTCCTTTGAATGCAGCAATTTCACGTGAATAGCGTAAGAATTTCGCAAAAAACAGTTCAATTTCACATAAAAAACACAGAAAACGTGAAAAAAACCAGCATTTCAAAGAGAGCCTGGGACTGCTAGCAACAGGAGAAGAGATTTAATAAGTTTATTTACTACTTTCTCAGTTTTAAATTATAAATTGTTTGATTTTTTACTAAATTTGATATTTTCATGTTATTAAAAATTTATAAAAATATTTGAAAGTTTAATTCATATCTAAAATATATTAAATAGTGGTGAAAATAAGTAACAATTATGAAAAATTTCAAATAATATGAGTAGGCTAAAGTTGGTATCTAAAAACAACCTGTCTATATATAACAAGATTCGTCGTACAGTTATAGACTATATATAGTTGCTAATAAAAGGGATACCCATGTCGATTTGCCACGAACTACTTAGTTTTACAAATAAAATTTTATCAAAGCGAAGGGCTCGCAGCATGGAGCGTACATTATGATTAGTAGGGCAAGGAGGCAGAGAGAAAGGAGAGTGTATGGAATTGTTTTGTGGAATTAATATGCTGTTATGACTAGTTTGCAGCTAACAAATACTGTTCTTTTAAAACAAGTTTTAATTTGTCACAACAATTTTAGATGACTGTAGCAATGTGTGGGTATAAACCTAATTTCCATTGAGGAAGAATGCTCAACACCATACCTACCTACGAATAAATCTGTGAAAATATCACGGTACATTTTCACCATGCAATTTGTCGCCATGTTTGAGTTTTGACAGGCAAAAGCAAAGCATAGACAAGGAGGGAAGGGACATCCTTACGTCGATATATATTTATGTAGTTGTAGGCTTGTAGCCATGTACATGATTACATCTCAACAACCATTGCTGACAGAAACAAGCGCGAGACGCATGCACTTCGTAAGCAACAATGACCATTTCACTAGCAACCAACACCCTTATTTCTTACATCAGCAACAACGACGAGGAAGCAAAACATCACTGCTGAACCAGACAATGGCATCAGGCATGATCAGGAGTGACTGAGGACACACGTACGTCCTGGCCCTGCGTCCTCCACCAGGCACCATGCATGTACGTACTTAGAATTATTTAACGACATCGACACGCTAGATCGATATCGAGCAGATGAATAACTAATAAAGAAGGTTCAGTAGTGGCAGGCGTAGTTGGCCTTCTTGAACATGGCGGCCTGCGCGACGGCGGCGACCTCGGAGGTGAGTCCGATGGCGATGCAGTCCTTGACGTGCTGCGTGCTGTAAGCGTACTTCTTGGAGGCGATGGAGTTGAGGTAGGCGGCGGCGCCCTCGCGGAGGAGGTCGCCGTAGCAGTCGGTGCGGGTGTTGCACAGCGCGTCCTGCAGCGTCTGCAGCTTGCTCCCGTAGAAGGCGCTGCACACGTCGCCGAAGGAGCCCAGGATGCTCCCCAGCGAGCCGATGCACGAGATGATTGCGTCCGGGTGGCTCTTCCAGTAACTGCGCATACATTGATTCATGCAGATATATAGTATCTCGACCGATGCATGCATGTGTGTTATGTAACATAGTCCAGTTCTTTAAGCTTCTTACTCGCAGGTTCCGGTGCCGGAGTAGCCGGGCGTGTAGCCGCCGCCGCCGCCGCCACCGCTTCCTCCGCCGCCTCCGTATCCACCGCCGCCGTACCCACCGCCACCGCCTCCCCCGCCGTACCCGCCTCCACCGCCGTACCCGCCGCCGCCGCCGCCGTACCCACCGCCACCATCTGTTTCGTGGACAAGCACGGCACAAGATCGTTAGCTCCTCAATCATCAGCAGACTGAGCACACAGAACATACATGCAGTACACAGACGTTTGTTACACTAGCTAGGGAAACTAGCAAGCTAGCTAGGGTGACTGCATGCGAAAGACATGTACAAACACACACGTACACTTCTGTTCAGCAACGTGATCTCCCTGCAGGCCCCTGCTGGCTGAGCACCGAGAGGCTACGCCCACCAAGAGGACGGCGACGAGGAGAACCTTGCCGCTCATCTTGCTCCCTCGTCGAGTCAATTCCTCTCCCTCCTGTTTCTGAAGAAAGCGGGTGTGCCCTGGGATACTGCACCTGCGGGGTTTATATACAGGCGCCGGGCACGTACGATCCGACACCTGTGCTGTTGCTCGGCGCGACGCCGCGCCGCTGTTGCATGGACGACCGTGCGATCCTGGGGCCCTAGCTGCCACGGCTTTCAGTGTAGTTGGCTCCCATTGAATGCCAAATTTCCATCCATCCTCCCAGCTCAATGCTAGTCTGAATAATGCATGATATACTACTACTAGGATCCACGGTCCAAAGAATGACCTGGCTGACCGGCTGCACATATGCATGCTGAAATAACCCAGTTCTGTAGTGTTCCGATTCAGACATCCATGGATCAGTAACTCTGCATTTTCTTATTACAACCTCGAATATATAGCCATGCGTCGTACACTACTACTACGTAGTACTTTGTATTCGGTTCTTGGACGAGTGAAGAAAAAGTTAATTCATCTGGTAACTTGAAAATGCAGTAAAATTAAAGCTGGAACCTCCTACTGCAGATGCATGCATATACGTGTTTACCTTGAGCGCCATAAACGGACGGGCGCCATTGCAACGTACGCGGACCAGCCGCTTTCATGCAACAGAAGACACAGGCCTCTATCAGCACTAAACTGGGTGTCGGAGTCACGCCCCCAATGGAGCTAGCTGATTAAATTGGATTCGGTGCTTGCCACCTACTCGATCGATCAATGTATTTCTCATAATTAGCTACCTGCTTGTCCTTCCTTCCGATCCTTCGCGCGCACGGGGTAAGACTGTAGCGACCGCGTCTTTAAGCTCCATCTGTGCATTGCGTGTTGGCACAGCAGGCTGTGTACGTTTTCGCATTGTTCTCAGAACATGCATGCATATGCACTCCATCCATGACCACAAGACACGTGAATACTACGTACCTACTAGTATATATATGCCTACGAGGCGCTACAAATTACTCCAATAAACACGTCATCTATACTAACAGAACCAAAAACCCAAAAAAGTCAATAAAAAAGAGTTCAGAGAGAAACAGCCGCACCATCACACATAGAGTACGTAGTAGTATATCATCACTGAAAGCGATACGTAGCACATGCATTGCTCTCACGCACTGTCGGGTGATCAGTCTTATTTCACCACCGGAGCATTGGCGACCTCTCTTGCTCTATCAGGACAAATGATGGATGCTGCCGCCACCGATTCGCGGAGGTGGTCATCGTACAGAGTTTTGACAGGGCGATGATAGGAACGGCTAAGGAGCTAGCGACGGCTAACAGCAAGCCAATCAGGGCGGCGACGCATAAATACCAGCGTTTAATGGCTTCGAATACATGCATGACGTAAACATGGACATCTGGCCCGTTGACGCTGACTTGCAGTCTACCGAGGTCAAAAATGAAAAGAGGGTCTCAATCTTGATACTACACGGGGTTCTCTGTAACTTGGTGCAGTAAGGAAACCATTCGATCGGACCCTCATGCACTCATCACATCATGCATCAGTGTGTGTGATGAAAAATGGCGACAGAAAAAAAAACTCATGTGAGCAGGTATGAGATGTAGTACTATATATATGCACAAGAGTGAAGAAAGGAATAGGAATCGGACCCGTGCATCTGACGGATTGATGGGTGTGTGTGGATCGAAGCTGAATAGAATCTGCCGGCTTCGTCTTCGTACTTGGGCGCGCATGCAGCAGGTCAGCTCCGGACAGGCGCCATGTGAGCTTTGCAAGCATTGGTAGAGCAAACAGTTTGGAAGGCCAGCTAAGCTAACGACCAGGGACCGGGAGGAGATACTCTGCGGCTACAGTTACCACGATAATGCTGCCGGCCTCCACAGACCACAGGTAGGGTTGGTTGGGTGTCCACTTATAATAGTCATAATAAAGATGCTTTAATTCGTTCCTTCAACTACAGCCCCGTTCATTAAAATCAGAAATCTACTCACCCTTAGGTCATTTCTGATAGGGATTTCCAGTCCAATCCGCGATTTCTAAGGGAGTGCCTTGCCTTCTAAAGGGCATTGAGTTGATGAATCAAACAAGTGCTACAATGCATAGTTTTGTTTTCGTGGTTTCATATACTAACCATCCTACTATTATTAATTGAAGACTTTTTTTAGAGCTTTCACATTAGTTCTCATGAGACGCGCTAGAAAAATATATAAGTCCTATAAATTCTATAAGAAAAGACACCCAGCCTTCAACTTGTTGGCTATCTATAATTATCCAACTATAATGGCCATAGGATCTAACGGCCTAAAATAACCTGAACAATTTCTTCAAAAAATACGCACCTATGACATCGATCAATTCATTCATAGATTCCATCCATCTCTAAGTAAATCTACGTATGTTCAATCTATCTCTACGTCATAATAAATCTAATAAGTAGATTACGACGCCACCGCATGCACTGCTTCTATCTGCGCATCACGTACACAGTGGTGGACGAAACATGCACATGTTCAGTGTCACGGACCACCACGGCCCACGGGCCATGCACAGGCAGCTTTCGGGCAACTTTCGGGCAGCTTCGCTGCTTGCCTGCACTAGCAGTACGTCGTCATCCTCATCTAGCCATCATGTCTAATCATGAGTCACGACATTAAGCGTCAATTACTAGCAAAGCACCACCTATGTGTCTGCGGGTAGTGATCAGCAAGCTTGCTATTCTAGGACGGCTAGCTTTTCCTTCTAAAATCTAGCTAGATCGATAACATAGCGGACTTGTTGTAAGAGACATTGTTTGCAGTATAGGAATTTCTGAAACTATTATTGATCTTACGCGAAGAGGGTCTCCTTCGGCACAAATCAAAGGAAAAAATAATGGCAATCACAACAAATAATAATAATATAGTATATCTTTGTTAGCCTGTACATTCATAAATATATATAACAAAAGGCAAGAGCTTTAGGGCCTCTTTGAAACGTAGGGATAGAAAAACACAGAATTGAAATGACCATGCGGTTGAATTTCTGTAGAAATATATAATACAAACAAGCACATGTGTTTGGATACTATGCAGCAAAAACATAGCAATGATAGACATAAAGAAAAGAAACAATGGGGTTGGAGCTCAATGCTTATTTTCCTCCGAATCTCTATGGAAGAGTCCATTTTATTGGAATTTCAAATGGTTTGTTAGGATTCAGTCATGTGTTCCAAAGGATATCATAGGAATATTTTATACAGGAATTGAATCCTTCATTTTTTCCCTTTAGTTTTCCTCCATTCCAAAGGAGGCTTTAACTTGAATGAGAAGGCCAATCCAAGCCTCTTGTGTTTACAGTCATGAATACTTAGATGCAACCTTCAAAGTTCTTGAGATCAGACAGGTTCTAATTTATGCCCCTTTCTTGAATGTAACATGCCTCCATGTTTAAACTACATAATACATCTCCACCATCTGATCAAAGGGGTTTTTCAAACATGTTGCATATAACCCTAGAAGCAGTTGGCACACAATGCTTCTATGTAAAATTACAAATTAATAAATCTTCATTAATATTCATATACTACTAAAGATTGACGATATTTTTTAATCATCCAGTTTCACTCAATGTGGAGTTAACCCCTTTCTTTTATGGATGTAATGCAATAGATTTTATAGTACCTATGCTCCTGGATATATGTATCGGTATTTAGTCCAATCCGTGTGTTAGCACATGTTTACCACAAGTTAGTTTATGCAAATCATAGTGCCACAAGCGAGGCTACTATAATGGCAAATGTTGTTTCTATTGTAATTCAAATGGCAAATAAATCGTCAATAATAGACAAAATTGCATTATAATACAAGAAGAAAATTATTGCTGAGCTACAACCACGAGATGAGACCAAGAAAAAAGATTGCTTGGTCGCAAAGGTTAATTTTTTACCACCTTCTTTTTGGAGGCACAATATAGATGACAAGGAAATACCAAAAGTCTATGGCCACTTTTAAATGCCAAAAACTACAGTTTTATGAGACATGCCTAATATCATTGATATGGACTAAACTACACATTCCAAAAAAAAAAAAAGAGAAGATTCCAACATGCTCATATGTTGTACAATCTCCTTTGGACTTAGGGGTGGGCACTTCTACACCGAAAACCGTAAACCGAACCGAAGTATCGGTTTGTTCGGTTATCGGTTTCGGCTTCAGTTCCGAGTTTTCCTGACCGATGTTTTTACGTCGGCTTCGGTTCTCGTTCCTGCCGCACCGAACAACCGAAGCAACTGATCTCTCATTGAACTTCAGTACATCGGCAGCCCAACTAGCATCTTGGCCCAGCTGTTGTGGCCCATAACCCCCACCTAGAGACACCACCAGATCCTATCCGCATACTGGGAGGCTCGTGTCCTCACGCATCAATGGCGGCAGCCTCGCGCAGTAGTCGCGCATCCCCTCGCGAGCTCACGTCGAAGGCCGCAACAAGCAACAGGGCTCAACGGAGTGGAGTGACAAGAGGGGCTGCGGGGATGCTGTGCGCTAGCTCTACAATGACCGGAGACCGGAGTACATGACAGAGCAGCACGTGCTGCCATGCCGCCATGGAAGACAATGGAGTTTATGAAGCGGCATTGCGCGATGCCCGGTGAGTGGCAGCGGTGGCGGGCGAGCTGTGCGATGCGTTGCGGGGGCACGATGGGTGGTAGTGCGCGGTTGTGGCGTCCAGCGTGGTGCGTGGGCGACATGAATCGGCCGTGCAGATAAGCATGGAGCCATGGACCAAGCGTCGAGCAGGTATGGCTCACTGAACTTCGGTGGCACCGAAACACCGAACCGAACAAGTCGACACGAGTCGCTCGGTTGTTCTTTCCTGTGATAACCGATCGGTTCTTGTTTTTGTCAAACCGAATTTCTCTCGTACCGAAAAAACCTAACTGAATATTCTTAAAGCGTCCTAGTTTTCATAATGAGATTAAAATGTGCTTTACTAGCATCTCAGGGTTTGATAATCATATTCTTACATCAGAATGATACAGATCCGCCATAAACGGGTCGGACAGCAAGTGGCGCAACCTTGAAAAGTTAAGCAGCGGAATATAAAACGTAGGCCCATCTTTCTCACACCTCAGTTGGTAAGTAACTCGTAACCCTTACTCGTTCTCGGATGATTATATGTCCATCGCATAGAAAAAAACAACAACAAAGCAAGGGTGAGTATCTACGTACTCAGCAGCCCACCTTCCTCCAAAGGAATTTTGGGGAGCCTAACACTATATGCAAGAATATATCTGAAGCTTAAGATAGTTTTGCAGAAAATTATTTATACGCAGGGTTTGAGATAGTTGTCAAGTTTTCAACTTTCTGAAAATTAAGTTTTTTCCAAAAGGTTTGCTACTGGACTTTCCAGCCAACACATTTTTCATAGATCCAGCATCTACTGCTGAACCAAAAACCATTTTTATCCAATCACAAACCACTGTAACTCATCCATACCAGTGGACACGGACTATTCGAATAGGTTTTACTCTGATCAGAGGTTGTACTAATTTCCACAAGTTGTACTCAGCAGCACGATACCATCGTAACTGCCTGAATTCCAAACCAAGCCGTCGCTTTTGTTTCATCACCTAGCAGAACTTTAGGGGTTCGGGCATCCGAGCCACTCCAGTACCCCGCAGTATCCCGTTGGCACACCACCCATCCCCTAGCCCCTTGTGCGCCAGCACAGAAACTACTAGCCTATCCACTCCGACTCGGGCTTGGCCAATGCCTCATACAGAGCGAGTGGTTATATAAAAGAGTTAGACAAGATGAAAATCACAACGGTCCTTACGGAGAGCTCAGGTAGAACCATTCCCACTTTCCAACGCTCGACAGCGCGATCAACCACATACCCGGTATTTTTCACGAATTCCGGGACAAGGACCCGTTCATACCCTATCCTTATGGCTGTTTCGGCGCATAGCCGTAGTCCGATAAGGTCGGTTGTCGGGATTCTTTTCTATTTTATTTCATAACCACACGCACATCCACTCTCCTATATCCATCATATTCATAATGTCAAGATTATGATAGATAATTAAATGAGCGATCCCACCTATGCGTGCTATATCTAAAATAGGCTTAGGTGACTGTATATCTGCTGGGTTACCTTAGCAAGTAAAACATGCAAGTTTTTATGTGATTAACAGGTCAAGGGTTGTGTTTGCAAAACACAGGAAATTTATGCATCAAGTGGGGATTCCAGTGGGTTTGCCTATCGTTTTGTTGATACAGACGGTGCATCAGTCGCTGGTGACGAGGGTGTATCGTCTGCTGAATGCATTGGTGTACCATCATCCCTTGGGCATGTTGGCATACGAACTGTTGGGCGCGATGGTGTGCCATCCATTGCGTATGTTGGTACAACATCTGCTGCAGGCACCGGTTGCTTTCTTTAAGTGCGGCGAAGGCTCTCGCGAGAGGTGTATCGACTAAGATCGCTGGTACCACCTACATGCATAAATAGGGAAAAGCATACACAACGAATATAACATGAGCTCAACACGGATTCTAGGTGCGGTGAGCAGGAGATCTTGGGTTTATTTGGAGGGTTGGAAACGTACCTAGAGGTGGTGGCTCGGGTAGGTCGCGGGGTAGGGTGTGGTGTTGGTTTTGTTGGTGGGCAATGCGACGGTTATGGAGGTAGTGCCAGGGTAGTGAATTCAAGCGGAGGGAACGAGAATGGCGAGAAGATGGCCTCATGGTGAGGTGTCAATGGTTTGGGTGGGACACGAGGTGGATGGATGATTTTCAGATGAATTTCGGTATCGTCATCATCTGAATTTAAGGCTCGGATAAACCAAGACAGGAACCTTGAGGATCAATGTGGGGTAGGTAGGTAATGGCATCAGTCATCAGGAACACGATACTCAGTGGGACCAGTGTGAAGCGCAGACTGTGCGTAGGACGGCGTCATGAGGGCATGACGGTGGCTTCCGGCCAGAGGGGAGGGCTATGTGAAGGGTGTGGATGGATAGAGGTTGATTTTAGAAGAATTTAGGCACAAGAATCGCCCAGATCAGAGTTAAGATGGAGAAAATATGGAGTATTTAGTGCCTAGGGGGTAGATATAGACTTTTTGGAAAGCTGGAGGGGTAGGAGTGGACTTTAATCAGCAAACTTTGGAATTTCAGCCCACGACAAGTCAACCTGGGCCGGGGGTGGCTTTTGGCCCGAGCGGCTTGCTCAGCCCACGCGCGGCGTGTGGGGCGCTCGGCCTGCTCGGCCCACGAGCGCGCATGGCGCGGTCAGGCAGAATGGGCCGGCCTAGCGAGGCGGGAGCTGGCGCGGCTCACGCCGTCAGCTCGGGCCCACATGGCAGCGACTAGGGGGGTGGGACGGTGTTAAGGCGGGACAGCGGTTGGCTCGGGGTGAACCGGTGTGGTTTGAACCGGACAGCGTCGGCCTGGAGGGGTTCGCCGGCGACGCTCGCCGGTGGTGGCGGTTTCGGCGGGGTGTCTGGCGGTGCGAGCACCGGGAGGCCGAACGTGGGGACATGGTTTGGGGGTCGGATTGGGGGTTGGGAGTGGAGGGTCCACTGTGGCGCTGTTGCGAGCACGCTCCGTGGATGGGAAGAGCACAACGATGGCCCCGTGGCGGTGGAGGTGGAGACGTGAGGTGCTGGCATGATGTAGGGTGGCCGGGTGAAGCTTGTGGTGAGATGAATTAGAAAGCGAGGTGGCAGTGGTTGCAGATTTTGATTGGCGGTATAGGTAATGGTGGGCACGGTGAGCTCGGGCAGAGGAGGAATGGGGGGGAGGGTATGCGGCAAGCAGCGCTCGTGAGGGTTGAGGATCGGTCACGACGGAAGAGTGCTTGGTTGGCAGAAGGTGGCGAGGGCCATTAATAGCCGAGGGAGGGGGTGTGACAGAGCGATGCTGGGCATACGCGGTGGGGAGATGCGCGGCCAGGTGGAGCGGGCTGCTACAGCAGGGCGGGGCGTGGCGCGCGGTGCGAAGGTGGGGTAGGGAGATGCGGCTGGGTCTGGGGTTGTGGGCGCGGGGCATGGCGTCGCGGGCGCATCGGCGCCGGTGCCATGTCCAGACAGATGTGGAGGAGGACAGGGAGGGGGGAGGTGCCGACAACTGGGTCCCACCGATCGGTGAGAGGAGGGGTGCGGTCCCGGTTGTGAGGACGGGGATGCTGGTGGGTTGGGCTGGCTTGTCCTAGCAGCCCAAGCGGCGTGGTGGGTAGGGAGCGGGCCGTGGTTGGGCCATATTTGGCTGGAAGGCAGGCCGAGGTAGGGGGAGAGGAAAGGGTGGGGCCGGTGCTGTGTTGGGCTGATGGCGGCCTGGGGAGGGGAGGAAAAGGATTTTCCCTTTTCTGATTTTGATTTTGAATTTGAATTTTGGAGGGAGTTTTAGAAAAGATTTTGGTAGGGTGTTTGATGGATATTTGGAGAGGGAAATATTTGGTATAAGTGGATATTTTTGTTGAGCCCCTATTAATACACTCAAAACAAGCAACAACCCAAGTTTTTGAAAATATGATTTTGAGTTAAGGTGGAATTTAGAAGAAAATATCCGATGCTAAATTTTAGGGCGTTACAGTACCGAATAAACCGATTGCCCACTCTTGCTTGGACTGGGGGAGACAAATTAAACAAGAGTAAGAAGAGGACAAAAATCAACTATCTGTCCTACCTAATGCTCAAAATTTAGTAATGAACCGTGGGATCCATAGCATTCTCTCTAGTGCCAATTATGCATGCGTGAACCTCTGAAATTTATATCGAATATTGTTGTACGAATTAGAACTTAAAGAAGTTCTATATTATATCATGCCTCTTGCATCATCTCTCAAACCATAATACCAAAAGAATAAAAAAATATTGCCCTCTAAATACGCATATCGTACAAACCCATGCTACACACGGGTTGATTTGCTAGTATCACTCAATTGCAATGCACAAGATTGGAGTGGAAATGAAATGACACACTACAAGCCCCAATGCTAGTTTCAACTGGTTTTGAAGTCTTGGAAACTGATTTTCATAGTTATGAAACCCATTGCCCCCCTCTCTCTCCATAATTCTTTAGCCATGTCATATCTAGATTTTTGATATGTCACAAGCATAAAACCCTCATGACATCTTCATTGGGAATGGAAATATAAAAAGATTTACTGACCGATTAACCTATTAAAATGGATTCCTTTGATTCAGATTTTAGTTTGTACTTCATCTGACTGATTTCCATTTATTTTAGTTCCGGCAGCTAGCTCTCCCTCTTTCGTCCCCTCTAGGTCAGTGGGAGGCCAGTGATGGAGCTAGAGGAAAGGGGAGAACAACAAATGGTGAGAGGAAGGGCATTCGCCGGTGATTGATTTGCTTGAGGTAGACGGAGGGAGTGATAGTTGCTGGACCTTGAGAGGAGGGAGAGCGGCCATTGGTGAGAGAGAGTCAAGGGGCAAATGTTAGCCAGTGGAGATTGATTGTGTGAGAGGGGATAAGGGGAGAGAGATGGATATATGCGAACAATATTAAACAGAATTTGAGATAAGATGATCCATGACAATTGTGTTCATCAATTTGTGATAATCACTTAATTATTCATCATCAAATTTCTATTAATTTTGCAAACATCATAGATTCCTACTATCTATGATGTTTTGTTAAATGTGACTTGGTATTCATCATGGATCACCATGTGTACTAAGAGCCATTGGCTAATCTCGCTGGCAGAAGCCCATGCGATGATGGTGGTGGTATCCTCCATCCTTTTCTTCTCCTCAATCATCATTGGCAGCACGTCATTGCGGGCACTGTTGGGGCCTAGATCCAAGTGGGGATGGGCATATGTGTGATCTTGCCATTCTATATTTGCATGTGCCTTGGCTTGGTAGGTTCATATGGAAGCGGCATTGGCACGTGTCTCTTGCAACATGTGTGGCAAGATAGTCCATTAGTGTGCACTCCATGGCATGTGGCTGATTGGCCATCCATACTGCATGCTCACTATTACCCCTAGGGCACATGCATATGTGGAAGATCTTTGCTAGTGGGATTGCTACTGTGTGGTGGCACTACCTATGATGAAAGGTCAATGACTTCTTCTTGTGGCTATGCCCTACTTAAGGTGAATTTGAAGGTAAAGATGAACATACAGATGCATTTGAGGAAGCAACTATGTATTAGCACTTGAGGGATCTATGTAGGGTTGACAAGAATTTTGAACCTATTGGGGAGCTTCATCATAAGAACCGAAAACACATGAAGTGGAACATAAAGCCACTACCTAGAGTTGAAGAATATCTGGGAGTTAATGAAAGATATCCACTAATAGTAAATAATGAGCATTGAACCAATGAAACCAAATATGATTACTTGATCTTTCAAAAAACTAAGTAATGAAATTAGTTATCAATTGACAATCTCAAAGATATAACTTGTAACTCCAAAAACTTGTGGTTCTGTATGATGCAACAACTCTACATTAGTGACATAAGCATCTTCCATAAAATGTGACCATATGCATTAGCATCATCCACCATATCATGAATGTCACCTTTTTACTCTCTTATCTACTTGAGTAGCTAATGCACCCTTTGAATGAGAGATGGATTGATAAAATCTCTCAAAATCACTGAGATTTGATTAGGGCATGATCTCCCCATCCTAGGATACACATGGGGCAACATACATGGGGGATGACTAAGTCTTCTATGTGTCTTATACTGCAGAAATGAAAACATCAATGTGCATTGAAATGTTCCTAAGAGCTTATGTCATTCTGTGTACTTGAAATTTAATTATCAATACTTTGTTCAAATTCATTACATGCCCCTATTGTAGTTACGGTGGGTAGGCAAACCTTGTTCTAAGATGTGGTTGAGTTCTGGTTTAATTATCATTGGAAAGTCCTTTAGTATACACGGAAGTGATGGTCTTATTTGGGCCATGGTGAAAAGGAGATGGCATAACTAGGAGTGAATTCAATGTGTTCATCACGATTTGGAACCATAAATAATTAAACGAGTTGTGCAAGAGCAACCAACTGGGATAGAAACATTATTATGCAAATCAAGGATATTTTAGAATGTTGCTGGTGCCACATCTTGGCCAAATCCTAGGGGTAGTGGGCCACCAGAGAATTCTTGTCTTTCGGTAGTCCGTTTGGCCAAAGAGGGTAGATCTTAAAGGCCTAGGCCGCCAGAGAAGCCCAGTTTGTATTTGTTGACAGTCACTTAAGCACGGCAAACCTTATACTGCAAGCGACAGTATCGTGTGTAGCTTTTCCCCATGATGAGTATCGTGGGTTTTGTCAATCCAAGGAACGAACTAAAGGTAATCTAATTAACAAGAGTTTGAGATAAACTTAAAGGGGTGAAAGGTGTATAGTTAACTCTAAACCAATCCTTAATCTAAACCAATCCTTAACCTATACTAGATATGTTAATATATAAGATAGACGATTAGAACATCATTAGAGAACTAATTAAAGGGTATTAACTAGCTTCTAATCAGGCTCTAAACGGATCCAAAGCATATGCGATAACGGGCATCACATCTAAAGATAAAACAGCGAGATAACTAGTAGCTTAAGGCAAACAAGCATGTTCAAGCATATTCATCATAGCATAATTAAATCATGATCAACAAATCTAATCCCCTAGATTGAGTTTAACCTTTCCCTGGGCTCTACTATCACTAGTAACCAGGTAATCGACAAGAAACTCTCAACAGGCATACATAATTAGAGAACGCGCTTCTAATTACTTCACATAGTCTAATAACATAATTAAAGCAACTAGAACTTCTAATCACCATGATCAGAAGAACTAGAAACATAACTATATCATTAGTAAACTAGATTAGAGATCAAGAACGCTAGATAAATAACACCCTTAATGACATGGTCTAATCAACAAGCATCTAGATCTAAATCTAATTAGAACTAGAACAAACATAATTAGAACAAGAACTTGATAATTAGACAAGAACAAAGCTTCATTGATTAACTATATCAACATTACATCCATGATCATACCTTCCCTTGATGATACAATTAGGCCTCCAAAGCTTGGTAATTAGAGCACCGTGCAAGGCCTCTAATCACCTCCAGGAACTAGAAGAACTCTAATCCTAGACTAGAAACTCGACCCTCTGCTCTCTCTAGTTGTTGTCCCTCTTTCCGCTGACTTCACGCCTTGATAATGAATTGGATGCCTCGACTCGGGACCTAGACTCGCTATTTATACCCTGAGGATGACGTGTGTAAAAAGGCAAGTCGAACTGACGTTCGGTGAGGTGGGGTCGGCCGACCAGGAGGGTCAGGGTCGGCCGACTCGGACTCTTCCTGCGTCTTCTCCTTTCCATCTTTCACGGGGTAGTTACTTAATGCTTAAGTAATATTTGTGCGGTGCCTTCAGGACTCTTATGCTTCTGGAATCTTCGTAATGGGCCGAGCTTCGATGAATTCTTCTGGCATTTGTCATATTCATCATCTTTAATGAATAAATATCTTTATTTTCTTGTAGCTCTTTGACACTTCATTGAATCTTCTGGTTAGGGAGCCTTGATCTACACAGAGGGGCTATGAGTACACCAAGTCTTCCTTGTTCTTCATCTTCAATCCATGTCATCTAGCGGTCTTTTCTTACTCGAAGTGGATCATGGTGAATTTCACGAAAAATTGGTCTAAAACCTATAAAAATCACATGTAGCATATTTCCAAGACAATATTGCAAAATCCACAATTATCGCTGATAAATGTTAGTGAAAGATATAGTTGACGCATAAAATCAATGATAAATCATATAAAATGATGCATAAATTTTGTACATAAGCCGCGTCAATAGTATCATAGGTATCTTCTAGCCGGTTAGGATAGCTAAGAGTTTCCTTTAGCAGCAAGCCTCCGAGCTATAAACATGTACATATATGCAATGTAAGAAGGGATCAATCATCCAACAAACAATTCGGTGCATAGTCACCCTTGTCTAGGGTTTATACAACCAAGATAAGCGCCAAGCTACTCTAGCAGATTCATGGGTTTCCTAGGGCAGTAATGTGTTTGCTCAATCAATGTAGGCCTTGTACAAAAGCTTTTTTTTATGGCAAGGCTTACTAGTAATCTGTATGTCTAGATCTAGTTCGAGGCTTCTCTTTAGTTCGAGCGCTTTGTTTCTATGAAACTTTTGTTCAATTTCTATCCATGCACATGTATGAAACAGCTAGGCTAAGTTAATAGATCCATCTAGCTATGGGTATGTGAACTCAATCCAGGTAGGGCAAGTCAATGAGCCTTACCCATGTGGAATTCGTTGTTATGGCTTCGCACCCTGCTTTCTATGTGCACACTGTGTTTCACAGGGCGATGTGATTTGTCAGATTACTCCCTTATGCATGCTCTAGTTTGGCCCTGAATCAGATTGCAGATGTTCCGGTCAACTAATCAGGTTTTTCCCTCTTGGATGCATGAGTCTACTAGTTTAGTTTGGCCTAGGATCGAAGTGTCAAGATGCGCCAGTCGAGACATGTCATCCCCAATGCTGCTTAGTTTGACCTTGGTACTAGATCTTGGACATTCTGGTCATCTAGATGGATTCGGCCTTGAGGATGTTTTGGTCTGTTAGTTTGATTTGGCTCGGGATTGATGTGTTAGGATGTTCTAATCGGGATGCATGGCTCTAGACATGGCGTGGGTTTTGGACCATCATGTGAGGCATGGGCATTTATCCATGTGTCGAGTCCCCTCAAATTGGTGCAGCAGGTGAAGCCGATGGATCCAATTGGCGGTCGTGATGAGTTTTGACCGTTTTCCCTATCTGGTTTGTAGATCAAAGACTGACAATTAGCTATCACCTCCCTCTAGTTGCAAGGTTAAGCTAGGTGGCATGCCCACTTGAATGCACCAGACATGCACCAAAGGCATTTGGAACTGTCTCTAGAGGATAGGCACCCGGTGTGATGCCCCCGGCATCTCGAAAATTTTAACACGTGATTAGATTAGCGGTAGTCAAGGATTTGGCTTAATAATGTTGAGAGAAGAGCCACAACTAGGCTAGTAAATCACGAAGTCAGAAATTTTCAGTGAAATATGCAAAACCCCTGAGTGCACTTGTGACCTTAGTTCAAAATAAAATGTGATTTAGACCAAACTCTCTATAACAAACTTGTAGACAATTTTATGTAGATCAACTTTGTTACTGAGTGTGATAACATGCACAAAGGTTTAGGTGGAGTTTTGAGTCGATTAATGAAAAAGACAGAAATCTGCCTAAATTTGATCGGTAAGGAAAATTCAAATTTCAAAGGAACAAAAGTCCCTATCATGCAAAACATCATATAATAAAGTTGTAGATAATTAAAAACCACACAACATTGGTATAATACTCTTTCTCTGAAAATGAGCATAAAATAGACTTTAGGAATTTCTAAGTTTGTATTAAACTTTGGTCAAACTAGAGTCAGCAGATTCAATTCAAATTTAATCATATTTAAACGTAGAATCTGATGTTTCTCCTTTTGACAAAGTTAAAGATCTGGAAGAGTAGAACAACTTTTGTATTTTGGGTTTTGTCAAATTCGGCCCCTAGGATGTTCAAAAACACCAATTTCTAAAACACGTCTCAGCAGTCAAACAGAGTTTTTCTTTTTTCGCTTTTTCTTTTCATCCCCTGAGTCTATGACGTGGGGCCCAACTGTCGGGCTGGCCGCGCCAGCACATTCCGCCGACTCACTTGCTCCGTGCACCCGGTCCGTAGACCTCTCACCCTCCTCCTCACCCCGACCCCACCTGTCGGTCTCGCCCGGCCCATGGACCAAGTCTACGGCGCGCCTTCTCTCTCCTTCTCTTCTCTCGCGCGCCCACGCGGCACCGGCGCCCGGCGCTGCCGGCCACGCGCCGCTGCGCCTCCGCGGGCACGCGCCGCCCGGCAGCCCCGCCGTGGCCACGCGCCGCCTGCCCGCGCCCGGTTTGCGTTTCCCTCTGCCGCGTGCCCCGCGCCCTCGCCCACTATCTCTGCTCCCTGCCTCCCTGCTTGCCACGCGCGGAACGCGTCCGCCATGGGCGGCCCGAGGCCGAGCTCGGGTTGAGCTCACACCCCACCGCCGTAGTCTCCTCCGCCCCTCCTAGCGCAAGCACCGCACTCGCCGCACTATCCTCTACCGAACCCGCCCATCCTCGAAGCCCGCGGCCGCCCCAGGCGCCCTCCTCACGAGCGCCACCACCGCGGCCGCCATAGCCGCCGAGCCTCACCGTGGGGAACCCCTCTCCGGGGTCCTTCTCGCCTCAAGAGCGCCATCGCCGGACTCCCCACGCCACCGCACAGCCCGCGCGGTAGAGGGTGGCCACCGCCTCCGCCGGTGCCGTGAGATCGTGCCCCGACCACTCACTCGCTCGACCTCTCACGACCGTTCCCCGCTCACTCGCTCGACCTCTCACGACGCCGTCTTGGGGGAAAGGAACCTCTACGCCGGGAACACGGTCCCGGACCAGCTCGACTCCAAGCGCGTGCCCCCACGCGACGCGCCGCGCACGGGAACCCCGGCGACCGCGCGCCCTCTCTGTCGGCCGGAGGTAGAAGAAGCCGTTTTTTCGATTTAGCCCCTGGACTTTGCTGCTTTCACGTTTCCATCTCCTGCACTATTCACTGAGTCTTGCGGATCTAACGATTCAGCCCCTGATGTTAGTGGATAATCATGTTTAGGTCCCGGACTATTATGATTTTCGATTTAATGCGTTTTATTAGGCTGAAAACTTTGGAAATTCACAATAAATCAAATAAAAATCAGAAAAATATAAACTTTGTTGCATTGTATTCCTATTAAATAGATCTATAGAATGGATATGATGGTTGAGTAGGAAAAGACCTTTTTGCCCCTGTTAATGTGCATGCATGAAAAACCTTAATAAATAGGAAATGTGGGTAAAATGAGCTTCAAAAATTATGAAATTTGGGCAAAAGCCTTGTGAACAGGTGTAGGCTCTGTATAAATTTTGGTAGCCCTAGCATATACTGTTTAATTACTATTGTGCCCTTGTCTTGTAGTTAAGCATATATTTAATTTAAGAAAGGTTTGCTATGGTGAAAAATGCTCTAAGTGACTGTAAGGGCTTGATATGAGCTCTAGGTTGTGAACATGACTCATTGCTAGAGTAGGAAGTGGTGCATGTAAGGTTGTGATTCTGATTTGAAAATAGTAGAAATGATGTAATTTTACATAAATAATCGAAAATGTGAAACCAGTATATCCAATAAAAACCACCACACTTATTATAGTAATCTTAATGACTAAATAACTAATGCATGTTTTATCGGCTCACATCACCATGTTAGGTTTATGATCGACAACTTAACTCCTGTATATGTTCTTGTGAAATTGCACATACACGATTACTTCGGGTCCATCAAAGTAGTATTAATACTAGTGCCAGTCGGGAGGTTTTGGTTGAGCTAGTAATCCATTACATGCGTAACAAGAGGTTTGCCTTATATTTTGCTAACCAGTTGAATGCTTGATAATCGTGCATCTCATTCACTGTGTCATGCATAGCATTCATATAGCAACGCTTATTGCAGATACGTGATTGAGAAACCAGTACGGGAGCTACTTTAAGCAATAGTGTTCCAGAAGATCAAGTAAGCCCCAGACACGACCTGGAGAGCCCATCAGTCGTGTTTGGAAGGAAGAGTTGTCCAAGTGATCAAGGGGTTGCCTGGGGCAAAGCCTCACAACCCGGCAAACTAACCTAGTTTAGTTTGTTGGCTGAGTAAGAATAAGCAAAGGTAGGCAGGACCATGAATTCTCCCAGCTAATATGATGAATGATTGTTTCATTACGCATCCGCATTAGGAGTTGTATGAAAACAATTGCATTAGATCTCCTGGCCGCCCTGGCCCTAGCACCTATATATAGAGTTCGTAGGACGAGTTGCCTAGGCTCTGCTAGGTGCGAGTAGACACGAGTGAAAGGAGTCACTCGTCGCGTAGGTGATTTCAAAGATTACAAAACTATTACTATTGAGAAAGTAATACTATGCTCATGATTTAAATGGAGACCGGGCGGAGAATAATTTTATTATGTGGTGTGCGTTTGGCTCTGCCCGAGTCGCATAAGGCCCGTTCGCTGTTCGCCTGCTGTTCGGCATAACATTGCTAGAGTGCTTATCCGGGATATGGGGCCGGAGAAGTCTTTCCTGGGCTCGTCCGAAGCACAGAGACACGTTCCTACCCGCTGGTTGAGAGGAAGGTGGCCCGGGGGAGCTTGGTACTCATGACGGGGAGACCGAGATGTCGGCAGGCTCGTCATGGGGGCACAACCCGGGGGCTAGGCGGGAGTGAATCGAACTTGGGACGAGGCAGGTTAAGATTGGGGCTATATGTGGGAACGCGATGGCTAGTAAGCATATACCCCTGGCATGATAGTTATTCCCGGGAATTAAAATCGATTCGAATCGCTGATGCCCACCAGGTGTGGGAATGCTGATAATGCACACGGGCAACGTAGTAACTACTTGAATATATTATGTCCGTTACTCATGTTTTCAAATACAACATGTTTGTATTGTATTGCTTACATTTCTACAAGTTGTTATGGAGTTATATGCAAAAGATGAATCTTGATATTTTATATTGATATACCACTGTTTAAAATCGATGGCTAAGGATCCAAAGGTTAGTAAGCAAGCTTTGCGTCAGCCGTAAGCCAATCCATTAAGTCCTACTGAGTAATTAGTACTCAGGGTTTGCCCCCACTTTTGAGAACAGGTACCGGCGACATCTGGACAACTGCTTGGAGGAGGGTAGTACCGGTGGGCTCGGTGCTGCTCGTCTCGATCAACGATGCGTGAAGATTAGTAAAGTGTTTCGTTCCGCTGAGAGATGTTTTCAAATTCGCTTCCGCTGTCTGATTCAAACTTGCCTTTCGTATGGTAATATGTTGAAACTTATATTATTATTTCGAATCGGTTTGTAAAATAAGCTTATATATGCTATATTCAAATGCCTGAGACGATGTATCTGTTGTGGCTCCATTGAGGGCTGGATGTGTATGATGTCGGTTCCTCTGGGAAAAGGTAATATCGGGGGTCGAATGACTCTCGACGGACGACCGGGTTTAGTTCGGTCTAATCGCACTGCAAGCCAGAGGTGGCAGGTGTGCTTAGCTCGGATGAAATCGGCGGTTCCGCCACAGCTGGTATCAGAGCCGATCATACACAGACAACAGACATATCATCCAGTTTTGATTTACAAACCTATTTTCGAAAACTCATTTCGAAGTATTTGAAAAATGAGAGTATCGATATGCCCATATTAAGGATGTTAGTGAAATACCAGGTGACATCGCTAACATTCTGACCTAGATAGAACTCATATGCATATTCGGCGCTTTGGGAAGCAACATTTCGGCCATAGCTATCCCCAGTACTGGCGGAGCGCTATTGGGATTTGCGGACTGTTGCGAACCCTGCATTCATGCTGATAGGGCAGAACTCTTTAAGGGGGGTGGTCACGCCATTGGAGTGTTTCGTGACCACTTTTCCTTCGACCAAAATTATAGCTAGGTCTTGTTGGCCACCGTTTCTCTCCCCAGCAATTCCCCAGTACTGGAGGAACACTGGGTGTGTTGGGAGAAAGGGCGCCACTACGTCGTCCACCAGACGTAGCTTAAAGAAAGTCGTGGATACCACTTCTAAGGTTAGAGTGGTAATGTTTGGTAATGGTGGTGATGTTGATCTGAGCATGCATTTTTCAGCAGGTACACTAACCACGTGCGAAATTAAGAACGAATAGAGAACGACTAGTTGCATTAGGGAGTGCCGTGCATATATGTCAACGAATACTCGCTAGATATATAATTATACATAGGGTGTGTGATGTGAGACCGAATAGGGCGAATCATGCATCATGACATCCTGTCTTATCTCATGCATTGTTTTTGTTGCTTAAGAGTGACTAGGAGCATATTGCGTTGAGTGTGTGTTACTAGTGTGTTGATACGTAGCTCAAAGTACCAGTAGAACTAGCAAAAACTAAGCAAGCGACTCGATTAGTACGCTTGGGTTGTCGCAATTTTTCTATACCTAATTCATTCTAAATATGAAACGTCTAATAAATGCAGGTCAAATACAATAAATTGGTTGATCGGTCCAAAAATCAAACCCGTCTCGAAGTTACCAATGCCACACGCGTTAGAAACATACCATAACCTTGTGCCATCGTTTTGCGAAAAATCACTTATCGGCATATTTTCTAAACACGTAAATGCGGAAAACACTATGCCCACACCAAGTTTTCAAAACCCTTGAACTTACGGAAGCCTTGTTTTTCCTGCCACAGATGTCGCAGCCTTTTGACTTATGTCCTGATCACCCCGAGCCCACGAAGGCTAAAACAACAGCCCCTGCAAGTCTTAAGAAGAAGAGAAAAATGGGAGAATCTTCTACTAATACGGCTTCAGTTCAACATCTGCGACCTGGTCTGGTTTTATTGAAGGGATTCGTCCAGCCTGAAGATCAAGTCAAGATAGTTCGTACGTGTCAACAACTAGGTATTGGTCCAGGAGGATTCTATAGGCCTAGTTTTAAGAACGGAGCCAAGATGAAGCTATGGATGATGTGTCTAGGGAAGAATTGGGATCCACCTACAGGTTTCTATGGGCCAACACGTCCATGCGATGGTGCCCAAGTCCCTGCGGTACCAGAAGTTTTCAAGACAATTGCTCAAACTGCAAATTCAACTGCAAGCGAATTTCCTCAAATAAATCCTGACATATGCATCATTAACTACTACAACAGCGTCGGGAAGCTCGGACTCCATCAAGATAAGGATGAATCAGGAAGAAGCATCAACCAAGGTCTACCTATCATCTCAATCTCCCTAGGCGACACGGCAGAATTTCTGTTCAGCGATACTCGAGACAAGGATAGAGCGACCAAGGTCAACCTCGAGTCTGGTGATGTTCTTATACTCGGTGGAAGATCAAGACTACTGTTCCATGGCATCTCCCATGTGAAGCCGAACACCGCACCAACGTGGCTGAAGGAAGAAACTGGTCTTCGTCCAGGACGCATCAATCTCACGTTTAGGCAGTACTAGCTGGGTACCAATTAGTACGATAAAGTTTGGGGACAAGCTTATGTATCAGAAGGTTTTAACCTGCGTAAATCAGAAAGACCTCGGGTGTCCGACTCTATAGAGTCAACTTGTATCTCGATCCTATGGTTAAAAGTATTCCTAGTCTTATAGTGATAGCACGTTGAGCTTTGGTAACTTTTTCTTTAAAACCCTTGTCGTTCATGCACTTCGAACCCTTGTGATCGAAGAAATCCTAGTCTATTTGCACTGTATTCCACTGTTCGTTAATTACTTGCTCCAAAACTTTGCAAATCAAGGAACTTCACTTACAATGGGATTTAAGCGCCCTAAGCTCTTATATCACATCGGACTACCTCTTTATTTAACCAAAACCTTGTAGTGATCATGACCCTGTAAGTGAAATGATTGAACCACTCTTGTTGTGGTGTCTCCTTAGGCAGTCTTGGATGCCTCGATGGGACCTGGAGTCCTATGTGTACGGCCGTCACATGGTTGTGCTACTAGGTTCGCGCTGGCATTAAGACATGCGAAGGCATGACATCGCTTCAATCGTGGAACATTCATAATCGGAGTTTATCATTGGATTGACCTCGAACCTTACTACTCTTGATTTGTGGGGATGCTTGATTCCATTTCCACTGTCCTGTATAAATCATTCCATTGCCTTGTTGCCCCTGCTTTTCCTGAGATGTGGGAGTAGCCAATCTCCACCCACTGCTTATCCACACCCTTTTCATTGCTTCTGTGGAAGTGATCAGTCTCATTTCCACCATCTCATCACATTTTTCCATTGCCTTGTTTCACCCTACCTTCTTGACCAATGGGGATAATCCGCCTCAACCCACGACTTGCTCATATTAATTCATATCCATGTTGACCTTGCCTCTGAAGGTTGGTGGGAACAGTCAACTTCGTTCTCACTAACTCCGTCGATATTTTCTATCCATTCGTTGAACCTTAATTCCCGAGGGTGTACTTTATGAACATCCTCCACACTAGCTTTTGTTCTCGGCTAGTGCTCTTGTCTTATCGTCATTTATCTATGATTGGTTTTCTTCCTCTTAGAAGGGAACTTACTAGCATTTTGTTTCGCTAGTAAGAACACATTAGCTACTGCCATATTCTTGATCACTCATGACCAACGCTAAGAACTCATACAGACCATCACCTTGTTTAGGCGAATATGGCCTATCTTCTCCCTCTTGTGCCTTTCTTGCCCTAATGAGTAGAATGTGCTACGTTTCACCACATCTTACTCTTTGAAAACATGTTAACTTAGAATTTTATATGTAGACACCGTCCCCATCAAATAGAATGAGTATCCTTTGAATCATAATGTTCTGCTTTGCTCGATCTCTGGCTGGGTACACTTTGTTTTCATCGTCTGGATAAATCAGATACTTACCGTGTTTCAAATATTAGTATCACAATCAGGAAATGACTCCATTCCTTTGCTTCAATCCCAGTCACTTGCTCGCTGACCACATTCTCTTCATGGTTTGTTCATTCGCTCTCTTATATGGCACGACTCGTCGAGTATCTTAGAGAGACCACCCGAGCCTAACTTAGAGGATGCTCTGTGACTACTTGTGTAAAATAGGTACTAACCATTCACAAGCTAGTTGACAAAGCTAACAGTTAAAGATTTAGATGCTTCTATGTGAATTTGAAAAGACACGAATCCACAATGCCATACCCTTTGTAATACACGCTAGGTTATACACCCATACCTCACACAAATCTCGGGACGAGATTTCTTTAAGGGGGGTGGGTTGTGATGCCCCCGGCATCTCGAAAATTTTAACACGTGATTAGATTAGCGGTAGTCAAGGATTTGGCTTAATAATGTTGAGAGAAGAGCCACAACTAGGCTAGTAAATCACGAAGTCAGAAATTTTCAGTGAAATATGCAAAACCCCTGAGTGCACTTGTGACCTTAGTTCAAAATAAAATGTGATTTAGACCAAACTCTCTATAACAAACTTGTAGACAATTTTATGTAGATCAACTTTGTTACTGAGTGTGATAACATGCACAAAGGTTTAGGTGGAGTTTTGAGTCGATTAATGAAAAAGACAGAAATCTGCCTAAATTTGATCGGTAAGGAAAATTCAAATTTCAAAGGAACAAAAGTCCCTATCATGCAAAACATCATATAATAAAGTTGTAGATAATTAAAAACCACACAACATTGGTATAATACTCTTTCTCTGAAAATGAGCATAAAATAGACTTTAGGAATTTCTAAGTTTGTATTAAACTTTGGTCAAACTAGAGTCAGCAGATTCAATTCAAATTTAATCATATTTAAACGTAGAATCTGATGTTTCTCCTTTTGACAAAGTTAAAGATCTGGAAGAGTAGAACAACTTTTGTATTTTGGGTTTTGTCAAATTCGGCCCCTAGGATGTTCAAAAACACCAATTTCTAAAACACGTCTCAGCAGTCAAACAGAGTTTTTCTTTTTTCGCTTTTTCTTTTCATCCCCTGAGTCTATGACGTGGGGCCCAACTGTCGGGCTGGCCGCGCCAGCACATTCCGCCGACTCACTTGCTCCGTGCACCCGGTCCGTAGACCTCTCACCCTCCTCCTCACCCCGACCCCACCTGTCGGTCTCGCCCGGCCCATGGACCAAGTCTACGGCGCGCCTTCTCTCTCCTTCTCTTCTCTCGCGCGCCCACGCGGCACCGGCGCCCGGCGCTGCCGGCCACGCGCCGCTGCGCCTCCGCGGGCACGCGCCGCCCGGCAGCCCCGCCGTGGCCACGCGCCGCCTGCCCGCGCCCGGTTTGCGTTTCCCTCTGCCGCGTGCCCCGCGCCCTCGCCCACTATCTCTGCTCCCTGCCTCCCTGCTTGCCACGCGCGGAACGCGTCCGCCATGGGCGGCCCGAGGCCGAGCTCGGGTTGAGCTCACACCCCACCGCCGTAGTCTCCTCCGCCCCTCCTAGCGCAAGCACCGCACTCGCCGCACTATCCTCTACCGAACCCGCCCATCCTCGAAGCCCGCGGCCGCCCCAGGCGCCCTCCTCACGAGCGCCACCACCGCGGCCGCCATAGCCGCCGAGCCTCACCGTGGGGAACCCCTCTCCGGGGTCCTTCTCGCCTCAAGAGCGCCATCGCCGGACTCCCCACGCCACCGCACAGCCCGCGCGGTAGAGGGTGGCCACCGCCTCCGCCGGTGCCGTGAGATCGTGCCCCGACCACTCACTCGCTCGACCTCTCACGACCGTTCCCCGCTCACTCGCTCGACCTCTCACGACGCCGTCTTGGGGGAAAGGAACCTCTACGCCGGGAACACGGTCCCGGACCAGCTCGACTCCAAGCGCGTGCCCCCACGCGACGCGCCGCGCACGGGAACCCCGGCGACCGCGCGCCCTCTTTGTCGGCCGGAGGTAGAAGAAGCCGTTTTTTCGATTTAGCCCCTGGACTTTGCTGCTTTCACGTTTCCATCTCCTGCACTATTCACTGAGTCTTGCGGATCTAACGATTCAGCCCCTGATGTTAGTGGATAATCATGTTTAGGTCCCGGACTATTATGATTTTCGATTTAATGCGTTTTATTAGGCTGAAAACTTTGGAAATTCACAATAAATCAAATAAAAATCAGAAAAATATAAACTTTGTTGCATTGTATTCCTATTAAATAGATCTATAGAATGGATATGATGGTTGAGTAGGAAAAGACCTTTTTGCCCCTGTTAATGTGCATGCATGAAAAACCTTAATAAATAGGAAATGTGGGTAAAATGAGCTTCAAAAATTATGAAATTTGGGCAAAAGCCTTGTGAACAGGTGTAGGCTCTGTATAAATTTTGGTAGCCCTAGCATATACTGTTTAATTACTATTGTGCCCTTGTCTTGTAGTTAAGCATATATTTAATTTAAGAAAGGTTTGCTATGGTGAAAAATGCTCTAAGTGACTGTAAGGGCTTGATATGAGCTCTAGGTTGTGAACATGACTCATTGCTAGAGTAGGAAGTGGTGCATGTAAGGTTGTGATTCTGATTTGAAAATAGTAGAAATGATGTAATTTTACATAAATAATCGAAAATGTGAAACCAGTATATCCAATAAAAACCACCACACTTATTATAGTAATCTTAATGACTAAATAACTAATGCATGTTTTATCGGCTCACATCACCATGTTAGGTTTATGATCGACAACTTAACTCCTGTATATGTTCTTGTGAAATTGCACATACACGATTACTTCGGGTCCATCAAAGTAGTATTAATACTAGTGCCAGTCGGGAGGTTTTGGTTGAGCTAGTAATCCATTACATGCGTAACAAGAGGTTTGCCTTATATTTTGCTAACCAGTTGAATGCTTGATAATCGTGCATCTCATTCACTGTGTCATGCATAGCATTCATATAGCAACGCTTATTGCAGATACGTGATTGAGAAACCAGTACGGGAGCTACTTTAAGCAATAGTGTTCCAGAAGATCAAGTAAGCCCCAGACACGACCTGGAGAGCCCATCAGTCGTGTTTGGAAGGAAGAGTTGTCCAAGTGATCAAGGGGTTGCCTGGGGCAAAGCCTCACAACCCGGCAAACTAACCTAGTTTAGTTTGTTGGCTGAGTAAGAATAAGCAAAGGTAGGCAGGACCATGAATTCTCCCAGCTAATATGATGAATGATTGTTTCATTACGCATCCGCATTAGGAGTTGTATGAAAACAATTGCATTAGATCTCCTGGCCGCCCTGGCCCTAGCACCTATATATAGAGTTCGTAGGACGAGTTGCCTAGGCTCTGCTAGGTGCGAGTAGACACGAGTGAAAGGAGTCACTCGTCGCGTAGGTGATTTCAAAGATTACAAAACTATTACTATTGAGAAAGTAATACTATGCTCATGATTTAAATGGAGACCGGGCGGAGAATAATTTTATTATGTGGTGTGCGTTTGGCTCTGCCCGAGTCGCATAAGGCCCGTTCGCTGTTCGCCTGCTGTTCGGCATAACATTGCTAGAGTGCTTATCCGGGATATGGGGCCGGAGAAGTCTTTCCTGGGCTCGTCCGAAGCACAGAGACACGTTCCTACCCGCTGGTTGAGAGGAAGGTGGCCCGGGGGAGCTTGGTACTCATGACGGGGAGACCGAGATGTCGGCAGGCTCGTCATGGGGGCACAACCCGGGGGCTAGGCGGGAGTGAATCGAACTTGGGACGAGGCAGGTTAAGATTGGGGCTATATGTGGGAACGCGATGGCTAGTAAGCATATACCCCTGGCATGATAGTTATTCCCGGGAATTAAAATCGATTCGAATCGCTGATGCCCACCAGGTGTGGGAATGCTGATAATGCACACGGGCAACGTAGTAACTACTTGAATATATTATGTCCGTTACTCATGTTTTCAAATACAACATGTTTGTATTGTATTGCTTACATTTCTACAAGTTGTTATGGAGTTATATGCAAAAGATGAATCTTGATATTTTATATTGATATACCACTGTTTAAAATCGATGGCTAAGGATCCAAAGGTTAGTAAGCAAGCTTTGCGTCAGCCGTAAGCCAATCGATTAAGTCCTACTGAGTAATTAGTACTCAGGGTTTGCCCCCACTTTTGAGAACAGGTACCGGCGACATCTGGACAACTGCTTGGAGGAGGGTAGTACCGGTGGGCTCGGTGCTGCTCGTCTCGATCAACGATGCGTGAAGATTAGTAAAGTGTTTCGTTCCGCTGAGAGATGTTTTCAAATTCGCTTCCGCTGTCTGATTCAAACTTGCCTTTCGTATGGTAATATGTTGAAACTTATATTATTATTTCGAATCGGTTTGTAAAATAAGCTTATATATGCTATATTCAAATGCCTGAGACGATGTATCTGTTGTGGCTCCATTGAGGGCTGGATGTGTATGATGTCGGTTCCTCTGGGAAAAGGTAATATCGGGGGTCGAATGACTCTCGACGGACGACCGGGTTTAGTTCGGTCTAATCGCACTGCAAGCCAGAGGTGGTAGGTGTGCTTAGCTCGGATTAAATCGGCGGTTCCGCCACACCCGGCTTCGCATGTGTCCCATCATCAACGACGGACCATCGACCTCAACGATGACACATCTTCTGGCAAAACCCATTGGGAACCGAAGACTGTAACACTCATAACACAATTGCGTATCCGATGTCTAGAAGGAAAGTCACCATCGAAGACAAGCTAGCTAGATGCGCTCTGACCAAGGAAGCATAGGAAGCCCTCATGCCCAACCATCGGTAGTTAATCAAGGAGCTTATAGCAGAATAGTCTCATCCCAGGGTGCTGATCACCAAAGAATCCTTGGTTGGATTGACCAATGACCGATATATGGAGATTCATCCATTACCAGCTACACCTAAAGCATTACAGTATCAACGCTGCCGACTAGGTAACCATGAAGGAAGCCTGTGCTAGGGGGAAAGGTCACCTGACACACGAAAGAGAATTTGTCACCCGATCAGAGGGCTTCCTTCCAAGAGTATATGAACAAGCCCACAAATGTTGTGCTTTAGAATGCTTAATTAGCCAGATCAGGGTCAATGACATAGAGGTAATGCCCAATTTACAATATATCAACTTGTCCATCACCTCCAAGGAAAGGACAAATGCGTTATGCCATGAGATGAATCAGATGATCTCCAAGGCGATGACTTGATATTCAACAGCGTGGCTTAACACTGTCAATGGTCTCATTGTTATTCTACAAGCAAAGGAATTAGAAGGCAAGCTTCTACAGAAGCCAGGCCCCGCGTTCGGCAAGTTTGAGGGAGAAAAGGCTATGCCTAATAGCCAAGCAAGATTTATTTGCATGAACAAGTATTATGTGTTTCCCAGTGGCGGCAACATCGAGGATGTTGTACCATTAGACTACCTTCCTCCCTAAATCCCATAAGGTTGCGAGTGCAACCTCAAGGATGAGTTGATCCTAGTAGAAGATGTCAAGACTCCATTGCAGAGCCATATGCCTAGCATACCAGCAAAGATGTCAATTATGGCTCATCATCTACTATTGAGTAGAAGGACTGGCATGGTAGCACAGTTTCACTCCCAAGCAGCTCGTTGGTGGATAATATGATCATATAGATGTTACCCAATTGGCCAATGTACTACTGATAAGTTCGGCATCACTGCTAGGGTGTAGACTAGAGGGTATGCCAAGCCATACTTTGACTATTTTGATGATATCCCGTATACTCCTAGGTTGAAAGTGCCAGACTTCACCAAGTTCTCGGGGCAAGATCACAAGATCCCAGGTTCAAAGTGCTAGACTTCACCAAGTGCTAGGACTATTTTGATTCATATCAGTCAGTACTTGGCCCAGCTGGATCCTACAACTACTTGTGATCACACCAGCTGAACTCGATCTCTGCTTGGAAGGACATGGTGGAAGGCAAGGGTGGTTGCAACTTAGTTTTTGAACAAAAACTTGTTCTAAAACTAGCGGCATGTGTTGGCACTAAATCTTGGCAAGGACCTAGGGTGAGTGAGCCGCTAGAGAATTTTGATCCTTTGGGAGTCCATTCGACCAAAGGGGGTACACCAAAGAGGCCCAATTTGTATCATATGTATCTTCTTGTCGGTTTAGGTTAACTAAGATTTTCCTTTAGCGGCAAGTCTCCGTGTTATAAATATGTACATGTATGCAATGTAAGAGGGGATCAATCATCCAAAAAACAATTAGGTGCGTCACCACCCTTGTTCTAGGGTTTCTACAACCAAGGTAGTGCTACGCTATCCCTAGTGGATTCATGGGTCTGCAAGGGTAGTGATGCGTTTGCTCAATGCATCGTAGGCCTTGTACTAAAGCTTTTTTATGTCATGGCTTGTGTTGGTGCTCTATATTGATGAAATAAATGCATCATTTTATGTGTTTTTTCATTGAATATGTGCGTCAACTATGTCTTTCACTAACATTTAGCATCGATTATTGTGAATTTTGCAATATTGTTTTGGAATTGCACCATACTTGTTTTTTGCAGGTTTTAAGGCTTATTTTTGCATATTCAAAATTGATCCACCTTGAGAGACGAAAGAGCACAGAGAAAGATGAGGCCCAGAAGACCCAAAATCAACCTGGCTCAGCCGACCCTACCCCCTTGATTCGGCCGAGTCACCCATTTCCTGAAGCTTCTAGAGTAGATCGTCGGGAATTTGCTTTGACACAACATTATCAACATAATTGTGGAAGTGTTTTTGCTAAGGGATCTCAAGAAATCATGAATACATGCTCAAACATGAAAGATTTGGCACAAACCGACTTATACCGAAGATTCCAGAGCTCTAAGGCTCACATGCAGTGGCCATTTATCTATCAAATCAAGCAACAACTGACCTGTTGAAAGATGAGCACGAGGGGAGCCAAACGAGGCAGGGGTCGGCCGAGCCTGACCCTCATAGCTCGGTCAACCAAACCTATTCCTACAGTCATTTCATGGTTTCCTTTTTACAGCACATTCCCCAGGGTATATATAGCGAGGCTAGGCCCCGAGGTCGGGCGTCCAATTCATTATCAAGGCGGGAAGATGCAGAGAAGAGGGACATCCATCAGAGGAGAGCTGAGGGTCAAGTTCTAGGCTTGGGATTAGAGGCTCTTCTAGTTCCTAGGGGTAATTAGAGGCCTTGCATGGCTCTCTAATTACCTAGCTCTTGAGGCCTAATCATGTCATCGTGGTTTTATACTTTGATATGATTATCAATGAAGTAATGATCTTGTTCTAATTACATATTCTTGGTTCTAATTCTTCATGTTCTAGTTCTAGTTCTTCATGTTCTTGATCTAGATGCATGAGTTCTTGATACATGTTCTTAAGGGTTATGTTCTTTTAGCGATCTTTGTCTTTGATCTTGCTTACTAGTAATGTGGTTGCATAGCTTGTTCTTCTGATCGTGGTGATTAGAAGTCTAGTTATGTTTATCATGTTATTAGACTATGCGTAAGTGTATGCCTTATGAGAGCTTCTCGTCGATTACCTTGACTTATGTGACAAGTGGTTGGAGGGAAAGGTTAAGCTCAATTGAGGGGGTTTGGTTGATGACCTTGGTTTAATAATGCTATGAGGAGCAGGCTTGATCATGCTTATATCTATCTTGAGCTGCTAGTTATCTCGAGTGCTCTAATCTCTTGGTTGTTCCTATCATGCTTGTTTCGGATCCAATTAGAGCTTGATTAGACTCTGTTTAGTTCCTCCTATTCGGATGTTCTAATTATGTTCTAGTTGCTTATCATCTAACTTTGACACTAGATTAGACATAGAATTAGAGGTAGATTAGATGTAGATTAGATATCATCTAAACCTTAGCTTTACCTTAAGCTTGAGATAGTTAATTCTCTATTAGTCGTTTCCACGGATTGACAAACCCATGATACTCATCTTAGGGAAAAGCTACATCGATACTATCGCTTGCAATATAAGGTTTAGCGTGCTTAAGTACTGTCAACAGCTTGCTAGTTATCTGATGTCTAAATCTTGTTCGAGGCTTCACTTTAGTTCAAGCGCTTTGTTGCTATGATGTTTGTGTTCGATTTCTACCCATGTGCACGTATGAAGCAACTTGGATAAGTTAATAGATCTATGTAGTTATAGGCATGCGAAAGTCAATCTAGGCAGGGCGAGTCGATGGCCCTCGCCCATGCGAAATTCAACGTTATGGCCTCACACCCTGCTTCCAATGTGCACCCCCTGCTTTATGGGGTGATGTGATCCATCGCGTCACTGCCCTAGCATGCACTCGGGTTTGGTACTCCCGGATGCTCTGGTCTACTAGTTCGGTTTGGCCTAGGATCAAAGTGTCAGGATGCTTCGGTTGAGACATGTCGTCCCTGGTGCGGCTTGGTTTGTCCTTGGTATTGTTGACGGTCATTATTTCACCACTTCGACCATCAACTATCCACTCTTTTGAAAGGAAACATGCCAAAGTTTGCATTAACCATGCTACTAATCAAGTTCCACAAGTTGTGTTGGAATATTTGAATGTAAGTGTAGAAACATGTGAAAACATGTGAAATGAGCAATATCAGGAAGTCTGACCACTTCAGGCCAAGACCCTAGTCCGACCGGCCTCACCCCTAGCCACCTTTCCCACTCACTAGGCTGGCTGGCCTAGGCCTAGCCGCCCAGCCTCCTCTAGTGGCCAAAGCCCTCTTCAAGTTCCCCTGCATGCACGAGAAATTGTTTCAATCCAACACCAACAAAGCAAAGCCAGGTGTACTTCATGTAATGCACCGGAAGACCTCCACATCATCAATCCAACACCTAGATCCATGAAGTCAGCAATTCAAGGCAACTACATCATGTGGCTAAGGAAGAAGCACAAGTGAGAATCCAATGATCTAGGAGAAATCACAAGTGTTACTGCCAAACTGACTTCGGGAGGATATTTGGATGCTTGGATGACTCAGGGCGGTGGATCCAAGGGCTGACAGGGGAGGAGGGTAGGCCAGCCTGGGTAGCCTTGGCCGCTCAGCCTACCACCTGTCCCACTTGTAAACACCAGAGCTACTACCCCTATAAGTACCCCTCCTGCTCGAAAGGGTATAAATAGGTCCCTCGAGGTCCTTTGCAAAGTGTGGAAGTGAACAAAAGCACACAATTGCCTTAGTCTTGTAGCAGTAGGATAATCCTAGGAGTTAGAGTCGAGTTTGAGCTTTTGGCTCAAGGATTCCGGAGTTAGCTTCGAGTCTTGTAAAAAATCTTGTATCTTTTGTACCTTTCCTACTTGCTCTACATTTCAGTTATACTTTACTTTATTTCTTACACTTTTCTAGTGTGGTGGTGCCTTATTACATACTAGACCAAGGCTTAGGATTGTGTTGTTCTTAAGTTATTTAAATCTTTCAAGACTTGTTGGTCCTATAAGCTTTCCTTAGACTTATATCTAAGGTTAAGTTAGTTCTGACCCTCTGATCAAGGAAGAACTTTAATGAGTATAGCGTGCCATCTTGTCAACGTAGCCTCTGTCCAGTAGTTCCTCTTGGTGACACTGTTAGGAATCCTCTGTATTTCGATCCCGTCGTTCGGCAAGCCTATACGCATTAGCTAGTTATCATTCGAAAGGCCAACTATCTACCTCCGTGCTTACTCGGTGAAGTCTAGAATTTCGCTCGACGTAAGACCCTAGTTTGTTTTCAGATAATTCAGCTCAACCGCGAATAATCCTCTGCAGTAGTTAAGATTTTGAGTTTGGATATCTTATCTCGTTCGTTGTCCTTCCAGATAGCTATACCTAGTTGCTGACTACTTTGGTCACTGCTCTCTTCTCTCACCGTACACTATCCTTTTATCTTACCCGTACATAAGAATAGTTGGCTAATTATCCAGTTTACAGTTCGCATGGTTCGAACGTTGCATTATTCTATCTATTCGCCACTGCTCCCTTGTGGATTTTACGATACTCAGAATACTCTGAGTGAAAGAGCTAAATCGAATCTCCGTGCACTTGTGGAGTAAAATCTGTTACGTTAAAAGACGTCAATAGAACTTGGACATTCCAGTCTGCTTGCTAGATTTGGCCCATAGGATGTTCCGGTCCGTTAGTTTGATTTGGCCCTTTAGCATGCATTAGATAGATGGTTCATCAGGAGACATTGAGATGTCTAATAGAATGAGTTCATAACTATGCTACCGAGATGTTTAGAACAAAATTCATAATTATAATTCTCTCCGTTCCAAATTATATGTTATACTAGTTTTGTCCCAAGTTAAACTTATCTAATTGATCGAATTTATAGAAAACAACACTAACATGTGCTCTATTTCAAATTAGAGGCCATTTGACTTTTTGACACCAAATTTGACCATCTCATCTTATTTAAAAAATTATGAAAATATATAAAATTAAAGTCATTCTAAAATAATATTATATAGTAAACTAAATAACAGGAATAATAATTATGATTTTTTGAATAGAATGAGTGGGTCAAATTGGTGTTTAAAAAATCAAACGATCTATAATTTGGAACAGAGGGAGTATGTTATTAAATAAATATACAACAAATATATATTACAATCTGTATGTACTGGAAGTAGTTTGATATTTATAGATATTTGTGCACATTTGTTTGGTCAAAGATAATGATGTTTGATTTGGAACAAAGCCAGAACTGATTTACATTTAGAAGGATGGAGCATGATGAAAATAATATAGCTGCGCAAGTTTGTACGGTGACTTGCTAGTTATTTTTTCGATAGGGACTTGCTAGTTATTTTTAAATCAACACAAGTTGGGAACGATGCGCCTCATGCCTGCTTAATGTAGTGGTTGGGCTGAGGCAAATGCCTTCTCTGCTTTTCACAGGAAATAAAAGATGGCCGGTCACCCAAGCGAAGGCCCAAATTTCGTTTCCGTGTATCGCGAGATCAACTAATAGGCCCTTTTCGAAAAGCCCATGCCCTGTCTAATCATATGAATCAAGAGAGACTGTTATTATGGGCTGGGCTTCTTCTGCTTAGTCTGGACTCTGGACAACACTACTGCGCAAACCGCCACAGACGCTGATGGCGGGACACATTATTTGTGCTTGCTGTGCAGTATGCACACCTTCAAAAGAACAGTTTTTGGAGGTCCTATGCATCGAGGTCACTTAGACTACTATCGCCTTCTGTCCCGCTTTCTATTTTATTGGCCCATCCGAAATGACCAAAAGGCTCCAGTCTATTTAGGTGGACAGTAAGCTTGTTTACGGCTGTTCATTTCTCATATTTTCTTTCTCCTATTATTTTTTCTTGAAAATTCTCGTTACTAGCCCTTAGGGCCAGGCATTCGGTTCGTCGGTTCGGTTTCGTGCAGTTTCTCGGTTATTTCAAAATTTCGGTTCACTAAAAATGAGAACCAATATAGCGTTTAGAAAAGTGAGAACCGAGTATTTCGGTTTTTTCGGTTCGGCTCCGGTTCTAACCGAATTGACCAAACAGTAGGCGAGATGCTACGTTAGGTGGCGGTGTTTTGCGGGAGCGGCCAAGCGGGGGTGCAACATGCGCGGAGGGGGTGGGAGCAACCTAGTGCCACCGGTGGAGGCGAGAGCGGCCGAGCGCCGCTGATGCAAGGGTAGGAGCGACGATGCCGCCGACGATGCGGGTGCAGGAGCGGCCAACAGCAGTGGTGGCATGAGTCGGGCCGAGCACCGCCGCCTGGGCAAGGGCATGAGAGGCCTGAGCGTCGCCGTGATGTGAGTAGATATCGGGGTCAAAGGAGTCTTGCGGGTGAACGTTTGTGGGGGCGGTGGGAGCGACCAGGCGAGGGAGTTGTGGCGCCATCTAGACTCCAATCCCTCCCGATCCACTCCAACCCCTCAATCCAAGATTACCCAAATTATAGCCTTAGGGGTTTGGATGTTATTCTCGATGGGCCTCTTTGTTAGCTTGGTTATTCCATTCATTTCGGTTATTTGTTTTTCGGAATTCCTGTATGTCAGCCGAATGATTATCACTACTGTTATCATCCAGTTTTCTATGGCTTGGATTTTCTTCAGAATTGTGCCGGAGTTGCAGTGTTTTTTTTTGTTGTGTCAGCCCCTTGCGTGCTTTTCTGTGTATGCCTTTTGTTTCATCTTTTATTTATGTTTATTTATGTGCTGTTCTGTCGGCGAGCCACCATTTAACGTTCATTTTGTAAACTAAGTTATCATCTTAATCAACTATGATTACGCCTAGGCAACAAGGTGTGTGAGCTTAGAGCTAGATTTCATGGTGCTAAGCTCTTTGACTCGAAGAATGCGATTGCCACCGCGGGAGCAGCTGCCGTCATCATCATCGTCATCACAGGTCACAATTACGCCCTCAGCGCCAGCCGATGGCCTCGCCAGTTGGTACTGATCACCAGCCGGCAACCGGTGTCGTCAGACTCATAATGGCTGCACACGAGACGTACGGTCGCTGACAGAAGCACCATGCAAAAACAGCACCTTGAAGTTGTTCGAACCAGACGCAATGGGACTATGGGAGTGATCAAGACATGCACGTGTGTGCTCTCACGCAGCTGTGACTTCGGCAGCCCAATGGGTATCCTTATCGGTGCATCATCCAGAATTATCTATTTGTGATGTGGCAGTAGCCGACTGGATGGGAAAAAGTGGATGATAACCCTTGCAAATATCATCCGATTGATGAGTAGCAAATTCCTTTTTTTATTTTGTTCTTCAACAACATGGACATTAGTTACTGAATACTGGAATATTTAATGATAAAGCTCAATTTTTTATTGCGAAGGTAGAATATCTCATTCATGAAGTTGGACTATCATTCATTCAAAGATAGAATATTGTGTTCTAATCTAGAATGTTTTCTAGTGAAAGATGCACATTTTCCCTAGCGTAGGTAGAATATTTGTAATTTCTCATGACAACTGAAAAGTAGTCTTTAGAACTATGTGTTTCAGCTAGCACATAATCAACTCCTGCCGTTAATAATGGATACCAGTCTGTACAAAACCCATACCGCTCCAACCACCGCGTTAGCAGATACCGTTCCATACCGCGTTATCGACTCATCATCCGTCTCCATCTCTGTCCACATTCTACCGCCGGCAGTGGAACTCCACCCGTCGTCAAGTGACCTGCTTCTCTCTCCAATCTCCATAGCCACGAGTCTCATCGGTTGCCTCTCCTTTACCCATCTCTATAAGAAACCCATCTTCCCATCTGCTAGATTCGAGGAAGAAGATCACGTCCGGATCTGAGAAAGAAGGGCATGAAGTGTAGTGGGATCTGTACCAAGCGGCGATTATGATGACACCAACAGCAACACGCTCTTGGTAGGCATAGTGAGCCGATGATCCCCCTTGTCTGTAGCTTTTTTTCCACCTCGATCTTTCTATAGATGTCGTTTTTAGGCTGCAGGTATGCTGTTTTCAGACTGCAAGGATTTGGGATTTTTTGTTTCTACGTTTGAGCATGTATTTACAGATCTAGGTTTCTTCCCAATCATGAAATATAGTTGGTTCGAGTATGGATTTCTTGTTTGCATGTCCAGTAGTTTTGGATATTGCATCCAGATCTTTCTGGTTTCTGCAAAATCAAAAAAGCAAGTACCCTGATAAGCGTTACACAGTGCAACCAAACAAAGTAGTGATCGCCATTACGTAATCAGATAGGCTGCAATCTGTTTCCGTTTACGTTTTAGTTACTATTTCACAGACCAAACAGCACTAAATGCAGCTTGCAAGCATCCGTGGGGCTGTGTGCTGGAGATTTTAACGAGGTGTTATTCAGCTTTGAAAAGGAGGGAGGTGTACCAAAACCACAATGTCGAATGGATCGTTTCAAGGAAACTCTTGAGGAGTGCGACAAGAGAAGTGTCGGGAGAACTGGAGAAGATAAAAAGGTGTAAAGAAGGCTTTAGAGGAGTGTGGGAGGAGTATTTCGGAGGGAAATGTCAACCGCGAACAGCTGCTGAGATACTAGTTATAAAAGCTTCAGAACCAGGTTGAGCAGAAATGCAGAATGATCGGAACGCTAAGGTGAGCAGCAAGGTGAGCTGAGTGTTCAGAACGCTAAGTTGTTCACGCCTTTGCCACGGAGAGGAGTAGTAGAATTCGTCGTTTAGCGAGGGAGGATGGAAGTGCTGTCACGGAGGAGATACGTGACCACATAATTGACTACTACACAAACCTGTTCCAGTCTCATGCAGGTGATCGACGTGATGAATTGCTCACGCATGTCCATAGGTGTCAAACGAGATGAACGAATCAGTTGTTGCTGACTGAATACACGGATCAAGAGACTGTGCGCGCCCTTAATGAAATGGGAGATCTGAATGCATTGGGCAAAGATGGTTTCCAACCCTTTTCTACGAGAAATATTGGCATGTTGTCGGGAAGAATGTTAGCATAGAGGTGAAGAAGGTGCTAATCGGTGAGGCTCTGCCAGGCTTCATCAACCTCTGTAACGTGGTATACAAGATTATGTCAAAGGTTATTGCAAATAGGCTCAAATTGGTGCTTCCTATGTAATCTCCCTAAATCAAAGTACTTTTGTTCTGGGACGTCTTATAACTGATAATGTCCGTGCTAGCCTATGAGCTGACACACTTCCTGCATTCCAAAAGAAGAGGTGGCAGAATGCTGGGCTGCAGTGAAATTAGAGTACGTCGTATGACAGGGTGGAATGGAGTTTCTTGGAGAGAATGATGAGGAAAACTGGGCTTCCACGCAACATGGGTGAAAACTTGTCATGAACCTGGTATCAATAGTGTCATATAAATTTAGAGTTAATAGCCAGCTCACAGAGTACTAGTGAATACTACGGCAGGGAGACCCCTTATCTCCCTATTTATTCTTGATCTGTGCTGAGTCTTTCTCCTGCCTTTTAAATGATGCCGAAGCCAATGGTGATATGGAGGGTGTGAGCAGTGGTGGAGCGTGACCCTAAAGCAAGTAGGGGCTGAATTGCTCCGGCAGGTTGCATGGCCCGTGGAGCTTTCATGGAGACATGCAAAAAGACTCGAGATATGGTCTGCAAGCCATGTAGCCTGGTGAAGAATTGTCATGTGGCCTTACGTTTATCTGGTGGTGGTAGTAGTTCATATATTGTGGTTATTGCTATGGGCTACCCAAAACCTGCTTTCTTGTGTGCTAATGGGTCATAGGCTTCCAGATACTTGACTCACGAGGGGGGGGGGGGGGTGTCGTGGCCCAGTTTCGCCTCTACCAGGCGCCGCCCCTGGGTGTGAGGATTTAATTTGCCAAGGTGCCCTCAGTATCAATCATCTCCTATTTGCTGATGATTCCTTGCTACTTCTGAAGAATAACCAATGGAGAGCAGATCATCTGCAATATGTTTCTTTCACTGTATGAGAATTGTTCGGGGCAAACTATAAACAAGTCCAAATCATCAATAATGTTTAGTAAGAACACTGCTGAGGAGTCAAAGGAAATATTGATGAACACGCTAGGGATAAGTAGTGAGGCAGAATTTGGTAAATATTTGGGGCTACCAATATATATGGGAATATCAAAGAAGAAGGCCTTTACTTATCTGAAAGATAAGGTTTGGAAGCGGATACAAGGGTGGAAGGAAAAATTACTTTCCAGAGCAGGGAAGGAAATTCTTGTTAAGGCGATTGCACAGGCCATTCCCTCATATGCAATGTCATGTTTCGACTTGACAAAAGGGTTATGTGAAGTGATTGAAAAAAATGATTTGCCGGTACTGGTGGTCACAACAAGAGTATGACAGGAAAATGCATTGGCTGTCTTGGGACAAATGGAGCAGCAGGAAATAGTAAGGGGGGCTTGGTTTCATAGACCTGCCTTTGTTCAACCTCACCATGTTAGCTAGACAAGGATTGCGAGTGCTGTCTGTGCCAACCTCATTATGTGCATAGGTTCTCGGGGCAAAGTACTTTCCAAACGGTGATACTTTGTCTGTTAATGAGGCACCGGGTATTTCATAGACATGGCGCAGTATTGAGCGTGGTCTAGATGCTCTGATCTGGCGGGTTGGGGATGACAAACTATCCGGATCTAGGAGGATCCATGGATACCATATGGCATACTGAGGCATCCTATTACACAAATGGAACGAGTACTAGTGTCGAATGTTAGCGAGTTTGTTGATCCCACGACATGAAGCTAGGATAGAGAATTAATTGGGGATATATTCTAGGAGGAAGATGTTAGAAATATCCTGGCAATACCGTTGTGGTAAGGAAGAGAGGATATGCTCACATGGCACTTTGATTCAAACGGGAAATTCTCGGTTAAATCGGTGTATCATGTGTTGGAGGATCAACAGGAGAGAATGAGCATGGTACAGATTCGGGTCTTAGTTGCCTACCAAAAACCAGGCACTTCATATGGCGTTTGGCCCATAATAGCCTTCCTGTAGGCAAAAATATTAGCTGGCACGTCATGTCCATCGATACCAGGTGTCCAGTGTGTCTGAGATTTGATGAGAATGGTGGGCATTGCTTCCTTAAGTGTAGATTTATTAAGATGTTTTGGAGATAAATGAACTGGGAAGATACGCCGCTGAAGCTACTTGACATGCCCTCTAGTGAGGAGGTCGTTCAGCAGGTTCGGGAGTTGTGCGAGGAAAAGCGAAAGATGGTGATCGGTTTGCTTTGGGCATGGTGGTCTACAAGAAACAAAGTCAATGCAGATGAGTCTCTTCAATCTCTCAATACTACAGTTCAGAGAGCTTCGGTGATTGCACTACAGCTACCATCAGTTTCACCCTCTCGTGTTATTTCGTTTCCTCTGCTTCACCTCCTAAGGTACAATGGATGGTTCTTTGGTGGGCACAAGTTGTGTGGCTAATGCCGACATCATTGAAATCTCTAGCAATGAATGTTGATACCCTTTTTCCCCTTCTTTTTACGAAAGGGTGGGAATACTTGGCATCCTACCCTATGGTGGGTTCTTTGTCTGCATTACTGAAAGAGAGCGGCGATGGACTTCTTCTCTAGGTGTTGCCTTCTTGGCTGATGGTGGAAGAAATATCTTACTCTTTATTTCTTACCAAGTTTTCCATCTATGTTCATTTAGTGTTAATGATGCCTTGATGGATTAGTGGATTGCCTTTCTATATATGGTGGGAGGCCTTACCAGGTAGGGGTAGGCCAAAGCCCCAACCACCGGCCCTGGGCCATTGCTCGAGCTCCTCATCTATTGTTTGTTCTAGTATTACGTAGCAGATAAACACTACTCATGGAGCTGCAAAGTGAAGATGCCTAGTATGCTTGAAGCTACTTGGTCTGTCATTAGCCTTAGGGATGAGTGCTAGGTGGTGACCAAAGCTACTTGGTCTGCCACTGGCCTTAGGGATGAGAGCTAGATGGTGACAAGTGACAATGAAGGCTCGGTGAAGAGCTAACATGAACTAGCTGTATATTTCGCATTGATACAACGAAATGAATCCTTTCTCGGGCATTTGCTCCTTTTGCACTCTCGCTCTACTTACCATGCTTATGCTTTTGCTTTAATTTTATTTGTGTGCATTTACCTTCTGAGATAGTTGATTGGATAACTTGATGGGAAGGCTCTAGGTTGCAAATTTTTGCTTAAGTTTAAAAGAAGCATTAGGTAAATGTTGGAGTCAACAAGCATGACATTTTAGATTTATATAGTGCAATAGTTTGGCCCTAGGTTAGAAAGTGCAAACATACTATTTAGTTAATCATTTCCCCTCTTTGATCTGATTCTAATGCCTCATATTTCATGCAACTAAAATACTTAGGTTTTCCTAATAGTTATTTTCAACATGAAATTAGTTTCTCTAAATTGTTAGAGCTTATCCTACGTACAAAATCATAACAATCAGTTCTCCTAACTCAAAAGATTACGCACGCAAGGGTCGCACAACGCATGAGTGTGCGACCCTATCGTGACCTAACACGGCCCATAGGGGAGGCAGGCTGAGGCACTTTCCTAACCTACCAGGGCATGTAGGTACAACTAACAAGCCCACAATACGGTGTATGGATGTTCATTTCCCCCGACGAGGTCTAAAGGACAAAAAAAAAAGGCAACTATAGGGCGGTGAATAGGAACTCTTAAAAAATTCAAACCACAAGCCCTCACTTCTTTCTCGGTGCAAGATCTTGTAGCAATGATTCTACTACTGACCAAAGCATTGATTATGACTCAGCTGCTACTCACCCGCTTGTCTAGTGCTATAGTGCTAGGCCGGCTTGTCCGGTGGAACCAGCTTGTCTGGAGGCAGCCACTGGCTAGCCCGGTGAAGATGCATGATAACCCGAGCATTTTTCTCGTCCCATCCCTCACGTTGGCTTTTCCTAGTAGGGTCCATCGACTTGTCCGACGCCCTGCCGGCTTGTCTGGTGTGGCCTGGAACAACCCCAAATCTTATGCTAAAACAACAAAAACTGCATCAAACCTTCTCCAAATCCTGTGAAATTTGCAGGAACTAGCCCAAGTCCATCATGAAGCTAATCTATAATGTTCTACACTCAAAAAGATCAAGGATTTATTAGGAATTTCAGATCTCATTAGAAAGGGGAAGCTTTCATCGATCTTTAGTGAACTGAAAATCTGACTTGCTTGTCGATTCTAGGTGGATTAGCACTAGGCTAGATCTATCTCACCACTTCATTGCAAGCCAAAAACTCAGACCCAAAAGGCAATGAGTTTCCTCCAAGTACTAGACTAGAGGAAGGGAGAAAAAGGAATCGCTGCACTCAAGCACATAACATGCCTACAAAAGTCACTTGTATTGATCCTCAAATCATGAGTACAAAGGTTCTACAGCTAGACACCCTTCATCCACTCACTTAGATGGGAATTAATTACAAGATCCTCAAGCACTCATCTCCCATATATCTGGTGCTCTTCCTTACAAATAGCACCTGGCTACAATTTCTCACTAATCTAGGGTTTCACCTACCGGGAAGAGAAACCCAAATGGCTGCCATGACTTATTTTTATAGATCCTAGACTGTCTCAAATAACCCTACATTAAACACTTCACTAGAAGGCCCGTAGGGGAAAATCGCAGAAAGATACATGTAACTTGATCAGATGGATACAATGCCACCCGAGATCCACTTTATCTTCACACAATCTCTAGGATCATGCCACGTCGAGTAGTCCAACCCTCAACGCCCACGGTAGTGAAGCGGGAACTAGGAAACTTTCACGTAGTTTTGGGGGGAGGGGACTGTAAACAAGGAGTTGGTCGAGGTTTTGTACAAAATGATCGAACCGCCTGATGTCCATCTAGTTGATTAAAAAAGGGTATGCTTTTAAAAAGTTTTTCCAATTAGAATTCATTTGTTTGTTGCATTCATGCCAAAGTGCATAGTGTTTATGTGTAAAATAAATTTTCAAAATATTTCAAAACTGGCTAGATTTTGAGACAATCCTAAGCCATATCCCTAAAAACCTTAACCTTGTTCATTCTCGCCATCTCAAACCCAACCTCTGAATCCCCTACTCAATCTCTAAAGTTTCATCAACTCAAAACCATAATCCAATCTTGTCCATCATGCTCTATACCAAGTCACATATTTCAATTGATCCAAGTCATTCTTGAAACCCTAGATGATCTCACCCGGACCCCACTCTCTTTCCCTCTTTTGAAGTCAACATCTTAAATATCTAGTCTCCATGTTTATCTTTTCATCGTTTCTTTCCATTGGCATTGTCCTCTCTTTATGTAATAACTCAGTTCCATTCTCAAGTTCAAATCAATATCAACTCAAGTCAACACTCTCCCTTTCCATAGACCAAAGAAAACCCTAATTCGGGTTGATCTCATGTCGTCAATATTACATTATTATTCTTCTGTATGCATGACAAATACAGGTCCCACCCATTCTGCATTGATGGTTCAAGGCCCCAAGGTTCGTATCCTTTTTGGCTTGGACATATGGCCGACATTCCTCTCATTTTGACCTTGGACAAAGGCCCAAAATCCTTTATTCTTTCCCCCACCTCTCTCCACAACTTGGGCCAACCCTAAACCTCCACAAAACAGCCCAAAACAGCCTCTTCCTTCGCCTCATGCTCTCTCCCTTTTACCCAGGTCGCCTCAGCCCCTTTCCTGGTTGATCTCCCCTCCTTCAGCACCCCTTTATCGAAGGAACAGCAGGGGATGTCGCCCCTACTACCTGCTGGTCGCCCCCTCCTCTCCCCAATGCAAAACCACAACCAACAGCTCCTCTCTTTCCTTCCCTCTTCTAATTGCTCTTTATTCCATGCATTCATCCCCTCCTTAATCACCTATGCATAACCCTCTCCTTATTTCCCTCCCTCACTTCTTCAGTTTCTACTATTATTAGTCCAACAGAAGGGTGCCCTCCTCTCCTTCCTCCATGGCTGCCCTCTCCACCTTCTTCCCTATCCCTCCTATCTACCAAAATGGAGTGCCCCTACCATGGAGAATTCATCCTACCACTGCTTTCAACGTTCCGGGCACCAGCGATGTTGACTCCTTTGTATGCTGCAAGTGGTGGCCATGGGTGAGATGCGCCTCCTCACTGTTCTCCTCTCTCTTGTCCAGATCTCTCACCGTCCTCGCTGTGCAGAATTTGGAACATGCTGTCCCTATCGTGCCCGATGGCGAGACAAGGCCGCAGCCCTGCCACATGGGACAGCACACACCATCGCTGACGGCATCGCTCTCCGATCATCGCCGTTCATCATGGTTGCACCAAACTAATAATGTGAGAACCACCATATTTATATCCCTGCTTTTACCTTCATGTTCATCGGTGCCATCATATGCCAAATGTCAATTTCCGTCGAGTTCTGATATGGTTTAACCGTTGAATGTCTTGTTGCACATATGGACAGCGGCGCTGCCACCACTTGGCACTTGGCCCCTGAAAAATAGTTTCTCGATTGGTTCAATGATGCGAGAGTTATGGGCATCACCATACTTGTTGTTGCTGCTACAAAGACAGCCGCTGGGCTGCCATTTGACGCATGTTTTCCCCATGATCCTGTTGTCCAAACCTTGAGCCCTTTGACTGAGATGTGTCTTACATCCTTGAACATGCCCCTACGTAATGGTTTGGTCATAGGTGCATTGATGTGAGAGATATGACCATCGCCATACTCTGTGTCGGTACTGTCCAGACAGCAATGCTGCTGCCCACGACAATCGCGTTCTCCAGTGATCCGGCAACCCAAATGACACATCCTGTTACCACAGAGTAGTACCTAACCTCACACATGATTCCACAATGTTTCAATGCCATTGGAGCCACAAACAGCAGCACTTTGTCTGTCACCGTGCCAGCTGTTCTTGCTGTCTAGACAGTCGTGGTGCCTCTAGTGCATTCTTGTGTTCCGGCAATATGAGTCACCAATTGCTAAGGCCTTTTACCATGGAGTGCATAATATAGTGGAACATGCCTCAGTGAAATTTGGTGACTGTTGGATTAGTGCAGGGCAGGTTTTGGATGGTCTTTCCGATTGTTGTCCGTCTATCCGCTGATTTCAGCACATGTACCAGTTAACAAATCCCTGTTTCCCCTTGAACTAGCAGCCCCCTTGATGCATCCTCTATTAAAATTGTGTATTCCCTGAAACTCCCTACACTATAGCAAAATCTTACCATCATACTCCATAACCACGACCATAACATGAAGAATCCATTTGACACCACCACCAATACCCATCCCATGAACCGTCTCCCTAAACAAGTTTCATATGGTCTTTCCATTGCCATCAACCACCTTACCAAAGTTTTGCTGCATGTTTTGTCCCTTAACTCATGATCATCTTGTTACACTCATCGGCCATTCGGCAAACATCTAACTCATCACAATCTCTCATCAAGCTCTCCATGTTTTGCATACACTACCCAGTCCTGTCTTCTACCATCAAATCCTTCAATGTGGCACTATTCCTTCATCCCATTTTGTAACCATCTTTATCTCCTTGTTAGACGTTCCAGTTGTTGTGCTCCCATGTTAGTAGTAACGACTAGTGTTCTTTTTATTTTTTTTATAAAATCATTTATTGGTATGGCGTATTGTTTTTAGTTTCCATCTGTTGTTTCAGTTCATTGTTCGCAATGAGGATCAACGTGTACAAGCAGCAGCAGCAAAAGTACTTTTAAGGAAGGCAAGTATAACTTGAACACAACATAATAACCCTTTAATCACCTCATATGCATGTGTCTAATTTGTATGCCCATAAGGACACTCTTTTTCGATATATACCTATGGGAATGCATGTTGGTTAAGTTTGCTAGGTGTTGCGCGAACACATGTATCTTTTGTTAATAATTTGGTTAATGGTTCTATGCAACTTAATTTGTTGAGCTAGATCCTTTGTGCTGTTGTGCTTGAGTGGTTCATGTCTCTCTAAAATATGGCTTTTTAGCAACATAGTTTAGGGGGCATGAGCAATGTGCTTAGTGGTTTTGCTCATAGCCACTCTCCATAAGGTCCGGTTCGGAGAGCGACAACCTAGGACAACAGTGCTACCATGAGACTGGTATGGGACGGTCTTAGCTGATTAATTAGATTATTTTGGTTTGGAAGTAACTTACATGCAGGGCAAGAGGGGAAGTAAGCTGGGATGGGCCTCGGATCTGCTTTGGGTTGTGTGTGCTAAGTGCTTCACCCCTTAGAGTAGCCTTAGCATTTACACCTTACCAACATAATCTTTGTAAATGCTTCATAGTGTGCTTGCTAGTCATCTCATCTAAGGCAATGTGATGAACTCCTAGCGTAGCTCACGACTTGTGGGTAAAGATGCGCCACCTCTCGAGAGTGTAAAACTGATGTATCAGCCGTGCTCACGGTTATGAGCGGCCCAGATCCTTCATGCTGATTAGCTGTTCTTGGTTTAATTTTGGAAGATGGTTATGTTATCAATAATGTTGACTAATGTTTATGCAATACTCTTTGGGTTAATGGTTTATATACTCACTTGTAGTAATTAGTTTCTTAATAAAACTTGACCAACTAAAAGCAATGGAACATTAACAATACATTATAATTACAAGGTAAATATGACTATTAACAGCAATGCGCCTGGCAGGGGAATGCGGGGGTGCGGTAGTGTGGGGCTGGGTAGGCCGGGGTGCGGCGACACGGGGCCAAGGATGCTGGGGAGGGCACCTGCGGTGGGCGCGGGATGGGGAAGGAGATGAGGTCAGCGGCGCGATGGAGATGATGATGGTGCGACGGGGAAGGAGATGAGGACGGCGCGATGGAGACAGCGTCGGCGATGGCGACCGTGTGATGGAGACGGCGCGGCCACGACAAAGCAGCGGCGGGGGCGATGGAGATGGCGACGACGTGATGGGGACGGAGACAACAGTGTGGGGCGACGAGGCCGGGGACGCAGAGGAGGAATGTGAGGGAAATGTGCACGCAAAACTAAGTCCCGCACAGATGTAACTAGTGGGATAGGACAACCAGGACTAAAGGACATATTGTCCCTGTTGTATCTAAAGTCCCCATCCCCTGTGCTCCCTTGGGGTACTTTAGTCTCGGGTTTAGTCCCGGTTGTGTTTACCACCCAAGACTAATGCCATGCCACCAGAGGGGCTTTAGTCCCTGCCTTTTGGACCTTTGGTCCTGACTGTTTTTATGAGACGAGCCTAATTTCTCTGAACAAAATAGTGCCATTTCTAGTAGAATTATTAATGTAAATTTTATAATTACTCTTGGCTATTATTATACTAACTATACAAAAGGGATTATGTTGACTTTTTCCAAAATATCTATCCAGCAAGGTTTTTTTTTTCAAAATATCATTCTAACTCTTATTGGAAAGGAACTTCAACTTCCAAGAACAAAGTTATTTTCAACGGGAAACACTTCAATAGGGGATGAAACAACCAACAATACACTTTCTCTTACAACTCATACTAGAACAGTAATATACCTTCTCTTTACAAGTGTCCCTTCATTATGATCACAACGTAACTAAGGAAAGTCCTCACTAGCCAACAATGCACTTGTATCAACCACTACAGCGAATGGAGGAATATCATCGAGCTTGTTGTAATCTTCTTCATCATTGCCCTTATCAATTCCCATGATCTTTCTTTTCCCTGAAAGAACTATGTGACGCCTTGGCTCACCATAGGATTGAACATTGTGCTTTGCTAACCACTTCTTGGGTATTGTAGACATGTCCTTCACATAAAAAACTTGAGTGACATCCTTTGCTAAGACGAAAGGTTCATCCATGTATCCAATATTGTTGAGGTCAATAGTTGTCATACCATAGTCTGAATTAACAATGACACCTCCTCCATTTAACTTCACCCATTGGCATCGAAATAAAGGGATCTTCATGTAAGGCTCATACTCATTTTCCTAAATTTCCTCTATGTAACCATAGTATGTGTCCTTGTTTCCATCATTGTCTATGGCATCAATCCGGGTGCCACTATTTTAGTTGGTGCTCCTTTTGTCTTGTGCTCTTGTGTAAAAAGTATACCCATTTATCTCATCCCCTAGAATTTCACGATCTCTGAGGATAGACACCTAGCCAACCAGGCTACTTGATTATCAATATCCTCATCATGCATGAAATGGAGTTACAACCATCCTGCAAAACCCTGATAAACCATCATGATTATCGATATCCTCATCATGCATGAGCTAGAAGCCTCTTGTGCTGCTCAATATAGGGAGCTACCATAGAAGATTGTTGCAAAACAGTGAAATGTGCTTTATCGAAGGAAGAGTTATCCTCAGTCCATATCAGTTTACTTCCCAATGTACCCTTCCCCATTAATCTTCCATCATGGCATGGTATTGGAACACCAATTGGCCTAAGTTCATTAATATAGTCAGTGCAAAACTCAATAACCTCCTCTATCCCATAACCCTTAGCGATGCATCCTTCAGGGCTAAAACGTTTACGAACATACTTCTTAGAACTGACATGTACCTCTCAAAATGGAACATGTTATGAGGGAAAACTGGCCTGAGAATGTCGATCTCTTTGACAATGTGAACTAGGAGATGAGTCATAATATCAAAGAACGATGGAGAAAATATTAGCTCAAAATTGACCAGACATTAGGTAACTTCATTCTTTAGAGTTTGCAGATTGTGAGGGTTGATTGCCTTCTATGATGTTGCATTAAGGAATGCACATAACTTTGTGATTGTTTTCCTGACATTCTCTAGTAAAACATCCTCAAGACAAGTGGTAGCAATTGTGTCATCAACACGTGGCTGTCATGTGACATTATGTGTACAAATTTCCTTTCATTCATATTTATTAGCCTCTCAACATTAGATGAGTAGCCACTTCGGACCTTTCTACTATTCAAGCATTCAAACATGCTATCCTTTTCTTTATTGCTAAGGTTGTAGCAAGTAGGAACTAAGTAATGATGTAATTCAAGTCTATTTTTTGGATGCAGCATATCTCATTCAGTCATAACTTTCAAGTCGTGACGTGATTCTAGTGTATCTTTATCCTTCCTATAGATACCCAGGAAACCCAACAAGTTCACACAATGGTTCTTCATTAGGTGCATCACATCGATTGCACGGCGAACATCTAATACTTCCTAATAAGGTAGGTTCCAAAATATTGACTTCTTCTTTTCGATTTTCATTCAGAACAGGTTGGCTACAAGATCCCTTTCTAAAGACTTCGCTGAGGTTCTTTACCATTTGGAATACGAGATGCCCATTATGGTGAACTGGCTTGGCACGATGGTCTTCTTGAGAATAGTGCTTACCTTTTCTCCTTAGCTAGTGTTTGAGCAAAAGGAATTGACGATGTCCCATGTAAACAACCTTCCTACAATGTTTCAAATATGCACTATCAGTATCATATAAATAATGGGTGTAGGCCCTGAATTCCTTGTTTGATTGTCCTGACAGGTTAGACAATGCCGGCCAGTCATCGATGGTAACGAACAACAAAGCATGTATGTCAAAATCTTCTTGTTTATCGGCATCCCACATACAAACACCAGTAGTCCACAACTCTAGGAGTTCCTCAACCAATGGTTGTAGGTACACATCGATGTCATTGCCGGGTTGCTTTGGGCCCTGGATTAGCATTGGCATCATAATGAACTTATGTTTTAACCATTGCAAGGGAGGTAAGTTGTACATACATAGAGTCACAGGCCAAGCTCTATGACTACTGGTCATCTCACTAAAAGGATTCATGTCATTCGTGCTTAAGCTAAACCTTATGTTCCTTGCATCCTCTGCAAAATTTGGGTACGTTCTATCAACTTTTCTCCACTGTGACCCATCGGCGGGGTGCCTTAGCATATCATCTTCCTTTTGGTCCTCTTTGTGCCAACGCATGATTCTCGCATGCTCCTTATTCTGAAAGAGACACTTTAATCATGGTTTTATAGGGAAGTACCACATAACCTTGGCTAGGACCCTCTTCCTTCTTGGCTCCCCCTCAACATCACCAGGGTCACCTCGCCTTATTTTATACCGTGATGCCTTGCACACTGGACAAGATTCCAAATCCTTGAGCTCTTACCACGATAGAGTATACAATCATTAGGACATGCATGTATCTTTTGCACATCTAAACATATAGAGCAAACGATCTGTTATGCTTCATATGTGGTCTCCGGCAATTTGTTACCCTTTGGAAGAAGCTATTTAATTAGCTTCAACAATGCACTAAACCCCTTGTCAGGCATACCATTTGTTGCCTTCCATTGCAATAGTTCCAACGTGGTACGCACCTTCTTGTGGCCTTCGTGACAATTTGGGTATAATGGAGTTTTAAGATCCTCCTGCATGCGCTCCAACTTCTTCCTGACTTTTTCATTGTCACAATTCTTCTCTGCGCCTTCAGCATTTCACCTAAAGCATCAGTACCTTCAACGTCTTCATCATCACCCATAGTAGCATATTGAACATAGTCTAGATCGTGGTCCTCTTCTTCACCTTCTTCCTCCATAACACCTAATTCTCGGTGCTTTGTCCAACAAACATAATTTGGCATGAAACCCTTATACATCAAGTGCAGTTGATGGACTTTCAATGAGGAATAATCTTTCTAGTTCTTACAGTCTCTGCATGGACAACACATAAAACCTGAGTTCTTGTGTCTCTCCGCCATACTGAGATATTGATTCAAACCAGCCACAAATTCTTTCGAGGGTTGATCCGCACTATACATCAATTGTCGGTGCTGTTATCGCCAGAATTTAGCCGGCTAACATTTAGGCTAGGTCGGCTAAATGGGCTGGGAAAAGCCGATCCATATAAGGATGGATTGACTGATGGGTTGTATTTGATCATCTAAGGAAGAGGCGATTCCAAAGGCCTGTGGGCCATGTATCTTATTTTAGTTCGAGGCGAGTTAGGTCTAGTTCATTTAAAATAGGGAGTTTTAGCCTTAGAAGTCAGACTTGACGTCCAAGTCTCTGCACTATAAATATGTACCCATATGCTACATAATAAAATTGACGATACACGTTCCCTAGCAACGGTTGTCTCCAATCTCTCTCGGCTCATCGCCACCCCTGAGCAATTAGGGTTTTTAAGATAATCGTCATGCTGCTCTAATATTTGTCAGATTCATTAGGGCATTAGGGCGTAAGACAAATGGTGAATCGTGTACTGAAGCATTTTTTATGCCACGGTTTGCTAGTTATCCAGGTGGCCTGACGCAAGAGTTACCTGCTACCCAGATGAATCTCGTGCCAAACTCTACTTGGCGCGAAATCGATCAGTTATCCCGGTGAATCCTGCGTCGAGCGACGTGGGATACATAATATATTTTGCATGTTTGTCGATCTGTTCATGTTTCCTACGCTCAAGGACATAGATTGATCATCATGCAGCTCATTTTTTACGCTAACAAATCGCTTGTCACAACTCATGACATGTTGCTACAACACGTGCACACGACATGCCGACAGATCAGCGTATCATGAGCACCCTATCTATACATGTCGTAATTTGTATTTGTTTATCTAGATGGATTTCTTTGGAGATCTTGGTTTGAAGCCGATCTGGCTATGTAGATCTTTTATATTGTGCTTTTAGATAGGGTTTACTTTTATCTATTCCATGGATGCGGTTTTGGCTATTATTATGCTTTATTTATACCTCATCATCAACCGTCGAAGCATCAGCATGAATGCTGACAGGAGTTTACGATCTCTCATGGTACCGATCTGAGCGATCAGGCAAGAATTTAATGTTTAAATCTGCTGTGTACGCTTTACAGGGAGAAGTAGAGCCAACCACAACATCCACCCAACCTTCTTGGCTGCGAGGTCAAGCCAAGTGGCATGCCCGCACCACCACCGCATCGCGGATTGGCTTCGCTCGGAGCCGATCTAAGCCGCACTACAGGGAGACGAGTGCAGCAGCAGCGCAATCCCCAGCTCCTAGTGTGTCCTCACCGCGCAACTCCCGCATGTCGATTTTTCGCGGCAACACACTCTTTGGCACACCCAGTGGGACCCATCTTTTGTTAACTTCATCATCAAGCAATGCCTCTGAAAGCAACATCCAAGAAGGGCGTCATGGAGTTTTTGGCCAATCACGATCCTAGCACGTGGCCGAAAGACAAACAAGCACCTCCTACACTCATACGACTCCCGGCCGAGCACAGGGAGACTTATGACTGCATAAAGAACAGCACTAGCCGATGAGCTTCTAGATCACTTCACATGGACTCAGTGGAGGTGTCAAGTGCATTGGATATCCAAAAAGTTTGCTTGATGGTATAGATGTTTCCACACCATCGGAAAGCACGCAACAAAGCTCTTCGGGAAGAGATGAACTCTATGGTGAGTCAAGCTATGCTGCACCAAGCTGAAGTGCTGTTGAATTCTATGGAAAATATAGTGGTAAGTGTGGTGAAAGCGGTCATCGTTGGCGAGTACACGCAATACGTCGGACCGCAGATCGGCACTTCTTTTGCTAAAACTAGGTTCTACACTCGGCCACCTTACATGCTTCCTATCAATGCTCCAGAAGGCACCAAGGCTGAGTTTGTCATGCATGCGCCTAGTAATCAGAAAGACTAGCCTGTATGCTATGATGAGCCGCCGGCATACATACCGAACAGCTTCTAGTGCCAACTCCATTACAGGTTGCTACAGGAGGGGGAAGAACCTCCTCGTCCACCACCAAGCAAACAACTTCTCCCTGCAGGTCACGTAGGTGGTGGCAAGGACAAAGTTCACGATTAGGAAGTCACTGATTGGCAAGCGCGATATGGATTAGGACCGGTTTTTAACAACTAGGGCAGCTTTTTTGCTACCAACGAATTGGCCGCTCAAGCCGATCTGGATGAGATCCTTAGGAACTGATATGGCATGACACTGGTGAGAGGTGCTGTCATCTACTCTGAACCATATCTAGAGGTCTATGATCAACTACCACCTCCACCCAAGTTCAAGGTGCTAGAGTTTTCTAAATTCAGTGGCAATGATGATACCAGTACTGTGGAACACATTAGCCGATACACGGCTCAATTGGGGATCACAGCGACAGCCGAACATATGAAGATCCAACTCTTTTCACTATCTTTGATAGGTTCAACCTTCTAATTGTATACACCATTGACGCCTGGGGCCATCACAACATGGAAGCAACTGGAAGAGCCGTTCCATGCACACTTCTTCTCGGGGACAGAAGAGGCCTCATTTACGGATCTCATGTCGCTTCATCAATGCCCTGGTGAGTTCATGGGTTAGTACATTCATCGTTTCAGAGAAGCTAGGAACATGTGCTATTCACTTTAGTTGTCAAAAAAGAACCTGGCAGAGATGGCGTACAACGGTTTGCACTAAGCCACCAGACCCACCCATGTGCCGACGGACTTCAATTTCATTAGCCATTTGCTTTCCAAGGTGTCCTCTTATGAGCATGCACACCCAGAGCAGTACCAAGAGAGGCCGCGAAGGGCTATCATGTACCTGCAAGACGAAGAATTAGCCGATGAAGAGGCCAAAGGTGGTAGTCATACGTGGACCAAACCAAAGCAACCACTGCCTTATCAATGGCTCAAGCATCCAGCAGATCTCGTCGGATACGAATCTTTGACTTATTGCTCAAGGAAAAGTACTTAGAGTTGACACCCGGCCACAAAATCATACCAGCCGAAGAACTCAAGGGATGCAAGTATTGCAAGTTCCACAGCACCCTTGATTCCCATAACACCAACGATTGCAAGGTCCTATGCTAGCAAATTTAGACTGCTATCGAGTAGGGAAGGTTGACCTATGCAAGGAGCTCAATGAAAGTAGACAACACTCCATTTCCCAAGGTTCAACATGGTCAATGTGATGTCATACGCCCATAGTCAGGCTGAGATAGCCGCTCCAGCCAATGATCAGGTAAAGATAGCCACTCCAGCCATAGGACAGATCAGGATCACAACTACGAATGAGTCCTACGAGTTTCTACGTCGGGTTCGTGGTGCTATTGAATTTGGCAGGGTTGTCACCAAGAGCCGACCCGGTCCTTTTTCCCTGACTATCAATATGGTGAATACCACACTAGGCTCACAGGACAAAGGCAAGGCTAAGGCCGATCCGAGTGATGATCGGCCACTGGAATTTCGACCAGAAGAGCACATGTCTGCCATGGACATAGCCAGGAACTGGTGTTCCCGCCTCGACTCAGGTGTCTTGATCGGCATATGTGCTGGTCATCATGAAAGATGCGAGCAACACTGGGCACACGATCTGGAAGAATACCATACTCGCGATTAGCAATCAAAGCATCGCTATCGGTGGAGCCACAGCTCACACGGCGAATGCCGCTATCAAGATTACCACAGCAAACAAGAACAGCACTATCGCCTTGAACAATGCCAAGATGAGGAATGCCACCACACTAGGCACCGTTACGATGAAGAGCATGACCATCATAGGGACTACAAGTTTAGAGAGCACTGGGATTGCCCTTTCTTCCACAACTATTGGAGTCGGGGTATGAAGCGCTTGCCGACCATCGATGATTGCCCATAATGCTAGGCTCCTCGACAAACAGAAGCATGCGTGTCCATGTTCCAATGACTGGGGCGTCCGCGATTAGTACCACGACGTCGCCTACAGCTCTAACCACTCATACAGATATGGGCAAACTAGAGCAGGGACAGTCACGACATGAAGGAACACGCGGAGTTCCTCCATCACGTGACCTACCAAGCTCAAGTAAGAAGCGTGAAGAGTTTCATCGGCCCAGGTGGTGCTCTAAAGGACTCTCTGACTCGCAAAAGCATAGAGTACAACGCCTACACAGTTTGGAAGAAGCCGAAGCGGATTATCCTCGGATACTAAAGCAAGTGAACTCGAGACCTGTCACTATACTGACATACAAGCACAAGCCTGCACCAATGCTGCCCAAATGCCTGGCAGTCTAGAGGAGGATGGAGGAGGAAGCAAGCGACAAGATGACCCGATGGAGGATGACGTGGCGGACAACCAGCCGGATGAAGAAACAACTGATGGGTCAGCTGGCGTCAATATGGTATTTCTCTTGCCCGATTAATTTTGTAATTCCTCTACAATGCAAGAATCAGTAGCCCAGCTTAGCCTTGGACCGGCTGCTATCATATTTGAGAAGCCGATCGACAAAAAATACTGTCATCTGAAGCCATTGTACCTCAAGGGTTATATCAATGGTAGGCTAGTGAATAAGATGATGGTCGACACAGGTGCGGCATTTAATCTAATGCCATATACGGTATTCAACAAATTTGACAGAAGTGAGGACGAGCTCATCAAGACAAATGTCATTCTCAACGATTTCAAGGGCGACCTGACAGGGGCTAAAGGCATTTTCAACATCGAGCTTACGGTTGGACACAAGGCAGTTAATATGTCCTTCTTTGTTGTGGACACTAAAGGACCATACTCAGCTCTGCTCGGCCGAGGCTGGATCTATGCCAACTGTTGTGTACCATCCATCACGCATTAGTGCCTCGTACAATGGAACGGTGATGAGATTGAAATTGCTGCAGCAGACG